>BTRK01000006.1:12923660-14284595 GCA_036245805.1 Pristionchus mayeri
GTAGAGAGAGGAAGAGAGGAAGAGAGATAGAGAGGGAGAGGAAGTGAGGGAGAGAGGAAGAGAAGAAGAGAGGAAGAGAAGACGAAAGAGGGTTCACAGGAAGAGAGAGGGAGAGATAGGGAGAGAAAGGGGGAGAGGGAGAGACATTTTGCATCCGAAAGAAAAAAGACGAGGCCTATGAACAAATCCCGGAAGACGCCAGTCGATTGCGCGCGCCGTGGCGCGCGCGATCGGCTGGTACCTCATAAAATAACTACAACGGTTTCAGACTTGGGACTGCGCTATCGAGAAAAGTGCTCAGGCCGTGGCCAACACTTGTGTCTTCGCTCACTCTAAGAACAGACAGAATCTCGGAGAAAACCTCTACACCATGTGGTCATCCAACAAGGTGACGATATTTCCAAAGATTTGAAATTCAAGCATGTTTCATTTCGACTTTGCAATCATTGCAGACTCTCGTTGTAATAATCATTGCCTTTTTCTCTCGAATCATAACATAATGATGCTCATTGAAAGCACAAACTATTTTCAGATGTCGTTCACTGGAATGGGCGCGAAGGCTTCGAACTCGTGGGAGAACGAATTCCAGCAGTTCGGATGGAATGATGTGAAACTGAGGCCCGCAGGATTCAGCTCGGGAATCGGACACGCTACTCAGGTATATTTGGTCATGTTATTGGTATAATGACTCCTCTAATTTCAAGATGGCTTGGGCCAAGTCGACCAAACTTGGCTGTGGAATGAAGCTGTGCGATGGGGACAAGAAGTGCTCGTTGTGTGCCAGTACAAAGACGCGTCAGTATTTTGAAACTGTTTTAATTGATTTCCCCAAAACACGAAAATTTACGTCGATGAAAGATAATTGACCATGGACTCGCATTCCTTACACACCAGAAAGACACTCGCTACACAGCATTCCATAGCGATAGAAAGCGAGGAGATCTTTTCGAAATCAAATTACAAAGACGCAATTTGACGTGCATATGAAACATTTCGCATCTTTACAAACGATGTTGGGAACCCGAGTTTAATAACGTGTGTTTCAGACTGACTATGAAGCTCAAATATTTTCAATTGCGATCGAATTTGAGAATTGCGATAGGTTTCAGAACCGTTTAAAATAACGAAGCTTATTGTCCCTGCTTTTCCCGTCGAGAGGGCGCATTGTTTTTTTTTGAAAACGAAGGATCAGGTAATTCGATACGTAATAATACTACAATCATAAGTGGTCATACTATTGACTCCTCAGAGAGCTTCCGGAAACCCAATTCATATTTCCAGCAAATATATTATTGTCACGTCAAACTGAAAACTTCGTGACAATCAGACATACGTAAAAGGTGGAATGTGTTTCACTAGCTCGATGTAGGCACGGACATCCGTGGCGGATTAATGGTTGACCGGTTGGTGGCGATGGTAAAAAAACCAAAAAAAACTTATCCTCATCCCCTTCGTTGATCCTAAGAAATTCCTTCGTCCGTCAGCATTGCCAGATCACGCTCTCTCTCCAGAAGGGTTTGAACATAGTGAATAAACATATTAATCTTCGATTTATTGACCACATACTATCGTGAACATGCACGGCATGAAAAGAAAATAACAACTGATCACTATTCAGTCACGCAGCATCAATCTGTCACCGACGTCAATCGACTCTGACCGCATTCATCCAATCTTGTAGCTCTTGAATTGTCCAATCTGTTTTAGGGATGTCTTTGATCTCTTCATTCTGCGTACACTCTCACTTCGCCTTGTGATGAGAGAGCATGCAGAATGAAGAGAGTCATTCGTCCAAAGCCATTCCCAATTTGTTTGATCAGCTTACTGTTACATGCGGGGAAATGAAGAATTTTCCTCAGAATCGAACGCAATCGAGCAGCTAAACTATCAAAATACTGCAGAATTGCCACTATAAAAGCTCGTTCCATTAAGGGTAAAGTATCATCCACATTTCAATTTATTCTCATTCACATCTCGTTCAATGCATAGAGTTAACGAAACATTTCAGTATGATCCGTATCTACATCGCTCTCTCCGCTCTCACTGCGGGTAAGAACACATTTCTCCTAGAACATAGTTTGCCATTGTTCAAGTTTGTGGCTAACAAAACACACATACACATCAATTCTACAGTGGCTTGGTGTCAATCGTGCGGTATTCCTCAGTCTGAGGCTGCTGCTTTCCTCGCTACTCACAACAAACTTCGATCCACCATCTCATCTGGAAATTATGTCGCCAAGGGAAGAAGAATGCCCGCCGCCAAGACTCCCATCCCGCCTATGGTTTGTACGGTTTAATCTGCCTGTGCCCAAGATGTTTATGGACTGAAATTCTAGCAGTACAAACTTAGCACAGGCGTTCGTTGAATATAACTTACATTGCAGACATGGGGACTGCGCTATTGAGAAGAGTGCTCAGGCCGTTGCCAACACTTGTGTCTTCGCTCACTCTAAGAACAGACAGAATCTCGGAGAGAACCTCTACACCATGTGGTCCTCGAACAAGGTAATCTTCGGGAATAATGGATATCTAAAAACGCGGGTCTTCTTTATGATATGTTTCAGAGACAATGTTAAACCGCTAAGTTTTCTGATTTTACAATACTTCTATATTGTATTCATCAAACATATCAAAATACGAGGTACAATCAACGTTGTCTTCTCAGATGTCGTTCACTGGAATGGGCGCGAAGGCTTCGAACTCGTGGGAGAACGAATTCCAGCAGTTCGGATGGAATGATGTGAAACTGACGCCCGCAGGATTCAGCTCGGGAATCGGACACGCTACTCAGGTAAAATTGTTCGCCTTTTTTACTTTTTTTACATCTATTCTGAGGTATCTTACATTTTTCCATTCATCCTCGTATCTTAGAAAAACATCTTTCCAGATGGCTTGGGCCAAGTCTACCAAACTTGGCTGCGGAATGAAGCTGTGTGATGGGGATAAGAAAGTGCTCGTTGTGTGCCAGTACAAAGATGCGTGAGTATATTTTTCTTTATCGAAGTAACTTCTTTAAATTAAAGCTTCAAAAAAATAATTCTACTTATTTCAGCGGCAACTACATGCACAAGAACATCTACGACCCTCGCTAAACTCTCCACATAATTATATTCGAATACATTTTCGATTGGAATTGACAGTCTGCACATGATATTACTACACAATTTATGCTACTCAAAGTTCCCTTCCCCTTTTGTTCTATATTTGCTTATTATCTTCATCATTTGCGATGACAATTGCAAGGGTCACATGAAGTTACACACATTGATTTTCTCCGAGTATTTTTTGCACGTTCAATGCACACGAAAACGTGAAAATGAACGACAATGTAGGGCAATTTGCAGTGCATTCCTTACACACCAGAACGACAATCGGCCTGTTTAATCTGTCAGAAATGTGCGAGAAAAAGTTGCGTAAAAAGTTCGCGAACTTCTGATTCTCTCCATTTCGCATGCTCTCTCTCTTTCTCTCTAACCAGGTCGATGAAAAGTTCACGAACTTTTCGACGAACTGTGTTCGAAAATCATACCTTTCTTTTGTTTTACTTACTTTTATAAACTATTTTTGCTTTTAACTTATGATTTCTTATAATGACAACCTTCCCTTAGCTGGAAAAGCTTCAGAATACAGCGTAGTGAAAGTAAACAGGGTTGGAGTATTTTTTTCGAAAATGGGTCACCACTTTCCCCACCCTGTAATGTCAAGCTATTCCATCAGAGGGAAGGTTGTTCTTATACGCAGTCATAAGTTAAGAGCAAAAATAATTGATAAAAATAAGTAAAACAAAAGAAAACTACGAATTTCGAACGAATTAATGCCGGTTTTTAACGAACTTTTCAAGGAGCTGCGTGAAAAGTTAGAGAAAGGCGAGAGAGCACGCATTCTTGAGAGAGGGAAAAGGAAGTAAACAATCACTGCTTCCTTTTCCCTCTCTCAAGAACGCGTGCTCTCTCGCCTTTCTCTAACTTTTCACGCAGCTCCTTGAAAAGTTCACAAACTTTTCGACGAACTATGTTCGAAATTCGTACTTTTCTTTTGTTTTACTTATTTTTATCAATTATTTTTGCTTTCAACTTATGACTGCTTATAAGAACAACCTTCCCTCTGATGGAATAGCTTGACATTACAGGGTGGGGAAAGTGGTGACCCATTTTCGAAAAAAATACTCCAATCCTGTTTACTTTCACTACGCTGTATTCTGAAGCTATTCCAGCTAAGGGAAGGTTGTCATTATAAGAAGTCATAAGTTAAAAGCAAAAATAGTTTATAAAATAAGTAAAACAAAAGAAAAGTATGATTTTCGAACATAGTTCGTCGAAAAGTTCGTGAACTTTTCAAAGATCTGGTTAGAGAAAGAGAGAGAGTACACGAACAGGAGGGAATCAGAAGTTCGCGAACTTTTTACGCAACTTTTTACGCAACTTTTCTCGCACATTTCTGACAGATTAAACAAGCCGAATATCTCGGATGAAAATTATTACATTATTCCTTTGATCTACCGAAAGCATAGAGCCCCCAGAATCTGTGTAGCACACTCACATTTCTCATACGATTTCTTCTGATAAGACCAATATTTGTACCATGCACTTGCTCATTGTGTTTGTAAAAAAACTGAATTTTTTTTTTCTATATGTGATCTAATTCAGAATGGTCTTGCCATTGACTTTTTCAACAGAAGAGCTTTCGGAAAGCCAATACGTATTTTCAACAAATAGTTTACTGTTACAAATGTATGGCAAGTAATTTGTGAGTATTTCGTGAAACTTGCCGTCCGCAAAGCATATGCAAAAGGTGGACAAATGTCTTTCACTAGTTCGATATAGTCATGAACATCCGTGGTGGGTTAATGGTAGGCCGGTTGGTCCAGATGATAAAAAATCGCAGTATTTTCGTGGATCCTGAGAGACCTCTTCATCCGTCAGTACTAGTGTTGTTCGCTCGAGCGTTTCCCGCGAGCGCTCGTCGCTCGAGCGGTCATTTCATTTCGCTCGCGAGCGCCAATCGCTCGCGAGCGTTTTGCATAGTCGCTCGCGAGCGAGGATCGCTCGCGAATGACTATGCAAAATCGCTCGCGAGCGATCTGCCAGAGAGGAATGAGAGGGAGAAGGGAAGGGATCGATTTGCTCCCATCTCCCATCAATCTCAAGTACGTTTCAATGACAGTATTGATGCGCATCCAGTGAATGGAATTTGATGGTTTGACGAAACTCAATCGAAATTATTGTGCGATGGGAACAAATCGATCCCTCCCTTTCACCCTCTCATTCCTCTCTGACATATCGCTCGCGAGCGATTTTGCATAGTCATTCGCGAGCGATCCTCGCTCGCGAGCGACTATGCAAAAACGCTCGCGAGCGATTGGCGCTCGCGAGCGAATCATTCGACCCGCTCGCGAGCGACGAGCGCTCGAAATAAAAACACTAGTCAGTACTGCCAGATCTCGTTCCCACTCTCCAGAAGGGTTTGAATATAGTGAATAAATCGATTAATCTTCGATTTATTGACCAGACAATATCGTGAACAAATAAAATAAGAACTTATCACGATGCAGTCACGCATGATCGATCTGTCACCGACGTCAATCGACCTCTGACCTCATCCATGTAAACTGGTGTCTCCCGAATTCATATTCCGTTTCTGGGATAGCTTTGCTCTCTCGATTCTGCTCGCATTCACTCAAATTCTGACAATGAGATAACATTAACAATGGAGATAGTGCCTCTTGCGAAGATATCCGCACTATGTTTGACTAGCTCGCTCTTACATGGGGAAATTCAGGAATTCCTTCAGATTCGAACGCAATCGAACAGCTAAACTATCAAAATGCTGCAGAATTTTGACTATAAAAGCTCGTTCAATTCCGGTGAAAGTATCATTCGCTTCATTCACTTCTCATTCACATCCCTTTTCAATATTTTACAATGCAAGTGTAAACGAATCATTTCAGAATGCTCCGAATCTGCATCGCTCTCTCCGCTCTCACTGCGGGTAAACCCAAATATTTCAACAATATCAACATTCCACTTTTTCGAATTTCTGAATAGTACCTTTCAGTGGCTTGGTCCCAATCGTGCGGTATTCCTCAGTCTGAGGCTGCTGCTTTCCTCGCTGCTCACAACAAACTTCGATCCACCATCTCATCTGGAAATTATGTCGCCAAGGGGAGAAGAATGCCTGCAGCCAAGACTCCCATCCAGCCTATGGTATTAACTGTTTCTTTGAATGTGTATATGACTACTGACTGCAAATAATAGCAAACAACTGAATTATCGGTCAACATTTCAGACTTGGGACTGCGCTATCGAGAAGAGTGCTCAGGCCGTGGCCAACACTTGTGTCTTCGCTCACTCTAAGAACAGACAGAATCTCGGAGAGAACCTCTACACAATGTGGTCATCGAACAAGGTGAAGCTATTTATAAAGTTTTGAGATTCAATTAAGTTTCATTTCGACTTTGTAATCATTGCATACTGTCGTTTCCAATGGCTCTTTCATGTTCTTTCGAATCACAACATAATGTTGATCTCACTTAGCCCAATCGAAGATATTTTAAAGATGTCGTTCACTGGAATGGGCGCGAAGGCTCGAATTCGTGGGAGAACGAATTCCAGCAGTTTGGATGGAATGATGTGAAACTGACGCCCGCAGGATTCAGCTCGGGAATCGGACACGCTACTCAGGTGATCCTTGAACTCGTATTGGTTCAATTTCTGGGAATTCAAGATGGCTTGTGCGAAGTCGACCAAACTTGGATGTGGAATGAAGCTGTGCGATGGGGACAAGAAGGTGCTCGTTGTGCCAGTACAAAGACGCGTCAGTTTTTATCTGAGATTTTTCCAGCCTCTTTACATTCAGCGGCAACTACATGAACGAGAACATCTACGACCCTCGCTAAGCGCCACGTCTAATTTGAATAAATGCTTTGTTTTTAATTTGTTGCATTCAATCGCATAATGAAGTGTAAAAATCACAAAAATTCCGTTTTCCAGCGTTCAAATATGGATGATAATTTCAGAATGCTGACTCAGACAAAGACTCCTTTTTTTTCTCTGGAGTGTTGGATCCTACTAAACCAAAAATTCTGTAAAATTATATCAATTCATGAAACTTGATTGTAAACGAATCTGCGAATGTATCTGCAAATGAAAAAAAAGCTATAGATAGTCGAAATATGTTTCACTACTCAGATATTGCTCGAAGAACCATGAATTATCAATGGGGACAAGTTTACGACGTAAAAAATCATAATTGTCAGGATCTTTGGGCTACATCAGTCAGTACTGCCAGATCTGTGATAAGGAAAAAAAGAAACGGATCGCATTCGCCAAATACCTCTAGAAGTAACATGTGTAAATATCGCGAAAAAAGAAAGAAAACTATCGATCTGATTACCGCCATCATGTAAAGAAAATAAAAATCGAACTCACAAAATAGGGATCGATCTGTCACCGACGTCAATCGACCTCTGACCTCATCCATCCAATCCTGTAACTCTTGAATTGTTCAATCTGTTTTAGGAATGGCTTTAGTCTCTCGATTCTGCTCGCACTCTCGCAAATTCTGACAATGAGATAACATTAACAATGGAGATAGTGCCTCTTGCGAAGATATCCGCACTATGTTTGACCAGCTCGCTCTTACATGGGGGAAATTCAGGAATTCCTTCAGATTCGAACGCAATCGAGCAGCTAAACTATCAAAATTATGCAGAATGTTGACTATAAAAGCTCGTTCAATTCCGGTGAAAGTATCATTCGCTTTATTCACATCCCTTTTCAATATTTTACAATGCAAGTGTAAACGAATCATTCCAGAATGCTCAGAATCTGCATCGCTCTCTCCGCTCTCACTGCGGGTGAACCCAAATATTTCAACAATATCAACACGCCACTTTTTCGAGTTTCTGAATAATACCTTTCAGTGGCTTTGTGTCAGTAGTGTGGTATTCCTCAGTCTGAGGCTGCTGCTTTCCTCGCTGCTCACAACAAACTTCGATCCACCATCTCATCTGGAAATTATGTCGCCAAGGGAAGAAGAATGCCCGCCGCCAAGACTCCCATACAGCCTATGGTGAGTATGACAGAGAAAAACAGAGGTCTAAAAACACAGGTTCCAGTTTGAACCCTTCCATCAACAGTGCCTACTATTGTACGCGGTTACGTAACGTTGCAGACCTGGGACTGTGCTATTGCGAAGAGTGCTCAGGCCGTGGCTAACACTTGTGTCTTCGCTCACTCTAAGGACAGACAGAATCTCGGAGAGTACCTCTACACCATGTGGTCCTCGAACAAGGTAATCTTCGGGAATAACGAATATCTAAAAATGATGGTCCTCTTTATGATATGTTTCAGCGACAATGTTAAACCGCTAGGTTTTCTGATTTGACAATTCTTCTATCTTATATTCATCAAACATATCAAAACACGAGGCACAACCGTTGTCATCATGTCAGATGTCCTTCACTGGAATGGCGCGAAGGCTTCGAACTCGTGGGAAAACAAATTCCAGAAGTTCGGATGGAATGATGTGAAACTGACGCCCGCAGGATTCAGTTCGGGAATCGGACACGCTACACAGGCAAATTTATAATTGTTCAACTATAATACTGTACTTTATCCATCTATTCTGAGGTATCTTACATTTTTTCCGCTTATCCTCGTCTCTTAGAAAAACTTCTTACCAGATGGCTTCGGCCAAGTCGACCAAACTTGGCTGTGGAATGAAGCTGTGCGATGGGGATAAGAAAGTGCTCGTTGTGTGCCAGTACAAAGACGCGTCAGTACTATCGCAGATCTTGATTTTTGATATGTCAAAGTTAGCCCTAATCTTTGAACTTTTAGCGGCAACTACATGAACGAGAACATCTACGATCCTCGCTAAGCTCACCACAGTACTATATTTGAATAAATTTTCTATTAGAATTGCCAGACAACATGTGTTACACAATTTGCGATACACGGAATTTTTTTCCGCATTGTTCCCATTGGATAATTATCTTGATCGTTCCGATACAATGTCCATGGTAATTTCAAGTAAATTCCAAAGTGGTTAGCACCCATTTCTCCACAGAGAAGTTTCAGCTCACTCAAGGTACATTTCATTTTTCATGAAAAAATAATTAAAATTAATTAAAGTCAACTTTTTAGTGCTTTAATTGTACCCGGGTCCAATCGGACCCGCATGAAGAGATGAGTCCAAATCTGTGCCTAAATGTGAGAAAAAAGGTCGCGATAAGTTTTTTGGCCGTCGTAAGTGACATCGCATGTGAGTAACTTCGGCAATTTCATCGACCGATTTCTTGATCTACCCAGTCTCTCATTGTCTTGGCTCCCTTCCCATCTCTACTGAGGCGGAAACAATGAGAGACTGGGGTAGATCAAGGGATCGGTCGATGAAATTGCCGAAGCTACTCACATGCGATGTCACTTTCGACCGCCAAAAAACTTATCGCGACCTTTTTCCTCACATTTAAGCACAAATTTGGACTCCTCTCTTCATGCGGGTCCGATTGGACCCGGTCTCGCGAGGTACAATTAAAGCACTAAAAAGTTGACTTTAATTAATTTTAATTAATTTTTCATGAAAAATGAAATAGACTGGCGTGATCCCCGTTAAATTCTGCACCGGGTATCAATACCTCTTATTTTTAGTGGCTCATGGAATTGAGATATTCCAAAATGTTTGATTTCGACGTGACGCCATCTGGAGCCAACGATCCATCCTTGAGCAAAATGGATATACCCATCGTAATCAGCATGCCAGACAACCCTAAATCGGAGAGTTTCAGCGATTTAACATACTTCGGCCGTGCCAGCAATTGTCCGACTCTTACGCAAACGGGCTCGTATATGTGTTTCAGTTAGAGCGCTTAATCGTGACAGATGGTCATTTTCAATGGCACGTTGTCTTCCTTGTCGTATTCAAAATAACGATGATCCCCGTTTGCCAAATGTAGGATAATTGTTTTGAGATGTCGTTCACTGGAATGGGCGCGAAGGCTTCGAACTCGTGGGAGAACGAATTCCAGCAGTTCGGATGGAATGATGTGAAACTGACCGAAGCAGGATTCAGCTCTGGAATAGGACACGCTACTCAGGTATATTTGGTCATGTTATTGGTATAATGACTCCTCTAATTTCAAGATGGCTTGGGCCAAGTCGACCAAACTTGGCTGTGGAATGAAGCTGTGCGATGGGGATAAGAAAGTGCTCGTTGTGTGCCAATACAAAGACGCGTCAGTTGGTTTAAATCTCTCCAGATGTGTTTTATCACGTCAAAGACAATGTATATTCTGATATTTGGTCTTTCAGAGGCAACTACATGAACGAGAACATCTACGACCCTCGCTAAACTCTCCACAGAATCATATTCGAATAAAAGTTGAATTGGAATTGGCAATTTGCACATGACATTACTACATAATTTACGCTACACGAAGTTCCTTTCTCTTTTGTTCCATATTTGTTAATTATCTTCATCCTTACTGATGACAATTGCTAAGGTTTAGTTACCATGAAGTCACACCCAATGGTATTCTTCGAGCTGTTAGCACGCTGAAATCATACACAAACGTGAAAATTCACTATGAAAGATAATTGACCATTGAGTCGCATTCCTTACACACCAGAAAGAAAATCGCTCGGATAGGAACTATTAAGTAACGCCGTTGATCTTCCAAAGGAATAGTGCCCCAGAATAGTTATACAAGCTCATCGTTCGCATATAACCTGCATATTTCCGATGATAAGATCAATATGTGCGTCAAGTACTTGTTCATTGTTTGGGAAAAAACTTATCAGGTCATTCGATAAGTAATCATATTACAATCATAACTGGCCATACCATTGACTCCTTCAACCGAAGAGCTTCCGGAAACCCAATTCATATTTCCTGCAAATATATTACTGTTGAATGAAACTGAAAACCTCGTGGCAATCAGACATACGCAAAAAGGTGGAATATGATTCACTAGGTCGATGTCGTGACGGATATCCGTGGTGGATTAATCGTTGATCGGTTGATGGTGTTGATGAAAACATATTATCAGTTCCTGAGTGGGTCCCAATTGACCGTTTCATCCATCAGCTCTGCGAGATCTCCCCAGTAGGAACATGTTGGAATATAGAACATAAACCAATTAATATTCACCTTCCGTGGGAAGGTGGCGTATCCTGTCTTTGCAAGCAAAGTCAACAGCTGATTGAATTTTGGCAAAATATCAATTCAATGAAAGGAGTGAGATCCTACTACACAAAACAATCAGTTCAATAAAAGTCCCGGGATCAACAGCCAAAATTCTCTCACTACTTTCTGAAATTTCACGAAGCAAACAATTAATCTCCATTATTTTGTTATTAATGCTTATGATAACATTGTGACAGAGATTGTCAAAAATAGTGAGATAATTTTGGCTGTGATCCCGGGACTTTTATTGAACTGATTGTTTTGTGTAGTAGGATCTCACTCCTTTCATTGAATTGATATTTTGCCAAAATTCACTCAGCTGACTTCGCTTGCAAAGACAGGATACGCCACCTTCCCACGGAAGGTGGATCTCGGGACTTTTATTGACGCGGAGCGATTGATTTGTTTTCATGATCACTATTTCTGCTTAAAAGCCTTGAGAGGATAGTGATGTGAAAACACTGGCATAACTAGGCGCTTTTTCTATTTCTCGTGGTGAAAACCTGTTTATGTAGTTGTATCATCATCCTCCCCGCCATAATTCGTCGATTTTGGATTCCAAAGTCCATCCCGTCGAGAAGCAACGGTGCAGTCTTCAAGACAGTTGCAATGGGTAGTACGGTTACATCGCCTCATTAGG
The DNA here is from genome assembly GCA_036245805.1 of Pristionchus mayeri. NCBI lineage: Eukaryota > Metazoa > Nematoda > Chromadorea > Rhabditida > Neodiplogasteridae > Pristionchus > Pristionchus mayeri. The sequence goes on from BTRK01000006.1 coordinate 12,935,485, forward strand.
TGTTTTCAACGTGGGCAATTGTAAAGTAACACGGGTCGGAAGCTTTCAACTCCCTCATCCGCCCTCTCCCCACCCAGAGGGTTCAAAGGTGCAAAACTGAAAGTACCCGTTCGACCCCAACAAATCATGCCGCCTTGGGTTATTTAACACGGCGATTACAAATATGATACTCGTTTAACCCTATTTTCGAATTTGTATTTCGTTTCCGAAGGTTGTTGACAACTTGAGACGACTCGCAGTGTTTACGACCTTTGACCTGGCCAGGAGAGAGGCGCGGGGGACGGAGAGGGGAGGCAGAGGGTCAAATTCGCGCGGGAAAATGTTTGACAGGTGGTAGATGGAAACACCTACAGATGGAAACCAATCTTTTCAAAATTATGCTCGGACAGATGGAAACCAATCTTTTCAAAATTATGCTTGGATTCGCCGTATCAATATTAGTCTACCCTAGGCCGGTAGAAACTTGGATTTGTCATTGAGAGCTTGGATAGCCGAAAATGTGGCCGAGCTGCCAGAGGGCTCAAAATTTCGAACTTTGGAGGCCTTTTTCGCACCTTTGCAGACGGAATTTTATAAATCTGAAAACTCTCTAGGCGGACAACCGAGTACGCTCTATCGAATGAGCTATAGCACGTCTCTCTACGATGCTCGCGACCAACATCGCAAAATCCGGATCGCCAAAAATGACACAAAAAGCTGAGCCAGCCTGAGGCACTTCCGGTTCTGATAGAAACTTGAAATTTCGGATTTAGCATCCCCTCGGTTCCCAACGAAGATCCCCAAAAGCTGGATACTTGGATTTGAGTTTGAAGGGATGTCGATACCCTACCCTCTCAGGAACCTTTCCGACTGTGGGAATTTCTCGTTTCCCGGCCAAAATTGCCCCGGCGCTTCGCGCCGAGGCTAATCCCATCCAACTACAACACAATCCATCATGAACACGTACGGCATGAAAAAAGGAAAATCGAACACGATCGATCGGGTTACAAGATAAGAATCGATCTGTCACCGACGTCAATCGACCTCTGACCACATCCACGTAAACTTGTGATTCCCGAATTCATATTCCGTTTCTGGGATAGCTTTGCTCTCTCGATTCTGCTCGCATTCTCTCAAATTCTGACAATGAGATAACATTAACAATGGAGATAGTGCCTCTTGCGAAGATATCCGCACTATGTTTGACCAGCTCGCTCTTACATGGGGGAAATTCAGGAATTCCTTCAGATTCGAACTCAATCGAGCAGCTAAACTATCAAAATTATGCAGAATGTTGACTATAAAAGCTCGTTCAATTCCGGTGAAAGTATCATTCGCTTTATTCACTTCTCATTCACATCCCTTTTCAATATTTTACAATGCAAGTGTAAACGAATCATTCCAGAATGCTCAGAATCTGCATCGCTCTCTCCGCTCTCACTGCGGGTAAACCCAAATATTTCAACAATATCAACATTCCACTTTTTCGAATTTCTGAATAGTACCTTTCAGTGGCTTGGTCCCAATCGTGCGGTATTCCTCAGTCTGAGGCTGCTGCTTTCCTCGCTGCTCACAACAAACTTCGATCCACCATCTCATCTGGAAATTATGTCGCCAAGGGGAGAAGAATGCCTGCAGCCAAGACTCCCATCCAGCCTATGGTATTAACTGTTTCTTTGAATGTGTATATGACTACTGACTGCAAATAATAGCAAACAACTGAATTATCGGTCAACATTTCAGACTTGGGACTGCGCTATCGAGAAGAGTGCTCAGGCCGTGGCCAACACTTGTGTCTTCGCTCACTCTAAGAACAGACAGAATCTCGGAGAGAACCTCTACACAATGTGGTCATCGAACAAGGTGAAGTTATTTATAAAGTTTTGAGATTCAATTAAGTTTCATTTCGACTTTGTAATCATTGCATACTGTCGTTTCCAATGGCTCTTTCATGTTCTTTCGAATCACAACATAATGTTGATCTCACTTAGCCCAATCGAAGATATTTTAAAGATGTCGTTCACTGGAATGGGCGCGAAGGCTCGAATTCGTGGGAGAACGAATTCCAGCAGTTTGGATGGAATGATGTGAAACTGACGCCCGCAGGATTCAGCTCGGGAATCGGACACGCTACTCAGGTGATCTTTGAACTGTTATTGGTTCAATTACTCCTCTATATCCAGATGGCTTGGACAAAGTCGACCAAACTTGGCTGTGGAATGAAGCTGTGCGATGGTGATAAACAAGTGCTCGTTGTGTGCCAGTACAAAGACGCGTCAGTATTTTGAAATTGTTTTAATTGATTGCATTAATACCAACAATAATATATGATCTTTCAGCGGCAACTACATGAATGAGAACATCTACGACCCTCGCTAAATGCGCCATGGAAATTGTATGAATAAATACTCCTAACAATAATTCTTACTTCATTGAATGCATCACACAGTCACCTTATCATACTTTCGTCGAGGAGCTTGATTACAATGCTAGCTTGAATCGTATAATTTTCACTTATGTCCTTCTTATCATCATTTATGGCAGATATAAATTCTGCAGCGACTTGGCGAATCCAATGCGCTTGTTTCCAATATCGTAGATATTACAATACTGGCGGATGAAAGGGTCACCGAGGGTCCATGTAGGGCCTGATAATTATCATTTAAAAAGTAAAGTTTTCACATAAGTTTCAAACTGAAAAATAACAAATTTAAAACAAACAAAATAACTCACCAAACCCGCCTCCATTTTTATCCCAAACGCCAATGCAGCACTGGGGTGAGGTACCGTCGACCTGTTATTTGTTTATTTATCGTTCGATTTGTTATTTAATTGTTGCTCCCACTTCAAACCGATAAGTTTGTTGTTCAAAATACTTGCGATACTTACCGGTACGATCATATTCTTAGCATCGATAGTGTAGGTTGTGGATCCGATGACCACTTTGAAGTCGGGAATTTGCGCGTCGCAGTCGATAATGTAGAGTTCAAGGAAGTAATCGAACTGAAAAGGGGAGCATTATTCAAATTGTAGATGTCGTAGTATTTTATGTAAATTTCGAACGACGTAATTAGCATAAATTATCCCTTACCGTCGCTCCAACACTATCCGCTATCTGTTGGGCGATGTCATTGGGAGCTCCTATGAGTGAGGTGCCTGTGTCCGAGATCACCTTGTAAATGAATTATGTTTTTCTTCACACTTCGCTAGTTATACGCATCCTTAAGACACCGTTGCACTTGTTCATACTCGATGCATGTTGCGACAATTTACAAATAGTCTGAAAGTGTGAGCAACATTTACCTCCCAACCTCCGGAAATGCTGTAGCTGCCGAATGATACGGCTTTCATCTTAAACTGGAAGTAAGTGGCAGAAGAAAGCGGCTCGAAGGCGATGATGGGCCCGCAGTTGGTAGTGTCGATCTGAAATGGTAAAATATAGGCCAATTGTTCAACATCGGACAACATTAGAAATTTCAATCCGCCGTATCTTCATTTCAAATATTCACTGGCACCTGTCGAGTGGTACAAAATGAAGAGAATGTGGTATTGTTTATCGAACTGTTCAAGGAAAGTCTGCTTACAGCTCCGTAGGTGAACACTCCACCGGGTACGTTGTCATGCTGACCCTCGCGCTCGAGCCACACAGTGAACAGGGGCTTGTCCACTAGCTCTGCAATTCAGATGGCAATTAGAGACAGGATAGAGACCGTTATGCCCCCTTGCAAAATTTCAAAATCCAAGGAGGGCGAGGTGTAGCTACATCGTTACCTTGTCTCAAATTGAAAAATGTACTCAGCACGGTATTGCAGTGGGGACTATTGTATGTTTTTGCAGTATATAATGCTCACTCTCACTGAACCAATAATAATCTTCCGTAATCTCAATATTTCGTGAAACTTACTCTGATCGATGGCCTCAATGAAGGGAGGCTTGACGTTGTCGACTGCCAGAGACTGAAACCACTCCGTGTATTCATGTTCTATTCTGATTTCTTCCAACCAGGTGATGGGGGAAGTGCTACCAACTGGTCAAGCAACTGGTTAACAATTGGTTAGAGTATCTGTTTTGACCAGGGCTAACCAGTTAGAGTGGGCTGAGCTTAGGCTAACCAGTTGGTAACCAGTGCCCTGACCAGTTATTGGCGCGTTCCCCAGCAACTGGTTGGAAGAAATCATAGCAAGCTAACGAAGAGTGTTATTTGTATATTCAATTATACAAGATATCACGAGGCCGTGGCCGAATTAAATATCTCGAACTTGTGTAATCAATACTGTAACATGATGGCAGGGAGAAAACAAATGAATGGATTCTAGGAAGAAATGTCATCCTATATCCTATATCCTAGAATATGCAAAGAGTGCACTCAAGCACATGCACCTACCTGAAACGCCAGACCGAGAATTCCGTCAAGCACATCGCTGTCAAAGACTGATGCGATTTCTGTTGCCTGAAAAGTCGATACCATCAACGAGCGAAAATGTTGGATTACCTGTCCGAATGTGCACTTGGGCACGGTGAGCGCGGAATCGTCTGTCCCGAACTAAAACATCGCATTTTTGAAGGAATTTCTATCATCGAGACCATCGATCAGAGTGAGTTTCACGGGTGATTTAAGTCGCGGAACATTGTGTTTGGGTAATCCATCCCAGGAATCGTTCTCTATCAATCCCGCTGTAGCTCTGAACGCACCCTAACAGTATCTTGCCCGTAGAAGCCAGATGATGAGCCAGAGCCATAGCGGTAATACCAGCTCTTGCCTGCAGAGCGAGACAAATATTTTGTTTAATTTTTTTGCACATCAAATGTAACTGACCATTTTGTACATATGTGGACGATTTGGAGGAGTGGAATTTATTCTTGCTTTTGCATGAGTTGATTCTGAAAGGAGTTTTCGAATATAAAAATGATGACTTTTTTGCTCAATATCGTCGTCATCAGAGGCAACTCACTCTCCGCCGGTACATGTCTCGTCGGGAACCCATAGATTGGAAGAGCCAGTGTCAAGCTGAACCTAAACAAATCCTATTAGTCAGTTATCGATCGATATATCACACTCAAAACCGTACCCCGAAAGTCTCTCCGGGAGTTCCGATTGTGATATTTCCGATGTACTCGGCATCGTCGTAATCATTAACCTGAATGATTAAATTGCACAATATTTTCGCAGAGGCTTATTCTGTATTGTTTCTCAAATATTCCATTACAATACGCATGTTTTTCGTACACCATACATTCTGTGGAAATGATGCGAATGAAGTTCGGGAGGCTCGAAGCTTGTTCTTTGCAGCCGTGTACTCTCCCCATTTGCCTTCTCGAATAAGTCGCTTGCGGAGGGAATCCTTAACGAGTTTCGTTCGATCCGTTTGTGCCCTAATATTTATCTCAAATATCTCTAATTTGTCTCAATAGCCTTGAAGAAATACTAATTTTCCAATGCGAATCTCAAGTTTCAGTTTTGACATAATCAGCGCTTCTTTATACGAATGCTCTTTGCATTCCCCTCAAATATTCGCGCATAAGATGGTGCACACTAGAGTTCGTAATTCGGGCCTTCGTCTCTTCATTTCACATACTCTCTAGACCGATCGATCGGCGAGAGAGTGTGTAAAATGAAGAGACCGTTGTATCGTTTCTCGAACTCTAGTGCACACGCACCAGTAATTCAGCGCACAATTGTGGATAGCATTATTGGAGCTCGTGGAAACTTTTTAATAACAAAGATACTCACCTTCTTTCTTAGCTGCATCTGAAAGACATCGGAGAGTGTTATGCCCAATAGGACCACTAGCACAACACAACTCCGCATCTGTGGTGCGAAATGCTGGGGAGCAAGGAATAGAGAGAATAGTGATCTTATCAGCAAAGGTTTTTGCCTTTTTGAGAAGATTAGATGCGAATCATTGGGTGTGTCGAGCAATAAATCTGTCTCAATGGGAACTTTCGGAAGATCACCACCAGGGTCGACCGGACTTTCGAATCCTTGACTTTTCATTGGAAGACAAGATAAATCACGTGTTCGCGGTTATAATGGTACAACTAATGTTTACATATCAGGCAACGAAGATAATATGTCGAATTTGTCAAAAATCTTGATAAAATCGTTACGGAGTCTGACAAGATTCGAACAAAGGTGTACTAAGATATCTCCCTTTATCCGCTTTCACGACAAATTCAAATTCGGGAAAGACTTGATACATTCGAATGTTTGCAATATCGTAGATGTTGCTGTACTGACGGATGAAGGGATCGCCAAGCGTCCATGTAGGCCATGAAAAATTGTTTATTCACCTGAATCTAATCGATGCATTAACCTGAGCGTGTATCACTGGGTGTGTCGAGTATTAAATTGTATATCAATGGTCAGTTCCGTGATATCTCGGTCATTTTAAATTGGACTTTGAAATTGGAATTAGGGCAATCATCTCTTCATTTCCCACACTCTCTCACCCCTCGAGTATTCGAGGGAGTGTGGAAATTTAGATATGATTACCAGAATTGCAAACTCAACGTAGAAGAGTGATGGCATCGCAATAAATGACTCTCTTCAAACTGCATGAGCTCTCACCAACCTAAGAGATATAGTCAATTCGGAACTCAAAATATTGTGCAAGTTCTTCGAGTCACACATTACGTACTTTATTGAATCTCTCCTCGATTTTTACATAATTCACTATTTATTTTTGGAGGGACCTTGCGAATCCCATGCGTGTGTTTCCCATATCGTAGATGTTGCAGTACTGGCGGATGAAGGGGTCTCCCAGGATCCATGAGGGGCCTGACAGTTGGGGTTTGAGTTTTGTTTCCCTATATGCCATCAAAGAATTGCTCCAAGATCGTTCTCCGTGGTTCCATATAATTAGTGAAACATTTTTTTCTTCCAAGCCTGTTAAAGTTTTGTCCGAAATTTTGTCACATTTCCGATAAAACTGACCAAAGCCTCCTCCATTGTAGGCGTCCATTGCCAGGCAGCACTTGCCACTGACTGCGTCGACCTGTAAACGCATCAACGTGTAACATTAGTGATATTTCCGAAATTTACTTCGTGATCTTGCAATGTTTCAGCGTGGTATGTTGGATAGAATTTGACTACGTGCATATTTTTACTCTCGAGTCGACTTTAAATGAAAAGAAACTCGCGGGCTCAATCATGTTCGTAAAGTCGATCGAGTAAGTCTCAGCTCCGATGACTAGTTTGAGGTCTGGAATCTGCGCATCGCAGTCGAGAGTGTAGAGACCAAAGTTTTCCTCGAACTGAATTAAGGTGTTTACACCAGATACCCACTAGTTAATTGTTAGTATAAAATTGACAATGCTTCAATTTCAATGAGAACAACGCTGTTCTCTTACCCTAGCGCCAGCCTCTGCTGCAATTTTCTGCACGATGTCAGCAGGTCCTGCCATGTGCGAAGTGCCAGTGTCGGATACGGCCTGTATTGAATTCATAGATTGTGCATAGCATCCATAGTATTCAGGTAAATGATTTTTATACGTGATAAACGCTGCTCAAATTTGATAGGTTATCTTCGCCGAAATCTTCATAAACAGATTTCGAAAAATAAAACAATAAATATGTTTCATTCGACAGCTTGTGAAAAAATCGACCTGCCATCCCTTGTCGTTCGAGTAGCTGCCAAATGAGATTGATGCCATCTTGAACTGGTAGTAGGAGAGCGAGGACAGGGGCTCGTAGGCAATGATGGTTCCGCAGTTCGTAGTGTCGATCTGAGTAGTATTGTGTTTTCTATTATTGATTTTCGCGTTCCTTTGAATCAAGAACAAACTACCAGATTCACAAACACTAGAAATGTTACCGCTCCGTAGGTGTAGATTCCGCCCAGCACATTTTCAGTGTTGCCCTCGTGCTCGAGCCATACGGTGAACAGTGGAAGGTCAACAAGTTCTGAAATTTAATTTATTCAATTATAAATACATTTTGTCGATCAGTTAAGTTTTTCAAGACAACATCGAGATATTATCAAGGAAATTCCGGTGGTCGTAACTTTATGACAACTGTGAAACTTACTTTGATCGATGGCCTCGATGAAGGGAGGCTTCACGTAATCAACTGCGAGCGACTGCAATAAAAATTTCATCGATTTCATTTTCCGGGTTCCAAATTAATACGATAGTTTCCGACTCTATGCTGTATAAAAAGCGGTTCCGGATATAACCTGGAACGCCAGTCCGAGTATCCCGTCAAGGACGTCATCTTTGAAGAAGGCGCCAAGGGAATCCGCCTGAGCTACATTTTTTTGTTGATTTTAATAAATACAATTCAACAGTTGGCAATTATGAAAAATATCATACGATACCTGTCCGAATGTGACCTTGGGAATTGTGAGAGCGTTCTCGTCAGTACCGAACTGCAATATGATAGATGACGGCCGTGTTTTGGGTCTATGTTTTAGCGACTTTTGTTTCAATAATCAAGGAGGCACTGTTTGCGTACTCTGACAGTATCCTGCCCGTAATCCCGATGCGGAGCCGGTACCGTAGGAAATCGACCATTTCATGCCTGTAAATCGATGTTTTTCACCAAACCCGACCCTAACTTGAACTAATGCAACCAAACTACGGGCGAACCATTCTTCACCCAGGTGGACGATTTCGAAGAGTCGAACTTGTTCTTGGTCCCGCAATTGTTCGCCGCCGTGCATGTCGCATCGGGCACCCAGAGGTTGGACGAGCCAGTGTCGAGGATTACCTAAAGACAATGAATGGCTTCGATCCCTCAGATTCACGAAATGACACCCATAGTGAAGAGATTCATTTATTTTTGTAACACCATTGCTCGTATTACCTGGAAGAACTGTGCGGGCGTCCCGATAGAGATATTCCCGATCTACTCGGCGTCATCGTAGTCGTTCACCTGAGCGTTGATTTTTTAAAATTATTGGTTGTTTGAGTTTCACTTTCAAATCATAGTTGGTCTCGATCTTCTAAATTAATCTCTTTCGTCTGTTTTTTTTAGCATAATAACACTCCCCGAGCCCGTAAGATTATGATGTCGACAACAAGCTACACCGTGTATTGTCCCCATATTAGGGATGGCAAAAATTGTCTGAACCAACCGTTTCGTGCTCGAGGTGAAAGACAGTAATGAGTCTGAGAGTGAAACACACTCGCACCTCTCGGACAATTTATTGTCCGAGAGGGAAATGGTTGGGACAATGAATTGTCCCAAAAAGGGTTCTGATTTTGGACAAAAATATATAACTATTTTCGGGTAGGTTTCATGTGCTCATAATAGTTGAAAAATTGCAATTATTTAATGCACATGAAACCTATCCGCAGAGATAACAATTGCATTCCAATAATGAACTATTTTTTTCTCAATTGTAAATCTGGGACAATGAATTGTCTGAGACAATTTCTTGTCCGAAATTTGGGACAATGAATTGTCTGAGACAATCGTTCGGACAATTTTTGCCATCCCTACCCCATATGGACAGTTTACCGTACCTTCTGCGGGAATCCATCTGCGAATGAAGTACGAGAGGCCCTGTTCGCGTTCTTCGTCGACATGTACTCCTGCCATCTGCCCTGTCGAATGAGCTGCTTGTGGAGAGACTCCTGAAAGGAGATATTAATTCTGATATTCGACTCTTTTCGCAATCAGTATATCGGGATATGTCGATCGGCGAGAGAGTGTGGAAATTGAAGAGACGGCAAACCGAATTAGGACCTTTTGCTCGGAACAAGTGATGAGCTCACAAGAACTGACTCTCTTCATTCTGCGTGGTCTCTCACCCTTTTAACCAAAAACACCTCTTTGAACAGAAATAATCTATTTTGATTTTCGACACACGATGAAGAGATCATTGATTACGTGATTGTTGTAGTTTGAGTCGAATTTTATTGCACGGCATTACTCATCGGCTCTCTTATCTAGAGTGATCGCTTTTTGGAATGAATTCCGACTGGCAAACAAAATGAGACTATTCTTCACTTTGAGGGGAAACTAATTTAGGGCCTCAAATCTGGGCAATGTAAAGCTAACCTTCTTTCGTATGCGAAATAACGACTCCGAGAAGGGCCAATAGCAAAATGATTGTTCTCATACCTGAAAATGATAAATAACCAATACGCAGGTATCAAAAGAGTGATAATGACCAGTACGAATACAAATATTGACCTTGTCGACAAATATCAGCTGCTTTTATACAAACCAAGGGGTGTGTCGCATTAGGTATTGCAAGGAATGTGACAGAATGATCTATCGCCTTTCTCAGAGATTCTCGCTCAGGCTCAGATTGGTGTGTCTTGCGTGTGTGCGATAAGTAGGTGCAGCGATGAGTATTAGAAGCATGTTTGTTCATTTTATGCCAACCGTGGGTGTGTCGCATTGGATCGTGCGGTCAAGGAATGCGACGGCATGGTCGATCACATTACCCGGGCACACGCACAGTTTGGTAAGCCTTGCGTGTGTGCGATGACTATGCGCGCCTAGCGATGTATTTTCAGAATATGACGCCGGCTGCGTATGAATCGAGCAACGACATGAAGGACCTTGCACATCGATTTTCCAATAACTTGTGGAAAGGGGTTCTCGAGGATGCTGATCACGATGAGCAACTTCATTTTGAACCAACTCGCCCGGTTGGGCCAGGCTGCATGTAGGCTGCATATCACGTTGTGTTCATAACTCGAAAACGGATTGATGAAAATTCATGAAATTTGGACAGCGTTCATATAAGACTAAGAAAAGGATATTAATGCTAAACCCGCATTTTTCCATGATACACCATTTAAATAAAATTTTGGATTTCGAATATAAGGCCGGACCTAAACGCGAGAACGGTACAGTAAGATGCGCCTTGATCATGGGATCATTTTTCGCATACTATATATGGAATTATAGGTTGGCGCTTTTTAGTTACACTCGATTTTGTGACGTCGTTTTCACCTTTTCGCCGCGTAATTGCCACAGTTAATGGGAAATGACAATGAACTCCAATTGAATTCGTTTTCATTTCTCACTCTCCGCGCCAATTGCGCAGCGAAAAGTTGAAAATAACGTTACAAAATCGAGTGTAACTAAAAAGCGCCAACTTATAATGACAAATATAGTATACGAAAAATGATCCCATGATCAAAGCGCATCTTACTGTACCGTTCTCGCTTTTAGCTCCGACCTTATATTCGAAATTCAAAATTTTATTTAAATGGTGTATCATGCAAAAATGCGGATTTAGCATTAAAATCCTTTTCTTAGTCTTATATGAACGCTCTCCAAATTTCATGAATTTTCATCAATCCGTTTTCGAGTTATGAACACAACGTGATATGCAGCCTACATGCAGCCTGGCCCAACCGGTCGAGTTGGTTCAAAATGAAGTTGCCCATCATAATCAGCATCGTCGAGAACCCCTTTCCACAAGTTATTGGAAAATCGATGTGCCAAATCTTGCTCGATTCTTACACAACCGGCGTCATATGGCTCTCTTCATTCTGTGACCTCACCCGGCATGGCCTGCGATCATACCTGTCCAGCACTGACGACGACTTGGTAGTCAAAAAAATCGATGACCCCTATACGTTGTAATTTTGCTCAATTTGGTAGTCAAAAAAATCAGCGTATTGACTACCAAATTGGTCATGGTCATGGTCAAGGTCATGGTCGAAAATGTTGTTGTAGGTCATGGTGTGATAAAGTCCAACTACCGTACCAACTTGTACTATGGGACTACAGTAACCCAAATTACAGTAACCCGGTTACCGTAACCTGAGTTCCGTGGAGCAACTTGAGTTCCTTGGGTCAAACTTTTTACAAAAATCATCAATCACTATTATCGATGTTCTACAGTAACCTACCGTAACCCTCACTACCGTATGCCCATTGGCCAATCACGAACTAACTTTTTTTCTAAAAGATGTCATAAAAATCAATTCTTTGCTCAATGTTGAGTAACTATATGAGGAAATTTTATTTTTACTTTTTTCGTCATTAAGATCCGCCAGAAAACGTAAATATGTCACGGATGGCTAAAATTCGAAAAAATCTCAAACTTTTTTCTTGAAGTGGTCCTCATGAATGCTGATTAACAGGCTATATGGGAATGTCTATAGGTCGATTTTGTAAAAGTTACAGTAACATATCGATTTTAGGGTCAAAAAATTTCATATCTCAAAAGTACACCAATTATAGTTTTTCTGGCGTATTTTCACCCGTAGAAAACGAATTTCGATGTTAGAGATCGAACAAATGCGATTCAAAAAAGATAGAACCCAAAAACTGCTCAAAAAATGACGTTAGCAGCCATAACTTATTTCTATATGAGCCATCTTAACCGGTATGCAGGTTTTACAAACTTCAACATGTTTCAAGTCTACCATATTTTTTGTAGAATTTTAAAAATGGCGCCCGTTAGGTTTTTATGCTCTCAAAGTTGGCTCCATACCAAAAAAATCTCGAAAAAACTCGTTCTACCTTGACTTGCCCATGAGTTCAAAAGCCATGCAGCCATTTCCACTAAACATCACTTTATAACTGTGGTAGAATAGTTTTCAATTGATATTTGTACTGATATTTGATTTTCGAAAAAAAAATTTTTTTTGACCGGCCCGATTCTGGGTCGAAAAAGTTGATGTTTCAAAAAGACATTAATTGTAGTTTTCCTGGGGTAATTTTATCCGGAGAATACGAATTTCAATGTTATATTTCAAGAAAATATGTTTCACAAAAGTTTTGAATGGAAAAATTACGAATTTGTGCTAAATTTAGACTATTATAGGCAATATTTATTCCAAACAAAACTTCTTTAGGTGATGGTGTTTTTGACAACTGAGGCTTAATTGTTTGAATTACTTTTATTCAATACCCATCACGAATCAAGTATTAGGAACGAGGAGGGAAAAACACAGGTTGTTTCCTTTGGAAACAAGTAAAGCATTTGTAGCGCGAAGGCATAGTGAAATTGCAATAGCACATAACAATTACGAAAATAAAGAATCCAATGATGATGATAATAAAAAGTGAGGTGTGCAGAACATCATCCAAAATATTTGTCATAAATTCCTTGATCGAATTCGATATTCCCGAGTGCAGTTTATTTATTTTTCCACTGAATGACTTTTCCCACTCCTCCTTCGCTCGCTCTTCTTCCTCAAAACCATCGAATACTCTCTTCTCGAAGTCTGTCATTTCCGCCTGTGTAAATGTGTTTTTTTAAATGTTATTTAATAATAAACAATTACGTCATATTTGTAATGAATGAGAACATGGCCTCTGCACTTCTCTATTTTTCCTCCATGTCGCTAATGTTGAAAAAAAATATCAGGCCGACAATTCGCTTCGACGGAGAACATGACAACGGATGAGGAGTTGCTGAAGAAAAACGAAAACCCGAAGAACTTCTGGTTAGCGTATCTCAAGAAAGATAATAAGGATAAAAATGAACCGGATGATGTGAGCACTGTGGACAAACATGGAATGGAAAAAAAAGAGGCAGTCGAGGAGGGATTATTCTTATGTAATGAGTGTGGAGCTAGTTATGTTCTTAACGATAATCTTTTACGCCATATGGACACGGGACGGTGTCATATTCGTCCGAAGAAGATGTCCTTGTCCGATTTTGCCCTAAAGTTGTACAAAGCCGGTCTGGAGGATGTAATTCAAAAAAATGCTAAGCTGAACGAAGTCAACGAAGGTCTCATTAATATGGCAAAGGATGATGGCTTGGACAAGCTTGGAGAAGGATGGGCACTCCGATCCAAGAAAAAGATCATTCCGTATTCAAGGGAAGCTAAAAAATTTGTCGAAAAAAAGTTTAATGAGGGAAATAAAAGTGGAAGGAAGATGGATCCCGCTGAGGCGGAACGTTTGATGAAACTAAACAAAAAAATAAAACCATGTGAAAGAATGAACGCGCAGCAAATAAGGTATATTTATAAGGTATATTTACAAAAAAAATATTTTAAAGCGATACATTTGTTTTCAGATCTTATTTTTCAAAGCTATGTTGATCGAAGAAGGTGGAATCTCAATCTTCACTTTCGAAAAAGAAAAAAACTTGCCGATGATGACGAGATGGATACTGATGAGAAATTTATTGATGAGGACGAAACGATTAAGGAAGAGGAAGACGATGAAGTTGAGTTCATAGATAACTTCGGCAGACAAATCGATGACGTGATCGATGACATAATCTATGAGAACAGAGACGAAATATTCACTTCCCCCTCGAATGACTTTTTCGATAAGGATTCCCTCAATTTAGCATAAATTCGTCCTTTTTTCATTCAAAACTTTTGTGAAACATATTTTCCTGCAATATAACATTGAAATTCGTATTCTCCGGATCAAATTACCCCAGGAAAACTACAATTAATGAATTTTTGAAACATCAACTTTTTCGACCCAGAATCGGGTCGGTCAAAAATTTTTTTTTCGAAATTCTTACAAATATCAATCGAAAACTATTCCACCACAGTTATTAAGTGATGTTTATTGGAAATGGATGTGCTGCATGGCTTTTGAACTCATGGGCAAGTCAAGGTAGAACGAGTTTTTCGAGATTTTTTTGGTATGGAGCCAACTTTGAGAGCATAAAAACCTAACGGGCGCCATTTTTAAAATTCTACAAAAAATATGGTAGACTTGATACATGTTGAAGTTTGTAAAACCTGCATACCGGTTAAGACGGCTCATATAGAAATAAGTTATGGCTGCTAATGTCATTTTTTGAGCAGTTTTTGGCTTCTATCTTTTTTGAATCGCATTTGTTCGATCTCTAACATCGAAATTCGTTTTCTACGGGTGAAAATACGCCAGAAAAACTATAATTGGTGTACTTTTGAGATATGAAATTTTTTGACCCTAAAATCGATATGTTACTGTAACTTTTACAAAATCGACCTATAGACATTCCCATATAGCCTGTTAATCAGCATTCATGAGGACCACTTCAAGAAAAAGTTTGAGATTTTTTCGAATTTTAGCCATCCGTGGCATTTTCCCATCTGTTACGTTCTCTGGCGGACGACCTCTTAAATCATGGCCGAGTGGCTAACGAGCTTGCCTTGGAAACCGAAGGTAGTGGGTTCGAGTCCAACCTGTGGGAAACCTCTTTGCCATCCTTCGGGGAGTTCGCCAAAGGAAAGTGGAGTTACTGTAAACTCATACCGTACCCCAGTCCCGTGGGTCAACTCTAGTTCGCTGGGTCACATACATGATTCGATATTGTAAGGGAGGTGTGATTATGCCAGCATTTCTGTCGGCAATATTTTAGCCCATAAGAGAGACTTTTTTGGCTCAGTGAACATATAATATTTGTGAAGACCCTTGGCATTAGACCAAAAATATAATTCCTCTAAAATGTGCCCACATGTAGTACTCGCTGAGTGTAGCGCAGCGGTGGCATATGTAGTGATCTAGGTCAAGCGCTCAGAAAAGCGGTGAGCTTTGTAGAAAATATTACTGTATCCTATTTTTCCTCTTTCGCTCTCGATCTGAATCGATATGATCGATCTCTCGATCTGATTTCGATCTCGATCATATTTCTCGATCGATCTCTCGATCAGTTTATATTGCCGTCGATGGCTTTGAATCTGTTTGATATGGAACTTGGATCGGATAATGAGCAGGCTACGGCGCATGTTTTCAGATATGCGCCGTTCAGATCGAGAGCGAAAGAGGAAAAATAGGATACAGAAATATTTCCTACAAAGCTCAGCGCTTTTCTGAGCGCTTGACCTAGATCACTACATATGCCACCGCTGCGCTACACTCACCGAGTACTACATATGGGCACATTTTAGAGGAATTATATTTTTGGCCTAATGCCAAGGGTCTTCGCAAA
Source organism: Pristionchus mayeri (assembly GCA_036245805.1). Taxonomy (NCBI): domain Eukaryota; kingdom Metazoa; phylum Nematoda; class Chromadorea; order Rhabditida; family Neodiplogasteridae; genus Pristionchus; species Pristionchus mayeri. The sequence goes on from BTRK01000006.1 coordinate 12,951,267, forward strand.
TATTATATGTTCACTGAGCCAAAAAAGTCTCTCTTATGGGCTAAAATATTACCGACAGAAATGCTGGCATAATCACACCTCCCTTACAATATCGAATCATGTATGTGACCCAGCGAACTAGAGTTGACCCACCGGACTGGGGTACGGTATGAGTTTACAGTAACTCCACTTTCCTTTGACGAACTCCCCGAAGGACGGCAAAGAGGTTTCCCACAGGTTGGATTCGAACCCACTACTTTCGGTTTCCAAGGCAAGCTCGTTAGCCACTCGGCCATAATTTAATGACGAAAAAAATAAAAATAAAATTTCCTCAGATAGTTACTCAACATTGAGCAAAGAATTGATTTTTATGACATCTTTTATATAAAAAGTTAGTTCGTGATTGGCCAATGGGCATACGGTAGTGAGGGTTACGGTAGGTTACTGTAGAACATCGATAATAGTGATTGATGATTTTTGTAAAAAGTTTGACCCAAGGAACTCAAGTTGCTCCACGGAACTCGGGTTACGGTAACCGGGTTACTGTAATTTGGGTTACTGTAGTCCCATAGTACAAGTTGGTACGGTAGTTGGGCTTTATCACACCACGACCTACAACAACATTTTCGACCATGACCCCCTCGACCATACGCTGATTTTTTTGACTACCAACTTTTTGGTAGTCAAAAAAATCGACGTATAAGGGGTCATGGGTTTACCGGCAGTGTGGGCAGGTATGCCTGCGATTGATGCCGAGGAAAAAGTTGAGGAGAAGAGGAAATATTTGAATTCCCGCAATTTCATATCTCGGCTCCCAGAAGTGCTAGCGAATTGAAAGTTGAAAAATGGAGTGTAAATGGATGTTCCACCCCATATTCCAATTTTCATATCTCTACCGGGACCCGAGATATAAAATTGCGGGAATTCAAATATTTCCTCTTCTCCTCGACTTTTTCCACGGCTTGATAATAGACAATGAAGATAGTTATTAATTGATGGGTCATTCTTAGGAGCTTTTCCAAGTCAGTATTTCAAGATCTTTTAGGATTTTAATTCAATAGATTGTAGAACAATGAGTCTTTCAAAATATTCCGAATTTGCGGAATATGCTGTAATGGTACTGTCTAATTCTGCTAATTGGCTGTGAATACATTTATTCAAATTAGTAATACTCCTGTGGCGAGTTTAGCGAGGATCGTAGATGTTCTCGTTCATGTAGTTGCCGCTGAAAGAACAAAGATTAGGGCAACTTTAACATAACTAAAATAAAGATATGCAAAAGTACTAACGCGTCTTTGTACTGGCACACAACGAGTACTTTCTTGTCCCCATCGCACAGCTTCATTCCACAGCCAAGTTTGGTCGACTTGGCCCAAGCCATCTGGATTTCCAGGTTATTCATGAGTAATGGCACCAAGAAAAGATCAAAGATCACCTGAGTAGCGTGTCCGATTCCCGAGCTGAATCCTGATTCGGTCAGTTTCACATCATGCCATCCGAACTGCTGGAATTCGTTCTCCCACGAGTTCGAAGCCTTCGCGCCCATTCCAGTGAACGACATCTGAAAATGATCTCCTTGATTTGGTTGAGTGAGATGATAATTATGTTGGGGATAAGATAGTAATGGAGAAGATCGCAGTATCAATATCTCTGAGAATGGATATCTCTAACCATTATACAGTCGAAATGAAACATATTTGCAATTCAGATATTTCGAAAAATCCCATATCTTGTTGGATGACCACATGGTGTAGAGGTTCTCTCCGAGATTCTGTCTTTTCTTAGAGTGAGCGAAGACACAAGTGTTGGCCACGGCCTGAGCACTCTTCTCAATAGCGCAGTCCCAGGTCTGAAAAATCGAATGTCACATGACGATTAGAATCGGAACATTGAAATTACATTGAAAGTCTCAACAATTCGATCGTCAATTGTCAGTTGGAAACAAATGCTAATATATTTTGCATCCGTATACTGACCGCCTCTAATCGCCTTTCACTCACCATGGGCTGTATGGGAGTCTTGGCGGCGGGCATTCTTCTTCCCTTGGCGACATAATTTCCAGATGAGATGGTGGATCGAAGTTTGTTGTGAGCAGCGAGGAAAGCAGCAACCTCAGAATACCGCACGATTGGCACCAAGCCACTGTAATAGTACTGCTTTGTGTGTTTTGAGAAACTCGAACAAATTGGTTTGTCAATATTTTTTTTAATGTGATTACCCGCAGTGAGAGCGGAGAGAGCGATGCAGATGCGGAGCATACTGCAAAATTTCGTTTACTATGTGAAAATGAAATATGAAAAAAACACTGTAATGTGAATGAGAGGATAGAGGAGAGTGGATGATACTTTTCCGAGAATAGAACGAGCTTTTATAGTCAGCATTCTGCGATATGTTGATAGTTTAGGTGCTCGATTGCGTTCAATTCGAAGGATATTGCTGCATTTGGCGCACGTAACAGCGAGCTGGTCAAACAGAGTGGTGATATCTTTGAATGGGGCTACTCTCTTCGTTCTCCATGTTTTCTCATCGTCAGAATCTGTAAGAGTGCGAGCAGGAAGGAGATAGCAAACACATCCCTGAAACAGATTGGACAATTCAAGAGATACAAGATTGGATGGATGAGGTCAGAGGTCGATTGACGTCGGTGATAGATCAATCATTATTTTGTAATCGGATCGTGTTCAAGTTTAATTTTCGTTTCATGCCGTGCATGTTCATTATGGCTGTTGTGGTCATCAGATCGATAGCTTACATAATATATTCGAGAAATTAACATATTTTAATTCTGGAGAGAGCTGGCTATTCCATACGCTTGTTTCCGACACCGTAGATCCGACAGTGCTGATGGATAGAGGGGTCTCCCAGGATCCACGAGGGACCTGGCAATGATTAGTTGTGCAGAAGCGGGAAAGCGAAAAATATTGATTCACCACTCATTTCCATGACTATGTCGAGCTGGTGAAACATAATTGGCCAGCTTTGTACGCAAGTCAAGAAAATTTTGTACTCGCAACAGTAAACTATAAAAAAAATTGACTTCCAAAACTCTTCCATTGTATTATACTACTGAGTAAATTATGATCATGTATTACTCTAAAAATTGCCCAACACTGGCGGCGAGGTGTATTCAGACCATGACCTCTATTCATGGTTGCGGAGAGCGCCCCTTTTTTGAGGGGCGCTCTCCGCAGGGACGTATAGGGGGTCATGCTCAAAAGACGTTTCGTAGGTCAATGGTAGGTCAAGACTAGGAACCGTACCCAATCGATCATACAGTACCCCAGATACCGTATACCACTACCGTATTATTGCAAAATAACAGTATTATTAAAAATACTTGGTACCGTGCCCAATCGATTGTACAGTACCCAAGTAACTACCGTCACCCAGTTCCTTGGGTCAAACATGTTTTTCTAAAAATGTTACACATTGTTCTAAAAATCCTAAACCTATCATACAATTATTCTACAGTAATGAGAGATACGATAGGATACTTTAAAATAATTGAATGCTCAATTTTGGATTTTTAGAAAAATGTTTGACCCAAGGAACTGGATCTGAGGTTATGGTAGTTACTTGGGTACTGTATAATCGATTGGGCACGGTACCAGGACATTTTAAAAATAAAGTGAGTTTGCGATAATCGGGGTTGCGGTAGTGGTATACGGTATCTGGGGGTACTGTACGATCGATGGGGTACGGCACCTAGTCCTGACCTGCCATTGACCTACCAATCGTTTTTTGACCACGACCCCATGTACGTCCCTGCGGAGAGCGCCCCTCAAAACAGGGGCGCTCTACGCAACCATGAATAGGTGTTCATGAGTGTCGCAGCCAGCGCGGGCAACTATAATTACACCCGACATCAAGGTGTTTGAAAATACAGTGAGCAAGTTGATGATGCAAATATTGATATTATCACCGGAAATATGCTGGACGTATGTGAATGATGAGTGAGTCGCAATGATTCTGTGTGTAGGAGTGCGTCGTGCCGCCTTTTGCAGATCAATGTAAACTTGTCTTCTCTTCCGAGATAGTGTATTTCTGGTTCGAATTGAATGCGTCATTTACCTCGCAAATCTTTTGCATGTGCCTTGAGTGTGCAAAGATTACTCTGCGAGGGTGCACCCCTTCATGAGATCTCAGAATTACCATGAGCAGTGTATTGCGAAAATAAGTAGAAAATTAGGAAGAGAGGTAAACTAGCAAGGCGAATCTGTGTAACATAATGTGCATCAGAAAAAACATAGTTGGAAATTAATTCGAATATTGTATAGTTAGGGACCACTAGCTCCGCCCACTTTCCTCTGACACGATGCCCCCTCGAAATCAAGACAGAACAATCACATCGTTCATTCTTAACCAAATTACTTGATCAAAAAAGAATTCGAAAGCTCTTCCCATGTGCTTTCGATATGTCACTATTCAAAAAACAGTTTTTGCAGTTGTGGTGTTTAAAATTCGAACTTTATAATGCGATCCATCATTTTTCACAGATTTTTGCTATGCGTGAGCAGTGAAATTATGATACACTGTTTGAATAGTGAAAATATGATAGCCAGCAACCATTCCAACAAGTCGGCCAAAGGAAATCGAAAAATATTGATTTCCCGGTCCGTGATTCGAAGTTAACTAGTCAGTGCCGGGCTAAAAGATCGCCGCCTCCTTCTCTCCCTCTCCTCCCCCTCCTCTCGCTCGTCTCTGACCCGGCGCGTGTAGAGAGCGATTGCTCATACGAAAGAGCGCGATTGCAGCGCATTCTCGTCTCTCCTCGCAGGGGTTAGGCGAAGCCGGGAAAAGGCGAAGCCCTGCCCAAAATTTTTGCGATTTGGCTGGGAAGGGATCGGAATTGACTCCGCCCCTTTCTTCGTCGTCTCGCTTTCCCCCCACTCTCTGTTGATGTCTTTTCAAACACTTCTTGAGCTCTAGCGCCATTCAGAGATGAGATATCGACAAACGGCCAAAAGTACGATCACGCTAGGACCTCAGCGGCTATGTTGAGCATAGTTTGGGAGACATGGCTTCATTTCGGCTATACCCCTTGTGGTGCCTATGTATAGTTATGTGGTGAGCTTAGCGAGGTTCGTAGATGTTCTCGTTCATGTAGTTGCCTCTGAAAGATCGAATACCAGAATAGGCTTTGTGATTGAAGTGATAAAACACAACTGGAGAGATTTAAAACAACTAACGCGTCTTTGTACTGGCACACAACGAGCACTTTCTTGTCTCCATCGCACAGCTTCATTCCACAACCAAGTTTGGTCGACTTGGCCCAAGCCATCTGCATTTCCCGGCTTTATATCACTTGATATATTTTGATTTAATGAACAATAGTTTTAAAAAGCCCAAAGTTCACCTGAGTAGCGTGTCCGATTCCCGAGCTGAATCCTGCCGGTGTCAGTTTCACATCATTCCATCCGAACTGCTGGAATTCGTTCTCCCACGAGTTCGAAGCCTTCGCGCCCATTCCAGTGAACGACATCTGGAAACAATCATCGATTGGGCTAAGGGAGAATATTATTAGGATGTTGTCAGAAAGGTAGAGAAAGGAACATTGAATATGACTGTCAGTAACTATTATTAAGTTGAAGTGAAGAATATTTTAATTCAAATATTTCGAAAACTTTGTTTGAGGACCACATGGTGTAAAGGTTCTCTCCGAGATTCTGTCTGTTCTTAGAGTGAGCGAAGACACAAGTGTTGGCAACGGCCTGAGCACTCTTCTCGATAGCGCAGTCCCAAGTCTGAAACCGTTGTACTTATTTTATGAGATAGAGTTCTAAACGGACTTCTCAAATAACCCCGATATGAAAATATTGAGTTCACAGTTGCACTACTGACCATTGGTGCAATTGGAGTCTTGGCGGCGGGCATTCTTCTTCCCTTGGCGACATAATTTCCAGATGAGATGGTGGATCGAAGTTTGTTGTGAGCATCGAGGAAAGCAGCAGCCTCAGACTGAGGGATACCGCAAGACTGGCACCAAGTCACTGAAAAACGTTTGATTTTTCAAGTCTGCCCTCTGTATCAGAATGAATAGCTATGATTATGAAATATTTGGCCATATTTTGGGCGTACCCGCAGTGAGAGCGGAGAGAGCGATGCAGATACGGAGCATACTGAAATGTTTTGTTTACTCATGCATTGGAAAATGGTGAAACGGGATGTGAATGAGAAAAGAGAGTAAAGTGGATGATACTCATCCAGGAATAGAGAGAGAATTTATAGTCAAAATTATGCAGTATTTTGATTGTTTAGGTGCTCGATTGCGTTCCAATCGAGGGAAAATTCAGCATTTCCCGCATGTAACAGCGAGCTGGTCAAATAGAGTGGGGATATCTTTGCAAGAGGCAACTCTCTTCATTCTGCGGGATCTCTCATCGCCAAGTACAGTGTACGCAGAATGAAAAGAGCAAACCCATCCCTAAAACAGATTGGACAATTAAAGAGTTGCAAAATTTGATGAATTAGGTCAGAGGTTGATTGACGTCGGAAACATATCGATCCTTATGTTATGACTGAATTGTGTTCGATTTGTATCTTTTTTCCTAATCATCATACTCGTTCATTATGGATATTGTGGCTATCAGAGCGATTAATGAATTGCTTTATTCACGTTATTCCCACAATTTATTTCTGGAGAGCGGTGATGAATCGCAATAACATATTTAGGGCATGATAGATCTGATAGCACTGATCTATAAAGGGGTCTCCCAGTATCCAGGAGGAACCTGGAAATGATGACATGTGTTCAATTAAAAACCAAGAAGAAATTGATACACATCGAATCTCCTTGACTATATCGAACTACTGAAACACATTTGTGAAAAGCACTGAACACAAAAATCGTTTTTTTTCAACAATTATGATATGTTCTTATGCTAGCGATGAGGGTGCGCAAATGATTATGATGGCACCACATTGTATGATAAATATTGTGTCATGCAGTCTGTGGTTTTTCAGAGCTGAAATGACGTATGTTGTATGCTAGTCTCGGTCTGTTTTGTAAGGATAGCTTCAGATGATAAAGAAATACTTGTCAAAGAAATACAGAAATACTCGTCGCAAATTTCAGGTTTGGAATGTGCCTAGAGTTAGCAATGACTCATCTGTGAAGAAGTGGGTGCAATCCACGTTGGAATTTATATTTGCAATTGTCGTAGACATTCTATCGAATCAAGATAATTACCTAGGGGAACAATGAGGAAAAACTCTGCGCATCATATATTGTGTAACACGGGTTATCTGTCAATTCTAAAAGAAAATTTATTCGAATATGGTAGTGTGGCGAGTTTAGCGAGGGTCGTAGATGTTCTCGTTCATGTAGTTGCCGCTGGAAGACCAAAGATCAGAGCAAATCTTGAAGCGGCAGATCAAATTTCATGAGAAAGAACTGACGCGTCTTTGTACTGGCACACAACGAGTACTTTCGTGTCCCCATCGCACAGCTTCATTCCACAGCCAAGTTTGGTCGACTTCGCCCAAGCCATCTGGTTATTCCGATTATTCATAAGTAATGGAACCAAGAAAATATCAAAGATCACCTGAGTAGCGTGTCCGATTCCGGAGCTGAATCCTGCGGGCGTCAGTTTCACATCATTCCATCCGAACTGCTGGAATTCGTTCTCCCACGAGTTCGAAGCCTTCGCGCCCATTCCAGTCAACGACAACTGGAAATAATCATCGATTGGGCTAAGGAAGATCATTATTAGGGCGTTGAAAGAAAGGTAGAGAAAGGAACAGCGGACATGACTGTCAGTAACTATTATTCAGTTGAAGTGAAGAATATTTTAATTCAAATCTTTCGAAAAAATTGTTTACCTTGTTGGATGACCACATGGTGTAGAGGTTTTCTCCGAGGTTCTGTCTGTTCTTAGAGTGAGCGAATACACAAGTGTTGGCCATGGCCTGAGCACTCTTCTCGATAGCGCAGTCCCAAGTCTGAAATATTCGATCGTATCTTGCAAGTTCGAGACATATTTCGCCTCATAAATACTGATCGTCATACACAAACCATAGGCTGAATGGGAGTCTTGGCTGCGGGATTGTGGCTACTTGTTTCATTTTAATATCGGAATATAGAACTCACAACACATGTGCTTCACTAGATCAATAAAGTCAATGAGATTCGTGGTGGTTCAATTGTTTCTTTGGCTTTAATCAAAACACAAAACAAATCTTTCAGGTCCCTCATGGATCCTGGGAGACCCCTTCATTCGCGAGTACTGCCAGATCTACGATGTCGGAAACAAGCGAATGGGCTTCGCCAACTCCCTCCAGAAGTAAATTGTGTGAGTATAGTGATTAAAGCGATTGATACGTTGATCCATCGACTCACTCTTGACTAAAAAGACACATCGATCAACGAAGAAGAGAATCAGGCTCAACAATCGATTGAAATGGGAATCTATCGGATAGTGAGAAATTTATCAAACACAATCGACCTCCATCCTTTGCCAGGTCAGAGCTATCTTGTGACTGTCGAATTCCCGATTCTGTTTTTGGTATGGCTTTGTTATTTTCATTCTGCGCACACTCTCACTTATCCAAACGATGAGAGGACATGCAGAGTTAATAGAGTCGTTTCTGTGAAGTCATTTCCACTCTATTTGACCAGCTCGCATGTACATGGGGAATGCAGCAGTTTCCTCCGATTCAAACGCATTAGAGCAGCTAAACAATCAAAATATCGCTGAATTTTCACTATAAAAGCTCGTTCCATTCGGGTGAAAGTATCATCCACTTTACATTAATCTTTTGCATTCTCGTTTTCATCTTTATTTTCACATAGTTAACGCAATTTTCAGTATGCTCCGTATCTGCATTGCTCTCTCCGCTCTCACTGCGGGTAAGAACACAGTTTACAAAAATATCGGCTAACCTTGTTATCCTTATGTAGTTTCTGAATAACAAATTTCAGTGGCTTGGTGTCAATCGTGCGGTATTCCTCAGTCTGAGGCTGTTGCTTTCCTCGCTGCTCACAACAAACTTCGATCCACCATCTCATCTGGAAATTATGTCGCCAAGGGAAGAAGAATGCCCGCAGCCAAGACTCCCATTCAGCCTATGGTTTGTGTATGACGATCAGTATTTATGAGGCGAAATATGTCTCGAACTTGCAAGATACGATCGAATATTTCAGACTTGGGACTGCGCTATCGAGAAGAGTGCTCAGGCCGTGGCCAACACTTGTGTATTCGCTCACTCTAAGAACAGACAGAACCTCGGAGAAAACCTCTACACCATGTGGTCATCCAACAAGGTAAACAATTTTTTCGAAAGATTTGAATTCAAATATTCTTCACTTCAACTGAATAATAGTTACTGACAGTCATGTCCGCTGTTCCTTTCTCTACCTTTCTTTCAACGCCCTAATAATGATCTTCCTTAGCCCAATCGATGATTATTTCCAGTTGTCGTTGACTGGAATGGGCGCGAAGGCTTCGAACTCGTGGGAGAACGAATTCCAGCAGTTCGGATGGAATGATGTGAAACTGACGCCCGCAGGATTCAGCTCCGGAATCGGACACGCTACTCAGGTGATCTTTGATATTTTCTTGGTTCCATTACTTATGAATAATCGGAATAACCAGATGGCTTGGGCGAAGTCGACCAAACTTGGCTGTGGAATGAAGCTGTGCGATGGGGACACGAAAGTACTCGTTGTGTGCCAGTACAAAGACGCGTCAGTTCTTTCTCATGAAATTTGATCTGCCGCTTCAAGATTTGCTCTGATCTTTGGTCTTCCAGCGGCAACTTCATGAACGAGAACATCTACGACCCTCGCTAAACTCGCCACAGTACCATATTCGAATAAATTTTCTTTTAGAATTGACAGATAACCCGTGTTACACAATATATGATGCGCAGAGTTTTTCCTCATTGTTCCCCTAGGTAATTATCTTGATTCGATAGAATGTCTACGACAATTGCAAATATAAATTCCAACGTGGATTGCACCCACTTCTTCACAGATGAGTCATTGCTAACTCTAGGCACATTCCAAACCTGAAATTTGCGACGAGTATTTCTGTATTTCTTTGACAAGTATTTCTTTATCATCTGAAGCTATCCTTACAAAACAGACCGAGACTAGCATACAACATACGTCATTTCAGCTCTGAAAAACCACAGACTGCATGACACAATATTTATCATACAATGTGGTGCCATCATAATCATTTGCGCACCCTCATCGCTAGCATAAGAACATATCATAATTGTTGAAAAAAAACGATTTTTGTGTTCAGTGCTTTTCACAAATGTGTTTCAGTAGTTCGATATAGTCAAGGAGATTCGATGTGTATCAATTTCTTCTTGGTTTTTAATTGAACACATGTCATCATTTCCAGGTTCCTCCTGGATACTGGGAGACCCCTTTATAGATCAGTGCTATCAGATCTATCATGCCCTAAATATGTTATTGCGATTCATCACCGCTCTCCAGAAATAAATTGTGGGAATAACGTGAATAAAGCAATTCATTAATCGCTCTGATAGCCACAATATCCATAATGAACGAGTATGATGATTAGGAAAAAAGATACAAATCGAACACAATTCAGTCATAACATAAGGATCGATATGTTTCCGACGTCAATCAACCTCTGACCTAATTCATCAAATTTTGCAACTCTTTAATTGTCCAATCTGTTTTAGGGATGGGTTTGCTCTTTTCATTCTGCGTACACTGTACTTGGCGATGAGAGATCCCGCAGAATGAAGAGAGTTGCCTCTTGCAAAGATATCCCCACTCTATTTGACCAGCTCGCTGTTACATGCGGGAAATGCTGAATTTTCCCTCGATTGGAACGCAATCGAGCACCTAAACAATCAAAATACTGCATAATTTTGACTATAAATTCTCTCTCTATTCCTGGATGAGTATCATCCACTTTACTCTCTTTTCTCATTCACATCCCGTTTCACCATTTTCCAATGCATGAGTAAACAAAACATTTCAGTATGCTCCGTATCTGCATCGCTCTCTCCGCTCTCACTGCGGGTACGCCCAAAATATGGCCAAATATTTCATAATCATAGCTATTCATTCTGATACAGAGGGCAGACTTGAAAAATCAAACGTTTTTCAGTGACTTGGTGCCAGTCTTGCGGTATCCCTCAGTCTGAGGCTGCTGCTTTCCTCGATGCTCACAACAAACTTCGATCCACCATCTCATCTGGAAATTATGTCGCCAAGGGAAGAAGAATGCCCGCCGCCAAGACTCCAATTGCACCAATGGTCAGTAGTGCAACTGTGAACTCAATATTTTCATATCGGGGTTATTTGAGAAGTCCGTTTAGAACTCTATCTCATAAAATAAGTACAACGGTTTCAGACTTGGGACTGCGCTATCGAGAAGAGTGCTCAGGCCGTTGCCAACACTTGTGTCTTCGCTCACTCTAAGAACAGACAGAATCTCGGAGAGAACCTTTACACCATGTGGTCCTCAAACAAAGTTTTCGAAATATTTGAATTAAAATATTCTTCACTTCAACTTAATAATAGTTACTGACAGTCATATTCAATGTTCCTTTCTCTACCTTTCTGACAACATCCTAATAATATTCTCCCTTAGCCCAATCGATGATTGTTTCCAGATGTCGTTCACTGGAATGGGCGCGAAGGCTTCGAACTCGTGGGAGAACGAATTCCAGCAGTTCGGATGGAATGATGTGAAACTGACACCGGCAGGATTCAGCTCGGGAATCGGACACGCTACTCAGGTGAACTTTGGGCTTTTTAAAACTATTGTTCATTAAATCAAAATATATCAAGTGATATAAAGCCGGGAAATGCAGATGGCTTGGGCCAAGTCGACCAAACTTGGTTGTGGAATGAAGCTGTGCGATGGAGACAAGAAAGTGCTCGTTGTGTGCCAGTACAAAGACGCGTTAGTTGTTTTAAATCTCTCCAGTTGTGTTTTATCACTTCAATCACAAAGCCTATTCTGGTATTCGATCTTTCAGAGGCAACTACATGAACGAGAACATCTACGAACCTCGCTAAGCTCACCACATAACTATACATAGGCACCACAAGGGGTATAGCCGAAATGAAGCCATGTCTCCCAAACTATGCTCAACATAGCCGCTGAGGTCCTAGCGTGATCGTACTTTTGGCCGTTTGTCGATATCTCATCTCTGAATGGCGCTAGAGCTCAAGAAGTGTTTGAAAAGACATCAACAGAGAGTGGGGGGAAAGCGAGACGACGAAGAAAGGGGCGGAGTCAATTCCGATCCCTTCCCAGCCAAATCGCAAAAATTTTGGGCAGGGCTTCGCCTTTTCCCGGCTTCGCCTAACCCCTGCGAGGAGAGACGAGAATGCGCTGCAATCGCGCTCTTTCGTATGAGCAATCGCTCTCTACACGCGCCGGGTCAGAGACGAGCGAGAGGAGGGGGAGGAGAGGGAGAGAAGGAGGCGGCGATCTTTTAGCCCGGCACTGACTAGTTAACTTCGAATCACGGACCGGGAAATCAATATTTTTCGATTTCCTTTGGCCGACTTGTTGGAATGGTTGCTGGCTATCATATTTTCACTATTCAAACAGTGTATCATAATTTCACTGCTCACGCATAGCAAAAATCTGTGAAAAATGATGGATCGCATTATAAAGTTCGAATTTTAAACACCACAACTGCAAAAACTGTTTTTTGAATAGTGACATATCGAAAGCACATGGGAAGAGCTTTCGAATTCTTTTTTGATCAAGTAATTTGGTTAAGAATGAACGATGTGATTGTTCTGTCTTGATTTCGAGGGGGCATCGTGTCAGAGGAAAGTGGGCGGAGCTAGTGGTCCCTAACTATACAATATTCGAATTAATTTCCAACTATGTTTTTTCTGATGCACATTATGTTACACAGATTCGCCTTGCTAGTTTACCTCTCTTCCTAATTTTCTACTTATTTTCGCAATACACTGCTCATGGTAATTCTGAGATCTCATGAAGGGGTGCACCCTCGCAGAGTAATCTTTGCACACTCAAGGCACATGCAAAAGATTTGCGAGGTAAATGACGCATTCAATTCGAACCAGAAATACACTATCTCGGAAGAGAAGACAAGTTTACATTGATCTGCAAAAGGCGGCACGACGCACTCCTACACACAGAATCATTGCGACTCACTCATCATTCACATACGTCCAGCATATTTCCGGTGATAATATCAATATTTGCATCATCAACTTGCTCACTGTATTTTCAAACACCTTGATGTCGGGTGTAATTATAGTTGCCCGCGCTGGCTGCGACACTCATGAACACCTATTCATGGTTGCGTAGAGCGCCCCTGTTTTGAGGGGCGCTCTCCGCAGGGACGTACATGGGGTCGTGGTCAAAAAACGATTGGTAGGTCAATGGCAGGTCAGGACTAGGTGCCGTACCCCATCGATCGTACAGTACCCCCAGATACCGTATACCACTACCGCAACCCCGATTATCGCAAACTCACTTTATTTTTAAAATGTCCTGGTACCGTGCCCAATCGATTATACAGTACCCAAGTAACTACCATAACCTCAGATCCAGTTCCTTGGGTCAAACATTTTTCTAAAAATCCAAAATTGAGCATTCAATTATTTTAAAGTATCCTATCGTATCTCTCATTACTGTAGAATAATTGTATGATAGGTTTAGGATTTTTAGAACAATGTGTAACATTTTTAGAAAAACATGTTTGACCCAAGGAACTGGGTGACGGTAGTTACTTGGGTACTGTACAATCGATTGGGCACGGTACCAAGTATTTTTAATAATACTGTTATTTTGCAATAATACGGTAGTGGTATACGGTATCTGGGGTACTGTATGATCGATTGGGTACGGTTCCTAGTCTTGACCTACCATTGACCTACGAAACGTCTTTTGAGCATGACCCCCTATACGTCCCTGCGGAGAGCGCCCCTCAAAAAAGGGGCGCTCTCCGCAACCATGAATAGAGGTCATGGTCTGAATACACCTCGCCGCCAGTGTTGGGCAATTTTTAGAGTAATACATGATCATAATTTACTCAGTAGTATAATACAATGGAAGAGTTTTGGAAGTCAATTTTTTTTATAGTTTACTGTTGCGAGTACAAAATTTTCTTGACTTGCGTACAAAGCTGGCCAATTATGTTTCACCAGCTCGACATAGTCATGGAAATGAGTGGTGAATCAATATTTTTCGCTTTCCCGCTTCTGCACAACTAATCATTGCCAGGTCCCTCGTGGATCCTGGGAGACCCCTCTATCCATCAGCACTGTCGGATCTACGGTGTCGGAAACAAGCGTATGGAATAGCCAGCTCTCTCCAGAATTAAAATATGTTAATTTCTCGAATATATTATGTAAGCTATCGATCTGATGACCACAACAGCCATAATGAACATGCACGGCATGAAACGAAAATTAAACTTGAACACGATCCGATTACAAAATAATGATTGATCTATCACCGACGTCAATCGACCTCTGACCTCATCCATCCAATCTTGTATCTCTTGAATTGTCCAATCTGTTTCAGGGATGTGTTTGCTATCTCCTTCCTGCTCGCACTCTTACAGATTCTGACGATGAGAAAACATGGAGAACGAAGAGAGTAGCCCCATTCAAAGATATCACCACTCTGTTTGACCAGCTCGCTGTTACGTGCGCCAAATGCAGCAATATCCTTCGAATTGAACGCAATCGAGCACCTAAACTATCAACATATCGCAGAATGCTGACTATAAAAGCTCGTTCTATTCTCGGAAAAGTATCATCCACTCTCCTCTATCCTCTCATTCACATTACAGTGTTTTTTTCATATTTCATTTTCACATAGTAAACGAAATTTTGCAGTATGCTCCGCATCTGCATCGCTCTCTCCGCTCTCACTGCGGGTAATCACATTAAAAAAATATTGACAAACCAATTTGTTCGAGTTTCTCAAAACACACAAAGCAGTACTATTACAGTGGCTTGGTGCCAATCGTGCGGTATTCTGAGGTTGCTGCTTTCCTCGCTGCTCACAACAAACTTCGATCCACCATCTCATCTGGAAATTATGTCGCCAAGGGAAGAAGAATGCCCGCCGCCAAGACTCCCATACAGCCCATGGTGAGTGAAAGGCGATTAGAGGCGGTCAGTATACGGATGCAAAATATATTAGCATTTGTTTCCAACTGACAATTGACGATCGAATTGTTGAGACTTTCAATGTATTTTCAATGTAATTTCAATGTTCCGATTCTAATCGTCATGTGACATTCGATTTTTCAGACCTGGGACTGCGCTATTGAGAAGAGTGCTCAGGCCGTGGCCAACACTTGTGTCTTCGCTCACTCTAAGAAAAGACAGAATCTCGGAGAGAACCTCTACACCATGTGGTCATCCAACAAGATATGGGATTTTTCGAAATATCTGAATTGCAAATATGTTTCATTTCGAAAAAAAAGATATAATGGTTAGAGATATCCATTCTCAGAGATATTGATACTGCGATCTTCTCCATTACTATCTTATCCCCAACATAATTATCATCTCACTCAACCAAATCAAGGAGATCATTTTCAGATGTCGTTCACTGGAATGGGCGCGAAGGCTTCGAACTCGTGGGAGAACGAATTCCAGCAGTTCGGATGGCATGATGTGAAACTGACCGAATCAGGATTCAGCTCGGGAATCGAACACGCTACTCAGGTGATCTTTGATCTTTTCTTGGTGCCATTACTCATGAATAACCTGGAAATCCAGATGGCTTGGGCCAAGTCGACCAAACTTGGCTGTGGAATGAAGCTGTGCGATGGGGACAAGAAAGTACTCGTTGTGTGCCAGTACAAAGACGCGTTAGTACTTTTGCATATCTTTATTTTAGTTATGTTAAAGTTGCCCTAATCTTTGTTCTTTCAGCGGCAACTACATGAACGAGAACATCTACGATACTCGCTAAACTCGCCACAGGAGTATTACTAATTTGAATAAATGTATTCACAGCCAATTAGCAGTGACTAACCCAGCAGAGACATGTCCAGCCTTGGTCCCCTCGGCAAAATTTTCAGGACATTCAAAAAACCGTGTCCTTCTGTCCGTCTGTTCGGTTTTTCGAAAATTGCATATATTTATAAAACCTTGCATGGTACCATCAACCTTAAAGTGCTAATCGTCATGATTGGCCCAGACAAAGATTCCGCTAAAACCGCGGACCAATCGATTACCGTACTCCCCAAAAGTCAACTGGGGCAATTATTATTCCAAGTTGCGCATTCATGACTTTTTGAAAAACGCAGTAAATAAATTGTTTCCTCGGTAAATCATGACCGTCCTATTATTTAAAAATTTTAGAATATATTTTTGTATTTTTATCGTGGCCGAGTGGCTAAGGCGATGGACTGGCAAACACGAAGTTGGGGGTGCCTGTCGTCGTCAAAACGTTTTGCCATGTTTCTAAAAGCTTGGAAATGGTGGGCAAAATTGTTTATGGTTACGGTAGGTCCATAATTAGCACTGGGTCAGGTAATATTCGCAGGGTCGTACATATGACTACGATTTATTCATACTGAAATAATTGTATCCAAGTCATGAGACCGTTATTTTAAGCTCATAAAAACTTAACTTAGTTGCCTACTTCTGACTGAACGTAGTCCCCCGCTAGTTTCTACATATATTTCATATATTTCTCAAATTCACTTACATGAGCTCCAGCAGCTGCGGCCATCTTCTCCACGATGTCAGCGGGCGCGGACATGAGAGACGTGACGGTGTCGGAGATCACCTTTATCGATTAATATCAGGTTGTAACATAAGTTTTGTCGCGTCTAATCTCTTATGCATTTTAACCTCAGAAATTCTTCGAATTAATTTAATCTCAATTTCGTTATTCATCATCAGTGAGGGCCTTCGTACTCTTTCTTACGCGCTTTACTTCAGTCCTGTCAAGGCAGTTGAGGAGGCACATTAGTCAGACAAAGTTGTACTGAGATAAGGATTAAAAATCATTTTCACGCAACAGCTCTTCTTGAAAAGGATAAATTATGCCGATTTTGTGTGATTTGCGTAAAGTACTACATATGTGCATAATTTTGAACCACTCACGGATAATGACAAACGAAAATCGTTCTAGAAATGTAGACGAGTTTGTATAATGTGGATGGTTGGTGACGGTCGCGAAAACTTTCGCAAGCCGAATTTTCTTCTCAGTAGATATCCAGATCCAAATAGTGGTGGAATATAGTTCACCCAAAGTGGTCAGTGTGCAGACAAAGTTTTGGGTAGATTGGGTTCTGTTAAGATAAGTGGCTCCATTCAGAACGATGGTATGTAAATTAAACTACTGAAATCGGCACTTTGTTCATATTCCTACCTCGCACACATGTTCAATATCTGATTTGTTGTGTCCATCCGAACCATAAACCCTTCCCTTACTAGTATCTACTTGGGATAAGTTTGGAAATAAATAGCTTTTGAATGACAATCTTTAATTCGAAACACCTAAACTTGCAAATTTTGGTAAAATTGTGCGCGAATTGAATTAATAAAAATTCAAATTTCCCACAAGTGGAGTGTTCTTTCTCTCACTTGTTTAATGATAAATTATACCTCCATGAGTGGTAATTGAACGCACTTATGTTAGTCACTGTTGTTGCAATTCTGGATTCAGAAGAGTTGGTCAAGTTGGCTACGAATCAGCGGCTAACCTTACACTCAGTGAAGTATATCTTTGGTTCCGCTCAACATAGCACCATATCTGGCGTATATTTTGAAAGAGCATTGACGGGGTATATCACCATGCTGTAGAAGTTTGGTTCATTATTCATCTCTGCGAACTAGCACCCGATCAAACGAATTAATAAAATCTTCACCAAATTTAAATCAGTTCATATTAATATTTTTCGCATAGCCAGCGTGCGCAGTTCAGCTCTACCCTATGGTTTGAATGTGCATGAACACCCCAAACATATACTAGGAGGTCAGGCATTGATAATGTTTGAGAAGTATCCTTCATGGAAATATTGTGAACCTCCGAAATGCGACAAAACTTATGTTACAACCTAATACAATTATTGATTGTTATTTGTTTGATTCCAAGTCGTTGTTTTGTGAACTCATCTAGATTGTTATTGAACGACGAGCGAGATTGAGAGGTGATATGCGAAATATCGAGAGAGATAGAAAAGTGTTACCTGCCATCCCTTGCTGTTGGAGTAGGTTCCGAGGGAGACGGATGAGAGCTTGAACTGGTAGTAGGTGGCGGACGACAGGGGCTCGTACGCGATGATGGGTGCGCAATTGGTCTGATCGATCTACAGACTTGAATCGTCAATCGATTTCGTTTTAATGTTCACACTAAAACGAAAGTTTCACCTGTCTCTTTTACTATTGCCATTGGCGTAGTTCCATAATCGTGGACAGAATCCAATTGAAAAAAAATGAAGCAAACAATCATACTGCTTTTCCGTGTCCTTCCACCGTGAAGATGAAGATTCAATATCACAATGTTTATATTTCTACATCGTTTTCATAGAAACTCGTGTAATCTCACAGCTCCGTAGGTGTAGATTCCTCCGGCGACATTCTCCTTGACACCCCCGTGATCGAGCCACACATTGAAGAGGGGCCGCTGCACCAACTTTGAAATTTTCTGTCATGATTCGATTCATCATTCGTTGATCTGAGAAATATTTAGTTTGTTTTTTTTCGAAAGAAAGAAGGCGGAAAATCGATGTCTGGTCAGACTCCGATACTTTATGAACACCGTAAAACTCACTCTGGTCGACGGCCTCGATGAAGGGAGGCTTGACGTTGTCGTCAGCCAGGGCTTGCAAATATTTCCCGTTCTTGAAAACATACTCAGCAATAAAGCGTTTTGTGTCATGTTCCGGCATCCGGTTATTGAATACGGTAGTCTGAATACAAACCTGGAAGGCGATTCCGAGAATTCCGTCGATGACGTCGTTCTTGAAGAAGGCGGCGATCGAGATGGCCTGGAAAGGCATGCATTTTACTATTTTTATTATCAGGTTGATGCAAAAGTTTCTTTACAAATTTTCTTTTTGCGCTTTCGGGTTACCTCTTACTTCTCTCTTGAACTATGCTCATATGGGTTTGTCTTTTTTATTAGTGGGTGTGTACTCTCATTATCGCACACTAGTTCATATCTGATCAATCAAGTGTACATACATGATAAGCGGCCAAAATCACAAAATTGAAATTTCCTTGGGATTTTTACGGGGATCAGTATACTTTTCGCAGTGATGATAGCGCAACAATAACACAATCTGTGTAAAGGATGACGAGTAGGCATCTTAGAGTGAGAAGAGCGCCGGATCATTCATGGAATCGCTGGTCCAGAGAGGTACGAATTTCGGATTCTCGAGTCCGTGAAACTTGAAGGATTGGTTTATTCGAGCTCAACATTTCTGATGTTGGCGCAAATGATCTCAAACAGTTTGAAATCAGAATAACCTCTCACAATGAAGCTATCATAGAAACAGGATGAAGATTCCTCGTTCCTGTCAAGAGCCACATTTCTCAATATACAAATTTCGAATTTTTGATGACGAAAACCAGATATTTCGCATCACAAGTTTTCCGAGAGGTTCCCAAACTATGATTTCAATTGACCATATGACGTAACAACCTTTACTAATTAACTTGTCAAAAGAACGGCAGTGGGACTCTATTGGTTTTAATTTTCAGATTAATTTTGCAGATTACCAAAAAACCGAAAATTTGCACGTTTTCGGTTATCAATGTTTTTCTACCGAACGACGTTCGATCGATTCGATAGAAACCAATTATTGTGGTGGCACAGTACTACCTCAAATAATCCCTGCGTGGCCTTTCACAGAAGTGAATCATTCGCTACAAAATTTAAAATGACTTGTAAAGAAACTTTAGCATCAACCTAATAATATTATTAATTTACTGGTCCGAAGGTACACTTGGGCACGGTGAGGGCGGTGTTATCAGTTCCGAACTGGAATGCGTTTTTATGATCAAGGAGGGATTCAAAAATCTTGTGAAAACACATATAGTTCAAGATTGTCTTAGGACGTGCTCTGACTGTATCCTGTCAGAGGAATCCTTTGACGGAGCCGGTCCTATTCCGGTCATTTCATGTATTTTTATAAATCTAGAGATAACTGGACTGGAACTTGTGTTTGTTGGCGCAGGGATTGGTGCTGAAAATGTCGTATGCATGTGATAGTTCAATGAGCGATGGTTTCCATAAATCACTTGTGAGAAAAGGACTCACAGCCCAGGTGCTGTCGGGCACCCAGAGGTTGGCAGAGCCAATGTCGAGGAGGATGACCTTACGGGCAAAACCTAAATTACCAAAATCTCAAAAAATCACTTCTCGCTGGGAAGTTGGAACTTGGGAGTTGTTGCATTTGCCCTCCTCTTCATCAACATTGTTAAAGGAGGATTGTAGGCAAAGTTCAACTTTGGACCCTTTCATAACCATGGCCAAGCTCCTCTTAACGACTAAAGTCTCCAAAAAAATTACATTAATATCTCTACTCTCAAGAGAGTTATGATTAGTTGGCTGAGTGCCATGGACGCTTGATGGGCCAGGGAAGTGCGCGAATTCAAATATCTTGAAGTTTTATCAAAAATTGGTGGGGATCGAACCCGCGACCTTCCGATTACGTGACGGGTGCTGTACCACTGAGCTATCCTACCGATGGCTGTTCACTTCCTAGCTCGCGCTATGATCTTATGCGACCCTCCACGAGAAAACGTAGCTTCTGAGAGGGCATCACGGAAGGCATTTTTACAACCCCTCCCAATATTTCGGTGGTGAAGTTCTCATACCGTGTGCTGATATTTGGCCCAGTAAAAGCGCTCCTGGTGCACTTCCTGAAAAATGCCAGACCGACCCAAAAAAAAGTCGAAATGTTCATCCCTCGAAAAATTATGTTCTTTAGAGTTTTTCTGGCTTATTTTGCGATGAAAATTCGAAAAAAAGTGATTTTAGAAGCGACCAGACAACGATAAAGGGTCGAAAATCAAAATTTTCATCATTTTTTAGACGCCTTGAAAAAAATTTGTCCGGTGGTCAAAAAGATATTGTCATTTTCGAAATCTACGTAAAAGAAGTACATAAAACTCCATACAGAGTAATCATAAAAGACGAAATAATAAATTATAACGACAATTTGATACATTTTGAACGTTTATTTTTCCGATAAAACCGATAAAACCTGTCTGAAATGTAGAACAACAAAATCGAGGTGGTCGAACACACGATTTTGAGAACTAGTTATCCATATCCCTAGCTTATGGTCTCTATTTGGTGTATGGGAACTGTTAATGCAATTTCAGCACCTAAAGTGTGCCTTTTAACACTCAATAACGGTATCGGTCACGGTTGCCTAGGGAGAGATCTCGTTTTCCCCTTCATTCTATGATGCATAGTAGCCGACGGCTTCGGTTTTGAAATCTCAAATTAAGACCCCAGACGTACTTTTTTACATACAGTAGCGCCTAAAAGTATTGAAACGATTTGAATTTTTCATATAACTTTTTCTACCGTTGACTTAGCAAGTTCGATGTTGGGGTGCTATATAGCAAATCAATCGAAGAATACGATGCGAGTATTGCGTCATCACGTGCCTCATAACTAATTGCGTAGTGATGACGCAATCGAATTTCACTTTTTCAAACAGGCTTTATTCTTACATAGATTTTTTCCTTCTAGCCAAACTTTCTGTGGTTGGAGTCATGCCCGAGGCCTACCCAGAAATTTTTTTTTGAGGTTGCTGCGCGACTGTACGTTTGCTGCAGCCTTGCTGCAAAAAGGGGGTCTGAAATTCACAACTCAGCTCCCAGATTAGCTAGAAACTCGTTCATAATTTGACCTCAGGGCATGAAAAAATAACTTTTTTGTATGACCATTATTTGGACATTCATAACTTTGTGGGAAATGTCGGTAAAAATCTGGTTTCTGCATAGGAATGTTCAAAATGTATTGATGAACTGAATTCCAACTTCTTAGAGCGTTTGGATATCATTCCAGTCCGCAGCGTGCGTTTTTCGGAGGGATACTAGGGTCGGAAAACACCTTGTTTACCCTATGGGCGAGAGAGTGCAGACGACGAGAGTGCGTAAACAGGGTTTTTTCCGACCCTAGTATACCTCCAAAAAACGCACGCCGCGAGCAGGAAAGTAATCTAAACGCTCACATTTAGAACATTCCTATGTAGAAACCAGATTTTTACCTACATTTCCCTCATAGTTATGAATGTCCAAAAAATGGTCATCCAAAAAAGTGATTTTTTCGTGCCCTGAGGGCAAATTATGAGATATTGTGTTCATATTGTCAGAATCATCTGGACTCATGATGAAGATCATTTTGATGCCTTGAACCAGTCTCTAGCTTTACTAGGAGCGGAGATCTGAATTTTCGACCTCGATTTTTCAGCAAGGTTGCAGCAAATGTGCGGTCGCGCAGCAACCTCAAAAAATTTTTCTGTGTTTTTCTGTGTCTGTGTCCTCGGGCATGACTCCAACCTCAGGAAGTTTGGCGAGTAGGAAAATATCCATGTAAGAGTAATGCCGTTTTGAAAAAGTACACTTTGATTGCGTCATCACTACGCAATAACTAAGCTATTGCGTCATACCCCAATATGATGAGCATAATCTACAATGGATTTGGTACATCCTTCCTTATTGCCAGAATGATACATTTCCTGGGCAAAAACTTACAATAAAAGCAAAAAGTGTCCCATGACTTATGAGCGCTTATGAGTAATTGTAAAATTTGATAATGAATTCACTTATCATGCAGCTGTAAGACTAGAAGATCACAGTCCTATTCCAATGAAATGTTGGTTACCTGTCCGAAGGTGCGCTTGGGCACAGTGAGGTCCGATGAGGTGGTTCCGAACTGAAATTATAGTCCTCTACCATTTCGTATCTTATTCAATCGTTCAAGGATACACAATTCAAATGCGTGTGCACATACTCGGTGTCCTGTCCGAGGAATCCCTTGGCGGATCCGGTTCCGTAGGAGATCGTGAAGGCCTTTCCTATAATCATATAGAATGTTTAGTTTATATACAAACGAACAAGTCGCTAACCGTTCTTAATGTAGGTGGACGACTTGGAGGAACTGATCTTGTGTTTCTTGTAGCAAGGGTCGGTGCTGTAATTGCATTGTTGTCTCCGTTGAATAATAATTAAATCAATCAATCGATTTATATTATCAGGATGTGGTCTACCGAAAACTGATACCTGTGCATGAACAAATATGTGAACACTCACACAGTGGTGCCGCAGGTCGAATCGGGAACCCAGAGATTGGCGGAACCAGTGTCCAAGATCACCTGGGATGAGGAATTAAACTCATTGAAAGATTCTCTACCGTACCTCGAAGGCCTGTCCGGGGGTTCCGACGGTGATGTTTCCGACGTACTCGGCATCGGAGTAGTCGCTGACCTGAACATTATTGGATATTTCTTTTCAGTTTCACCGTCAATTTCGTTGAGAACTTACGTTTCACAGTGTATAGAAGGCTGTTTTGTATCATAATTTTTCGATATTACCGGACTCTTGAGGCAAAAATACCAACAATGAAAAAATAACACTATTTAATGAAGCTGGGCAGAGAGTGGGAAACCGAGAAGAACCTTTAGTTTTCGTTGCCTAACCTCTATTTTTTAATACTGCTCCCTTATTACTGCTCCTGCAATATCATTACCTTCTGGGGGAATCCAGCAAGGATAGAAGTGCGTTCGGCACGGCTAATTTCCTGGTACTTGAGGAAATCCTCCCACTTGATGAAAATTCATGGTTAGATAAACCCAAAATACCCTAATCAATCCATTCCCAAGCCACTTGGTAGCAGACGTTTCTGGGGCACTGGAATACCGATTGGTTGCCAAATGGGTGTTTATCTAACCATGAATTTCCGGACATATTCGAAATTTTACACCATGATACATAGGTGATTAGTGAGACTCAGCATCGCCTAATTAGAAGATTTAACAATTTTGATGAAGAGGAGGGCATAGTGGTGACAATGCAACAACTCCCAAGTTCCTATCTCATCTTCTCAGCGAGATGTGATTTTTTGAGCTTGTGGTCATTTAGGTTTTGTCCGCCCCCCGCCCCCTAATCATGGGTGTGGATTGCGCCCCATTTTAGAGGGGCGCAATCCACAGGGACGTATACGGTGTCATGGTCAAAAATAGATTGTAGGTCAATGATAGGTCAAGACTAGATACCGTACCCAATCGATAATACAGTACCCCCCGATACCGTATACCACTACCGTAACCCCGATTATCGCAAACTAAATTTATTTTTAAAAAGTCCTGGTACCGTGCCCAATCGATTATACAGTACTCAAGTAGGACTGAAGTCAGGTGCGGAGGAGAGGGCGGGGCCTAACTCTCTCAATTCGAAGAGGCTGGAAGGAAGAGGAGGATAGGCCCATACGTTCATTGATATTCGGAATATTGGAGGGGGGAGGCGAAGGTGGATAATTGGTAGAGGTAATTGATCTCGGTCTCGCTCTAATCCGCTTGGTGAGCGAGAGATCACGTGAGACTGAGAAACAGTTACTCATTAAATGCAGGGGGGGGGGGGGGAGATCGGAGAGAAGCCATACTAATCGTTGCCTCGAGTCTGATTCTTCCTGGGAAACTGAAGAGTTTCTCAGACTTTACGATATTTTAAAGTTGAGTCAGTATCGATGTAAAGATATAATTTCTCAATTTTCTATGAATCACAAAAGTCTTTTAATGTTTTTTTTTCAACCACCAAAGGATGTATTGCTGAATCTGCAACCTCGAGCGAATATGACTTTTGTAAAACTGGAGTTGCACTGGAACATTTATATTAATTTTATGCACCGTTCATTTTGCTTCACTATTTTATTCTAGTATTACTAGAAATTGTCATATTTACGGCATTATTGTCTATGGTACTCATAACAGTCTCCGGAAGTATCGCCGAGTGGATGGCACGCGCCGATAACAGGATGACATTTTTCTAATGCTAGCAGGTCCAGAAAGAAAAGCTTCGCGAAAGTGTTACGTGAATTACCACGGTGCGCTTGAAAAGTCGGGACTGTAGTACTGAATATATATCGAGTGTAAGTTGAAAGTTCTAATCGCTTCGACTTTCACTACCATTGGCGGTTTTCGTCCAGCATCCATTTATGTGCAATAACTGAAGCGCCAAAACACGTTCCAGCACAATTATTTTTTCCTCCAAATTTAACATTACGCTTCTTTAATGTTATGCGTTTAGTGTGTATATCACGGTAGACACTCACGAAGGAGAAGGAGATGAAGTACGGAATGGAGAGAAAGGCAAGGAAATGACGTATTATCTTAGTCGATGGATGGTGCGAGAGCGAGAGAATGGATATGAAAACAACGAAAAATTAGAACAGAATGTTGAACGTTATATTTTTCCACTTTTAAAAATTATTTTGCTATTAGCTGCGAAGACATCAACGGTTTTCGTTTCCCGATAGATTTTTTGTGGAAATGGTGAAACATAAAGCCGGAAACTTCGTTATATTTCTTTCTTTCAGCATCGCTCTGGTGATATTCGAATAGCTACGATATTCGAATCTGAATCTTATTGAGAATCCAAGTCGAGTTTGAGAGAGTTTTCGGTGGTAAAGTTGAATGAGAGGATCTGAAAGCAATGGCCTCTCTCTCTCTCTCCCCATTCCACGTGCCCTCCTCTTTCAGAGTGGGCACGAGAGTGTGTAGAATGGAGGGAGTCGGACTATAACTCGAGAGAACCACTACTAATCGTTGCATTGAGTCTGATTCTTCCTGGGAAACATAGCCAGGTCTGAAAGACTGAATCCATGAAAAATGTTATTTCAAAAGATTTGATGCATCTTTAGCCCGTATGTGTTTTTCAGCGGAAGTATTGGAATTGTCGCTGGATTACCAAGCACGAGGAAATATTGAATTTGTGAAACTGAAGTTGCGCTGGCAGAATCTTTCAGGTGTCGTTCACTGGAATGGGCGCGAAAGCTTCGAACTCGTGGGAGAACGAATTTCAGCAGTTCGGATGGAATGATGTGAAACTGACGCCCGCAAGATTTAGCTCGGGAATCGGACACGCTACTCAGGTGATCTTTGAACTTTTCTAGGTTTACTTGCTCATGTATAATTGGGAATTACAGATGGCTTGGGCCAAGTCGACCAAACTTGGCTGTGGCATGAAGCTGTGCGATGGAGACAAGAAAGTGCTCGTCGTGTGCCAGTACAAAGACGCGTATGTTATTGTTCACTTAATTATATGTGTTTGCCATTCCAAAATTAATTCTTTCAGCGGAAACTACATGAACGAGAACATCTACGACCCTCGCTAGGTCACCCACATAACTACATCATATTTGAATAAATTTTAAATTTTAATTGTTGCACGAATTATGTTACCAAGATTCGCCCTCCTCCTCAGTACAGTGTCAAAGCACTTCTAATTTGGTCCTCGACCATTGAAACATGGCGTCGAGGAAATTATCATAGTATTTGCGTCGGTGACTTGATTCTGAAAATGCGATTCAAAAGTGCATGATCATGCGTGATCGCTTGATCGCCTGAAAGCGGAATCCAATTGTTAGGGCATCAATTTTGCTGCCTTCCAGTCGGCACCGTGTGCGGTGAATTGGCACGGGTCCGCCTTTTGGATAGGTTTCGCACATTAGATATCTTCCTGGAAAATCTCATAAAGCGATTCCAGCATTGATGACTGTCGATAAAAATAATGCCGTAAAAATGACTTCTGCGAACAACTATCACTCCGTTGGGGTGTCCTGGTGAGATGTAACTTTTCTCTCGGAATCATTCATTTAGGAAAATAAATGGCGTAACCTTAATATTAGAACTTTTTACTCAGAATCAATCGGTCGAAATGGTCGAAAAAATCGAAATTTCAAAAGTTTTTTTTGCATATTTTGAATTTGGACACGTCTGTATGCTCCAGTATGACTTCTGTTCCAAATTTGGAGGCAATTGTAGGCAGCAAACAGTACCTACAATCAAAAATATCATGAACATGTCTCAAAAAACACGAGATCCGGCACGTAAACAGCAATATAACAAAAAAAAGTGTGCTCTCATTTTTACGAAAAAAATTTTACCGGAGTAGAAAAGGACGTAGAATTCGAATTTGAAATAATCTCACAGGTAAAAGAGAAATTACGGCATTTCATTGTTTTTGTACAGATTTATCGTCAACATCGAAATTGTTCTACTCCGCGAGGCGGTCATTTTGCTTTTTTGAACGACTTTTTTACGCAACTTTGAAGGGATTTTTATTTTTTTGAAATTTCGAAATTTCCAGAGCCGGATTTTAGGCAGTTTTGAATGTACGGCCCCACCGACTTAACTGAAAGTTACGATAACCCAGGTACATCAATCACCAAAAGGGAATTCGGATTGAAGCACTTTAAACAGTTTATCAAAGGGTGGTATCGATTTCATGCAATCTCTCAGAAGACCTCTTTTAATATTTAAACTTTTTACTCAGAATCAATCGGTTTGGAATCGCTAAACGGGAATTCGCAACTCGGAATGAGAGGGTGGGAACTCGACAACTCGGAAATTATTTTTTCAGAAACGTTCATCTCGGATCTTTTTCCTGGATTTTATCAAGTCTAATTTGGCTGTTTTCTCAGAGTTATTATATTGCTAACGATAAGATGACCATTCGGAGGGCCATAACTGAAGGTTTCATTGACGTTAGCGACCATTAATTGCGAATAGTGCGTTTGGGAATGGTTTAGTGTGAAAATTTCCGAGATGAACGGTTCCAGAATGAAAGTTCCGAGAAAAAAAATTCCGAAAGTAAAGTTCCAGAGAAAATAGTTCCCAGTGCGAAGTTTCCAATATGAATTGTTATGAAATTAATGTTCTGCCAAAAAGGTGCCAGAAGATGTTCCGGAAAAATAGTTACATCACCAGGACACCTCCGTTGACAGTATAAATTGAACGGAATAGATGCGGGATAGCGATAACTTGTTGTACAGTTCGTAATGTTGCCCGTTGTATCTTCATTTCCCACTCTCTCAACCTCTCGATCGGCGAGAGAGTGCATAGAAAGAGGAGCTTGTGATATCGTGTCTCGATCTCTAGAACGGTACGAAACTTAATTGCTTGTTATTCCTGAAACCCACATTCCCCCATAAGGTATGGTAGAACGGGTAATGTAAGAAGGTGCGTTATGATTACTGTAGTATAGCATAAAATTCAGAAGTATGTTTCCCGGAGTCCCCCAGAAGGTACGGTAGAGGTGATACCGTAGAAAGATGAAAGCGTCTGCCAGAATACCATTCGTCTACGGTAAGGGATTACGGTAGGGGATTACGATATAACATGGTTTACTACAAATGGTAGTGGAAATTGGAGTGCCTGAGCAAGGAATGGCAACATGATTATGTTTTTTGTTTCCGAAGTGCCGATCCAACATTATCGAATAATAGTGTCAATGACAATACTATAAAATATTGGTGGAACATAATTAAATGAATCACAACCACTTAATGAACAATTTCGTAACTTAGGTCACAGCGTGTCAGAACGGATCGCTTTCTTTGTTCGACGCGGCGCTCGAGAGTCATTCATTTACAAGTCATTTTCAGTCGTCAAAGCGGTGCCTTCAATCCGCTGAATTACATGGAATAATGACGCATAACTCTCTTGAAACTCATTGTAATGACTTGCACTAAAATGCTTCTGAGAGATACTATGTTAAGGCACCTTCTAAGAGAAGGAGGAGTCATTTAATTAATTTATCGCATGGTAAATTACATATTTGTGAAAATGTGTAAAAAAATAGTACAATTTTTGCTATTTTTTTATTTCAAAAATAAAATTGAAGTTCAAAATTCGGACGTGGTCAAGTTGTAGAGAATTGTTCTCTGCGTCGGCCGCGACCTATGCCATACTCCGACTTTTATTTTGTATAGTTAGCAAATGTCTTGGGAGATCAAAAACGTCGATTTTAAGAATATTTTGGGATTTTCCAAGCGACTAGATGGAAATTAGTAGAAGTCATCTTGAGCACTGTGTAGAGCTGTTTCTGACGATCAAAATTCGGTATGAGGTTATGGGTATTGCTTATCACATTGGAATATTAGAGGGGGGGGGGTATGACAGAACCGCAACGACAAAAGCGCCAAGTGCCAAAAACGACAAAAGCGCAACCGACAAAAGCGCAACTCTAAATATCTTAGTACAGAGCGGTGATAGAACTTAGTGGTTGGTATTAATTAATTACTAATGACGAGCACTATGTGCCCTGAGGGCTAATTAGTGACGTCACCGAAAAAAGTGACGTCACTATTTTTAGACGTGTTCATGGTAAAAAATCGTGATTAAAGTTTATGTTTGATCTATACGACGTATCAATGCCCACAAAATCTACGATACCCCCTCTTTAATTTGTCGGCTACCGTATCCCGATACACCATAATCTACCTGAGATGTGGCAGAGAAAACAGGGTTGTTCTCCATCAACTTGCGAGCATATCTCAGCTAGATTATGGTGTATCGGGATACGGTAGCCGACAAATTAATGAGGGGGTATCGTAGATTGTGTGGGCATTGATACCTCGTCCAGATCCAACACAAACTTATACCACGATTTTTTTACCCTAGACCTATAGGTCTGAAAAAAGTGACGTCACATTTTTGGTGATGTCACTAATTTGCCCTCAGGGCAGATAGTGCTCGTCATTAATAATTAATTGATACCAACCACAAAGTTCTATTACCGCTCAGTACTAAGATATTTAGAGTTGCGCTTTTGTCGCTGGCGTTAAAATTGTAGATCGATACGACCATTTTGAAGCTTTGTACCGCTGATATGGACTGGTCCGTTCTTACAGAGAACGCGTTTTAAATCTCTCAACTAATCACTTATAATACAACTTGAAAACTACGGTTCATTTATCGATCATAACAAGTGATCTCCGACACCGGCACATCTCTCATGTCCGCACCCGCTGATATCGTAGAGAAGATCGCCGCCGCTGCTGGAGCTTACGTAAATACATTTATGTTGACGATTCTCTTTAAAAAACTTGTATTAATGAGTCTTTTTTTTTAAAATTCTGATATATATAATCCAAGTGTCCCTGGGACATGTGAGGACACGCTTCGAAACGAAAAAAATGCACCTTCCATGTGATTGTTCAAATGGAAAAATGTTGATTAGATAGGGTGATTCTTTGGAAAACAATCGATTGCAGTACGACAAGACCTACGGCCTGTACATGTTCAACTCGTGCAGTTCTACAGGGTGCGAGAAAAGTATTGTGACACAATTCAATTAAGCCCCACTTGGTGCGCAGTGTTTTAATTTATCCCAATTTTTTGCACCATGTACCTTAGCTATGTAGCTATTTAGCGCTCATGTATCAAACAAATATTTCTTTTAGATTACGAGATTTAATTTATTAAAAATTTAGTGAAGAAAAACGATCATGTTTCTCTCACTGCATGAGTCGTATTCTTTAATGCCGCATTACAACAATGTAATAGGTGGCGCATTCCATTATTTTTTCTTAAGAAGGGCACTTGTGCCCGAGTCTAAATATGTGTCCATTTAATTTGGAGATTTGGTTATACAGCTTAAAAATATTTAAAAGTAAGCTGTGACGAACGGCCCTCGAAAAAATTTTCTGAAATAAAGATGTCGCGTCCATCAAATAAGAATGATAGAAAAATATAAACGTATGTATTATGGTACACGTCCATTCAGTAGTGCAAATATGCTTTCAGTTTAAATTGGGAAAGCGAATCTGCTTCTGTACCTTTTTCGAATCTGTCCCAAGTGTCGTTTTCAGCCATATTTTCTCATGTATGGTTCAGTAGTTTAAACCATGTTTTCATTCAGTTTGACGCTACTAAAATTCATAATTCGGTCCTTGCATATAACATACAAGTTTATATCTCAATATATGGATCTAAGCGATATAAGCAACGCTCGCCAAGTTATGCTCTATAAAGCAGATTTTGATCGAGATAAAAAATCGTAGCTTTTTCGAGAGTATGCGTTTCAAGCAATTTTATTGCCAAATATTTTTCGTCTCGCTTCCCTACCCTTCCCCCAACCATTCCCAACCCTTCGCATGTCCCCTCGACCTTCGATCTTCTCCGATCTTCTGTTACACAAGCTTCCAATAAGATATACATTTGACAAGCGGTCACTCCTCCCGCTCACGAGGCACCCTCCCCTCGGCACTCTCCTCTCTTGTACGACAGAATTTGGAAGATCGACCCCCTTTCTCACCTCCTCCCTCCCCCCATTTCACGCACATTCTGCACTTGCCGAAGCACCCTAGTGGTGTACGATAAATAAAAATAAATAAATAGATTATAGCCAACTTGGTACACTTCAAGAGGAGGAATACGGATGGATTCCCATCGTCTCGAGTGATCTACCGTCAAGAAAAGTCCCGTTCAAGTTTGCGTCGTGAGTTCCTAACCGGCGCAAGTTAGGTGTTCGGTGGCCGGATGATCTACTTCAATGCTCAACGGAGATGAATAACGATCGTCCCTACAGTTGACCAGAGAAGCCAAAGAAGATATCATCCCTTGACCTAACGATGCTCTGAGACCGAAGATCCCAATCCCCTCCACACCGAAGTAGAGTTGTCTATTCGAAATTCACTTCGCAATTCCGCATTGATTTGCATTCTCATTTCTCGTTTCACAATTTGGGCGAATCGGCCTATTTTTTCGAAATCTTTCGCAATTATTGCCAAGTGATTGCGAAAAAATAAACTATATTTGGCCCACGAAACATAACTCACCCCTCGCGGTAACTGAACGAACTCTGCCAAACTCAGCGGGCAGAGAAGGGGGAAATGGATGCAAATTGATTGCGAAATTGCGAAAGATTGCGAAGTGCACGTTTCGCATTCAATTTGGGGGAGGTTCGACCGCATTGCGAAGTAATCGAATTGGGGAATGACAAAATGAGAGACCCTCGGTGACCCTTTCATCCGCCAATACTGTAATATCTACGATATTGGAAATAAGCGCATTGGATTCTCCAAGTCACTCCAGAATTTGAATCTGCCATAAATGTTGATAAGAAGGACATAAGTGAAAATTATTCGATTCAAGCTAGCATTGTAATCAAGCTCCTCGACGAAAGTATGATAAGGTGACTGTGTGATACATTCAATGAAGTAAGAATTATTGTTAGGAGTATTTATTCATACAATTTCCATGGCGCATTTAGCGAGGGTCGTAGATGTTCTCATTCATGTAGTTGCCGCTGTATGATCAAGGGTCTACGATTAACTTGATGTGCCAAAACAAATGCAAAAAGTAAAGACGCGTCTTTGTACTGGCACACAACGAGCACTTGTTTATCCCCATCGCACAGCTTCATTCCACAGCCAATTTTGGTCGACTTGGCCCAAGCCATCTACAACAAAAAATTAGTTCTTCGAAGATTCCCAAAAAATCTAAAGATCACCTGAGTAGCGTGTCCGATTCCCGAGCTGAATCCTGAGGGCGTCAGTTTCACATCATTCCATCCGAACTGCTGGAATTCGTTCTCCCACGAGTTCGAAGCTTTCGCGCCCTTTCCAGTGAACGACATCTGAAAATAGTTTGGGCTTTCAATGAGCATCATTATGTTATGATTCGAGAGAAAAAGGCAATGATTATTACAACGAGAGTCTGCAATGATTGCAAAGTCGAAAAGAAACATGCTTGAATTTCAAATCTTTGGAAATATCGTCACCTTGTTGGATGACCACATGGTGTAGAGGTTTTCTCCGAGATTCTGTCTGTTCCTAGAGTGAGCGAAGACACAAGTGTTGGCCACGGCCTGAGCACTCTTCTCGATTGCGCAGTCCCAAGTCTGAAACCGTTGTAGTTATGTTATGAGGTATAGTTCTAAATTGACTACTGAAATAACCACTTAAAATATTTAGTTGCACTACTGACCATTGGTGCAATGGGAGTTTTGGCGGCGGGCATTATTCTTCCCTTGGCGGCATAATTTTCAGATGAGATGGTGGATCGAAGTTTGTTGTGAGCAGCGAGGAAAGCAGCAGCCTCAGACTGAGGAATACCGCACGATTGACACCAAGCCACTGTAGAATTGATGTGTATGTGTGTTTTGTTAGCCACAAACTTGGAACAATGGCAAACTATGTTCTAGGAGAAATGTGTTCTTACCCGCAGTGAGAGCGGAGAGAGCGATGCAGATACGGATCATAGCTTTTATAGTGGCAATTCTGCAGTATTTTGATAGTTTAGCTGCTCGGTTTCCTTCGATTCTGAGGAAAATTCTTCATTTTCCCGCATGTAACAGTAAGCTGATCAAACATATTGGGAATGGCTTTGGACGAATTACTCTCTTCATTCTGCCTGATCTCTCATCGCGAAGCTAGGTGAGAGTGCAATCAGAATGAAGAGGGTAAAGACATCCCTAAACAGATTGGACAATTCAAGAGTTGCAAGATTGGATGAATGAGGTCAGAGGTCGATTGACGTGGGTGACAGATCGATCCTTATTTAGGGACCGGATCGTGTTTGCCTGTTCTTTCAACGCCATAGTTGTTCAATGCTCCATGTCATGTCGATGGGGTAATCGATTTATTCACTATACAACTCAATTCGCTTCTGGTTGGAATTGTCAACATCGTAAATCCGGCAGTACTGACGGATGAAGGATCCACGGGGGAGCTTGAAATTGTGAATTGTATTACGAAAGGGAGGGGGAACAGCATTGAACAGCGTTCATGTATAGACGTGTTAATTCAGATGAGTTTAAAAAGCCAATGAGGGTAAATACCGAACGTACATCATGATCCAAACCAGATATTTGCAGCGCTTATGCGAACAATGGGTGTTGCAGATATTCTGATGTGCACGGAACGCGTGAGAATGTCTAGTAATCGTATTCTTTCACCATCGCTTTGCATACACCTTGCTTGTGACAAGACTACTTTGCGGAATCATTTGCACATCTCGTTATCGGCCCTGAGATCTAGCAGAAGGTATGGGAATTGCATTCGGACATGAAACGATTAATTTTCGAATGAGGGACGACGAGGAAGATGAATCTATCTAACATAATATATGTGTAATATGTCAAAAATCTCAATGAAAATGAAATATTTATTCTATAAATATGTACGTAAGCATGTGGCAAGCTTAGCGAGGGTCGTAGATGTTCTCGTTCATGTAGTTGCCGCTGGAAATTATTAGATCAGAGCTGATTTTAAAGGGGCGCAATAATTCTCAAGAAATGCACAAAATACTAACGCGTCTTTGTACTGGCACACAACGAGCACTTTCTTGTCCCCATCGCACAGCTTCATTCCACAGCCAAGTTTGGTCGACTTGGCCCAAGCCATCTGTAATTCCCAATTATACATGAGCAAGTAAACCTGGAAAAGTTCAAACATCACCTGAGTAGCGTGTCCGATTCCCGAGCTGAATCCTGCGGGCGTCAGTTTCACATCATTCCATCCGAACTGCTGGAATTCGTTCTCCCACGAGTTTGAAGCCTTCGCGCCCATTCCAGTGAACGACATCTGGAAATATTTATCCTCGACTGGGGTGCCGGTGATCATCATTATGTTGTGATTCAAAATTTAAAACGACGAAAAATTACAAAAGATAGTCTGCAATGATTATAATGTCGGAATAAAGCGTACTTGAACTACAAATATTTAGAAATAGCCTTACCTTGTTCGACGACCACATGGTGTAGAGGTTCTCTCCGAGATTTTGTCTGTTCTTAGAGTGAGCAAAGACACAAGTGTTGGCCACGGCCTGAGCACTCTTCTCGATAGCACAGTCCCAAGTCTAAAAATTATTCGTTTTCCGAGAGTTGGAATTGAACAGTTTTAGCATCCACTAAACTGGAATCTTGAACAAACCATAGGCAGGATGGGAGTCTTGGCGGCTGGCATTCTTCTTCCCTTGGCTACATAATTTCCAGATGAGATGGTGGATCGAAGTTTGTTGTGAGCAGCGAGGAAAGCAGCAGCTTCAGACTGAGGAATACCACACGATTGGGACCAAGCCACTGAAGAGCATGTGTTATATTCAAATCATTGGAAACATTATTTATTATGTATTTTTAGAGCTTACCCGCAGTGAGAGCGAAGAGAGCGATGCAGATGCGGAGCATACTGAAATATGCCGTTCTCTATGCGCAAATGAAAGATGAAAATAGAATGTGAATGTGAATGAGAGAAGAGAGCAAAGTGGATGATACTCACCCAGGAATGGAACGATCATTTATAGCCAAAATTCCGCGATATTTTGATTGTTTAGGTGCTCGAATGCGTTTGAATCGGAGGAAAATGCTGCATTTCCCCATGTACATGCGAACTGGTCAAATAGAGTTCAAATGACTTCAGCAACGACTCTCTTCATTATGCACGCTCTCTCGCCGTTTGGATAGGGGAGAGTGTGCTCGGAATGAAAATAACAGAGCCATACCAAAAACAGAATCGGGAATTCGAAAGTCACAAGATAGCTCTGACCTGACAAAGTTTGAAGGTCGATTGTGTTTGATCAATTTCTCATTTTCAGAAAGAATCCTCATTCAATCGATTGTCGCACCAGATTCTCTTCTTCGTTGATCGATGTGTCTTTTTAGTCAAGAGTGAGTCGACAATTCAATGTTTCAATCGCTTTAATCACTATATTCACACAATTTACTTCTGCAGGGAGTTGGCGAAGCCCATTCGCTTGTTTCCGACATCGTAGATCTGGAAGTACTGACGGATGAACGGGTCTCCCAGGATCCATGAGGGACCTGAAAGATTGTTTTGTGTGTTTTGTGTTTTGATTAAAGCCAAAGCAACAATTGAACCACCACGAATCTCATTGACTTTATTGATCTAGTGAAGCACATGTGTTGTGAGTTCTATATTCCGATAATAAAATGAAACAAGTAGCCACAATTTGACAAAAGATAGCGATCGCCTTACCGAAAGCTCCTCCGTTGAAGCCGTCGATGGCGAGGCCGCACTTGAGGGCAGTGACCTACAGGGGTGTTTTCACAGAATTCATTACCTCGCATTAGATGAACACCAAATCAATCACTTGCCTGGCTCTCCTCTTTTCCCACGCTTTCTCAAATGTTAGGCAAAACATCATCGCTTTTCAAATTGATATCATTCACTCACGGGGACGACCATGTTCTTGCTAGTGAGGGAGTAAGTGTGGGATCCGATGACCACCTTGAGGTCGGGAATCTGCGTATTGCACGAGCTGAGCATGTAGAGGCCGTAGGTCTTGTCGTACTGCAACAGTTTTCGTCTACCTAAGTCCCAGATGTGATGTTTGTCCTGCCAAAGCGCGTTCTCACATTGGCGATCACTATTGAATTGTGTCTGTCAACATTTTATTCGAAAGAGAGAGAGATAGAGAGCTGTCTCAAACTTGTTTACCTTGGTTCCAGCAGCGGCGGCGATCTTTTCGACGATGTCAGCGGGCGCGGACATGATAGACGTGCCGGTGTCAGAGATCACCTTAGGGGGGGGGGGCGGACAAAAGCCCAACGTACAAAAGCCCAATGGATTGGCGTTTGCTGGAGATTCGATGCAGTAACTTGGGAGTTGTTGCATTGTTACCAGTACGACCTCCACTACAACACCCCGTTTAGATCCTCTACATATGCGATCTTGAGTTTCACTCCCCTCCTGTGTATAGGGATTCATGGTCTAAAATTGAGAGTTCGGGTGGAAATTCATGGTTATATAAACAATAAATCCTGCAACCACTCAATATTATATATAACTGCACCTCAGAAACTACTATAACCGAGCTTCAAGGTTATCCATTGGTTACGGAGTTTGGTGTTTATCTGATCATGAATTTCTACCCAAAGTGCGGCCTCGCCATCGACGGCTTCAACGGAGGAGCTTTCGGTAAGGCGATCGCTATCTTTTGTCAAATTGTGGCTACTTGTTTCATTTTATTATCGGAATATAGAACTCACAACACATGTGCTTCACTAGATCAATAAAGTCAATGAGATTCGTGGTGGTTCAATTGTTGCTTTGGCTTTAATCAAAACACAAAACACACAAAACAATCTTTCAGGTCCCTCATGGATCCTGGGAGACCCGTTCATCCGTCAGTACTTCCAGATCTACGATGTCGGAAACAAGCGAATGGGCTTCGCCAACTCCCTGCAGAAGTAAATTGTGTGAATATAGTGATTAAAGCGATTGAAACATTGAATTGTCGACTCACTCTTGACTAAAAAGACACATCGATCAACGAAGAAGAGAATCTGGTGCGACAATCGATTGAATGAGGATTCTTTCTGAAAATGAGAAATTGATCAAACACAATCGACCTTCAAACTTTGTCAGGTCAGAGCTATCTTGTGACTTTCGAATTCCCGATTCTGTTTTTGGTATGGCTCTGTTATTTTCATTCCGAGCACACTCTCCCCTATCCAAACGGCGAGAGAGCGTGCATAATGAAGAGAGTCGTTGCTGAAGTCATTTGAACTCTATTTGACCAGTTCGCATGTACATGGGGAAATGCAGCATTTTCCTCCGATTCAAACGCATTCGAGCACCTAAACAATCAAAATATCGCGGAATTTTGGCTATAAATGATCGTTCCATTCCTGGGTGAGTATCATCCACTTTGCTCTCTTCTCTCATTCACATTCACATTCTATTTTCATCTTTCATTTGCGCATAGAGAACGGCATATTTCAGTATGCTCCGCATCTGCATCGCTCTCTTCGCTCTCACTGCGGGTAAGCTCTAAAAATACATAATAAATAATGTTTCCAATGATTTGAATATAACACATGCTCTTCAGTGGCTTGGTCCCAATCGTGTGGTATTCCTCAGTCTGAAGCTGCTGCTTTCCTCGCTGCTCACAACAAACTTCGATCCACCATCTCATCTGGAAATTATGTAGCCAAGGGAAGAAGAATGCCAGCCGCCAAGACTCCCATCCTGCCTATGGTTTGTTCAAGATTCCAGTTTAGTGGATGCTAAAACTGTTCAATTCCAACTCTCGGAAAACGAATAATTTTTAGACTTGGGACTGTGCTATCGAGAAGAGTGCTCAGGCCGTGGCCAACACTTGTGTCTTTGCTCACTCTAAGAACAGACAAAATCTCGGAGAGAACCTCTACACCATGTGGTCGTCGAACAAGGTAAGGCTATTTCTAAATATTTGTAGTTCAAGTACGCTTTATTCCGACATTATAATCATTGCAGACTATCTTTTGTAATTTTTCGTCGTTTTAAATTTTGAATCACAACATAATGATGATCACCGGCACCCCAGTCGAGGATAAATATTTCCAGATGTCGTTCACTGGAATGGGCGCGAAGGCTTCAAACTCGTGGGAGAACGAATTCCAGCAGTTCGGATGGAATGATGTGAAACTGACGCCCGCAGGATTCAGCTCGGGAATCGGACACGCTACTCAGGTGATGTTTGAACTTTTCCAGGTTTACTTGCTCATGTATAATTGGGAATTACAGATGGCTTGGGCCAAGTCGACCAAACTTGGCTGTGGAATGAAGCTGTGCGATGGGGACAAGAAAGTGCTCGTTGTGTGCCAGTACAAAGACGCGTTAGTATTTTGTGCATTTCTTGAGAATTATTGCGCCCCTTTAAAATCAGCTCTGATCTAATAATTTCCAGCGGCAACTACATGAACGAGAACATCTACGACCCTCGCTAAGCTTGCCACATGCTTACGTACATATTTATAGAATAAATATTTCATTTTCATTGAGATTTTTGACATATTACACATATATTATGTTAGATAGATTCATCTTCCTCGTCGTCCCTCATTCGAAAATTAATCGTTTCATGTCCGAATGCAATTCCCATACCTTCTGCTAGATCTCAGGGCCGATAACGAGATGTGCAAATGATTCCGCAAAGTAGTCTTGTCACAAGCAAGGTGTATGCAAAGCGATGGTGAAAGAATACGATTACTAGACATTCTCACGCGTTCCGTGCACATCAGAATATCTGCAACACCCATTGTTCGCATAAGCGCTGCAAATATCTGGTTTGGATCATGATGTACGTTCGGTATTTACCCTCATTGGCTTTTTAAACTCATCTGAATTAACACGTCTATACATGAACGCTGTTCAATGCTGTTCCCCCTCCCTTTCGTAATACAATTCACAATTTCAAGCTCCCCCGTGGATCCTTCATCCGTCAGTACTGCCGGATTTACGATGTTGACAATTCCAACCAGAAGCGAATTGAGTTGTATAGTGAATAAATCGATTACCCCATCGACATGACATGGAGCATTGAACAACTATGGCGTTGAAAGAACAGGCAAACACGATCCGGTCCCTAAATAAGGATCGATCTGTCACCCACGTCAATCGACCTCTGACCTCATTCATCCAATCTTGCAACTCTTGAATTGTCCAATCTGTTTAGGGATGTCTTTACCCTCTTCATTCTGATTGCACTCTCACCTAGCTTCGCGATGAGAGATCAGGCAGAATGAAGAGAGTAATTCGTCCAAAGCCATTCCCAATATGTTTGATCAGCTTACTGTTACATGCGGGAAAATGAAGAATTTTCCTCAGAATCGAAGGAAACCGAGCAGCTAAACTATCAAAATACTGCAGAATTGCCACTATAAAAGCTATGATCCGTATCTGCATCGCTCTCTCCGCTCTCACTGCGGGTAAGAACACATTTCTCCTAGAACATAGTTTGCCATTGTTCCAAGTTTGTGGCTAACAAAACACACATACACATCAATTCTACAGTGGCTTGGTGTCAATCGTGCGGTATTCCTCAGTCTGAGGCTGCTGCTTTCCTCGCTGCTCACAACAAACTTCGATCCACCATCTCATCTGAAAATTATGCCGCCAAGGGAAGAATAATGCCCGCCGCCAAAACTCCCATTGCACCAATGGTCAGTAGTGCAACTAAATATTTTAAGTGGTTATTTCAGTAGTCAATTTAGAACTATACCTCATAACATAACTACAACGGTTTCAGACTTGGGACTGCGCAATCGAGAAGAGTGCTCAGGCCGTGGCCAACACTTGTGTCTTCGCTCACTCTAGGAACAGACAGAATCTCGGAGAAAACCTCTACACCATGTGGTCATCCAACAAGGTGACG
Organism: Pristionchus mayeri; assembly: GCA_036245805.1. Taxonomy (NCBI): domain Eukaryota; kingdom Metazoa; phylum Nematoda; class Chromadorea; order Rhabditida; family Neodiplogasteridae; genus Pristionchus; species Pristionchus mayeri. Next base: position 12,991,323 of record BTRK01000006.1, read on the forward strand.
ATATTTCCAAAGATTTGAAATTCAAGCATGTTTCTTTTCGACTTTGCAATCATTGCAGACTCTCGTTGTAATAATCATTGCCTTTTTCTCTCGAATCATAACATAATGATGCTCATTGAAAGCCCAAACTATTTTCAGATGTCGTTCACTGGAAAGGGCGCGAAAGCTTCGAACTCGTGGGAGAACGAATTCCAGCAGTTCGGATGGAATGATGTGAAACTGACGCCCTCAGGATTCAGCTCGGGAATCGGACACGCTACTCAGGTGATCTTTAGATTTTTTGGGAATCTTCGAAGAACTAATTTTTTGTTGTAGATGGCTTGGGCCAAGTCGACCAAAATTGGCTGTGGAATGAAGCTGTGCGATGGGGATAAACAAGTGCTCGTTGTGTGCCAGTACAAAGACGCGTCTTTACTTTTTGCATTTGTTTTGGCACATCAAGTTAATCGTAGACCCTTGATCATACAGCGGCAACTACATGAATGAGAACATCTACGACCCTCGCTAAATGCGCCATGGAAATTGTATGAATAAATACTCCTAACAATAATTCTTACTTCATTGAATGTATCACACAGTCACCTTATCATACTTTCGTCGAGGAGCTTGATTACAATGCTAGCTTGAATCGAATAATTTTCACTTATGTCCTTCTTATCAACATTTATGGCAGATTCAAATTCTGGAGTGACTTGGAGAATCCAATGCGCTTATTTCCAATATCGTAGTAAGCAATAAGCTCCCCCGTGGATCCTTCATCCGTCAGTACTGCCGGATTTACGATGTTGACAATTCCAACCAGAAGCGAATTGAGTTGTATAGTGAATAAATCGATTACCCCATCGACATGACATGGAGCATTGAACAACTATGGCGTTGAAAGAACAGGCAAACACGATCCGGTCCCTAAATAAGGATCGATCTGTCACCCACGTCAATCGACCTCTGACCTCATTCATCCAATCTTGCAACTCTTGAATTGTCCAATCTGTTTAGGGATGTCTTTACCCTCTTCATTCTGATTGCACTCTCACCTAGCTTCGCGATGAGAGATCAGGCAGAATGAAGAGAGTAATTCGTCCAAAGCCATTCCCAATATGTTTGATCAGCTTACTGTTACATGCGGGAAAATGAAGAATTTTCCTCAGAATCGAAGGAAACCGAGCAGCTAAACTATCAAAATACTGCAGAATTGCCACTATAAAAGCTATGATCCGTATGAGTGAATGATATCAATTTGAAAAGCGATGATGTTTTGCCTAACATTTGAGAAAGCGTGGGAAAAGAGGAGAGCCAGGCAAGTGATTGATTTGGTGTTCATCTAATGCGAGGTAATGAATTCTGTGAAAACACCCCTGTAGGTCACTGCCCTCAAGTGCGGCCTCGCCATCGACGGCTTCAACGGAGGAGCTTTCGGTAAGGCGATCGCTATCTTTTGTCAAATTGTGGCTACTTGTTTCATTTTATTATCGGAATATAGAACTCACAACACATGTGCTTCACTAGATCAATAAAGTCAATGAGATTCGTGGTGGTTCAATTGTTGCTTTGGCTTTAATCAAAACACAAAACACACAAAACAATCTTTCAGGTCCCTCATGGATCCTGGGAGACCCGTTCATCCGTCAGTACTTCCAGATCTACGATGTCGGAAACAAGCGAATGGGCTTCGCCAACTCCCTGCAGAAGTAAATTGTGTGAATATAGTGATTAAAGCGATTGAAACATTGAATTGTCGACTCACTCTTGACTAAAAAGACACATCGATCAACGAAGAAGAGAATCTGGTGCGACAATCGATTGAATGAGGATTCTTTCTGAAAATGAGAAATTGATCAAACACAATCGACCTTCAAACTTTGTCAGGTCAGAGCTATCTTGTGACTTTCGAATTCCCGATTCTGTTTTTGGTATGGCTCTGTTATTTTCATTCCGAGCACACTCTCCCCTATCCAAACGGCGAGAGAGCGTGCATAATGAAGAGAGTCGTTGCTGAAGTCATTTGAACTCTATTTGACCAGTTCGCATGTACATGGGGAAATGCAGCATTTTCCTCCGATTCAAACGCATTCGAGCACCTAAACAATCAAAATATCGCGGAATTTTGGCTATAAATGATCGTTCCATTCCTGGGTGAGTATCATCCACTTTGCTCTCTTCTCTCATTCACATTCACATTCTATTTTCATCTTTCATTTGCGCATAGAGAACGGCATATTTCAGTATGCTCCGCATCTGCATCGCTCTCTTCGCTCTCACTGCGGGTAAGCTCTAAAAATACATAATAAATAATGTTTCCAATGATTTGAATATAACACATGCTCTTCAGTGGCTTGGTCCCAATCGTGTGGTATTCCTCAGTCTGAAGCTGCTGCTTTCCTCGCTGCTCACAACAAACTTCGATCCACCATCTCATCTGGAAATTATGTAGCCAAGGGAAGAAGAATGCCCGCCGCCAAAACTCCCATTGCACCAATGGTCAGTAGTGCAACTAAATATTTTAAGTGGTTATTTCAGTAGTCAATTTAGAACTATACCTCATAACATAACTACAACGGTTTCAGACTTGGGACTGCGCAATCGAGAAGAGTGCTCAGGCCGTGGCCAACACTTGTGTCTTCGCTCACTCTAGGAACAGACAGAATCTCGGAGAAAACCTCTACACCATGTGGTCATCCAACAAGGTGACGATATTTCCAAAGATTTGAAATTCAAGCATGTTTCTTTTCGACTTTGCAATCATTGCAGACTCTCGTTGTAATAATCATTGCCTTTTTCTCTCGAATCATAACATAATGATGCTCATTGAAAGCCCAAACTATTTTCAGATGTCGTTCACTGGAATGGGCGCGAAAGCTTCGAACTCGTGGGAGAACGAATTCCAGCAGTTCGGATGGAATGATGTGAAACTGACGCCCTCAGGATTCAGCTCGGGAATCGGACACGCTACTCAGGTGATCTTTAGATTTTTTGGGAATCTTCGAAGAACTAATTTTTTGTTGTAGATGGCTTGGGCCAAGTCGACCAAAATTGGCTGTGGAATGAAGCTGTGCGATGGGGATAAACAAGTGCTCGTTGTGTGCCAGTACAAAGACGCGTCTTTACTTTTTGCATTTGTTTTGGCACATCAAGTTAATCGTAGACCCTTGATCATACAGCGGCAACTACATGAATGAGAACATCTACGACCCTCGCTAAATGCGCCATGGAAATTGTATGAATAAATACTCCTAACAATAATTCTTACTTCATTGAATGTATCACACAGTCACCTTATCATACTTTCGTCGAGGAGCTTGATTACAATGCTAGCTTGAATCGAATAATTTTCACTTATGTCCTTCTTATCAACATTTATGGCAGATTCAAATTCTGGAGTGACTTGGAGAATCCAATGCGCTTATTTCCAATATCGTAGATATTACAGTATTGGCGGATGAAAGGGTCACCGAGGGTCTCTCATTTTGTCATTCCCCAATTCGATTACTTCGCAATGCGGTCGAACCTCCCCCAAATTGAATGCGAAACGTGCACTTCGCAATCTTTCGCAATTTCGCAATCAATTTGCATCCATTTCCCCCTTCTCTGCCCGCTGAGTTTGGCAGAGTTCGTTCAGTTACCGCGAGGGGTGAGTTATGTTTCGTGGGCCAAATATAGTTTATTTTTTCGCAATCACTTGGCAATAATTGCGAAAGATTTCGAAAAAATAGGCCGATTCGCCCAAATTGTGAAACGAGAAATGAGAATGCAAATCAATGCGGAATTGCGAAGTGAATTTCGAATAGACAACTCTACTTCGGTGTGGAGGGGATTGGGATCTTCGGTCTCAGAGCATCGTTAGGTCAAGGGATGATATCTTCTTTGGCTTCTCTGGTCAACTGTAGGGACGATCGTTATTCATCTCCGTTGAGCATTGAAGTAGATCATCCGGAAGATCGGAGAAGATCGAAGGTCGAGGGGACATGCGAAGGGTTGGGAATGGTTGGGGGAAGGGTAGGGAAGCGAGACGAAAAATATTTGGCAATAAAATTGCTTGAAACGCATACTCTCGAAAAAGCTACGATTTTTTATCTCGATCAAAATCTGCTTTATAGAGCATAACTTGGCGAGCGTTGCTTATATCGCTTAGATCCATATATTGAGATATAAACTTGTATGTTATATGCAAGGACCGAATTATGAATTTTAGTAGCGTCAAACTGAATGAAAACATGGTTTAAACTACTGAACCATACATGAGAAAATATGGCTGAAAACGACACTTGGGACAGATTCGAAAAAGGTACAGAAGCAGATTCGCTTTCCCAATTTAAACTGAAAGCATATTTGCACTACTGAATGGACGTGTACCATAATACATACGTTTATATTTTTCTATCATTCTTATTTGATGGACGCGACATCTTTATTCCAGAAAATTTTTTCGAGGGCCGTTCGTCACAGCTTACTTTTAAATATTTTTAAGCTGTATAACCAAATCTCCAAATTAAATGGACACATATTTAGACTCGGGCACAAGTGCCCTTCTTAAGAAAAAATAATGGAATGCGCCACCTATTACATTGTTGTAATGCGGCATTAAAGAATACGACTCATGCAGTGAGAGAAACATGATCGTTTTTCTTCACTAAATTTTTAATAAATTAAATCTCGTAATCTAAAAGAAATATTTGTTTGATACATGAGCGCTAAATAGCTACATAGCTAAGGTACATGGTGCAAAAAATTGGGATAAATTAAAACACTGCGCACCAAGTGGGGCTTAATTGAATTGTGTCACAATACTTTTCTCGCACCCTGTAGAACTGCACGAGTTGAACATGTACAGGCCGTAGGTCTTGTCGTACTGCAATCGATTGTTTTCCAAAGAATCACCCTATCTAATCAACATTTTTCCATTTGAACAATCACATGGAAGGTGCATTTTTTTCGTTTCGAAGCGTGTCCTCACATGTCCCAGGGACACTTGGATTATATATATCAGAATTTTAAAAAAAAAGACTCATTAATACAAGTTTTTTAAAGAGAATCGTCAACATAAATGTATTTACGTAAGCTCCAGCAGCGGCGGCGATCTTCTCTACGATATCAGCGGGTGCGGACATGAGAGATGTGCCGGTGTCGGAGATCACTTGTTATGATCGATAAATGAACCGTAGTTTTCAAGTTGTATTATAAGTGATTAGTTGAGAGATTTAAAACGCGTTCTCTGTAAGAACGGACCAGTCCATATCAGCGGTACAAAGCTTCAAAATGGTCGTATCGATCTACAATTTTAACGCCAGCGACAAAAGCGCAACTCTAAATATCTTAGTACTGAGCGGTAATAGAACTTTGTGGTTGGTATCAATTAATTATTAATGACGAGCACTATCTGCCCTGAGGGCAAATTAGTGACATCACCAAAAATGTGACGTCACTTTTTTCAGACCTATAGGTCTAGGGTAAAAAAATCGTGGTATAAGTTTGTGTTGGATCTGGACGAGGTATCAATGCCCACACAATCTACGATACCCCCTCATTAATTTGTCGGCTACCGTATCCCGATACACCATAATCTAGCTGAGATATGCTCGCAAGTTGATGGAGAACAACCCTGTTTTCTCTGCCACATCTCAGGTAGATTATGGTGTATCGGGATACGGTAGCCGACAAATTAAAGAGGGGGTATCGTAGATTTTGTGGGCATTGATACGTCGTATAGATCAAACATAAACTTTAATCACGATTTTTTACCATGAACACGTCTAAAAATAGTGACGTCACTTTTTTCGGTGACGTCACTAATTAGCCCTCAGGGCACATAGTGCTCGTCATTAGTAATTAATTAATACCAACCACTAAGTTCTATCACCGCTCTGTACTAAGATATTTAGAGTTGCGCTTTTGTCGGTTGCGCTTTTGTCGTTTTTGGCACTTGGCGCTTTTGTCGTTGCGGTTCTGTCATACCCCCCCCCCCCCTCTAATATTCCAATGTGATAAGCAATACCCATAACCTCATACCGAATTTTGATCGTCAGAAACAGCTCTACACAGTGCTCAAGATGACTTCTACTAATTTCCATCTAGTCGCTTGGAAAATCCCAAAATATTCTTAAAATCGACGTTTTTGATCTCCCAAGACATTTGCTAACTATACAAAATAAAAGTCGGAGTATGGCATAGGTCGCGGCCGACGCAGAGAACAATTCTCTACAACTTGACCACGTCCGAATTTTGAACTTCAATTTTATTTTTGAAATAAAAAAATAGCAAAAATTGTACTATTTTTTTACACATTTTCACAAATATGTAATTTACCATGCGATAAATTAATTAAATGACTCCTCCTTCTCTTAGAAGGTGCCTTAACATAGTATCTCTCAGAAGCATTTTAGTGCAAGTCATTACAATGAGTTTCAAGAGAGTTATGCGTCATTATTCCATGTAATTCAGCGGATTGAAGGCACCGCTTTGACGACTGAAAATGACTTGTAAATGAATGACTCTCGAGCGCCGCGTCGAACAAAGAAAGCGATCCGTTCTGACACGCTGTGACCTAAGTTACGAAATTGTTCATTAAGTGGTTGTGATTCATTTAATTATGTTCCACCAATATTTTATAGTATTGTCATTGACACTATTATTCGATAATGTTGGATCGGCACTTCGGAAACAAAAAACATAATCATGTTGCCATTCCTTGCTCAGGCACTCCAATTTCCACTACCATTTGTAGTAAACCATGTTATATCGTAATCCCCTACCGTAATCCCTTACCGTAGACGAATGGTATTCTGGCAGACGCTTTCATCTTTCTACGGTATCACCTCTACCGTACCTTCTGGGGGACTCCGGGAAACATACTTCTGAATTTTATGCTATACTACAGTAATCATAACGCACCTTCTTACATTACCCGTTCTACCATACCTTATGGGGGAATGTGGGTTTCAGGAATAACAAGCAATTAAGTTTCGTACCGTTCTAGAGATCGAGACACGATATCACAAGCTCCTCTTTCTATGCACTCTCTCGCCGATCGAGAGGTTGAGAGAGTGGGAAATGAAGATACAACGGGCAACATTACGAACTGTACAACAAGTTATCGTTATCCCGCATCTATTCCGTTCAATTTATACTGTCAACGGAGGTGTCCTGGTGATGTAACTATTTTTCCGGAACATCTTCTGGCACCTTTTTGGCAGAACATTAATTTCATAACAATTCATATTGGAAACTTCGCACTGGGAACTATTTTCTCTGGAACTTTACTTTCGGAATTTTTTTTCTCGGAACTTTCATTCTGGAACCGTTCATCTCGGAAATTTTCACACTAAACCATTCCCAAACGCACTATTCGCAATTAATGGTCGCTAACGTCAATGAAACCTTCAGTTATGGCCCTCCGAATGGTCATCTTATCGTTAGCAATATAATAACTCTGAGAAAACAGCCAAATTAGACTTGATAAAATCCAGGAAAAAGATCCGAGATGAACGTTTCTGAAAAAATAATTTCCGAGTTGTCGAGTTCCCACCCTCTCATTCCGAGTTGCGAATTCCCGTTTAGCGATTCCAAACCGATTGATTCTGAGTAAAAAGTTTAAATATTAAAAGAGGTCTTCTGAGAGATTGCATGAAATCGATACCACCCTTTGATAAACTGTTTAAAGTGCTTCAATCCGAATTCCCTTTTGGTGATTGATGTACCTGGGTTATCGTAACTTTCAGTTAAGTCGGTGGGGCCGTACATTCAAAACTGCCTAAAATCCGGCTCTGGAAATTTCGAAATTTCAAAAAAATAAAAATCCCTTCAAAGTTGCGTAAAAAAGTCGTTCAAAAAAGCAAAATGACCGCCTCGCGGAGTAGAACAATTTCGATGTTGACGATAAATCTGTACAAAAACAATGAAATGCCGTAATTGCTCTTTTACCTGTGAGATTATTTCAAATTCGAATTCTACGTCCTTTTCTACTCCGGTAAAATTTTTTTCGTAAAAATGAGAGCACACTTTTTTTTGTTATATTGCTGTTTACGTGCCGGATCTCGTGTTTTTTGAGACATGTTCATGATATTTTTGATTGTAGGTACTGTTTGCTGCCTACAATTGCCTCCAAATTTGGAACAGAAGTCATACTGGAGCATACAGACGTGTCCAAATTCAAAATATGCAAAAAAAACTTTTGAAATTTCGATTTTTTCGACCATTTCGACCGATTGATTCTGAGTAAAAAGTTCTAATATTAAGGTTACGCCATTTATTTTCCTAAATGAATGATTCCGAGAGAAAAGTTACATCTCACCAGGACACCCCAACGGAGTGATAGTTGTTCGCAGAAGTCATTTTTACGGCATTATTTTTATCGACAGTCATCAATGCTGGAATCGCTTTATGAGATTTTCCAGGAAGATATCTAATGTGCGAAACCTATCCAAAAGGCGGACCCGTGCCAATTCACCGCACACGGTGCCGACTGGAAGGCAGCAAAATTGATGCCCTAACAATTGGATTCCGCTTTCAGGCGATCAAGCGATCACGCATGATCATGCACTTTTGAATCGCATTTTCAGAATCAAGTCACCGACGCAAATACTATGATAATTTCCTCGACGCCATGTTTCAATGGTCGAGGACCAAATTAGAAGTGCTTTGACACTGTACTGAGGAGGAGGGCGAATCTTGGTAACATAATTCGTGCAACAATTAAAATTTAAAATTTATTCAAATATGATGTAGTTATGTGGGTGACCTAGCGAGGGTCGTAGATGTTCTCGTTCATGTAGTTTCCGCTGAAAGAATTAATTTTGGAATGGCAAACACATATAATTAAGTGAACAATAACATACGCGTCTTTGTACTGGCACACGACGAGCACTTTCTTGTCTCCATCGCACAGCTTCATGCCACAGCCAAGTTTGGTCGACTTGGCCCAAGCCATCTGTAATTCCCAATTATACATGAGCAAGTAAACCTAGAAAAGTTCAAAGATCACCTGAGTAGCGTGTCCGATTCCCGAGCTAAATCCTGCGGGCGTCAGTTTCATATCATTCCATCCGAACTGCTGGAATTCGTTCTCCCACGAGTTCGAAGCTTTCGCGCCCACTCCAATGAACGACACCTGAAAGAATTTTTTCTATGTTGGATAGAGGGTGATCATCAATATGTTGGGGGAAAAAACAGGACTGGGGAGCATTAGAATTTAATATATCTAACCATTAAACTGTCGACGTGAAACATATTCTAAATTCGATTATTAACAAAAAAATAGTATTACTTTGTTGGATGACCACATGGTGTAGAGGTTTTCTCCGAGATTATGTCTGTTCTTAGAGTGAGCGAAGACACAAGTGTTAGCCACGGCCTGAGCACTCTTCTCGATAGCGCAATCCCAAGTCTGAAACCACAGTAGTTATTTTATGAGACAGCCTTTAATTATTCACTTAAACCCGATATGAAAACTTTTTTTTTCTGAATTGAACTTCTGACCATTGGTGCAATGGGAGTTTTGGCGGCGGGCATTCTTCTTCCCTTGGCGACATAATTTCCAGATGAGATGGTGGATCGAAGTTTGTTGTGAGCAGCGAGGAAAGCAGCAGCCTCAGACTGAGGAATACCGCACGATTGGGACCAAGCCACTGAAATTTGTATTTGTTGTTGTTGTTGTTGTTGCTGATATTAGAAACACAACTTTGCTTATTCTAAATCGTGAAAATTCCGCCATATTTTGATTGTTTAGGTGCTCGATTGCGTTTGAATCGGGATGAAAATGCTGCATTTCCCCATGTACATGAAAGCTGGTCAAATAGAGTGGAAATGACTTCACAGAAACGACTCTCTTCATTCTGCGTGCTATCTTCCCGTTTGTATCGGTGAGGGTTTGTGCAGAATGAACATATCAGAGCCATACCAAAAACAGAATCGGGAATTCGACAGTCACAAGATTGCTCTGACCTGGCAAAGGTTGGAGGTCGAGAAATCTCAATTTCCGAAAGAATGAAAAATCTCAATTTCCGAAAGAATCGTCATTCGATCAATTTTCGCTCCAGATTCTCTTCGTCTTCGTTCATTGTAACTTTTTTGTGAGGTGTCAGTCGATGGGTCAATGGTTCGATCGCTTTATTCACTATATTCACATATTTTATTTCTGGAGGGAGTTGGCGAATCCCATTCGCTTGTTTCCGACATCGTAGATCTGGCAGTACTGACGGATGAAGGGGTCTCCCAGGATCCATGAGGGCCCTGAATACTATTAGTTGTTATCAGAGCGATATCAAGCAAATTGAGCCACCGCGGATCGCAGTGACTATATCGATCTAGTGAAACACGTGCATTTCTACGAGGCTCAGATTTAATTTTTTTTTTAATTACAAATACTATATTTTTTTACAATGCGACCAAGAAGTGAAGTGGCAATTCGAGGAAATTTCGACAAAATAGTGATTGACTTACCGAAAGCTCCGCCGTTGAAACCATCGATGGCGAGGCCGCACTTGAGGGCCGTGACCTGCAAGGATGTTTTCACTGATTACCATTTCAGTCATGCAAAAGTTTATACGCCAAATCGACAATTTAGTGGCACGCATAGATGGAAAGCACTCACGGGCACGACCATGTTCTTGCTAGTGAGGGAGTAAGTGTGGGATCCGATGACCAGCTTGAGGTCGGGAATCTGAGTTTTGCACGAGGCGAGCATGTACAGGCCGTAGGTCTTGTCATACTGCAACAGTTTGTTTTCGAAAATATTGATTGTCGCGTTATAACATGGTGCAGAGTCATTTGCATTGTATCTATCAACATTTGAGTCAAAAAATGTATCAGGTTGGAACAAAAGTTTTGCACGATTTTCAAATTTTTGTTTTCGGCATACCCTGTCCTTTATTTGCAAAATTATATAATTTTGTTTCATGTATTCGTTGAGGGCTTGGATACTCTTTCTATCACACATTTGTATTACCCATATCATTTCATACTGTGGCGGCATTTTACAGTCAAAGTTACTACATTTGAGAACTAAAATACATAATTTTGGGGTCTGCACTCTATGGGCATCGATGATAATACAAATATCAAGGTGTATTTGGAGAGTTTGATGAACAGACATCATACAATAGTATTTAAATGGTTATTACCACAAATGGCGATCCAGAAACTTAGGTAATTTTTAATCTCGCGTCAAAAGGAGCTTGGTCTGAATTAGTTGTCTTCACCGCATATCCGTAGCCGTAAGCCTATCTATCTCAAATGCATGTAAACTTTAAGTACCTTCCATGGTAAGCTCACATTTATTTTCGTGTGGACATGCAATGCTTCTATTTAAAAATGCAATATTGCATACTCAGATACTGATATTAAAGAGTCGAAATTGATGTTTCCATGAATGTCATGTTTCCAGCAAACAAGGAAGCTCAGACTTTACATGGTTAACTGAACAAGCAACTCTTACTCTATCACTTATTGGCTTGGCCGAGACAGGGGATAGCTTCCTTTCGAGGAGATCGACTCGAACTATGTACACAGAATTTCAAAATTTTGGCTTTGATGACCATGATTCAAAATTTCTTAAAATATAAATTTTCTTGGAGTGGAAAAGGGTAGGCTCCAGCATTCCTTTATGTTATAAAGCCCCAAGGTAGTATATGTAAAAGCACTTAAGATCAAGCCTGTATGATTGATTGGCGAGGCAAGAAATGCGATCCATTCAGCAACTTTTCCTCGCGAATATTGAAATTTAATGGCCTGTAAACCTTGCTAAATTAAAGTAACCACTAGATCCTACATAGTTTTAGAGAGATCAACCAACGGGCTTTCCACTCCACCACGTGATATTATACAATGAGTTTTCCTATCAGAATAGGAGCGCCGCAAACAAATGTCTATGTAACTCGAAAATTTCACATTTAACGAAACCTGATTTTTTTCGCAAACACTCAGAGCAGGATTCGATTCGAAGTAGCGGATATATTGTACAAACAGTCACTAAATATATGCTATCCGGTTAGATCGGCCCATTTTAAGTGAAGCCTTTTAAGCGATTTCAAACTTCATGGTCGAAATCGTGCAAAACTTTTGTTCCAACCTACTAGATAATTAATACGTTTTTGATTTTCTTTACCTTGGCTCCAACAGCGGCGGCGATCTTCTCGACGATGTCAGCGGGCGCGGACATGAGAGAAGTGCCGGTGTCGGAGATCACCTAAGTCAACTAATAAGTATGTGTTTGAATCCAAGCTTTTGCTTTGTGAACTCATCCAGATTGCTTCTGGAATAGAAACATAATGGAAGAAGGAGATTGATAGGCCATAGGATATCGGGGAACCCTATCATGAAGACGCGATAATTACCTGCCATCCCTTGCTGTTGGAGTAGGTTCCGAGGGAGACAGAGGAGAGCTTGAACTGGTAGTACGTGGCGGACGACAGGGGCTCGTAGGCGAGGATCGGGCCGCAGTTGGTTTGGTCGATCTGGAAAATTGTATGATTCAACGATTTTGTGAAAAAAACTACAATAATTTGCATGCTGTTTAGACCGTTGTTGTCAAAGAAGATCGTGTGTACTCACAGCTCCGTAGGTGTAGATTCCTCCGGCGACATTCTCCTTCGCGCCCTCGTGCTCGAGCCACACTGTGAAGAGGGGCTGCTGCACCAGCTCTGAATATTTTAAATTGTGTTTGAGAGAGAGGCGTCGGACGAATCGACATTTGGATGATGTTTCAAATTTTACAACCACAGTGAAACTCACTCTGGTCGACGGCTTCGATGAAGGGTGGCTTCACGTTATCGACGGCAAGAGCCTGCCGTTATTTCAGGGTTATGACATCATACTCAGAAATAAAGTATTTTGAGACGTGATACATTCTCCGGTCATACGTTTGTGCAAATTCTAACCTGGAATGCGAGTCCGAGAATTCCGTCCATGACGTCGTTCTTGAAGAAGGCGGCGATGGAGGTGGCCTGGAAATACATATATTTTTAATATGTACACTTAAAAATTGTAATGACTCACCTGTCCAAAGGTGCACTTAGGTACGGTGAGTGCGGTGTTGTCAGTGCCGAACTGCAAAATTCACGATTTCGTTCTGACTCTTGATGATCACCAAATCGTGTCATTATTGTTCAAAGGAAACTAATTGAAACAAGCCGATACCAGAGAGTTCGTCATCCTTAGATCCGTCTTAGTCAAGGTATTTTCAGCACTCACTCTGACGGTGTCCTGCCCGAGGAATCCCTTGGCGGAACCGGTTCCGTAAGTGATGTGATGGTCCAGGCCTTTCCTACATTTGTTTCTTCAAATAGTGACTTCTGGAGTTCAACGAACCGTTCTTAGCCCAGGTGGACGACTTGGACGACTGGAACTTGTGCTTGTTGACGCAGGGGTTGGTCCTGAAGAAATGGGTGCTACCATATATAACACATGTTGAAATTGGTGCTTCATTTAGCGATCAATGCGCGCATCTTTAGTAAGAAAACAGGCTCACAATCCTCCGGAGCAGGTGCTGTCGGGCACCCAGAGGTTAGCCGATCCGGTGTCGAGGATGACCTATAAAGAAACTTATCACCAATATATTACAATATATGTTTTTTTTCTACAAAATTGTTTGCTGATAGACTTTCGTTGTTACTACCGTACCTCGAAGGCCTGTCCGGGCGTTCCGATAGTGATGTTTCCAACGTACTCGGAATCATCATAGTCATTGACCTGAATATTTCGATTAGAAACAATGTAATTGTGATCACACTATATTATGTTTCAGGTTAACTCTTGTTTCGTTGGTTGTAATGGGATAATGAGAACCAGACTTCGTAGGCCAATACAAAATAATTACAAAAAAATTATTAACAGATGAGAAATGTCATGATGATCCGTGCATTTCTACCTAATTTTCATATATTATACTATCTGACACCTACAGCAATTGAAGAGGTTTGTGATTTTTGTATGTGTTTCAACCGTAATCCGCTTCTGGAGATGTATCTAGAAGACACATATTCTGACATTCGTTCAAACCCATCTGCCGCAATCCTCTACCGTACCATCTTGGCGAATTTCGAGGTTTGTGAGACGGTATGTCTTTCATACAATTTTCATACAATTCTACCCTAATCCGTACCGTACCTTCTGGGGAAATCTACCGTAACCCCTACCGTACCTTCTGGGGGAATCCGGCGGCGAATGAGGCGCGAGCTGCTCGCTTCATCTCGTTCTTCGTCGCCATATACTCCTCCCACTTACCATCGCGCACGAGCAGCTTGCGGAGCGAGTCCTGAACAGGAAATGAGGGTTTCCGTAAGTACTGTAGGTAATGAGCGTTATTTTAGGGATACTGTAGGTGCCAATCGATTTTTCGATGGCTGGAAATCCATGTCTTTCTTACTTTCATTTAGTATATTTTCTTGAAACTCTATCGTAATCGCTGCGTATGTAGGACTTAAATCGATATCAAAGCTATGACACATATCTCATGCCAATAAAGCAAATTCAGGCGCACGCTCAAGACACCACTGGTACGTAACCAGGGGCACACTTCATCAGTAAGCCCTTTCAGCACTCCATTGTTTCAGTGGCCTGGCATGGTAAATCTCGCGGAACGAGTCCTGCACATGAAAATAGAGTTCAAACGCATTAGAGTTTACTTCTTGGGAAATTGTATCTTCATTCTATGCATTTTCTAGCCGATTTCTAGCCGATAATGCGCATTATTCTGCGTTTAGTAGGAACTATCAATGGTGTGATAGTTGTTCGCAGAAGTTATTTATATTTGATTATTTTTCGACATCGATCAAACCTAAAATCACTACACGGGGATTGTCAGGGAGATATCGCATAAATGAAACCTATCCCATACGAGATTAAGGGGCCAACAAAGGCGGTTTCGCCGACTCGCGTAAATTCAGAGTGCATGCTGCCCTGTGGATGTCATATGTTCCAATAATTAGCCCCTTTATCATTTGGGCGAATGCGGAATTCATGATCATGCACTTTTGAATAACATTGATGGTAAGCCTTCGCCGTCACAAAGATAACATTCGTTTCCACTTCATGTTTCAATGGTCGAAGGCCAAATCAGAAAAGCGTTGGCACTGTAGCGTGTAGGCTCTCTTATCTTTCAATTCCCTAATGCCCGCGCAGGCGCACTTGTCAAAGATTCTCTTATCGTCAGGCAAATAGTGTTTTCGATTCCAAATGGCAGATCGATTTCTCCATTGCTAATCCCGTTGCGGATTTAGAATCCGTCTTGGAATTGGTTTTCCCTGTAGACCGTCTTCTCAGGAACTAATTTAGCCCTGACAGATTACGGGAAACAATTACAGCCATGCGCTAAAGAAAGGCAACTGACCTTCTTTCTCAAGCGCATCTGGTGCACGTGGGATAGGGCGATGGCCGCAAGGGCCAGCATCACAAAGAGGGTCCGCATACCTGCAAGGAAAACTTACTACAGAAAATTTCCATTCTGACCGCTATAATGCGATCGAGAAAAGGGATAACTGGCAACAACTCGAAACAAGTCATCTCAATTTGTTACAATTGAGTAGTAAAAAGCGTGAGAAGACGATTATCCGAATTGCGCACTACTTACAACCGACACTACTGCGGAACGATAGATAAGAGACTATCAGCTCAGCCGCAGGTAACGAAAATGATTCTGCAGTCAAACGTCCTCAGCGAGAGGGGAAAGTGGACAAATCAACAGATTGATCAAGATATTATGGAAATTTCTTCCATAAAACTTCCTGGGAAATGGTCTCTTCATCACACGATCTATCTCACCGGCAGGTTAGGCTAGAGATAAGCAAACGAGAAATTATACCACGGTATCTTCATTGCATGTTCTCTCTCACCGGTCACACTAGCGAGAGATCGTGTAAAATGAAGAAATACATTGCTTCCTAAGCCATTCCTACATCAAGGGGAAAGCGATGGACAAAATAACCGATTGATCTTATCAATCGGAAAAATGCCTCTTAAATACGACTGATTGGGCCGATGACGCGAGCTATTCTGGGAAGACACGAGGCTTGGAAAGACCCGGATCTCATCACTCTTGGCTCTCCCAATTCTGATATGATCGGTGAAATGTTACTCAGAATCAATAGATCATTGATTGCTAATCCACCCGAGAAGGTTCCCTCTCCATCTCCACACACTATCTACTCTGAATGCGTGCTTTGTGTCTGCTGATGATGGCATGGAAACGTGAAAAGAAATGATTCTGACAAGAAGGGATAGATATCATGACCGGAAGCTCAACCGAACAAGCTTGTTTACGTGACACGTTTCGAGGCGTTTCCATTCCACACACTAGTTTTCGATTCCCAGACATGGATCATGTGTAGCTGATGTAACAATTCATGGATCGAAGGAGTATTCGTGGCAAGATCGAGTACAACATCACAAGTTCACGATCAACTTCATAGATCACATTTTGAGACGTTCACACGTCAAGCTGATCAGCCGAGCGAAAGGCGAGCATTATACTGCAATTGATCGCTATGATCGCTAATGGGCGCTGCTTGCAGTGTTCTTGCGCGAGCGTATACACTGCGAAATGATAATTTACACACAGGCAGAAGGGACATATCAACGAACATCGGCGGCTGCGCAAGCTGTGAATTCATTATTTTTTGCCCAATGGATGCGTTCACCACTGAAACTTCTTTAATTGCTCGAGATTTATATTTTAAGTGAAACTCAATAATGCGATAACATCGATGAAAGAATGAATATATTAGGTTGTGAAAAAAGTAATTGTAGATTTGGACCATGATGTTTGAGCACACCTAAAATTCTTTTCATGTAAGATCTCAAGCTAACTCAATAGCATATAATAGGGGTATACTTGGACAATATATTTATGTGTTCCAATAGCTTCATGCTTTTAGGATATCCGAGAAATCCAAGTTTTGTCAAATGTGATATTTTCACTCCTTTCTAAAAATAATTCGAGTCTCTCGTATTTTGTGGCGGGAAAGGGCTTTACATTTTCATATAGTGTATTTTTTCGAAAAATAGGTCTAACACCTCTCCTGCCTCAAGATTTACACATCACTGAATTAATACCTCAGCTAATAAACACTTATCAAGCCATAACGTTTCCTGCTTCGAGGTTCAATCAGACTGGTTCCTAAATAAGTGCTCTTCCATGATACACTATGGTGCTACAAACCACAGAGAAACAATTGAACTCATCCCTTCTCTCTTGTAGAAAACATAGATTTTCAGTATTGATGAATACAGGCCAATATTGTCAAATTTTCGACTTTCGGTATACGGTGAATGAATAAGTTTCCTCAAAAGGGAGCTATCCCCTGACTTTTCCCAGTAGTATACTGATACATAAAGAGTAGCTTTAACAGTTAACCACAAAATTTAGGGCTTTTCACCAACCCTGGGAAATGGAAGACTTGCAATATACGAATTTCGATGTTCAAAGTTCATATTCGGGATGATGTATGTTACATGTTTTGGCAGAAGTATTATATGCGCCCCTAAATTTAATTTTAAGTTAACCAAGGAAAGTGCTTGTCGTTTAACTGCATGTGAGATAGTTATATCAATAGTTACGGATGAACAGTAAAAATAAGTATTTCTGTTGATGTGCGGTAGGGTCAAGTTAAAAAAATGAGTGTATTTTCTGACAGGCCATTCGGAGAGGACCAGGATCACATATTATATTGCGATATCCGTATGCCATACTTTTCGTATTTTGACGTAATATTTGCCCTATCCTAGCTTAACATGGATTTCTGGAGCGAAACGTACTCAGTAAAACATTTTGTCGATGTAGCTTTGTCTTCATGCTGTGGCCTCAATACCAATTGGATAGGCTTGACCCTACGCGTGATAGAAAGGGTATCCAAGCACTCAACGAGCACAAGTAACAATATGATAATCAGAGGGCAACCAAAGATGGGGTATTGCAGAATCGAAAATTTAAAAATCTACAATTATTTTTTTCACAACCTGATATTTTTTTCTGTATTTTCATGCATCCCCAATTCTGTACATCGCACAGCGTGTCAGATGATATCGACTCCACTGTTGAATTCACTTGAGGAAGGTCGAACAACCAGAACTGGAGTCAGGAGACACGCTGTGAGCAATGATTCTTACACAAGCTTCGAACTTTTATTATTGGCAAAACTGAGTATGGTTCACTGAATATCCATCAATTGTCAATCTTTTCTAATTGAAGTGCAACTCAATTTGTGCCGTCAGGAACGATTCACGTTGCCGTATGTCAAGTGTATTTTTTTCATCGTTTTGGTCAAGTTACTAAAGATCCATTACTAACAGCGCAGTTTTCTCGTGACAGCCGCCCCAGGACGCTGGAGTTAGCATGGTGTAGGCGCCAATGCTTTTTCTCAATCTGTTGACTTCCTCTCTAGCGTTGAAACTCGTTGCACCGCGTTATGGACACAACTGCTTCTTCTGGAGATGTTGATATTCTTCTACTGTCCTATTTGCCTTCAGACATTATCCGCACCGTAATTGGAGAAATTAGTCCACGAAATATGCAGAGATCGCGAATGGTGATATTTTAAATGCATGAACTTGTATACAAATAGCTGTATACATCTAGCTCCATTCACTATTTAGATATCTCAACGGTGGAATGGTGCGGTGCTGGCGCATCTCTCGTATCGGCGGAATCTACCTCACATTAATGGCATTCGTCTGCACTAGGGAAACCCAAAAGAGGTTATTGTCAGAATGGACAAGCGCAACTACCTGCTGAACTTCAAGAATTGGAAAGTGGAAGTGAGATGTCATTCTTAATTTCGGGAGAAATAACACTCCTCATTAGGTATATCGTTGATTTAGCCGGAGATGGTGCACTCTAGAGGTATCTTACTGGAAAATGCGGTGAGGTTCAGGTGCGCCAAATAAACAATCGCTCATCAGCTGTACACAGCCTCTGAAACATACTCGAAAATTCAATAAACGTTTTCCCATACGATAACTCTAGTGCACGCATAATGCGGCGGGGAAGATCATGTTCTCGTAGTTGAGCTTGTAGGTGGTGGAGCCAATGACCAGGTTAAGGTCGGGGATCTGGGCGTTGCAGTCGAGCATGTAGAGGCCGTAGGCGCGGTTGAACTACAAAGATGAGATTAGTGATTAAAAAGAAAGTGATTCAAAACTGTGTTCTGAATCAATTTTATAATTGAACTTACCTTGGCTCCGGCGGCGGTGGCGAGCTGCTCAACGATGGCCTCGGGTCCAGCCATGAGGGACGTGCCGGTGTCGGAGATGACCTAAGGTTGTCGTTATTGTTATTTTTGTTATTGTTATTGATATTGGTGTTGTTGTTGTTGTTATGCTCACCTTCCATCCCTTGTTGTTGGAGTACGATCCGAGGGACATGGAGGTGAGCTTGAACTCGAAGTAGGTGGCCGAGGAGAGGGGCTCGTAGGCGATGATGGGTCCGCAGTTGGTGGTGTCAATCTGTAGAGGGGTAATGTAGCTTGGAATCATACACGCAAATCTATAATGGTAGGTCAACGTACGGCTCCGTAGGTGTAGATTCCTCCGTTGACGTTCTCCTGGGCTCCCTCGTGCTCAAGCCAGACGGTGAAGAGGGGCTGGTCAACGAGCTCTGAAATTCAATCCTTGTAGGCCGTTAACTCAATTATGAATTATTATGCAGAACGAACGATTCGAAACAATTATCGAACAGAAACGGTCCCTCCAAAATATAATTACAACGTGACACTCACTCTGGTCGATGGCCTCGATGAAGGGAGGCTTGACGTTGTCGACGGCGAGAGCCTGAAACATACTCCGTTTGATCCGATTCGATGCTCAGTTCCGCGATTGTAACACACACTTCAAGCGAAGGCATACTCGTCAAGAGAAGTCAACTCGAGAGGGAAATATCTTACCTGGAAGGCGAGTCCGAGGATTCCGTCGATGACCTCGTTCTTGAAGAAGGCGGCGATCGAGGTGGCCTGTCCGAAGGTGCACTTGGGGACGGTGAGGGCTCCGGCGTTGTCTCCGAACTGAAATGCAGGCAAAACTTCACCGGCCAACTTTTCCTGGTGCGATCGTGGTCGGGTGGACAGTATTTCGCATCCGACATAGAGCCGATTCAGATAGTCCATTTGTGCGTTTTTGAATGCCGCACTTACTCTGACGGTGTCCTGTCCGAGGAATCCCTTGGCGGATCCGGTTCCGTAGGAGATGGTGAAGGCACGGCCGTTCTTGACCCAGGTGGAGGACTTGGAAGAGGTGAACTTGTTCTTGTCCTTGCAGGGGTTGGTCCTGAAAGGAAGGTTTTCAATCGATAAGTAGATGAATTTTCAATAGAAAATATGACGAAAAGGCTACTCACAGTCCTCCGGAGCAGGTGCTGTCGGGAACCCAGAGGTTGGCCGATCCGGTATCGAGGATGACCTCCAAATACATTAATAAATACATGCCAAGTCAATGTCGATCGTTTAATAAGCGGGTATCGTACCTCGAAGAACTGTCCGGGGGTTCCGATGGTGATGTTTCCGACGTACTCGGCATCATCGTAGTCATTGACCTGAAGAATTAACATTTTTTGTTTGTGTTTCAGAAACAATTTATGTTCGTTGGGTATGTGCCAGAGTGATTTTTTTTTCACTTCCACTTCTTCAGAAAATAACAAACAGTCATGATCATCAACCGTAACCGCTGCTACCGCACACCACTCTACCGTACCGTCTGGGGGTATCCGGAGGCGAACGAGGTGCGGGCGGCGCGGGTGGTGTCCTTGGTGGCCATGTACTCCTCCCATTTGCCCTCCTTGATGAGGTGCTTCCTGATAGAATCCTGAAGAGAAATCAGTTACTTTCTGGCACGATTCGTTTAAAGTCAGTTGTCGATAGACAAACACTCTATGTGGTGCAGTCCATCACCAAACTAGTGCCAGCTTCTAGGAAGCATTGTTTTGCATCAAGTGATTTGAATATTGTTCCAATTCGTGATTGAATAAAAAAGCTATTTCATCGTTATCATTATTTGCATTATTTACAAGTCATTTGTTTTTCAATTCTTCCATAAATCTGGATCTCACGAATGATCGCTTCCTCCGACTGTCTCCTAGCTTTATCACGATTGTATTCCTTATTTTCGTATTTGGTCTTTCACTAGGATGATAGTGTACGTAAGCATGTTTCCGCATCTTTGCACCATTATTAATAACATTTGCAAATTATTTAATGAAAGCATGATTATTACTAGCTTTATTCAGAATTATTATACAAATGTTTAAGCCTGGAGAGAGGGGGCGAAGCCCATGCGCTTGTTTCCGACATCGTAGACCTGGCAGTACTGGCGGATGAAGGGGTCTCCCAGGATCCACTGGGGTCCTGAAATCGGATTTGTAAATGACGAGTCATGAAATCGATTGACAATTAATGCATTGTGACCTACCGAAAGCTCCTCCGTTGAAGCCCTGCATGGCGAATGCGCACTCGGTCTCGGTGGCGGGGAAGATCATGTTCTCGTAGTTGAGCTTGTAGGTGGTGGAGCCAATGACCAGGTTAAGGTCGGGGATCTGGGCGTTGCAGTCGAGCATGTAGAGGCCGTAGGCGCGGTTGAACTACAAAGATGAGATTAGTGATTAAAAAGAAAGTGATTCAAAACTGTGTTCTGAATCAATTTTATAATTGAACTTACCTTGGCTCCGGCGGCGGTGGCGAGCTGCTCAACGATGGCCTCGGGTCCAGCCATGAGGGACGTGCCGGTGTCGGAGATGACCTAAGGTTGTCGTTATTGTTATTTTTGTTATTGTTATTGATATTGGTGTTGTTGTTGTTGTTATGCTCACCTTCCATCCCTTGTTGTTGGAGTACGATCCGAGGGACATGGAGGTGAGCTTGAACTCGAAGTAGGTGGCCGAGGAGAGGGGCTCGTAGGCGATGATGGGTCCGCAGTTGGTGGTGTCAATCTGTAGAGGGGTAATGTAGCTTGGAATCATACACGCAAATCTATAATGGTAGGTCAACGTACGGCTCCGTAGGTGTAGATTCCTCCGTTGACGTTCTCCTGGGCTCCCTCGTGCTCAAGCCAGACGGTGAAGAGGGGCTGGTCAACGAGCTCTGAAATTCAATCCTTGTAGGCCGTTAACTCAATTATGAATTATTATGCAGAACGAACGATTCGAAACAATTATCGAACAGAAACGGTCCCTCCAAAATATAATTACAACGTGACACTCACTCTGGTCGATGGCCTCGATGAAGGGAGGCTTGACGTTGTCGACGGCGAGAGCCTGAAACATACTCCGTTTGATCCGATTCGATGCTCAGTTCCGCGATTGTAACACACACTTCAAGCGAAGGCATACTCGTCAAGAGAAGTCAACTCGAGAGGGAAATATCTTACCTGGAAGGCGAGTCCGAGGATTCCGTCGATGACCTCGTTCTTGAAGAAGGCGGCGATCGAGGTGGCCTGTCCGAAGGTGCACTTGGGGACGGTGAGGGCTCCGGCGTTGTCTCCGAACTGAAATGCAGGCAAAACTTCACCGGCCAACTTTTCCTGGTGCGATCGTGGTCGGGTGGACAGTATTTCGCATCCGACATAGAGCCGATTCAGATAGTCCATTTGTGCGTTTTTGAATGCCGCACTTACTCTGACGGTGTCCTGTCCGAGGAATCCCTTGGCGGATCCGGTTCCGTAGGAGATGGTGAAGGCACGGCCGTTCTTGACCCAGGTGGAGGACTTGGAAGAGGTGAACTTGTTCTTGTCCTTGCAGGGGTTGGTCCTGAAAGGAAGGTTTTCAATCGATAAGTAGATGAATTTTCAATAGAAAATATGACGAAAAGGCTACTCACAGTCCTCCGGAGCAGGTGCTGTCGGGAACCCAGAGGTTGGCCGATCCGGTATCGAGGATGACCTCCAAATACATTAATAAATACATGCCAAGTCAATGTCGATCGTTTAATAAGCGGGTATCGTACCTCGAAGAACTGTCCGGGGGTTCCGATGGTGATGTTTCCGACGTACTCGGCATCATCGTAGTCATTGACCTGAAGAATTAACATTTTTTGTTTGTGTTTCAGAAACAATTTATGTTCGTTGGGTATGTGCCAGAGTGATTTTTTTTTCACTTCCACTTCTTCAGAAAATAACAAACAGTCATGATCATCAACCGTAACCGCTGCTACCGCACACCACTCTACCGTACCGTCTGGGGGTATCCGGAGGCGAACGAGGTGCGGGCGGCGCGGGTGGTGTCCTTGGTGGCCATGTACTCCTCCCATTTGCCCTCCTTGATGAGGTGCTTCCTGATAGAATCCTGAAGAGAAATCAGTTACTTTCTGGCACGATTCGTTTAAAGTCAGTTGTCGATAGACAAACACTCTATGTGGTGCAGTCCATCACCAAACTAGTGCCAGCTTCTAGGAAGCATTGTTTTGCATCAAGTGATTTGAATATTGTTCCAATTCGTGATTGAATAAAAAAGCTATTTCATCGTTATCATTATTTGCATTATTTACAAGTCATTTGTTTTTCAATTCTTCCATAAATCTGGATCTCACGAATGATCGCTTCCTCCGACTGTCTCCTAGCTTTATCACGATTGTATTCCTTATTTTCGTATTTGGTCTTTCACTAGGATGATAGTGTACGTAAGCATGTTTCCGCATCTTTGCACCATTATTAATAACATTTGCAAATTATTTAATGAAAGCATGATTATTACTAGCTTTATTCAGAATTATTATACAAATGTTTAAGCCTGGAGAGAGGGGGCGAAGCCCATGCGCTTGTTTCCGACATCGTAGA
The DNA here is from genome assembly GCA_036245805.1 of Pristionchus mayeri. NCBI lineage: Eukaryota > Metazoa > Nematoda > Chromadorea > Rhabditida > Neodiplogasteridae > Pristionchus > Pristionchus mayeri. The sequence goes on from BTRK01000006.1 coordinate 13,015,059, forward strand.
CCTGGCAGTACTGGCGGATGAAGGGGTCTCCCAGGATCCACTGGGGTCCTGAAATCGGATTTGTAAATGACGAGTCATGAAATCGATTGACAATTAATGCATTGTGACCTACCGAAAGCTCCTCCGTTGAAGCCCTGCATGGCGAATGCGCACTCGGTCTCGGTGGCGGGGAAGATCATGTTCTCGTAGTTGAGCTTGTAGGTGGTGGAGCCAATGACCAGGTTAAGGTCGGGGATCTGGGCGTTGCAGTCGAGCATGTAGAGGCCGTAGGCGCGGTTGAACTACAAAGATGAGATTAGTGATTAAAAAGAAAGTGATTCAAAACTGTGTTCTGAATCAATTTTATAATTGAACTTACCTTGGCTCCGGCGGCGGTGGCGAGCTGCTCAACGATGGCCTCGGGTCCAGCCATGAGGGACGTGCCGGTGTCGGAGATGACCTAAGGTTGTCGTTATTGTTATTTTTGTTATTGTTATTGATATTGGTGTTGTTGTTGTTGTTATGCTCACCTTCCATCCCTTGTTGTTGGAGTACGATCCGAGGGACATGGAGGTGAGCTTGAACTCGAAGTAGGTGGCCGAGGAGAGGGGCTCGTAGGCGATGATGGGTCCGCAGTTGGTGGTGTCAATCTGTAGAGGGGTAATGTAGCTTGGAATCATACACGCAAATCTATAATGGTAGGTCAACGTACGGCTCCGTAGGTGTAGATTCCTCCGTTGACGTTCTCCTGGGCTCCCTCGTGCTCAAGCCAGACGGTGAAGAGGGGCTGGTCAACGAGCTCTGAAATTCAATCCTTGTAGGCCGTTAACTCAATTATGAATTATTATGCAGAACGAACGATTCGAAACAATTATCGAACAGAAACGGTCCCTCCAAAATATAATTACAACGTGACACTCACTCTGGTCGATGGCCTCGATGAAGGGAGGCTTGACGTTGTCGACGGCGAGAGCCTGAAACATACTCCGTTTGATCCGATTCGATGCTCAGTTCCGCGATTGTAACACACACTTCAAGCGAAGGCATACTCGTCAAGAGAAGTCAACTCGAGAGGGAAATATCTTACCTGGAAGGCGAGTCCGAGGATTCCGTCGATGACCTCGTTCTTGAAGAAGGCGGCGATCGAGGTGGCCTGTCCGAAGGTGCACTTGGGGACGGTGAGGGCTCCGGCGTTGTCTCCGAACTGAAATGCAGGCAAAACTTCACCGGCCAACTTTTCCTGGTGCGATCGTGGTCGGGTGGACAGTATTTCGCATCCGACATAGAGCCGATTCAGATAGTCCATTTGTGCGTTTTTGAATGCCGCACTTACTCTGACGGTGTCCTGTCCGAGGAATCCCTTGGCGGATCCGGTTCCGTAGGAGATGGTGAAGGCACGGCCGTTCTTGACCCAGGTGGAGGACTTGGAAGAGGTGAACTTGTTCTTGTCCTTGCAGGGGTTGGTCCTGAAAGGAAGGTTTTCAATCGATAAGTAGATGAATTTTCAATAGAAAATATGACGAAAAGGCTACTCACAGTCCTCCGGAGCAGGTGCTGTCGGGAACCCAGAGGTTGGCCGATCCGGTATCGAGGATGACCTCCAAATACATTAATAAATACATGCCAAGTCAATGTCGATCGTTTAATAAGCGGGTATCGTACCTCGAAGAACTGTCCGGGGGTTCCGATGGTGATGTTTCCGACGTACTCGGCATCATCGTAGTCATTGACCTGAAGAATTAACATTTTTTGTTTGTGTTTCAGAAACAATTTATGTTCGTTGGGTATGTGCCAGAGTGATTTTTTTTTCACTTCCACTTCTTCAGAAAATAACAAACAGTCATGATCATCAACCGTAACCGCTGCTACCGCACACCACTCTACCGTACCGTCTGGGGGTATCCGGAGGCGAACGAGGTGCGGGCGGCGCGGGTGGTGTCCTTGGTGGCCATGTACTCCTCCCATTTGCCCTCCTTGATGAGGTGCTTCCTGATAGAATCCTGAAGAGAAATCAGTTACTTTCTGGCACGATTCGTTTAAAGTCAGTTGTCGATAGACAAACACTCTATGTGGTGCAGTCCATCACCAAACTAGTGCCAGCTTCTAGGAAGCATTGTTTTGCATCAAGTGATTTGAATATTGTTCCAATTCGTGATTGAATAAAAAAGCTATTTCATCGTTATCATTATTTGCATTATTTACAAGTCATTTGTTTTTCAATTCTTCCATAAATCTGGATCTCACGAATGATCGCTTCCTCCGACTGTCTCCTAGCTTTATCACGATTGTATTCCTTATTTTCGTATTTGGTCTTTCACTAGGATGATAGTGTACGTAAGCATGTTTCCGCATCTTTGCACCATTATTAATAACATTTGCAAATTATTTAATGAAAGCATGATTATTACTAGCTTTATTCAGAATTATTATACAAATGTTTAAGCCTGGAGAGAGGGGGCGAAGCCCATGCGCTTGTTTCCGACATCGTAGACCTGGCAGTACTGGCGGATGAAGGGGTCTCCCAGGATCCACTGGGGTCCTGAAATCGGATTTGTAAATGACGAGTCATGAAATCGATTGACAATTAATGCATTGTGACCTACCGAAAGCTCCTCCGTTGAAGCCCTGCATGGCGAATGCGCACTCGGTCTCGGTGGCGGGGAAGATCATGTTCTCGTAGTTGAGCTTGTAGGTGGTGGAGCCAATGACCAGGTTAAGGTCGGGGATCTGGGCGTTGCAGTCGAGCATGTAGAGGCCGTAGGCGCGGTTGAACTACAAAGATGAGATTAGTGATTAAAAAGAAAGTGATTCAAAACTGTGTTCTGAATCAATTTTATAATTGAACTTACCTTGGCTCCGGCGGCGGTGGCGAGCTGCTCAACGATGGCCTCGGGTCCAGCCATGAGGGACGTGCCGGTGTCGGAGATGACCTAAGGTTGTCGTTATTGTTATTTTTGTTATTGTTATTGATATTGGTGTTGTTGTTGTTGTTATGCTCACCTTCCATCCCTTGTTGTTGGAGTACGATCCGAGGGACATGGAGGTGAGCTTGAACTCGAAGTAGGTGGCCGAGGAGAGGGGCTCGTAGGCGATGATGGGTCCGCAGTTGGTGGTGTCAATCTGTAGAGGGGTAATGTAGCTTGGAATCATACACGCAAATCTATAATGGTAGGTCAACGTACGGCTCCGTAGGTGTAGATTCCTCCGTTGACGTTCTCCTGGGCTCCCTCGTGCTCAAGCCAGACGGTGAAGAGGGGCTGGTCAACGAGCTCTGAAATTCAATCCTTGTAGGCCGTTAACTCAATTATGAATTATTATGCAGAACGAACGATTCGAAACAATTATCGAACAGAAACGGTCCCTCCAAAATATAATTACAACGTGACACTCACTCTGGTCGATGGCCTCGATGAAGGGAGGCTTGACGTTGTCGACGGCGAGAGCCTGAAACATACTCCGTTTGATCCGATTCGATGCTCAGTTCCGCGATTGTAACACACACTTCAAGCGAAGGCATACTCGTCAAGAGAAGTCAACTCGAGAGGGAAATATCTTACCTGGAAGGCGAGTCCGAGGATTCCGTCGATGACCTCGTTCTTGAAGAAGGCGGCGATCGAGGTGGCCTGTCCGAAGGTGCACTTGGGGACGGTGAGGGCTCCGGCGTTGTCTCCGAACTGAAATGCAGGCAAAACTTCACCGGCCAACTTTTCCTGGTGCGATCGTGGTCGGGTGGACAGTATTTCGCATCCGACATAGAGCCGATTCAGATAGTCCATTTGTGCGTTTTTGAATGCCGCACTTACTCTGACGGTGTCCTGTCCGAGGAATCCCTTGGCGGATCCGGTTCCGTAGGAGATGGTGAAGGCACGGCCGTTCTTGACCCAGGTGGAGGACTTGGAAGAGGTGAACTTGTTCTTGTCCTTGCAGGGGTTGGTCCTGAAAGGAAGGTTTTCAATCGATAAGTAGATGAATTTTCAATAGAAAATATGACGAAAAGGCTACTCACAGTCCTCCGGAGCAGGTGCTGTCGGGAACCCAGAGGTTGGCCGATCCGGTATCGAGGATGACCTCCAAATACATTAATAAATACATGCCAAGTCAATGTCGATCGTTTAATAAGCGGGTATCGTACCTCGAAGAACTGTCCGGGGGTTCCGATGGTGATGTTTCCGACGTACTCGGCATCATCGTAGTCATTGACCTGAAGAATTAACATTTTTTGTTTGTGTTTCAGAAACAATTTATGTTCGTTGGGTATGTGCCAGAGTGATTTTTTTTTCACTTCCACTTCTTCAGAAAATAACAAACAGTCATGATCATCAACCGTAACCGCTGCTACCGCACACCACTCTACCGTACCGTCTGGGGGTATCCGGAGGCGAACGAGGTGCGGGCGGCGCGGGTGGTGTCCTTGGTGGCCATGTACTCCTCCCATTTGCCCTCCTTGATGAGGTGCTTCCTGATGGAATCCTGAAGAGAAATCAGTTACTTTCTGGCACGATTCGTTTAAAGTCAGTTGTCGATAGACAAACACTCTATGTGGTGCAGTCCAGCACCAAACTAGTGCCAGCTTCTAGGAAGCATTGTTTTGCATCAAGTGATTCAAAAGTGGTTCAGTGATCGAAGATCAAGCGAGTGATTGCGTCACGTGGACCTTGTGACGATGACTATTCAGTGCTTCTTATCGCTTTTATTGCCTACGAGACTCAGGCGCACGTAGTTTCTCTTATCAGCTAATGGCCTTTGGTTGAGGACTAAAATCCTTATCAATTGGCTTTGTCGAGGGCTTTGTCTCTTATCGATGGAGAGTGAAAGTGTTGCAAACATCGAATCATCAAACGATCGAATCGTTAAAACTAGATTATCGATTTCTGGTGATTTGTTTGGGGAACTGAGTTGATAATCCGTATCTGAAATCATCCCCTGCTCAAGTCCATTGTTTCCGCATGTGATCTACCGTTCCACCCTACACATTCTATCGTATTCACGCTACCGTATCCAAACTTTCGTACCCACTACCGTAACCCCATTAGCTCACCCTCTTGCGCAGCTTCATCTGGTGCACATGCGACAGCGCGAGGCCGAGCACGGCCAGAAGCACGAAGAAGGTCCTCATACCTGGAAAAAAAATACAATCAGTTTGCGATTCAAACTTCAAAATTATCAAACAATAGCACAGATTAGCAAAGATGAGTGGGAGTCAAGAGGGATACTGAATGTAGACACTGGCCCAGCCATGCAGAGACCGGTGCCAGCATTTAATTAAAGCTAAGAAGAAGAAAAAGTCGAGGAGTGAGAAGCCACTCTGGGCTTATCAGTGGACTCTCGCTGCTTTATATGCAACACTCGGTGCCAGTGACGCTAATCCATTGGCAAGCGTCTCTCGAGACCACCTTATCTCTCGTCGAGCAGAGAGCGGCGAGATAGCACTTGAAGGGAAGAGAGTGATGTCACATTGTGCATCGGCGCACTCGATTCCCCACGCAATTTTCACTCGATTTGCTGGACTACAGTCGTTATCGGGACTATAATGACGCTTGAATGATGATTGGTGAGTGGAAAGGAGAGGAAATCAACGGGCCAGTCCGATTGAACAACATCGCGTCTCCTGCAAAGTTGAAGACATGGTCTTCAAAACTTCTCGATTAATTCTTCTCTCGAGTACTTCTGACAATTTGTAAGAGACCTAGGGGAAGGCCTGAACGTATCGGGAATGCAAAGTGTACTGCCGGATTTTCCTCTTGAGGAACAAAGTGCACTCAAGGTACGAGCAAAGTCTTAGTAGCGCGTATCTAAAGCTCTTAGAACCTTAGATTCTTAGAACTATGATCGCGGGAAAATCAGCATTAAAATTCATCTGAATTTCTTTGTAAACAACTCTTTTGAAGGAGCAAAACATTCCGTCTTTCGGAGAGCTCTCACTCCATAAAATTATGGCCATCCCATTTAGTTCGATTGTGGATATTCAAATGACCTTGCTCCTGATTCTCTGGAAATGTCATGCAAGCGTTTTACAGTTATATGTCTTGTGAGAACTTGTAGCAGTCGTTTCTGCTGGATGCGATCCTCGTCACTACCTGTATCAGAAAGACAGCTCAAGATAGAAGTCAGTGAGGAAAAAGGAATAGCCGACAACAGATACTATCATCTTTTTATTCTCTACAACAATAAAATTCTGCAAAAGTCCTTCATATTTTTGTACAGGCCAATGCCATTTTATTGTAAATGATTCACTGATTTCAATCGACACTCGCACGTTTCTGAACCAAATACACGAATTCAAGATCGAAGATTTGCAGAAAAAGAAAGCCGGCAAACAATACTACCAAATTTTTATGTGATCTACAATAGAGTTCTACAATTGTCCCACACACGCTTGCACAGATCCATGTAACTTCATTTCGAGTGATTTATGGTTCAACCGACATCACTCTGCCGTATCTGAGGGTAGTTTGACTTCGTTTCGCTCGTTAATAGACCCGTAGTCTATGAGACGCCCGCTTAGTAATGGTTTATGATCAGATCGGGGTCTGCATCAGCCATGAATTGATCGGGTTCTGAATTACGGTTTTGTGACAGTATTCTTAGGAGTGGAAAAATTGCCTAGAGTTCATAATTTGTGTCACCAATTCCGACATCGCCAGTACTATTATATTTTGATGCCTGTTAGAATAAAATTATGCAATTGTCAGTTTTTTGTGCAGATCCATACCAGTTCACATAGTATGATTCACTGGGAAGGTAGTTTGGCTTTATGGCTCGTCACTAGACCCGTAGTTTATCTCACGCTTACTAATGGTTTACGATCAGATCGGGGTCTGTATCGCCCATGATTAGATCGGGTTCTGAATTCGTACGGTTTTGTGTCGGTATTTTTAGCAGTGGCAAAAAGCTTATTGTTCATAATTCATATCACCATATATGACGGGAGGTTGGCAATTGCCCAAACGACAATTGGCCAACTCGTCGCCGTTCGCTTGCAATTTTCCGAAGCAACTTGGGAGTTGTTTCATTGTAACCAGTATGTGCTCCACTACATTTGCATATGTAACTCTTGTTACCAGCCGATCTTGAGTTTCACTCCATATCTATGTATAGTTTCACTCCATATCTATGTTCATTGAAAATTTGAATAGAAAATCATGGCTAGATAAACATCAAATGCCCTAACCAATCGGTAACCATTTTACTGGGATAAAGTAGATATTGTGGTACTAGAATATCGATTGGTTACGGTACTCTCTGATTATAGCCATGATTTTAACTAAAATTCTCAACTTTGGACCATGAACCCCGGTTCGTTTGTGAAGTGCAAAATTCATGATCGCCTAGTAACAAGATTTACATATGCAAATGTAGGGGAGCATATATTGATTTCAATGAAATAACTCCCAAGTTATTTCGCAAAATTGCAAGCGAACGGCAACGAGTTGGGCAATTGTCACCCCCCCCCCCCCTATATGACAACATCAGCATATATTCAGCATAGCATATATTTTTTTTATATATTGAATTCATGTTACAATATAATTCTGCAATAGTCAATTTCTGAGCAGATCCATACCGGATCACATTGTATGATTCACTGGAAAGATAGTTTGACTTTATGGCTCGTCACTAGACCCGTAGTTTATCTCAAGCTTAATAATGGTTTACGATCAGACCGGGGTCTGCATCAGCCATGATTAGATCGGGTTCTGAATTCGTACGGTTTTGTGTCAGTATTCTGGTTCGGGAACAAATCGACCACAATTAGTAATTCGGGTCACCATCTCTACATTTCCTACTCTTATTCGCAGATCGACAAGTCGGGAGAAAAACATTAAGCATTGTGCAACAAAAACATTGTGCAACATTAAGAGGCATTGTCCTGAGTTTACTCTTCGATGCTGATCAGAAGGGAAGAACTTCTAGCATATGTTTTATTGATGCGTAGTCTAGTCACGAAAATAAATTATTCGTGATCGATAATCTTAAGGCATTCTCAGTAATGCATTGAAAATGTCCAGATCTGAATTGCTGACATCATAATGACGATCTGATCGGATTGAGAAACAGCTAGCGAACTGAGGCTGCAAAGATCGGGTTCTCACTCTGCTTCAATTTCTCTCCCTCACTCGCCACGCTCTCTCTCTCTCTCTCTCTCTCTCTCTCTCTCTCTCTCTCTCCCTCTCTCTCTCTCTCTCTCTCTCTCTCTCTCTCTCTCTCGTTCTCTCTATCCATCTCTCTCTAACACACACTCGTTCACTCTCTTCTCCTTATCTCTCCTTCTCTGTTTCTCGCTGATTCAGACACTCTCTTTGAGGCACCCGACTCTGCTCTGCTAAACACTGATAAACGTTATCGTCACAAAAATTGGCGCTTTGGAGGACGGCGAGTCCTTGAATTTTGAACAGATTCTGACATCACGAATCTTAACACCATGTTTGACGTCACTCCAAAGTGATAGATACTCTGATCTCGACGATGAACTCTGATAAATAATTTTGAATACACTTAGCGAAGCCATTGAAGCTCGAGATATTATATATGGATTCGTAGACTTGGAACTGCATGAAATCGATCTTGTAAATTAACGAACACGACGTATTTGAAACATTGACAACATTTATGGTTTATTGAGTACATGCACAATTTTATTATGTGCATTACTTCTGGTTCGACTTGGCGAATCCCATTCGCTTGTTTCCGACATCGTAGATGTTGCAGTACTGACGGATGAAAGGATCTCCCAGAATCCACGAGGGGCCTGACAATTTTTCAAAAAAATATTGTATTGTTTATAAAAGAGAGAAGATCGAGCGAGTGAAATTGACAAAAAAAAATGAACCGACAAGAGCATATGTTCAGTGAAACCTATTCCTAAAAATAATCATTCAATTTTGACAATTGCAACTTACCAAAACCTGATCCGTCCAAGGAGCCAATGGTGAGACCACACTTGGTGGCGCTGACCTGAGATGGCTATGATAAATTTTAAACGAAATTAATTTATTCATAAATGCTATGATAATTATTCATAAAATACTGACGATACTCACAGGGATGATCATGTTCTTGCTGGTAAGGGAGTAGGTCTGGGATCCGATGACCAGCTTGAGGTCGGGAATAATCGCGTCGCATGGGAGCACGTACAGTCCGAAGATCTCGTTGAACTGAAAACAATAATTTGCTTTATGCAAACATCCAGGTTTTATACAAAATTTGTGCATTGTATGTTGTGTCGTTAAAGACTCGGAGAGTAGGTGTAAGTGTATTCATCACATGGTGATACTAGCGATACTGACATAGGTGCCTCTCATCCATTGTCAGAGGAGGGAGAGCGTAGGTATGAGCTCGCACCCAAAAATTTTATAATTGGAAGTCTTTGGTGTATTTTCGGGTATTTTTCAAGCGCGTTACATTAAGAAACGCTGATCAGATATATATATATATATATAGTGTCTGAATGATACCTGAAAATTCATCAGAAATTGTCAAATAAAGAACCCTAATATTTACCTTTCCTCCAACGGCGTCGGCTATGTTCTCGATGATGTCCTGAGGCGCAAAGAGGAGCGACGTACCGGTATCGGAGATGACCTGGAGATCATTCACATGATGTCATTAATTGATAGTTGACTGCTGCTTAGATTATCCTGCTCTGAGATTGCCTAAGTGTGGTGGTCGTCATTGCAGTGTTTACTGTGATTATTTGTGTTGTTGTTGCTGGCGTTATGTAGCCTCTCACCTCCCATCCCTCGCTATTGGAGTAGGTTCCGATAGAGACGGAGGTGAGCTTGAACTGGAAATAGGTGGCAGAGGAGAGCGGCTGGTAGGCAATGATGGGTCCGCAATTGGTCGTATCGATCTAGGAAGGAAAAACATATTTGAATATTTGAAAATAGTAATGTGAAATTTTATGATTTTGAATATCTACTAGATGTACAGTTCTGCATGCGTTTGATATAGTGTAACAGAATTATGATAACGCTCGTAAGCGATGAGAAAGCAGGGCAAACTCACAGCTCCGTAGGTGAAGATTCCTCCGGCGACGTTCTCTTTGGCGCCCTCGTGCTCGAGCCACACCGTGAAGAGGGGCTGCTGCACAAGCTCTGTAGATATTTTTCTCATTGTTCAGTTAGTTTTTTTTGTTATTTTTACATATATATATCATAGAATAATCGTCAATCGTTAGTTTGCACGCATATCAAGATGCTGTGAAACATATTCGTTTCAGACAAGTCTTACAACCGTGGAAAGTCGCAAAAAATACTCCAAACATTAATTCCAAAGTTATTAGTATTATTTATTAAGAAAAAATAAAAAAAAAGTTTAAAAAACTCACTCTGGTCAACGGCCTCGATGAAGGGAGGCTTCACGTTGTCGACTGCGATAGACTAAAATCAGATTTATTAAAGGCAAACAGCTAAAGGCTTCCGCATGCTTGAATTGCTTGCCTGATGTTGTTTCATGTGCATGTTTATAAATGGTGTTCGGGCACCACCAAATATATAATAATTATACTGAATATTCTAAACCTGGAACGCAAGCCCAAGGATTCCGTCGATGACGTCATCCATGAAGTATGAGTCGATGTAGGTGGACTGGAAAAGTTCGAGAGTTATAATGACATTTTGCACAGCGTTGGCTACATTAGACGAGGCTTCGCCAGAAATGTCGCTCTTTCATATGAAAACGTAGTATGCTATTTAATTTGCTTGCCAAGCCATTACTACTCCTTCCTTGCAGGTCGTCATACCTGTCCGAAAGTGCACTTGGGAACGGTAAGTGCGGTGCTCTCGGTTCCGAACTGAAAAGTTGAATTTATTATTGTCTTGAAATCCACTGATACTTTTTCGTGCAAATGTGTGGAAATTTTCCAAATTCGACACTCTGAGAATTCACGTATTGCACGTGGAAATGGTTTGACTAGAAGCGTTTTCCTTCTATCGGATCGGTGAGGGTGTGCAGCTGGGGTATGCAAAAATGTTGACGATCTCTTCATTCCGCATACTCTTTCGCACTGTCTGACCTGCGAGAGAGTATGCGAAATGAAGATAACGTAAACCATTTTCACCCTGGTGTGTAAAATGAAAAGTGTAATTTACAGCGACGTCATCCCTATTATCATGGCTGTTTGTTTTTCAGATGCTCATCGCTCACTAGAATTCGAGAAATGATAACACGGTCTCTTCGGTTTTCTCACGCTCTCATCCATCTCTGGTTTCTCCCAACCAGTTACCTAGGGAACCCGCCAGCAACTGGTCAGAACACTGGTTACCAACTGGTCCGGGCACTGGTTAGCAACTGGTTAGCCTAAGCACCTTCCACTCTAACTGGTTAACCAGTTAGAATGGGCGGAGTTCAGGCTAACCAGTTGCTAACCAGTGCCTTGACCAGTTGTGGGGGTTCCCCAGCAACTGGTTGGGAGAAATCAGAAATCGATGTGTTGAGAGAGTGTGGGAAATGAGGAGACGAAGACCCGAATTTCGAACTACATCACTCACTCTGACTGTGTCCTGCCCGTAGAATCCGTGAGCGGCTCCGTTCGTGTAGGAGATGGTGAAGGGCTTGCCTGAGAAACATTTGGCACTTATATTATAATATTCGAGTTGTTGATACTGTCTCGAAAACTAATTTCTCTGAATACGTTTCTGAGGTTTTTGATTTATCTTCGATTTTTTTTTGGAAATTTATTTCATGACCGACATCTAAGACAATGCGGTGAACTACAGAGACAAACAAAACAAAATACCGAGAAAACAATTTGGTTTAATTTTTGTTGAAAAAAAACACTTACCGTTCTTGACGTACGTGGAAGATTGTGTGGAGTTGAACTTGTGCTTGTTTGCGCAATGGATCCCACTTCAATTATATTGAATAGCATAGATATTAGACGAAGTGCGTCTGCTGATGAATTGTTTCCCCAAGATATGTCGCAAATAATAATTGGAGATATAATTAAAAATGCACTCACTGTGATTCTTTACATGTGCTGTCGGGCAGCCATAGGTTGGCAGAAGCAGTATCGAGGAAGACCTATCAATGAAGTGCTGCGATTAGAAACAACTTTGATGCGTAAAATTCATCATTTATGAGAGATCATTCGTCAGTTCTTCACACTACGCAGCACTAGGTCGGATGATCGGATGGTAACCTACTGGATGATGATCAGAAAATGGACTCTTATGTAGAACTTCCACAGTAGGTTTCCCAAGTGTCAATACTGATTTTATGAAAATTCTTCAGAGGGATCCATTTTTTGGTTATCTTCCAGTAGGTTACCATCCGGCGGTGATCATCCGACTTAGTGCCCGTTACTTCGTACCTCGAAGAACTGTCCTGGAGTCCCGACGGTGATGTTGCCGACGTACTCGGCATCATCGTAGTCGTTGACCTGACCATAACGACAATCGCTGTAACAAAGTGTGCTGCAAAGTAGCATACTGGCTGGGGAAATCCTGCGGCAAATGAGGCGCGGGCGGTCCGACTGACGTCTTTGGTAGCCAGGTACTCCTCCCATTTACCCTCACGACCGAGAATCTTGCGGAGTGAGTCCTAAACGAACTTTTTCCCAATCATTTCTCGATTCAATACTCAACTTTCTTCGCAGATGCATCTGGTGTACTTGTGACATCACAAAGACCAGAACGGCCAGTAACACAACGACGGTCCTCATTCCTGTAAATGTCACTCCGTGAAACGGCAAATTACTACGATTCATGCAAATATTGATAACACGAACCTAGTCACTAGATCAATATGTTCAATGACGGGAAAATGACAAGTAAATGAATGCTTTTATTGACTGCTATACTATGCATGAATGCACCAGTGCACACAATTGATCCTCATTCTATTTCCCCTTTCCATGCCAATAAACAGATGTTGTGCGCTTCGTGTGCATGCATCTCATTCTTACGAGGTGATAAATGTAATCAGTGCTGATTTGAGCGAGATATCACTGAAATGGGGGAGATTGCAGAGGTATATAGTTGTGCAGATATGTGCAGGCGTAATTTAAGGTTTTGTGGAAAATGTGATCGGAACGCGAGACAAACTCAAAATACTTTCATATCTCTCCATATAAGCTGCAATACTAATCAAATTTCTTGCGCTGCTGTTCGCACAGTAACATCCGCACTATTTTTACAACAGCGTGTAAATGCTGTTGAACATAACTGATTATGTTCAACGCAAAACAAAGAAAATGTGCATCCGGTCAGGATGAAATTCATATTTGTTGGAAAATAATGTTTAAAAATAACATTGCTAAATATGCGTGTCAAACAAGTTGTATGGCAAATGTGGCATTATTTCCGAGTTATCCTCGAGTACAATTTGATACCACATATGATTCATCGAAACGCTTCACTCACAATGATGATATTTCCGTGCAGATACGAGTCATTGAGGCAGCATTCCTATGAAAAGTTGTGAGATTTTAACAATTTATTTTTACGGGACATTTTCCGTCTTATACATCACAGTTCTTCGTTTTTTTAAAGAAGCGCTCATAATTGTAATAATCGCTCAAATCAAATCATTCCAGCATCTGTCCTTTTGGTACCCGTCGTTATTATGTAATCTAGCTTTTTCATGTTCTCTCTTCCTCGTATCGTCAGTTCAGTTCCTTCCCAATTACAATAGAGTGAAGAGGATTCCACCTTTTCGTACAATTCGCTTGCCCTATTATGCGATACGTGGTCGAGTATATAGCAAGGACGATAGAAATGCAAATAATTTATTCCGTTCCTATAATTTTAACGTAACATTAATTCTGCTTCGACTTGGCGAATCCCATTCGCTTGTTTCCGACATCGTAGATCTGGCAGTACTCACGGATGAAGGGGTCTCCCAGGATCCATGAGTGGCCTGCAATGACGGCGAAATGTGCTATTAGCGATTTGCAGTAACATCGGGAAGGGGGGGGGGGTGACAAAACCACAACGGAGCGCCCTTCATTGGGGAAATTGGTCTAGCTACTTGGAAGTTGTTACAAATTTTAATTTCCCAATTTGGCAATTTCGACTGCCTTACCAAAAGCTGCTCCGTAGTAGGAGGTAATCGCCAGAGCACACTTGGAGGGGGCAATCTGCATTGTTGATGACTAATTAAAAAATAGTTGATTAGCATGCATAGTTTATTAATTATTAGGTTGAACAGAAAGTCTTTATAAACTGTTTTGCTAGATCACTGCTCAGTGCACGAGACCTTTGGTGTTCCCTCGCCTCTAGTGAATAACACATGACAAAGGGACTATGTGGTCAACAACTCCCCATTCCACGCCTTTCATTCTGCCACTAGTAAGACCACGATGTTTGTTCCCACGGCCTTGCACATCCGCAACGTTCTGTTATTCGTATTCCTCTCTCACACTACAATGAAGGAATAGGAACGTCAGTTGGCTGAAGTGTACGATTCATATGCCACTCACTACCAGGCCATGCGCAATTGGTACCAACTCTTCGAGAAGGGGGACTTTTCCATGGATGATCATGACCGGTCTGGGAGGCCACCCGAGCTGGATTTGGATGCGCTACGGATCGTAGTGGAATTGGATCCTTTCCAAATACCCGCGACATGGCAGCCACACTTGGGGTATCGCAAAGCACCATCGTAAAATGATTGGTCTCCATTGGCAAGAAGAAGAAGCTAGGCCGTTTCATACAACACAAATTGACCCAAGACCAGTTTGACCACCGTGTCGACGATTCCCTTTCTCTACTCACTCATCACGCTGGAGATCGATGGTTGGACCGTCTCATAACATGGGTCGAGAAGTGGGTCTGCTTTGAGAATCACCATAGGAGGGCACAGTGGGTAGATGCCAATGAGACCCCACAGGACGTCGCAAAGCATGACCTTAACCCTATGAAAATCTTGCTCTCTGCCTGGTGGGGAGTGGATGGCCCGATTTACTGGGAGCTCCTACCCGAGAAGCGGATAATTACTGGATATGTCTACACTAAACAACTACGGAATCTCAAGAAGAAATTCGCAGAATCTGCCCTGAACGGCAAGAAAGTGTACTATCAACACGATAACGCCCGACCCCATGTTGCACGGCAGGTCAAGCAGGAGCTGTCCAAATATGGCTGGATGGTTCTCCCTCATATACCGTATTCTCCTGACTTGGCCCCTTCGGATTATTGGTTGTTCTCGGATCTGACCCGTCATCTCGATCAGAGATCCTTCACTTCCCGTGGGGCGATCGAGGCCGCACTCAAGCAATATTTTGATTCGCGCCGAGATGGGTTCTATAAGGAGGGAATCCATAAGTTGCCTGAACGTTGGAGATTTGTCGTAGATAACAATGGTGCATACGTTTGATTTCGCTCTTGCGCTTTATTGTCAGAAGAAGGGAAATAAAAAGTTTATAAAGACTTTCTGTTCAACCTAATACATTAATTGCTTAGTTTACTCACAGGGGCGACCATGTTCTTCTTCGTGATCGAGTATGCCTGGGAGCCAATAACCAGTTTGAAGTCGGGAATTATCGCGTTACACGGGAGCATGTACATGCCGTATCTCTCGTTGTACTGGAATGTATTGTTTATTGTCAAAAGAGTCATATAAAATGAGTCGGCGGGCAGAAAATTTTGCTGTGAGCTATCCGTTTTCATCTGATTCGGGTTTGCTAAATGACATTCAAAGTTGACCAAATCTGAGGGGGCGCACGAGGGAGTATGTTTGAAATGGTGAGTGGTCCCTCAACCTTTGTCGCTTGCGAATGGATCATTATTTTGCCTTATTCAAAAGAATGACGTCATTCTTAGATCGCATCAGAAAGTAACACTTTACCTCTCCTCCAGCCTCCGCGGCAATCTGCTCGGCCATGTCAAAGGGCACGGCCATAAAGGATGTGCCAGTGTCGGAGATGACCTACATTTCCTTATTATTATCACTATTTTGTTCCATAGTTCAGATCTGGAAAGGATGATGCCATTATTGGAAGCAATAGAATACTATCAACTATGAAATATTTTTCGAATCGCATGATATTGATTAATTTTGAACGAATACATTTACCTGCCATCCCTCGTTGTTGGAGTAGCCCCCGAAAGAGACGGAGTTTAGCTTGAACTGGAAGTAGGTAGCTGACGAGAGAGGCTCGAAGGCGATCATGGACCCGCAATTGATTGTGTCGATCTGTAGAGGTTTATTGTAGGTTTGTGAGGATCTTGCCTGATCCTAAGGGGTAAGTCATCATATCACGCCCCTCACGAGAGAATTGATCTTGGGAAATCTTGGGAAAGGGCGGCATTTTTGGCTATCGGGTTTTCGATGATTTTGAGCTTCCCTAGACTGAACTAAGTCCCCCCCCCCCTAACCGGAATAGTCCACACGACCATTCGTATCCGAGTTGCTGCATCGGTCGCTAACTCACCTCTCACTTTGCCGATCTCTTAGAACACTTCGGAATTATGTTAGAACCTTCATTTCTCGTTTCCCCAGCTATCTTTCGATGCTCTATCGACCAGTATAGTCCATTTGGTAAAGGTTTTATTTTTGAAGGCACTGCATTCAACGAGGTGTAATTTGAAAACTGTTCGAATGTGCTGTAAAATTTTTATCGGGTAGATGCGTTTTTCTGAGACGATTCGATTAAGGAGTGTATGCTCCCATATCTCGGGTGGTAACTTAGTTCCGCAGGCGAAAACCATTTCCAAATGATTTAAACTTATTTTTGGCAGTGGATTTTAATTAAATTTCCCCTCATTCGCGCGATTTTTAAGTGAGTTTCACAGAAATGATTGGATGAAAAATGAAATTCACAGTTCACACCCAGTTATTCCCCTGAAACTTATTTGAAACACCGTGCGACTGAACACAGTCATAGTGGAATTATATGAAATTTAATTAAAATCCACCTTCAAAAATAAGTTCAAATCATTTGGAAATGTTTTTCGCATGCTGAACTAAGTTACCACCCGAGATATGGGAGCGTAAACCCCTTAATCGAATCGTCTCAGAAAAACGCATCTACCCTATAAAAATTTAACAGCACAGTCGAACAGTTTTCAAATTACACCTTGTTGAATGTAGTGCCTTCAAAAATAAAACCTTTGCCAAATGGACTATGCTGGTCGGTAGAGCATCAAAAGATAGCTGGGGAAACGAGAAATTAACGTTCGAACTTAATTCCGAAGTGTTCTAAGAGATCGGCAAAGTGAGAGGTGAGTTAGCGACCGATGCAGCAACTCGGATACGAGTGGTCGTGTGGACTATTCCGGTTAGGGGGGGGGGACTTAGTTCAGTCTAGGGAAGCTCAAAATCATCGAAAACCCAATAGCCAAAAATGCCCCCTTTCCCAAGATCTGTCATTTTGAATCGATTATCTCGTGAGGGGCGTGATATGCCATGGCTCACAATTGGTAGCTTCAATAAATTACTATTGAGCTCAACCAGATATCGAGCTGAAAGTAAGGCAAGCTCACAGCTCCATATGTGAAAATGCCTCCGGCGACGTTTTCCGTGTCGCCTTCGTGCTCGAGCCACACCGTAAACAGCGGCTGCTGCACCAGCTCTGATTTTCATGGATTTATTAGTTATTTTAATTAAGTGACCGAAGTACAATCAAATCTTGGATCAAAAATCCACATTTTATGAGCCTGTTTGCGTAAGAGTCGAACAAAGTGTTAAAGGATCTGGCACACCAAATTTTCAAAAAGTTGAGAAAAGGGGTATTCGAGGGTGCTGATCATCGTGGTCAAATTCATTTTGCTCCATCTCGATCGGTTAAGTCAGGCTGCTGTCGACTTCACATACATTTCTGGTCATAGCTCAGCAACCGATTTATAAAAGTTCATGAGAATTTTATAGGTCATAGCTTGTACCATTACAAAGCAGCTGACATAAAAATACCCCAGGTTTTTTCATGAAAACGTTATGAAATTGATGATCTCGAATATAAGGCAGAAGCTAAAACCGAGAACTACATGCTAAGAGAACTACATGCTAAGACTTGTTTTGGGGATCATTTTTCGTATGCTATGTAAGGTATTATAGCCAGACATATTTTTGTTATACACAGTTTTCTGACGATTTTGTCAGTCGTGAACCGCGTCTAATGAACCAAAAGTGCAGAATGAGACTATGTTTCAATCTCATATTCGAAAATTTAATTAAAAATTGAGTGGAACAAAGGAATTCCTTTTCATTTTACATTCACAGAACATTATGCACGGTTCACGACTGCCAAAATCGTCAGAAAACAGTGTATAACAAAAATATGTCTAATTATAATACCTTACATAGCATACGAAAAATGATCCCCATAACAAGGCGCATCTTAGCGTAGTTCTCGGTTTTAGCTTCTGCCTTATATTCGAGATCATCGATTTCATAATGTTGCCATGGAAAAACATGCCATATTTTGATGTCAGCTGCTTCGTAATGGTACTAGCTATGATTTTCATGAACTTTTTTTAAATCGATTGCTGAGCTATGACCAGAAATTTAGGTGTCCACATGCAGCCTGGCTTAACCGATCGAGATGGAGGAAAACGAAGTTGACCACGATGATCAGCACCCTCGAATACCCCTTTGGGCAAATTTTCGAAAATTTCGTGTGCCAAGGTTTGTTCGACTCTTACGCGAACGAGCTCTTATCCACACGCTGAAACTCACTCTGATCGATAGCTTCAATGAAGGGAGGCTTTACGTTGTCGACAGCGAGAGCCTTCAATAGCATTGCTCAACTTCAACCATTAATGTTCTTGAATACTTCCCCAACATCTCATGTATTTGAAAATTTAAAAAAGTTAAAAATTAAAAAAAAATAAACCACTGAATTAGGGTACATTTTTCGTTCTCATCCGGTGTGGTTTCATTCGAACTATTACAACAGCTTAATTATCATCACATTTTGAAAGCAACCTGGAAGGCGAGTCCGAGTATTCCATCGATGACTTCATTTTTGTAATAGGGGGCGATCGAATTTGCCTGGCAATAAAAAGAGTTTTGTAAAGATAAATATTGAAAAGTGTACCATACCTGTCCAAAGGTGCACGCTGGGACGGTAAGAGCTGTGCTATCAGTACCAAACTGGAATATTAAGCCATTGTTAAATAAAATTTATTCAAAAGTTCTTAATTTTCCACACTTGCCCGTACTAAATCTTGATCTGTGTTAACTACGTGAATTAATATATTTATGAAATACAGTCGCGCCCATAAGTCAGTGGGCACTTTTGGAATGGGCTAGGACGTTATGCACCGAATTCATCGGAGATTTTTCTTTTTGGTATTGGGGTATGATGCAATAGCCTAGTCATTGCGTAGTGATGACGCAATCAAAATGTACTTTTTCAAAACGGCATTATTCTTACATGGATTTTTACCTGCTGGCGAAACTTTCTGTGGTTGGAGTCATGCCCGAGGACTACCCAGAAATTTTTTTTGAGTTTGCTGCGCGGCCGCACATTTCCTGCAGCCTTGCTGCAAAATCAAGGTCGAAAATTTAGATCTCGGCTCCTAGTTAAGCTAGAGACCCGTACAACACATCAAAATGATCGACATCATGAGTCCAGATGATACTGAGAATATTAAAACAATAATTCTAAATTTGCCCTCAGGGCATTAAAAAATTACTTTTTTGCGTGACCATTTTTTGGCCAATCATAACTTTGTGGGAAAGGTAGGTAAAAATCTGGTTTTTGCATAGGAATGTTCAAAATGTATTGAAGATATGATTCCCAACTTTTTAGAGCGATTGGATATCTTTCCTGCCCGCGGCGTGCTTTTTTCGGAAGTATAGTAGGGTCGGGAAAACTCTGTTTACGCCAATGGGCGAGGGAGTGCAGGCGGCGAGAGTGCGCAAAGAGGGTGTTTCCCGACACTAGTATCCCTCCGAAACGCACGCCACGGGCAGGAAAGATATCCAATCGCTCTAAAAAGTTGGGAATCCATTGTTCAATACTTTTTGAACATTCTTATGCAAAAAACATATTTTTACCTACTTTTCCCACAAAGTTATGATTGGCCAAAAAATGGTCATGCAAAAAAGTGATTTTTTCATGCCCTGAGGGCAAATTTAGAGATATTGTTTTCACATTCTTAGGATCATCTGGACTCATGATGACGATCATTTTGATGTGTTGAACGGGTCTCTAGCTTGACTAGGAGCCGAGATCTGAATTTTCGACCTCGATATTGCAGCAAGGCTGCAGGAAATGTGCGGCCGCGCAGCAAGCTCAATTTTTTTTTCTTGGTAGTCCTCGGGCATGACTCCAACCACAGAAAGTTTGGCCAGCAGCAAAAAATCCATGTAAGAATAATGCCGTTTTGAAAAGGAACATTTTGATTGCATCATCGCTACGCAATGACTAGGCTATTGCATCATGCCCCAATATCAAAAAGAAAAATCTCCGATGAATTCGGTGCATAAAGTCCTATATGATATAATAAGGTGCATAATGATATAATTCCTGAACAAAAAGTTCAAACCCATTCCAAAAGTGCCCACTGACTTATGGGCGCGACTGTATATCTGATTTTCTGAATTACGGACAATAATAAAAAAATAGGTAACTGGTAGGGAATATTTGAAACAATGCACTCACTCTGACGGTATCCTGTCCGAGCAGTCCATGCGCTGCGCCAGTTCCGTAGTTAAAAACGAATGCTTTGCCTGGGAAGGGGAGTGTGTCAATTCAAGAAAAGGTGGCGAGACTGCTTCGTCCCTCCTCGTGCTGCGTAATATATGGAGGAGTATACGTACAGTCGCGTGCAAAAGTTTTCGGGCACTTTTTGAATTTCCTGTAACTTTTTGCCCAGGAAAGGCATCAATCTGGAACTCGGGTAGTATGTACCAAATTCATCAGAGATTATTTTCTTGTGACTGGCGTATTGCGAAATCGCACAATGATTGCGTAGTGATGACGCAATCAAAGTGTACTTTTTCAAAACGGCCTTGTTCTTACATGGATTTTTTCCTGCTTGCCAAACTTACTGATGTTGGAGACATGCTCGGGGCCTACCCAGAAAAACAATTTGAAGTTGCTGCGCGACCGCACATTTGCTGCAGCCTTGCTGCAAAAACAAGGTCTGAAATTCAGAACTCAGCTCCTAGACTAGCTAGAGACCCGTTTAAGGCATCAAAATGATCCACATCATGAATCCAGATGATCCTGAGAATATGATTACAAAATCTCATAATTTGCCCTCAGGGCATTAAAAAATCACTTTTTTGCATGACCATTATTTGGACTTTCATAACTTTATGGGAAAGTTATGCAAAAATCTGGTTTTTGCGTAGGAATGATCAAAATGTATCAGAGATAAGATTCCCAACTTTTTAGAGTGTTTGGATAACTTTCCTGCCCGCGACGATCGATTTTCGGAAGCACACTAGGGTCGGGAAAACTCTGTTTACGCCAATGGGCGAGGGAGTGCAGGCGGCGAGAGTGCGCAAAGAGGGTGTTTCCCGACCCTAGTATGCTTCCGAAAATCGATCGCCGCGGGCAGGAAAGATGCCCAATCACTCTAAAAAGTTGGGAATCCGGTCTCCAATACATTTTGAACATTCCTGTGCAAAAACCAGATTTTTGCCTAACTTTTCCATAAAGTTATGAAAGTCCAAATAATCGTCATGCAAAAAAAGTGATTTGTTCATGCCCTGAGGGCAAATTAAGAGATTTTGTTATAATATTTTTAGGATCATCTGGATTCATGATGGGGATCATTTTTATGCTTTGAACGGGTCTCTAACTGGTCGAGTTCTGAATTTCAGACCTTGTTTTTGCAGCAAGGCTGCAGCAAATGTGCGGTCGCGTAGCAACTTCAAATTTTTTTTCTGGGTAGGCCCCGAGCATGTCTCCAACATCAGTAAGTTTGGCAAGCGAGGAAAAATCCATGTAAGAATAAGGCCGTTTTGAAAAAAGAACTCTTTGATTGCGTCATCACTACGCAATCATTGTGCGATTTCGCAATACACCAATAACGAGAAAATAATCTCTGATGAATTTGGTGCATAGTACCCGAGTTCCAGGTTGATGCCTTTCCTGGGCAAAAAGTTACAGGAAATTCAAAAAGTGCCCGAAAACTTTTTGCACGCGACTGTATGAAATCGCTATCTTGTCCCAAATTGTAAACAATACTATTCAGCAGACTTCACAATTCGGGTCACCATCATTTAATTTCAAGCGCTATCTCGACTTATTGGTTGCTGCGCGTGGAGAAAGAGGAGATGGTGATACCGATTGTCGAACTCTGGTGAGAATCATGTCGCATCACGATTTGAGCAAATTTATGTTTGTGTTTCGTCGAGAAAGTGCAAAACACTTACCGTCCTTGATCCAGGTAGAAGATGCGGTGGAGTTGAACGTGTTCTTATTCGCGCAAGGGTTACCACTCCAAATAGGATTTATGACATACAGAGATCAATCTTTGTTCGAATTAAAAAAACAATTATTTTTTTATAAATGCCTCACTTAATGACATAAATAAAAATGTAGAAACATAAATGAACTTACGGTCCTCCAATGCATGTGATGTCAGGAACCCAGAGGTTGGCAGAGCCTGTATCGAGGATCACCTAGTAATTATCTTGTAGCAAAATACGATTAATATCCACTATTTTAGGTGAGCACATTTTCTGTAATTCCACTACCTCGAAAAACTGCCCTGGGGTTCCGATGGTGATGTTTCCGACGTACTCGGCATCATCGAAGTCGTTCACCTTAATAATTTCATATGTGTTTCACAATTGGTAAAACTCGGCAATTTTCTCGAGATATTGATATTTCAGAAACTCTCTTGTTTAAACTTACAAATAAATATTATTTCAGCCATTTCACAATCCCCGCCTTACCATCTGGGGGAATCCGGCAGAGAATGAGGTTCTGGCTGCTCTGCTCAAATCCTTGCTAGCCAGGTACTCCTCCAACTTGCCATCGCGACCGAGGATCTTACGAAGTGAGTCCTCAACACGCATTTTGTTGTAGTAAATGTAAGCGTTTGAATAGAAATTGTTTCAAATTTTTCATCTAACATAATTACGTACAGCTTCCACTCGGTTCTAAAAATGTATTCGAAAGTACTGACTGTATTCACACTACACGCCCATGTACATGCCTGATAGACGAAAGAAACAGCACATGAGGAGAATCAACTAGCCCTAATTCACTCACCCTTCTTCGCAGGTGCATCCGATGCACTTGTGAAATTACAACTGCCAGAAAAGCCAGCAACACAACGAGTATCCTCATATCTATAAATGGCCTTTAGCGGAAATTGATTGTAATGTATGAAAGCATTGATTACGATATTTAATTTAAATACGAAATCGTAACCAAATCACTCGATCGGCAGTACCGGCCCGTTGCACTGACCTTTATACCACACAAGAACCAATTGATAAGTTTACCAATGCGCACAAATGTACCACTCCACATTTCCCGTTGCCATGTTGAGATAAGAGTGTGCGATTCCTGTAGGCGCCACGCCTTTAATCCGCTATGTGATGATTAACATCGGTAGGGATGATTGGATCGGGAGAGCATTCAAGTCGAAAGGAATCGGAGGAAAAAAATGCAATTTATAATATCGTAATTCACTTGCAAACAATTATTGGTAAAGTACATAATACAACAATTTTTGGACACTTTGATACAATCAAATAGTATTCAAGTTTTAATGATTATTTGATTTATTCGGATTAAACAAAATAGCTGAAGAGAAGCAATGGCGGATGGAAAGGGGAAAAAGTCTGCCGTTCTCACTCCTCTCCTCTTGGCAACTATCCTTGATAGTTTCCTGACATGAAGCTGATTGGAGAGGACACAACACTACAAGATGGTGTTATTCATTTCTGAAATATCAACAAAAAAAAATCCCGGGCTCACTCGTTCACTTATTGTTGAAATTAAATCTCTATGGTTCATCACACTGGAGATGAACGAGCCATGAGTCTCTTCAGTTTGTGCGCTCTCTCATCTCTCTGACCGGCGAAAAAGTGTGCAAACTGAAGAGGCTCAGATCATTGCTCAGATGAACTAACATGATACAGTGCCCTGCTGTGAGGACGAAAATTGCGTGTAGTTCATCCTCTTTGCACTCGTCAATGGCAGTTTTTCGAGCTCACGGCTTCTGTGATACACCATAGGCCTGAATTTGTACAATCAATATAATGTGATTTGAAATAAGCGAAATAGGGGAATGCTCCACTACAGAATCATTAATAATAGTCATTGATCATGGGCATTTAAAAAAATACCTACCGATCGGGTTGCACTCGGCTATTCTCATTTGCCCTCCTTGGGCAGTTATCAATTGATACGTCTCCTTTCCCTAGATGATCCAATTTCCACATCAGACGAGTTGATGTAGACAACTGTGAAGAAGTAATCAACCAGATGAAACTTCCAGACCACTTTTGACAACAACATTACGTACACGACCTCAAAAAATACGTGTTGAAGAAAGTATAACGTGAAGAGCTATGAGTAATATAGTGCACAATATCAAAGGTCGACAGTGGAGCTAGCGCTTGCCACGAGATGATCAGTGTAATGGTTCAGTAAACGATGAGAGAGAGAGAGAGGCGAAGATGTCCTACGAACTTCTGCCAAGCCTAGTGAGATATGATGAGAGATGGATAGGGTAAGAGAGCCGGAGGAGAGAGGGGAAGGAATGAGTTAGAGAGTAGGGAGAGAGATGAGACTGCTTGACGAAGTGTAATCTTGAGAGAGGCGAGGGCCGGAGATATTGTTCTTTTTCCTTATTTTTTCATTATTTCTAGCAATATATTCGATGACGTATACTTATCTATCGAACGTTTGCCTATATTTCCGTTAGTTGCGCTCTTGAAATTTTAGTTCGAATTATTTCGACTAAGTTCGACATTGTATTCAGCTGTCTACATCAGCTCAAGCATGGCATCTAGAATTCAGCATTCACCGACGATTTCACTAATTACGATAAAGGTATTTTTTGAGGTTGTTATGTCTTGAATAGTAAGATCAGATCTTATGCGTACAATTGGAAGTAGAGAAACTCCCAATAGATTCGCAATTTGTGTTTTACTACGATGAACGATCAAAATCGACCAGAAGGAAATTTGCAGAAGATGAGTAAATGCGATCTCGAGTCGGACGAGAAAGATGAAAACGAGTGGCAATGGTGAAGATTTAGATTCACGTCTATGCCTCCTCTCACATGTGCTCTTCCTTCCGCCGCATACAGAACACAGCGACATCGGTACTACGCTTCGCTCGCAAAACGGATCCAGAAGAAAGCGGTCACAGACTTTCTACCTGCAAGTATCGAAAAGAGCGATCCCCTCATTGACAAACCTTGGGAGAGGGAGGTGACAACATTACTACGCATTGTCGAGGAATACACTCGATAAATCAGTTTGCCATCGAACCGCTTTTCTCAAAACAGATTGTGTGGTGTATTTTTAGCAGAAAAGTTGTGATTGTTGAACTCTGCGAAAAATATTCGTAATGCGCCTCACACTATATTTCGTGCCAACACCGATTAAGGAATTCAGGCAAAATCGAGTAATAGCTCTCATCTCGAGATCAAAAGGCATGTATAATATGCAAAGCGAAGTTTGAGTCCCTTCTCCATCCCTGTGCAAAAAAACATCAATGACATAAGAAATACATCAGGATTTCATTGACGACACCGATATGAAAAAATATTCTAATATGCGGACCCTTTGACTGCTATTGAGGTGGTTGAGCCACGGGTTGTCGAGCGATTTCCAATTAATTACGTAGTTGACAATCGTCGGGTCTATAAAAAAGAGTTAAAAAGAGGTATGTATTTATTTTTATAGATAATATCTGCTCTTCCAATTGTACCTCTGCGTTGATATGAGATGTTCTGTGAGCATTCCATTATGTGCACTGAAGCAGTGGACGCAATAGCGAATCGTAGTTTCTTGATCTCGCGATATCTCGTCATTCTGGTATCGGATCTTAATAAGTTTTTTTTTCCAAAAACTAAACCAAGAACGTACTGATGATGCATTTTCGTTGAATGATAGGGTTTTCAGCAGCATCCCCACTTCAAACTGCCTCATTGCAAAAGTTTGCATACTCTCGTAGCCATCGTGATATATCTAAATTTGCAAAATAACGCGCGTCGACCACAACGAGTAAACATCTCTCTCTATGTTTCCTTCCGTGACACGAGACTCTTGGAGCTGGTACAATGATAAATGATAACTCTTTCACTTCTAGCTGAAATAAAATATTTATGGTTGATTGGCATTTGCACAAAACTAACTTCACGCAATGAGCTGCAGTGATGATACGTTTGGCTCCGTTTTACGGCACTGATCGCACTTTTCTTTGCAATAGTTTTGTACCAGAGACCTGCATTTGTACGATTACTTTATTTAAGTTTTAAAGCTACGTAGTAATGCAGAAATTTTGTTACGGAAGTCATTAATAATATTCATGAACCATTAGACTTATAGAATTTTCCTACCGATCGGGTTTCACTCAGTTTTGTCCGTTTGTATCCTTGATTGTGCACTCTCTCATTTATCCCCTTTCCCTAGTTAATGACAAATTCTTCCGAGTTGATGTAGGCAACTGTTAATATGAACAAATCATAATAAAGTATCTCGCAAAACAATGAATGAATGAATTCTGACAAGAGGCATTACATAAAAAGGGTCAAACTAATTTGTCCGAGCGGTAGGATGACATTGATCAAACTCACAATGATCTCGAGTATTTTTGGTACATAAAATGAGGAATAACACCATTATCAAAATATTTTTTTTGCACTTTATTTTGCCTCCTCTGCATAGTCATATTTGAGCGCATAAATGCATGCATTTTCATGTTCCCTTGTTCGACCCTCTTCATTTTCATCACAGATGCTCAAATATAAATACAGAATTTTATCGGAGGAAAGAGAAAGAGTGGAGCGGGTTCTTCTCTGACGTATCTTCGTTTGCGGATATATTTTAACTATCATTTTTGTGATTTCAATAAAATATATAGTAGCAGTTGCATGAAACGTAGAGATGCTGAATAGCGAAGATATTTATTGAAATGGTGTTTCAGTGTCTATCCCCCTGCACGTTTTTCAACTTGAAAATCGTGCATTCCTCTCACTCATTGCTCGCTCACCTCCGTGTTCGGTTATGTTTCAAAAGGGTCCTCTCACCTCCCCTCTCATTGCACGTTTTTTCAACTTGAAAATCGTGCATCTTTTTGCTGACGTGTCTTAAACCCTATATCATCAACACGCTTTATCCTATGCCTAGTGTTCACCGCGGAGGTTAACGGAGTAATAAGGTTATTTATTTTCCATAATTTCACCAAAATTCAACGTAAGAATTAATCTTATTGGGGTGTCCGGAAAGTTCGTATAATTTTTTTGTTTTTATTTTTTATTCAATGCTTTACAATTCTCAGTGACCAATGTATGCCCCCTTCTTTCTCACTACCTCCCTCTAGCGATTGGGCAGGGTCTTGATTCCTCTCTTCCAGAATGCGGGTTTCTTCGAGACCGCCCAATTCACGAAAGCCCTCACAACTTCATCTCGATTCTTGAACTTCTTTCCTTTGCAGAAGTCAGAGAGAGAGAGCGGAAGTAGTGGTAGTCGCATGGGGAGAGATCCGGGGAATACCGTGGATGGGGAATCCTCTCGATCTTCAGCTCGTCCATTTTCTTCTGGGTCATCTTCGCTCGATGTGGGCGAGCATTGTCCATCAGAAGAAGAATTTTGCCCTGGTTCAGGAGTCTGGGAGGGACTCTAATCGCGACATCTTCCAGTTGTTCAGAGAAGAGGTCGGCATTGATGCTGGTGCCAGGGACGAGGATCTCCCAGTAGATGGGACCGAGCACTGAGAAGAAGAAGCAGAGGAGTTCCTTCTTTCCGTGCTCTTCCTTCTTCGGGACGGGCGTGGGCTTCTCATCTGCATCCACCCATTGCAGTCTCCTCACAGGGTTATCGTACGTGATCCACTTCTCATCTGTAGCGATGATGGAATTGACCCATCGAAGATTGGATCTACGATGGAGTAATTCCCGACAGACTTGAACACGATTTTTCAGCTGTTCGGGGGAGAGGTCATGGGGAATCACTTGTGGGAGTTTCGGCTTCTTCCCAGATCGATGGAGAATATCGGACACCGTTGATCTGGGAGTACCAGTATCCTTCTTCAACTCACGCACACTGGCCATGGGCTTGCGCTTCAGTGTGCGGAGAACGAGAGGCTGATCGAGGGAGGGAGGGCGTCCAAAGCGGGGTTGATCATCGAGACCAAACTCCCCTTTCTTGAAGCGGGAGAACCACTTATAGTAGAAGGGTATGGAGGGGGCGTCAGCTCCTTCCGACTGGGCCAGGGCAGAGTGGGCCTCCTTCACGGATCGGCCAAGACGGTAGTAATGAAGTAAAACTGCTCGGAGGTAGAGATAGGAGTCCATCACAAGAATCAATGTAGCAACTAGGAGACTGATTAAATCCTCTCACTACTCAACGTCAGAATGATGCAATACATTATTGACAAACAGATTGCGCAATCACTGCATTTGATCGCGAACTGACTTTTTTCCGAAGCATTATCCGGACACCCCAATACCTCGGAATAAATTTAGCTGCACTCATGGTTCATTATTTAGTTTAAATAGTTGATTGTATAGTTGATCAGCCATAATCTGAAATAAAACTGATGATTCGACAGTACCTTGATAATAAGATAGATCCGTTTGAAATTTATTTATATCGCGTTTAGAATGCATAAACCATCGAATTAATTATCATAAATCCATGTGTTGCCTGAAAATGCCGTAATAAAAAAGAAAATGAAAAACAAATAACAGCAACCAACCTCTTTCGGAGAGGCGAGGGAACGAGAATGATTGGAGAAATTGGAATTCAATTTTATATTATTAAATTTCCCCATTGTGTAACCAATCATTCTCGTTCCCTCGCCTCTCCGAAAGTGGTTGGTTTCTGATATATGTTTTTTTTTTCATTTTCTTTTTATTACGACATTTTCAGGCAAGATATTACCTAAACACAGGGATTTATGATAATACGATGGATGCCTTCTAAATGCGATATAAATAAATTCTAAACGGATCTGCCTTATTATCAAGGTACTTTCGAATAATCAGTTTTATTTCAGGTTATGGCTGACGAACTATACAATCAACTGTTTAAACTAAATAATGAACCATGAATGCAGCTAAAATTATTCCTAGGCAAGATTAATGCTTACGTTAAATTTTGGTGAAGTTATGGAAAATAAATGACCTTATTACTCCGTTAACCTCCGAGGAGAGCACTAGGCATACGATATGTAGGGGTTAAGACACGTCAGCAAAAAGATGCACGATTTTCAAGTTGAAAAAGGTGCAATGAGAGGGGAGGTGAGAGGACCCTTTTGAAACATAACCGAACACGGAGGTGAGCGAGCAATGAGTGAGAGGAATGCACGATTTTCAAGTTGAAAAACGTGCAATGAGAGGGGAGGTGAGAGGTCCCTTTTGAAACATAACCGAACACGGAGGGGAGCGAGCAATGAGTGAGAGGAATGCACGATTTTCAAGTTGAAAAACGTGCAATGAGAGGGAAGGTGAGAGGACCCTTTTGAAACATAACCGAACACGGAGGGGAGCGAGCAATGAGTGAGAGGAATGCACGATTTTCAAGTTGAAAAACGTGCAATGAGAGGAAAGGTGAGAGGACCCTTTTGAAACATAACCGAACACGGAGGGGAGCGAGCAATGAGTGAGAGGAATGCACGATTTTCAAGTTGAAAAACGTGCAATGAGAGGGAAGGTGAGAGGACCCTTTTGAAACATAACCGAACACGGAGGGGAACGAGCAATGAGTGAGAGGAATGCACGATTTTCAAGTTGAAAAACGTGCAATGAGAGGAAAGGTGAGAGGACCCTTTTGAAACATAACCGAACACGGAGGGGAGCGAGCAATGAGTGAGAGGAATGCACGATTTTCAAGTTGAAAAACGTGCAATGAGAGGGAAGGTGAGAGGACCCTTTTGAAACATAACCGAACACGGAGGGGAACGAGCAATGAGTGAGAGGAATGCACGATTTTCAAGTTGAAAAACGTGCAATGAGAGGGAAGGTGAGAGGACCCTTTTGAAACATAACCGAACACGGAGGGGAGCGAGCAATGAGTGAGAGGAATGCACGATTTTCAAGTTGAAAAACGTGCAATGAGAGGGGAGGTGAGAGGACCCTTTTGAAACATAACCGAACACGGAGGGGAGCGAGCAATGAGTGAGAGGAATGCACGATTTTTAAGTTGAAAAACGTGCAATGAGAGGGAAGGTGAGAGGACCCTTTTGAAACATAACCGAACACGGAGGGGAACGAGCAATGAGTGAGAGGAATGCACGATTTTCAAGTTGAAAAACGTGCAATGAGAGGGAAGGTGAGAGGACCCTTTTGAAACATAACCGAACACGGAGGGGAACGAGCAATGAGTGAGAGGAATGCACGATTTTCAAGTTGAAAAACGTGCAATGAGAGGGAAGGTGAGAGGACCCTTTTGAAACATAACCGAACACGGAGGGGAGCGAGCAATGAGTGAGAGGAATGCACGATTTTCAAGTTGAAAAACGTGCAATGAGAGGGAAGGTGAGAGGACCCTTTTGAAACATAACCGAACACGGAGGGGAACGAGCAATGAGTGAGAGGAATGCACGATTTTCAAGTTGAAAAACGTGCAATGAGAGGGGAGGTGAGAGGTCCCTTTTGAAACATAACCGAACACGGAGGGGAGCGAGCAATGAGTGAGAGGAATGCACGATTTTTAAGTTGAAAAACGTGCAATGAGAGGGAAGGTGAGAGGACCCTTTTGAAACATAACCGAACACGGAGGGGAGCGAGCAATGAGTGAGAGGAATGCACGATTTTCAAGTTGAAAAACGTGCAATGAGAGGGGAGGTGAGAGGACCCTTTTGAAACATAACCGAACACGGAGGGGAGCGAGCAATGAGTGAGAGGAATGCACGATTTTTAAGTTGAAAAACGTGCAATGAGAGGGAAGGTGAGAGGACCCTTTTGAAACATAACCGAACACGGAGGGGAACGAGCAATGAGTGAGAGGAATGCACGATTTTCAAGTTGAAAAACGTGCAATGAGAGGGAAGGTGAGAGGACCCTTTTGAAACATAACCGAACACGGAGGGGAACGAGCAATGAGTGAGAGGAATGCACGATTTTCAAGTTGAAAAACGTGCAATGAGAGGGAAGGTGAGAGGACCCTTTTGAAACATAACCGAACACGGAGGGGAGCGAGCAATGAGTGAGAGGAATGCACGATTTTCAAGTTGAAAAACGTGCAATGAGAGGGAAGGTGAGAGGACCCTTTTGAAACATAACCGAACACGGAGGGGAACGAGCAATGAGTGAGAGGAATGCACGATTTTCAAGTTGAAAAACGTGCAATGAGAGGGGAGGTGAGAGGTCCCTTTTGAAACATAACCGAACACGGAGGGGAGCGAGCAATGAGTGAGAGGAATGCACGATTTTTAAGTTGAAAAACGTGCAATGAGAGGGAAGGTGAGAGGACCCTTTTGAAACATAACCGAACACGGAGGGGAGCGAGCAATGAGTGAGAGGAATGCACGATTTTCAAGTTGAAAAACGTGCAATGAGAGGGGAGGTGAGAGGACCCTTTTGAAACATAACCGAACACGGAGGGGAGCGAGCAATGAGTGAGAGGAATGCACGATTTTTAAGTTGAAAAACGTGCAATGAGAGGGAAGGTGAGAGGACCCTTTTGAAACATAACCGAACACGGAGGGGAACGAGCAATGAGTGAGAGGAATGCACGATTTTCAAGTTGAAAAACGTGCAATGAGAGGGAAGGTGAGAGGACCCTTTTGAAACATAACCGAACACGGAGGGGAACGAGCAATGAGTGAGAGGAATGCACGATTTTCAAGTTGAAAAACGTGCAATGAGAGGGAAGGTGAGAGGACCCTTTTGAAACATAACCGAACACGGAGGGGAGCGAGCAATGAGTGAGAGGAATGCACGATTTTCAAGTTGAAAAACGTGCAATGAGAGGGAAGGTGAGAGGACCCTTTTGAAACATAACCGAACACGGAGGGGAACGAGCAATGAGTGAGAGGAATGCACGATTTTCAAGTTGAAAAACGTGCAATGAGAGGGGAGGTGAGAGGTCCCTTTTGAAACATAACCGAACACGGAGGGGAGCGAGCAATGAGTGAGAGGAATGCACGATTTTCAAGTTGAAAAACGTGCAATGAGTGGGAAGGTGAGAGGACCCTTTTGAAACATAACCGAACACGGAGGGGAGCGAGCAATGAGTGAGAGGAATGCACGATTTTCAAGTTGAAAAACGTGCAATGAGAGGGGAGGTGAGAGGACCCTTTTGAAACATAACCGAACACGGAGGGGAGCGAGCAATGAGTGAGAGGAATGCACGATTTTTAAGTTGAAAAACGTGCAATGAGAGGGAAGGTGAGAGGACCCTTTTGAAACATAACCGAACACGGAGGGGAACGAGCAATGAGTGAGAGGAATGCTCGATTTTTAAGTTGAAAAACGTGCAATGAGAGGGAAGGTGAGAGGACCCTTTTGAAACATAACCGAACACGGAGGGGAACGAGCAATGAGTGAGAGGAATGCACGATTTTCAAGTTGAAAAACGTGCAATGAGAGGGGAGGTGAGAGGTCCCTTTTGAAACATAACCGAACACGGAGGGGAGCGAGCAATGAGTGAGAGGAATGCACGATTTTCAAGTTGAAAAACGTGCAATGAGTGGGAAGGTGAGAGGTCCCTTTTGAAACATAACCGAACACGGAGGGGAGCGAGCAATGAGTGAGAGGAATGCACGATTTTCAAGTTGAAAAACGTGCAATGAGAGGGGAGGTGAGAGGACCCTTTTGAAACATAACCGAACACGGAGGGGAGCGAGCAATGAGTGAGAGGAATGCACGATTTTTAAGTTGAAAAACGTGCAATGAGAGGGAAGGTGAGAGGACCCTTTTGAAACATAACCGAACACGGAGGGGAACGAGCAATGAGTGAGAGGAATGCTCGATTTTTAAGTTGAAAAACGTGCAATGAGAGGGAAGGTGAGAGGACCCTTTTGAAACATAACCGAACACGGAGGGGAGCGAGCAATGAGTGAGAGGAATGCACGATTTTCAAGTTGAAAAACGTGCAATGAGAGGAAAGGTGAGAGGACCCTTTTGAAACATAACCGAACACGGAGGGGAGCGAGCAATGAGTGAGAGGAATGCACGATTTTCAAGTTGAAAAACGTGCAATGAGAGGGAAGGTGAGAGGACCCTTTTGAAACATAACCGAACACGGAGGGGAACGAGCAATGAGTGAGAGGAATGCACGATTTTCAAGTTGAAAAACGTGCAATGAGAGGGAAGGTGAGAGGACCCTTTTGAAACATAACCGAACACGGAGGGGAGCGAGCAATGAGTGAGAGGAATGCACGATTTTCAAGTTGAAAAACGTGCAATGAGAGGGAAGGTGAGAGGACCCTTTTGAAACATAACCGAACACGGAGGGGAACGAGCAATGAGTGAGAGGAATGCACGATTTTCAAGTTGAAAAACGTGCAATGAGAGGGAAGGTGA
This sequence comes from Pristionchus mayeri, assembly GCA_036245805.1. Classification (NCBI taxonomy): domain Eukaryota; kingdom Metazoa; phylum Nematoda; class Chromadorea; order Rhabditida; family Neodiplogasteridae; genus Pristionchus; species Pristionchus mayeri. The sequence continues at coordinate 13,048,595 of BTRK01000006.1, forward strand.
GAGGACCCTTTTGAAACATAACCGAACACGGAGGGGAACGAGCAATGAGTGAGAGGAATGCTCGATTTTCAAGTTGAAAAACGTGCAATGAGAGGGAAGGTGAGAGGACCCTTTTGAAACATAACCGAACACGGAGGTGAGCGAGCAATGAGTGAGAGGAATGCACGATTTTCAAGTTGAAAAACGTGCAATGAGAGGGGAGGTGAGAGGTCCCTTTTGAAACATAACCGAACACGGAGGTGAGCGAGCAATGAGTGAGAGGAATGCACGATTTTCAAGTTGAAAAACGTGCAGGGGGATAGACACTGAAACACCATTTCAATAAATATCTTCGCTTTACAGCAACTTCATGAAACTGTTTATCGAAATAAGAAGGATGCGGATCGTAAAATATCTTCAGGATCAATTATGAAGACAAATCCCTATCGTCCCAGTACCTTCGATAAATATTAATTAACTATCCCTGGAATTTAAGTGTAAGAATGAACACACAGTAACAATGATTTAAATAGCAGCTTGAAAATATAAATGTTTATGCATCTGTGCACGGTTTTTGTACTCTTGAAATGATTTCAAAAATCACAATTTCTCGTTCATTTAGGGTTGTTGGAAAATGAGTTTCGACAAACTGACGCTACGGCTTGGACAAATTAGTTTGACCCTTTTTACATTAACAATAATGCAAACAGCGCTGAGAGAAAGTATGAAACATGACGAAAAGGTCTAGGAGGCAAGAGTTTGATGAGCAGTGTAATGATTCACTAGAGAATTAGGGAAATAACAAGATTATTTCGTACGGACATTCATCAAACCTAGTGAGATTGAATGTCAGATGGAGAGAGTGAGATGGTGAGATGAGAGAAAGGAGGAAAGGAGAGGGAATACGAAATAATGCGAGGGAGAACGAGACGAAAGAGTGCCGAGTAGAGAGACGCAGGGCCCGCCGGGCAGGGTTGAGAGAGTGGAGAGAGAGAGGGCTAGGCGACGTGTAATCAATTCGTTGCAGTGAGGCGAGAGGGAGGGCCGGAAAGACTGTTGTTTCCTCCCTGCTTGCCATTTTTACTATTTTCCTTATATTGGGTGTTGAACGATGTTTTCTCGGATTGTTTGTGTGTAAGCATTCATTTTGTTGCGCTCTTGTCATATTTTGTTCCAGTGTTAATAGTGCTATTCAGGTGTTTACATCAGCTCGTCGATATCATTCGAGATTAAGCGTTCACCAATGATTTAATTCATCACAATAACTGTATTCATTGCGGTTTTTAGTATTTTTTTACACCACCACACTATTTGTTTCTTCGAAAAATTCATTTTTTCCATTTGAAATCACTCAATCCACAGACTCATCCAAGCAGCGATTACCCCCAACAATTCGAGTTTATGTATTTCAGGGAAGTCGTAACGTTATTCTTGCAAGTGTGTGGGGGAAGTGCTATTGTTCCAATATTTAATCTGCGAAAGCTTACGATTTTCGATGTGCACTAATGTGGAGTGCAGGATTTGTAAGTCACAATCCGTATACACAAGGTTGAGTAAAATAGCCAAGTACGAACTAGTGTCTAAGATTCAGATACTTTAGATTACGAGGAGGAAAAGTGATCAATATACGGCTTGTTTAATCTGTCAGAAATGTGCGAGAAAAGTTGCGTAAAAAGTTGCGTAAAAAGTTCGCGAACTTCTGATTCTCTCCATTTCGCATGCTCTCTCTCTTTCTCTAACCAGGTCGTTGAAAAGTTCACGAACTTTTCGACGAACTATGTTCGAAAATCATACTTTTCTTTTGTTTTACTTATTTTTATAAACTATTTTTGCTTTTAACTTATGACTTCTTATAATGACAACCTTCCCTTAGCTGGAATAGCTTCAGAATACAGCGTAGTGAAAGTAAACAGGGTTGGAGTATTTTTTTCGAAAATGGGTCACCACTTTCCCCACCCTGTAATGTCAAGCTATTCCATCAGAGGGAAGGTTGTTCTTATAAGCAGTCATAAGTTGAAAGCAAAAATAATTGATAAAAATAAGTAAAACAAAAGAAAAGTACGAATTTCGAACATACTTCGTCGAAAAGTTCGTGAACTTTTCAAGGAGCTGCGTGAAAAGTTAGAGAAAGGCGAGAGAGCACGCGTTCTTGAGAGAGGGAAAAGGAAGCAGTGATTGTTTACTTCCTTTTCCCTCTCTCAAGAATGCGTGCTCTCTCGCCTTTCTCTAACTTTTCACGCAGCTCCTTGAAAAGTTCGTTAAAAACCGGCATTAATTCGTTCGAAATTCGTACTTTTCTTTTGTTTTACTTATTTTTATCAATTATTTTTGCTCTTAACTTATGACTGCGTATAAGAACAACCTTCCCTCTGATGGAATAGCTTGACATTACAAGGTGGGGAAAGTGGTGACCCATTTTCGAAAAAAATACTCCAACCCTGTTTACTTTCACAACGCTGTATTCTGAAGCTATTCCAGCTAAGGGAAGGTTGTCATTATAAGACATCATAAGTTAAAAGCAAAAATAGTTTATAAAAGTAAGTAAAACAAAAGAAAAGTATGATTTTCGAACACAGTTCGTCGAAAAGTTCGTGAACTTTTCATCGACCTGGTTAGAGAAAGAGAGAGAGCATGCGAAATGGAGAGAATCAGAAGTTCGCGAACTTTTTACGCAACTTTTTCTCGCACATTTCTGACAGATTAAACAGGCCGATAGTGTAATTTTCATTCGGAATTGCAGAAAGAGAGAAAACAAGACTAACGCATGCTATAGTTTGCAACTGTCTCTCATCAACTCAACGATGTATGTATTTGCCTGTGAATTCAGCTTATTTAAAAAAATTGCCATGCATATTGCGTGTTCACCTGTTCTGGATCCAATTGTAGATAAAAAGTGAGTAGCGTATAGAGATGAGATTTTTCGAAGACATTGAGATCAGTTATGCGTTTCAGAATGATGCTGCCCAAATAATAACATTAAATTTATTCATTTCTTTACATTTACGAAGTACACATTTTACTTCTGGTTCGACTTGGCGAATCCCATGCGCTTATTTCCGACATCGTAGATCTGACAGTACTGACGGATGAAGGGGTCTCCCAGAATCCATGAGGGGCCTGAAAATTTGTATTTTATTTAGGAGCAGAATGTCAGCGATAAACTAGTTCATGATCAATTTAGGGAATAATATCCATCTAGTGAAACATAATGTTTGCACGTGCTGAGAATTGTGAACCCTAACTGGAAAAAATGAAATTTAAAGTTACCGAAAGCTCCTCCGTTGAACGAGTCGATGCCGAGGCCGCACTTGGTGGCGGTGACCTTTAATTATTGATCATTAGCTAATTAATGGGCATGAATTTGCATACTTAATTAACTAATTAATTAGTTAATTAGCTCACCGGGATGACCATGTTCTTGCTGGTGATGGCGTAAGTCTGCGAGCCGATGACCAGCTTAAGGTCGGGAACAGCAGCATTGCACGAGCTGAGCATGTAGAGGCCGTAGGTCTTGTCGAACTGGAAAACAATTTTGAATTTGTGAATGTTTGAATGTTGAATGAATCGTGATTGGAGTTCTCCAGTTGAAAACATATTGGACAATTTGTATCATATTAACGAGTAGGTTTCACATGCGTTAAATAAAGAAAATCTATCCAACGATAATTTCCAAGAAGATAACAGTAATAATCAACAGCAAATATGACGTCATCATCTTACGTGCGCTCCAGCAGCAGCAGCGATCTTCTCGGTGATGTCCTGGGGCGCGGAGAGAAGGGACGTGCCGGTGTCGGAGATGACCTGATCATTTATAATTTACATGATGTCATTAAAAGCTTTCGAACATTACAGTTTTAAAAAGAGACACATATCACTCCATTGTGTTCGCACTAATGCAATATGCTAACTTTCGTTCGAAATCAAACTGTTCCCAGTCATTCCATTCGCGTTCGAAGCACTGGTTTGTTCAAATGGTAGCATATTGTTGTAGCAGTGAACACTGGTATGGCAGTGTTCTCCCGGATCCCGGTTTCGAAGATACAACTTTTCCTATTTTTACATTAATCATTTTTGGTGTTTTATATTACCTGCCATCCCTTGCTATTGGTGTAAGTTCCGATGGAGACGGAGGAGAGCTTGAACTCGAAGTAAGTTGCAGAGGAGAGTGGCTGGTAGGCAATCACGGGACCGCAGTTGGTCGCGTCGATCTGACAATGTTCATTTAGCACAGTTCAAATATTTATTTTAAAAAAAATATTTTTAAAAAACAATGTTGTATTGGGGTGTCCGGAAAGTTCGTATAATGCTTCGGAAAAAAGTCAGTTCGCGATCAAATGCAGTGATTGCGCAATCTATTTGTCAACAATGTATTGCGTCACTCTGACGTTAAGTGGGATGTGGGTTGGATCAGTCTCGTAGTTTCTACACTTGTTGAAGTGGTGAAGTATAGCCGATATTTTGATACAGTTGTGTTGAATTACTGTCGGAAATCGCTCCATCGTAGATCGAATCTTCGATGGACAGATTCCATAATAGACATGTGCGAGGAGTGAATCATGTATAATAACCCAGCGAAGAGACAACAGTGTTTCGACACCGATGTGAAGCACAAACCCGTTCCCTTGATTCTTTCTACCATTACTTGTTCCGATCTAATAAGAGATCCTTCCTACTGGAACCGCCATCAATGCCGACCTCTTCTCTGAACAACTGGAAGAAGTCGCGATCAGAGTCCCTCCCAGACTCCTGAACCAGCTCAAAATTCTTCTTCTGATGGACAATGCTTGCCCACATCGAGCGAAGATGACCCAGAAGAAAATGGACGAGCTGAAGATCGAGAGGATTCCCCATCCACCGTATTCCCCAGATCTCTCCCCATGCGACTACCACTGCTTCCGCTCTCTCTCTGACTTCTGCAAAGGAAAGAAGTTCAAGAATCGAGATGAAGTTGTGAGGGCTTTCGTGAACTGGGCGGTCTCGAAGAAACCCGCATTCTGGAAGAGAGGAATAGAGACCCTGCCCAATCGCTGGAGTGAGGTAGTGAGAAAGATGGGGGCATACATTGGTTACTGAGAATTGTAAAGCATTGAATAAAAAAATAAAAACAAAAAATTATACGAACTTTCCGGACACCCCAATAGCGTACACCTCTGTTGATAACGGATGAGCATGTTTTGTTCATACTATTCAATATATGTGTTCAATACGCGTAAGCAAACTCACAGCTCCGTAGGTGTAGATACCGCCGGGCACGTTCTCCTTATTTCCCTCGTGCTCGAGCCACACAGTGAAGAGGGGCAGTGACACTTTCTCTGAAGAGGAAATTGTGGTTCCCACAAACTCAAGTAATGTTGCTGCCGATAAAAACTCGATTTAAATATTGTTTGTTTTTTCATAACCTACTGCTCTAAAATCAACTGGTTCAGAACCCTCGGTTATTTGCCGCCTATGTGAAACTCACTCTGGTCGATGGCCTCGATGAAGGGAGGCTTGACGTTGTCGACAGCGAGAGCCTGCATTTACATTTTCCCCATTCTATTATTAAATAACAGTTTCAAGATTCTCAGAGTTACTCATTCCAGGCACACCTTTAGAGTGTTGTTTGAGCGCGCATTGCATCACCAATTATACAATCATCATACTAATATTTTGTTCGTATTTCCTAACCTGGAAGGCGAGTCCGAGAATGCCGTCGATGACTTCATTCTTGAAGAACGCAGCGATGGAGGTGGCCTGTCCGAAGGTGCACTTGGGGACGGTGAGGGCGGTGCTGTCGGTACCGAACTGCAAAGATTTAATTGATTTTCCTGAATTTTCCTGAACGATTTCTGACATTTCTACAATCGATGTGTTAGGTTTACCTTAACGGTGTCCTGTCCCAGGAATCCCTTGGCGGATCCGGTTCCGTAGGAGATCGTGAAAGCCTTGCCTACGAGAGTGAGATTACTGTGGGTGAGCCACAAATTACGGAATTTGAATTTCGAAAACAATAGTTACCGTTCTTGACGTAGGTGGAGGACTTGGTGGAGGTGAACTTGTGCTTCTTCGCGCAGGGATTCGTGCTGAAAAATAACGAATTTGTAATGTATATTTCTCAAAAATGATTTCTGAAATTCTTTCGAATGGTGTTTCGTAAGATACTCACGCTCCTCCGGAGCAGGTGCTGTCTGGAACCCAGAGGTTGGCAGATCCGGTGTCGAGGATGACCTAGAATGTGGTATTATATACGATCATGCAAGCTCAAACTATCGATTACTTTACCACTACCGTACCTCGAAGGCCTGTCCGGGTGTTCCGACGGTGATGTTTCCGACGTACTCGGCGTCATCGTAATCGTTAACCTGAATGTTCATATAATTCTCATTATGTTTCAGGCTCGTTGTAAATTTGCTACATTTGTTCAGAAATCGATTCATCTCCCGCTTTTGGAGAAAACAATTCAAAATGCTGTTCTTCCGTAATCCCTACCGTACCTTCTGGGGGAATCCGGCGGCGAAAGAGGTTCTGGCAGCCCGGCTGACATCCTTGGTAGCCAGGTACTCTTCCCACTTGCCCTCGCGTCCGAGGATCTTGCGGAGCGAGTCCTAAACAGTGCGACTCATATTAATCTCGTTTATTCCTTGATCTACCTCTGATTTTGATATGTTCATCGAACTCTAGAGTCTTGTATCGTGAGCAGCCTCACACCACTGTGCCACCACGCCAATGACTCCGCTATTTCTACAGTATCCATCAGCTCTCGATCCACTCACCCTCTTGTGCAGATGCATCTGGTGCACCTGGGAGTACGCGATGGCCAGCACGGCCAAAAGGACGGCGATGGTCCTCATACCTTCAGATTTTAATCGATAATAAGGTCTACAAACTCTAACTGAGGAGTGGCATCCGACGTTAAAAAGGGAAAAGTTTCGAAACGATATCATGCTCATGGCCTCTATCATCAAGTGAATCATGATAAGGAGGAATGTTCAGGATGGGAAAGTTGCATCTGACCCCTAGACCAGGATGATGTTTTCGAAGGCAAAAGTCCAATCACGGAGATTGGTCGGTGTGATCAGCACTTTATCGGCTTTTATACAATGAATTGATTGAGTGACGATTTCATCTCTGCAACATCATCACCTCTCCTAATTTATCATGCACTCTTCGAGTTGAGGCGCATAAATAGCGTGTGCTTAGTGTAGAGTCCCCTCTTCTCAGGATTTTTGTGACTGTGATTTGACGTGGTGATAAGCTTTATCAGGAAGGATGGAAACTGAGGAAAACGAGAGACCAAGGGGACCGAAGAGACCAAAAGTAGCGTGGAGTGGAGGGTTGGCGTCGCAGGCTTCTCTCGGGCTCTCTTCAGTATTAGTGTTCATTCACTCGACAATTCGCGAGATAGTGTATAAAATGAAGAGAGTATTTGCTCGCTAATCCTTCCCTAGGGTGGAGCAATGATCGCTGCTGTGCAGGTCTCGGAGTCCAAAGAGGCTGATGCAACATTTTCGTCAGATAAACTACGAGCTAAATGACGAGGGACGTGCGGACCTATTCTGTAACGGAATACTGTCTGCAAATCTCAAGTACTTTTCTTGTTATGCTAGCAGCTGAACACATCTAACCGCACAAACAATCTGGAAAATCGACAAAAACAAGCGCAATTTTTTGCTCTATTTTTTAAAACTGCTTTTAAGCGCCTCCATTCTGATACTAGTCTAGCCTTGTTAAGGATGCATGTCTAGCAAGCTGCAGAATTGTGACGAATCCGTCGTGATTTCCGATTGCCAGTGTGCACAATTTGTTTCCACCTATTGTTCATCGAAACGCTTTCATGTTCCGATGATTTGAGTGATCCGCGGCAACATCTCGTCAGTTCTACGTGTCGTTTCCGCCCGGTGCGGGTGTATGACAAGCAGCACACCCAAGGCGTGCTTCTATTCGAGGCTGACTATCGAGACCAATCTCCGGAACTGTCGCACTGAGTGGATATCTAACTCGCGATGTGAGCTTTGGTGAGTCTCAAAAATACTGAATACCGCATCAGTGCGTTTTTTTCTTCAAATTTGCGTACCCCATTATACAAGTAAACAATTATACAAGTGTCCATCTTATTGAAACTAAGGGCGTATTATCATCACGTTCCAACCGCTGTGTTCGAGCTGCAGATGTGCATGAAGAGCTGAGTCAATTGCGAGACGAGTACCATCAGGTAAATCTGCCGTATTCCCACCCATATTAACTCTACCGTAACAAGAGCCACCACTACAGTATTCGAGCCCCTATAGCTGTACACCCTCTAATTATGACACAACTCACAAAGTCAATCAACAGTACGCTTATGAATCCGCTTAAATTATTACAGATTTATCGTCTTATTCACACATTTTGATATGGTCATTTTACTTCTGGAGAGAGGGGGCGAAGCCCATGCGCTTGCTTCCGATATCGTAGATCTGGCAGTACTGACGGATGAAGGGGTCTTCAAGGATACAGGTAGGTCATGCAATGGATACGAGCAACACATAATATCCAACTATAGTGAGTTGCCAGGGTATTATTCCATATTGTTTGTAATGTTTACATTTTTATTAAATGTCATTACCGAAAGATGAAGGAGTCAATGGCGAGAGCGCACTTGAGGGAGGTCACCTGTATCATAAGTTCTTCATAATTAGCTAAACTTGAGTCACAATTATGCCTGCAAATTTCAGATAATTTAGCCTAATTTTCGTGTCTGTTTCAGGCGTGCAACATAGTTCATACGCTTAAGAGACCGTCCGACACAGAACGTAACAGATGGGAAAATGTCACGGATGGTCAAAATTCGAAAAAATCTCAAACTTTTTTCTTGAAGTGGTCCTCATGAGTGCTGATTAACAGGCTATATGGGAATGTCTGTAGGTCGATTTTTAAAAAAGTTACCGTAACCCATCGATTTTGGGGTCGAAAAATTTCATATCACAAAAGTACACCAATTATAGATTTTCTGGTGTATTTTCACCAGTAGAAAACGAATTTCGATCTTAGAGATCGAAAAAATGCGTTTCAAAAAAGATAGGGGTCAAAAACTGCACAAAAATTGACATTAGCAGTCATAACTTATTTCTATGTGAGCCGTCTTAACCGGTATTAAGGTTTTACAAACTTTAACATGTGTCAAGTCTACCATTTATTTTGCAGAATTTAAAAAATGGAGCCCGTTAGATTTTTGTGCCCTCAAATTTAGCTCCCTAAGAAATGCTCAAACCTGAATCACAAGGCGCAATAGACATAGCTACCTGATTTTATGCTAGAAAGGTAGTGCAAGATGAGTGAAACATTTCATCTGTTGAAAGTGAGCGTTTATCTTTTCGTTGAAGCGAGCTACAGGGCCTAGAAGTTTTCGAAATCAAGAAATTCTGACGAGAAACGGATAGAGAGCGCGCGCTCTAATCGTCTGTCGCTCTGTCTGCTTAACCTCTCCCGCCCTCCCCTCCCTTCCCTCCCTTTAGTGCTCACTCGCTCGCCTCAACCGCCGTTCCTTGATAACTTCTAGGCCCTGTAGCTCGCTTCAACCAAAAGATAAACGCTCACTTTCAACAGATGAAATGTTTCACTTATCGTGCACTACCTTTCTAGCATAAAATCAGGTAGATATGTCTATTGCGCCTTGTGATTCAGGTTTGTGCATTTCTTAGGGGGCTGACTTTGAGGACACAAAAACCTAACGGGCTCCATTTTTAAAATTCTGCAAAAAATATGGTAGACTTGCCGCATGCTGAAGTTTGTAAAACCTGAATACCGGTTAAGACGGCTCACATAGAAATAAGTTATGACTGCTAATGTCACCTTTTTAGCAGTTTTTGACCTCTATCTTTTTAGATTCACATTTTATCGAACTCTAATATCGAAATTCGTTTTCTACTGGTGAAAATACACCAGAAAATCTATAATTGGTGTACTTTTGTGATATGAAATTTTTCGACCCCAAAATCGATGGGTTACGGTAACTTTTTTAAAATCGACCTACAGACATTTCCATATAGCCTGTTAATCAGCACTCATGAGGACCACTTCAAGAAAAAAGTTTGAGATTTTTTCGAATTTTGGCCATCCGTAACCTATTTACGTTTCTCTTAAGAGACCATCCACGAGAAAACGGGGCAATGGGCCAAGGGGCACGGATGGCCACAAAATGAATAATTCCCATACTTTTTTCCTGAAGTGTCCATCCAAAGTTAGGGTGTCAGGCACCAATAGCTAAGGTTCTAAGTCGATTTTGAAAAAGCTACAGTAACCCCTCATTTTTGGGGTCGAAAAATTTGATACCTCAAATGTAAGAGATTTACACATTTTCTTATGCATTTTCACTCGTAGATAACGAACTTCAAGGTTAAAAGGGCATATCTTTCGATATTAAAAAGATAGAGCCAGAAAATTGATTTTTTCGGCCGAAATTGGGATAAATCGTTACATAGAAAATTATGTTGATGATGGGGGGAGCTGTATTTCACATTTTCTGATCTTACATGTCTTTTTGAGTATACATGATTTTTTTCAGAATTTTAAAAATGGCCCATTTTGACCAAATTGCAGCCCGAACTTAAAGCTTTGGTGAACTTTCGCGAAAAAGTCTTGATATTTTTGAATGTAGATTCCGTTTACAGCTTTCAATCAACTTCACATTTTGCATATGAGTCATTCTGAAGCAAATAAACATATTTCAATGCAAAAATGGCACAATACATAAATATTGAAATTTCGATTTCTTCAGTAGAAATTTCGTCATAGCTTCATGTTCGGAAAGATATTTGGCAAAGATGGGAATTTTTGAAAATTCTGGAAAAAACTCAGATAAACACAAAAAGACATGTACATTATGAAAATGTGAAACATCTTTCTCCCCATCACCATCTTGATTTTGATTCATAACCATATATACCGATTTTGTGCGAAAAATACAGTTTTTCGAGCAACACTTTTTAAATTCGCCTTTTTGGCAGTTTTAACCTTGAAATTCGTTTTCTACGAGTGAAAATATACCCGAAAATATATAAATGTCGGACTTTTGAGAGATAATTTTTTTCGACCCTAAAAATGTGGCCGAAATATTCGAAAAATCGAAATTCCATTTTTATCTCTTTTTGGCCATTTTTGTTTTGAAATAAGTTTATTGGGTTCAGAATGACTCATATGAGGCGAATCGTGAGAGAATCGACCATTTGAAGGGGGTCAGCGGCGGTAGGATTCAAGATTCCTCGATTCCGCTATGATTTTGGTTATAAGTACTTCAAATGATGCTCTTTCAAACTGCGTCGTCAGAATTTTGAGAACTGTCGTCATCGTCGGGATTCAGAAGGCCAAACTTGGCACTATCACTTTTCGACAGTCAAATTGCGCTCACTTAAATGATCATATCTCCATTTAAAATAAAGATAGAAGGCCGTTCTTTGTTTCAAATGAAAGCTACCATCATGCTCTACAATCTTATCCAGACGATATCATTCCTGGTCTTCATCAAGGTGCAGGGCGGTCGGGCGGTCCAAAAGTGTCGTAACTTTGGAAATTAGAAAAAGATCATGGGTTATCAAGCTTAAGTTGTAGAGCATACATGTGCCTCACTTCTCGCCAAAAATAAGGCAAATCGGAGTTGGAACAAAAAAAGGCGCTCACTTTTGTACGGCGACCCCAAAATGTGTTCAGGACAAGAGCACTTCCGTAACTTCAATTGCCCTCATTTGGTCTCAAAATCGTTCAAAATCGTTCAAAACAACATTATAAGTGTCTTCCCCCATATTATAATACTTCCATTGGTCATAAATGGTCACCTGACCGAAACTTTGAAAATCGGTATTTTGACCAATTTCAGCATGCGCTATGGACCCAAACGCATAAAATGGGTTCTATATAATGTAAATACATTCTTCGAAACAGTTCGAAGAAAAAGGGCACCTGAAAAGAGGATATTTCGCCTGAAGAATCCTAGGAAAGACATAGGCAAGAATCCCCCGAGAGCGGCAAGAATCCCCCGAGAGCGCGTGCTCTAACCGTCTGGCGCTCTCGCCCTCTGACCTCCCTCTCCCTCCCCTCTATTTAGCGCTTCCCCGCGGACGTCTCTCGTCGGTTTTAGCCAACTTCCAGGCTCTGTAGCACGCTTCAACGAAAAGATAAAGAGTAACTTTCTTCAGATGAAATGTTTAGCTCATCTTGTTCTACATTTCCATCCATGAGCCGAGTTTGTACGTCTATTTTGAATAGCGGCACAGTTTTGCTAGGATTCTCTTTAATATAATACTTTCCTAGGATTCTTCAGGAGAAATATCCTCTTTTCAGGAGCCCTTTTTCTTCGAGCTGTTTCGAAGAATGTATTTACATTATATAGAACCCATTTTAAGCGTTTGGGTCCATAGCGCATGCTGAAATTGGTCAAAATACCGATTTTCAAATTTTCGGTCAGGTGACCATTTATCACCAATGGAAGTGTTATAATATGGGGGGAAGACACTTATAATCTTGTTTTGGAAGTTTTTGAACGATTTTGAGACCAAATGAGGGCAATTGAAGTTACGGAAGTACTCTTGTCCTGAACACATTTTGGGGTCGCCGTACAAAAGTGAGCCCCTTTTTTTTGTTCCAACTCCGATTTGCCTTATTTTTGGCGATAAGTGAGGCACATGTATGCTCTACAACTTAAGCTTGATAACCCATGATCTTTTTCTAATTTCCAAAGTTACGACACTTTTGGACCGCCCGACCGCCCTGCACCTTGATGAAGACCAGGAATGATATCGTCTGGATAAGATTGTAGAGCATGATGGTAGCTTTCATTTGAAACAAAGAACGGCCTTCTATCTTTATTTTAAATGGAGATATGATCATTTAAGTGAGCGCAATTTGACTGTCGAAAAGTGATAGTGCCAAGTTTGGCCTTCTGAATCCCGACGATGACGACAGTTCTCAAAATTCTGACGACGCAGTTTGAAAGAGCATCATTTGAAGTACTTATAACCAAAATCATAGCGGAATCGAGGAATCTTGAATCCTACCGCCGCTGACCCCCTTCAAATGGTCGATTCTCTCACGATTCGCCTCATATGAGTCATTCTGAACCCAATAAACTTATTTCAAAACAAAAATGGCCAAAAAGAGATAAAAATGGAATTTCGATTTTTCGAATATTTCGGCCACATTTTTAGGGTCGAAAAAAATTATCTCTCAAAAGTCCGACATTTATATATTTTCGGGTATATTTTCACTCGTAGAAAACGAATTTCAAGGTTAAAACTGCCAAAAAGGCGAATTTAAAAAGTGTTGCTCGAAAAACTGTATTTTTCGCACAAAATCGGTATATATGGTTATGAATCAAAATCAAGATGGTGATGGGGAGAAAGATGTTTCACATTTTCATAATGTACATGTCTTTTTGTGTTTATCTGAGTTTTTTCCAGAATTTTCAAAAATTCCCATCTTTGCCAAATATCTTTCCGAACATGAAGCTATGACGAAATTTCTACTGAAGAAATCGAAATTTCAATATTTATGTATTGTGCCATTTTTGCATTGAAATATGTTTATTTGCTTCAGAATGACTCATATGCAAAATGTGAAGTTGATTGAAAGCTGTAAACGGAATCTACATTCAAAATTATCAAGACTTTTTCGCGAAAGTTCACCAAAGCTTTAAGTTCGGGCTGCAATTTGGTCAAAATGGGCCATTTTTAAAATTCTGAAAAAAATCATGTATACTCAAAAAGACATGTAAGATCAGAAAATGTGAAATACAGCTCCCCCCATCATCAACATAATTTTCTATGTAACGATTTATCCCAATTTCGGCCGAAAAAATCTATTTTTGGCTCTATCTTTTTAATATCGAAAGATATGCCCTTTTAACCTTGAAATTCGTTATCTACGAGTGAAAATGCATCAGAAAATGTGTAAATCTCTTTCATTTGAGATATCAAATTTTTCGACCCCAAAAGTGAGGGGTTACTGTAGCTTTTTCAAAATCGACTTAGAACCTTAGCTATTGGCGCCTGACACCCTAACTTTGGATGGACACTTCAGGAAAAAAGTATGGGAATTATTCATTTTTTGACCATCCGTGGCCCCTCCCCGTTTTCTCGTGGAAAGTCTCTTAATAGCTATTTAGTGCACATGAAACACATCAAAATGACCCACATTTACTAGAATATTGAAGCACTAATTGAAAGCAATACTATTGTGCATCATTTGATACTGAAATAGTTCTAAACTCACGGGGACGACCATGTTCTTGCTGGTGAGGGAGTAAGTGTGGGCTCCGATGACCAGCTTGAGGTCAGGAACGGTCTCACTGCACGTTTAAACATGTACATGCCGTTCTGTCATACTGAAATGGGAAACAGCTGAGGAAATGTGGAGATGGAACTCCCCACTTACTAGAAAACGCTTATTGTCTGATCGGTTTGGTTTCAGATGCGCTAAATAGGTGTTGATAGTTTCTTTAAACAGAGCACCTGAAACCTATCAGAAAAGCCACTAATCAAATCCAATAAGGAAACTCTCTCTCTCCCGATTACTTACCGTAGCAACCGCAGTAGCAGCAATCTTCGCGACGATGTCTTCGGGGGCGGCGAGGAGCGACGTGCCGGTGTCGGAGATGACCTACAATCGATTAGATGACGTCATTTAACATTGTTCTAGCGCGAGCACAGTCTCGATAACGAGATGATCATTCTCCGTTTATCATTACTTTGCCGTTCGAAGCAATAACTGATACGGTTCACAGGGAACATGAATAGTATGGAGAGTGGAATCAACGTTACCTGCTATCCCTTGCTGGAGGTGTAGGTGCCGATGGAGAACGAGCTCATCTTGAACTGAAAGTAGGTGGCAGACGAGAGAGGCTCGTAGGCAAGGACAGATCCGCAGTTGGTCTGGTCGATCTTAAGTGGATATGTGGACGGTTAATTATGTGCAGATCATCAAAAATTAGTCAACGAATATTATGGGTGACATGGTGATCACAGTTGAAGGTGCCATTTGTTGTGATCCGTAAAAGTCGAGAAAACGTACAGCTCCGTAAGTGTAGATGCCTCCAGGAGCGTTCTGCTTGTTGCCCTCGTGCTCGAGCCAGACGGTGAACAGGTGCTGTGAGAAAAGCTCTGAAAATATTGTTGATTACTGAACTTATTTTCATTTTTGTGGCTTGAATTATCCCGAATCATTGAAAATTTAAAATCGCACCACCTTTGAATTACATACATGTATTATTTGTTTTGATGAAGATAACAGAATGATCGAAACTTGGACGATCATCGAAGAGTTATACCGATTGTGAAACTCACTCTGATCGATGGCTTCGATGAAGGGAGGTATGCCGTTGTCGACGGCGAGAGCCTGAAACATTTATAAGTAGTCTACTTGAAATGGAAATTATACTGCATTTCATGAAATAGCAAAAAACATTTAGAGTTTACAAAATTGATTTCAGGAATCGATTCCTGGTTGCCTAACTTCAAAATTCGGCTCATCATCTCTTCGTTTCCCACACTCTCTCGCCGCTGAACAGGAGTAAAGAGCGTGGTAAATGAAGAGACGATGACCCGAATGTCGAACTCTTTTAACCTGGAAGGCGAGTCCGAGAATGCCGTCGATAACGTCATTCTTGAAGAAAGCGGCAATGGAGGTGGCCTGACAATATGTAAATTGAGATGGTGGTAAAACTAAGAGATCAATATTTTGGCAATACAAGCGCATATAAATATCTGTCCGAATGTGCATCTGGGCACGGTGAGATCCGTGGAGGTGGTGCCGAACTGAAGTTCAGAATGTTGAAAAAAATGTGTTTTCCAAATAAAAACAAAAGTTAACAAGAACAATGCATTGTCACGGACGATGCGACTAGACTTCAAAATTCGTGTATTGATATCTTCATTCGAGAGATAATGTGAAGACAGAAGATAAAGTGGTATCATTTTTCGAACTCTAACATGTGATCACTCACTCTAACGGTATCCTGTCCGAGGAATCCCTTGGCGGAGCCGGTTCCGTAGGAGATCGTGAAAGCTTTGCTTGTAATCAGTTCGGATTTAATGCAGTTAGCAATTCGGGTAATCGTTTCTTCATTTCCTGCGCTCTGTAGATCGGTCAATCGGCAAGAGAATGTGGGGGATGAAGAGGCAATTAACCGAAATGAATATAGATTACGGTTAGTTAATTCACGAACGGAATATCGCTAACAGTTCTTGAGGTAGGTGGACGACCTTGAATACGTGAATTTGTGCTTCTTCTCGCAAGGGTTTGAGCTGCAATTCAATTGTCTTTACTATTTTCGGATTATATTTTAGGATTTGATGATTAAAAAAGGACCGAATTTCTTACAGTCCGCCGGTGCAAGTCGCATCCGGCACCCAGAGGTTGGCCGAGCCGGTGTCCAGGATCACCTGGAAAAAAATTGAGATTTTAATACCTGTAGATGTATATTGTACAATTACGGTACCTCTCTAATGGAAAGCAAATTATTATTGTTTACCAATTACCGTACCTTAAAGGCCTGACCGGGTGTTCCGACGGTGATGTTTCCGACGTACTCAGCGTATGAGTAGTCGCTGACCTGGAGTACGTGATTGCGAATCACCTTATGTTTCACATTTAGTAGATTATGTATCTGTCCAATGATTTTTCGATCATTGCTTACGTTCAGGGAAAACATTTAAACACACTTAAAATATCGCTTCCTATTACTATTCCCCAACTTAACCTTCTGCTGGAATCCGGCGAGAATTGAAGTGCGGGCGGCGCGGTTGATCTCTTGATATTGCTGGAACTCTTCCCACTTACCCTCGCGGCCGAGCTACTTGCGGAGGGAGTCCTGAGAGGAAGACGCTAATTACTGTATTATTTTCTTACTTTTAGGGTTACGGTATTCGACTTACTCATGCCTCAGATGCATCTGGTGCACTTGGGAGAGGGCGATGCCCACAAGAGCCAGTAGCACAGCGGTGGTTCTCATATTACCTGCAAATGACTGTAATAGGTAAGAGTAAGCGTGTATCCGGTCCTCGAAACTGAACTCGTAGAGAGTGCCAATTTAGCATTACTATGGTCGGATTCCAATAGACAATAGGGACTAATCACACACGAAACAAATTTTAAATCTGATCAGGAGGGTTAATCAACACTGGCCTGCTATTGTTACGACTTGCTGACTTTATAGGCGGTGCTCGGAGTGATTGCATAAGTCCATGACGGTGCAAGGCGACCATAAATTAGGAGGTCTCTGACTGATTTGTGGTCCGAGTGTGCTGAAACGAGAGTTTCATCTTTCCGTTCTAGGGAAGACACAATAAGAAATGCATCCCGTCATTATTCACGCTCTCTAACCTGTCTGATTGGCGAGAGATAACGCAGAATGAAGAGAGTCTATAATTTATCTTTTGATGTTGTGATCGTTGCTATCAGTGTTGATCAGCAGTTAGGATGAGAAAGTAACCAAAAGAAGGAGAGGAAGAGATGGGAGAAACGTGCCTGATCATTCCCGAGCTCTGATGTATCCAGAACTTCGTGATAAGCTCTTCATTGCGTGCTCACTCGCCCGTGTGATACTGATAGATAATGTTCTGTGGTGAGACTATCTGATGCACACGATGTTGTCCAGAGAATGAAAGCAGGTGAGAGACAATACGCACATAAGTGGTGTGAGAAGCGTACGAATTATTTCCCGGCACACCCTCTGCATGTATCCTTCAAAAATAATTGATTGGCTTTTCGAAAATCTCATCATTTTATAGACATGCTCAGTTTGGCTCAACTCAATCAAAACGATTGTCATTGGTTCAAACTTCAGGGATATTACCCACTTGAGTAAAATGCTTTTAAACCGAAAGATGGACCGACAACGTATTTACAGTTACTTCAATTCCACCATAACGCCTGTCTCATATGAGATTGCTTGTATTGTTTGTAAAAATGCTAAAAGCTTCGATCTCATTAAAATTAGGGTAGATACAGTTTAGAAATTATGTGTACCCGCTTACCGGATAGATGATTTAACCACTAGACCATCCGGCCGATGTAAAAAACATTTTCCCTGATTCAACACTGACATTATTATTATTATTATTTTATCGTATAATTTTACACATCGTACTATGCACATTTTACTTCTGGAGAGAATTGGCGAATCCCATTCTCTTGTTTCCGACATCGTAGATCTGGCAGAACTGGCGGATGAAGGGGTCTCCCAGGATCCAGGTGGGGCCTGGAAAGTTGTCGTTTAGTAATTTTGTTTTTCAAAGCGAAATCGCACTCTGATTGAATAAGTAGTAATTTTCGAACTTATATTGATAATATGAAACTCAATTGATTCAAGCGAATGTTAAGATATAATTTTCTTTATGTTTTTTTGGATTGATTAGATCGAGAGTGGCATTGTTATCAACCTCTAAAAAATATCTGTGAAACTCATGCGATGAATATACGAATCAAACTGTTTTTCGACGGAAAAAACACAAAATATTTACCGAAAGCTCCTCCGTTGAAGGAGTCGATGGCGAGGCCGCACTTGGTGGCGGTGACCTGAAATGCATACATTGGGCAAGTTATTAATCAGCGCTTGTGCGGCCGTTCTAAGTACAGTTTCTCGTATCAAAATTAGCACAATTACTTATTTAATTAGTTAATTAATTTAACTAATTAGTCGATTAACTCACGGGGATGACCATGTTCTTGGTGGTGATTGCGTAAGTCTTGGATCCGATCACAATGTTGAGGTCCTTGACAGTGGAGCTACACGAGCTGAGCATGTAGAGGCCGTACGTTCTGTCGTACTGCAATTTGAAACTGTGTATTTTGGAGAAGTGGAGAAATTTGAAGATAAAGATCTATAACGCCGGTGACTAAATTCAGGTTCGGTCGTACTGCAAGACGTACTTTCAGGAATATAATCACTTCAAATTCTACTTTCAAATCACAGTAAGTTGCAGTAACTATTGCACGTCTTTATTGATGGAGTCAATATCTGATACAATTTTGTTATAGGCATGTATGCATGCAACAATTACAAATTATTTCCCGTGCATCTAGAATATTCTCGACCTTGAATAATTTGCGGGGAATAATTTACATAAACATAAATTATGTTACCGTGGCTCCAGCGGCGGCGGCGATCGAGGCGACGATGTCAGAGGGACCAGAGAGGAGGGACGTGCCAGTGTCGGAGATGACCTATAATACAATCGAATAGATGATGTCACAATACTGGTCTAGCAGCGCTATCACACGTATTGACTTAAAAGATTTACACTGCTTTTCAGTTCTTTTTGAATCTGCATCTTTACCTGCCATCCCTTGCTGGAGGTGTAGGTGCCGAGGGAGATCGAAGACATCTTGAACTGGAAGTAGGTGGCCGAAGAGAGGGGCTCGTAGGCGATCACAGCTCCACAGTTGGTGGAGTCGATCTGAAGTGGAGTTCAAAATTGGTGCAACATTCTCTTCATTCTATTAGGCTGTCAGGAAAGTAATTGTAGATCTGGACCTTGATATTTGAACCGTCCTAAAATCATTTTCGTTAATGATCTCAAGGTAGCTCTTTAGTGCATATTAGGGGTTGACTTGGCCAATATATGCATGTGTTCAAATCGCTTCTCTCGTTTTGGGTTTCCGAAAAATTCAAGTTTTACCATATGTGATATTTTCTCCATTTTCTGAAAATATTTTTCGCCTCTCGTATTTTGAAGGGAATAATGGTTGTAACTTGGCATATAGTGTAGTGAGAAGCACATCCGCAGTTCTTTCGAAAAATAGCTTTAAGGCTATTCTTTCCTCAAAATATCACGATTTACACCCCATTTAGTTCAACTCCTACCGAGTTAACACTTCTCAAACGATAATGTTTCCTGAATCGATGATTATTCAGACTGTCTTCTCCATAAGTGCGCTTCCAAGATACACTACGTAGCTACCCATTACTGAGAAACATTTCAATTCTAGCCTTTTCTGCTTTTTTAAAACATGGATTTTCAGCATTGTTGAATAAAGGTCAACATAGCCAAAATTTCGCCTTTTCGTATACGGTGAATGAATGCATTTCCTCAAAAGTGAGCTATCCCCTGACTTTGCCCAGCCGAATGCTGGTAGATAAATAGTCGCTCTAACATGTAACCACAAAAGTGAGGACTTTTCACAAATGCTGGAATCCTCAAGTTGTCATATAGTCGAATTTCGACGTTAAAATTTCACCATCAGGGTGGTGAAAGCTGCATGTGTTGACAAAAGTATTGCAAACACATATAAATACAATTTTAAGGCGAGCACGAAAGGTGCTTTCAGTTTTACTGCATTTGGTTTCCATAAGTGTATTGTTGCGGGTACAAGCTCTGTTCAAGCATTTATGATGACGTTCCATAAGGGGCAATTACAAAAAATGACTGAATTATCAGACAGTCCTTTCGTTACGGATCAGAGTTATATGTTGTATTATGATGTGCGTATGTCGTACTTTTCGCACATGTCATAAAATTTGCCACATCTTAGTTCTCCATGGATTGCTGGGCCAAAATGATATCAGTGCAACTCTGCATTGAGATATGTTTGACTTCAAGCTGAATCCTCAATACCAAATGAAAAGGCATGAACCACTGTGCGATGGAAAGAGTATTCAAGGACTCAACGAGTATACGCATCAATATGATAATCAGGAGAAAACAAAAGACGGGGTTTCTCAGAACCGAAAATTCGAAAATCTACAATTACTTTCCTGACAACCTGATACAAACTATCTAAACAGGTGGAACGGCGAGAGAGTACATACAATGAAGAGAGTCGAATGTCATTTCTCTAATTCTAACCTGAAGTGGATGTTTTGCAAGTTCGTACTCGATTAATCGATGTTTTTTTTTCGAATACATTATGATTCTCACTGTTATTATGCTAATCAAATATTTTGAGCAAAGTGAGTACCGCAAATATTGACAATAAGTGTAATATTGTGTCAAATTGTCAGGTGTTTTTGTAAACTCACAGCTCCGTAGGTGTAGATGCCGCCCGGGACGTTCTGCTTGTTGCCCTCGTGCTCGAGCCAGACGGTGAAGAGAGGCTGCTGCACCAACTCTGAAAAAAAAATTTGTTTTCTGACTATGAAACAAATTCTTATAAGTTGTTAATATACCTATAAAATTGATTTCTCGCATCACGTTTGCATAATCTAAGATCTATTGTATTTGTTTTCGCAAAGAGCTCTCTCTCTCTATCGATTCGTTCCCCTCCTTCTTCCATTTGTCAGCACTGTGAAACTCACTTTGGTCGACGGCCTCGATGAAGGGAGGCTTGACGTTGTCAACGGCGAGAGCCTGCAAATATCGTCCAGTTATGATCAACCAAAAATACAATGTTTTGTTCTTAAGCTTTTAAAATAGATACATTTTCATTTCATATTTTGGGTAGAATTTCGCGTCCGAGATACCCCTATACGTCTCTAGATATTTTACAATCGGCTATAATTTTCTGTCATACAAAAGCGTCTTTCGGATTCAATAACCTGGAAGGCGAGTCCGAGGATTCCGTCGATGACGTCGTTCTTGAAGAAGGCGGCGATGGAAGTGGCCTGAAATGATCACGTTTCTTTTTTTAAAATTATAATTTTAGAAAATGAATGTTTTTTCAAGTGTAAAATAATTTGACGCTAACACAGCCGCATAGCAATTGTGGTTAGTTATTCACCTGTCCGAAGGTGCACTTGGGCACGGTCAGGTCCGACGAGGTGGTTCCGAACTGAAATTATACTTATCTACCATTTCGTATTGTATTCAATCGTTCAGGGATATTTTGTATATGTGTGCACGTACTCTGACGGTGTCCTGTCCGAGGAATCCCTTGGCGGAGCCGGTTCCGTAGGAGATCGTGAAGGCCTTTCCTATAATCATATAGAATGTTTAGTTTATTCACAAATGAACAAATTGCTAACCGTTCTTAAGGTAGGTGGAGGACTTGGAGGACGTGAACTTGTGCTTCTTGTAGCAAGGGTCGGTGCTGTAATTGCATTGTTGTCAATGTTGAATAATAAATAAATCAATCAATCGATTTATCTTATCAGGATGTGGTCTACCGAAAACTGCTACCTGTGCATGAACAAATATGTGAACACTCACACAGTGGTGCCGCAGGTCGAGTCGGGAACCCAGAGATTGGCGGAACCAGTGTCCAAGATCACCTGGGATGAGGAATTAAACTCATTCAAAGATTCTCTACCGTACCTCGAAGGCCTGTCCGGGGGTTCCGACGGTGATGTTTCCGACGTACTCGGCATCAGAGTAGTCGCTGACCTGCACATTATTGGATATTTCATTTCAGTTTCACCATCAATTTCGTTGAGAACTTACGTTTCACAGTGTGTAGAAAGCTGTTTTGTATCATAATTTTTCGATATGATCGGACTCTTGAGCCAAAAATACCAACAATGAAAAAATAACACTATTTAATGAAGCTGGGCAGAGAGTGGGAAACCGAGAAGAACCTTTTGTTTTCGTTGCCTAATCTCTATTGTATAATACTGCTCCCTTATTACTGCTCCTGCAATACCAGTACCTTCTGGGGGAAACCAGCAAGGATAGAAGTGCGTTCGGCACGGCTGATCTCCTGGTACTTGAGGAAATCCTCCCACTTGCCCTCGCGACCGAGCTGCTTGCGGAGCGAGTCCTGAATGGAAGATGCGGGTTACTGTATTCGATTCAGGGATATTGTAGTCGACTCACTCTCTTCGAGAGGTGCATCTGATGCACTTGCGAGAGGGCAATGCCCAGAAGGGCCAGAAGCGCAACGATGGTTCTCATATTACCTGCAATAGGGAAAGTATACTTGTACTCAAAGAAAACAAGTTATAAGGTAAAGGACATAAAGCGGTTTTGAGTCAATAGACGAATTGCGGTGTGTGGCTACTAAAGCAACGCGCTTACAGCAAGTTAAACATTGTTACAAATGCAAGGGAATCCATGCGAGCTTCCACTGGGCTGCTATCGGCCCGGCTTGCTGTTTTTATACGGCGAGTATGGACTGATTGCATAAGAAAGAAAGTGACGCTTGCAGCCGACCAGAAATTGTGATGTCTCTGCACGTCTTGTGATCCTTCGACGAGAGTGGGTGCATAGAGCGTGCGGAATGTAGAGGTGTCTGTCAGCGCCAATGATCGCTTCGTGAGCAATGCGTCTCTTAATTCTCAGTGACCTCTAACATGCATGATTGGCTAGATAAAACGCAATTTGAAGATGCTCTCTAGTTTATCGCGTGTTGACGTGGTGAAAATTTTATCAGTTTCGATCAGCAGTTGCAGTGAGAAAGCACCCAAATGGAGGAGAATTAGACAAGGGAGGAGCGTACCCGATCATTCCTGGGCTCTGATGTAGCCCCAGATCTTTGATTGACTCTCTTAATTCTGCGTGATCTCTCACTCTTTCATTTATCGAGAAAGAACGTAAAGATAAGAGAGAATTGCCTGAGAATCCATACTGGGTGTAGTACTTGATGTCGCTTAGAGATAAGGTCGTAGTCCAATTGACGTAGTCTCCACGTGAGAGTAAATAGGGAGATAAGTGGCGAGAAGTGCGGACAAACTATTTCCAGACGCGCCTTAATGGATTCAAAACTTGCAATTCGGGGATCCATTCAAATCATACTCTATTATAGGGATGTACGCCTGAAATGCACTGATTTTTTCATATAATTATTTTTTTATATAATTAATCATCACAAAATGGATTTTTTAAAAAAAATTTTCCGAATTCCGCTTTCCTGAAGATTTTGTTTAACAAGCTGCAGATGTATGACGAATACTACATGATTTCCGATTGATAAACGTACACAATGTATTTCCACCTATTGTTCATTGTTTGCATGTCCCGATTATTTGAGAGATCCGCGGCAAAATCTCGTCACTCCAATCATTTCCGTCCGGTGCGCGTGTATGACAAACAAAACAAGAAAGGCATGACAATTCTCGAAATAAGGATAGTCTTCGAAGCAATCCGGACCTGGACAGAAAAACCAAAACGAAAACCAATCGTCCATTACTCTATTGCATAATTCCATCAGCAAACCGTGACTTAACAATGCGCTTGACCCGTTTATAATTATTATATGTTTATCGTGTTGGTTACACATTGCACTCTACATGTGTTACTTCTGGAGAGATGGAGCTAAGCCCATTCTCTTGTTTCCGATATCGTAGATCTGGCAGTACTGACGGATGAAGGGGTCTCCCAGGATCCACGAGGGACCTGTAAATGTTTATTTTAGTGATTATGTTTTCACGTAAAGATGAAGCCGAATTGTATTATCGCCATTTTTCGAACATATCCATGTGAAACTCATTTAAACTGAGCAAAAAATATACAAATACTGCAACTCAATCGATGTCAATTCGAATCGGCCTGATGATTCGACACTGGCAATGCTTTCACAAACACAGATAATACATACCGAACGCTCCTCCACTGAAGGAGTCAATTGCGAGTCCGCACTTGAGGGCAGTGACCTTCAAGAGCATTGTTCAGCTAATGCTAATTCACCACAATGGTTAATTTTCGAAACTCCTTTTAAAGTTTTTAAGTGAACTGGAAAACTCACAGGAATGATCATGTTCTTGCTGGTGAGGGAGTATGTGGTGGATCCGATGACGATCTTCAGGTCAGGAATTGTCGCGCTGCACGAGCTAACCATGTACAGGCCGTAGGTCCGGTCGTACTGTAAAAAAAAGTTAATCATGAATTCTACTAGGCACCCTATGCCATTACATTATCATAAGAAAGTGATTGCTTCAAAAAACGGGGAAGAAAATGTGAAACATATGCTGACCGTGGCTCCAGCGGCGGCGGCGATCGATACGACGATGTCTTCAGGAGCTGCGAGGAGAGACGTGCCGGTGTCGGAGATCACCTGTAGGTCTGCCGCTTAATTTGTTCTGACTTTGATGCGACGAATATTTTCGAAAATGTCACATGTACAGCGAGAGAGCGTGTGAAACGAGGAGAGATTTGTCATCACTAGTACTCACCGACCACCCCTTGCTGTTGGAGTAGGTGCCGAGGGAGACCGAGGTCATCTTGAACTCGAAGTAGGTGGCAGATGAAAGTGACTGGTAGGCGATCACGGATCCGCAGTTGGTCGTGTCGACCTTGAAACAATTCCGATGTAAAATGTTCTATGCCCTTAAAAAATAAAATAAATAATTAAAGTAAATAAAAAAATAGCTATTTCATAAATAACTGAAAATGCCTAAACATACAGCTCCGTAGGTGTAGATTCCTCCGGCGACGTTCTCCTTGTTGCCCTCGTGCTCGAGCCAGACCGTGAATAGCGGCTGGTCGACCAGCTCTGAATGATTATGTTCTCGAGGGCAGAAGAGCGCAAGTATTGAATAGTCGCATCTTATCTAGAAGATAGCAAAACAGTGAAACGTAGCCATTCCGTATAGTGACTCATGCAAATAACGGGATCGCAGCAATTCAAGCAAAACTCACTCTGATCAATAGCTTCGATGAAGGGAGGCTTGACGTTGTCGACTGCGAGAGCCTTAAAATATGAATTATTTCATAATCCTATTTTACAGTTCCAGTCTCCGGTCCAGTTCACGGTCAGAATACCTGGAATGCTAGTCCGAGAATGCCGTCGATGACGTCGTTCTTGAAGAAGGCGGCGATGGAAGTGGCCTGGATTGTTTAAATATTATGACATTTAGAAAATATTGTTATCAGTTGTTATCATTTTTCAAAATGATTTTTGTTTTGTTTTACCCTGGCAGAAGACGAAAGAATCGAACCATCACATTGTATCATTGGGAAATCCATGCAATGAAACTCAAGTCACTTTGAAAAGTGTATCGAACAAGTACCTGTCCGAAGGTGCACTTCGGTACTGTGAGGTCTGCGGATGTGGTGCCGAACTGGAATTGAGTGCAGTTTACTATACAAATTCATGTTATTTTTTGCAAATACTGTGCAAGCAAATCATTCACTCTGGCGGTATCCTGTCCGAGGAATCCCTTGGCGGATCCGGTTCCGTAGGAGATCGTGAAAGCCTTGCCTGGAATTACAACGGATTTACATTCTTTATTTTAAAATTTCTTTTACAAATTAATTGAAAATTACCAATCTTCACCCAGGTGGACGACTTGGACGAATCGTACTTGTGCTTGTTGGCGCATGGGTTCGAACTGAAAAGTCAGGCTAAATGGGATCACGCAGCCGAAGATATCTAATCGGAAATTAATCCATTAAATGTTTAAACTCACACTCCTCCAGTGCTGTCGGGCACCCAGAGGTTGGCAGATCCAGTGTCGAGGATGACCTTGAAATTTGAAATGATTTTCATGAATATGATATTTTTCAGATGTAGTACCTCAAAAGCCTGTCCGGGAGTCCCGATGGTGATGTTTCCGACGTACTCGGCGTCATCGTAGTCGTTGACCTGGATAACCGAATAACAATTATTTCTTTGTTATCACTCTCTGTTGTGTTTCACATGTGATTCTTAGTATTACCAATCAATCGATCAGTAGAATATTGGACGAGCCTCTGTCTGGCGGAATGGCAATATTATGCTAACATAGTTTCGTCGTGGGCATGCACAGTTTTTTTTCTAAACTGATTTCTTCTCTTCTGATAACCGTGTTTATAGCTGAACATTGTCATATTGTTAACGAAAAGCAATAATTTGTTCACAACATCACTTCTCCACGGATCTGTATTCGCACCAACTAATCAAGCTACCCCTACCGTCTGGGGGTACCCTGCAGCGAGCGAGACTCGAGCTGCGCGGTTCGTCGCCTTGGATTCCTGGTACTCCTCCCACTTGCCCTCTCTGATCAGCTGCTTGCGGAACGAGTCCTATGAGGAAGATAAGGGTTACTGTAGTATATGTGTTACCGAATTGATATCAAGTTAACTCTTGTGGGAAGCAATTGCCCTTTTGGCGCAATAGTGCAGTCTCAGTTTCGAAATTTTCCGGAATCAATTACAGTCGGGCTGAAAGGAGTAACGACTGACCTTCCTCGTCAAGTGCATCTGATGCACATGGGACAGCGCGAGACCGAGCACGGCTAACAGTACGACGAACGTCCGCATACTTGCAATATTCTCGATTATTTTAGTGCGAATTTATCGGACAAATACATTTCGAAAATAATGAAAAAACTCGGGATTCATCAGTGAGACAAGAGAGGAGCTCTGCAGAATATGATTCTCTCATAACTGTCGGAGCTTTTATACTAATCGCCCAGTGAGTGACGAACTAGTCGTGGACCCGATCTATCCAACCACTCCTTTCAGTTCATCGTTTCTCTTCTGTGTTTCTGACTAGATAACGTGCAGAATATGTTGTATTTAGTTCCAACTTCGCCCTCGGCCGCCCCGTTGACCAGGTGCATCGCGTCGTCAGACATCATTATCAGTTCAGATCAGTGTCGGGTGTGGCTTAGATAGTGTGCGAATCGGAGAGACGGCGACATGGAGGGGAAAGGACCGGATCATTGCATTTGCGAGCTCAGGGCTGAAAGAAACTGATCTATATGATCGCTTGTGCAATTTACATATTTATTCCGATCAATTCAATAGTGCTATTCAATCACAGTTTTCATAGGAGCAGGGCCTCTTTGCGGAACAGCAGGAGCATTAGGGGCATGTGGTGCAGGAAGCTTCACTGGCCTTTCGCAACAGAGAATCTTCTTTCCGGTCCGGCATTTCCTTAATTATTAGTTTGAATATCCATTGATCGTTCGTTTTTGGCATATGCCTTAGTAAGGTCTCGAAAACAAGACGGGAATGAGTAATTTCTTGAGTGATTGAGGGCATATTTTGTTATCATTGCTATAACTTGATTTTGAGATGTAAATGCTGAACTAGTTCCATTCTTTATAGATTATTCTCAATCATTCTTAGTCTGCCACTAGTTACTTTGTGGGTCAATCAAATACTGTAAAATTTAAACTAGAACTTTCGTTCCTTTGGCACCATATCGGATGAGAGCTTTAACGTAATACTACCTTGCAAAAATATAAAAGGCGGCATAGCGTCATAGTTCCCATACAACTTTCCTTTTCAATTACCATTTACTCACCATCCAAAGTCAGCGCCGACCTGCATCCCGTAGAGTGTTTGGTTATGGCTGCGCTGTTTGGGGATCTCGAGTACTTCGCAACTCTTGGGATTGCAGAAGGGTCCCTTGCCGCGCCACTTGCACTTCTGAAGGCATAAATTGAAGCAAACATCAGAAATCAGTTCCTGACCTGCCCTCCAATGCTCGAAATGAAGACAAGGACGACTATGTAGAAGAGAGCTTAAGGAGTGGGTTTGTTTAATTGTCAAAAACATTGAGTTACCTTTGCTCATTGTAGAGGCTTGTTGATTCCTTTGTTGAGAGGATGCTTCAAACTGATTATCTGGCGTTTTATAGAATCCTTTTCTCCCACGGTAGCAAAATTTGCAATGCTGTATTTCAAAATGTTGAATTTGGCATAGAAACAAATTGTTTCTCAACGAAAAATGCTGACGCTGTATTTTATTCGCTAAAAACGCAAAATCGTATCATTTGACAACATCTTTGCCCAGGCTCCCCGGAGTATGATTAGGGCGTCGCCAAAGTATTTGTTATGACTAACAGTTTTTAATTATGCCGTTAATCCACATGCTCATACTGTTCAGTATCCAACAACGATATGCTACTTCAGAAACTTCTCCGTTGATTCATTATGGTATTGGGAACAATAAATCCACGAAGGTCACCAGAATCTCCGTCTTCTTCAAGACACGTTCAGTGGCAGAAATTTCAATGTTTTCATAAACTATAATTATTTGTAATTATTTTATATTACCAGCTTATTCTTGGCTTCACATCACTAGCGTTACTATATTTTGGCATGATCCTCTTCGATCGGTTAAAGGAGGTGTAAAGGCAAACCCTCGCCCGGTTGAAATATGTTTCAATTAGAACTATCTTCAAGTCACGTGCTCTCTCGCTCGTTGCCTGAGCTCTCCCTGATTTGGCTCCCCGCCAACTACCGATAGATATCACGCCTATCACGATATAATCGAGTCTAGACTAATCTCTAGACTAAACTAAGACCCCCCCCCGCTAACTAGAACAGTCCATAAACCCATCCTTCTTCGAGTTGCTGCACCTGTCGCTCGCTCACCTCTTATTTTGCGGATCACTTAGAACACTTCAAAACTAAGTTAGGAAGCTAATTTTTCGGTTTCCCCGCTGCGACCAATGCTGAGCATTTGGTCTCAAGGACCACATTCAACTAGGCGTAAATTGAAAACCGCTCAAAAACTATCATAGATCTTTATGTGGTGGATGCTGAGAACTTTACTTAACTTTACCTTATTCCCTAAGAGCACCTTATTCCCCATTTTGCTATTTCCAATAATAATTTCAGCACAAGACATCGCTTGATTGAAAAACTATGTCAGAAATAAAAAGTGGGCAAATGATTTCCGGCGATATTGTACTAGTTTGGATACTGGACTTGGGATTCACCTCCTCTCTTCACAAGCATATGAAGAGCACATTGAGTAAATTAGGCGATAAACGTATTCTAATTTTAACGTATCGATCCGACAACTGGTAAATCAACATTGCTGAATTTTAAAAATAGCGGTTTTCGAGTTTTCAATTTACGCCTGTAATTGCAACATGTCCAATAATCTGACTGGCGCGTTCGATTCGAATGGGGTTTTGAAAGTATTGCGCCATCCGAAATACAAGGTCACTACACTAAAAATATTTCCGAAATTTACAGAAGAAAATTTTTTTACGAGCAAAAAATAGGTTTTGCTATGTCTGTCCGTGTACCGTAACCCGACGTGGTGTTGGGTCAGATCGTGTGTCAGACTCATGATTTCATCAGAAGGCCGAAAAAAACGTCAATACAGTAGTCCTACCGTAAGCGAAAGCTACAGTAACATGTAGCCGTGGGTCAGACGCTGGGTCAGATTCATGATTTCGTATGCGGATGGATGGAAAACATCAATATCGTTATTACTCTAGCGATGGGACGGACGCGGCATGAGAACCATGATTTTGCCCGCATAAATAGGGATTATTTTCTGGATATGCCGGAACTTCTAACTTTAAAATTAGGCGTAGTTGCCCACTAGTGTCTACAATACTTTAATTGTGCTAATTATTTATCGTGTTAGGCGAAGTAATTATGCAAATTCGAGTGTTCATACAGTTTCCTTATTTATTCCGATCATCACAGTTGAATCACTCGTCTTCGGGAGCATCTGGACCGGCATGAAGATAACGAGGATAAAAAGGATAAGGAGCAGCTCCATACTCCTCGCAGCACAGAATTTTCTTTCCGATCCAGCAATCCCTTAATTGATGCTTGGTTGTCGGTTTACCGGTCGTTATATTGATATGGCTAGTTATACATTTTCGATTAACTGGGAGAGAATGGAGATGATCACTCGAGTTAAAGAAGATATATCGAAATCATTTTCTATCTTGTATACGACTAGACGTTCAAAAGGAACTAATGAAATCGTTCTTTTGAAATTACTCGTAATTATTATAATTCTACACAATCGTTTCTTTATAGACCGATCTTACTGCAATCATGAAATCTTACATTTTGATTTTGAAAGTTTAGATACGACTCACGATCCGAACTCGGCGCCGACCTGTTCCCCGAAGTCTGTTTGTTTCTTGCTGTGCTCCAGGGTGGTCTCCAAGGCCTTGCAGTCATCAGGGTCGCAGACTGGGCCGTACCGCGCCCT
Source organism: Pristionchus mayeri (assembly GCA_036245805.1). Lineage (NCBI taxonomy): Eukaryota > Metazoa > Nematoda > Chromadorea > Rhabditida > Neodiplogasteridae > Pristionchus > Pristionchus mayeri. The sequence goes on from BTRK01000006.1 coordinate 13,079,287, forward strand.
TCGCATTTCTGAAAGTGGAGATTGCAGCAAAGATCAAAGATCAGATACTGACCTGCCCTTCAACACACGCAATGAAGGCCATTGCTAGGAGAACGAAGAGAGCTTAATGAGGAATATTTGTTTCGTACGCATAAGCTTTCGTACGTTGTGCCAGCTCTGTTATATGGATCTGAACTATGGAGTCCGACGAAAAAGATACATACTCGGCTCATTGTAGCACAGCGTAGTATGATGCGGAAAATGTGCGGAGTAACAAGATTGGAACGCCGAACGAATGATTGGCTGTCTCTAAAAGTCCCTCTCCCAGATATCCGAGCACAGGCAATGGAAAGGAAATGGTTTTGGGCCGCAAGACTGGCATATATAAATGACGACAGATGGACAAAACGTGTGATGGACTGGACTCCGTACGATCGAGCCAGGCCAATTTGCAGACCAAAAACAAGATGGAAGGACGAATTTGTGAAGCAACTTGGAGCTAATTGGGGGAGCGTTTGCACAAGAGACCCCGATAAATGGAAGAACTGTATCATCCACCAGGCCCAGACCTTGATCAATGGATAAATAATGAATAATAATGAATAATGAACGCATAAGCAGTGACTTACCTTTGTTCATTGAAGAGCGTTCTTTGTTCCCTTGTTGAGAGGATGAAACGTACTGGATATAATGGCATTTTATAGTAACTTTTAATCCCATGGTAGCAAATTGTGCTAGATTTTTCCGAAATTTGAAGATTTGCAGAGAAACACAATGGACATAATAATGATGACGTTGCATATTCTAGAACCATAATAAATGAAATACAGTAATAGTTCTACTTTTTTTTAAAAATTTGTATATTTCTGGCCAACCATATTTAATTATGTCCTTATTACTCACGAGCGTACATATTGCAATGTCTAACAAAGACAAGCACTCTGAAATCACACAATTATCGCCTCTCCACCTTTCCGCCTCTTCTTTTATCCGTTCCTCTCGTTCGCACTAGTGATGCCGAAACGGCGCGCGCTCTCCTCGTTTCACACGCTCTCTCGCTCTGTCTGACCGCTGAGAGAGCGTGTGAAACGAGGAGAGTGCGCGCCGATTTGGCATCACTAGTTCGCACCCCCTAGGCTTCCAGCAGATGCAGCAAGGAACGAATCAAAGGAGTCATTCTAGGTGCAAATTAGTATTTGATTTTTCCTCGAACTGCATTATCTTCATGAAAGTTGTGATTTGGGGATATACGCAAATTTGAAGTTTAATGTAAGATTTTTTGAATTATTTGTTCCGCTACCTCACGCGAAACATCCTCGTGCCACCCGCTAGATAGCAGCCACTCGGGCGCCATTCGTCAATTTAAAAATATTTGTGTTCTCCAGATTTTGAAGACATCCTTGGACGACATTTGACGTAACTTCCGAAATACACTATTGCCCAATGACGGAAACATCGTTTCATTTATTGAATCTCGTTGCTTTACCGACTGATATAGTCAGGATAATCATCGACATGGAACTCGATTCGATCAACGACTTCAGGCTGGTAGGATTTGATCTAGTGCAAAATCTTTGAAATTATTCAATGACAATTTCAGATTTCACTTCGGTGGAACGCTCTTACAATTTCTTAATCACGCTAACTGTCGTCCTAAAATCGCAATGATATCGTTGAGTGGCGGTCATTTGCCTAACTTAGTGAATCCAGTTGAAATACGAATGAAATTGCCGAGAAACCGACTCCGGTACTTCGGAGTTGGACAATAGCCGATAAGTCCGAAATTTGGGGAAGTTTTCAAAGCAGATGAGGTAAATGTTGATGTCTAAGTGACAGTAACGAATATTTGTCTTTCCAGTTATGCGAAGTCCGTTCAACGTTTTCATTATGTAAACCATATGAGCGAAGATTGTTAATACATCGCATCAATATATTATTCTCGAGATGCTCGCTTTTAGAGACGCTGCAATTCGAATTTAAAATATTTAGGAAGTTGACATCCTATGCACAACTGCAACTAACTCCTGTTTCGACTGGAGAGCTGATTTTCAAAGAAATACATTGTCTTCGAGAAGAATTGTGAGTGTTTTAGAGTAATTAAAATCATGCTATCATTGGATGTTAAGACCGATAATTGTGCAATCCACTCGCGCTTACCAATATGAAAGCTTGACTATGGTTATGGCAGCCGATCGAAATTTTGCTCCTGATATATTGAGTACGTTTTTGATTATCCAAAAATTACATTAACCATCCTTCAGCAGCTGACAGCGTGCTTTTCTCATTCATCGGAACTATGTCGGCGCGTAGCATTCCGACAAAAATACTTATCGACGGATGGCCTCCCTACAACTATCTTAGTATCCGTGATCACTTATCGCATTGGCAACGCGAAGGGGACATGCTAGAGAAGCAGTGTATAGGCCGTGTATCCGTGGTTTGTCAGGATATTGATCATTGGAAAATTTGTACGACCGTCCAAGTTACCCCTCAGTCGATTCATAAATGATGATGAACGGGTGTATCGAAACCATGGCATTTACTAATGTACTTTCGTAATTGTCCTTGATAAAATGTAATACATGCATTGTTAACGTTGCATCTCTCTATTGGATTCTGTACCGCTTCAGCTTCAATTTAATCAAGCAGCAGTGCAAAGGGGTGAGGGTGAAAACTTAGTCTTTATTAGGTAGGAAAGTAGACTCACTAATCTTATTGAAGTGGAGTGGATCTTCCCACTCTTCGTTCCAGTCGATGGCGAGGACTCAATATCACGGATTTCACAAATACGGACAAGGAAGATTCTCATCATATTCACTAACAAATGCCGCCTCCTTTTCACCGTCCCTCTCTTTGTATTGCTAAAATAAATATAACTTATGGCTATCTGTTTTATCTCAACTGCAGTACATCGCACTAATGCAAGATGCCGACTATACAAACCGTATTATGCACATATGCATACCATCTTCTAATGTATAGTGTTTCGTTGACATTTCTCGTTTTTCCACCCATCTAACAGAAATAAACACTCACGCACATCGATCTTCAGATTCTTTCGTGTCATGCACTCCCTGTTCACTCTAAACGGTGTTAGTGTAGACTCGCATAGAGGGTGCGGGAGAGAGAAATGAAGGGACATAATTTCTGTCTCTCCAAAGCCCTTCCCTCGTCTCGCGCATGCTCATCCGCGCCTGTGCACGTTTCCCTTAGTAACGGCTGTCGATTAAAGGATGGGGAGAAAGAGAATCCCGCGACTACTTTCCCCTACACTTACCAACAATTCGAGCGCTGCCTCTGAACTCTTTTCGTTGAATTTCCTTTTCATTTCTCGGAATTTTTGAAAATCCATTTCATGCCATGACGTTTATCTAGTCGATTTCCCATTTCGCTTGCACAAATTATCGCATTCCAGACATCTACATGGTTTCATATACACAATCGATGCATTGTGTCAGCATCAGTTCTTCATTAATTTATAAATCACACAAAGGTTAGTCTCAGAATTGTACAATATTTTTTGAACACTTCCTATGTATGTATGTTTAGCGATGTATAATTTAAGATCGGACAATTTTTCGAATAAACTACACCAACTGGAATATTGCTTCCTACTTCCCCATCGCCCATGCCAAAGGTATCAATTGACCCCGGGAAATAACCAACTCACAGAACTTCATCACTCCAACTTCCGGGGTATGGTCGCCATGGTCGATGACAGGAATTCTCCATCATTACCGTAAGCACAGGTTTAACAGCACTACGTCGGATGATAAGCATGACGTCATGCAGCCTTTGATATATCAAAGGCGGCATGCCGTCGTATTTATCATCCGACATCCGATCTAGTGCCCTTTTAAATCGCTTGAATCCCGATGTTATCCTCTCTTTCTGACCGGCAAAAGAGCCTACCAAATTGGAGATTCGGCAAACAGTGTACACTTATAATTTTACTTGCAGTTTTGCTATGCAGAAGCCGCGAAGACAGGCCATTTTGTAGAAAACAAATAATTGTTCGTTTGCATTACATGATATATTTGTGAACGATAAAATGTGCCTATGTGACAGAAACTATCAGCTCGTCATCGTCAGTATGAACAGACAAATATCCATTGTACTACACGACGAGGTATCGATTCGCGTGGGAAGATCGAGGAGAAGAGAGATAACATCGTCTCCATTTCTAGATTGCGCTATTCGGGTAATCGTCTCTTCATTTCCAATACTCTCTCACCGCTCGACCGGCCGACTAGCACACTCCACAGGCGGACTCCTCCTCTCTTCAGCACTCTCATACCATGCTCTCGCACATCCCTCTCCTTGTCTCGAAAAAATATTGAGTCGGAAAAGTGCCCAAGGAAGAGCCGAAGAGAGATGAGATTCCGTTGCTATCCATTCTTCTCTCACTGCGTTTTCAGTAAGGACAACGGAATTTCGCAATTTTATAAATATATCCAAGTTTCTTTCCGAAGTTATCAGCTACCCGTTGCATCTAAGTTAAGTTGCCCAGTTTCTAAGTTTCTAAGAAAGTGGAATCTAAATGCCCAAGCTTTTATTCTGAATATATTAGAACCCCGTTACATCTGAGCTCTTGGCATACAGTGTTCGAATTGTCCCTTTTGTAAGTATCTAAACTAGTGGGCAACTACGCCTATCCAAACTTTAAAATATGGTCCCGAAAATTTTGAAACTATTTTCCGATCGATTACCAAAATGTGGCAAAATATGGTTCTCACGCCACTTCCGAACCAATGCTAGGCATCGATGCATTGTACTGATTGCCAAACGAAATCATGAATCTGACCCAGCATCTTACACAAAGCGACTGGTTACGGTACGTCTCAGTCACTGTAGGAGTTAAGTATTGATGTTTTCGGTCCATCCTCCGACGAAATCATACACCTGACACAGCGTCTGACCCACTGCCACGGGTTACGGTAGCGGTTACGGTAGCTTTCGCTTACGATACGAGTACGGTATCGATGATTTCCATCCATAATCTGATGAAATCATGAGTCTGACACAAGATCTGACCCAACGCCACTATGAGATACTGTGGACAGACGGAAATAGCAACACCCATTTTTCTACTGGAAATTTCTGAAATCTTTTTAGTGTAATGATGTTGTATTTTGAATGCACACAAACTATCAAAATCTCGTTCGAAACGAACGCGCCAGTCAAAAAAGCTTTCAGTTTATGGTAAGTTATGCAACTAGGGGGCAACTACGCCTGCTTTAGAAGTTCTCGGCGTATTCAGAGAATAATCCCCTATTGATGCCGGCAAAATCTTGGTTCTCATGCCGCGTCCGTACCATCGCTAGAGGAATAACGATATTGATGTTTTCCATCCAACCGCAGACGAAATCATGAATTTGACCCAGCGTCTGACCCACGGCTACGGGTTACTGTAGCTTTCGGTTACGGTAGGAGTACTGTTTTGACGTTTTGTTTCGATCTTCTGATGAAATCATGAGTCTGACGCAGGATCTGACCCAACGCCACTTTAGGATACTGTAGACAGACGGAAATAGACACACCTATTTTTGGGTCGTGAAAATTTTTCTTCTGGAAATTTCTGAAATCTTTCTAGTGTAATGACCTTGTATTACGATTCCACAGAAACTATCAAAATCTCGTTCGAAACGAACGCGCCAGTCAAAAAAGCTTTCAGTTTATTGTATATTTAGCAACTAGTGGGCAACTACGCCTCTTTTAAAGTTAGAAGTTCCCGGCATATGCAGAAAATAATCCCTATTGAAGCCAACAAAATCATGGCTCTCATGCCGCATCCGTCCCATCGCAAGAGGAATAACGATATTGATGTTTTCCATCCATTCGCAGACGAAATCATGAATCTGACCCACCGCATGACCCAGCGCTCTGGGTTACGGTAGGCCTTGGTTACTGTAGCAGTACGGTATCGATTATTTCAATGCATCCTCCGTTGAAATCTTGAGTCTGACACAAGATCTGACCCAACGCCACATCGGGTTACTGTACGAGCACTCACAAACGAACACCATATTTTTTGTCGTAAAAATATTTTTTCTGGAAATTTCGGAAATCTTTATAGTGTAATGACCTTGTATTCCGATTTCACAGAAACTATCAAAATCTCATTCGAAACGAACGCACCAGTCAAAAAAGCTTTCAGTTTATGGTAAGTTATGCAACTAGTGGGCAACTACGCCTATCCAAACGTTAAAATGATCCCGAAAATATAGAAACTATTTTCCGATTGATTACCAAAATGTGGCAAAATCATTATTCTCAGGCATCGTCCGAACCAACGCTAGGCGTCGATGCATTGTATCTGATTGCCCAACAAAATCATGAATCTGACCCAGCATCTGACACCTCGCAACGGGTTACAGTAGGTCTCAGTCACTGTAGGAGTTACGTATTGATGTTTTCCATCCAACCTCCGACGAAATCATAATTCTGACACAGCGTCTGACCCACGGCCACGGGTTACGGTAGCGTTGCGGTAGCTTTCGCTCACGGTACGAGTACGATATCGATGATTTCCATCCATCCTCTGATGAAATCATGAGTCTGACACAAGATCTGACCCAACGCCACTATGGGATACTGTGGACAGACGGAAATTGCCACACTCATTTTTTGGTCGTAAAAATTTTTCTTCTGGAAATTTCTGAAATCTTTTTCATCTGCTGATCTTGTATTTCGGATGCGGACACTATCAAAATCCCTTTAGAATCGAAAGCGCCAGACACAAAAAGCTTTCAGTTTATGGTATATGTAGCAACTAGTAGGCAACTACGCCCATCTCAACATGAACGTGTTCCAGGAAAATTTAGAAAACTTTTCTCGATTAATTACAAAAATGAGTGCAAAATAACGGATTTTTTTCATCCATCTTCCGACGAAATCATGAATCTGACCCAAGGTCTGACCCAGCGCACTGGGTTACGGTAGTATTACAGTATCGATGATTTCTATAAATCCTCCGATGAAATCATGAGTCTGACACAAGATCTGACCCAACGCCACTATGGGATACTGTGGACAGACTTATAGACCAACATCTATTTTTTGGTCGTAAAAATTTTTCTTCTGGAAATTTCACAAATCTTTTTCGTGTAATGATCTTGTATTCCGGGTGGGGACATACTATCAAAATGTCGTTCGAAACGAACGCGCCAGTCAAAAAAGCTTTCAGTTTATGGTAAGGTATGCAATGCTGGGCCTCTTCATCTTCCGTCACTCTCTTTTACACCCATTCAGAGTTATACTCTACCGATCTGAGTGGTCGGAATATACTACGAGGAACGGGTCGAAAATTATTTGTTCCGATGCCTCACGAGAAACATCCTCGTGCCACCCGCTAGATAGCAGCCATTCGGGAGTCATCAGTAAATTCAAACTATTATTGTTAACCAGAGTTTGAATACGTCTTTGGACTTGAAGGCATTTTGCAGTAACTTCCAAAAGGAACTATTTCCCAATGCCGGAATCATCGTTGGTTTATTGAATCTGGCTGCTTTACCGACTGATATAGTCAGGATAATCATCAACATGGAACTCGATTCGATCAACGACTTCAGGCTTGTAGGATTTGATCTAGTACAAAATCTTTCAAATTATTAAATTACAATTTCAGATTTCACTTCGGTGGAACACTCTGGCTTTTCAATACATAAATCACGCTAACTATCGTCCTAAAATCGCAACGATATCATTGAGTTACGATGATTCGGCAAAATTTGTGAAATCCATTGGCATGCGAATGCAATTGCCCAGGAATCGACTTGGGTATTTTGGAGTTAATACATGTGATAAAATTGAAGAAGCAGGAAATTCAGACGAGGTAGGAAATATCATATCGGGCAACTTAGATAATACTTATTTCCAGTTATGAGAGGCATGTTCAACTCATTCATGCTATAAACCATTTGAGCGAAGAAAGTTGATGCATCGCCTCAACGGAATACTCTCTAGATGTTCCACTGTACAGAAACTGGAGATTGATTTTGAAATTTTGAAGAAATTGACAATCGATTTACAAATACAACTCATATGGGAGCCGAGATACGAAATTACGGGAATTCGAATATTTCCTCTTCACCTCGACTTCTGTCACTTCATTAGGTAATAAAGGATTGGATTGGTTACATCCAGGGCAGAGATAGCGGCTGCCACTCCATCCTCATTTGGCGCTTTCACATCCACACCCTACACACGTATCCCTTGGAAACGACTATAGATTCAATGAGAGGGAGGAGAAGTCTTGCGACCGCTCCCCCCTACACTGACTTACAATTCGAGTGCTGCCTCTAATCTTTGTATTGAACACCCTATGCACTCTCTTCATTTCGAAAAAAAACGTTTCTGTTCTTACCATAATGTTTATCTGGTCTGCTTTCATATCGCTTAAACTATTCATTGCTTTTCAGACATCTACATTGTCTAATCGTACACCTACTCTACATCGGTTACATCATCACATATTATTTACTAATTATTACATAAACAAAGGTCAGTCTCAGAATTGCACGCCATTACCAGAGTTCTGAACTCGTGAAATGTCTGGACGTATCGATGCATAATTTAGCATTGCTTAATTTTGGAATAAATAACACCAACTGGAATATTGCTTCTTACTTCCCCATTGCCCATGCCAAAGTTTGGTGATGTATCAATTGCGAATCCGCGGGAAATATCACCGGCAAACACCTTACAGAACCCCCTCACTCCAACTTCTGTCGAATGGCACAGATGGCCGATGCCAGGAATTCTCCATCATCACCGTGAGCTATCTTTGAGTCGCTTTGAGGGTTATCTTGTTGGAATTGACCCCGAATTACAACATATATTGGAATTTCAATTAAACTGGATTCCAATAAGTTTCAATTCCAACAAGATAACTCTTGCTTGACTCCCGGATGTCTCCACTCTCTCGTTATGCTTCTCCGACGAGAGAGCGTATCAAATGGGGAGTGCAAACCATTCCTCACTGGCAGATTTGTTCTTGCAGTTTTGCTATGCAGAAGCCGCGAAATCAGGCCTTATTGTAAAATTATTAATGATGTTTTGCTTTGTATGTTTCTGTGTTTTGTAAATGATACAATAAAATGTGCTTATTTCGTCGGAACCGACCACAGTTGCTTCAGACGCCAAAATTAATCAGGCTTCTATGATGTACTCTTGCTAAAATTCGTTCGGTCTGTCATTGTGAAGCTGCGGCGTGGGGATGGGGAGGAAGTCCATATATCCCTCTCTAGCTTCTCTATTCAGTTCTCAACATTTCATCAACTCATCGTTCGTACTTATCTATGCATCTTATCTCAAGGCAGGTCATGTTGATTCGCACGGGAGGATGAATGAGAGAGACCAACTTATTACAGCCCACATTATACTCCCTCATATTCCTTATTACTACTCCATATCGACCATATCTTCGCCTCTAGTTACCTGGCAACGCAGAGTGAAGAGCAATAAGCCTGGCAGCCTCTTGATAGGGCAAGATAATATACATTGACAGGAAGTCAATAATGGAGGGAGCAGAGCAGTTTCGCACTTGGTGGAGGGGTGGAGGGGGAGGGGGCGCTTGTTGAATTACGACCTATTCAAACATGTTCTTCATTCCTTCTTTTAAAGCCCGTCAGAGACTCCTTATTTGCAATAAACAGTTCCAGAAGGTGATCCTTTCTCACTCTCAGGATGGCTGGTTGCCCAGCCATAAATGGGAATGATCAGCCTCTTACCAGCAAACATTAGGATAGTGCAACTGATGTTACACGTAACTTCGCTTTGAAAAACAAAACAAAAATGTCTCATTATTTGCTTTGAATGTGCTTTAAGAGACCCTCCACGAGAGAACGTAACAACTGTGCAGATGTCCACGGATTGTCAAAATTCAAATAATTTCCGTACTTTTTTTTCTGAAGTGTAGGCCCGGAGTGCTGATTGACGGCCGCAATAACTAAGCCTGGGGGTCGATTTTGAAAAAGTTGCAGGTACCCCCATTTTTGAGGTCGAAAAAGTCGATATCTCAGAATGACATGGCATATAGATTTTCTGACGTGTTTTCACTCGTAGAACCCGAATTTTGACATCCGAATGCTAAAAAATGCGATATGAAAAAGTTTACGTCGAAAAATCACTTTTTAGGCCATTTTTTCGACATTTTCGAAATGTTAGAAATTTGTGCGCAGATTCTCAATTCTATTTTTAGAATCTACACATACAACCATGTTTTACTACAAAAATTTAGAATTTTAAAAATAGGACTTTCAAGATATTTTGATCTAAATGTCCATTTTGAGGTCAAATTGGCAAATATGTCCTCATGCCGAAGGCTGAATTTTCAACATCTACACCTTTAGTAGTCCGAAAATGATTGCATATGATTAGTACAAGCATTTAAATCACATGTGATGGCTGGAAAATTAGAATAAATCGAAATTCAAAAAAATCATAAAATTCGCTTTTTGAAAATATCCTAAAAATTCGAAAAATCATATCATCGTTAAAACACTTTTTCTATGTATTTTATGTGCAGATTCGAACTCAGCAAGTCAAAATTTGTCAGAAAAAATGTTACATCTAATATTTTTAGATTTCGAAAAAATTGGTCCCCTCGAGGTGGAAAAAAAATCGAATTTTGAATTTTGTTCCATTTCCGGTAATTCAACGTGGGAATATGGAGATAAGATCTAAGTAGGCTAAACAGTAGTATTTTCTGACCACTAGAGGTGTAGGGCCATCCGTGGACTTATTATGTTCTCTGGTGGAGGGTCTCTTAAAACAGAGTTATGCCGGATAACGCACACGGAGCGTGCAAATTGTGCTCAGTCGCTCTCTTTTGCGCGCTAATTTGCGGAATTGAGACACATGCGTGCCATGGACCGACAACCGCACACGAAGTCGTGCTTATCCAAACAAGGAGGGAGGACTCTGCTCCGACGGTGGCATCCTATCGAGTTTCCTATGGGAGATATAACGCGCCAAATGAGGAGAGATATGAGAATAATTAGGGGTGAGAGACAAATTCAGAAGCTGATGAGCAAGCAGGATCAAAAGCGTAGGAGAAGCGCTCATTGTCTGCAATGTCTTCGCGGAGTGCTCTACGCTGCCTCGTCCTGCTCAATCTTCTTATACAGTCGGCTGGGAATGGTTAGTGAACTTGGTCGAAACTCTCAAAAATTGCTATCCTGTATTGTTAATATATTTATTGGTTCAAGGAACGATAATGCCCTATGTTGCAGATTTCGGGGTCTACTGGAATGCGATGAAGCGCCTCCAGGATCAGCTGTTCACCGGCTACGACAACGACACGAGTCCTTATGCGACAGCGTGTGAGTATTTGCACCAATGTCTATATTTATGACATTTTGCCTTCTCGAAAACAAAGATTTAGTCACTAACTTCACGTGGAACGGCAACGGAAGCTACGCGAAGATCATTATGCTCCGATCTCGGTTGCTGTCCATGGTGAGTATCAATCAATAAATATTTATCACGTCAAGCGTTATCGCAATATGAGGAGGGGTCGATATTATTCGGTAGTTGCATGGGGCCCGGAGTCCGTGTCCTGTTGTAAAAAAGGAATACACACAAAAACTTAAACGTGGTGAGTATTGATGTTTTGAATACAACAATCATTCATAGATATATATTGCAGCGGGAGCGAGAGCAGTCGTATAGTGCGCATACTGGAGTTGTCATGGTCAGTCATTTTGTAGTTTTACGATGAATAGTTTCACCACCTTCTTGGCATACCTTCGAATCAAATCACAACATGTTTTCGATCGAAAAAAACAGTAATGCTTGCTATACCAGGTCTGGGAGGACCCTCGACTGGCGTGGAATCCCGATCAGCACAGCGGTATCAACCACATGTACATGAGAAGGAGCAAGGTGTGGATGCCCGAGATCGTGCCCTGTGAGAGGTTCGCATGTTTGGGATTATTTAAAATTATTTGAAAACATTTTCAGTACCGGCGTGGATGCGGTGACCCTCTTCGACACGAGCAATGTGAAGGTGTGTATTCGAAACAACTATAGTTAAATTTTGCAAAAATGTTTCTATTTGCAGATTTATGCATCCGGGCAGGTCGTCATGTTGGCCTACTTCTTCGCTACCCACAATTGTGAGATCAAGGTTAGATTTATAACGAATTTTAGTGTTCAAATTTGAATCGAAAATGAGCAGTATGGTGTTTATAGTCTGACAATTTCCCGTTCGACGTCAACCACTGCATGATGTGCTTCATGATCGCCGGGATGCACAAGGACGAAATGCAGTTGAGCGGCTCCGTCGCGCCCGCGCCGGATCTATTCGTTTGTTTTTTCACCATTTCCGGTTCAAAACATCAAAACAATAGCAATAACACTTCAAGGGAACCGGCGAGTTCGACTACGACATCTTCCTGCCGAAACCCGTGATGGGCGTGTTCGTCTCCTTCGATGATGAGATGATGGTTTCGACTGTGAGAATATTCGTAATTTTATTACACCATTAATGCATTCGGAAAATGTCATACAATATGCATCGTTGGCTTTGAAATTAGACTTTACATAATTGTTGCATACTCGACAATACATATTTCTAACAATTGGGTCCAAATTGGCAGTGACCTAGCAGTGTTCTCCCGCGAGGCCAGGCTCGTAGACGAACACATATTTCCAGTAAATGTATCTTTACTCTTAGGTCTTCTATCACTTCGTGATCACTCGCCAGCCGCAATTCTGGGTCTCCCTCATCATCATCCCCACATTCTTCATCGGAATGCTCGTGCTCATCGGAATCTTCTTCGGAGAGGATTCGAACTCGCTCAATGGACTGGTCAGTCGTATTTCTCGCTACGTCTTGATGCCGCTGCTGCAACATAATGCACCTTGCTACATCAACATCCTTCTCATATCTCTCGTGCGATTTGCGTGTCATAGTATGGTGGTTATGATGAAGAAAGGTTTAAGGTGATGAATAGGAAATCTATTGTTTGCTATCATTCCAGGTCGAGATGGGTCTCACTGGTATGATGTCGCTCACTGTCATCGTTGGCATTCTCAATGACTCCATCGCCAAGTCGAAGGACCTCTCCGCGCTCGGTACTTTTGACTTTTGTCCAATCATAAAGGTCCCTGTGAGAGCACTAGGTCGGATGATCATTGTCGGATCACACGAGTTTGGTTCATCCGGTATGATGCCACTGTGATCATCTGACCTAGTACCCTTGTGAGAGGTTGCATAAAACTGGGAGTCCCGGTTTGCAAACCTTTCAAGGTGATTCTATGCGAACCCTAGTCTTCTTGGACGATAACAATGTTCTCAGGTCGCTTCGTCTTCTACGACATCATCATCGTCGTCGTTGCCGTCGTCTCGATTCTCATCGCCCATAAATTTCGAAGACGTCTGGTGAAGATCACGGATCGCAAACTGAGAATGAACAAGTCGTGAGTGATCTATCTTTTGAATAGATTTTGAAATTCGTGCCACCGTACCTTCATATCAAACGCTACTGAAATTGGTTAACTTGCTGAAAGAATATGCAGTGGACTCGTTTGTCGAGCACTCCTTTGAAATCAATGTAAAAGCTGCTCAGGCATGTCTACTGGCAGTGGATCAGACGGTACGGCGCAAGTACTAGTATCACTCGCTACACTCTCTTCGTCATCTTCTTCGTTCTCCATCTGATTAACCTGATAACTATGCTCATCCGACCGGAGGACACGGGCGCCTACGAAACACTCACCACCTTCAATGCGACCTTCTCCTGATTTACAGTTGTATTTGAGCGATATTCTGGTGGGGTGAAAAAACGTGAACCGACAAAACGTAAACATATCGCAGCTCCCTCGGGATTCGAAGTAGGGACTTAGGAGTTGTTGCATTGTTACCAGTATACCCTCCTCTACACCACCCTGTTTAGATCATCTAACTATATGAACTTGAGTTTCTCTCACAACCAACGTATAGGGGTTCAGGGTCCAAAATTGGTAATTTGAGTGGAAAATCATGATTAGATAAACACAAGATGCTGTAACCAATCGGAATCCCAGCTGCTCGGTTAGAGTACTTACCGAGGTACAAGAATATAGATTGATCACTGTACTTTGTGTTTATCTAACCATGATTTTTCAGTAAAATTCCATATTTTGGACCATGAACCCCTATACGTTGGTGGTGAGAGAAACTCAAGTTCACATAGTTAGAGGATCTAAACAGGGTGGTGTAGAGGAGGGTATACTGGTAACAATGCAACAGCTCCTAAGTCCCTAGTTCGAATCCCGAGGGAGCTGCGATTTGTTTACGTTTTGTCGGTTCACGTTTTGTCACCCCCCCCCCCTGATATTCTTGTTATCTCGCTACTCCCCACAACCTCTTCTAGAATTCGCTCATTTAAAAAGTATTGTTATAATTTGATGAATGTATTTTCCTTTTCGAGTAAGCATTTCTTTCCTGGAGAGATAGTATTTGCGAATGATCACTAGCACCTGTTTTCCCTCCCCCCGCAAGGTACAGGCTAATTAGCGGGCGCTAGCTCGAATTTTGTTTGCTGTGGGGGCAGACCTGCCGCCGGGAGAGAATAGCCTCACTACTTCGCGCGATGAATTGAATGAGTAGAGAGGGTGGGATGATTTCCGCGTTGAGTAACGCCGGCTTTCTTTTCCTGCTGCTTATGTCAGTCGTTGATGCTGCACATGGAGATAACGGTCAGTATTAGGCGTGAATTCATTCTACTAGCCAGGATTTCTTTAATCCACTCGAAGCTGAATCATCCGCAGATTTCAAGCCCTACTGGAAGACGATGAAGCAGCTGCAGGCAGATTTGTTCAAGGACTACGACGAAACGCTCAGTCCTTATTCAACTAAGTGTATGCACACAATATTCCTTTGAATTCTGTAATTTTCTGAGAAAATACACCTGACGTTGATCGTTTTTCAATTGAGATTCGAACTACTCGTGGAACGACGAGGGCGGCATGGCGAGAATTACGCTCATTAGATCCAAGCTACTCTCGGTTGTGCGTTTTTTAAAAAATTTGAATGTAATTTTGCGAAAAATTATTTGTTAACTTGAGAAAAAAGTGCATTTGCAGCACGAACGGGAGCAGTCGTTCAGCACCGCTACAGGGGTGATCATGGTAAGGAAAAATGGCCACTTTTTTTTCGGTTTGTAGCCACCACCCACCCTTCTCTCATCTAGCCCACTCATTATATTTTTAGGAATGGTACGATCCTCGACTCTCCTGGAACCCAGAGGAGTACGGAAACATCAGCCATCTTTACATAAGAAGAGGCAAAGTGTGGATGCCCGCGATTGTACCCTGCGAGAGGTTCGTCGATATTTTCGATATTTGGGGTAAATACCCTGAATTGACAAAGAAATCTCAAATGTATTACTCTTCTCGAACTCTAGTTTATAGACACGAGGATAGAGTCGAATTTTGCTAGCACTACCACATCTACTTTCATCAATCAGCGTATATTTTCGACTAGAGTTCACATTCATTTTGAAGATCGCCTAGAATCGAGAAACAAACTTCCGCTTCGTATATTCCAATTGTAGTACTGGAGTAGAGGCTGTTGAGCTGTTCGACACCATCAATGTCGGGGTGAGAATAAAATTTGCAAGATTAACATTTTAAAAGCCAATGCTGAAAGTTTCTCAAGTAGTTTCGCTTGTCCTGAATTTTTTCATGTTAGATCTTCCCTGACGGACGCATCCTCACTCTCGTCTACTTCTTTGCCACGCACAACTGCGAGATTAAGGTATTTCGAAAGTTTGATTTTAGAATAATACAAAACAAAAACAGCAAAAACAAAAACAATAAATGCAGGCCGACAACTTCCCCTTCGACATCAACCACTGCTTGATGTGCTTCATGATCATCGGACACCAGAAGGAGGAGGGGAGCAGTCGGACAGCGACCTGACCTATTCGTTAGATATTTGTTGTTGTTGTTGTCGGCGTCGTCGTACTGGAAAGACATTTCGCAGGGCACCGGCGAGTTCGACTACACTCTGTACCAGCAGAGGCCATACTTCAACATGGACTATTACGATGAGCGCACTGCTTTCTCCTCGGTGAGTGTTGGGGATGACAAACCGGGATATGAACTGCTTTGAATAAACCCCTGAGCTAATTGCACCGTTGAACATGTCGGCACATGCTGAACAAAGTTGTATTCAAGCATTATTAGAAATTCGATTTTCGAGTTTGTTTCGAAACTGTAAAATGGAAATTCAGTGTGTTGTGAATCGAGGCTTCTTATAATGAATTGTTGTAAATGCAGGTTGTATATCATTTCGTGATCGCTCGTCAGCCTCAATTCTGGGTCTCCCTCATCATCATCCCCACGTTCTTTATCGGAATGCTCGTGCTTATCGGAATCTTCTTCGGGGAGGATTCGACTTCGCTGAATGGACTGGTGAGGTGTACGTTCGAGAATCAGGGTGTTCACTCTTCATCACACACTAGATCACATCATACGTATAACAGTAGTAGATGAAGTTGCAAGAACACTTGTTAGGTGTATAGCTGCCAATTCTGTACATATTGTATTACTTATTTCAAAATCTATTTGAACTTTTCCATTTTTATTGCAATTTCAGGTCGAAATGGGCCTCACCGGCATGATGTCTCTCACGGTGATCGTCGGCATTCTGAATGATTCAATCCCCAAATCGAAGACGCTCTCTGCCCTTGGTAGGTTCAGTTTTCTGTGAATCAATATGGTATAAATCATAATTCATAGCTCTGTCTATTAGGGCGCTATGAGAAGTGCCATTCATTTAAGATCCAACCTCTACTTATTCTCAGGTCGCTTCGTCTTCTACGACATCATCATCGTAGTCGTGGCGATCGTCGCAGTGATTCTGGCGCTCAAACTGATTCGGCTACTGAAGAGGCATTCGGAGAGAAAGCTGAGACAAACGAAACCGTGAGTATACATTATTATTGGATCATTTCATGATTGATTATTTTGCCATCTACATTGCACTAACCGTGTTTTCTCGTGAGGCCAGTGTCTACGTCGGGGGTGGTGACAAAACGTGAACCGACAAACCGTAAACAAATCGCAGCTCCCTCGGGATTAGAACTGGGGACTTGGCAGTTGTTGTATTGTTATTAGTATGCCCTACACTACATCACCCTGATTAGATACTCTAACTATGTGAACCTGAGTTTCACTCACAACCAACGTATCCAAGATTGTCCAAGATTGTGAATTTCAGTGAAAAATCATGGTTAGATAAACACAAAATACCGTAACCAATCAACGTCCATTTTTCCGGGTTAGAGTACTTTCTAGGGTACTAGAATATCGATTGATTACTGTACTTTGTGTTTATCTAACCATGATTTTTCACTCAAATTCCCAATTTTGGACCATGAACTATACGTTGGTGGTCAGTGAAACTCAAGTTCATATAGTTTGAATATCTAATCAGGATTATGTAGTGTAGGGCATACTGATAACAATGCAACAACTCCCAGGTCCGCACTTCGAATCCCGAGGGAGCTGCGATTTGTTTACGTTTTGTCGGTTCACGTTTTCTCACCCCCCCCCCTCTACGTCGGGATGTACACCTTAACATTTTGTTTCAGAAGCTCCAACTGGGTGGCAGTGACAAAGTACGGAGCGAGCTCGAAAGTTCTCCGATACATCCTCTTCGTCGTCTTCTTCGCTCTACATCTCATAAATCTCATCCTGATGCTCATTCGACCTGAGGACAAGGGAGAGTTTGAGACACTTACCACGTTCAATGCGACCTTCACTTGACTATTCTGTTCCCTTCGTGCGATACTCGTGTTCTATGCCCCCCTACCATTTCCTCTATAACACAGGTATCGCGAGTCAGTGGAGGTGCGTGGGAACAATTTCCAACTTTTATTTTTTGTTTTGCTTTATATTATCGTAGGAACATACACTAGCGCCAACGTCTCGAAAAATCTAGGTCATAGGTTCCAGAGCCGGCTTTTAGGAAAATGCCGGTTTTGCATCCGGCTCTGCTATATTTCAGCTCCCATATGAGCTCCAAGTTGGGAGTGGGCTCAAAATGAGCGCAAACATATAATAAGAAAGTTTTATGTTTTGACCTAAGCGATTGGACAACATTTGGAATTGGACAACAGTTTTTGAAAACCATCTTTTAGACAAGATTAAAATCTACATCAATTTTGTGAGATACCTTCCCTGAAATTTTATTGCAGAATATACAAGCTGAACTGCATAGGTATAACATAAAATTAAAAATTTGAAAATCGAAGAGGGTCGTTTTTTGGAATATCGGTCCAAATCTCCGACCGTGCGAATGTCGATGTGAAAATTGTTAATTCCTGAACAGCTATATATGAAATCGGAATGACTAATGTAGAATAAGTTGTTTCATACACGATAAAGTAAGATTACGCTGTGAAACTCTAAGTTTCACTCATTCTGAAAAATCGATTTTTTACAACTCGATTTTGGCTAAATTTGGAAGCGGAAAACTGAACAATTGTAATTCCACTCCATTGACAACCAACAAAAATATAAAGTAGTGACTACCTCGAATAAGAACCTGTGTAAGTGAGGGTCTAGGGATATGCGGAGCTCTTGCCATATTCACTCGAATATGCTAACTCAGTGAGGTCAACATAGGTGTAAATTGCACTTTGGCTTTATTTTTGAGAAATTTGGATAATTTCAAGTGTCAAAATTCTTTATTAGTGAATCTTTGACAAACGTGTACAATAAAATCATAACAGTACTTAAAATAGAAAAATTGAAAATTTAAGTTCACACCTTTTTCACATTTTTGAATATCGAGCTATTTGCCCTTTTCAACGGCGTATGATTGCGTGAACATACTCACATAGATTTTTGACACTTGAAATTATGCAAATTTCTCAAAACTAAAGCCAAAGTGCAATTTACAGCAATGTTGACCTCACTGAGTTAGCATAATCGAGTTGATATGGCAAGAGCTCCGCATATCCCTAGACCCTCACTCACACAGGTTCTTATTCATGGTAGTCACAACTTTATATTTTTGTTGGTTGTCAATGGAGTGGAATTACAATTGTTCAGTTTTCCGCTTCCAAATTTAGCCAAAATCGAGTTGTAAAAAATCGATTTTTCAGAATGAGTGAAACTTAGAGTTTCACAGCGTAATCTTACTTTATCGTGTATGAAACAACTTAATCTACATTAGTCATTCCGATTTCATATATAGCTGTTCAGGAATTAACAATTTTCACATCGACATTCGCACGGTCGGAGATTTGGACCGATATTCCAAAAAACGACCCTCTTCGATTTTCAAATTTTTAATTTTATTTTATACCTATGCAGTTCAGCTTGTATATTCTGCAATACAATTTCAGGGAAAGGTATCTCACAAAATTGATGTAGATTTTAATCTTGTCTAAAAGATGGTTTTCAAAAACTATCTTTTCCAAATGTTGTCCAATCGCTTAGGTCAAAACATAAAATTTTTTTTATTATATTTTTCCGCTCCTTTTGAGCCCAGTGCCATATTTGTAGCTCATCTGGGAGCTGAAATACAGCAGAGCCGGATGCAAAACCGGAATTTTCCTAAAAGCCGGCTCTGGAACCTATGACCTAGATTTTTCAAGATGTTGGCTCTAGTGTATGTTCCTACGATAATATGAAGCAAAACAAAAAATAAAAGTTGGAAAAAGTTCCTGGAGGTTAGTTTTTTCCTCCACTGACTCATGATACCTGTGATAACGTTTAAAGGAGTGCTCCGGGGAATGAATGTTGGGGAGTCCCACCACGAAAATTCTGCGCTCTCAGTGGGAAACTGTAGCGATTTTACCCCAGGAATGAGCCAATACGTATGTAGAACGAGTGAAACATAAATGAATCAGGCGCTACCCTGCGCTTTCAATGAACTTTGCGCGCGTGTAAATAGCCTTAAAAGCGCCTGTGGAACTTCGTACAAAGTGGTATATGATTGGGTGAGTGAGCTCTACAACATCCATCCTGTATCTATGGGTGGCTGAACATTCCAGGGAGCACCCCTTTAATGTATTATTGTATTTTGCATACAATATGGATGCTTGTTTTGAAGTCATACCAATAAGAGGTTCATAGTTTTATTTGGCACCCTCAACTTTCCATCATTCTACCATCCCATAATATTGTTTGCTAAAATTGAAAACAGTTTCAAGCAGTGTATTTATTCATTTGAAGCATCTCCTACATGATCACTCGAATTCAGCAATAATCGGGAAGACAAGTGAATACGGGAATGAGGATGGTGGAATCGGATTATGGGGGTGTTCATGGATGAAGGCAGGATACATCACGCTGCTCGGCCTCATCAATATGCCAAGATTACCTGAATATCAATCCCTCAATATCGTTAGTTTTCTGTGAACTTTTGCGAAGTTTCTCAATTTCAAAAAATCTTACGTAGCAGGCATGAATGACGCCAGGGACGAAAAAGAGGAGTGTGAGGAGGATGTTGATTCCGAGATGGTAGGTGCATCCCTTCTCCATGAATACTCCCACGGGCTGAGAATGAAGAACATTGAGAGGAGTGCAATATGTGGCATTTTCCCACAAAAACGTTGTTTATTCAGAAATTCTCGAAAATTGCCAATATTATTCAATATCATAATGGTTGTTACGCATCACTTTAAAAAGATAACTATACCGGGAGGAAAAGGGCGCAGAGGAACTTGGGGATATCAGTGCAAGTAAGCGCCATTATAGATAGATCTGCAAGTTAGGAATCGCAAGCATTGAAACGGGAGGACCGGGGAAATACGGAGATCACACGAAAATGGCAAATGAATCAGAAATAAATAAATAATAACCAAAAACCGTGGAGAGCGAGGCATATTGGATTGATATCTTCTCCCCGTTGCCCATCTCGATTTTCTAGCTATTACACCCATTGAAATGAACGGGAAAAGATCACGGAGAAGCTATTCGGGAGAAAAGGGGGAGAGTCACTCAACAAGAGATGAGTTAGAGTTGAAAAACAGAAGGATAGAAGGAAGAAGAGGAGGGAAGAAGGGAAGTAGATGAGGCCACCAACCCATCATTGGGAACAAAGACATATTTGTTACATAGACAGACTGGGACCGGAAGAGAGATGATGACGATATACTAGGAGAGAACATGTTGTCGCCCCGATCTCATAAATATCACTGCTAGCTTCCTATCGAGATATATCAAGACATGTCGAAATCTAGAGAGGGTTAACGAGGGAAGAAAAGTGTGTTTTGACGAGAGGAGATAAAAGGGGAGGAAGAGTGCGCCCACTGTTATTCCCTCTTGCCACGAGCCGGCTTGTTTTCGCCTTGTTCCTCCCATCTACTCTCGCACTATTTCGTCCCCTCGCTCATCCTCTCTTCCAGTATCCTTCTCTCCCGGTATCTCCGCTCTCTAGCTGGTTGTTTGTCCCGTCCCGGAAGTGGGTCAAATTGGAGAATCGTGCAGAGTTCAGAGGTGAAATGGTATAGATACGTCTACGACGGTGTATATTATTGAGAGTACTGAATGTGAGAGCCAACTCTTTGAACGTTTTTTTAGGAAATGTAATTTCCTAAATGGCGAGGAAATTGGCCTTTTAGAAGAAAGGGGCGATTGTTTACTGCTGCGAACGAGGTCTCATGGGGGAGCGATGAGTGCAGCGTCTAAAGGGGTAGAAAAGGCGAGAGAACGTGGGAAAATGAGAGAGGGAAAGATGAATGAGTATCACCAGAGGAATGAGAGAAGGGACGACCCCCGGAAAGGAAGAAGAAGAAGCTAAAGGGAGAAGAAACTACTGGATTGGTTCGCATGTGGCACACATTATCCGGGAATATTTGATTCATGAAAATTCCCTTGTTGATGGCATTTTGTATGAAAATGAACGAATTTCTAGTGAAAGAATGTAAGTTTTGAAGACGCCATAGGATCCGATTTTTCAGATTTGCCAGGCCTATGATAAAAAAGTGAAAATGCACAGTCTGAGGTGACCATGTAAACATCCGTCGAACGAATTTGAATTCTCTCCACATTGCGTCCTTTCGATAACAAGAATCTTATAAGGATCACTACTTTGCACTTCAAATACGATACACACAATTATATTCTATCAACTGCTATTCTCCACAAAAAACACGCATAAACTGAAGGGGTAGAGAGGGCTGAGTACCAGAGCTAGTACCAGAGCCACTCAACTTTAAAAAGGGGCGGACTCGAGCGGCGGAGTCAGTCCCGTGTGCCATCTGAAATGCAAAGACTAATGGTTATGGGGAATTGAGCAATGGTCTGACTCTCTTCAGTTTGAACGCTCTCTCGCAGGTCAGAGATCCGAGAGAGCGTGCAAACTGAAGAGAGTCAGACCACCGCTCGGAGAATTGGGACGTGGATTGAAGGGGGAGAGACCAGTCGAGATGAGGAGAGGGTGACAGAGAAGTGTGAGTGCCAATCAGATAGATTGAGTTAAAGGAGGAGCAAATGCAAAGCAAAAACATTTCATCCCCATTGCCATGCTTCCCCAACGATAAGAGGTTCTAAAATTTTCACTTGATTAGCTCTGACCTAAGTTTTCGCAACTTGGCAGGTTGTGTACATCAGGAGAAATAGCTCAGGGAAGGAGCGAGATAGCGCGCGAGCAAGAGAGAAAGTGACCCTCTAGTTTCGCGAGTGGGAGAGAGTGACAAAAGCGAAATGATGTTTGTATTAATTTTAATTATTTATTAATTAGAATTAATTGTTCCGTAACATCAATATGAACACAAGTCCCACCCGCTAGTCCACGGCCATTTTGGCGCCAATTATTAAGTATACCAAGTAGATTTTAATATGTGGTTGATAATCGCTCATCTTATAAACGTTTTTTTAGATAATTTCCGAATTTCTTCCAATGTCGGAGCTATTGAACATCACTTGTTTGCCAACGGATCTCGTCCGGAAAATCATCGACATGGAACTTCAATCAATGATTGCAGACTGGTAAGGTTTTACCTAGTAAATAAATAATTACAATTCATCAATTCGAATTTCAGATTTCTCATCGGTGGAACTCTCTTGTCCTAGAGCATTTCAATCACTCTGAGGATCTTCCGAACATCGCTGTTTTCACTAAGTGATTGCGATTCGCCCCGTTTTGTGGAATCCATTGAAATACGAATGCATTTGGGCAAAAATCGACTTCGATATTTCGGAGTTGATCAGTGGACAATAATGGATGATGATTCGAACTCGGATGAGGTAAGTTATATCATCCAGGAGGGTAGATTTCGGTTCTTTCCAGACATGCGAAGTCCATTCAACTATTTCATTCTGTAATCCAGTCGAGCAAAGATGGCTGATGAAACGCATCAATCGATTATTCTCTAGATGCTCGCGTATAGAGAGACTGGACATTGACATTGGTATTTAACCTACACATGAAACTAGCACCGGTATCGATTAGAGATCTGGTTTTCACGGACATTCGATCGATTAAAGAAGAATTGTGAGTGGAAACATTTTACACAAAATAACTTCCGATTGTTGAACAGGCTACGATATCTTACAAATATGACCGCTTGGTTATCATTACTACAACCAAACACAATTTCCTGCCGAGCATTTTGAGTAACTTTATATTACGAGGTTTCTCAGTAAAATACAATTGTCAGCTAGCACGCGTCTTCTGTCATTCATGAAGAATTAGCTGAAAAGAAGCACTCCGGTGCAAATAGTGGTGGAAGGAAAGAATCCGTGTGTCCCACCTCGTGAACACATTGCTCAATGGCAAATCGAGGGCCGGAATCTGGGAAAGAAGAGTAAGGGGCAGGCCTCCGTTGTTTGCCAGGATGTGGGGGATGCTAGAATTCGCGCAACTATTAATATTTCCCCAAATAAAAAGAAATGAAACGTATAGGGAAATGTTTTTTTATTGCGTCGCCATTAATTTTCTTTTGTATTTACCTTTGATAAAAGAATTGAAAAACATATTCGAGTGTTCGATTTAATTCATTAAGTAATTCATTAATCGTTTCTTTGATATGGTGAAATGGAAATTCACATTTCACCTCTCATTCTCTGTTATTCGTCATCTAATTTCTCGATCTCGCAAATCTACGAATCAGAACAAAATAATATTAAGGTACGATCAGGTTTCCCTACAAGGTCATGTACAGGAGCCTCTTATCTTATCTTCTTGTGATCTTATCTTCATAATATCCCAATCCATAACGCTGGTTTATCAAATGAGAAGGGAGAGTGCGCGGGCACTACGTCGGATGAAAACTATGGCGTTATGCCGACTTTGAAATATCAAAGGCGGCATGTCGCAATAGTTCTCATCCGATCAGCGCCAGTGCGCGTCTTTTATTGCCGGCATTCCCTCTGTCTCTAAGTTGTATTGCGTGGATGCTTCCAAATAGATCCATTCACTCTTGCCTCTCCCGTCACTCACTCATTCGTTAAGCCAACGCTTGTCGTTATTGTAGACTTTACTATTGTTGCTTTAATGCGTATGATATCCAATTTTCTTTCCAGTACTACTATGTATTCCTCCTCCTTCATCTCGACTACTGGTAAGTTGCAGCCCGGGTAGCATCCCTTCGCTTGTCGTGAGTGTCCGATCAATTCAGTTAACGAAGCAGAGAGGCTTCATCACCGAATGGAGGTAAGATTTTGATATATGTAATATATATTTTGTATTATATCATTAATTATTTGTCACAGTTCATGCACATATTAATCTATATTTTTGATCTTGATATATTGAGTATTCAACATAGTTGCCCACGCCGGCGGCGAGACTCACGACCCCCTATACGTTGTTGCACGGTGCGCCCCTCAAAATGGGGGCGCGCAGTGCAACGATGAATAATGGGGTCATGGTCAAAAATCAATTGGTAGGTCAATGGTAGATCAATACTAGGTACCGTACCCAATAGTACAGTACCCCGATACCGAATGCCATTACCGTACATTTTTCATACATTTTTCAAAAATTCCTCAACCTCATAGGTTATTGTTGTATCCTTGTCCCTTGTTGATGTCCACGTAGACGGGAGAGGACGGATAAACACACCGTTTATCCACGAATAAATAAATAGGAGAAAATACTACAACAAAGAGCCATCAACCAGCTAGGGTGAGAGAGCGAGAGAGAACTGACAACTTAGGGC
Organism: Pristionchus mayeri; assembly: GCA_036245805.1. Classification (NCBI taxonomy): domain Eukaryota; kingdom Metazoa; phylum Nematoda; class Chromadorea; order Rhabditida; family Neodiplogasteridae; genus Pristionchus; species Pristionchus mayeri. Next base: position 13,104,378 of record BTRK01000006.1, read on the forward strand.
GACGCAACAATTGCCTAAATATAAGCTGAGTATATTTGCTGCGCGTCGACACCATTTGAATCGCTATTTAGCTAAACTACGGTAGGCGCGTTTTGTGGGGCGCACGAAGTGCGCTGGGTCACATACATGCAATCTGTGATAGGAATTATTACTAAACGGTTATTACTAATTCCTATACAACAGTTATGATACTTTAAAATAACTGTTTGCTCAATTTAGGATTTTAAGAATAATGTTTGACCCAAGGAACTGGGTTATGGTTACTTGGGTACTGTATACTCGATTGGGAACGGTACCTTTTTGAACAAATAAAGTTAGTTTGCGATAATCGGAGTTGCGGTTGTGGTATACGGTATCTGGGGTACTGTACTATCGAGTGGGTACGGTAAATAATCCTAATCTACCAACATATTTTGACAGCGACCCCAATACGTCCATGCGGAGAGCGCTCCTCAAAACATGGGCGCTCTCCGCAACCATAAGTAGGGGTTCATTGTCTGAAAATACCTCGCCGTCAGTGTTGGACAGCTATGGTATTCAATCTATAATACTCACCTTACATTTACAGACTCATCCCGCTCATTTCACAGTGGGTGAGGGATTCTGCGGTCTATGCGGACAAACTGTCATCCGATTACTTCGAACTCCTTGATCATGTGATTTCCGTGAGTTGTATTATCAGATGAATCAGAACCATGTGTGTTTGCCAGGCTCATGCTAAAGTCTTCGCTGAAACTTTCAACGGTAACAAGGCTAGCATTGAGCGCATGTGCTAGAATGCTTTTCAGAACACTTTTGTGAGTAGGGTTTCGAATTAATTTGCTTGATAATTGTTCTGCACTAAAATGCAGGTGTAATTCAGTCCATTTTCAGAGCTACATAACTTTCATCAAGCATTTGTACATCGAAAAGAAAATGGCGGAATAAGAAGCGCTAGGCAGGATCGAGAATGATGCAAAAGAACGGGAGGAAGCTGTGAGGATCGAGAGAGAAACGAAGGAAAAGAGGAAGCGGAAAAACCGGAGAGCCAGGTAAGTGATAATTAAAGGAGGAGTAAATGCAAACGAGCGCCCGGTTGGACTATGTTTCTCCTAGGGACGCACTCTCTTCAACTCGCGAGCTATCTCGTCCCCTTCCCTGAGCTTTCCCTGGAGATATCAACGTGAGCTTCTTATCGTTGTGGAGCTTTAGGCAGTGCATACGATAGCTTCAAAAATTGAATTTTGAGTTTACTCCTCCTTCAAATGCTCAAATTTCCGTATTTGGTTTCAGTATATCAATCTGAAAATGGATGACGACGATCGTAACGCAGTACATTTTCGAGTCAAGAAACGAGTCGAGATGGCAAAAATCATAAGATCATATTCGGAGAGAGTCTTCTCAGTCTTCTCTCCGATTCATGTATGGTGGTCTGAGACTCCGTGATGAAGAAACGGCGGAGAGTCTCGGTATGCAGGACGATGACGTCATCGAGGTTTATAGGAAGCAGTGATTTCATCTACTCGGAATCACTTTTCGTTAAATTGCATCTAATATGTGAACTCTGCGTTTATTCATTTCATCACCAGTATGAATAATGGTTACCAACCATGGTAAAATTGCATTACAAATAAACCCTCTTCTAATTAAGACGCATTGTTAATATTATATGCGCATTATCGATTCTAGTATGATTTGAATGGAGAAGTTTGAGGTATTTGAGATAAGAAGGATATCAACATGATCAAATCTTTATTTTTTATGGTTTACTGCTTTGAAAGATCTTCTTTGATTATATCAATTATCGGGCGGTACAAAACGTCCGCCGCTCGCATGCCCCAGACAAAATCGAGATGCGAGAAGCCAGTGAGATGGGCATTGATCTACATTATCGATTGATATAGTCATCGATTATCATATCACCGTACCTTCACGTAGTCCGGATTGAGCATCGGTAGGAGCAGTTCGTTGAAATCACGGGGGTCAGCGAGAAAATCGTCGTCGGACCTGATTTATAATTTTTAGATTTATTTAAATTTAGATTTGCAAAACAAGATGTTAATACCAGTAAAGATACATGTCCGTGGCCACGGATGTGAAATTGTACGCTGGTGGAGTCTTCTGAAAATGAACATAAATTGTGCAAAATTCCATCGTCATGATCACGACTACCATTTGTAAATAAACACTAAAGTACTCACAGTTCCGTAGTGCTGGATGTTCTTTCGGTCACTGCCGTAGTCATAGCGCGTCACCGTTCCGGCGACGAACTAAATTAATTTTTACTTTAATAACATCAGCATTGATTCACCATTTGCATCCAGTGAATGAAGTTCTGCGTTGAGGTACCAGCCGGATCATTTGCGATGTAGACTTCTACTCGAGTCTGCGTTGATATTTGGAAGGAAATATGCAATTGGCTGTCTAATGATGAGTGGGAAACCATTTTATACATATCACTTAACCACTAATTGCTCTGAAGGCAAGTGAATATCGCTTTGCTACGTTGTTTCCTACAATAAATGTTCAACAGGCAGATCTTTATTGAATATCCGAAATCTCACCGCATTAAATTGCTCGCTTGTTTCAGGTCCGGAAACGAGAAAGATCACGCTGTCGCACACTTTATCTGCGGAATTTACTGATTGTATTATTGCAATTGATTCTAATTCCTCACCTCCCTCGATATCGCTGCAGATCCACTGGGCGATCAGGTCAAACGCTTCGCCCTGTCCGAGAAATTCGCCAGCTCCAAAAATATCTTGAAATAACTGTAATACTTTTCGTATGTGTCAAAAATAGAAAATTAGATCACCTCCAACTCGCCGAGGAAATTTTGCGACATCACCGGTAGTAGACCTTTCGCGTATTTGACTGTGCCGATCGGAGCGAATGCGAAGAATTTCTTGATCTGATCAATATTTTATGTGTCATTTTACACTATTTAGCACATTTGGTAGTCAACGTATGACCTGAGTGAGCGTTACAGTTTTGATAGATGCTTACTCACCTTGGACCCGAACGCGGGATCGAGCGAAAGCCGCGAGAACATGGTCAGTGTTCCCTGTAAATCGATAACTACGATATTGTAACTTTGAACTCAATTCAAAACCTGTGAATGCCCGATGTAGTAGAGACTACTGCTGTTGGTTTGCCCCAGCACGTAATCGATCATCGCTGGTAGGTCGTACATTTGCATCTCGTCCCAACTGGACTCAATTGCAATTGTATTACGAAATATGCAAATACTTGCCTGAACTCCCAGAACTTGTCGTCGTCTACACTCAATTTGGAATGATTCTGAAAATGTTTAGCGATTACAATTGAGAAAATATAAATTGGTATACGGTTGGCAATGAGATAGCGATACCGCAATTTTCCGCTCATATGATCGCAAAGGCAATTGAGGGGGGGACTTTCGAATTTCCAATCCCACCTTTGAGTACGTATTTCCTCGCATGTTCCCTAGCCACACATCGAATCCAGCATCAGCGAAAACGAAACCTGAAATATGTTCATCGTTGAGGATTTTCGTTGGCCAATAACCTACTCTGACCACGTTAATAATTCGAATCACATGTGCATTTAAGGACACGAAAATTACCTGCCGACTGATCGGGCGGGTTCGCAATCCAGTTGCTTGAGTCACTCTCTAGACCGTGCTGCATGAATACAACTGGCCGGTTGGGCGAGTACGCTGACCCTGCTAATACAGGAATGGTAAAAAATACATTCCATTTGAGGAGCTAAAAATGGGAAATAGAAATATAATCTATATAGCAATATCGACCGCGCGCTCTCACACTCTGTGCGGGTCAAAGGCCACATGAGAGGGTTATGAGATCGCTTTCTCAGCTTCGTCGTCCATGCTGTGCTTTGATTTTGTTCAAGCACTTAATCGATTATATGTGCATTATTAACATATGCAACTTTAATAAATCACTACTAACCGTCCCTTCCGGTCGGTATGCGATGCAGGCCCAGTATGTATCCATCCTCAGTCGTCGCAAAATGCTCCTCCATCGGATAACCCCAGTAGCGGATGATCTCAGGCTGCAATACTTTGTTCATGCATCATTTTGAATCACTGTTTTGAATCAGTTTTTCGAAAATAACTAGATTTTGAACCGAAATTCACTCACAGCGGTCATGTTCACTTCTGGGTCTTGTAAGGCGGCAATTGAGCAGTTGAATATTAGTAAAAGTAGGAGAAGGATCGTCATGTCTGGGCTGAAAGAAGGAAAGAATGATGAGAAACAATCCTTATCACAGACAGTGACTCTAGATTCTGATAAGGAGTTTTAGAGCTCGACAATAACACTAGACTTGATGCGAAAAGCTATTTGAAATGAACACTATTGGATAATGATATTGTTCATGCTACAACAACAACACCACGAAAACTACAACATCATCATCAAATTCAACATCACAAAATACCAACAAGTTAACATTGTTTCAATTCGCACGTATTCTCTATTGTCTTTCTCCTCTCCTCTCCACTCCATTCATTCACTCCTCTCTCTTTCCTCGATGATGGGCGGTCGACTGATCGTTCTCCTCCTCCTTCTTCCCCTCTTCGCGTGGTCTTATCTCGAGAATGGATGCCGCGAGAAGGTACATTTTTTCCTATTTTTAAAAACAAATTCATATCCTATTATCGTTTTTTTTTCGAAATTATTTACAGCAATTCAGCATATTTTTAATGTTTGCTCTTTATATTTATATTACCCATTCGGCTTTTCAGGCTGCACTATGGGTTGGGTATTGCGGAGGAGAGATGTATACGACAACCGGCGATCACAATTGCACCGAAAAGGAGCTTCAGCAGGTCTTTCATCTATTCCTAGAGTGAGTATATTACGCGAACAATGATTTTTTACGGTATTAGTGTTCTTATTACCCATCTCTCAAGCCGCTCTCGCCCACACATTGGAGCTACCATCAACATACGCTCGAAGAGGGGTAGAGTTTGCAAAAATAATATTAACGCAATTATTTTCGTTATGTCTTCCGTCTCTCCTCTGAGGTGCCGTTTGAACTTCACGGTATTTTTCAGTATGGAACACGGTGTGTTCAAGGGACCCTTCTCCGGACCGGTGAATGAGCAGAATACGCTGTACTTCCAACGCAAAATATCCTACTTTGGAGAAACCGTCGAAAAGATAGGTGAGGAAATTTAAAAGCGAGTGATATTATCTCGAATAGTCTTGCTTTCAGAACTCAGAGTAGGCAAAGATGTGAATAACACTCAACTACACTTTTATGTCAAATTCGATGTTCTTGAAGTGGTCGGTTTTCAATTTTCTGTATCTGTTGTATAATATGTCCCACAACTGTTTAGGATAAACTACTGGCTGCACTATCCCGTTCTATGTTCGTGATCCACTTACGCAATGAAATACTCCACCTTCAGGCAGATATGTTAGTTGCACAACTGAAAGACAATCGAGGTGTTGTAGCGGAATTCTTCCACTACTACAATATACATAAATAATCAAACACCTTAATAATTTATTTCATAAAATTAATCCAATTCTCGATTGGCTCTAGCCAAAGTCATACGGTATCACACCGGTCAACTCCCGCGTCTCTGCTTTCGTACGGAACCTTGTATTGTGTTCATGCACATTAATATACCGTATGTTTTGCCCTTTCGCGATGAATTTTCCCTTTCCTACTTCAGTTCTACCTTCGCCGTCGTACTGAGCGCACGCTCTGTATTTTCGCTCTTATTATTGAACTCAGCTATCACCTTGCGGTTCCCTCGCTCACCGTTGAGGCCTTCTTTGTTGGACTTGCTTCTCCAACACTTCTTCTTTATTGCGTCGTGTCACTTTCACACGTAATTATTTCATCACTGTCAGGATTCCTTCTCGAGCCCTCACAGTCCCCTCACCGTCGACCAGACATCAACCAGCCGACGACCTTCCCTCGCTCTCACTCGAGCCTTCTTCAGTGGCGAGCACCCCCAAGACTTCGGAGACCACCTCCAGGTTTCTTTCACTTCTAAATCACTACTTTCCCTCCCCGTTAGACCTCTATTAAGTTCACCCATTTTCCCTTGTTGTGTAAATTAATAATAAATATTTATTCTATTTCGTCATCCCTCATTGTTGCGCAACACACATAGCCAGAGAATCGTCTGATTCTCTCGCATATGGTGCAATTCGACCTATTTAAGAACACCGATACGTCCGCGTGGCAGCATTCACTCTACTATTGAGCCCAATCCCCAACCCGAATTTATCCTCCCCAATACGGTCACTATCCGTAGGAAAACCAAGACCGTAATGGAGTCAACTTTCAAAACTGATTATGAGTCACTCCACAGCCTTCTTAGTGAACTCAAACCACTATTCGATCAGATTGATTTGGTAACCACCGACCTTTACAAAGTCAAGACATCTGACGAAATTCACCAACTGGCCTCCACTACCCGCCCCACTGTGGCGGACGCCGACCGAATTCTCTCTTCTTTTAGAGACGTTATGCAGGAAATCGAGGAGAAAGTCGCTGAGATGGTCAACCAAGAAGACGGCGAGAAGGACCAAGCAGCCAACGATCAAAGCCGTCTGCAGAGTGTGAACAAGAGCAAGGATGGATCCTGCCAACTTCCCATGGATGTGAGTAAACTTACGAACCTCTGAAAAAAAGGTTGCAAAATTCGATAAAGCCGTCGAGTTTAATTCACGTCACGTTACCTGGCTCACTCCGCCTTCCTCGGTAACAATCCCGCACGTTAGCACTAGTGACCTGATTCAACCATCCAATCACTCTCCCCCTGCGCTTAGTGCCCAGTCACCCCAGCCTACTGCCGCACCTTCTCCCCAGCTCACGCAACCTCACATCCCCAATCCCTCCATCCTCCCACGTAGTGATGGAGTCGCCGACGCATCGAGGAGTATCAACCAGACTACGCCTGCAAGTTCGTCATCGCCTCAACTCACTCAGCCCTCTGCTCCGACCGATTCAGTCGTTCACAAGCCTACTCTCTCGCTTCCGCCTATCAGATTAGAAACGTTCGATGGTAGTGACATCACTCGTTGGCCTGCCTTCAAGTTCCAAATCGAATCTCTAATTCTAGATAGATCAGACATCTCTGAAGCCGAGAAAGTCTTCCACATCCGCTCTTGTCTCAAAGGCACAGCGCATTCACTGATCGCTTCCCTCCCTGTACAAGGTGGTTTTCTCACTACGACTATGAGTAGATTAGAGTCTGAGTATGGTCGCCATGTCCTCACACAAGCCCGCTTAATCCAATCACTGAGGAGCATCCGTTCTAAGACACCACGACCTGAGGACCAGCTCACCGCTGTGCGTGCGATGATCAACATAGCCTACTCGATCAACAAAGAGTGGGGAATCGATCGACTAGCCATGCAACAGACGGTTGCCGAGTGCATCAACTCCAAGTTCATCACCCTCATTTCCCGCAAGAAGCCGGATTCTCTTCTTTCTGCCCTGCTTCTAATCGAGAGCCAGCTCAACGAGGAACTCGAAGAGGCACTCACTATTAGTGCGTTCTCCTCACAGCGTCCCAATTCCAACGGTGGTTCGCAGCCGCACAGGACCAGCAACCAGCCGCCGAACACTCACGCCTCAAGCACTCCCAAGCCTTCCAAGAAGGGCCCATTGTGTGTGTTCTGTGGACAGCACACCTACAGTGCTCAGTGCACACAATTCAGTTCTGCCAAGGACAGAAAAGACATCCTCCGCACTAAGTCCCTATGCTTTTCGTGCTTCTCTGCTAGCCATCCCTCACATGAGTGTCGGAAATCCTGTTCTACCTGCAATGGTAAACATCACACTTCCCTTTGCCATAAGCCCTCTACCAACCCCAACAAGGCCACCACCGTCGCATCTGTCACCACGAAACAACCCATTCAAGTGAACACTAGATTGTTCACTGCACTCGTTGGCCACATAAACCAGACTGCGTACCAAGTGCTCATGGCTCATGCGCTATTAGACAAAGGCGCACAAGTCTCGCTTATTTCTCGCAGCCTCGCAAGCCGTCTTTCACTTACGCCTGTGGATCAGCTACATGCCTCCATCACTGGAGTCATACAAAATGAGCCGTCTGTAGTTGCTTCCACCCACGATGTGGTTCAATTCCAGCTTGTTACTAATCGAGACAATGTGGCAATTAGGGCTGTAGTCCACGATGGCGAGAGTATAACTAACTCAATCCATCACCAACCCCTTTCACCAGTTGACCTCGAGGTAATCAAGACTACTATTCAGTCTGTACCACACCACCTCACTGACTCAACAGTCAGTCCCGACCTCTTACTTGGTGTCGGTGACGCACTCAAACTCACCCACAACTCCAAGGTTACTGTACTCCCTAGTGGATACCGCTTGATCCAATCTTCAATTGGACCAATAGTAGCTGGATCATCAGACAGCTCTGAACAGACATCTTAATCTTCCACTCCTTCCGAGCCACCCACCTTCCCACCCCGCTCCGACAACAGCTCACGTCCTTCTCCTACCACCCCTTCACTGAAAGTGGCGTCGATTGTCACATCAGCCGACCTCTCAGCCGACTTTGATGGCAGAACGTTTCCTCTCTGTAGATCCAATCTCGCGCATTTACGAGACTACTGAGAAGGAAGAGCGCAAGCTCGCAGATGAAATGGTGTCAAAGCACTTCGACGATACTATCCAGTCACGCGACGATGGCTACCACGTACAGTATGCCATCAAGCCTGATGCGAAGTCAGCCCTCCCAGACAACTATAATCTCGCAGTGTCTCGTCTGGCCTCGACCACTAGAAAGCTGTCCACTGACAAAAGTCTTCTCTCGTTCTACGAATCAGTCATCAAGGACCAAATCGCACTAGGACAAGTAGAGATAGTAGACTCCTCTGACACTAGTGGAACCATTCACTACCTGGCTCACCAGCCTGTACTGAGACCAGACAAGCCTACTACCCCACTGCGCATAGTTTATGACGCCTCTGCTCATCTCAAAAACAAGCCATCACTGAACGACATGATCTACCCCGGTCCGAGTGACCTCGAGCGCATTCCATCACTTCTTCTTCGCGCAAGACTGCGATCAGTTCTCATTGTGGCTGACGTTGAGAAAGCCTTCCTCCAAGTGAAGCTGTGTCCATCCCAGCGAAACATGCTTCGCTTCCTCTGGCTAAAAGACAATAAGCCAGTCACCACCCAGAACCTTCTCACATTGAGATTCTGCGTTACCCCCTTTGGTGTCAATCAGAGCCCTTGCCTTCTCAACAAGGTGATCAATCACCACATTCTGCAGAAAGGCGAAGAGTGTGACCCGCACCTGGTCAGACAACTGATCACTAACCTCTATGTTGATAACATCATCATCAACGTTGACACACCATCAGCCCTCTTGCACACACAGTCGAAGCACATCTTCGAGTCCATGTCCATGAACCTTCGTGACTACGCGTCCAACTCCTCCTCGTTCATGACACATGTACCAGAACCCGACCGATCAACAGACTCCAATCAGAAACTGCTTGGTCTCACGTGGAATACCACCGAGGACACACTAGCCATCAAGATTCCAATCTCTCCCAAAAGAGAAAAGGAATCAAAGAGATCGATGCTGAGCACTGTCTCTAGCGCGTACGACCCACTAGGTCTCCTAAATCCCCTTCTACTCCCTCCCAGACTCACAGTCCAGAGTCTCTGGAATGTTCCACTCAAGTGGGATGAACCAGTCAATGAGACTACTAGGGATTCCTTCCACGACCAAATAACAGACCTCGAGCAGTTCTCACTCCCAGTTGATCGATTCACGCACATCTCTGAAGCCGACGAGATCACTCTTGTCGCATTCAGTGACGCCTCTAAGTGGGCAATGGCTGCTTCTGTGTACAGTTATGTACCTGGTTGCAAGCCATCCCTACTAATCTCCAAGACCCGACTAGCACCAATAAATTCTACTTCCACTATACCCAAAATGGAACTCGACTCACTAGTCATGGCTCATACATTGCTCCAGTACACAGTGGATAGCCTTCGGAAAGAATTCCCTGAGAAACAAATACACACGTATACCTTCTCCGATTCTGCTGTGGTCCTTCACTGGTGCAAGCCTACTTTCAACAAGCCAGTCGGTGTCTTCGTCTCCAACCGAGTCAAACTCATTCACTCAATCAGAGACACACTCTCATCTGATAGCCATCTTACCTACCATCCGCCTCGACACGTGAGGAGTGAACAGAATCCTGCCGACCACGCAACTCGCGGACTCTCTTCCTCTGAAATGAACGAGCCTTCTCACCAATGGTGGATCGGCCCTCATTGGCTGTTTCTGACCCGGCTGAATGGCCCGACACCAACCTGTCAGACCTCCAGTACACGACCCCGACCCGTTCACACTGACTGTGACCCCTGAGGTTATCACACCACCTCCACTAGACAAGGTCATAGACCTCACTCGGTATTCCAGCCTCAAAAAGGCAATCAACGTGACGTCATTTGTCTATCGCTTCATCACCAGATGCGCTACCAAGTCCTCCAACACCAGCATTCACGAGAAGCTGAAGCACATCCCCACTACTCCCGAGCCTTCTCTCAGTGCTACCGAGAAAAGATTCGCCCTCAACAGGCTAATCTCGTTCAACCAGAGATCGGTCGATGACTTTCTCAAGAAAAAGACTTCACTGGTCGAAGATCCAACCACTGGCCTGTTTAGAGTCCACACCAGACTTACCAACTCTGCACGATCAGCCGACTTCAAACAACCGATCTTCATCCACACCTCGCGGGACACCACATTAGCACGGCTTCTTATCAAAGACATCCATGCATCCACCCACGCAGGAATGGATGTCGTCCTCAACACCCTCAAGAGCAGATACATGGTCCCACGAGCCAGACCTCTTGCTAAGTCCACTCTGAAGCAGTGCATCCCTTGTAGGAAGACAAACAACCTCTCCTTCGCCTATCCCAAAAGCCCACCACTACCCGGCGATAGAGTAAAAGAGAGCCTTCCTTTCGCACACTGCGGCATAGACTACGCTGGACCCTTCCATCTTAATGACGATTCCAAAATCTGGATTGTCGTTATCACTTGTTTCTCGACCAGAGTCACACACCTCGAAGTAGTCTCATCACTGTTGCCGTCGGCCTTCATATTAGCCTTCCGTAGATTCTGTTCACGCAGAGGAACACCCCAAAGAGTTACTTCCGATAAGGCGACGACCTTCAAATTGGCCAGTACACTGCTGTCCAACTCCGAAGTCGATCCAGACGTCAACACTCTCTTCTCCTCACTGGGAATAACATGGTCCTTCACCACTGCACACTCTCCATGGAAGGGTGGAATCTACGAGAGACTCATCAAGATCATCAAAGACTCCTTCTCTCGTTCAATCGGAAGACGCAAGCTGTCTAGAGAAGAGTTTGACACGGTCACTTGCGAAGTAGAAGCACTCCTGAACTCGAGGCCACTCACATACGTTTCCTCAAACGACGTTCAGTCATTCAACGGCCCAGCACTCAGGCCAATTGACCTCATCCTCCCCAATTCCTTCCTAGGGACATCACTCGTTCCCTCAGATGCCGATGATTACCACCCTCCGGAGGAAGAGAATTCAAGTAGGGAAGCTGCACTCAGACAACTAAGGAGATCAATCACAGTCGTCGACACCTTCTGGAAGAGATGGAACACCGAATATCTCACCAGCCTTCGTGACTCGGCCAATAAGTCATCTGACCCTCTCCAATCCACTCGTTCCTCCATTTCTTGCCCTCAGCCAGGTTCCATTGTACTGGTCATCGACGAGAGTGGAACCACACCACGATCGAGTTGGAAAATGGCAAAAATCCTCTCATTAACTAAGACTTCTGCCACCCTGAGATCACACACAGGCCGTACTATCGAAAGACCACTGAACCTTTTGATCCCTATTGAAATCCATTCCAGTGAAGAAACACGTCCTGATAACACTGTAGTTCAGACGTCTCATCACATGGTCACTAGGTCAAAGGCTGCCCACCGCCTCTAGCCTTCTCCCCTTTCCCCCTGCCTTTCCATTCCCTCCCCGAGGATTCCACTGTGACTACACATTGTAATTATAAATATCTTCCCTTATCTTCCCTCCCACTTATCACTTACTTTCAGGCTGCTCACAATCAGCCAGTCATCGATCAAGAGATGGAGGATGAACTCCTCAGTGGAGACGTCAACCCCAACCTCGCGGAGATCAAGGACTACATTGACATCGCCTGCGATCAGCTTCTGGGTGCGATCCACGACAACCAGAGCAAAGACGACGCTCGTCAGTGCCACGACGACATCATCCGTCACGTTAAGAGGGATTCAGCCGCCTTGAGAAAACGGTCACCGCCGAACTCTCTCAGATTTTCCTTACCTTATCCGCACTTCTTAATCAGAAATCCACCCAGCCTTCTGCCCCTACTCCCCTGTTTGCCCCTTCTTCTCCCCTTATTCGTACGCCTTCCGTTAAGCCCACTCGCTTCAATCCCATTGCTCGCCCCTCTAGCGATCACCGTCGCCCCTCTTCCTCTCGAGACACCTCTCGTACCCCTACCACTTCTCGCCCCATTCGCAAATCCAAGCCTTCTAGCACGGCATGCACCTTCTGCAATTCGACTGACCACTTCACTCGTTTCTGCTCCGTCGTTAAGAGTATCGCTACTCGCCTTTCTCTCATGAGAGACGACCAGTGCACAAAGTGCTTCCGTACCATGGACGCATCTCACGCACCCACCTGCGAGCCCAAGCACTGCAAACGGGGTTGCCTAGACCTCAATGGAAGGTTCAAGCGACATATGGAATGGTTCTGTCCCAAGAACGTCGACCTCCTTCCTTGAACATCCCTAGCCTTCTTCCCCCCTTTTGTTATCTTCGGCCATTTGGCACTTGTTAGTCATCCTCGATGTCTGTTGTCTCCCGATTTCTCCCCAATTGTTGTTGTTTCTCGTTGATTGATTGTTCCCCTTGATGGCTTCATAAAGCACAATCATTCACTCTTTTCCTCCTCCACATCACACATCTCCCATCCCTCTTTTACTTCTTCCGTTCTCGCTCCCCCCGAGTGTAGCGGAATTCTTCCACTACTACAATATACATAAATAATCAAACACCTTAATAATTTATTTCATAAAATAAATCCAATTCTCGATTGGCTCTAGCCAAAGTCATACGGTATCACACCGGTCAACTCCCGCGTCTCTGCTTTCGTACGGAACCTTGTACTGTGTTCATGCACATCAATATACCGTATGTTTTGCCCTTTCGCGATGAATTTTCCCTTTCCTACTTCAGTTCTACCTTCGCCGTCGTACTGAGCGCACGCTCTGTATTTTCGCTCTTATTATTGAACTCAGCTATCACCTTGCGGTTCCCTCGCTCACCGTTGAGGCCTTCTTTGTTGGACTTGCTTCTCCAACACTTCTTCTTTATTGCGTCGTGTCACTTTCACACGTAATTATTTCATCACTGTCAGGATTCGTTCTCGAGCCCTCACAGTCCCCTCACCGTCGACCAGACATCAACCAGCCGACGACCTTCCCTCGCTCTCACTCGAGCCTTCTTCAGTGGCGAGCACCCCCAAGACTTCGGAGACCACCTCCAGGTTTCTTTCACTTCTAAATCACTACTTTCCCTCTCCGTTAGACCTCTATTAAGTTCACCCATTTTCCCTTGTTGTGTAAATTAATAATAAATATTTATTCTATTTCGTCATCCCTCATTGTTGCGCAACACACATAGCCAGAGAATCGTCTGATTCTCTCGCATAGGTGTGCATAATCTATGATATTTAATCGTTTGTCAAATTTTAGAGAAGTGCCGTCTATCTGATCCCGCCACAGTAGTGACAACGCTACCGTCCAGCCAGAGTGAGAGCGGTCTATAATACTATATTTTACATTTATTTCACAATTGTTTAAATAATTTGTAAATCAATTGTAGCATCCGCATCTGTGCATCTTCCGACCGATCTGACTGCCTCACCACCAACGACCTCAACAGCAACTGCAGCCGCCAGCCTCTCTGACATCCGTGAGAACTCACCAGTTTCGATATTTTTAAATCACAACTATACACGTTTAAAATGGGCGATGAATGTTGCGCTACATATTTATGCCGGTGTATCGGAGAAGTATCGGAATTCGCCGAATGAAAATAGTTCAGCCTTTCCTGTGGTCGAAACTCTGGTCGGAGTATGCGCCCTTCTGCTCCTCATTCTAATCGTACTCGCCGCCGCTTTCCTCGTCTGTTGATCTTTGATTTGCTCTTCACAAGGTTGATAAAAGAGTTCCACTATTTTCAGACCCTTCATTTCCGAAAGAAGAAGAAGGCCGAACTGGTTAAGAAGCAACCTCCCACTGAATCAACACTGAAGAACAACTCATACGATCGCAATTCGAGTGAGGTACGAGCAACAAGTTTACAAAAGGTTTTATTTTTGAATCTACACAGCAACCAAATTGATGTCCATTTTAAATATAATAATAAATTTTGAAGAAAAACAGTTTGTATTAAAATGTTGTAGAAGGAGACGTGGCAGCAGCGTTGGATGCGAGAGTTGAGCGGCCGAAAACGCGAATCGGCCAAGGTAAACATATATTGTCTGATATTAATGTTTTAAACATCGTATCTGCATGTTTATTCAATATTTAATTACAAATATTGTTAAGAACGGGCATCCCTCCTCCTCCAACTCAAGTCAGCTAGCCTCGGTCGCTCCCTCCAGCGATATTCCATCGTCCAAGATGGAGGAAAACACTCAGGGTACCATTGATGGGGTCAGTAAATGGATCAATTTGGTGACATCGTCGTTTTAATTTTCGTAATTTGTGTATATTTCAGAATCAGACGACGACTCTCTCTAGACACGAGTCCATGGGCAATATTGATGGGGTCAGTTAATCAACCGTCATTCATGACCGTTAATCTCTGAAACTTCTTATAATTCCACCGAAAAGCATGTATCCTTTATTTTCCAATTATTGTAAACAAAACAAATATTTGAGACTCAGACAACAACTCTCGCTAGAGACGACTCGATGGGAAGTTACAAGCAGTGAGAGGCACTCGGGAGAGTTAAAGAGAGTAAACAATCACGTGAACAGCAAGAGATGCATGAATAAATTCAGTAATGTATAATTTGTACACCATCTCAGCGAGTAAATCGTGAAATAAATTGATCGTATTATTCACGTTCTCTCCCTTTTTTTACCACATTCAGTAGTCCCAGTATACCGAATATTCAGTATATGCCGTATTCTTCTTAACTTGTGAATCATCTCGACATTTACACCACGATCTTCACTTGCTTCACTATTCCTCATCCTTTTCCCTAGTTTTGTGTCGATTTCGATTATCACCACAGTATGATAGCATTTAGACAATTATCTCGTCATGATACTTCTACAATGCATGCGCATATTTTGTCTTTTTTATAGATGCTTTCATCATTTCAGACTGCCATCAATTTTGAATGTCGAGAATCAAAACAATAACAAGGGGGCGGACAAAAGAGCAACGGACAAAAGAGCAACGGATCACCGTTCGATGGGGAGTCGAAGTTGGAACTTG
This sequence comes from Pristionchus mayeri, assembly GCA_036245805.1. Taxonomy (NCBI): domain Eukaryota; kingdom Metazoa; phylum Nematoda; class Chromadorea; order Rhabditida; family Neodiplogasteridae; genus Pristionchus; species Pristionchus mayeri. The sequence goes on from BTRK01000006.1 coordinate 13,119,919, forward strand.
GAAATTGTTGCATTGTTACTAGTATGCGCTCCACCATACCATTCTCTTTAGATCATCTACGTAGGCGATCATGAGTTTCACTCCCCCACCTATGTACCACCTATCAGGTTGATGCAAAAGTCTTGCGGTTTTTTGTGTACGTACTTTGAACTATAACAATTCTCTTGTCCCAAATCACAATGACTAACAAACATAGCAGTGTTTAGAGGTATGCTTGTACTTTACATACATACATTTCAATCAATCCGCTATCGCAATCAACTCAAGAAATTATAATAAACTCAATTGCAATTGATGCTCAAATTTTTGCATTAATTGCATTTTACTGGATATTTGTTGGCAAAATTCACGAAACCTGCCCATACTGATGTCTGCGAAGTATCACGTATACTCCTTCAGAAAATATGTTCCAACTGTGCCTCGATTAAGTTTGGACCGAATTACATGCTATTGAAAATATATTGTCCACAATGGCTACATGAAACTTTTTCGGATTTTTTGCATCGAAGACCAAACATACAGGCTTCACTATGAGTGCGCTATATTCACCCACAAAGAGGCTTAATTCTCAGTAAAAAATATTGGCGCCTGCATCTATCTCGTTTCAGAAAATTATTATTAAATTTTTTCGCAATTTTAAGTTTGTCCTACTCTTGCCTCTCCGATTTAGCAATGCTGACAGGGTGGGCATATGAAAGAGTATGCAAGGCCTCATTAGTAATTAATATACTGAAGTTCGTCGGTCAAACTGAAAGGAAAATGGAAGACAAAAAATGAAAAAAACCGCAAGACTTTTGCATCAACCTAATATGTTCATGGTCTGAAAATGCGAATTTGGGTGAAAATGTACGGTTAAATAAACTACAAATACCGTAACCACCCAATATTACAGTGCCTCAGTAACCACTGTATCCGAGTATCATGGGTTTCGATTGACTACGGCATGTGGGGTTTATCTAGCCATGAATTTCCGCTCAAATTCGCAATTTCAGACCATGAACATATTAGGTTGATGCAAAAGTCTTGCGGTTTTTTTCATTTTTTGTCTACGTAGGTGGGGAGTTAAACTCATGATCACCTAGGTATAGGATCTAAACATAATTGTTTGGTGTAGCACGATTTTAGAAAGCGCTTCCTCCGTCTTCAATCCGTACCAAAATAAAGATAAAAAAGAACTCGAAAAAGTACAGAACTACTTCACAAGACGTTTATTTATGCGCTGTTTTAATCATACCTGGGAAAACATGCCCACTGCTCTCGCTCGCAACAAGAAACTGGGCATTGAGTCCCTAGGGAAGCGTAAAATAGCGATTGATAAGAGAGTAGCCACAAATCTCATCCGAGGCAAATATAGTATTTCCAACCGAAAACCACATTATTTCAAAATCTACTACACTCGAAACGGCATGAACTTCAATAATCCTCGATCGAACCACAACTACAGACAATAGCTTCTTTCCAAGAGCGGCAAGGCTTTTAGTAAATGCCGAGAATCAAACCAGTTCATCTGAGTAGATCCCCCCGACCATATTATCCCAATAACCACTCGTCATTTTAACCGTCATTAATTGCCTATTCTATTTCAATTCTGTGAATGTTATTTCGAAAGAAATAGCATATATATATATATATATATATATATATATATATATATATATATATATATATATATATATATATATATATATATATATATATATATATATATATATATATATATATATATATATATATATATATATATATACTAGTAACAATGCAGCAACTCCCAAGTTAATACTTCGATTGTCCAGCGAACGGTGATCCGTTGCTCTTTTGTACGTTGCACTTTTGTCCGCCCCCCAATAACAAAGGACACGGATCTCAAAGACTACTTGGACCAGTGATTTGCCTCATTATCTGATGAGGCAAATCACTGGTCCAAGTAAGATATTGTCAGTCCGTTTGATCCAGTTATCATCCCCCAATATGTTCGCCAATTGCCGTTGGTGCCCAAACGTGAGACTGAGCTTTTTGAGAACTGAATGAATCCAAGTGTTTCAATAAGGAGTGGTGTCTTTGCGGAGAATCGTCTCACAATGCGGTATCTGCAGTACATGCAAAACATGAATTTCCTGGTGACACTCAAGAAAATGTTCACTCAAGAAAATAAATAGTGGCCAGATATATGTTTTAGATTGCTTGGACGACTTCTTTCCAATAAATGTTGAATGGTAATGAATGCAAAATGTTTGTTATTATGTTCCATACAATATCTTGGCAATTTATCCCAACGGCTGTTCAGTTACTCTTCAATTTCTTGACAACGAAATACCCAGACATGTACCCAGCCACAATTTTGAGCGAGTGCAACGAAAGGAATACTGCCGAAATTACCAGCAAAGCCAAGAAGGCAAACACATCAATGAGATAATACTGAGCAAAAGTCAATTGCGCTCCGTAATGATCAAAACGTCGATGAGGCCCGAATTTGGTCATGAACTCCATGTTTCGGACGAAAACCTGAGTTTGCAATTAAATTTAGAAATTAGTTTCAGAAATATCACGTCTTTCATGTTGAACGGGCGCTCGGCAATCATGTTGGCGAGTGTGACTGCGTTTGAGTTGAAGCTGGAAACAATTGGATTTACGTTTCCACAGCATGTTCTTAATGGGTCACTAGGTCGGATGATCACCGTCGGATGGTAGCCTATTGGATGATAACCAAAAAATGGATCCATCTGTAGAACCTTTACAGTAGGTTCCCAAAGCGTAAAAAATGATTCTGTTAAATTTCTACAGAACGGTACATTTTTGGTTACCATCCAGTAGGTTACCATCCGACGGTGATCATCCGATCTAGTGCCCTAATTGGATATCGGCATCTTAGCTAGCCTCTTATCTTTGAGTACTCGCTCAATCGCCTCTTCCAGCGGGCCCATTCTTCCCAAATCCTCCTTCCTGATCATGATTCCCACTCCATTGCGTTCAGCCTGAAGTGCCAATTTTATGTTACTGAAGCCTGTACGAATAATATGAAAGTCCACAGAAACCTGTCGAGAGTTTCGAAACTGATCGGAGGTGACAGGAATGCAGATCAAAGGAATTCCTGCAATATGTATGTGTTCATATAATATTTTACAAAATCTATTAATGTGAAATGTTATTTTATTTTCTATGCTACTGCAGTTATTTATAGAAAACGTACAGTAGCGCCCAAAAGTATTGAAACGATTAGAATTTTTCATATAACTTTTTCTACCGTTGACTTAGCAAGTTCGATGTTGGGGCGCTATATAACAAATCAATAGAAGAATATGAGGCGAGTATTGCGTCATATTGTGCCTCATAACTAATTGCGTAGTGATGACGCAATCGAATTTCACTTTTTCAAACAGGCTTTATTCTTACATAGATTTTTTCCTACTCGCCAGACTTTCTGTAGTTGGAGTCATATCCGAGGCCTACCCAGAAAAAAAATTATGAGGTTGCTGCGCGACCGCACGTTTGCTGCAGCCTTGCTGCAAAAAGGGGGTCTGAAATTCAGATCTCGGCTTCTAGACCAGATAGAGACTCGTTCAAAGCACCAAAATGATCCTCATCGCGATCCCAGGTGATCCTGTGAATTTGGAAAGGATATTCCAAAATTTGCCCTCAGGGCATGGAAAATCACTTTTTCACATGACCACTTTTTTGGAGATTCATAACTACGTAGGACCTGTATATAAAAATATGGTTTTTGCTTAGTCATATTCATTATGTTGTATATATATGGTTCCCTACTTTTTAGATTGTTTGATTATCTTTCCTGCCTTCGGCGATCATTTATCGGAGGTGCACCGTGGTTCTGATTGCATGACCCTTCGATAACAAGTTTGCGGGAGAGTTAAGGAAAACTTTTGTTATTGTGTGTACAAGTCCAACTTGTTCTGGGGAATTGATCCCCAACTTTTTTTAATGTTTGAACAACTCTGGGCACAGTTGGAGATAGAGCGCAGAAGAAAATAGCGGGCCGGGGACTCGAAAGAGCCTCCGAAAAACGATCGCCGAGGGCAGGAAAGATATTCAAACAATCTAAAAAGTAGGGAACCATATATATACAACATAATGAATATGACGAAGCAAAAACCAGATTTTTATATACAGTTCCTACGTATTTATGAATCTCCAAAAAAGTGGTCATGTGAAAAAGTGATTTTCCATGCCCTGAGGGCAAATTTTGGAATATCCTTTCCAAATTCACAGGATCACCTGGGATCGCGATGAGGATAATTTTGATTTCAGACCGCGATGAGGATCATTTTGATTTCAGATCTTAATTTCAGACCCCCTTTTTGCAGCAAGGCTGCAGCAAACGTGCGGTCGCGCAGCAACCTCATAATTTTTTTCTGGGTAGGCCTCGGGCATGACTCCAACCACAGAAAGTGTGGCGAGTTGGAAAAAATCTATGTAAGAATAAAGCCTGTTTGAAAAAGTGAAATTCGATTGCGTCATCACTACGCAATTAGTTATGAGGCACGTGATGACGCAATACTCGCATCGCATTCTTCTATTGGTTTTATATATAGCGCCCCAACATCGAACTTGCTAAGTCAACGGTAGAAAAAGTTATATGAAAAATTCAAATCGTTTAAATACTTTTGGGCGCTACTGTATTATAGTAAAGAATACTTCGTTTTAGTCAAATTGTCTCAATGACAATCTACCAAAATAGAAGGTTTGGGGAAGTTCAATCACTTATCAAACTATATTCTAACCTGCTCCAGCCGCTTCCGTGATGCTGCCCTGACCACCGTGTGTGATGAAGGCGGTTAGACGGTCGTCATCTACAACAATCTTCACTTTTTTTCGATACAAATCAACGTTTTCTCACGCAACAAATCATGCTGCGGCGCCCAAGTGACCTCTACGAGATTATCGATTCCATCAGAGATGTTTTGCTCTGGTTTCTGAATTTTTCCGCAGTGAGTGTGGACGAAATCAACATTTCTATAGTTCAAGACATATAATCACTACGTGAAACTCACTTCGTATTTCCATATGAATGTCACATTGGGAAATTTATTCACAGTTGCTACGATCGTTTCTTTAAATGCTGCAGGCATCAAATGCGACTTCATCAAGGTTCCGAATGAAATGAAAATGGTGTGGTTCCGAGCATTTAGAATGGACATCCAGTACTGCAAGAGACATGCATATTTGTTTCTATTTAAAAAATCAAAATTGAACTTCATCCAGTTGATTATGCCCGGAGTGCACACTAATTCCTCCGATGTCAATCACACGAGGTGAAGTGAGCTTCGGAAAATCGGCGAGTGGATCAGAATTTAAGAACACTAGCGAGGTATTGGCCATAATTTCCTGGAGAATTTTTTTGTATTAGTGTCATCTGATTATGCGATACTATCGAATATCAAAGTCAGTATCCAACTTTGTATATCTTATGAAGCATAAACGGTCTTCAGTTTTGATGAAACTTAAAAAAACAGTGAAACATACTCGTATATTCAACTGATAGCAAAACGTCTGATCGAGCAGTGCTTGATACATGTCCAGGTGGTGCTCGAAAAATGAGTTCATCTTCAGGAAGGCAAGTGTGTTGAGCAGACGATCGAGAAATGTCATGCGAGCTCCCGCTGAGTCGCCCATATACGCTGAAATTAAATCAGAAAGATTAAAAATCAATGATTCATTAGTAGGGCTATCTTATTGAAACATTTTTGCTGTTCGTGTAAGTTTCATGTCCGATAAAGACGCTAAACGACTATACTATAAAGACGACTATAAACATGCTCATCAGCTTTTAGGTTGAGCATAAAATTTGCGCGATGTTGGGCCTCAACTTTGAGTTCGTGCATTTTCTTTTGCTAAAATAACTATCTGTTGTCCTGATGTCGGTATATAGGGACATGTTCAACCTTTAGAATAATACATTTTAACGAGAGTAAACATCTCTACTTTGCGATAAATCAAGGTCTGCGTAACTTTGGAATTTTCAGAAAAATACTGATTATATTTTAAATTGCTGTACTTTGCCGAGAAATTTTTAGATAGAAGCTCATAAAGTTTATTCAGAAGCCCGAGGCGTGAACTATCTAATACCAAAAATAGAAAGCTGTGGAATTCAGTATACGCCTTGTATAGGTCAATGAATCACGGGTGTTTAGAAAAATCACTCTCTCGAACAAATCACCTGTTTCGCGGATTAACGAAACTGACAGCTACATATCAGGCCTCTCATGAGAAAATCGGGACAAATCGGTATTTTCAGTTGAGATCCAAATTTTGGGAAATCTTGCTTATTATCTTTCTATTTAGTATATGCCTAGATTAGACTAAAACCGACGTTTCAGATTTTTTAGATGCGCTGCAGCCGCAGCAGGCTCCTGCAAACTTGAGACGAATGGCATTGGTTATTGAGGTTTTTATCAATAAAAGTGGTGACATTTGCACACAAAAGTGTTTCTATGATCAAATGATCGATTTTGGCGCACGTTGTTATTTTTTTACTTTTGCGACCGATGCAGCAGACGCATGTTAGACCAGTTTTTTAATTTCTAAGTTGAACCCTGATTTTGAGCCTCAAACCAAACTTTCCCAGTTTGTAGAGCTTGAAATTCTGCATATACCACATTTTTCCTTGATTTTATCTCGGTGGTCTTGGCACATTCCCAAGCCGACGAAAACCTCGTAACGGGCTGCACGGCCCACCGGCAGTGGAACTGGGTTCACCAAGTCGCAAGTTCGAACCCCATTCATAGCAGAAAAAAAAGCATGACTGGCATATATTGTACTGGAAATGTTGAGACTGATCAGCGTAAAGGGCCTACTAGAAATATGCGCGGAATCAGAATTTTCGTTTTCATGACGATTGTCAAGATAAGTTTTTGGGGTACTGTATCTATACCGATAGTTCTTGGGATTTCAATTATTTATGAATGTGAACTACCTTTCTTGTACAAGTCAAAATTCCATTTGTGAGAGAATGCGGATCTCCATTCATGAACAGGGTTTTTCGGATTTTCGGGTTTTTCGGATTCCAATGTAGAACATCGAAATACACACGTTTGCTTTTTTGTGCTAGCCACGTGGTTTGAAGGGTGGTTCTTTCATGCTAAAATTAACGAGCAACCCTTACTCTATCACTCACTAATTAGGAATATTGTGGAGGTCGCTACTTTATCTAGGGTGAGCCGTGCCTGAAGACCCTCCATATCAGCGTTTTCGGCATTTCCATTGAAAAATATTTCACGTGTAAATGTCACTTTTTTAGAGGTGAAAGCCAAGTGGGCTCTTAAATATCGTTGCAATAGAGAACCCTGTAAGTAGTGACAACAGCGCCCATATCAGGCCTCTCACGAGAGAATCGGGACAACGAGTTGACATTGAAAATAAAAATATTTAATATTCACAGTTTTTTTGGTACGGGTATGGAGTCTAGAAGATGTCCTTTGTTCGGTTCGGCCCGATTGTTACTTGCAGCAGCAGCAGGCTGCTGCATACTTGAGACGAAGGGCATTGTTTATTGAGGTTTTTATCAATAAAAGTGGCGACATTTGCACACAAAAGTGTTTCTATGATCAAATGATCGATTTTGGCGCACGTTGTTATTTTTTTACTTTTGCGACCGATGCAGCAGACGCATTTTAGACCAGTTTTTTTAATTTCTAAGTTGAACCCTGATTTTGAGCCGCAAACCAAACTTTCCCAGTTTGTAGAGCTTGAAATTCTGCATATACCACATTTTTCCTTGATTTTATCTCGGTGGTCTTGGCACATTCCCAAGCCGACGAAAACCTCGTAACGGGCTGCACGGCCCACCGGCAGTGGAACTGGGTTTACCAAGTCGCAAGTTCGAACCCCAGCCATAGCATGCAAGTTTTTTGCTATGTGATAAGATCTAGAAAGCAAATATGAAAGCATTACATATCATATGAAAGAGAAAAATTGATGGCAAAAAACTTGTCTGCTATGAATGGGGTTCGAACTTGCGACTTGGTGAACCCAGTTCCACTGCCGGTGGGCCGTGCAGCCCGTTACGAGGTTTTCGTCGGCTTGGGAATGTGCCAAGACCACCGAGATAAAATCAAGGAAAAATGTGGTATATGCAGAATTTCAAGCTCTACAAACTGGGAAAGTTTCTTTAAAGTTGAGTAAAAAAGTCGTTCAAAAAAGGAAAATGAAGAACACGACGAGTTGAACAAAATTACTGTTGAAGTGAAACCGAACAAAATATTTTGACATCTTGAAAAATGCAAAAAATCGATTTTTCGATCCAAAAATTGGATGGTGTGAAAAAAATATCCCCTATCTTATAGCTGATTTTGCCGAATTCGAACTCTACGCTCTTTTAAACTCACACTACCGTTCAATTTTTTGTTCTAATGGCAGAAACCCAGAATTTCGTGCACTTTGCCTGTTTGAGCATTACATATATTTGTCCAGTTCACCGAGTTTAGCGTCTATTTGACATTTTTCGATGTTTTGGGCGTGGAAGACTAAAAATAGAGCGATAAAAGTTAAAATTTCCGCGTTTTCGAAAACTCGATTTTTTGCCCTTGCAAAATATCGATTCTTTCGCATCTCCGAAATTTAGCATTTTGCACGTAAATGTTCTTCCCCTGACCATATTGAATGTTTCTGATGCTTTTCCAAGGCCTGGAACATCAGCTTGTACATTTGACGTCGATTTGAAATATTATCATTGTAATTTGCGTATATGTTGCATATGCATATATGTAATGATAACAAAACGCGAATTAATAACTTCCTACAATTAGATGATCTCCTACAATTAGATGATCTCCTACAATTAGATGATCTCCTACAATTAGATGATCTCCTACAATTAGATGATCTCCTACAATTAGATGATCTCCTACAATTAGATGATCTCCTACAATTAGATGATCTCCTACAATTAGATGATCTCCTACAATTAGATGATCTCCTACAATTAGATGATCTCCTACAATTAGATGATCTCCTACAATTAGATAAGAAACATTAATTATGGTCAGGGGAAGAAAATTTACGTCGAAAATGCGAAATTTCGGAGATTCGAAAAAATCGATATTTTGCAAGGGCAAAAAATCGATTTTTCGAAAACTCCGAAATGTTAACTTTTATCGCTCAATTTTTACTTTTCCACGTCCAAAACATCGAAAAATGTCAAATACACGCTAAACTCAGTGAACTGGACAAATATATGTAATGCTCAAACAGGGAAAGTGCACGAAATTCTGGGTTTCTGCCGTTAGAAAAAAAATGGAACGGTGCTGTGAGTTTAAAATACAACTTTTCTGAGGTAGAAAAGAGCGTAGAGTTAGAATTCGGCAAAACCAGATGTAAGATAGGGGATATTTTTTTCACACCATCCAATTTTTGGATCAAAAAATCGATTTTTCGCATTTTTCAAGATGTCATAATATTTTGTTCGGTTTCACTTCAACAGTAATTTTGTTCATCTCGTCGTTTTCTTCATTTTCCTTTTTTGAACGACTTTTTTACTCAACTTTAAAGAAACTTATGAATTTTTGAATTTTCAAAATTGCCGGAGCCGGATTTTATGCAGTTTTGAATCCTCGCCCACACCAAGCCAGTTTTAAGTTACTTGACCTTAGGTGTGTCAACTTTGATTGTTTGGAAGAAATTGAGCCACTTTAAACAGTTTGTCAAACATGGATTTTTGTTTCATGCAATCTCTCAGAAGACCTGTGCTATACAGTAGTGCACAGCGTGTCACAGTGACGATTTCCTTTGTTTGGCGCGGCGCTCTGCCGATTGTGAAACATAACATTTCTGACTGAAATGATCGATGAAATGTTGAACCAAAATCAGTGAAAGATACGTCATAACACTGGCGCAAAAGTTAAATATGCATATCTGAAACAATACAGCTCTCAGTATGTTAAAAACATGCAATTTCCTAATTTTCAAAATTTCTCTAATTATTTCAACATTTTTGAAAAATTCTAATACGAAATGTAGAGCTCGTCATGAGGATATGGAAATATTATAAAGGTGTTGGGGTTTCCATTGCTGGGGATTCTCAAAACTTTCGATTTATATGGGAAAATCAGAATAATGCGTGTAACAAAATTTTAATTTCGCGAAAATGATCAGCAATGATAGGGATGCATCTTAGTTAGCATTCTGAGAGCTGTATTGTTTCAGATATACATATTTATTTTTTGGTCCAATGTTATGATGTATCTTTCACCGATTTTGGTTCAAAATTTCATCGATCATTTCAGTCAAAACTGTTATGTTTCACAATCGGCAGAGCGCCGCGCCAACCAATCATTAACACGCTGTGTAGTGCAGCGCATGATCGCAAGAATGATGCAAAATGGATGGTTGATAAAGATCAAAGTTCAATGATCAAAAGTAATCCTTACTCGGTATGTAGGATGGATTGACAGGAAGCTGAGTGACGCCGAAAAGCCCATCATAAATCGCCATTGAGTTTACAGTCGCGAATTTCTCGACGCCGAGCAGGTGAAACAACACTGCAAATAGTTTTCTGTAAATTAAAGTTAGGCATTTGCTCACCGTATCCACAACTGTCATAGTGTTCCGTGAAAGCGGCATCGAAATGTTCCTTTCTAAGCAAATATATCAGTTCGCGATCCGCCAGCGTCCCTGTATGGTTTAACAGGTTAGGAAGAATTACAGATTTAATTACATCGACACTGCTTGACCAAATTGGCGTAAAAAGGTCGCAATTTCTGTAAGTTCATTAACATTTGCGAGTGGGAAAGTTACGCAATTTACATCTCGCTGTGTGAACACATCGGTACTTTGCCAGACCGTTGATAACATTCCTCCCTTTGCCGAGTTCATTCGCTCTTGAAATTCGGCAGCCTCAGTGGATTGGTCTGTCTGAAAACACCGGAAACGTGTGCCATTTCTTGGGAATAATTACGACAAATCGAACAAGACGAACCTCTATTACGCGCGCTTTTGTCTTCGGGGATCCTACTAACGTGTCGATGCGCGGAGATACCATAACCTAGAGTGAAAAATTTTGTTCTACTGCAGCAAACAGTAATCTGATGTTTATTTCTGCATTAGGATGCTTCCGAGTTTCTTACACGATTTACACAAAACATTACAATTGATAATTAGACAAAACTCACCACATCGTGTCCCTGTTCAATTAGTGCATCAGCGAGTCGAGAAACAAAATTTACATGCGAATTTCCAAATTGTGGATTGTACACGAGAAAGTTATAGGAGCTTCCCAACGTTGAGCAAACAATCGAAAAGAGTAGAAGCATTTGTCTGAAAATATATTGTATTGACGATGTAACAGTGCAAAACAAAAAAAAACAGTGAACAAATGAATAATGTTCTTCGAACAAAGGAAAGATCGTTGCATGGAGTGAACTCAAATACAAAGAGGAGTCGATTGATTTCCACTTACTGATAAGGGAAGCGAAAGTTCGACACCTCTCTCCAATGTGTTTTAGTGAGAATGGTGTAGTCAACCCGCACACTGATGTGACTTGTGCACTGTTGATGCAGCACTTTCTTATCGGAACCTGTCGTGCAGGAAAACATGTGATTGGATATGTTTTATTATGGAATTAGTCGGAATAGAACGACCAGTTGAAATTTTCAACCAGAACTTGATAAGAAAATCAAGGTTGTTTGCGAAGGTTAACGTTCATTGGAAGGGAGTGCGCCGACACAGAAATCGAGAGATTACCTGTTCTGAGCAAACTTGCATAAAAAGTGTTACAATCTTCCTTTTTTCAAACGACCTTCGACACTAGGGGTGGGGAGCTTGCGAAAGCCATATTCCATCCGATTGCACATCTGAACGGAATGCTGATCCCAGCGAAAATAGCCGTGTTTCCCTTCGAAGTGCGCTACCTCGGGCAGGTAAGAAAGCAAGAATTCCATTAAAATTTGGTATAACATTACGAGAAATTTTGGAAATTCCATCAACTTTAATCCCCTTACCTTATTAGCGATGGGGAGAAGAAAGAGCTTGTTGTGTGACAGTACAAAGACGCGTTAGTGTATGTGTTTAGTGAAGGAAATATGATTCTTTGAATTCGAATTGTATGACTCATCTCACCGGAAATTACATGAACGAGAACATCTACGACCCTCGCTGAGCTACCCACTGAATTTTTTTATACAGAGATGGCGTTGAGCTCAAAATGTGTGGAAAATTATTTCCTGAAACTTTTATGTTGAAAGGGAAGCTTGAAAAGCTGCCGTGAAGAAAGTAGAGCTGGAAAAGTGGAAGCGGGACATAGAAATAAATATTTTCACCCTGAGGCCATGGAATTTTATTGCATATTTTTGAACTTGATGAGTCCTAATACATAATAAAAATATAAAAGTGGAAATCGATTGAAACATGTTTTTTGATATTTCACATTCAATGTTGATCAGTGGCTATTTCGCACAAGGAAATTGATTGTTCTCTTTTCCCGCTTATTCAAAGCACATGAATGCAACAAAAATGAGAGTTGCTAGGCCAGATAAGTTATGTTATACTCCAAGATCGAAGTTTTATTGATATCTAAAAAATCGTATTTCAGCACCTCCAAAAATCCCAAGATTGCGTATCAATAAGTCAAGAATCTCAAAAGAGTATATGCTGATTCAATATACACGTTGTAATACGTATCACTATAAGTAAAAATTTGAACAAATTGGCCACGCATACATAATGTACCGATATTTTTGTTAGAAAATGGAAAAATCGGAGGTGACTTATGGGAAAATAATTATTTTTGAGCTTAGTTTTGTAACAATTGATAATCTTTGTAGGTCAATAATTATATGTAAGGGAGTGTAATCGCATAGCATCGAAGTACTGACAGTTTACATGATTACACAAATTTCAAAATATTCACTGTTGAAATTTGTGATTTTTTTAGAATTGATAAAATTCACGTGTTTCGCAATGGTTTATGAATTATCTCCTTCAGATTTAATTAATGACCTACAAAGATTATCAATTGTAACAAAACTAAGCTCAAAAATAATTATTTTCACATAAGTCACCTCCGATTTTTCCAATTTCTAACAACAATATCGGTACATTATGTATGATTTGCGTGGCCAATTTGTTCAAATTTTTAATTATGGTGATACATATTACAACGTGTATATTGAATCAGCATCTACTCTTTTGAGATTCTTGAATTATACATACGCAAACTTGGGATTTTTGGAGGTGCTGAAATACGATTTTTTAGATATCAATAAAACTTCGATCTTGGAGTACAATATAACTTATCTGGCCTAGCAACTCTCATTTTTGTTGCATTCATGTGCTTTGAATAAGCGGGAAAAGAGAACGAGCAATTTCCTTGTGCGAAATAGCCACTGATCAACATTGAATGTGAAATATCAAAAAACATGTATCAATCGATTTCCACTTTTATATTTTTATTATGTATTAGGACTCATAATGTTCAAAAATATGCAATAAAATTCCATGGCCTCGACTTCTGTCAGGGTGAAAATATTTATTTCTATGTCCCGCTTCCACTTTTCCACCCCTACTTTCTTCACGGCAGCTTTTCAAGCTTCCCTTTCAACATAAAAGTTTCAGGAAATAATTTTCCACACATTTTGAGCTCAACGCCATCTCTGTAGCTCATCTGTGAGCTGAAATACAGTAAATCCGGCTGTAAAACCGGAAATTTCCTAAAAGCCGGCTCTGGGGCAAATGGTCCTACTCGTTCGAAATCTTCTCACTAGTATATCATCCCACCATAGTATGGTCGATTTTGAATGGGTTTGAACAAAATTGTTCGCGGCTTCCTTCACTGACTCCTGATACCTGTGATATAATTAATTTTTTTCTGTAATGCTATCCTAATCATAGCTCCCTCACCTCTCGTAGTCGAACGCGAGACTTTTCATCCAGAAAATTGTATACATTTACATATGATTCACGCGAACAATGTAGAAATCCCATTGAACCTTAACAAACCTTTATGTATTGCATCTAAACGCATGTTATAAGAAAATAAAAACTATAACGACGCCAGTACAATCCAATTGGTTTCTTAATCAAATACAGTATTTACCGCCATTTTTTGGCGCCAGTCTTTGCAGGATCGAATTCTAGGGTTGCATGATCGAATTCGAACTCGAACTTCGCATTCCCTCTGGCAGCCCTTCACCTCTCTCTCCCAGAAGTTCGATCGAGCTAGGTCGATTTTCAGAATGTACGAATCTCGCGCTCTCATCGAACGTCGCACTCACGCCTCTTCCCACCTCAAGTGAGGGGAAAAGAGGGGGAGAGTTTAGTGCGAAGTTCGATGGGAGTGCGAGATTCGTACCCTCTGGCATAGAGAGTACGAGATTCGATGTCATAAATACGATATTCCTGATATGACACAATATTTCCAAATTGCCATCACATTAAAATGTCATGCGGTTTCACTCACAATCGTGTGAAAAAAGGTTTCTGCAAAGATCTTTGCAGAAACCTTTTTCCTGCAGGAAGCAGTCATAATTTGTGCAACACTTTTTGAATTTTCTTATATAATGTCCACATTTCTCAAATATACATCATGAAGATAATGAGACTGCTCTTCTCCATTCTTCTCATTGTTATCCTTGATATCGTGGTCGATGGCCAGCCGCTAACTTACGTCATTAGAGGTTGCACGAACCGGGCCGGGCAGTGGAACAGTGACAATAATGTGAGTTAGACTTCAAACGGACTGCTCATTCATAAATTCGCTGCGTGTGTTCTGGATTTTCACGTTGATTATTTTACTTTGTAAACATACAGTACCGCTCAATTGGCTCCCTAACGGGCGAGGCGCGACGAGTCGCCTCAAATGTGACGCGATCTAAACCACCTTCAAAGTGTATATTTTTGGGCTCAATTTTTGGACGTGGGCTTATTTCATCAGTGCGAAACATTCTGCGAAATCTGCTTTCGAAAATATTGATTTTGATATATGTCCTAGGGGGTCATCTTTCGAGTCTCTCTCCCTTCCCCTCCCCTCGTTTCCCTACGACACCGCTCCCTCGAAAGATTGATATTTGGAATGAGGGAAATGAGGGGAGGGGAGATGAGAGAGACTCGAAATGTGACACTTACAAGTGAGAGGTCATTTTTTTAATTACGGAAAATGAGCTATATACGTCGAACTGGTGACTATTGGAGACCCCAAATAACTTTTCAAAAAGTTCTGGCGGGCCTCAGAAAAGAGAAAACGTGACCTACCATAATTGCGTGCACGAGATTGAGTATCTCACCGACTCTCAAGTAGTCTTTCCCTTCGCTTCCATGCCCTACACTTTCATGTCCTAATTGGACGAGCATTGCATAGCGAAATATCACTAGTTTCCATCACTTTTTCGCAGATGCGAAGATGGAAAACGTGACTTAATAGGTGAAGTAGGTGAAGCGAGGAGAATCGAACCTACGGCGGTAAAACGACATAAAATGTCCCCAAACTGCTGATCAACACATTCAAAAGCTTCAATTTGGGAATTTTTCAGCCCTTTTCCGATGTCTAAGATAACGGGCTCCGATTAACGTGGTACGTAACTTTTACAAATATGAGCCCTATACGTGCAGTATTGGGCCAACCATTTCTCGTTCTTTTCAGCCTAGTCGTTTAGCAAATTCTGATGAGGTTACGTTGAAGAGTACAAGAGATATCCCTTGATCTCGTGGGATATCTTGGTGGACATGCCTTCTCGTTGTCGAAATCCCATCCTTGATTGCTTGTAACAATAGTCCGTTGTGCAGCCCTGCCCGGAGACGCTCATGCCTACGGGCTCCTTCGAACGCGAGAAGTAACAGGACGATGTCGCAGAAGCGGATCACTTTCATATCATGTAGGCTCATTCGTAGGACAGCACTCTACTTAAAATTAAGTGGGAATATCAGATGATAATGAATGAAGGGCGGGGACAAAGTGGGATGTTGGACGGGCTGTTGGAATGCTAAGGGGTGCATGAAAAAAAACGGGAATGTGGAGTCTGCAACTATCATAGACTATTGTGTATAGTAATGATGAAATATTACGTGGATATGACGGAATAAGTATCAGGAA
Source organism: Pristionchus mayeri (assembly GCA_036245805.1). Taxonomy (NCBI): domain Eukaryota; kingdom Metazoa; phylum Nematoda; class Chromadorea; order Rhabditida; family Neodiplogasteridae; genus Pristionchus; species Pristionchus mayeri. The sequence continues at coordinate 13,135,953 of BTRK01000006.1, forward strand.
TTGATTTTTCATATCATATTCAAACTTCAACCTTGCTAAGGTTAGATGGCAAAACAAGCGCGGAGTTATTGCTGTCCGCACAAGTTTTGTAAAATTATGTAATTATGCACCTATGGAGAATATATTTGACCAGTTTTACAAAAATACGTACCATAATAATAAGTTACGTACCATAATAAAAGATATGTACCACATGGTACATAATACGTACCACGTTAGTCGCATAGGACAAAACACGTACCAGGATATTCGCACAGAGCCAGATAACTGCCTTTGGTATGTTCGTAATGTTTATTCAGATCTGCGAGTGGTTATCGGCCGAGGCGTGCCAAACGGCAGGAGGAATATGGAACATCCATGTAAATATTAACAAAGCGTATTATTAACTTAGTTGTTGAGAAACCGATTCAGAACTGTCAATCCGTTCCTTGCATGAAGGACTTCAGATGCTGCGATAGGAGAAGCCCGCATTGTGATTAACATGCGATTTTATTGTAATTCATAACATGTAAATGTAATTCGTAAAATGTAAAAGCATTGCGCAAACTTGTATAACAATATTCGGATTACACTACCATTGGGCCTTTCAATTGTTTTAATAATAGTTATCATATGACTAGTAATCAACATCAGCATTATCAAGAACGACGTTCATAGTAAAAAAATGAATTTAATCAATGTAAAAAAAAGGAAAGAATGCGAAAATATCGAGGACGATATTATTCATTTCAAGCATCGCTGTTTTCGTAAACACGCTTTTCAGCAAATGCAAATTTAAGAGTAAATTCAGGAACTAATCCAGAATTTACAGCTCCAGCAAAATTCAGAGAAGTATGGAAACACTCGATTTTACGAGGGCGAGATCGATAGAAGCCAGTTTGAGAGCCTACAACCATCCAATAAATATATTTTTCCCAATTTCTTCATTATTTATTTCGCACCTACAAGCATACGTTATTTTGAACTGTTCATCAGAACTCTTCTCATAGTTTGTTTTGTAGAAACCTATTTCCGTAACGCTTTGATTTTCGAATATCTTCTCACAATGTTTGATGAAGGAAGTGTTGAAAGAAACCTTAATAATTAAAATTTTCCGTATTTTTTGATACAAGTAATTATTTAAAATATTATGGAACATACAGGGTGCGCCAAAATTATTGCAACTTTTTTTCGCTGTACCACTTCTTCTGTTGAAATATATTTGACGTTCATAAATGTACCACGTAATAGAGAGAAGCTTCACATAGAACTCCTAGATGTTTAGTTTGGATTGGTCACATATTAGGATTTCTAGAGATCTTTGTTGCACCTAATCAGCCATTACTGGGTATTCAGACACTACGACCATTGACGTTTGTTTTGAAATATCCCATACATCTACCCCAGAGAACTGGTTTAGTTCTCAGTTGAGTTGATTGTGTTCACACAATTCAAGGAGGGAAAATCCCATGTTGATTATTGCTTGTTTGATACATTACGTCTTCGAAATATCATACAATCAAAAGCACTTCTGATGAGGTTCCGATATGAATATATTTGTTATCTACAATGACAGATCGATGAAAACTCACGTGTGCTTACATACTAACAAGTCCTCCGAGATGCATATATCACAGGATTTCCCGAACATATATTTGTTTTGATATGCAAACTTAAATACCAGCACAAACCACCAAGTCCGCGATTTCAATATTTTCGGATATAAAACAATTATAACAAAACTCGCACTCCTTTCCAACTATCAAAGATCTCAACAAATCCCTAGATAGCTTCTTTAAAATTTCGAACACTTAGGAGGGCAATATTCCACACTCACAAATATATATCTCTCCAAACAAAACGTACTGTGAAAATGCACATTTTTGAACCACTATAGAAAATTACACCCATTTGACCCTTCGCAGTTCCCTACATTGAAACTGTCGGTCCACATAATAAACATATTTTCAAATCATGATCATCATCATATTCAAAATATGATGATCATATCCCAAACCATGGAGAAATTATGGGATAGTTTATATTTTTTAAGCAAAAACATTTGGAGTGGCGTCCAAGATAGACCCGAGCATTCGTTTTGTGTTCAGTGAACTATAGCTCTGATCCTATGATAAACATATCATTATGAAGACCAATGTATGCCTTCTCTGTGATGCCCGTTATGAATATCAGAATGTTTCTAGTTTGCGCATAATACTCTTTCAAATTTTAAACTGCCTGCGGACTTATCGTGTCTTAGCGAAATAATTTGAATCATTATACTGAATGAGGGAGTGGAATGATTTGCAAACCAAACTCAATTTATGAATTCCCTATAGTAGATCGACAAATTGTTACATACTCGCAAGCGTCCTTTTGTTTACCTCTCAGCCAGAAGTAAGTGAAAAAGTTGCAATAATTTTGGCGCACCCTGTAGTTAGCAAAATCGTTGGCTTGATGTGTTCTCACGGAAAGCTTATCATCAATAACATTTTACGATTTTATTTTTTTTACGATTATTACCCCTTCGAAACGAATATTCTTGAACATGTATCGTTTGACAAGAAACTCCATGCGCTCGAAAAATGTGCAGCTCGTACGCATAGATTCTAAATTTGCACGCACATCATTCCTGAGCTGAAATTAATTTTATTTTACCAATGGCATATGCTTCACATCTTGTATTATGACATGTGAAATAGGTATCGATTATAAATTTAATTCGAAACGGTAAGAGTCCCTAAGCTGAAATGGAAGGCTGCCAGCATGCCTTGAATGAGCCTAAAACTATTGCCGAAACTTGGATATCTAGAATATGTAGCGTTTAATCGAGAGGTTTCTTGTATTATATTATCTAAAGCCCCTGTGAGCCAATGATTCTAAACAGTGACGTAATCTATAAAACACGCTATCTGACAGAATCGAAATAGACTTGGCACTGGCCGACAATTCGAATTCCTACTACCCTTCACCAATAGGTCGGCCTTGACGAGGGAAACCGTCGAGCATCGCCAGAATGTCGATCCGCATCCGCGCGGTCGCGGGCGCGGACTTTGAAAAATTAACTATCGTAGCCTCGAAATTTTTAAATCGACTCCTATGACTGCGGCGGTAGGGGCGCTGCATTCCTTGACAAATTCTAAGACTGTTTTACTCCGGGGAATTTTTCGATCAGATTCCATCAAACGCCGGAAATCGATAATTCCACTTTAATTTCGGACATACAAGCAATTCGTGAGAAATTTTTCAAGAACTCCGACAAATATTATTTGTGTCATAGCTTCTGCTTGAGCCGAGACATCTTTCAGTAGAAAGGCGCGAATTAAAATTGTCTATAATGAAGTGAAAATGAATTATTTATGCATTATGGTGTAATTTTTGGGTTACTGTATGCGAGTGCAAAAGATGGACGACTTTTCCCAATTGGCGTAGAATAGTATAAAATCGATTTCCAGGCCACATAGTACCAATTGGGAAAAGTCGTACATCTTTTGCACTCGCTTACAGTAACCAAAAAATTACACCATAATGCATAAATAATTCATTTTCACTTCCTTATAGACAATTTTAATTCGCGCCTTTCTACTGAGAGATATGTCGGCTCAAGAAGAAGCTATGACACAAATAATATTTGTCGGAGTTCTTGAAAAATTTCTCAGGAATTGCATGTATGTCCGAAATGAAAATGGAGTTATGGATTTCCGGCGTTTGATGGAATCTGATCGAAAAATTCTCCGAAGTAAAAAAGTCTTAGAATTTGTCAAGGAATGCAGCGCCCCTACCGCCGCAGTCATAGGAGTAGATTTAAAATTTCGAGGCTACGGTAGTTAATTTTTCAAAATCCGCGCCTGGATGCGGATCGTCATTCTGGCGATGCTCGTAGGTTTCCCTCGTCAAGGCCGACCTATTGGTGAAGTTAGTAGGAATTCGAATTGTCGGCTAGTGCCAAGTCGCTGAAGAAATATGTTGATTTTCTGAGATAGTCTGTTATAATAGATTGAACGGTGGCAAAATTAATGAGATAAGTTCAAAAAAATCTGAGAACCTGATCTGTGTAATAAATGTCTCGATCTCTCGTTTCGCAATATTCTATCTTTCTCTGACTAACGGGATATCATTACCAAATGAGTGTTCGAGAGAACATAAAGGAACTTCTCTAATCTCGATTTGAGTAGCCATTCGTGCATTCACATTTTTACTTTAGAAAAATACCTGAATTTCAAGGGGAAGTGTGTTTTTCTTTGATTTGATCACCTTTTCGAGCATATTTCCGTTAACTTATTCATACAGAAAATATTTGTCATGGTCGGGAAATGCAATATAAATGAATATATCTGCATTACTGGTCTGCAAATGAATATTCAGTTTTTATACATCTGTGCATCCGGTGTTCTGTTATTTTAGAGTGGAAGACTAAGGGGAAACGTCGTTATTAGTGATGACAAAACGGAATCGACAAGCCGGCTTGAATCCGGATTCAACCCTGATTTTAAACGGTGAAGCCGGATTGAAGGACCATTCAGGACCATTCAGGTCCTTCAAGCCAGCTTCGCAGTTGAAATTCCGGGTTGAATCCCGGCTTCAAGCCGGCTTGAATAAAATGGTTGACACTGGCCTAATTCTCTCTCCTACGACAGCTGGAAGGAGAACAGTGATAGATGGTAATCCCTAGGGGCATTGACTGCGACTCAACGTCGTAGTTCAATGGCATTTGTTTGTTTTTGGATAGTTTAAAGAAATTAGTCTAGATATGAAGTTAAAGAGGAAGTCACAGCAACCACGCGCCGTTACTAAACTACAGTGTAACTATCTCGTATCATGCGCGCTATCTCTCTCTCGTTCCCTGAGAAAATTCTCCTGATGCACATGGCTGCTTAGTCAATTGTTGGCAATGGAAATGAACAATCAAATTTGTAATTTTCTATTCCTCATTTAATTAAAATATTGGTTGGTTCAGTCCAACTACTGTACCTGTCGAACCACCATCGCACTTGAACTTTTCTTCGAACGAATAAACGACATTTCAGCAAATATGTATAGCTTCTGGTTTACAGATGTGACGACATCTAGATCTTCTCTGAATGTAGTTATAAATTAATACGAAGGATTCAGGCAAAATGGTTTTGAAAATGCAAAAAAAAATCAAAGGAACGTTTTACCGTTGTTAATAACTCACTGCTCAAAATGTTGAAAGATATCCAAGAGACAGTCGTCGGGGAGATTTGATAGACAGTCCTGAATTGTATGAATTAGTAAAATGAAGAGAACATTAGATTGCTAAAAAGTCGTATTTCATACGTCATTAGAAATAGTAGGCTCTTTAATGAAGCTTCTTTGCGTGAAAATACGACAACAATTGGTAGGAGTAGGTGAGCCTGTTGAGCATCTACGTTTCTTACTCGGAGGAGCCATCTAAATACAAAATATAGAAAATACTATTATATAATACATGAAGATTATTTCAAACACAAATATATGTGAATTGTTTAGCAAATGACGCCGCGTCTTTCGAATACACATTTGCACATTTCTTACTGTAGTGCGATGTGTCAAACAAAGGCGCGGTGTCCATGTCATTTATGCAATGGCAACTCAATACGATATTATTGTTACCGTTCGTCAATGGGTTTTATCGATTGCAATGCTGTATCGCACGTGGTCGATGTTGAATATGACAAAATAATATATTTGTACAAGATGCAATAGAATCGCACCCGAGGTTGTAAGAAAGGGCTTACACCACCCTATGTTTATATTGAAGAAAATCCTTGAGCTCGTGACGAGCTGAGGCTATAGTGTTCAAACTCTACAACGATCACATGTGTTTTGAATGTGTTCTTTCAATAATACATAATTTGCAATGATTTATTTATTTATGTTGAGACGCGAGCATAGGCAATACATTACACATTAATAAACAAATATTTCAGCTAACGTCGAATGAATGTTACATACACTTCAATTGAAATTAATCATTCATCGTGATAAAGATAATGTTTTACAGGTTCTGAACTGCACAAAATTCACATTATTTTTTTTTCGGTCCATAAAATAAAAAGTATTAGTGCATAAAATTATCAAGCATAAAAAGCATAAAGGTGTGCATAAAAAGTATTAGTTGGTTGTCGGAGGCTCATTGTTATCACACGAATGTAGATGTTCATCATCATCCGAATTTTCTGAATCTTCCGACCAGGTGCTTCGGATTCCATCAGTCATAGATTCAGAGTTTTTGTCATTGCTTGATAAATTATCTGACATCTGAATGGCAATTGCGAGCAATCGCAATCTTTGTGTAGACTATGAAACGCAACTTTTATTGAGATGCATTAGGTCCAGCACAAACACACTTACATTTTTGTCAATGTTCCGCGTAGTAGATTTCTTTGAAATTGTGTGTAATATATTCCTGTGCGCATTTAAGTGCCTGTCCAATTTACTCTTACAGTTAAACCCTTTGGAACAATGTTCGCAATATAACGGGAAGAGTCCTGAAATTATACATTAACTATGGAATTATAATATTACATTTAATATCTATCCTACATGTATGCCTGTTCATATGCCTTTGAAGCAATGAAACATTTCGAAATTTCAATCCACACTCGTTGCAGACATATTTGTGTGATTCCTCTATGGCAGAAATGTTTGTGTATATCATGATCAATTCAGTTTCTTCACAATCTTATACTCAAATATATATTTCAGCAAATCCACACTGACTCAAACGTTTTACAATACAACAGGCGATAATAGTTCCGCCCTCATTTCTATCTACCCCAGCCCTAATTCATGTGAGGTGTCCCCCTCCCCACCTGAACAGATAATGTTATGAGCTACAGTGTGGTTTCGTTTCAGCCTGTTTTCGATTTTAGAACTCATTAAAGTGTCTTTCTTACTTGTATGTTTGTAATTCTTGTGTCCGACTAAATCTGCGCGGTATGTAAATCGTTGACCACATTCTTCACATTTGTAAGGCATCCTCGCCTCCTCATTCTCTGAAAATATTCTATCGAAATTGAATGCACTATTAACATGCACCAGATCGAATGATAACTATTTCTCACTACCGTATCTTCCGAATCAGTTGACTCTAGCTACCCTGAGGTATCACATGAGAGCCATAATAGCATCAACAACTGCATTACCTTCATGTACGCGTTTATGTTTAGTCACGGTTGATTTCTCAGCATACACTTGTCCACAAATATCGCAAGCGAACTTCTTCCTGTTAGGATCGTCCCATGCTATAGAATAAGAGCATAGTATAAATTGTTTTGCTATAACTTACCCAAGTGTGTGTTCCTGTGTGTTTTGAGAGTAGTTAATTGAGCAAAGTGCCTGCCGCAAATATCACAAAAATACGGTCGCTTCTTTTCTTCATCATCTAGAATATTGTTATATTTGTTGTGTTAATGCTCAAATGCAATGGACTGTTTGTTATAGGGGAAAATTGACACCAACAACTGAACTGACATTGTCGAATTAGACTTGCAATTGGTTTGGAGTAGAAAACAAAAGTCTAACCATGATGATGGAGTCTATTGTGAGATTTACATACACACATTTCAATCCGATATCGCAACCAACGCAATAAGTTATGATAAACCTAATTGCAATTAATGCTCAAAATTTTGCATAGAAATTATTTTTGCTGGATATTTGTTGGCAAAATTCACGAAACCTGCCCATACTGATGTCTGAGAAGTATTACGTATACCCTTTCAGAAAATATGTTTCCACTGTGTCTCTATTAAGTTTGGACCGAATTACATGCTATTGAAAATATGCTGTCGATGCTGGCTACATGAAACTTTTTTCGGATTTTTTGCATCGAAGACCAAGCATACATGCTTCACTATGAGTGCGCTATATTCACCCACCAAGAGTCTTTATTCTCAGAAAAAAAATATTGGCGCCTGCACTTTTCTCGTTTAAGAAAATTTGAATTTCTCATTTTCAAAAATATGCGAAATCAACATAGAAAATGCAATATGTAGTCATTTACAGATCAATGCATTTCTCAAAAGGATGTAACTTCCATCATCCATGAGAAAAAGTATGTATAGGGTAAATATGAGAGCTTCACAGAACCATCAGGAATTCACCATTCATGCTTCAGAGGAAACAGAATATTGAGAGATGTGTCGTTTTCGATGGATAAATTTTTGCAAATTTAACTTTGTCCTGCTCTCGCCTCTACGATTGGGCAATGCTGATAGGGTGCGCATATGAACGAGTATGCAAGGCATCATTAGTAATTAATATACGGAAGGTCATCGGTCAAACTGAAAGGAATATGGAAGGCAAAATATAAAAAAAACGGAAGACTTTTGCACCAACCTAATACATTCAAAAAATCAAAAACTAACTACTAAATATGCTAAACTTGTGTACTACTTGAATGGTTTCCGAGCGGACATAAATACAGGAATGGAACGGAGTGTGGTTATTTGATTGCGATTTAAACTGCACATTGATAATATAAAATATAATAATTTGTAGAGAACATGAAGGAGTTTTCTTTTCACTTGTATCATACATACTTTCAATTTGCCATCGGTTGTCAATTCGTATCCTCTTCGCTCCCGGTACCGGCATCATCATCTTTATCGTCTTCATATTCTTCGTCATCTTCCGACCATGCACTGCGAGTTCTACCATTTGACAATTCAGTTCCATCGATGGATAACTTCTTTGAGTCCTACAATATGTACCTTAGAATAATCAAAATTTAGTTATAATACTCACCTTTCCGTTAGTGTCCTGTGTCTTGGCTTTCTTTATCTTTCTGTTTGTTCCCTTCTTGTGAGCTTTTAAATGCCTGTTCAATTTACTCCTATCATTGAATCCTTTGGAGCAAAGCTCACAGGATAGCGAATAGTTACCTAAACATACATATTTAGGGCAAGACAATTTTTAGCTTTCGAATCAAATTATATCACCTGTATGTCTACTCATATGCATGTGCAATTTCGCCACATTCCGAAATTTCGCTCCGCAGTCGTTGCATTCGTAGTTATGGATGTCCTCTTCTTCTGAAATCACATGCGATGCATAAGTTCCAACTTATTAGCTACTCTAATGCATGTAGATGACAGGCAATTTGACCGCTGATCGCAACGCCACAATAAAACACCCTAAATAAGCGAGAAATAACATTTCGCTACACTCACTCTTACAGTTTACTGATCTAGGCTACATAAACATAAGAACAACTCAACAATAATTTTTAATATCTATAATTATATATTTTTTTCGTTCTTACTAGGATGATGAAATTTCTTGTGAGCTGCTAAAGCGCTGCGGAAAGTGCACCTTTTCCCGCATTCATCGCATTTATACGGCATTCTATCAGGTTGGTCATAAAGTTTTGCGCGATTTTGACTAAAGTGCTTTGTGGCATCTACAATCGTTCATTGTTATCCAATCAACTTAAATCTTTTTGTGGTAGATAGGGGCTGTTATACTCTCTTTAGCGCACACTATCATAGATCTGTCCGATCAAGGGAAAGAATACGGTGATTCACCAAACTTCATGTGGTTGATCAACGACCTGACTATTCAAAGGATTAGATTTTCATTTAGAACGGAGACAGGACCTAATCTAAACCACATTAGTAAAGTATGATGGGCATATATCGTACTGGTGATGTTGAGACTCATATGCCACAAAGGGCCTATTAGAAATAAGCGCGTAAATCGTTTTTGGGTTTTCACTACACTTGTCAAGATAAGTTTTGGAGTACTATATCTATGCCGACAGATCTTGAGATTTCAATTATTCATGAATGTGAAATACTTTACTAGTACAAGTCATTATTTCCTTTGGGAGTGAATGGGGATCTACATTTCCGAACATGGTTCTTCGGATTTTAGATGTCTAATTTAGAACATCGAAATACATACTTTATGCGATTCTGTGCTAGCCATGTGGTTTGGAAGGCGGAACTTTTCTGTTTAAATTAATGAACAACCCTTGCCCTATCACTCATTATTTAGGAATATTGTGGAGTTCGCTACTTTTTCTATGGTGAGCCCTGCTTGAAGACACTCCATATCAAGTTTTTCGACGTTTTCATTGAAAAATAATTGAGGTACAAATGTCACTTTTTTAGATGAGAGAGATAACTGGGCTCTTAAATATTGATGTGATAGAAAACCGAGCAAGTAATGATGACAGCGCCCATAGGTAGAGGTCATCCTCGTCAATCCTTGAAACAGGTGATTTGTTCGAAAGAACTTTGGTTTTTCTAATTGTCCGTGATTCATTGACCTGTACGAAGCCTATAACGAATTCAGCAGCTCGCTCTTTTTGATACTAGGCAGTGCACGCCGAGTGCTATTTAATACACTTTGTGAGCCTCCATCTAAAAAATTCTCTGCGAAGAACAGCAACTTTAAATAAAATATTAATTTTTCTGAAATATTCAAAGTTACGCAGACCTTGATTTCTCGAATAGTAGAGATGATCACACTAGTTCAACGATAAAATGCTAAAGGTCGAACATGTCCCTATATATCGACATCAGGACTACAAGTGGCCATTTGAGCAAAATAAACTATACGAACTCAAAGTTGGGATCCAAAATCGCGCAAAACTTTATGACCAACCTAATATCCTCTTCTTTATCTGAAAATATATATTTTTTTCACAATTTAATTGTATTTCCATAAAAGTACATTACCTGCATGCACTCTTTTGTGTTTTGTCACTGTTGATGGCTCAGCAAAAACCTTTCCACAGACATCGCAAGCGTACTTTTTCTTATTTGGATCGTCCGACGCTTCAATCATATAAATATACCGCGATTAATCGTCACTTATCCAGATGAGAATTCTTATGGTTGGCAATGGATTGGGCCGTTGCAAAAGCTCGGTCGCAAATCTCACAATAGTGTGTGGATGGTTTTTTAATGGATTATCTGAAAAAGTATTTAAATCGTACTCAGCCCGATGAATGATCGAATTAAAACGGACAGTATAAAGTACACGATAAGACCATAATTGAGCTCTGGAAATTGATAAGGGTTCAGCAAAAAGACAGTAAAATATTTGTTTAAAGTATTCCATACCTTGATGGCGTAATCTATTGTGAGATGACAGGTCATTAGCTCGGGTAAATCGTTTGCCACATTCTTGACATTTATACGGCTATCTCTTCTCTTCATCGTCTTTAAATGTTAAAATGTATGATACTATAATCACGTGAATCGAAATGACTGATAATTTCATTGCGAAACGCATAGAGAAACGCATTGTATTGACGCCATTACGACTTCCGCAATCGTTATATTATATTTATTGTTTTTCTAAAGGCCTTCTGCTCTACGTAGTTCGGGGCGCACACGCACATTTTCTGCACGCAGGCCGCGTTGCGATGACAGGACGAATCCGACCAGCAGCGGGCTCCTGAGAGCTCATAATTTAGCCCATCTAGACTTTCGACATATTCACGATCAGATTTTTGACAACTTTACATTATAATAAATCTGAAATGAATACGTGTACAAATTTTGTTTGAGAGAAGAATGTCGATTGATTTATACCCAGGGGCATGATGATAGGTGGACCACGAATGAGGTAGTTCGGCTTGTTTGTGGATGTCGTAGGTGGGGCAGGAGCCGGTGTCGTGGGCCAGGAGAATGTGAAGAGGCGGGGAGAAAAACCGTACAATCGATAAAGATATGATTATCCTATTCTCTAGCGCCAGCAAGTTAACATAATATTATATTATTATTGAAGTGCCCAGAACGTTTTTGTCCCATGTATGCAGTAGTAGCTGCGTTATTGAAGAATAATGACTCACTCATTTCCCTAATCGTCACGTTACATGGTCCGTAATATTCCTTTGGTTGATCATGAATAAGTGTATTTCGAACTTCGTTTGTTCGGCCCGTCTGTTTTACACTCTTCACCTTACGAATGTGAAAGATAGCGCAAACTTGGTATTACGGGAAACCGACCACGAGGCATATTAGAGAAAAAGATAAACAACAACGTTTTCTGCACCATTTTGTAAATTCTGCGCATAATGTGCGCCCAGTCGATTATGGAGAATATCCCAGCAATTTTTAATCATTTCCTTCATATTTATGTTTCGTTCTATATCCAGCTCGATAATCAATAGTAACGTGTTTGTTATGCGCTAGCTGCATTTACTTCTTTATTGGCATATTATTTATCGTTTATCACCGTTCAATGCGTATATTCAGTAACATGTCATTAAACCAAGACGTTGAAGAACACAAGGCGAATAACCTCCAACAGGTGATTTTTCCACGATAAGACACTAATTTTAGTTTGCATTCAGAATATCAAATCATCCAATGATGGTATCGATAGTGCCCTTCGAAAGGTTGCAGACATATTGCAAACAATTACGAATAGTGATACCAATCGTCAGGTTAATTATTAATGTGGAGTAATTATGGAGTAATAAATAATGGAGTAATATTTATGAGATTGTCCACCATTAGGGAATTATTATGTCAAACTCGTTGCACTCACTATACGACAATGATGCTAGCTCGATCATGAAAATTGCTAAAAAGTTCCACAAAAAAAACTCTCATTTTATATATATATATATTTTTAGAATTTACATCACTCATCAACTTTACACGATAAGAGAAGTCCGCCATCAAACAATAAAAAGTATGAATACCGTTTTTGTGATAATATATAATTTTTTGTGCAGGGATTCACTTGGAAATTTGATGTGCCAACTATCAGAATATGTAGAGAACGCATCGGAGTGGTTGGCAGAGAGAAAAATTAAACGCACAAACTACAAGAAAATTGTAAGCATTTCGTGTAGATTTGGTTCACTCAGAGAGTGATCACAATGTGTAGATGTACCCGTTTTCTCTCTGATGGCTACAATTGTTCATCAATTATTGTCAGCGCTCCCGGAGCTCCAAGTCGATGGTGCCAATGAGGAATATGATGAACGAAACAGATGATTCAACGGCGGAAGAAGAATCTGAGGACGACTATTCGGAAGGTGATTGGTCCGACGAAAGTGGACAGATATATGCAGAAGAAGATCATCGTAACAATCGATCAACGGAGAAAAGTGTTAGGAAGGTGTTCGAGTGTAATATTTGCCACAAGAAATTGGCAAGTAAGCATTCTCTGAGTGGACACATTAGGACTCACTTGGGTACGTTGAAAAATTGTAATATTTAATTGAATCGAATATTCAGAGGTTTTTGAGTGCAATATTTGCAATAAGAAATTCAAATGCAAATACTATATGAAAGCTCATAAGAGGACTCACGAAGGTACAGTAGCGCTCATAAGTCATGGGACACTTTTTGCTCGAATTGTAACTTTTTGCCCAGGAAAGGCATCATTCTGGCACCAAAGCTGGATATACCAAATCCATTGGAGATAATGCTCATGATATTGGGGTATGACGCAGTAGCCTAGTTATTGCGTAGTGATGACGCAATCAAAGTGTACTTTTTCAAAACGGCATTACTCTTACATGGATATTTTCCTACTCGCCAAACTTTTTGAGGTTGGAAATATGACTGAGAACTACCCAGATAAAATTTTCGAAGTTGCTGCGCGACCTCACATTTGCAGGAGCCTTGCTGCAAAAATAAGGTCTGAAATTTAGAACTCAGCTCCTAGACTAGCTAGAGACTCGATCAAAACTCCAAAACGATCGCCATAATGAGTAGAGTTGATCCTGAGAATATGAAAACAATATCTTGAAATTTACCCTCAGGGCATGACAAAATCACTTTTTTGTATGGCCATTTTTTGGACTTTCATAAATTTATGGAAAGATCAGCTAAAATCAGGTTTTTGGATAGGAATGTTCAAAATGTATTGGAGACCGGATTCCCAACTTTTTAGAGCGATTGGACATCTTTCCTGCCTGCGGCGTGCGTTTTTCGGGGATATACTAGGGTCGGGAATCGCAGTGTTTACGCACTCTCGTCGTCTGTACTCTCTCGCCATAGGGGTAAATAGGGTATTTTCCGACCCTAGTATACCTCCGAAAATCGCACGTCGCAGGCAGGAAAGATGTCCAATCGCTCTAAAAAGTTGGGAATCCGGTCTCCAATACATTTTGAACATTCCTATCCAAAAACCTGATTTTAGCTGATCTTTCCATAAATTTATGAAAGTCCAAAAAATGGCCATACAAAAAAGTGATTTTGTCATGCCCTGAGGGTAAATTTCAAGATATTGTTTTCATATTCTCAGGATCAACTCTACTCATTATGGCGATCGTTTTGGAGTTTTGATCGAGTCTCTAGCTAGTCTAGGAGCTGAGTTCTAAATTTCAGACCTTATTTTTGCAGCAAGGCTCCTGCAAATGTGAGGTCGCGCAGCAACTTCGAAAATTTTATCTGGGTAGTTCTCAGTCATATTTCCAACCTCAAAAAGTTTGGCGAGTAGGAAAATATCCATGTAAGAGTAATGCCGTTTTGAAAAAGTACACTTTGATTGCGTCATCACTACGCAATAACTAGGCTACTGCGTCATACCCCAATATCATGAGCATTATCTCCAATGGATTTGGTATATCCAGCTTTGGTGCCAGAATGATGCCTTTCCTGGGCAAAAAGTTACAATTCGAGCAAAAAGTGTCCCATGACTTATGAGCGCTACTGTACCTTCGTGAGTCCTCTTATGAGCTTTCATATAGTATTTGCATTTGAATTTCTTATTGCAAATATTGCACTCAAAAACCTCTGAATATTCGATTCAATTAAATATTACAATTTTTCAACGTACCCAAGTGAGTCCTAATGTGTCCACTCAGAGAATGCTTACTTGCCAATTTCTTGTGGCAAATATTACACTCGAACACCTTCCTAACACTTTTCTCCGTTGATCGATTGTTACGATGATCTTCTTCTGCATATATCTGTCCACTTTCGTCGGACCAATCACCTTCCGAATAGTCGTCCTCAGATTCTTCTTCCGCCGTTGAATCATCTGTTTCGTTCATCATATTCCTCATTGGCACCATCGACTTGGAGCTCCGGGAGCGCTGACAATAATTGATGAACAATTGTAGCCATCAGAGAGAAAACGGGTACATCTACACATTGTGATCACTCTCTGAGTGAACCAAATCTACACGAAATGCTTACAATTTTCTTGTAGTTTGTGCGTTTAATTTTTCTCTCTGCCAACCACTCCGATGCGTTCTCTACATATTCTGATAGTTGGCACATCAAATTTCCAAGTGAATCCCTGCACAAAAAATTATATATTATTGCAAAAACGGTATTCATACTTTTTATTGTTTGATGGCGGACTTCTCTTATCGTGTAAAGTTGATGAGTGATGTAAATTCTAAAAATATATATATATATATAAAATGAGAGTTTTTTTTGTGGAACTTTTTAGCAATTTTCATGATCGAGCTAGCATCATTGTCGTATAGTGAGTGCAACGAGTTTGACATAATAATTCCCTAATGGTGGACAATCTCATAAATATTACTCCATTATTTATTACTCCATAATTACTCCACATTAATAACTAACCTGACGATTGGTATCACTATTCGTAATTGTTTGCAATATGTCTGCAACCTTTCGAAGGGCACTATCGATACCATCATTGGATGATTTGATATTCTGAATGCAAACTAAAATTAGTGTCTTATCGTGGAAAAATCACCTGTTGGAGGTTATTCGCCTTGTGTTCTTCAACGTCTTGGTTTAATGACATGATACTGAATATACGCATTGAACGGTGATAAACGATAAATAATATGCCAATAAAGAAGTAAATGCAGCTAGCGCATAACAAACACGTTACTATTGATTATCGAGCTGGATATAGAACGAAACATAAATATGAAGGAAATGATTAAAAATTGCTGGGATATTCTCCATAATCGACTGGGCGCACATTATGCGCAGAATTTACAAAATGGTGCAGAAAACGTTGTTGTTTATCTTTTTCTCTAATATGCCTCGTGGTCGGTTTCCCGTAATACCAAGTTTGCGCTATCTTTCACATTCGTAAGGTGAAGAGTGTAAAACAGACGGGCCGAACAAACGAAGTTCGAAATACACTTATTCATGATCAACCAAAGGAATATTACGGACCATGTAACGTGACGATTAGGGAAATGAGTGAGTCATTATTCTTCAATAACGCAGCTACTACTGCATACATGGGACAAAAACGTTCTGGGCACTTCAATAATAATATAATATTATGTTAACTTGCTGGCGCTAGAGAATAGGATAATCATATCTTTATCGATTGTACGGTTTTTCTCCCCGCCTCTTCACATTCTCCTGGCCCACGACACCGGCTCCTGCCCCACCTACGACATCCACAAACAAGCCGAACTACCTCATTCGTGGTCCACCTATCATCATGCCCCTGGGTATAAATCAATCGACATTCTTCTCTCAAACAAAATTTGTACACGTATTCATTTCAGATTTATCATAATGTAAAGTTGTCAAAAATCTGATCGTGAATATGTCGAAAGTCTAGATGGGCTAAATTATGAGCTCTCAGGAGCCCGCTGCTGGTCGGATTCGTCCTGTCATCGCAACGCGGCCTGCGTGCAGAAAATGTGCGTGTGCGCCCCGAACTACGTAGAGCAGAAGGCCTTTAGAAAAACAATAAATATAATATAACGATTGCGGAAGTCGTAATGGCGTCAATACAAGTGTAATTTTCCCAAGAGTGAGATTTTTTTTCAATTTTTAACTCGAATTTCCCACAAATTAATGGTTTTCTAGGGATGCTTACGACAAATACTGGCTTCAAGTACCTCCCACATGCCGGTCGCCACACCCAGACTAGAAATTCAAATGAAGAATAGGCTAGTGTTTACGTAAGATCGTTGTTCAGCAATTTATTTAGCAATCTACTGCGTTGAGCGATTCATTTACATGTTTTGATAGTATTTGGATAATTGTTATGAACTATTATAATGTAAAGCCGATGCGGTTCCCGCTGCAACTACCTTCTCCTGTTCCCACCGATGACATTATCGCCATTGTTATACACACCGTAGCCGACTCAGTCGCTGTTATTGTGAATATCGTTCTTCTTTGTGCCATCGCCGGCCGGTCTCCAACATCGTTGAGGTGAGCCACAGCCTTTCTTGCTTAAAAAGTACTGGAAACTACGAAAATTTCTTTGTATAATAGTAAATTAGATCAAGGCAGTCAAAAATCGGAAAATTGAGAAATTCAGTTTGAATATGATCAAATTACGGATCAAAACTGAAGTCATTTAGAAGTGGCACCGTCATTCCATGTTTCTAAGTTCCGCGTAGTATTTTTCGATAATACCAATAAATCACACCATAAAAATATACATTCTGATTATGACAGATCCTACGCGGTTTTGCTCACGAACAGCGTGTTGATGGATCTAACCGCAGCGCTTTGTTCTCTTCTTATTATGATCAGGTAATCAGCAAATTTTAGCCCCGTACTCCATTCGTTTTATCATGCCTTTACAAACTATTTCAGGATGATGCCTTTCCAAGACTTGCTGGCATTCGTGTATGACGGCCCATGCGTTATCGTATCGTGTTCGTTTAATTTATTTACTTTTTTTTAAATTTATTTTTTTTTATGTCAACGTTTAGTGGCGTAAAGAGACATCAAGTGTTGCTTTATGACCGAAGTGTACCCGAGAATCAATTTCGGCTGCATGAGAACGTATTGGGGTGTCCCAAAAGTTCGTTCCGTGTTTTTCTTATTTTTTTTCTTTCGAACCACAATGCGCCATACACCATACTAGTTGATACATATTGCATGCTCACGTAAACTATTGTATTTCGCTATAAAATCGTTTAAATACTGATGCATTAGGATTACATACGCTGAAAAGTTGATTTTCGGACACGTCATAAAATATTTTCTAACTCAAATTGAGATCGCTCCAGGAGACCAATATTTACACCATATAATGTGCTGGGTATACGGTTATTTTTAAAATATTTAGTCAATAACTATCTTTACTGGTAGCTGATGTAGAGCGAAACTTTCAACTTTCATGTATGTTTCAAAGGCCAAATTTCTGAAATATGCAATTTTGTAATCTTTCTTCGATGCGGAACTATTTCGAAAAATAATCGTTCTTAGTTTTAAGTTATTAGAAATCGTTTATTGCCATATTTGGAATAAAATTCGCAACTTTTTAAAATAATGCATTGAAAATCACCACTTTCGTTGCGATTCTGTAATGCAATTTGAGACACCAGGATGATGCGCATTTTGCCCTGGAGTATGGAAACGGAAGTACAAAGAGTGGCCTATCCAGTGCTGCTTAGTAATGATTCAAAAGGTTAATGGTGTTGAAAAATTATTTTTCAAAAAAATGCGGAACGAACTTTTGGGACACCCCAATAGTAGTAAGCCGCAGGCTCTCTCCACCGCGAATAGTATTCGACTGTCAAATGTGCTGACCTGGTTGAACCTTTTGACCTTGAGCATTTATTCAATAGACCAACCTGCAGCGTTCTTCTGTCACTGCCTCTGCTGCATCATGCTGGCCGTATTCGCTCAATCACAATGGCTCATCTCGATATCATTCGCTTTTCGACTCTACATCTTAACAAGGTACGAACAATTTAAGAAGAACAAATTATATGTTCGACCATTAATACTCGATACATAACTCTCCATCCTAGAGGGCAAACTTTTGATTATGAATACATTGTCCAGGAAATCGCCCCGTCCATTGTCGGCGCTGCTCGTATGCCTACTTTGCTCACTGCCTAATTACACTATACTGGTACGCGAACACTAAATTCGATTGTGTTAATTTGAACCATTTGGGGCAAACATGGAAAAGTATTCCTAAAATTGGGCCTCTCCCTTTTGTCCATTCTGTAATTGTCATGTCTTGATGACTGCACATTCGATTGACGTAATTCATAACCTTACTATTTATAGACGTCGTTAATCTTCGCAAGGGACGATCCGAATGAAATTCGCCGTGTGCTTTCTGTCACTCGCCGGGAAAATTCCTTCGACGACTACGCCGTTGAAGGTTTGATTTCATTCCACATAATTACTTTCGTTTTTTAAATGTAAAGTAAGATTCCCATTGAATGTACTTGACTGAATATTAGAAAATTTGACTAATAAGTGTATCGGAAATACATATGAATAGACGCCGGAAATAGCTCCTTCAGGTTTCCTAAGCATGTACAGCCCGCATGTGATGCTGGCAATAAGCTGGATGCTTGCCCCGAATGCGCCCCTTCTCGCCGTCATATTCGTCGTAAGAAGAAAGGTTCAGTAACACCCACATGTATACTGGTAATGCACTCATGAGTATGGGAGTGGAGTGATTCTGGCATGGTAGTGGAGGGAATGAGCTTTCCTGAGTTGAATTATGACTACAATGCGATGATATGTCACTGTTAGTTGGAAGATGCATCATAATAATGAACAAATGTAATACTAATAATTGTTATTACATATATACATTAAAGGTTCTTTCTAAACTACAAGAAAAGAAGGATCACATGAGCGCGAAAACGATGAACTCACATCGCACTTTCGCAAAGGTTAGCATGAAATTACGAAATTGTGTTTTATGGCGTAACGGTACTGAATAAAAAATGTAAGGACATATATTCTTGTGCTTCGATGGAAACATCCCTATGTTATGAGGCGGTTAGTTTTGCAGAGCGGATGTAAGAATGATCCAACATTGTCGTATTTTGCTAACATCAATTGCCATTCCCTCATTCGTGCCTTCATTGAGGTGCTCACTCTGCAAGCACTGCTTCCCATCGCCTTCTCGTACGCGACTTTCTCCTTCATCTACTGCATGGGGGCCGAGACGCCCTGCTCGGCCGCCATCGAACACTCCTACTTCGAGGTGACCTAAAGAAGGAAATACACCACCGATATCATCAGTTGAAAGTGTTGCTCATAATCGTATATTCAGTGGGTAAAGTGCTGACCAATCGAGGAGTGATAGCGACTCTTAAATGAAGATACTATTTTAAATGAAAATACTATTGCCCGATGTTTCAACTCTGATTGCTTTATTTTTTGAATGAGATTTTAGTGTTTGACTGATTGTGAACAAGAATATTTTACATAAACAGTAAACCGTGTCATATTCGCGAGCAATCCTTGAAAAAAACAATAAATTAAGGTACCATCCATCGTCCCCGTTCTGGCTCCAGCCATCACGCTCTTCTATGTCCAGCCCTATCGAGCGTAAGCCCGCGCGCAATCACTAATTTTTATTTCAGACCACCATTTTAGAGTGTGACCACTATTTATAGTTGGGTGAACCAGAACACACTTAAAACGTCAACGTTCGATCATGATATTTCAGATTTGTGCAAGACATATTCACAAAGAATCCCGGACAGTCTACTTCCGTTGTTCCAATTTCGTAAGTATCATGTTAATCTTCTCGGAATAATGATCATTCCAGATCCAGACCGTCTACTATGATTTGAGAGGCTGTTCTTCATCATGTGTTAGTGTATTTGGAATTCGCGTTGCGATGCGCACAAGTAGTGCATCGCAAATTGTATCAATTTCAACAATCCATTACAAATGCACATGTAATGGCGAATACAATTGTGAATATTAAACAGTTCAATATGATTTATTCAATGGCATTAACCCATCTTGCGAACTAAATTAGCATATGAAATATTGATGGCTACAGAAATGGCGGGATAAACAAATAATTTTGAAAATGCGAGATTGGTTGCGTTTCGAGAAAATGATTGCATCACTTGGACGATTGCCCATTCTAATCGATTTCGTTATCTGAACTTATCCAATTTTGATCATTCTCCGAATCGTCCGACCATGCACTCGAAGTTTTAGCATGCTCAGGTACCATGTCATTTGATGCCATCTTCTCCGTAACTTATAATATCAATACATTATTGAGTCGTATGATATTTACTAAAATTATTCCGAAAGAACTAGTATAACTGAAAAAAATAACTTTTATGTGTTTGTTCTGCGTCTTTGATTTCTTGTAACTTCTGTTGGTTCCTTTCCTGTGAGCTTCTAAGTGTCTGGTCAATTTGCTCTTATCAATGAATCCTTTAGAGCAATGCTCGCAATATAAAGGGTAGTATCCTAATAAGATGTATTAGGTTGGTGAGAAAGTAATGTTAGATTTTGATAATGGTTTTTGAACTCCCATAAAATCCTTTTCGTTAAAGATCTTAAGCTAGCTCGATGGCATATATTAGGGGTTGACTTGGCCAATGTACGCATATGCTCGAATCGCATAATGCTTTTTGGGTATCTGGAGAAATAAGTTTTGTCAAATGTGAAATTTTCGCACTTCTTTAAAAAAAATGTTGACCTTTGGTGTACTGAGAATGAATGCATTTTCGCGCAATGGAGTTAACCCCTGACCTAGCCCAGCCGAATACTGATATATAAAGAGTAGCTTTAATAGTTAACCACAAAAGTTAGGACTTTTTGCCAATGCTTGAAGCAGATAGTTTTGAAATATTCGAATTTCGATCATCAAAATGCATTGTCAGGACGATTCCTTCATTAATTTAATTTTAAGTTAACAGTGGAAGGTGCTTATCATTTTATTATATTTGAGATCGATACATCAATTGTTACGGATACACGGTAGAAACAAGCATTGATGTTCCGTTATTGTCAAGTTCACAAATGAGTGTATTTTCTAACAGACCTTTCACAGCAGACCTGATTCAAATGTTGTATTGTGATATACTTATGACGCACTATGCGGCTGTGGCATAATATTTGCTCCATGGATTGCTGGGCAAAAAAGTAATCAGGTCCAATCTCTGTTGATGTAACTTTGTCATCATTATGTGACCTCAATACCACTTCGATAGGCTTGGACCAATGCGCGATAGAAAGAGGATCAATGCCCTCAACGAGCACGAATATCAATATGATACTCAGGAGTACGCAAAAGACGGGGGAATCAGATAATCACAAATTTGAAAATCTAACATTACTTTCTCACCAACCTGATAAATTAATTATTTAATTATAATATTGCTGTAAAGGGTAATCCTGATGCGTTACCTGTATGACTGTGCATGTGCATTTGATGCGGATGCAGCATTACGAAATGTCTTTCCACACTCTGTGCAATCGTATTTCTGAGTTGCCTCCTCTTCTGGAGTGGCTTTGTGCTTACACTCACATAAAATTCATTTATTCCATTCTGCCCCAAAAACTCGACAATTGAACAGCCGATTGCTGTGTCACAACATTATGTATCAGTAAAATCCCTAATATAAGTATGTGCCCCCATGCCTTTCATTTGGCACGTTTTTGGCTTGTTTTACATTACTTTCAAAAGTTCATGAAAAATTGTGATACTAGTTATTGGTAAAAGTTCTTACTCGGATGATGATACTTCTTGTGCAATCTCAAACCGCTGCGGTATGTGCATCTTTTTCCACATTCCTCACATTTATATGGCATTCTGACCTCCTCGTTCTCTGAAAATATTTTCTTCAATGAAATTATCTTACCGCTACAATGTAACTTTCCTTACCTGCATGTACTCGCTTGTGTTTAGTCAATGTTGATTGCTCAGCATAAACCTTCCCACAAATATCACAAGCGTATGTTTTCTTGTCAGGATCATCACATGCTATATAATAAGTTGTAATTGCTCATTGACATGCCATCACTCACACAAATGTGTATTCTTATGTAATTTAAGGGATTGCGCTTGGGTAAATCCTCGGTAACAAATATCGCATTTGTAAATACGCCGTAGTTCGTCACCTTAATTAATATCGAAATGGGATTTCCTTCTATACGATCTTAGAAAAAAAAAGAAAGTGGATGTCCTCCAATATGATCTTCTTCAATTTTCGCCATCTCTAGAACCATACAATAACAATCGCGCCTCATTTACTGTTAATATCAGGTTGATGCAAAAGTCTTGCGGTTTTTTATGTCCGTACTTTGAACTATCATAATTATCTCGTCCCAAATCACAATGACTAACAAACATAGCAGTGTTTAGAGGTACGCTTGTACTTTACATACATACATTTCAATCAATCCGCTATCGCAATCAACACAATAAATTATGATAAACCCAATTGCAATTGATGCTCAAAATTTTGCATTAAATGTATTTTACTGGATTTGTTGGCAAAATTCACGAAACCTGCCCATACTGATGTCTGAGAAGTATTACGTATACCCAGCAATTACAACTTATTATTTCAGAAAATATGTTTCAACTGTTTCTCGCTTAAGTTTGGACCGAATTACATGATATTGAAAATAAATTGTCGACTCTGGCTACATGAAACTTGTTCGGATTTTTTGCATCGAAGACCAAGCATGTACGCTTCACTATGAGTGCGCTATATTCATCCACCAAGAGGCTTTATTCTCAGAAAAAAAATTGGCACCTGCACCTTTCTCGTTTCAGAAAATTTGAATTTCTCATTTTTCAAAAATGTGTATAGAGTAAAGATGGAAGCTTCATACGACCACCAGGAATTGAGCGTTCATGCTTCAGAGGAAACATAATATTTAGAAATGTGTCGTTTTCGATGGATAAATTTTTCGCAATTTTAACTTTGTCCTGCAATCGCTTCTCCGATTGGGGAATGATGATAGGGTGCGCATATGAAAGAATATGCAATGCATCATTAGTAATAAATATACGAATATCATCGGTCAAACTGAAAGGAAGATGGAAGGCGAAATATCAAAAAACCGCAAGACTTTTGCATCAACCTAAGACGTTCCATACCATATGAATAGTTCGGGAAAAGCATTATGGTTGTAATATTTCGTACCTTGATGAGGACATCTCATGTGAGATGACAATCCATGCGAATTGACAAATCTCATACCACATTCCTCACATTTACATTGTTTTCTTTTCTCCTCTTCGTCTGAAATATCAGGTTGTCAAGAAAGTAATGTTAGACTTTCAAATTTTCGATTATGCGGTACCCCGTGTTTTGTTGCCGCCTGATTATTATATTGTTATATATATGATCTTTGAGTGCTTGGATACTTTTTCCATCGCGCATTGGTTCAAGCCTATCCAATAGGTATTGAGGGCACGAGATCAAGTCAAAGGTGCATCAACAAAGAGTGCTACGAGTTACGTTTTGGCCCAGCAATCCGTGGAGAGCTAAGATAGGGCAAATATTATGCCACGGCCGTAAAGTACGACATACGGATACCACAATACAGCATGCGAACCTGGTCCGCTGTGAAAAGCCTGTCAGAAAATGCACCCATTTATGGTCCTGACCCTAACTGAACCTCAACGGAAATATTTATTTCCACAGCGTATGCGGCACAATAGGTGTATCGATCTCAAATGTAGTAAATTGAAAAATATTTCCCATTGTGAACTTAAAATTATATTTATATGAACATACAATATTTCTACCAAAACATGCAGCATTCATCATTCTGACATCGAAATTTTAACATCGAAATCCGAATATTCGAAAATTTCCTGTTTTCAGGATTGGTGAAAAATTCAAACTTTTCCGCTTAACTGTTAAAGCAACTCTTTATCTATCACTATTCGGCTGGGCTAAATCAGGGGCTACCTCCCATTTCGGGAAAAGTATTCATTCACCGAACATCAAAAATCTAAATTTTGACAATGTTGCCCCTTAATCAGCAATACTGAAAATATATTGTTTCTAAAAGCTGAAAAGGCGAGAGTATTAATGTTTCTCGGTAACATGCAGCAGCATAGTGTACCATGGAAGCGCACTCATTTCCATGCCAGTCTTAATGTGCCTCGAAGTAGCAAACAATAAAGCTTGAGATGTGATACTTCTGAAAGGTTTGAATTCAATGCTGTTCAAATCATACTATATTAAAGCAGTCATGACCCCAGACATACAGTAGCGCCGGAAAGTATCCGATTTGAATTTCACTTTTTCAAACATGCGTTATTCTTACATAGATTTTTTCCAGCTTGCCAAACTTTCTGATGTTGGAGATTGGACCGAGGCCTATCTAGAACAAAAATTTGAAGTTGCTGCTCCGTCGTTCAGTTGCTGCAGCCTTGTTGCAAAAACGTGGTCGCAAATTCAGAACGGCTTCTAGACTAGCTAGAGACTCGTTCAAAGTATCAAAGTGATCGTCATCACAATTCGCGATGATCCTGAGAATATGAAAACGATCAATATTTGCCCTCAGGGAGCCAAAAAATCACTTTTTTGAATGCTCATTTTTGGACATTCATAACTTTGTGGGCAATTTTTGTAAAAATCTGGTTTTTATGTGTGAATGTTCAAAATGTATTAAAGATATGATCCCCAACTTTTTAGACTATTTGGATAACTTTCCTGCCCGCGGCGACCGTTTTTCGGAGGCATACTAGGGTCGGGAATCAACCTGTTTACGCACTCTCATCGTCTGCACTCTCTCGCCCATAGGGGTAAACAACTTCAGAAAGTTTGGCAAGCTGGAAAAAATCTATGTAAGAATAACGCGTGTTTGAACAAGTGAAATTCGATTGCGTCATCACTACGCAATCAGTTAAGAAGCACGTGATGACGCAATACTCGCATCGTATTCTCCTATTGATTTGCTATATAGCGCTGCAACATTTAACTTGCTAAGTCAACTGCAGAAAAAGTTATGTGAAAAAATCAAATCGTACGGATACTTTCCGGCGCTACTGAATCATTCAAAAGAACTGTGTTTGGACATAACAATGCACCATATGAGAATTAACAGCCATTTGTTCCCACACAATATGAAAGGCTCAAACATCATGGTCCAAATCTAACATTACTTTCTTGACAACCTAATACTTTTGCTTCTAATTGATAACATCACTGCATTTTCACCCTCATGCCTCTTGCTGTGATAGTTCAGCCCATCTTTACTTGTATACGTTTTACCGCAATCTTTGAATGCAAGTTTCTCACGATCTGCCTTAGCTGAAAATAAAGCTATTTAGTTTATAATCGTGTATTGATCAGCCTTCCGTTTCTTCAATAATTTAACGAAATTTCAACGATAAATACGGATACATTTCTTCAAAATAATTTTTTTAAAAATCTGGATTGAATATACTTACGAATATGAGTAGACATTTTGAGATTCATTTTGAAATTTTCTGCATTTTGAGATTCATTTTGAAACTAAATCGTTTTTCACATTTGTCGCATTTAAATGGATACATGTCTTCCTCCGACTCTGAAAAAAAAACTCCAGCGGGAATGTATATTTTTGATAGCAACTTACTTGAGTCTTTTGTTTCGTTAAATGTTCTCATCTGAAATCCTTGTGACAAATATGACACTCCAATTACTTCATTTCATTTTTTTCCCGAAGAACGCCCCTAGTACACTCTTCTCCATCGCTCTGGCTATCCTCAGATTCATCATCTTCCGAACTTTCTTTCTCGAATTCTCATTCGGACATTGAAACTTCGGATTCGTGTGGGGTGCCGCTCCCTGATGCCTTATCATTGGCACATTGTGCATACTGAAAATTTACAAAAAAAAAATTTGAACAATTTTGTCGTTTCAAAACAATGCAAATTTAAGCTCACATTATTCTTGAAATTCCTTGCTGTACTATTTCGTTTTCTCAACCACTCCAATGCATGCTCTAGAGTCTTTGATAATCCGCACATCATATTGCCGATAGGGGAATCTCTGTACCGATACATTTAATATTTGCATATTAATATTTTACAAACGTCTTATCCCCCGAAAGGGGGATGTTCTTATCGTCCACTATCATCATAAGCGATGTCTCTAGGACAGTCCGAAGGGCGCTCATGTTTTTTCGGACGAGCCTTGTTTCTGAATTTCAAAACAAAGATTAAAATTGGCAAAACAAAAGTAATTCACTTTTTGATAATCATTTGAATTGTCTTCTTGACAGTCTTCATTTGATGTCATTTTCACAGCCATATAATATATGAATATTCAGATAATAAATTATGAAACCTGATAAGATAATAATATCAAGTATGGGAATGGATAATTCATGGGGATTGTATATGAGGGCGTTTGCCGAAGATTCGATCAGAGCCCGGCACAGCAAAAAAAGTCAATTTTCCAATTTTGAGTGATTTGGGGTTATCGATGGCGCTGAAGAAGATAGGCATACTCATTTTGTACGTAGAGCTTCCGTTGGCTCCAGAAGACGTTGCGTCGATTTCACATTTTGAGGCTTTCCACAGCTCAATTGAGCGCTAAAATTAGTGGAACAAGTTTCTGGAGTGAAATTTTATGGCGAACACGCCTGTGTATTTGAATTATCATATTTTTCTAATTAAAAAATTAAAAATTCAACTTTTCGCTCCACCAAAAGCGAGCTTAGCAAATATATGGATGGAACCGCCGTGACGAGAGGATTTCAAATATGCAATTTCATCTAATTACGACATCAAACTTTTGAGAAAACTAAAAATAACTGCGCTCAAAACAGACGAAAACGCGAGGTTGGACGAGACAATGCACTGAAACTGCCAGGGGGCGTGGGATAGAGGCAGGGGAGGGGACTGCCAGAGGGTCTGAGGTCAAGTGAAGGAGGAAGATCGGACGATAACACCGCAAATTAGGTTCAAACGGATCACTATTTGCAACATTTCTCAAAAGTTTGATGTCGTATTTAGATGAAATTGCATACTTGAAATCCTCTCGTCACGGCGGTTCCATCCATGTATTTGCTAAGCTCGCTTTTGATGGAGCGAAAAGTTGAATTTTTAATTTTTAAATTAGAAAATTTTGATAATTGAAATATACAGGCGTGTTCGCCATACAATTTCACCCCAGAAAACTTGTTCCACTAATTTTAGCGCTCAATTGAGCTGTGGAATGCCTCAAAATGTGAATTCGACGCAACGTCGTCTGGAGCCAACAGAAGCTCTACGTACAAAATGAGTAGGCCTATCTTCTTCAGCGCCATCGATAACCCCAAATCACTCAAAATTGGAAAAATGACTTTTTTTGCTGTGCCAAAATATTTCGGATCTGCTCGACTTTTAGGCAAACGCTCTCATATGCAAACGAAGGGATTATATTGGCTCGATTTAAAGCGTATCACCTCCGTTATGGAGATACAAATGGCTGGACACTCTTCCCCTAATTTACAACGCATTCTAAGTAGAACGATTAGGCCCACTGGCGGTTCTCAAGCGTTATCACCAAGGTGGATTGTTTAAGAATCTAGTGAGATAGAGAGAACGGGATCAATATTGCTAGATTTGTCACATTCTTCACGCATCCTAGGAATAATCATGCGCTCCAGACCGTCAACTGTGCACATTGAACACACACATGTGTGTCCACATGTGTGGGTCCACATGTGCAACATGTGTAAACTCTGTCCACATCTGTAAACAAATGACAATTTTGAAGAAAGGTGCAATTCGAAAATTAGATGTCTCGGCTGGAATTTTGCAGCAATTTGATTATTGTAGATGTGATCCACAATAAAACTGCATCATTAACACCGATCGTTCATTTCACATTGGAAAGCAACATAATTCAGTGCCATATGGTAATGTTAAAATGGTGTGGGCATCTATTCAGAAATGAAAGATATTGGAATAACTCAAAATAACTTGACTTTTTTCGGGAGGGTTCAGGAAACCAAGTGGACCTTGATGGCGAATTCGTTTGTGGTATAAATCATGGGAATTTCAATATCGTTTATCAAATTCTTCTCATTTGTAGTCTTTCTTTTCTACTCATCTTCTGACATGAATTGAACTGTTTCATTCAAAGGTCTACTAATAAATCTCACCCTCATGGCTTCCCTAGTGCCTTTTCAGTATGTATTTTCTCGCGAAAGCGTTTCCAAAAATTCCACATACGTACCTCTCTCCATTGAAAATAAATTAAGATGTTCTAATGTCACAAAAAATCATACCTTCGTGTATTATAATGTGTCTTTTCTAACCCCGTGGACTTGCGTAAGTATGCCCGCAAATCTTACTGGCGTACCTCTCTCGAAGTTCATCAGCTAAAAACATATTAACGGTAAAAAATGTGATATCGTTCATAGTCCGAATTGTATCAGGTTGGTGCAAAAGTCTTGCGGTTTTTTGTGTCCGTACTTTGAACTATCATAATTCTTTTGTCACAAATCACAATGACTAACAAACAAAGCAGTGTTTAGAGGTATGTTTGTACTTTACATCCATACTTTTCAATCAATCCGATATTGCGATCTACACGATAAATTATGATGAACACAATATCAATTGATTCTCAAAATTTTGCATTAAATGCATTTTAGTAGATATTTGTGGCAAAATTCACGAAACCTGATCACATTGACGTCTGGGAAGTATCTCGTATACCCTTTCAGAAAAATATGTTTCAACTGTATCTCGATTAAGATTGGACCGAATTTCATGCTATTGAAAAAAATGCTGTCGATTCTGGTTACATGAAACATGTTCAGATTTTTAGTATCGAGGACCAGGCATATAGGCTCCACTATGAGTGCGCTTTATTCACCCACCAAGAGGCTTCATACACAGAAAAAAAAATTGGCGCCTGCATCTTTCTCGTTTCAGAAAATTTGAATTTCTAATTTTTCAAAAATATGCGAAATCAAAATACAAATGCAAAATGTAGTCATTTACAGTTCAATGCATTCCTCGAAAGGATGTAACTTCCATCACCCATGAGAAAAAGTATGTATAGGGTAAAGATGGGAGCTTCATATAACCACCAGGAATTGAGCATTCATGCTTCAGAGGAATCAGAATAATGAGAAATGTGTCGTTTTCGATGGATAAATTTTCGCAAATTTAACTTTGTCCTGCAATCGCTTCTCCGATTGGGGAATGATGAGAGGGTGCGCATATGAAAGAATATGCAAGGCCTCATTAGTAATTAATATACGGAAGGTTATCGGTTAAACTGAAAGGAAGATGGAAGGCAAAATGTCAAAAAACCGCAAGACTTTTGCACCAACCTAATATAACCTTGGTACAAATAAATTAAATATTGAATATTTACGTAATGCAACTAAACATACAAATATGGATATTCTTGTGGATCCTTAGCCGTTGCTTGCCGCTACAACGTTTACCACAAGCATCGCACTTGTATGGTCTCCTTTCGTCCTCGTTCTCTGAATAATTTGTGGAGTAATCATCTCACTCTCTCCAAACCACACGCTCTCTCGTCAATCAGACTGAGCGAGAGAGTGTATGATATGGAGAGAGCGAGGCCATGGCTCAATTTGTGAATTTCTGCGGGTTGCTGCGACCTCGTGCTTAGAGCCAAATAATGCAGGCATTCATAACCTATTAATGTATATCAGTGCGTTCGCGTAAGAATCGCAGATTTTGATTGGAAAAAGGGACAGGCCAAAATCCGTGTCTGGAATTTTAACAGAATCTGATAGCCATAGGGTTCCTCTATGGATTTCTGTATTTGACTTGACATGAAACAATTAATTAGCTTAATTAATGAATTTACTAAGTTAGGCAATTTCGAACGTTTTTGAGCGTAAGTTACTGGAAACGATCTCGAATCTGCTCAAAACTTTTAGACTAAACTGCGCATGAGGAATCGATCTATGTTGACGGTTTATGCAAATTCAAAAATTTGAATTTTTCATGAAATTTCAACAAAATATTTCTCGAATACATAAAATAACCCCCTCTCCTATTTTTGGATATGTTGTTGTCCTTGATGAATACTACCTTAGAAAAAAATTGACGATTTTTATCTAGGGTACCTTCGTAGTTTAACACCTTAAAAACATAGATTTCCATTTAGAGGGAAACCTCTCATTCCGACCCATTCCCCTGCCCGAGCGGCGACGAATGATTAGTTTTTTGAGCGCTCGCACATCTCCGAAGACTGAGATAATTAAATTCGATGTGAAACTCATCAAATTGTGATAAATATGTTCAATCCTAATTACATTTCTGATCGCTTGGGAGGGGGTGAAGGTCCCCTAGATAAAAATCGTGAATTTTTCTAAGGTAATATTCATCAAGGACAACAACATATCCAACAATAGGCGAGGGGTTATTTTTTGTATTCGAGAAATAATTTTTTTGAAATTTCATGCAAAATTTACATTTTTGAATTTGCATAAACCGTCAACATAGATCGATTCCGCACGTGAACTTTAGTCTAAAATCAAGTTTTGAGCACATTCTAAATCGGTAACAGTAAGTTGCGCTCAAAAATGTTCGAAATTGCCTAACTTAGTAAATTCATAAGCGAATTAATTTTGTCAAGTCAATTCAACTACAGAAATCGATAGAGGAACCCTATGGCTATCAGATTCTGTGAAAATCCCAGACAAGGTTTTTGGCATGTTCCCTCTGGGATGCGATTCTTAGGCGAACGCACTGATATCACGCGTATCACGAGTCAGTGGAGGAGTGCGGGAACATTTTGAAATTTTGAATCTCGGATTCGCCCCTTATGATGCTGTAGAAATACTCATGAGCGAAAAATATAGGTGATAGGTCCTAGAGCCCGCTTTTAGGAATTTTTCGGTTTTGTAAATGGCTCCACTGTATTTCAGCTCCCAGACAAGCTGCAGAACTCACACCGGGCTCAAAATGAGCGTAAAATTATTCTGGACAACTTTTATGTTGACAACTTTTTGAAATACTCGCAATTTTAAAAGTTATGACAAAAAATGTTGAATCCCAAACTTTCAACAAATGGTTTCTCCATCACGCAGGAAACTTACAGCGGATTTTCATTTCATTAAATGAAAGAATATGCCTTCATACATCTATAAAAAATATAAAATGGAAAATCGAGAGGGGTACCTCTTTCGATATTTCGCGTCAAAGGTGCCACATTGGCTTAGCATCAAAATAAATTATGTCTTGTGAACCCTACCTTCACATTTAATGTGAGCTCTATGTGATTTATTAGTGTTGTCAGTGCTATAATTAATTTGGCATTGAAAAATTCCAAGTTTGGTAAAGTTAAAAAAATCGATTTTTTCTACCTCCATTTATCGCTATTTTACACATCTGAAAGTCAAGGTTATTTATCATACATAGTGAATAACTATATGCAAGTTTTAGTAGACCTCGGGACTTATGAAATTTTTCAGAAAGAACCCACCCAAACTTCATATTGTTTATTTTTTTCTTTTTTTTCACCCGAACATGCCTTCCCGAGAGTTTAGGAAATATTGTAAGTTCATTGCATACCTTACCATAAACTGAAAGCTTTTTTGAGCGTGAGAACCATGATTTTGCAGGCATTTTGCATCATCCAAATGGGAATATTTTCTAAATATTCAGGGAACTTTATAAGAGGCGTAGTTGCCCACTAGTTGCATACCTTACCATAAACTGAAAGCTTTTTTGACTGGCGCTTTCGTTTCGAAAGGGATTTTGATAGTATGCCCCCATCCGGAATACAAGGTTATTACGCGAAAAAAATTTCCGAAATTTCCAGAAGAAAAATTTTTAGGACCAAAAAATAGGTGTTGGTCTGTCAGTTTGTCCACAGTATCCCATAGTGGCGTTGGGTCAGATCGTGTGTCAGACTCATGATTTCATCGGAGGATCGGAACAAAACATTGATACTCTACTGCTACAGTAACCGTAAGCTACCGTAACCCGTAGCCGTGGGTCAGACGCTGGGTCAGATTCCTGATTTTGTCAGCGGATGGTTGCAAAAAAGCGTGAGAACCATGATTTTGCAGGCATTTTGCATCATCCAAATGGGAATAGTTTCTAAATATTCAGGGAACTTTATAAGAGGAGTAGTTGCCCACTAGTTGCATACCTTACCATAAACTGAAAGCTTTTTTGACTGGCGCTTTCGTTTCGAAAGGGATTTTGATAGTATGCCCCCATCCGGAATACAAGGTTATTACGCGAAAAAAAATTCCGAAATTTCCAGAAGAAAAATTTTTAGGACCAAAAAATAGGTGTTGGTCTGTCAGTTTGTCCACAGTATCCCATAGTGGCGTTGGGTCAGATCGTGTGTCAGACTCATGATTTCATCGGAGGATCGAAACAAAACATTGATACTCTACTGCTACAGTAACCGTAAGCTACCGTAACCCGTAGCCGTGGGTCAGACGCTGGGTCAGATTCCTGATTTTGTCTGCGGCTGGTTGCAAAAAAGCGTGAGAACCATGATTTTGCAGGCATTTTGCATCATCCAAATGGGAATATTTTCTAAATATTCAGGGAACTTTATAAGAGGCGTAGTTGCCCACTAGTTGCTATATTACCAGTAACCCGTAAGCTTTTTTGCTGGAGGGTTTGTGGGGGTGTGGGAGTGGGGGCGCTAGGAGCGGCATCGGGGCACTTGTCCATTACGCACAAGTGCAGCTTTGGTCCCCTCGGCAAAATTTTCAGGAGGTCAAAAAAACATGTGTCATTCTGTCCGTCTGTTCAACTCACGTTATTTCCGCAAAAACCGTGCGAAATTTCTGAAGTCCAAAAGTGCGCTCGCACTTGTCTGGCCGACCCAACCATTTTCCCTAAACCGCGGACCGATCGATTACCGTACACTGCAAAAGTCCGGTGGGTCAACTAATTTTCGTTGGAGCAACTTCATGACTTTTTCAAAAATGCAATAATCAAATGTTTTCTTTGATAAATCCTGACCATCCTATTATTTAAATAAATTTGAATATAGTTTTGCATTTTTATCATGGCCAAGTGGCTAACGCGGTGGACTGATCAACACCAGGTTGGGGGTTCGATGCCCGCAGGCGTCAAAACGTTTTGTCACGCTTCGAAAAGCTTGGTAATGGTGGGGAAAATAATCAGGGGTTACTGTACTTCAAATTAGCGTTGGGTCAGATATTTTTCGCTGAGTCATACATATGACTAAGATTTTTAAAATGAAAGTGTTGTATCCAAGCCATGAGTCCGTTATTTTAAGCTCACAAAACTTAGTTGTTGCGTACGTGTAACATAACGTAGTTGCCCGCTAGTTGCTATATTACCAGTAACCCGTAAGCTTTTTTGTTGTGGGGTTTGTGGGGGTGTGGGAGTGGGGGCGCTGGGAGCGGCATCGGGGCACATGCTCAGCAGACACAAGTCCAGCTTTGGTCCCCTCGGCAAATTTTGCAGGACGCCCAAAAATTTGTGTTTCTCCAGTATCCTGATCGGACGCACATTCTGTCCTGCGAAAACGAGGTCATACACTCGCACTTTCCAAGCTGGTGCAGGTGGCCGTCGGCAATACAAGTCATTTCATGTAGAAAAAGGTCCGAGTGTATGGGCAAATAAACGAGAAAATTACCGAAAAGTGGTGTCTGTACGTGTGTCCGTGCGTGTGTCCGTGCGTGCGTCCGTGCACATGTTGCCATCTCCCACAAAAAGTACATTTATTATTTAGCTTTTTGCCGAGCCATTAAGCCTATCAGGCCCTGAGAATCAAGTTATCGTCGAAAATTGAGCAAAATTGCCACTACATCGCGAAGAAATGGCGATTTTAGCGGTGGAGCAACCATTATTCTCTGGAGCGCATTCATGACTTTTTCAAAAAACGCAGCAATTAAATTGTTTCTTTGGTAAATCATCACCGTCCTATTATTTAACAATTTTTGAATATATATTTGTAATTTTATCATAGCCGAGTGGCTAACGTGATGGGCTGGCAAAATCGAAGTTGGGGGTTCGGAGACCGTCGTCGTCCAAACGTTTTGCCGCGCTTCGAAAAGCTCTGGCATGGTGGTAAGGCCGCCGTATGCTTACGGTAGGTCAATATTAGCGCTGTGTCAGATTTTATTCGGTGGGTCGCAGTTATGACAAAAAATTCGGAATTTTTTTCGATTTACATTTTCAGGTTATTTGGCTTCTCCAATTAAGGTTATTCCTTCTTTCTAGGATCCTGAAATGGTTTACATAACATTTTTTTTGGCGAGCCGCGACGCCTCTGAAGCTCCTCTGAAAATGGTCGGTGTGAAAGGCTCATGAGAAACAAATCCGAAATGTTGATTGGGAGATTGAAGCAAATACTTTTGATATTTTAAATATATTTGGAAAATATCACATTTTAGTTGTATTCGCAGTAAAGAAAACAGAACATTCAGTTTATAAGTTTTCCCGGCTATTGTAATTCGTGTTTTTTTTAAATATCATTTCAATTATATAGTATGCTGCGTTGAGATGAATTACAATTACTATGCATTGTATGCGATTTGAAATTTTATTTTAGTTTTATCAGCAACATATACTTGTGAATTAACTGTCTTTTCATCCACTTCCACGCTTGCAAATTCTCCTCCTTATCCCATTTATGCCATATCGAATTCATTCATGGTGCCTAACCCGTAACTGCTACTACTTTCATCCTCTTTACTTTGTTCGGCCACGCGCTCTTCTTTCCTTGCGCTATATCGCCATCTGTGGTCGTTGTTGACGTTAATCTCATAATTACCCCAGATGTTCCATATCGAATTCATTCATGGTACCTAACCCGTAACTGTTGCTACTTTCATCCCCTTTACTTTGTTCGGCCACGCGCTCTTCTTTCCTTGCGCTATATCGCCATCTGTGGTCGTTGTTGACTTGCCATTGATCTTCCTTTCGGTCACTTTTCACTTCTACTCTTGTAAAACTGCCTCGGTTTTCGCGTTAATCTCATAATTACCCCAGATGTTCCATATCGAATTCATTCATGGTGCCTAACCCGTAACTGTTGCTACTTTCATCCCCTTTACTTTGTTCGGCCACGCGCTCTTCTTTCCTTGCGCTATTTCGCCATCTGTGGTCGTTGTCGACTTGCCATTGATCTTCCTTTCGGCCACTTTTCACTTATACTCTTGTAAAACTGCCTCGGTTTTCGCGTTAATCTCATAATTACCCCAGATGTTCCATATCGAATTCATTCATGGTGCCTAACCCGTAACAGTTGCTACTTTCATCCCCTTTACTTTGTTCGGCCACGCGCTCTTCTTTCCTTGCGCTATTTCGCCATCTGTGGTCGTTGTCGACTTGCCATTGATCTTCCTTTCGGCCACTTTTCACTTCTACTCTTGTAAAACTGCCTCGGTTTTCGCGTTAATCTCATAATTACCCCAGATGTTCCTAACTAACGAATTCATTCATGATTCCTAACTAGAGTTATCTTATAGGAAATGAAAAGTTATTGGAAATGGGCATTTCTCCCACTCATTTCCAATAACCATTCGATAATGGGGCGGTGCTTATTGGAAATGAGAATTCCTAACGCGCAACTGCTGCTACTTTCGCGCTCTCTCTTTTCCAAGCTATTTCTCCATCTGAGGCCACTATGGTCAGATCTCATTTCCGCTCCCACAAAGCTATCGTGATTTGACACTCATTCGCCAATTGTATTTTATCCGTTGGGTCCTCTCTTTAAGCGCAATTGTTATTCACTTTATGTTGTGTGTTTAAAATTTTCGTTATACTGTTGCGTTCGCACTATTCTCATCCACCTTTGTAAAACTGTCATAGCGTTGGTTGTAACAACGATGTTTTTATAGGGCTTCTTCCTACCATTAGGCCAGAGTTTCGTTTCACTTTACTGGAAAAAAATAAACCTGTATCATCGTATTTGCTTAAATTTTTTTGCTATAATTGATTTACTCATATTTTTAAAAGAATGCCCTTATGGTCTCTTCATTTTACACACTCTCTCGCCGCTCTACCGGTCTAGAGAGTGTGAGAAATGAAGCGACTGTGACCCGAATTACGAACTCTAGCCCATATATGTCACGTTAACCGCGTCATCATTACATTTTATGTGCGCCAAACGTTATCTGCTGTTTTTCCTTTTCTACAATTGTCGTCCAATTCGTATCCTCAGGCATGGACAACACTTCCTTCTTCACGTGATTCTTCTTCGGATCGATCAGCGGCAAAGCGTGCATCCAATGCAGCGAGAATGAGAACAGCGAGGACACGAGGAACACCAGGTGATAAGGAAAGAAGAGGAGCGGCGGATGCTGAAAGGAAGAGGGCTGAACGGACAGCAGGAACTCCAGAGGATATCGCTGAAAGAAAGGCTCTAAATGCAGCAAGAATGAGAAAGATGAGAACGGGAGGACCTGATACGGAGAAGAAAGAGAGGAAGGCTGAAAACGCAGCAAGAATGAGGAGAGCGCGATCACCCGATGAGGTGACCGAATCGAGAAAGGCCAAGGACGCAGAGAGGAAGAAAACGGAGCGGGGTCGAGAAACTGCAGAGGAGACCAACGAGAGGAAAGCTCGTAACGCTGCAAGAATGAGAAAGGGCAGGGCATGGCCAATGGCATCGGATGTCGAGTGGGACCGTCTGCTGGAATCGATGGACGAGACCGAACTGAGACGCGTGATGGATGTCGAGTACGAGATGGCGATGACCAAACAAGGATCTGCAGATGTGAACGCTTCGATAAGAACTAAGGATGCAGAAAGGAAGAGAAAGGAGAGGGCATGGCCAATGGTATCGGACGTCGATTGGAAAGGACTGCTGGAAACGAACGACGACCGTATCGCTCGAGCACTGGAGCAGTGCCGAGAGAATTATGTAGAAAGGAAGAGGAAGGAAGCGGAGATAGTTGCCGCATACAGAGCCCAACTGCCCAGCCCGGAGAGGGAGAAGATGAGAGAAGACGATCGAAAGAGGTTTGAAATTGAAAGAGGTAAAACGTTAAAAAAAATGTTCAAATGCGATCATTGATCTAAAAAATTGTGTGGAGCGGAAACGCGTGGTTTCTTTATTGTGTTGCACACTTTTGATGTGTTTTTAGTTGTTTTTTGTCCATGCGTCACGACACGACCTTTCTTGCACTGCTTTGTCAGCCTTGTCAAACAAATTCAATATTACAATTGAGCACGTAAATTCCCCTCTCCTTAGGAAAGCGGATTCACTTTCGAAGGATAAGGAGAAGAGGGAGGCAGAGGCAGCGAGGAGAGCGCTGATGAAGCAGAGGAAGCGAGAGCACGAGTCCAAGACACTCGTGCAAATTGGTTTAGGTTGTTTACAATGCGTATGAACATTCAATCAATTTGTTTTCTCAGAAAGCGACGATAATACGACCGAATGGTATTCGGACGACACCGATGAGTACGTCGAAGATAAGGAAGAGAAACTGGTGCCGAGAAGGGAATCACCTGTCGATTTCCGGCGATGGGGGCGATCCAGCCCGGAGCCGAATTATTGTGAGTGGAGGGTGGGGGGAATGGAAACATGAATTATTTTGAAAACTCATAATATTCGATTGTGTAGCTAAAAATCAAGTGTTTTTCCACTCTTCTGTTATAATTATAGATTTTTCAAAATAAATTGTTGTTTTTTTTTAAATTTTCAGTCGGTGATCAATCAGATGATAAGGAGGGCAGTGATGAAGATGACCGTGGTGATTCGCATGCACATTCCGAGGAGGATCATTCAGGTCAAGAATACATATACTATTTAATGTATTGAAATGCACTAAATGCATCCATTATACAATTTGTCCTATTCTGTCAGATGTCAACGAACTTCCACTGCACTCTTGCACAATGGACCCGAACTTGCCCATATAAAAATTAGAGTCATCGGTGAAACTAGGCTCACCAGATGGTTCTCTAACATCAGAGCCCCCTCTCCGCCGTTCTGTCCCTGTCAATCCAAGTAGGGCAGCTCTTATAAAAGAGCTGGGAAAGGGAAATTTCGGTACCTATATCCCCCATAGCTCATATCCATTCACCGTAATTAGACATAATGATAACCCCGTTCCTCTTACAGCAAAACCCTAATCTTGCACATCTCGAGTTGTCATTTCTGTGTAGTGGATGGATCAAAATAATTTAATCTCACATCGTGTTTCGCATCAGTTACCCATAAATTAGTTGTGTAATTTCAATTACATTTGTACATATTCTTTGTAGATAAAGTGTAATTGTGAAGATTCATTTTAAAAAGTGCATGGGATTTGTAATCGAATGTAAATATTTAAAATACGTTTCATGTTGCAAAAGGAGAAGTAAAAGAGAGAAAACACAATCTTGCGAGTTCGATACCTTTTGGAATCAAGGCATTCACATTTTGGAGACCATTTAGAAACTCGAATGCGAGCAACGAATCTGCAACGGTCTTTGGCGAGCCGCGGAGCGGCGAGCACGTAATACGATCGTTACAGAAATGTATTCAACGTTGGAATTTGCTGCAAAAAAAAAAAACCAATTAACATAGTTCCCCGCTAGTTTGTTAACCATGGTTAATAGGCTATGGAACAGTTTGCAATTGAAATACGATGTATGTGATGTGAAGAGTTGAAAAACGTTAGCATACAACAAATGACAACGGTTCTGAAAAAAATGCAAAATGGAGAGTTCAGAAAATTTCATATCCTTCTCTAAAATACGTGAAATTTCAACTCGCCTGAGTGACGTCTTTTGTGTGCATTAAAGTGATAATTATCAATGAATAGTTTGTGGCAAAGATCACATTCGTAATTCATCCTATTTCTTTTGCGCGATACACTTTTAGCAGGGGCATCGTCTTCATCATCGTTACAATCTTTGTATTCATCTTCGAACCAGTCATCGTCCATATTTTCGACTTCAAATTCTGCTTCCGATAATGAATCAAGAGATATGATACCTTGATTATTATCTTCATGACCCGAGCCTTTCTAAAAATAGTGAAATATAGTACATTTGGCAAGAAAGTGTATGTGCACAGATATCCATGTCTAGAAGTGAAATGCAAATACCAAAAGGCTACCATTTTAACGGCAGTTGAGAACTTGACTTTCTTATCTGCTAACCACTCCGTTGCTAAATTCTACGAACTGATAGTTCGTGCATCAAATTTCCAAGAGCGGAATGTCTGAACAAAATGCCACATTATTTAATAATAAAATGCCAAGCTTACTTCACATTAGCCGATGGGGCAATTTTATTGGTTAGGTGAAGCAGATTCTAGAAGCATGCTATGAGATAATTATACAACATTTTAGGACACATAAAGTACAGACTTGATAAATATGACAGGACAATCAATAGCGTACCTTCGGATCCTGAAAAAATCGACACTTCGAAGAGCCGTCTCGATTCCTTCATCGGATGATTTCTGAATGCCCTCAAAAATATTGTAACAGTGATGCGGATAACATTACCTGTTGATCTACTTTTGCCGTTTCATCTCCAATCGCTTCAATCGATGATATGTCCCTCAAAACAAACGAATATTCACATAAGTACTCAAGAATATATGAACATGCGCACTCTAGCAACAATCAACTAAGATGCTGATGAAGAGATTGGTAGATAGGGATACGATACGGATAAGATAAGATTGGGGAGTAAAGGGGAAAACTAATCAGATAGCGATACGAGAAATCATTGTTACTCATCTATATGCGAAATTGATCTACCCGCTCTTGGCTAGCGACATTTCAGTAAGCATGAAGTCGATTAATGCCTCAAAACATATGTGGAAACTTCTTTTTCGTATGCCACACCTAAATCTTCATAACTTTTGTGATTGTATTTGACGCATTCAAACGTATAACGTATACAAACCGTCTATATTCAGCCTTTATAAGTTCGAATGGTGCAAGTTTACGGCATACAACTTGGACGAAACAATAACGAT
Organism: Pristionchus mayeri; assembly: GCA_036245805.1. Lineage (NCBI taxonomy): Eukaryota > Metazoa > Nematoda > Chromadorea > Rhabditida > Neodiplogasteridae > Pristionchus > Pristionchus mayeri. Next base: position 13,176,406 of record BTRK01000006.1, read on the forward strand.
GAATTTAATTATTGTGTATGATTGTTGTTATGACAAAAGCGGTACAATACTATTAACCTATGCACTTGAAACCTATAAAAATCCTAGAAGGCCATGAATCTAATATTAATCGGTCAACTTATACTCCTCGGCAAATTATTTAGTGAATCCGGAGTGTGCAGATTCGCTAGAACGAACGAATTCCGTGATCAATGAACGAGCTGATGGTGTGCCGTTCAGCTTCTGCAGCTCCATTTTAACGTGCTACAAGAACATGCAAAATATACGTACAATTTTTTGTTTTTGTAAAAACCTGATTATCGTTTCTTATCCTGGGCCTCCGGCTCTTCTGTACAGCACCCGCGGTATAGACCTGGAATTGGTGTTAAATTAAAATTCGATGATTAATAATATTAGTTTAAATTAAATCTAGAACAAAGTACGCACCGAACCGATATTGATAATTCAAGAAAATACCTTCTCAATTACACATTACGCATCCTATAAATGTCATATAGTGTAACTCACAAACCAAACCGCCGAATATGACGATACCAATGATGGTGAAAACTAACCATCTGAAATTGCATGATTTGAAGATTTATTATTGGCAATCTTTGCTTGCTTCCTTTGAAAACCAACACAATGCAATTAACATATCATACATAAATGACCTTCATTCCGCTGTATATGATCGGTGAGATAATGAAAAATGAAAACAGTCATTTACTAAAATTCTTCATAAGTCCCTACGATCTCTCAGCTATCCCTAAGTTCAGCCCACCTCGGAGCCGGCGAGGGTCCCTCACAGCATTCCAGTGCGCAGCATAGGGTTCTCTCCGGACACATCCAAGCGAAGTGGGTGAGTCTCACAATGAGAAGGGGATTACGGTGGAATCAATATGATGATGAGCATAGATCCATTCATCAATGGCATTCAATATTGTTTTCATTTTCCTATTCTAATCAATGGTGTCTCAATGAGAATTCATGTGAAAATCCGGGAAAAATTAAATACAGGATGAAATTCGCTCACTTTTCGCCTTGCGCAGATTCGAAGATAAAGTGTTCCAAATTTTTGAAAGAACCGATTGAAATTTCGCACCTTTAATCAAATGAATCTTAATATTTAATCTGAAACATTGCGGCCCACATATCGTTCTTAGTAATATTACAGTAATTGGCAGTATGATTAGCGTTGGAAGATTCATAGGTGAGACAACCCTTGTCTTTGCTATGTGGAAGTTTGCTCGCTCCCCAAAAATATGAAATTATGCCATTTCCGACTCTGAAATGTTAATTGTTATAGGAAACCATGACACGAACTGACGTGAATGGCCTATCGACGTCTTTGACGTTCAGCTTCATCTTGTGGATATTCTGCGGAGACATGTGACGGACCACCTGCATAGTTATGATTTCTGAGAGATGGGATAAGTTGGTACCTCTATCGTTCCTTTATCAATTCCTACAAATATTTGAGGCATTCCGTCGTGAGAGAGAAGAGAATTCATAATTGATGAACTGTAAATGTGTGGTTCTTCCCTCCCGGGCCATACTCCACCGCCTCTGAAATGGTAAATAAACAAGGGCCGCTACACACATTTGTATGTTTGTATGCAATATCCTTAAATGAGGAGCAAAAGCAAAACTACACAATTTACTATTTTAATATCATTTTTCCCTAACGATACGCGATTCTGAAATTTTCACGTTTTCATCGCTGCTCTGAACTGAGATATCGGCACTTGGCTGATTGTCAGTCATTGATATCAGGGGAAATATCTCAGGAAAAGAGCGGGAGAGCACGAGAGCGGAGAGAGTGACTCGCGTTTCGCTAACCGCGCATAGTTGCTGAGACTCCGATTCCAATAAATGAATATAGTATCCCTTCATCTAAATATGTTCCTTATTATAAAAGATAAAAATTGCTTGAAAGTTTTAGTCCAGACTAGCGATATGGCCCTGTCATCCTTGATTGAATGAGATCTCACACTATAACCATATCTGGATTGGTATGTGAACATCAACGGTACGTCGTCGGGTGATGTTTTAGATACGATTGATTCAAGATCTTAAAACAAAAATTACATTACTGAATACTAATTTGCACAACATGTGCTTATTCCGAATCACAACGAAGCGAACATGTTAGTGAAAAAAGGCTCACTTTTGAAAATACCATTTGCTATGTGAGGCAAAAATATCAGAAATATCAGCGCTAGCATGACCTGAAAGATAAATGAGAAATATTTTTGTTCTCATGGAAATGTATGCAGAATTGAAATCCAGCCATGACCTATCGTCGTTACCCGTGGAGCTAGAGACTTTACATTTGGAATATAAGGTTCTGAGCATCGGAAAAAAATATAAACCAACTTTCACGTCTCTAGCTCCACGGATATCGGAGATACGCGAGAGCGAGAATTCAAATCTGGACACAGTTTCCACGATAACTAGCATGACATTAATATAGTTCACAATTACAAAGCGAAAACTTTTGAGATACAAATGCGCGAATAAACTAAAATGGGAGATTGGTTCAATAGCTGGGTAGATCTGAACAAAACTCGCAAAAGTAAATTATGAAAGGTAGGGGGAATTTTTCAGTGCAAGATAAAATTCTCAAGAAGGGAAAGTGTACACACGGAGGATGGCGCGAAAGAGTGTGAGGAAGCTAGGGGACAGCTGGAGGAGGAGAGAAGGAGCAAAGAGAGAAGTGAAAGGCACAGGGAGTGACGAGAGAATGTGTTGTTTAGAGGAAAGGAAGGAAAGGAAACGCGCCAGGGGGGAAGATGTGAGAGAGAAGAGAAGAGAGGGAGATGAGGAAGGGAATGACGTCAGAGGACTGAAATACAGCGAGCTATGACGTCAAGGTATAAAAATTGCCACTGGAATATGAAGAAATAATTGGTAAACAATTGTTGCACTGCTGTGCTAGCACCCATAGTTCTAGGCAAACACTCAATTAAATTATAAATGCATTTGCATTTATTTTCGTCAATTTCAAAACAATTTAACATAATTTTCGACATGCCTTTCCTGAAGGAATGAATTGAAAACTTTCATTTTTCCCCTTTTTGAGTATATGTCGATCGTACAATTCTCACATTCAGTACACAAGAGATGAAACAGAAATACATTACACGTACATACAATTGACGGAATGTTGTCGGATATAATCAGAAAAACTGGATTAATTCGTAGTAATTGTCGTATCCTTAGTCTTTCGTCGACTTATGCTGCTCGCTTATCGATTATTCATTTTCATCCGTTTCGTTACGGTAACTATCACTTTTAAAATCAACAACATCATCATCTTCCGAATCTTCCGTCCATGCACTCTGAGTTCGACCAGTTTCCGATCCATATTCATTGTCACTGATGGTCAAGTTATTTGAATGCTATAAATATATAGCTGAGATTTAAGAAACATCAGAAACATTAAAGACTCACATGTTTGCCAATTTTCTTAGCATTCTTTAATTTTCTGTTTGTTCCTTTCCTGTGAGCTTCTAAGTGGCTGTTCAACTTACTCTTTGAGTTGAATCCTTTAGAGCACAACTCGCAATATAAGGGGAAGTAGCCTAAGCAAAAAAATCCAAGTAACCATGATGTGTAACTATTTGTAGCCAACCTGTATGTCTATTCATGTGATTTTGCAACATATTAACATTACGAAATTTTGATCCGCATTCTCTACACTCATACTTATGAGTTTCTTCTTCATCTGAATAGTTTGGTGTATTGTACCACTTCATTTTACTAAGCTATTTATTTTCATTTTTTCGTAATCTTATTCCTAAGAAATAATCCCTCTCTGAAGTCATCATGTTAGCGACAAAACTGCGATCTACAAAAATATGAGCTTATTTTCTCTCATGATTACTATAGAATATATTTGTCTACTTGCCTCGTCCTTACTTGAGTGATGGTATTTCATGTGCAATGTCAAGGCGCTGCGGTAAGTACACATGTTTCCACATTCCTCACATTTATACGGCATTCGATCCTCCTCTTTCTCTGAAAATATTATCTCACGATTATCATATCGTTCTATTAAAGCAAAATTTTCGGCACTACGCCGGATGAGAACCGTCGGATGAGTACCCACCGGATGAGAACCAAAAAAATGAACCCTTCTGTAGGACTTTCAGGGAAGCATTTTTGACACTCAGGGAACCAACTGTGAACATGCTGGAGAAGGGTACCCTTTTTGGTTCTCATCCGGTGGGTTCTCATCCGACGGTTCTCATCCGGCGTAGTGCCAAATTTTCTTACCTGTGTGCACTTTCTTGTGTTTAGTCAATGTTGACTGCTCAGCGTAAACCTTATCACAGATATCACAAGCGTACTTTTTCTTGTTAGGATCGTCCCACGCTACAATGTGCGTCCATTTTCCTGTATATCCTATGTTTAGCACTAGGGATGGCGAATGAAGAACAAATTTAAAAGAAAAATCGACGTTACGTGCGCATTTGATTTAAAATTCTAGCTTTTAGACGCAGAAGGGATTCATGTGATGGATCCACTCCAGTATAACATGTATTTGACCGGTCACATGTATCCAGTTTAATTTTAGAGCCGAAAATTTAAAAATGCCCAAAAAACACGCATTCTTCATGAAGAGATTTTGAATAAATCTGAAGAACGTAGCTATTATTATCAGCACACTACGAAATTATGTTCCATAATGGTTTGGGAAACTATTCCAAGCAATTCTTCACTATGTTTCCCATCTCATTTGCATGCTACAGACGATCTAAGACATCGAAAAATGACGATTTTTTTCTTCATTCGCCATCCCTATTTAGCACCACTTGCCCAAATGCGTATTCTTATGTACTGCGAGGGAAGTGGGTTGATGAAACCCTCGGTTACAAATATCGCAATGACACGGGCGCTTCTCCTCTTCATCATCTAAATTGGTTTAAGAAAAACATATTTTCGTTAGGAACGAAAAAGTAAAATGGACAGTTTTTTAATCCAGATAAGCAATGAAATCTGAAACTGAATGTGGCATAGTACTGGCATTGAACACAACATGTATATTTAAAAAAAAAAATTATCTGACCTTCATGCCGGTGTCTTTTGTGCGATGATAGTTTAGAGGAATTGCCAAACCTTTTGTCACATTCATCACATTCGTATGGCTTCCTCTTCTCCTCGTCAGCTGAATTGCATTGGCATTCTAGTACATACCAATAAATTTAACCTTCATGGCTTCTCTTCTTATGCAGTTTCAGCCCTTCAGCACTCACATAAGTCTTCGCAGGCGTGTCTCTCTCGATCGCCAGCAGCTCAAAATTATTAAACGGTAGTAGATTTGAATTTGTCTCGATTTCTTCAGAAATTATGCTTGTCAAATTATAAATTGCTAATACAAATTGTAAGATATATTTGGAAGGCATTTTAACGTACGAATATGAATGTTCATGTGGATTCTCAGATGCTGCTTGGAACTGCAGCGTTTATCGCAGATTTCGCATCTATATGGCTTCCTTTCTTCCTCGTTCTCTGTATATGTAATTGAGAGTGCTTCTCTGAGTCAGAGTTCGCTCATAATCAGTGGATGATCTGTCTTATTTTGCACTATATTTTTGATTTTTTTGGAAAATGCCTAATTGATGAAAAGGAATTGGTAACGTGGAATGTGATTGGATTGCCGTGTTTAGAATTATAACAAACTTAGCCATGCATTCCTTGGCTAACCCATTCAATCCCAACATGCTATTTTTCTACTCGCCTGAGTGAATTCGCATATGCGTTGCCAAAGCATAGTTATTTGCGAATTTCTTGAGGCAGATATTACACTCCAGATTCTTCTTCGTCTTCCTACGTATGTGCGATATATTTTTGTCAGGACCAGCGTCTTCATCATCTCTCTGACCATCGTCAGATTCATTGTTGGACCAATCTTCATCTATATTTTCGTCATCAAACTCTGATTCCGAAAGTGAATCATTTTCCGGTGTCGTATTTTTATCTGACTCTTCATGATCTGCGCCTTCATTTTTCTAAATAAGGTATCGATACATTTATAAAGGTGGAATTTCACCAGTATTTTACAAGTCAATTAGATAACCAAAATGATCTAGAAAAGCCCACCATTTTCACGGCACTGATATATTTCGTTTCCTTATCTGCTAACCACTCCGTTACAATTTCTATTGACTCTGATAGTCTGCACATTAAACTTCCAAGAGAATCTCTGAGTAAATTCCATATTAATCATCAATACAATGTTGTTCTTACGTTACAATATCCGTAGAAGTAATCTTCTTATCAATGACAGTCAAGTGAAGCAATTTCTAGGAATATGTTATACGAAATTTAAAAAAAAAACAACTTTTCAAGATACCACACAATATCTTGTTAAATAACACGTGTTTCACGAGCCAGTGGAGGCGTGTGGGAACATTTTCAAAAAAGTTGTGCCTGATTTGACTCTAATTAGAGTGGTAGAATATCATAAACATATGATTTCGAAAAATATGGGGCGTTGGTCCCAGAGCCGACTTTTAGGAATTTTCCGGTTTTGCACCCGGCTATGCTGTATCTCAGCTTCTAGATGAGCTAGAGAGGTGACATTGGGCTCAAAATGTTCGGAAAATTATTTCCAATAACTTTCCTATTTTGTGCAAGACGATTGGACAACTGAAAAAACTTTGTGGTTGAAAAACTACTTTTGGTCAAGAAATAAAAATTGTTTAACTATCAACCGGTAGATCGATACAGATTTTTAATGCAGAATATTAAAGAATAAGGGGGCATACATGATATAAAAATATAAGAAGCAAAATTGAAGATAGGCCTTTTTGGCAATTTTCACTCAAACATGCCACACTGAAGAAAAAGTGAAAAATGTGATTTTTACATTTTTGGCATTTCTTCTTCCAACTTTTCCTAAGTGTTATTGGAGTGATGTACAAGTGGAAAAACTCTAATTTGGATTTTCAGTTTGCGGGTATATGTTTGAAATGACAAAATTCATCACTCTTTTGTATAATTGATAGTTAAATTTGTTTATCGACACATACCCGCAAATTGACCATCCAAATTAGATTTTTTGCACTTGTACATCACTCCAATAACAATTAGGAAAAGTTGGAAGAAGAAATACCAAAAATGTAAAAATCACATCTTTTCAGTTTTTCTTCAGTTTGGCATGTTTCAGTGAAAATTGCCAAAAAGTCCTATCTTCAATTTTGCTTCTCATATTTTCATATCATGCATACCCACTTATTCTTTAATATTCTGCATTAAAAATCTGTATCACTCTACCGGTTGATAGTTAAACTATTTGTATTTCTTGACCAAAAGTAGTTTTTCAACCACAAAGTTTTTCAAAGTTGTCCTTTCGTCTTGCTCAAAATAGAAAAGATATTTGAAATAATTTTCGCACATATTGAACCCAATGCCACCTCTCTAGCTCATCTAGAAGCTGAGATATGGTATAGCCGGGTGCAAAACCGGAAAATTCCTATAAGCCGGCTCTGGGATCAATGACCCGTATTTTTCGAAATCATATGTTTATGGTATTCTACCACTCTAATTAGAGTCAAATCTGGCACAACTTTTTTTATATTTTTCATTTTTTTTTTCATCCACTGATTCGTGATACACGTGATAAATACAAAATCAATAACTCACCTGAGGTTCTCCCGCCATCATAGTGTCCAATAAGTGTTCGGCCCTTCGAACTTTATTGATTCTATCATCGGATGATTCTTGTTCCTGAATGTCAACTACAAATTGCAAAAATTTACAGCGAATATTACCCATTGAAATAAATCAGCTTGTTCGCCTGCAATATCTCCATTTGACGACATTTTCCTAAAATGTGAATACTTCAATAGCGAATGATAAACGTAAGACAAGAAACAAATGCCCAATAATATACGCAGAATAACAAATTACTAAATAAGAGAGGGGCTGATATTTAAAAAAGCGCGCACCCCCTGCTCTTCTAATGCGCGATTTGAATTCGCCATGGTATGAGTACTGATTTCACATGATCACTAATTGGCAATAAATCATCTGCAGAGAAAACGATCATTCGGAAATATATTAGACGTTGATCAGTCTAGAGTATACACAGGGACGCACAATTGGGTGCATATGGAATGTAATACGAAAATAATGCCTTAATATGTCATACCTACTGGCTGGTAACCAGCATTAACAAGTAGGTGACATTTTAATGGGATATCCCAAATGATTTAAGATCATCGGAAAATGTCGGGATAGTGAACAAGTTCGACTTACTCTTATCCTGCAATGTGCTGTTGCTTTTTACTCGGTATCGACGAGATGGCATTTCAAGTTGAATGAAGTCGAACAAACAACCCAAAAGTTCCGCACATTATTAATGTGAATGACATTTTCTACCCAGTCTTGATCTCAGCTTCACCACATTTTTTATTGAGTTATATGGAATTGTACACATATGTGCAATAATAAATAAATATACACAATGAAGTTCAGTGGACAAGACATTTGACATGCTGAAGTAATTTGACATTAATCAATTAACTTGATGTAAAAATCCTATGACTGGAATGAAATCTTAATCAGTCAACTTGTACTCATCGGAGAAGTTATTGCTGCGACCCGAATGAACGGATGCGCGAGAGTCGAGCAAAGTGATCCATGGACGAGGTGATGGTGAAGCGTACAGATTTAGCAGATCCATCGAAAAGTCCTGAAAAAATATTAAGTCAGAAATATAGGAAACACTAATCAAAAAATCATCGGAGTTTACGAACTTCCTGATGTTGATTTTCTCTCCTCGAATGACGAGGTGACGGTGTTGCGTACCGATTCAGGAGATTCATCGAAAAGTCCTGAAATCATATTCAAAAATGAAAGTTGTTACTTGTTGCGAAATACCTGATTTTTGTTGTCCCTTCTCGGCGTTGCCTCCGGCTCCTTTGTACTACACCCGATAACACTATCGAGGTAATGTATTATATTTATCTATGTAACGAGTAATGACAATTATCAGATGATTCACCGAATTCCTTCCGAACGTCCTCAAGATTTGAAACTCACACTAAAAGATGCGAACAAGCCTTTCACGTTAGTTTTGTGAATTCACTTTAAAACGCATTCTCTGTAACAGTACACTGAATATAGATCCGCTAAAATGGTCTTGCAATGCTCAAACTTTCTGAGTATGACCAGTAGGGACCAGCAATCATTCAAACGAGAGTTGAAGCCGCAATACCGATTTTGACATACAAAAAATAGACAATTTCAAACATTGGATTTCTTCATAGAACAAGTTCACATAACACTTGCAGAGTATCACATACAGCTGCTGATACCTTCATCTACTTCTGGGGACTGGAAAAGCTGCCTCCAGTGTCAAATGCCAGCTGCTACATCACACGTGGACACAAAACCTCCAATGACAATCGGACCGTTTTTGTATGCCGAAGAGAAGACATGGACACGTGCGAGTTTCATTTTTGAAATTATCAAATTTAACCCTCGCATTTAGATGCACATCGCCGATTAGTAGATATCCACTACTCCAACAGCTGATCTTTCAAAACGACCGCGGAGAACGGTTAGTGTTGCTGTATCATGTCGAAGGACAATTAGAAAATTTTGAATTTTTTATCCACTTTAGAACACAATTGAAAAAAGCACTGCCTGCTCATGTTCGGGATGTGATACAAACGTTTATTCTAGACTCTCTGAATTCGCATGGATTTGCCCAAAGGGGACAGTGTGCTGCGCGTGGGAGTGCTGCGCTGAGAGGCCTACAGAGTGAATTTCCAAAATATAGGCAAATTGTAATTTACGTTCGTTTTCAGCTGGGGCGGCATTGTGATGGTCGCATACTTAGGATACATGCTGGTCTCCATCCCACTATGCGTCATATTGCAGTGTAAGATATAGATTTACGGCGTCGTTGGATAACACTCATTTAGGTATTTACAAATGCGCCAAGACCCGCTGTTGCACTCGAGCCTCTCGCTCGCCTCGCTAATCGGTGATGGCGCAATGCAATGGAGATGCACAATTGCGATTGCAGAACTCGATCGATCGTTTTAAAACCCGCAGATTTTATGAGATTTGAATGAAGCCAATGTATATTTCACGAATACTCTCATAATTTGATCGAATCGATTTATATGCATTGAACAACGAATCATTGCACATGTGAACAATCACGCATATCAAGATACAATCCAATAAAACGAAAATTCTCAATAAAATTTATCAATTACTCAGGATGGAGTAGTTCTGACGACAGAAATTTGAGAATTTTTTGTCGGATATCTGGCATTGTTCTTCATGCAGTACTTGACCGTATAGTTGTGCCCAGTACCCGTTGTCTTTCGGCGCGCTCCTTTTGAAAATCATTATTGTTTAATTTTAAGTGAAAATATTTATTGCACATCGAAAGTGATACATTACCTCTCAAGACAGCTACTAAGCACATCAACAGCAAACCAAATGCCGCGACAAAGATGGCGGCAGGAATTCTGCAAAATTTCTGCGTTCATGATGCAATACTTGACATCAAATACGGCATTAGTCTGTTAAAAATTAAAATAATACTCACAATACAAAAAGAGAAAACAAAATTAAATTTAACGCACAAGTCCGCACTGGAAGGTGAGTTGAAAGGTTGTGGCTCACAGCACTCCCACCCGCAGCACACCGTTCCCTTTGGACAATGCCAGCTGAAGTGAGTGAGCCTGTAACCAAATTAATTTTTATCAAATGTTCCAATGGCTCGGCAAAGAAGACTAATTGTAAAATTATCACTGTCGTCCATCAGCCGATTCAAACTGGAATGGCGTGAGATGGGCGAGTGCGCCGATTGGCTGGGAGCATCTGAAAATTATTGTGCTCCGAAGCAGCTCGCTTATCCTCCGAATTGCAATTTCGAGAGCATACATTCCAAATTTGATTAAATTAACGACACTATGCCGGATGAGAACAATGACGTCATAGTTTTCATGTGATCTAGTGCCAAAGTAACCTGTCAATACAGTCAGTGACATATCGAGGATCGTGAAATACGTCCTGCATTCTAGGGGCGCAGAGGGATCAGGAACCGCATGTCGTTCAGCCCAATAATATGCGATTTTTGGTTCACCAACTCTGCAAATTGCAGATCAGCTAATCGTTGTGTAATTAGAAATTATTTGTTCATTCAGTACTGACTCGAAGGGTTTTGCGATATCCGCAACAGTCATTTTAAATTTCAGCGGTGCCACGAGTCGATTAATCTCAATGAAGAAAGTGAAACATGCGCATTATTAAAACATTTATAGCAATGTATTAGGCTGAGTAATAAGTTTTGTCCGATTTCGTACCCCCACTTTGAGCTTATATTGTTTGCTTGTTTCAAATCGCCACACGTTGTCCTCATGTCAATATATATGGACATGTTTGATCTTTAGAACATTATGGTTGGGGTGGGGCAACGTTGCCTACTATGGGAGAAATGAAGGTCAATTCAACTTTAATTTTTTTACAAAAGTTAAAATTTTCTTTAATGTTGCGATATTTCAAAGATACAATTTTAGGTCTAAGCACACAAAGTGTACTAAGAAGCCTAAGACTTGTTCTACCTAGTAGCAAAAAGTGAGAGTAGCTGGATTCGTTATTGCCTTCGTACAGGCCACTGAATCCGAGACACCATTGAAAATAAGAATCATCACGAAGAAATTCCCTGTTTCGCAGATTGACTGGAATGGCACCTACCTAGGGGCGATGTTATTAATGCCTACAGGACTCTCAATTATGCCGATAGTTAAGAGACCATTTGGCTTTTTCATCTAAAAAAGTGATGTTGGTTCATCAACTATGTTTCGATCATCAAATGTTGAAAAATCTGATATTGAGGGTTTTCAGGTAAAACCTACCCCACAAAAAGTACCGATCTCCAAGAGCTTCCTTATTAGTGACCGATAGAGCAAGGATTGTTCTTTAATTTCATCACGAAATAACTGCTCTTCAAGCCACTGCACTATCACATCAATGTCAGACAGTGGAATTTCGATGTTCAAAATTGGACACTTATAATCTGAAGAGCACTGTTCATTGATGAAGTGCCGCATACCCTCCTAAAGAAAATTATGGCGTGTACTAGAATTGTAGTTCACATGCATGAATAATTGAAATCACAAGACCCATCGGTATAGGTACAGTACGCCATAATCGTATCTTGACAAGCCTGACGACAACTCAAACTCTTATTAAGCACTCATCGTTAATAGGCCTCTCGAGGCTGATCAGTATCAACATCACCAGCGCGATATATGTCAATCATACTTCATTACTGTGGCAAAGATTGGGCGCTATCTCTATTCGCAATGAAATGCTGATCCTTCAAAAAGTCAGTGTGTTGGTCAACCACATTAAGTTTAGGACATGACTGTGTCCGTTTCATTGGTCAGACAGATCTACGGTAGTGTGCGCTAAAGAGAGTATAAACGCCCCTATCTATCATGGAAAGGCATAAGCTGATTGGATTACAATGAACGATGTGAGAGGTCAGAATGATTATTAGCCGAAATCGGACAAAACTTATTACTCAGCCTGATATTAACGGGGAGAAACAATCCTGACACTACTGCGTGACGAATCGGGTATCGGACTTTAATAATAATACTCATTTCGTTGATACCTCAATCTTGCTGTCTTCGATTTTACGAAAGACTCCAGATAAAGATTCATAAAAAATCGTAGCTTTTTCGAGAGTATGCGTTTCAAGCAATTTTATTGCCAAATATAGTAGGTCGAGTTCATACACGACTATAAAAAAAACAAGTCGATTTCTGTGATAGGCCTTTTTGGCAATATGCATTTGAATGCTCCAAAGTGACGTTGGCCATAAAAAGATGTTCGTTACCCTGCTTTGTTTTGCCCATTATTTAATACCTATTACTATATTTCAACATTTCTGTAATAGGAGACTTCGATAACGTCGAAAAAATAAGAGATTTCACAACTTCTGAAAATTCGATTTTGAGACCTCAGTTTTCATCAAATTTACGGCTATCCAAGTCAGAAATTTGACAACAGCTACTATCAACGCTGGGTGGAACCTACAGCGGGCTTCGACTTGAATTGATTTCTATGAAAAGAACTTCTATATGCGCTCTAAAAGTTATTATATTTTGCTTCGAAGATGCTCGTTCGAAAGGGAATTTTCAGAACAATTAATTTTTTTGATGTTCAGAATATGATATTTAGTACGGTTCAAGTATAATTCTCAATTGTTGGTAACAATGTATGGTTAAATCAACATTAGAACTTACTAGCTTTGAGATACGTAAATTTGGTAAAAAATGGGGTCTCAAAAATCGAATTTTCAGAAGTTGTGAAATCTCTTATTTTTTCGACGTTATCGAAGTCTCCTATTACAGAAATGTTGACATATAGTAATAGTCATTAAATAATGGGCAAAACAAAGCAGGGTAACGCACATCTTTTTATGGCCAACGTCACTTTGGAGCATTCAAATGCATATTGCCAAAAAGGCCTATCACAGAAATCGACTTGTGTATTTTTTATATTCGTGTATGAACTCGACCTACTATATTTGGCAATAAAATTGCTTGAAACGCATACTCTCGAAAAAGCTACGATTTTTTATCTCGATCAAAATCTGCTTTATAGAGCATAACTTGGCGAGCGTTGGTTATACCGCTTAGGTCATAACATGAAAGTTTTTTATTATATTTTTCCGATCATTTTGAGCACCTTGCCATGTCTCTAGCTCGTCTGGGAGCTGAGATACAGTATAGCCGGGAGCAAAACCGGAAAATTCCTAAAAGCCGGCTCTGGGACCTGTGGCCTAGATTTTTCGAGAAGTTGGCTCTAGTGTATGCTACCACTATAATATGAAGGCAAACAAAAAATAAAAGTTGGAAATTGTTCCCGAGGGGTCGTTTTTTCCTCCACTGACTCATGATACACGTGATAAGTTCGCATATTTTAGAAATGTGAATAAAATTACTAAAATCCATAGAAAACTCACCGGAAGCTCTGAATCTCGATTGTTCGACCGTCTTCATTGAACACGGACGAGGACCACACAAAAATCTGACTTTCGTTGTAATAACGGGTACGACTTCCTAAAAATCAAAATATTTTAATCCCATGCATTGATGGAATATATTCAGAAATCGTGCCATTTTGTAACCCGAGGTAGTCGAGTTTCGAGTCAACCAATTTAAGAAATAGGTTTATTAATTATGAAAAAATATGGAACTCACTACTCGGCTTATACCCGGCACTCATAATGGGATACATAACGAGAATAAGAATGCACAAGTGAAATTGCATTCTGAAATCAATAATGGTTATGAATTTAATACGGAAAAGAGCATTGCAAGGGAAAGGAGGGGATGCGTAAGGTTTTCACTAGTCGTCGGAAGTGTAACACATAATGAAATCTCAAGACAGGAACATCGAATGATATGGTATTTATTGTGTTTATCATCGGGAAAAATGCGTCTTTTGTCTGGTCGCGATTTCAGGGCGAAATTTTAAACTTTTAGGGGAACGTGGGCTCGAAATTATATTATGTATGTTACACAATTGGTCGAATGTGAATGCGGGTAGAATATTAAAATATAATTGGAATTACAGGATATCATTGAACAGAACAATATACTTAGATTCTTCGAATTATAGAAGAAACAGCTCGAGAGTCGCCGTATGGGAAATATCTGGATAAATGTGGGCATAGTGGAATAACCAAGTGCGATTAGTGAGAGAACAGCGAGAGAGTGTAGGAAGGGGAACACTTGGAACGGGAGACGAGCGGAGAGGATAGGAGAGTAGGGAGAAGAGAGTGAGAGTGACCTGCCCCCCGAAGGACAAATACGGTGAAGGTAAGAGATGGGTGGCAATAGTGGCATGCTCAACGGATTATCTCTTCTCTCCATTCCATGTATTCTTTCGTTCACCATGACTTAAAGGAGGAGCAAAGTCAAAATTCAATTTTCTAGTTTTCATATGTACGGCCTAGCTCTCCCCAAGGATAAGAATCTCCGAAATTTTCACATTGATATCTCCATTGAAAAAGAGTTATCGGTAGTTGGCGGGGAGCCAAATCAGGGAATGCTCAGGCAACGAGCGAGAGAGCACGCGCCTTGAAGAGAGTTCTCCTCTAATTGAAATATATTTCGACCGAACGCGGATTTGCCTTTACCCCTCCTTTAAGAGAGAGTGTGTGAATTTAAGCGAGCGAAACGGTTAATATGTTCAGTGTTCATCCAATGGGCACTCGGTTTTAGGAAGTACCAGTATTTATTTGATGTTGTTCGCATTGTGTATGTATTTATCTGTGAATTTAGTGTCAACAATCGGGGTAATATGCTTGCGAAAGATCATGCATCATTAGAGGCCATCTGGTACAATTTACCATGTGATTACCAAATACCCAGAAAACAATAATTTTTTTCCGTCCATGGAAGAACTTATGACTTAGTTGTGACGGTAGAAATTTGGGGATTCTTCTCGGTGCAATACTTCACAATGTAGTTGTTACCTTTGCCAGCTGCTTTTCGCTGGAGTCCTGATTAAAATAATTATATGAATATTATTCTGAAACATTATCTGTATGTTTCAAATCAAAAAAAATGATATCGGTTTGTTACCTTTCAGGACAGCGATCATGCACAAGCCCACAATCACAACCATAAGGCCGATCGTAGCTCTGCAAATGCCTGAGTGACAGAATAGTGTACACATTTTTTAAACGTTAAATTGCGCATTGTTTGCAAATATTAATTTCATTTAAATAATTTTGCACTGAAAGTAGATGAAACTTGCATCAAAGCTTTGGTGTGCGAATCAGGATCACAGCATTCCCACGCACAACAGACTGCTGGGCACCTCCACTTGAAGTGGATGAACCTGCAATTGCAATCATGTCGAGTTGCATTTGTATTATAAGCGTTGTACTAGTTGAATCACATGATTGCTATCAAAAATGATTCTGAACAATGAATAATCCGTTAAATATTACGCAAAAGAAGTGTCTTACTCGTGACCATCCACCGATTGAAATTGGAATGGCGCGAGATGCGCAGCTGCACTGATTGGTCGGGAGCATCTGAAAGTAAACATTCCATTTGTCAAATGCCTTTAAGTATTTCTTTCAATCAGCGTACAGTTATATCCACAGTAACATTAATTGTTGAAGCTGCGACCTTCATTTAATTTACCTGTCCATTCTTTGTTCAGCATCACAATAAGTGACAGTTCGCCGATCATTAGACGTCAAGTATGTCATACATTCAGGCGACGGAGAAGGCACGGGAACCGTGTATTTTTCCGCCCAAAAGTATACGATTTGACGAGAACCAATTCTGGAGATAAATGGTACACATTGTTGTGCGCTTTGTTATAACTGACGTGAAGGGTTTCGATATATCCTTGACAAATATTGAAATTTTGAACGGTGAGATGGTACGAGTCATCTTAATTACAATAATGCCATTATAAAAGGTTTGATGCTTGGAACTGGCTACTAGTGTTGTTATTGCGAGCGCTCATCGCTCGGCGAGCGGTTGGAAATGGCCGAGTGCTCGAGCGCTCGTCTGTGTGAAATGATAGGGCGAGCGCTCGAGCGCTCGCTCATTTTCCATCGCTCGCCGAGCGATGAGCGCTCGGAATAACAACACTACTGGCTACAGAGTTTTTAAAAAGAAAATAAATTGAATTACAGATTTACGAGGTTTACGAGCTATTTATACACACTTTACAGGTAGTAAGAGAAAGCCACATACAAAATTACCCAAATCTATTGTTTTCATAATATGTACGCACCATGTCAAAAATGAATCTGCCAAAACCCTAGATAGGAACATTCTTAGTTGCACTCTCCTTAATTCCTCACCGACGTTCGAAATTACAACTGAATTAGTTATCATCCAGGGGTCTCATCCGACAGTTATCGTCTGACATATTATCCCAAAATAATCAGTTGTAGGTCGGTTCGTGGATTTTACAATAACAGCAAGCATTGGTACCTCAATCTTGTTCATATCCTGAAACACCGATAAAGATTCGTTTGTGAATAGAGAAGCGTAGATGGTTGAGCTATTGATAGTAGGACATTTTGAGGGATCAGCCTCCCCGTCGCCTATTAAATGAACAGCTGACAGATTTTCAAGCATGTAATAAAAAAACACCGGAAGCTCTCAATCGCAATTGTTCTGCCATTTTCGTTAACCGTAGTTTTGCTTTCCCTATGTTCTGCAAATATATTAGTTTTCCTTCACCACATAATCGTAGGGAGAGGATCATATAATTGCGAACCATTAAATTTGAACAAAACAAAAAGTAAAAATATTTTGGAACTCACTTATCGTAGGAGTGAAGCACTTAAGGGAGGGCACAAGAAGAGTGAAAATGAATAAGTGCAGTTTCATTCTGAAACAAAACACTTATTTCCAAAATGCCCTAAAGGGAATACACGGTACGAACCGTTCTCTTATTCTGCTGTAACTAACAAAATCTGAACATTACGACAGGAACATCGAACAGCCTGACATTTCGTCTGCAAGTTCCTCAGCGGAACAGAACTTACATCACCGGAGCCGAGTAGGGGCAGCTGTAGGGGGCTTTAACTGTACCTAATAGAGGGTGCGGATTGGAATTGATGAACCGAGTTGATTAGTGCGAGAGGAGAGAAAGGGGCAAGGGAGGAGGGAAGGAAAGGCGAAATATGAGAGTGAGAGTGACCCCACCCGAAGGACAAATACAGAAAAGATAAGAGATGTGTGGCAATAGTGGCATGTTCAGTGATCATCGGAAGTGCTATTACTGAAGTTTGCAATCCGATGCCTGTATACAATATTTTTTAAAAAAATCTTTAGAACACATAAATACATGGTGCATTTTCCGTGGTGTCTGAATGGAGTTGCGATGCATACAATATGTATTTACAGTTCATCATGATGCGATAATTCAGGAATAATTATGCGTTTTCACATGGAAGTGGTGATGAAATTTGCGAGTATGGAGGAGGAGGAGAATTCCGTGGAGTGCCCTTGCCCGAGCGTAACTTATCGTGCAGTTTTGTGTACTTTGGCAGCTGCCTTGCCCCATTCTGAAAAAAAGAAGGATTTGACCGACTAGAGGGCATTGCAAAATGAGAGATCGAGAAATTTTTGCACAGCCCAGTTTCGAATCGTTAAATGGTCTGTGAATGAAATATTAGATTGGTCCATAAGTTTCTGACTTTTTATTTTTCATAATTTCTCCTGGCCTATTTCGATTGCCTACAATTCCTCTATAGTTTTAGTGACGTCAGTAGTGGTGGAGTACCGTAAATCATTTTCATTGAATATAGCGGTTATTCAACATGAGAAAATTATTTTCATATCGAAACTGCCGAAAATAGCGTTTTTCGGTGTTTTTGGTTGAGCTCAACTTCTCGAATATTTGAGACCTCCTGAATCTGCTCAACATATATGTAGTAGGGCAAGAGTTGCTTGTTCAGTTAAACGTGAACAACTCGGTCTTCATTGCGAGTGAGAAGAGAGGAACAACAAAACGTGATGATTTCAATGTTTCAATTTCTACATCGCAGTTCCGAAATATCCTAATTACCTATTGATTTATGAATCTGTTCATATATATAACTGTGTCCTAAGATAGGAAGGTAGAAAATAATGAGCCACTATTGAGCTCTCGAGGTCGATCTATACGAGTACAGTGCCAGAAAATATAAAAAAAGCATTTCCCAATTAGCGTAGTTTGTTGATTTCGCCAAAATTTTAAGCGGGGTTTCAGAGGAACAGAACTTCCGAAGTGCCAAATCATATGTCCCTGTAATAGGCTTCTCAAAAATCCATCGCTTTTGTCTCAATCACTTCTGCCCTTGGAATTACGATCAATTGAAAAGTATTGAAAATCAAGCACGAAGTAGATTTTGACTGTGAATAGTGTCATCCTTGTTGATCGAATTGGTCCGATATTGCATCGCGTAAAAAGTATTCCCAAGCCTTCATCAACTATGCATAACCATTAATTGATTGACTGGATGCGTTGGACGGGGAATGTCAAAATGTCCGAACATGAAAATAGTCAGAAACTTATGGACCAACCTGATACATGTTGATCATACTGTAATGGTAGTCAAAAGCAGCAAGGAGTGTGAACATTACGATGAAGATAATCATGTACTTTCTCAAAATATGTTTATTGATGTGGTTAATGTTTAAATCTCATATAAATTCGCCACTACACGCCCAATATTTGAGTCGTATAAAGGAGGTAGCATGCTTTTTTTTATATTCTGCACTGCTTTACCTCAACTTCGCATCGTTAGACGCAATTTCGCAGCACTCCCACTCACAGCACACAGTTCCCACAGGACATAGCCACGCAAAATTAGTCACTCTGAAATTAAATTGTTTTGAACATGAAAACAAATAATTGAGTGAATTTGCCATGTTATGGAATACATACGGAAATCGTTAAGATTTTAAAAATGGCAAAACGCCGCTCACTCTTCCCCTTTGTCCGAGACGAACTGGAATAGCTCGAGGTGGGGAAGTGAGCTTATTGGACCACGGCATCTGGAAACACGAACTCGTTGAACGCACCACTGTACATACGAGTGTGGAATTAACTTTTGCCGCCGAACTATGATAAAATGCATCACTAGGTAATATTAAACTGTTGAATCCACACGATGCATTTCAACGAACATTACTGCCATCTAGACATCAGAATACAGTTTTGAAAAATGCATATGTTGACCTGTCCATTGGTCCATCGGTGTCGCAAAAGGAGGTGCCGAAGTCAACATTCGACGTGCGAATTGATACGCAATCTCGCGACATCACTCTAGCACTGGGCAGCGAATTTTCGCCCCAGAAGTACGCGACAAAACCGTCCGGGGCGACCCTGAACAAATTCGAATGTATACAACATTGGTGCTGAAGAACTCAATGATTCTCTGATACAAATTTATCGGATAATCAAGTGTTTGACATTTGTCATTGAATCAAAAAAGATTGCCGATGAAAATATCTCACGTGAACGGTTTCATGATATCTTTGACTGTGAGTTTCAGCTTGAGCGGAGAGCTGACATGATTCACCTAAAAATCTTCGTTCCACTATTAACTTTTCCAGTTATCGAACTTATCAGGCAATACTCTCTGAGGTAGATATGACTTCGCAAGAAATGACCCCCTTCAGAATCTTGCTTTCTCACCGTTTAGACAGTACTGATGATGTTCGGGTAACGTCCTAGGGAATGAATACAAAAAGACGCGCACAGTTCACACGCACGGATGGCCGAGTGGTCTAAGGCGCCAGACTCAAGCGACAAGCTTGGCACGAGTTCAGTGCCTTCTGGGTGTTCTGGTACCCGTAAGGGTGCGTGGGTTCGAACCCCACTCCGTGCAAACTTTTGTGCCTATTTTTTTGCTTAGAAATGCATTTCACGTGTAATAAAAAAAGGTCGTCTCTTGCGATTCCTATCATAATAAGATCACCTCAATCTCGCTGTTGTTGAAGCCTTTACTGAAAACCTTCGAGCGAGCTTCGCGGGATAAGAGATACGAATAGACCACAAATCCATTAGGGACTGCTCTGTGGCTGGAAATATGTAATTGTCATGGTCTGATATTCTCAAAAGATGAAGTACTCACGTTTTCCTCCGATCTGCGAACACAAGTTGGAGGGCATAAGGAGAAGCACGACGCATAAGTTGAGCATCATGCTGCAAAAACGGATTTATTTATTCGCGGGAGAAATGGGGGAGGGGCTGAGTAAAAAATTAACTATTACGTGAAAATTAATCTCTGAGAATCTCTGCAGTGGTAGAATGCGCGCAAGGAAGGGTAAGCAGACTATTCGGAAACCCGATTTGCAACGATATTATAAGCTCCCTCGGGCAACTCTACCGGCGAGTACGGATGAGAGTGGCAGAAGCAGTGTTTGATTAGTGAGCGACGGGGAAGAGACAGGGGCAGGGAGAGGAGAGAAGGGGTAGAGTGACCTGGTCAGAAGGACAAATATGGAGAGATAGATAAGAGTAGAGTCGGGTGGAAATAGTGTGGAAGCTTGTTGACCATGCAGATTCAATTCACGGCATTTCAGAAATATCGATATCTGGATGAGATGAAAACATGATGAGAACATAATTAGTCAAATGTATACATTACGAATTGATTTATTGTCGGTCATGTTGGTAACATTGTCATTAAATTGTTTGTATTACGAAAAAAGGGGTGGTCAATCAATGAATAATGATCAGGTTTCATCCAGTACCCGTTTGCACCCTGGAACTTTGGCGCTTTTGAAAAAAAAATGTTTCTTTCTTACTTCGATTGACAAATCCATAGCTTCAAGTGTGCGCGATCGTTTGTAAAGCTATCTGGTAAGTAGTATCAACACGTCGTCATTCTATTCATTTGAGAGGGTACGACAGAACCGCAAGCTACAAAAACGCAACTAGCAATATCTTACCACAGAGGTGTGATAGAACTCCGTCGTTGGTATCAACTTATTACTAATGATGAACACTATCTTCCCTGAGGGCGTATGAATGACGTCACTGAAATAAGTGACGTCATTCTTTTCAGACGTATAAGGCGTGCATCTGGACGAGGTACTAGAGTCCACATAATCTACCATACCCCTCTTTAATTTGCGGCTACCTTATCCTGATACACCATAATATAGCTGACGTAGGCTCAGAAGTTCATTGAAAACTACCCTGCTCTCACGGCCATATACCAGCTAGATTGCGGTGTATGTCTAAAACCTATAAAAAGTGACGTAATTTTTTAAATAATATTGCCTCAGTGCAGGACGATGCTGATTTCACCTCTCTTCACTCGGATATTTCGGCACTTCTTTGCCATCAGCACTTTTGTCGTTTGTGCTTTTGTCGTTTTCGGCACTTTGCGCTTTTCGCGTTTGTCTTTGCGGTTCTGTGATACCCCCTCCCCTCTTAGTGCGTGGTTTGTTCATCTCAAGATACCAGGGAAGCAAATCATGACTAGCGATGAACACATTAAGCTAGTATATCTACTCATCGTTTATTAACAATACATATCACACATTCGAATAGTTTCGTTAGAACACTGTTGAGCTCATGTATATATGTTCATGGTGAAATTATGTGCTTTATATTCTCGCTAATTTATTGTATTCCTTGTTGATTTTCTAGAGACGCTCCCCCCTCTTGTGATCAAACAAACAGCTGTACGAACTTGCTGCATTCTGTATCATGGTATCGCCACGCCACGAACTCGTCGAAAACTATAATTGCGGTGCGTTTCAAACGGATCTATGTCAGTATCCAAACATCGGACCCGGATCCGAACTTGGGACCGGGACATTGAAACATAACCAAAAATTCAAGCGTTAATCATTGATCAGTTGCTGGAATTGTTCTCAACGCTTTCCTTCTCTACCTGGTCCACCGATTTTCGCGCAAGGAACTCGGCGCTTACAAGCATCTGCTAACAATATTCGCTGCTCATGATATATTCCTATCGATTGTAGAGGCATCCCTTAATATGGTAAGTGATTACAAATAAATTACAGCCTTCATTAGTTTCTTTAGAAAGTGATACGCGTCGGGACTATTATCAGCGTTGTGAGTCAGACCTTTTGGGAAAGCCGAGTTTGTCTTAGTATACATAATTAGTAAGCATATGAATTCAGCACATTGTAAGCGCCTACGTGGGATTTTACTCCTTGCCTTTTTTCCTTACTAACCTGAACTTCCTCTATCGATACTGGGCTATTAGTAGGTAAAAACACTTCTCTTTGCTGGTGTTCACACCATTTCTTGCATGTTAACTATGTTTTCATAACAATGTTGATATTTTTAGTCCGTGGAAGCTCCATCGCTTCTCTAACACTCGATTTCAAGTGTATTTCCTTGCTGGCGCCGCTGGAACATGTGCCGTTTGGTTTGAATTTGTATCTCGTATTCCTATTTACATTATAGTTATGTTAGCCACGTAGTAAGGTCAGTCAAGGAGTACATATATTACTAGCAAGTCAACACGACATTACCCAATGCTTACTCTAATACTACGACAAATATCAAAGGTGGAAAGATCAAATTTGAATTCCAGCAAATGCATATATCTGCTCCCAGTACTAGCGCCTTTTCCGTGTATGAGGAATAAATTGCTTTTACGCATCAAAGAATAAATTTCGAGTTCAAAGAGCCAAGATAGGCAATAGCGCGGGAATACAAATTACAAATTTGAACTTTCAATGTGTGGTATTTTGCATATACTCAATCAGGTACCTGATCGTATGACAGTCAGGGAACATATTGGGAAAATATTAATCTAGGGTACTACTCTAGTGGTTTTTGTTTTCATCCGACCTAGTGCCCTGGCAAGCAGTCAACACTGCATTACGCGATGCGTACTATATATCCTCATCAGGTATCTGACCTTCCTGCTCGCCTGTGATGGGGACATCGACGAACCAGGAACTGCCGTCGTTAGGGAAGCCTATCGAATGCACTCCAATATCAACATCTCGGATGGCTGGGTGGTCATGGATTTCTGGGTGCTAACATCAGGAAATATTGACTACGGTTCTGGGTCGCAATCCTCGGTCCCGGGTTCCGAATTTTTTTTCGGGGCCCGGGCTGTAATTCAGAACTGGCATATTGAAACATATTAGAAATATTTTGAACAATACAATTATAATGTTTCAGCCAGACGGTGTCTTTGCGCCGAAGCCCTTTCTCGTCCTGCTCTTTACTGATCTACTCATGTGCTTCTCCTTGCTAAGCGCGGTCTCGCTCTGCTCCATGACTTTCTATGCCATCCACGCCAACATAATGGTATTTTGTGATATATTCATCGTCTGCGACGGGTCGCACTAAGTAGAGAAGACTTAGTCATCACAATACGAGGAATGTCGGAATGCGATAAATGCTTTAGGTCTCTGACACCTCCCGGAAGCAACAGCAAACCGTGCTCATCGCTCTCTGTGTGCAGGTTCAGTAAATATTAAATGAATGCATTTCATCGGTTAATGGCCAGTCCCTCCCTCCCCCATTTGCTCTCCATCTAGCCTACTAATTTATATGTATTCCGCTGTATTTATTTTCGATAGATCAACTTCTCAATGATGCAAAGTTATGACAATTGGCGGGAACGGGTAAAAAAAATTTAAACAAAAAAAATTAACCGAAAAAGTGCTTAAAATCAATTACTTTAACATCATGTACAGGCCTCAATTCCGATCGTTTGTGTCTACATGCCGTATGCGAACAACATGAACGCCCCGTTCTTTGGCGTTGCAGACTTGATTGCCCCGGGAACCAGCGCATCACTGTTGTCGGCCTTTCCCCTCTGCGATGCGATAGTTATCATTGTCATGATCAGGTAACCCAGTCTATATCATACATCCACTGCAAGTTACCGAAGACTCCGTAAATTCCATCATAGCTGCCCCTGGAGGATGTACATTTTAATTGAGGGACTACCGGAAGGGAGCAATCAGCCTATTGCTCAGAATCAGAAAGAGCAAGCAGGCTCCGACGATGTCGACCATAGTTGTTTCGTCCGCGGTAACCCCTTCGCTAAACATCGATACAAGTAACTGATCAATGCAAAAATGTAGTCATATTTCATTGGATGTTTTTTTTTTGTAGACTGCTCGGAGTTTTCGTTCACGTTTCAAATTCGAATAAAGAATTTTATGTTTAGTATATTATTATTGTCATTGAAGAAAAGCGTGTTATTACCATAAATTAAGATAACCATATTGATATTATGCATTTAAGAGACATTCCACGAGAAAACGTACCAACCTTCGGATGACTTTTTTGCAACCCCCTCAATATCTCGCTGGTGAAGTTCCCAAACCAAGTGCTGATATTTGGCCCAATATGAAGGGCTGTGGTGCACTTTCCAAAAAATGCTAGACCAGGTCCAAAAAAAATCGAAATTTTCAATTTTTTTAAAAGTAAGATATTATAGTTTTTTCTGGAGTATTTTTCGATGAAAATAACGAAAAATTTACTGAAAAGGCGATCTGTTATCGATAAAGTGTCGAAAACATGGATTTTCGACAATTTTTTGGCCGTCCTGAAAATTTCTAATGCTGTGGACCAAAACTAAAGCCATTTTCGGATTTTCCATCAAAAACTGCATATAATTTCCAAATTTCACGAAAATTAATATGTGCGCTCGGAAGTTACGTGTTCGAGAAGAAGGCAACCTTAGAGCTAACTTGAAGATACAAATAATCACATTTTGTCCATATTGTGCCAAATGGGCAGTTTTAAGCTTCGAAACTTGTTTTTACAACAAATACAATAATTTGAGACCATGAACTGGCAATTTGAAGCCTTTAATTTGAAAATTTCATTTTTGGAAAATCCTAATTTCATGCTTTCCACAAATTTCGGCATTTTTTCGAGATTATTATGATCGCAATGATCAGCAATGTCCCATTACGCCATATTATTATAGAATAAACTTCTGTAAAGTAGTTTTTGTATGTTAAGCACATAATTTCGAAACCTAATGATTTGATAACTCGAGAAAACGCGATATTTTTGATTTTTTTGAAATTTTGGGAGTTTGGGGCACTCTGAGATTGCTAGATGAAGTTCATCCGCACGATATTTCACTAAGAATTTCTAAATCCAACCAAATTGATGATTTCCAATTGGTTTGGAAGCCATCTGACGAAAAAAATATTTTCATAAAATAATTTCCACTTCAGCAATTATGAAAAAAAAAATTTCAGCAGATGGTTTCCAAAACTGTCGGAAATCATTATTTGGGTTGGATTTAGAAATTCTTAGTGAAATATCGTGCGGATGAACTTCATCTAGCAATCTCAGAGTGCCCCAAACTCCCAAAATTTCAAAAAAAATCAAAAATATCGCGTTTTCTCGAGTTTTCAAATCATTAGGTTTCGAAATTATGTGCTTAACATACAAAAACTACTTTACAGAAGTTTATTCTATAATAATATGGCGTAATGGGACATTGCTGAACATTGCGATCATAATAATCTCGAAAAAATGCCGAAATTTGTGGAAAGCATGAAATTAGGATTTTCCAAAAATGAAATTTTCAAATTAAAGGCTTCAAATTGCCAGTTCATGGTCTCAAATTATTGTATTTGTTGTAAAACAAGTTTCGAAGCTTAAAACTGCCTATTTGGCACAATATGGACAAATTGTGATTATTTGTATCTTCAAGTTAGCTCTAAGGTGGCCTTCTTCTCGAACACATAACTTCCGAGCGCACATATTAATTTTCGTGAAATTTGGAAATTATATGCAGTTTTTGATGGAGAATCCGAAAATGGCTTTAGTTTTGGTCCACAGCATTAGAAATTTTCAGGACGGCCAAAAAATTGTCGAAAATCCATGTTTTCGACACTTTATCGATAACAGATCGCCTTTTCAGTTGCAAAAAAGCCATCCGTAGACCCCTCCCAAAAGGTACGTTTTCTCGTGGAATGTCTCTTAATAACGTTCAGGCTTCATCCAGTATCCGTTGACTGTCTGGAATTTGGGAAGTGAGTAGGGCGAGATATCCGCAAATTCCGACGAATATGCAGGAGGAGGTGAGATGTTGTCGTCAGATCCGTAGATCGTGAAGATTTCATCCTTTCCATCGCCTTCGATTTGGTTAGTGAATGGACCTGCAACAGTTTGCTTATTTCACGCTGTATTGAAATACTATGTTGACTTCTCTGGATCAATACTATTCATCCACTGATATTCATCTATTAAGATCAAAACACAAAATTACTAAATATCTGTGGTATATTTAATAATTTTACGTATATTTGCAATAGTATAGTTGCTTACCTCTACCAGCAAGGGCCAGCAATGCGCAGTCAATAACACCGTACAACGCATAGAAAGCGATGGTCACTTGGAAGATGGTGTATATTATCACTCCCATGCTGTAATAACATACGCGTTAAATGTTCGTGAGTTCGCACTGATAAGTTGCAAAATTTAAAATCTGGAATATTAAAGCTACCCGATTTCAATGCTGGCTTGCTCTCGGAGTTCTTTGAAGGACGGAGGATCGCAACATTCCCATGCGCAGCACACGTTGCTTGCAGGACACATCCACGTGAAGTGAGTGAGTCTGGAATTGTTCATTGCTGGAGCGCTTTTGAAGTATAATTTCAATGGACAAGTTACAAAGAATACTATTTGAAAACTCACTGATCCCCGTCGGCCGACTCGAACCGATACGGCGCGAGGTGAGGAAATTGGCTGATTGGCGCGATACATCTGTAAAATTCGAAATATATGGCACATGCATTCTTTGTTTTGCATGTATCCATGACAACTATATTCTTCGAAGCAGCACCTTTTGCGCATCCCATTTTCGGGTTCACACTAAGAAATATTTTTGTGGTCGTTCGTCGTGGTAAAGTTGAAGCATTTTGGAACAGGCAGTGTGGATAGATCTCCGTTGTTCCAGAAATATGCAAGTTGATCTGGACCAACCCTGCAAGCACATGAATGGTGACAAATGTGATAACTTGTGAAAACTTGCTTGAACGGTCTCTTGATATCCGTGACTGAAAGTCTAAACGTTCGCACTGTTCCAGAGGCTGGTCCATTCTAAAAAAAATGAATGCAGTAATGAGTGATTCGAGAAATTCCCGGATATTTGCAAGGATCGACTAGCAATAGTGGCAAGTGTACTTTTCAATCATGTTCTGCAGGATCACCTTTTTGGATTCATCCCGACTAACACTGAAGACTGCGGGGAAGGCGGTATCTGCGAAAAGTGCGACGTTGATAGTGGAACTGTTGACGGTCGGTCGTGACGAGACCGGACCCTGCCCATCGCCCCTCAATTATGGGTTATTCAAATGTGGATTCAATTGCATACTTGCAACGCTACTCTAGGAAATGCAATTTGATAATTGTCAGAAAATGTAGAGTAAACCGACCTGAAGCTTTCGACGAGGATCTCTCGTGTATGTGTATTGGAAATGGATGGAGTGCACCGTGATCATGTTTGAATCGATCGATTTAGAATATTCGGGGGACTGTCCAGATACGGAATGTTCCCTGAAATAATTTGCTTATGTTGACTTCTTGAACAATTCTGATTGAACTAACATATGAAAATCCACAAACTCACACATCACTCCTTGACTAAATAAGGGAAGTTGAAGCAGCAGTACTGATAAACACAACATTGTTGCCTAAAATGTTTCCGTTCTGGGATTAAGTCCGGGCGGAGAAATCAAGATTTGGGCAGCACTTCGTGCCCACAAAATGAAATCTCTGCTCTGACTGGTCACCCAGACACGGCGAGACGCTACACATAGTCGCCTCGAACCACGGGAACACTTAGTCAACCCGGCGTTATGGTGCTACACATAGTCACCATAACGGAACGTGCTACACTTAGTCACGCTCACACAAGAAGAAGCTCGGCAAAACAAGAAGAAAGTGCAGAGAGAAGACAAGGAGGATAACGCAGAAACGCACCAAACGACTACGTGAATAAACCCTTGAAATCCCATTGCAAACGCCCCTTGAATACGAGAAAAGATAATAATAATTATTTATAAAATAAGAGAGCAGCATAACACAACATTCTCCCACGACGACCGGGAGAGGAAGTGAAATAAACAAGAATTACAAATGCTGCGGTGCAAGGCAGTACCGTATGCTAACAATCGTGGTAAGAAACAATGACACTCGGGCAACGAGACGGGGGCAACGATTACGGTTGGTTTGTTCAAAGGAGGGAACAAACGTGACATACTTATTATTTAATGTACGAATTAAATATTGTAATGCTTATTGGGAGTAATTATTAATTAATTGGGGTTATTCTATCGGGAAAACCCCTTCCTTCTACAGGGAGCGAGAGGGGAGGAGGGAAAGAATCGGGACTGGAGATATGGGAGAGAGTGAGAGTGACCTGCGCACAACTGAGATATCGAGAAGGTCAGATGAGAGGGCTAGGATGAATTCTCTTTTGGGAAAACAGTTTCGCTGGATCTGTTTAGAAAATTGTTTCCAAGGATGTGTTTATTGAATTTATCACAATCACGACATACCAGACAATAATGGGAAATAATTCGCTTGTGATAATTTCAGTAGCGTTAAAATCTTGACTTAGACTTCCAATAACTGTGAAATTCATTGGGCGCATTCGAGAGAATAACAAAGAGGATGCGCATCATTCACAATGTAAGTAGATAATACGTTTCATTCGTCATCGTCCTCGGTTGAGTGGGCGCCCTGCACTGCAAAATTTATGATGATAAGACAATTAGCTTCTCATAAATTATTGTTCTTACGTTCACCCATAATTACGGTCCAAATGTAGTATAGTACATAACACACATCGTATAAGCCAAATCCGACATAGAATATGATCTCGGCGATCCTGTAAGAGAAACTTTTTTTTCGTAGATTATCGTCCGGTTTGACCAGATAAAGCACATGTACGCGCTGAGACAAATACTTGCCCGATTTCCCTACTGGCCGATTCACGAGTATCACATCATGTCGACCTGCAGCAAACTTTTCCTATCGGGCACATGCAAGTGGAGTTCGTAAACCTGAAATTTGCTGGATATGAAGCTTTTGTATAATTCTAAAATTGGTGTGGTGTATCTCCAAAATATAGTAACAACTAGCCTGTAGCCTTCTGCGTATATCTGTTTTTCGCGGTCTTCATTGTATATCGATGTGGAGTTCACAGGAATCATGTGAAATTCGAGAGATTCACCTGACAAATGAAAACACAAATGTGCGCACGAACTATTGTAAATTATTTTAATGTTTAATAAAATATAAAATTACCTAAATCATCAAGGCACATCGATGCAGATATTCGGAGAAATATTATGCATGCAAGCAACATTGCACTGTAATTCTAGCTTGCACTGAAAACTATAGGAAAACGTAGAGAATAAACAACTGAAAGATAAGCGCAGGTGAGAATGGATGCCGTGGATAAGAGTGGAAATACAGTGCGTGTGGTTGGTGAGAGAGGCAGATGGGGAAGGATATAGGCGAGGAGTGAGAAAGACAGCGAGGATAATGAGAGAGTGAGAGTGACCTGTACGGAACTGAGATGTTGCCAAGGTCATGACAGTCTCGAGGGAAGGATGAGTTCGGTTTCTCATTGACCGCCATTGTTACGAGTGACCTTCTCCTCCTGTAGATGCAAATATTGAGGCCGCATGCATGAAGTGTTGCCGGGAAATCAGTTTGCCCCAGCATAACCCATCGCAGCATAACCATTTATCCACAGAATGCTAATGAACGCTCCACGGGAAGTGTCAAAACTCTTTCGTTGATGCTGTAGATATTTTTCCTCCGAGATAATTCATCACTCTTTGATGCGACAGTGATTGAAGATTTTGATCCTACTTTGCTGCGTAAATTTTCGACGATCCTGTAAATACGGAAACTACTGAAATTTGTTGAGCATTGAAATATCGCGTCGGCACAGCCGGCAGATTCGACGTATGCAATGATAAATGGAGATGAATAAATGATGAATGTGGATGCGATATATACAATCGTGAACGGTAAAAGCGATTAAAAATATGAATATGAACATGATGATAATGCTGAAAATATATTGTTTTATTCGAAAAAAAAATATATTGCTTAATTCGAAAAGGGAAATCTTCAAACTCACTAATCCCATATGTCAGCCCCTGGAATACGCACACAGCACTCCCAGGCGCAGCACTCTGTACCAGCCGGGCATAACCACGCGAAGTGGGTGATCCTGGCATTCAAATTGTCGCTCTAATTCAAATATATATTATGGAAGACTACCTTTTACCAAGTGCGGAACGGAATCGAAATGGGGCGATGTGAGGAAAATCAGATATTAGAGCTGCGCATCTGAATTAAATCATTCGCATCTTCGAAGCAATTTTTAAAACCGTACCTGTCTGATTTTGTTAAATTGCAGTGTGTAAATTTGCGAATATCATTGGAAGATAAAAATTCAGCGCAATCAATTGAGGATACAGGCAATTTGTCAGCTCCCCAAAAATATGAAAGATTGGTCGCTCCAACACTGAAATTAAGATTCTTTATTAGCAGAAAGCTATCGAAAAAACGGACGTGAATGGCTTATCGGCTTCCTTGACAATTAAATTGATCTTACGAAGTTTCGAGCGTGAAACGGTAAATCTTGCCTGAAATTACTCCAAATATTCACAGCAGACAAGCTACTGAAATCATAATTATGGAATATGTTATTGCATTCAGGCAAAATTGACCTCGAGAGTATCAGCTTCTGTTATGAACACTCGAACGAATGCGTCATCGTGGAACAATGAATCGTAGACTGTCGAACTGTTAACTGAAGGACTTCTCGAGGCATTCGTGCTAAAGCCATCACCCCTGCAAAAAGCAATGCTCTGACAGTGTGGATCTGGCACTAATGATTTCAATAACACTAGCAATATTACCTGAATGAGTACGTCCAAATATTCTTATCGTCCGTGTTCAAAATTGAGGTCGATAGGACACCAATTGTCTTGTCATCGCTGTTGGTTCTAAGCATGGCACAATCGCCCGAGATCGAAGTAAAATTGAAGTGGGCTAAAATATATTTACTTCATCTGTATTCGTTTGATGCCGAGATATTGCCATGTACAAAATGATGTTTTCGCGATATTGTGAAATCAGAACTAACTAATGTGCCGCGCGCCGAAGGCCGAAGTTGTCAATAGAAGTAGCATCCCGGATGGGACAATTATCGTTCATCAATTTCCTGAAAAAAATCAATCAATGAACCATGAAACCTGGAAATGAGTGCACATTTGGGAGAAGTCAAGAGGAGAAAAAGATTATGTAGGATGCGAGGGAGAGAGAGATGAGTAGAAAGACGAGGGAGCGGGCATGCCTGGGGTCCAGGCTAGTCGATAGAGCAAGAGAGGGGGGGGGGGGTGAGGGTGAGGGAGAGCGAGAGAAGAGAGAGCGCGAACGAGGCGCAGAAAGAACAATATACTAGAGCGAGAGCGATAAACGCGAGATATTATAGAACGCTTTTCAACTTTGTTGAAGCTTGTTTACTCATTATTTCAAAACAATGTTTTTGAAGTGATCTCGTGATCAGAATTTAACGCTGAATTTTCTGGGATTTTTTCATGAATTTGGGGATATGCGAGTTCTGGCTGGTTCCATGTAATCACCAGTACCATTAATATGAGTTTTTCATCTTTTCTTCTTCACGGCACTACACCGGATGAGAACCGTCGGATGAGAACCAAAAAATGGACCCTTCTGTAGAACTATCACATAAACATTTTTGACACGTTGGGAACCTACTGTGAACATACTGTAGAAGGGTAATTTCTTGGTTCTCATCCGGTGGGTTCTCATCCGACGGTTCTCATCCGACCTAGTGCCCTTCTTCACATCTTTCTTCGTTCTTTTACGTTTTAATGGTAATTCTACGTTTGTTACTTTTTCGTTACGGTCTTCTCATCCTTCCATTTTTTTCCGTTGCGACATGGTTCATTGCCTTCCATTTCCGATCAGGATTGCATAATAATATGGTAACCCATTGACTTCCGCCTTGCTAGACGCACCTTCACACTAGTGATTGTTCGAGATACGAGGAAAACGTGATCACGACAAGGGCGAAAAATATCGCCCGTGTTCATTACCTAAATCCATCGTTTGATCTCATTTAAATCGATCGCACAAGTCAGATTTAGTTAAAGTACAGTCGGTGTGCGGAAATCATTTGAAGATTATGTAATTTAGATTCTGTAATTTCACGCATGTATTCAATAAATCTGGGAAACTGCCATATTGAGCACTGTAAATGCCGTACCTCAAATTTTAGTTTGAAATATTAGGCTGAGTAATAAGTTTTGTCCGATTTAGTACCCCCACTTTGAGCTTATATGGTTTGTTTGTTTCAAATCGCCACAAGTTGTCCTCATGCCAATATATATGGACATGTTTGATCTTTAGAACATTTTGGTTGGGATGGGGCAACGTTGCCTACTATGGGAGAAATGAATGTCAATTCAACTTTAATTTTTTTACAAAAGTTAAAATTGCCTTTAATGTTGCGATACTTCAAAGATACAATTTTAGGTCTAAGCTCACAAAGAGTACTAAGAAGCCTAAGACTTGTTCTACCTAGTAGCAAAAAGTGAGAGTAGCTGGATTCGTTATTGCCTTCGTACAGGCCACTGAATCCGACACACCATTGAAAATAAGAATCATCTCGAAGAAATTCCCTGTTTCGCAGATTGACTGGACTGGTACCTACCTAGGGGCGCTGTTATTAATGCCTACAGGACTCTCAATTATGTCGATAGTTAAGAGACCATTTGGCTTTTTCATCTAAAAAAAGTGATGTTGGTTCACCAACTATGTTTCCATTGAAATGTTGAAAAATCTGATATTGAGGGTTTTCAGGTAAAACCTATCCCACAAAAAGTACCGATCTCCAAGAGCTTCCTTATTAGTGACCGATAGGGCAAGGATTGTTCTTTAGTTTGATCACGAAATAACTGCTCTTCAAGCCACTGCACTATCACATCAATGTCAGACAGTGGAATTTCGATGTTCAAAATTGGACACTTATAATCTGAAGAGCACTGTTCATTGATGAAGTGCCGCATACCCTCCTAAAGAAAATTATGGCGTGTACTAGAATTGTAGTTCACATGCATGAATAATTGAAATCACAAGACCCATCGGTATAGATACAGTACGCCATAATCGTATCTTGACAAGCCTGATGACAACTCAAACTCTTATTAAGCACTCATCGTTAATAGGCCTCTCGAGGCTGATCAGTATCAACATCACCAGCGCGATATATGTCAATCATACTTCATTAATGTGGCAAAGATTGGGCGCTATCTCTATTCGCAATGAAATGCTGATCCTTCAAAAAGTCAGAGTGTTGGTCAACCACATTAAGTTTAGGACATGACTGTATCCGTTTCATTGGTCAGACACATCTATGGTAGCGTGCGCTAAAGAGAGTATAAACGCCCCTATATATCATGGAAAGGCATAAGCTGATTGGATTACAATGAACGATGTGAGAGGTCAGAATGATTATTAGCCGAAATCGGACAAAACTTATTACTCAGCCTGATACAAATGAAGAGCCTTAGGATAAAATGATCAAGTATAAGCGGTTGTTATCATAAAAGATGGGCGAAATTGTCATTGATGACGTCAACAGCAGCTTCTGACTACAATTAGATCAGAAGTTCATGGCTAATCATTTTGTCCCCCTCTTTGGAAGCGTGCGATACCGCTCCCTCAATTCCACGCACTATCTCGTCTCTCTGACCCTAGCGATAACGAGAAATGAAGTAAGACACATAATGATGGACTCACTAATTGCAGATCACACTATAACAACCCGTTATCGAGTCGAAATCGAAGTATTAAAACTACAATTCTTCTCCTATGTCACTGTATCATGAATAATTGTGACGATTAATTGTGACGACTTTCTCTTTTTTTCTGGTGTATCTCACATGTTGTTATCTTGTTTTTAGGGAGAACAATTAGTTGTTTAAATGTGACTGCTTCTCCAATGATTCACTCCTTTCTATCTCTCACTCTCTTCCCGTAACCTTCCCGTTCTGTTTTTCTCGACAGATCGATCAGGAAAGAATTTAGTGTGTCTCGATTTCTCTCTATCTCTCTTCATCATAGCAACATTCCTTCTCGTCCATTCTCCATTTCGCCATTCATTTTACAAATATAAAATCTGTATAACCCCTCTTCCCATTCTTTTAGGTCGTTTTGAACTATTCCCCCACAATTTTTTCGTCGATATTTTTCGCTTCTCGTCTTCCGATGAATTAGACATGTTTGTGTAATGTGCAATTTATGTGTGCAATTTACCAATTACGATCAATATACTCGTGAGCCCATCAGCTACGTTGTTATTATATCTGAATTTCCTCATGTCACACCGCCATATGTTTCTTTCCAGATAGCATGCACTCTCGGATGTTGGCCATGTTTTTCGCTCTCTCATCTTGCTATTCTGGACTAATCAATTTCGCTGGTTATCAGTTGGAGGACATGGCCATGTGCGAACTAGGATGGCCCATCAGAGACTACGAGTACGCACCCACTCTGATTGGTTTCATCTCTCGAGCAAGAAGAAAACAATTTGAAAATATGTGTATAATTAAATATGTAATAATTGAAGATCCTACGGCTGCGCTTGCTCATCGATATACAGATTGGCTGCAGTTGACCCAATCGATGGGTCCGTTACCATCTAATAAAATGAAAACGTGTGATCGACAACTTTATGTCGTACATAAAGTAGCAATCTGAAATTAATCATGGTCACGTTGTCATTTGTTTGTCATGGTTACGTTGTCATTTGTTTGTCATTTGTTTTGTGCAAACATGACATTTTTGCGGAAAGTTACGCTTCAACAAAATTGAAGGGAAAAGGCAGAGATATATGAGAAAATTGGACATATCCAGTATTCATTGGAAGTGATATTCTGGATTTCTCATTCTTCGCCGTATTTCCCATTTGGGCGATTTTCAGCCAATATTTACGCAATGGGCTTTTCGAAAATGCAAATGCAAAATATTTCCCGAACAATTTCGCGAATAGATTTGTTTCGAAAATATTAATTTCCAAAAAAAACTAAAAGTTATACCGCCTTTATACTAGATGCTGCGAGAGGCACAACGTGTGTTACGATGAATCTCGATCGGTGTGTGGATCCGTCTCCCCCAACTTTGCATACTACTCAAGCAAATGTGAAGGAGCGCCTGGACAGCTGGGGCAGGCCACGTGCAAAGGTATCCCTTCTTAAGTGTTACGGCAATATTTAAAAAAATCGACTTCTATGCTTTACCATATATAGACTCTGCAAGCTCCGCCCACTCTGCTCGGACACTTTACCCCGCAAAAGCGAGACAAGCGGAGCACAGTCTTCATTCGCAACCAAATCACTCGATCAAAAAAGAATTGGGAAGCTCTTTTCATCCTCTTTCGAATGAGCCTCCGTGACCCTGAAAATTCATCTCTAAGTAGGTCAGAATACAAGTTTTATAGAGCGACTTGATTTAGAAAACTATAAAACTCGTATGCTGACCTACACAGAAAAGGAATTTCCAGGGACACGGAGGCTCATTCGAAAGAGGATGAAAAGAGCTTCCAAATTCAATTTTGAACGAGTGATTTGGTTGGGAATGAAGGGTGTGCGTCGTCGAATTTGAAGCGCGCATGGCTAGTGACTCTCACCGCTTCCTCTCCTCCCACTCCCTCCCCTCCCTCCACCCGTCTCTCACCCGGCGTGACTATAGAGCGCCCCGCCTACGTGAAAGCTCGTTTTCATCACCTGTAGGGTTCGGCGAAGCCCTACCCGATCGTTTAGAGAATTGAAACGGCAAAGGAGAAATAGGCTCCGCCCCTCTTTCTCTCGGCTCGCTTTTTGGGCGCTTCACGTTATGATCAATTCACAGACATTTTGGGTCATAACTTGGCTCAAACATTAGATATCAACCTAATTCAAAATGCATGGTCATATTTAGCCCCATACGAACGCATTAACAACACAATTAGACCAGTGTGACGATTTCGAGTAACCACCTTGTGGTCCCTAACCATATATCCGATAATCAGAATTTATGAGGACCACTTCAGGATTTTTTTCGCGTATTTTGGTCATTTTTCACATATGTTACGTTCTCTGATGGACGATCTCTTAAAGAATTCGAACAGGAATTCGAACAGATAATGAAAAACCGAATTCAGATAGCATCCGCTCATGTGCCGGCTTCGTGTGCTATTGCGATAAGTCGCTGATTGACTGCTTGAAAGTGAGTATCTCTCCTCTCCCTTCCAATCTCTCCTTCCAGAAGTATCCCCGTCCCCAGGAGGGAAGAATTCCCAAGTGTCAACTAACTGCAGCTTAGCATACAAATATCAATCATGAGGCCTAATTATCGATTTTGTACTGTCACAAATACACGGTCAATGCATAAAAGGTTGTCAGTACAAAATCAAAAACACTATGAATGAACCCGATATTTACATGAGTCGTGCGTTATGAGACGTTGCTTGTCGTCATTGAAAATTCACATGATGTGTAATTATGAAAAATTTATTTCACGATTTGAGCAAAGAAAATGTTTCGTACCCCCTTCTCGTCATCTCGTTATGTCTAATACATTAGTGGGGAAGAATTACCGTATCCTAACGTACTTCTACAATATCCTCCTCCTTCATTGTTCGATTCTCGAGCTACGTCATAATAATCTCACATTTTCACACTAGATCACTCACTCTAGTTCGTTCGATGTAGATGGTATACATCGGGTTTCGAATTTTTAACCCTTTCCGATGATATCCTCTACGGGGGGGGGGGGCGACAAAAGCAAAACGACCAAAAGCACAACTCCACGCCGTTCGCTTGGCAGAAGGACTAGCAACGTGGGAGTTGTTGCATTGTTACTAGTATGAGCTCCCCTACATTTTCATATATAAATCTTATTACCAGGCGATATTGAGTTGCAACGTATAGGGATTCATGAAAATTAATAAACCATGAACCCCTATACGTTGATTTGGTGTGAAACTCAAGATCCCCTGGCAGCAAAATTTATATATGCACATGTAGGGTAGCGCATACTGGTAAAAATGAAACAACTCCCAAGTTGCTAGACCAACTCCCCATCGAACGGCGTTGAGTTGTGCTTTTGGTCGTTTTGCTTTTGTCCGCCCCCCCCCCCCTCTACGGTGACATATGGCTAGCCGACAACATATCGCCCATCCTTGTTGTATTTGAGGTACTGTATCCTACCGTATCTCTCTATCCAGAATTACTATCAGTAGCTGCGAATTCACTCTCGAACACTCTCTCGTCAATGTCGTACTTTCTTCGATGAATTGAATATACTGGAGACGGTCCAACCTCTAGCACACTGATATCTTTTCGATGTGATGATGGGGGATGGTTTTTATTTACCGCACGGATCATCGTGCACTAATTTGATCGTTGATATCGACAGCCCTGCCCACCCACTCCTTGTACCAAATGGACAGACAGCCCGGCACTTTTTGGATAGTTGGTCCACTCCCAATTTCCCCTACCATTTCTCATCCCCTCCCCATTTCAATGACCGAAAATCAGGGAAACATTCCCAGAAATGAATGAGGCATAAGAGGAAGTGAGAGGGGGTGGACCAATTATCCAAGAAGTGCCAATCGGATGGAGGAGAGGAGATGTACCCTTGAATACCAGAGGGAAAGATCCCGCCCCTTCTGATCGTTAATCTATTCTTCTCGTCCTCACATGAGATGAAGTGGTGTAGGGGTCTATTACGCGCCATCGGTCGTGACGCTGTCTCCGCATCATCAAGGAACCCACCCATGGGGATAATTGTTAGTCATGATTAGATCACTTCGGACTGCATGCAGTCAAATTTGCACTGGCCAAGCAGTGTTCTCCTGCAAACCAAGTCTCTAAATATTTTCCTTTTCTGACGTGCGCATCGTTCTTTCCTACTTCCTAGCATTTCCTTATCCCAGTATTGATACCTTCTTCTTCCGAGTATTCTTTCACGTAATCCTATAATCCATTGAATTCCGCCTTGCCAGCCGCACCTTGGCACTAGTGTTTGTTCCTGATACGAGGGAAGCGTGATCACGACAAGAGTGATAAATATCTTCCCTGTGTAAATTCTAAGCCGGCCGTTTTTGCTCTCATTTAGATCGATATTTCGATAAAAAATCGGCATAATTTCGTTGTTTAAATGAAAACGATTGTGCAAGATTTACATTTTTAGGGAACATGGACATGAAAGATCAAAATGAAATACGGATTTCGTTTATTTATAATGAAATAACATGAATTAGTAACCTTACTATCTATATGGAACTGCTAGAAGTCTACGAATCGAACCTAGTGCTGAGGTCTACGAGAGTCGGACTTGATATCGGAGAAGGGTGTGTTGCGAGAGACAATAATCGTTAATATTGTACAAAATTCGACTATACTATAATCAATCTGTTAAGGCCGTGGATGCTTACGGCACGTAAGTGGGTGGAGGAGCGTTTTTCTCCTTGATTTTATATATTATTTTGACCTCTGTAGGTTGCGACTGATCCAGCGGCTCCATTTCAGCAGCGAATGTAGGAATGTGGCCATTTTGGGCGTTGTCTGAATGAATATTGTTTGTTTTTTTTCTTCATAAATTATAGTGATACGTTAGACTTTCAACTTCTAAATACGAGACGCTTACTTTTCTTTTTCCTGTAGATGAAATATCCGATGCATATGGATCCTGCGCAGCAAAGTATCACAGGAATACCAACGACGAAGAGGAGACTGGAAAAATGTTGGTTTCAATGGGCCTTTCAACCCTTTCGTATTGATTCATTTTGAAGGATAATCTAATCAACCCTTTATGAATCTTTTTAAGAGAACGTGTTGTGAACTCACGATAATTTCTCAACAAACCGGGTGCTATGGCCTCTTTTTGTAATAACATATAAAATGACGATCATTAAAAAATCACCCAAATCCGAATACGAATGCAAGCACGCAGCACGCGGCCACACCAGCACAGGCGAGAACGCTGGAAATGATAATGTAGTTTTTTTAACTTCTTGTCGTTGTCAGTTTATAGTTTTATTTTCCAGAACAGTCTGGGACCGACAACTGTATTTATATATGTTCTGACTATAATTTGAGCAACATAAACAAAAATTACCCCAAGATGAAGATTGGGATGCAGATTGGGTTTGAGAGATCGGTTCCTCCAATGATTGACAATTAAACAAAAATAATTGAAAACAATAAAAATGTTAAATAGGAGTACAATTTTAAAGTTCGACGATGAACGATCTGTTAAACACTGCTTTTATGGTTATCAGTTATGGAGCGAGGGAACCGAGTGAAACGGCTTACCAAGCTGACTCACGTGGCCTTATCACAATCTCGCTCCAAATATGTTCAGTTCCGTGATTGTGGAAAACACATTCGCTACGGGTTAAGATGCAGTGTGATGAAGAGTTATTGAGTAAGCGATGACACATTAAAAAGATCCGCATCCAAGCATCTTCCTATCGGTTCTAAATAAACCATCTGAGATCCGTCGGATGAGAACCTCATACCCTTCCCTAGTATTTTCGCAGAAGATGTTTTGGTAATGTGGAAACTTAATGCGAAAATACTTGAAACGGGTATGTTCTCAACCGATACCGTCCCCATCCCAAGCCCTGATGTAAACAATGCTCTCCGAATGAGATGAATTTTTCATTACCCGTATTCAGAAAAAAAAACATGAATTTCATTGAGCACACACATAACACATAACACATAACAGGAAAGGGCTACAACTCAATTGGCAGCGGGAACATATCTCGTTATTCTTTTTTTTTTTAATTTGAGAAACCGAAACGTTTATTCATCTTTAAACACAAATTATTTCAAAAATGAATGACCCCTGCAACAAATGGAGTCGTTTATCCACGAGTAACGTTGTGAGGGCATGAAAACAATCGAATCACGAAAAAAATTAGTAGCTCATGTGGAGTTCTCGATACAGAATTCATCGAACACCACTATATCTCATTCTTCAGTTTTTTCAGCCTTTCTCTTCTTGCTTATCTCTGAAATTCAAATCGTCACTCATGCGAAATTAATGATCAGAAAAGTCATACTATATTTTATTTTCCCAATGCAATCAATCGCATTGAAACCATCAGTGCCAAAATCGCAAATATGCTGAAATTTAAGTTTACATCGTAAGCTTCAGAGAATATCGCTTACCTCTCTCGTATTTTTGTGTACGTTGTGCAACATTCCCAACCACAGCATACTGTGTCTGCAGGGCACATCCATGCGAAATGAGTGAGTCTTAACAGTAATTATCTTAAACTTTCAGGTAAAGCGGTACAATTATATTATTATGTTAAAAATCGGCATACTCTTTACTTTTTGACGATTTGAACTGGAAGGACTCGATGTAAGGGCAGCCGCTCATTGGAACTTCGCATCTGAATAGAGTATTCAAGTATATTTAAATTTAACCGAAAAACAAATATTTTCACTAAAATGATTATTTACACACCTACTCATCGCTGTTCTGTTACATAACGAAATTGTTCGATTGTCATTCGAGAGTTGGTATTCGATACACTCTGATGAGTTCACGGGAAGCGCATCTGTACCCCAAAAATACGCCAAATTGCGCGCGTTGAGTCTGAAAACACAATAAGTGGGATTTTAAGGAAATACCACTCACACAAACGGTTTCCAGTCCTCCATTACGAACAACTCGATCATGCTAGTCTTTTCACTGAGAATAGCCTACAACTTGAAGACAATAGCAAACATAGTTGCGAATATACCTTCTGTTGCGCGTTCACAGTGAATATTGAAGCGAAAGATCCGTTCGTGAAAAGGGACAAATAGACGAGTGAACTGTCGACGGTAGGCTTTGTTGTCCAAGAATCATCAGACCCGTTACCTCTCAAAATGCAATTGTTGTTGGTATCCGCAACAGTGCTGAAGCAGAATAAACGAAAGGTGAAGGCGTACCGGAAATATAATGTCGTAATAAACTCCCTCATGTTGGTAATTAGCGATTTCACAGATGATGCAGCTGTCTCGGATATGGTACCAGTGACCGCTAAAACAAAATACGTGTTCTCATTTATGTCTAGATCAAACAGTTGATTAAGCTCACATTCAGCGTTGGAAAAATTACTACCCAGGAATAGCAGTAACAATATGTATACATTTCCCATTGTTCTGAAAAAGACGACATTTTACAAGTAATAGGATCGGTATTAATTAGAAGAAAATCATAGCGAGCGAGTCACTGCAATCGTTATTCTGGTCAGATACTTAGAAATTCACGCACATGATCAGTAGCTAACAGATGAAGGAGATAGGGTGTAACATCGAAATACGAGGGAGAACGAGAGTGAACAGGGAGAGGGAGAGGGAAGCGAGGGTGATCGCGCGCGAGACTCTTGCGCAATTAGACTCGCTGACCCCGAGCAGGAATCGCGCCAAAAATGAGAAGGAGGAGGTGAGGAGGAGGACAGATAGAGCGGCATGGACAGGGAGGTAACGGTGAGGTCGGAGAGGAATGGGATGGATTACAAGGCAGGAATCGATCGATCGGATCAGACATGTGTCTGGTAGTTCTTAAGTAAAAAGCAAACAACCAAATAAGTGCCTAGATGTGTGAGCATTGCAACCCGAGTAAGAATACCGGTACATTTGGAATGAAGAAATTTTATACATTACGCTTTCAGAGTACTGCCAAGAAACACGCATTAGTAAGGCACGTGTATTCACTTTATCTATTTATCAATATAGCGGATCGGCGATCGTATATCGAGGCACATACAATTTAGATATGATATCCGTATCCGTCTAATCGTCTTAGACGACGACGAATGCAGTCGCGCTGCTTCGCGGTGCAGGTTGTACCCTTCCCATCATGTCGCATGCAACCACTGTAAATTCTTCTGATAGGAATATACGACAACTTTGAGAAGAGAGTATTGAAAACCCTCACATAAATACAACAAGATAATCGTCATGCATACTGCAAATAAACATGTAAATTCTCTATTCTAGCGCTCGTGATGGGCGGTCGTCCCTGACCCCGCTCTTTTCCGACCTAGTTTGGGGAATCCTCTCCCGTCAGCTTGGGCAACCCGGAGAGTATCGCCTACTTGGTACACTTCAAGAGGAGGAGCACGGACGGATTCCCATCGTCTCGAGTGATCTACCGTCAAGAAAGCCTCGCTCAAGTCTGCGTTGTGAGTTCCTAACCGGCGCAAGTCAGGTGTTCGGCGGCAGGATGATCTACTTCGATGCTCAACGGAGATCCGTCACGATCGTCCCTACAGTTGACCAGAGAAGCCAAAGAAGATCCCATCCATTGACCTAACGACGCTCTGATACCGAAGATCCCAATTCCATCCACACCGAAGTCACCCTCCTGCAGGACCATTGTGCCTGACGTCAGGATAAATATG
This sequence comes from Pristionchus mayeri, assembly GCA_036245805.1. Taxonomy (NCBI): domain Eukaryota; kingdom Metazoa; phylum Nematoda; class Chromadorea; order Rhabditida; family Neodiplogasteridae; genus Pristionchus; species Pristionchus mayeri. The sequence continues at coordinate 13,219,385 of BTRK01000006.1, forward strand.
AAATATATATGAAATATGTGGGGAATGGAAGTATAGCGTACTTCTGGGACAGCAGTCATCTGCCCTCATCGGAATCAATTGACCTCACGTCATCGAACGATAAGAGAATCGTGTCATTCTGTAACAGAACCGCCATGGACAGGTGCTGCAATCCCGCTCCTGATAATTTTCGAAATGAAAATGAGGTGTTCAATTTAGATGCGCAGCTCCAATCGATCATTTTCCTCACATATCTCCGTACATTTTCATGTCAACGGAACGGAAGCAGTTAGTAAAGTTATTTTTTTGAAACGTTTGGAACGATTTCAGGCTAACGCATTTTGCCTGGGTTTGCCCGCAAGGATCAGTATGCTGCGCGTGGGAGTGCTGTGAAGAGAACTCCAGCGGCAGCTCGTGGTGGGTATCATTAAGATGCTTTATGATGACAATTCCGGAATATTGCTTTCAATTATGGTACATTCAGAACGATATTGCAAACATGACTGAAGATAAATAGTGATATTCCATGCTGAGCGCGCTTGTGCATTTTGCTATCTTCGCCGGGGTAATTGGATTAGCCGCGCTGGCTAAAGTGGCAGGTATAGCTAACATTTTCTCATTTTATAAGTCATAATTTTCAGACATGAACAATTGGGGAGTGATAACATGCTCATCAAGCTCGTTTCCGTCGTTTCCGTCATTCAACTTCTTCCGGAAACTTCCCTCCTTCACAGTTCTTCGGGAAACGCCTTCAGAACTATCACTAGGACAGCCTCTAGAATCCTGTATCTAGAAGTCTGACGCATATACAATTATTTGTAAGAACGGGTCGTAAATACATCATAGTCGGATGTATTATTCCTTGCATACAATAAAATGCCATTACGAATATTTGAACAATCAGAGCAATAAATTCTATTTTGCCTACCGAGTAACATCAACTCCGCATAGTCTTGGTCAACGGATGTCTTGTTTATCATCCAATATGATGTGGACACAGGATAATTCCAATAATTATTTTGTGGGTTTAATTCCAACTTGTAGGTAATCAGTCATATATTCTACATTCGGAATACCAACTTGATCACATCCTGATTACAAAAGATTACTTGATTACAAAAGTTTTACGATAAATTGTTTTCAATATTTTCCTTGCAATTGGTAGGTATGGGGATTGACAGCTTCGTAAATTTCCTTTTTCGGGAATGTTGATGAAATGTCAGCATTTCTGGAACAGTTGAAGTGGCAGCATCTCCACTAAGGAGCGCCTGCACATGATTTGAAATGTACATTTAATAATTGTCAAAATTCCACATGTTTATGGCAGACCTTACCATTATGCAGTGGAGAAACAACAGTGCATCGTCCCTTTCCAGTTTGATCGCTTCCCAAGTATAGTTATAGTTCTACGATTTGCCCTGTGAGGTGATTTATTGTCTACTTAATCCAGAATTGTGATAATACAAATGAAACCTTGAATCGAACAATCCGATCGATTGACACAAGCATGGCACGGTTCACGGTACTTCATGCACTTGCTATTTGCCGTATGTGAAGAATGACGTGTAATCATCTTGTTAGCATATGATTATATAATCAAAAACAATTGCTGAGAGTGCGTAGAACTCTGAAAATACTGCCAATCAATTAGATAGACTGATCACAAGTACGTATGCAACCAGTGAACGAGCGAAAACAATAGTGTTCAAAGCCTATCCTATCAGAAGATCTACAATGAATAGTTCAGGAAGAGTGATGAGGTTCGTACTGAAGATTGAGCGATAAATTATAATAAGAGAAACATTGAGTAAATCGACTTCGGCAGCTATCGGCAGAGGGAGAAAGTAAAATAAACGAAACGGATGGAAAATATATCGCATGACTGAAGCATTTTGTCAGAGGGGTGAAAGGTCGAGAGGTTCGTGAACAAAAATGTCGAGAGGTTTATGGACTTTATCTCTGCGTATGTTTACGGTGCATAGTACATCCCGTCAATCATATTAATCATATTAAAACGGACCACGAATGGCAACAACAACACAATGATGCCATTACTTTGTTGTGAGTATGGAATTGATGTAATTGATTGAATTCCAAAACCAATACAAGTTAATTCAAATTACACAAAATTTATTCAAGTATTTATCCGAAATGTTTATTCTATAATGTATGGGCATGCAAAAATAATATTTCACGCTGGCCGATCTCGACTGATGTCACTAAGAGATATACACGCCACACTAATTTAATCGTCAGAAAACTCTCTTAATCTGCGAACGAAGTGAACTGATCTCTAGACGACAGAAACATCTCTGAAATTAATTTCGAATTGGCAAACTAGTCTAAAACCATCAGAGAAGCATCGAACATTCGGGACACATCACAGGTAACGAGTAAATGCCACAAAAGGATCGTGCCGTAGGTTTTCTCACGAGTGCGTCTCAAACTCAGCGCATTCAACAATCGTCGTGCATTTGTATGCTTATCTTGTGCAGAAAAAATATGTGCGGATCAATTGCTCGGTGCGCAGATGTTGAGGGATCGGTGGTGAAATAGGGACATAGAGAGAGATTAGTTTAGGTAGAAAAAAGGAAGTGAGAAGCAGGCAACTGACCTGTTCTCTATTTGGTGGGTGAGAGACGTGGGCGATGTATAGATATGTTAGTACAATGCATCATTACGCATAGTGAGAACCTGTAAACCAGAAAGCCCCACGTATAATGCTGTAAGCAGCAACGGATTTTGACTACGTTTCGAAATGAACTTGACTACTTTTCGAAATCAGCGACGAATTAGTTAATATGAAATAATTTCGAAACCGATCATTGTTCAACTCTCTTTTCGAAATTCGACGACTCCCTATTTCCCCCCCCTCTACCGACAACAGGCCACCCGTGTCTCTCTCGCCAATCTCTTGTTTATCATCCTTCCTCGTTCGAGTTCCTTCCATCTTCTCGTTTTCGCTTGCATCTTTTACACAGCTGCCCCTTCCTTATCTCTACGGGCCTGGTTGTTTTTCTTACGTGATTGTGTCATTTTCAGGTGTTATTGCTAGCGCTATTTATGGGGATTCCGTCATCATATGCATATGCGTACATACACGAGGCACCGACAAGTGAGACTTTAGTCATTGAATGTGCAGATTTTTTTTCATTTGTTTTGCATCTTTCATAAACGTCGTATACTATACTAATTCGCTTTAGGAACGAAGCGGTCCTCATTTTCGGGAGATTTTCTGGAAGTCACGACACAGAGATCATCGATCAAAACCACTGTGAAGTCTTCGTCCATAACAGCTGCGAAAGACACAATATCGGTCGGCTTTTTTAGGTAGGTTGTGAATTTCGCCTCATATCTTTACTAAACGCCTCATATCTTTACCTCATAGCCTTGCTTGTGATCACGAATCGCATCAATATTCATTATTCGTGGCTGCTAGCACGAAAAAATATTTAATTATTTAGGGGCGGCGGTGCAGATCCGACTACTAGATCGACTCTATCGACCATAACGAGCTCTCTAGTGTACTGCTCCCTTTTCTCTCGCGAAATCTTTCCCAAAGTCTTCAACAGAGTGTTGGACAATGACGATGTTGAGGTAATTTGATTAGTACAACCAATTGTGCTGCGAAATGTTAAGCATCAGAATGTGCAGGCCAAATTTGTATTCTCGACTGAGGATCTCTCTACAATCGAGCTGACCGTGAGGGATGCAACGAAACCGTTCATGTCAGTTTCGAAAACATTTGTGGCAATATAAGACATATTCAAAATCTCAGTGTGGGAAACGGAAGCATAGCGTACTTCTGGGATATCAGTTATCTTCCCGAATCCGGATCAGCCGATTTGATACCATCGAACGAGAAGCGGGTCGTGTCATATTGCAACACTACCGCAATGGAAAGGTGATCCAATTTCATTTTTACCATTTTCAAATGATAAGTTGTGATGGATATTGGATACATTCAGATGCGCCGCTCCAATAAACCATTTTCTTCACTTATCGTACATTTTCATGTCAACAAAACGGAAGCAGTTAGTACTTGTGAAGTGTTGAATGGTCAAGTGCGATTCCAGGTTAACACACTTTGCGTGGCTCTGTCCACAAAGGAAACTATGCTGTGCGTGGGAATGTTGTGAAGAGTACGTCAGTGACAGGATGTAAGCCAATTTTCAGGCATTTCTGGAACATATTTCTATATTTTGTACTGGATATGCAAATATAAGGCTGATAAAATCTCTGTGCAGGTTCTGGATGCTCGTGCCTTGCGTTCCTGGGCGGATTTTTCGGACTCATAGCATTGTTGATTGCCATGGGTACGTCGATCTAACACTTGTACTGCGATTATTTTTGTTTCACTTCCAATACTCTCATTCAGTGAAACAAAAAATACGAATGAGCAGTTCTGCATCTATACAGCTCCATTCATTTTATCAATCAACATTTGTAGATAATTATCGTCGCGGAGAGATGATACGCCCACATTCCTCAATTCCGTCCCTAACCATCTTCTGGAAACGACAATCGTTTACTGCACTAAAAGAAATACCGTCCGAAAAGTCATTAGAGACCCGTATCTAGGCTTCACTACGTCAGTATTAACTCATCTCAGAGATCGGATCAAATTTATTCACAATCGTATGTTTCCAGCCTTGTGAACTTCACATAACACATAATATTGTTTTATGAGAGACTATCTGAGCGGATTCACATACACCCGTACAGCAAAAAATAAAATTCCCTGAAAAATAGTCCCCAGGGTTAATTTTTCACGTAGAGAAAGAAAATCGACCTTAGAGAGCCGTATCTGTGACCCCTCATTCTCTGTATTGCGCCGAAATGGGCGGTCGGATTTTGAAAATTTGTTTGGAGCTTCCAAACTCCATAACGAGATAGCGATTCTGAAACATCTCGACGAGATAAGCATTTTTCCTGTTGGAAGTGAAGGGCTAGCTCATCTGTGAAAAAAGTTATGGTCGTTCGAATTTTAAAAATTGTTGCCCTGAAAAATTGTATTCCATAGCGGGCAAAATAAACAATTTCATTAGATTCCTCATGCAAAAGTACCAAAGTGTACCAAATTTGAAAGAAAAACTCATCATGGCAATCAGTCAAATGGTCGACCGAAGACCTCGGACTTGAACGATTTCGAACGGAAAAATCGATTTTGGAGAAATATTTTTTAGATGGACTTCTTGTGAGCTGTGATGTGGAAATTCGGATTCTACGAGTGAAAACACGCCAGAAAATCTTTTTCTCGTAAAATTCTGAGATGGAAAAATTTTCCCAAAAATCCCAAAATTCGGAGAATTTGAGATCGAAAAACTCGATGTCCCAGAATTTTACGAGAAAAAGATTTTCTGGCGTGTTTTCACTAGTAGAATCCGAATTTCCACATCACAGTTTACAAGAAGTCCATCTAAAAAATATTTCTCTAAAAAATCTATTTTTCCGTTCGAAATCGTTCAAGTCCGAGGTCTTCGGTCGACCATTTGACTGATTGCCATGATGCAAAGGGTTCAATAATTTCTTTAAAATGGATTTTACTGATTTAGAAGTTTATTCGTCGTTTACATTGTGCAATATGGGTGTGTTGAATCGAGTACGAATATTTTGGTAGTCGAGGAGGCGGTATTTGTGGCTGTGGAAGTCTAGTAATGGACCGAATCAGTTGTACTAGTCGAGGGTGGAATAGTAGTTGTGACGAAGACAGCATCAGAGATTTCATTCATTCCTTCTCAGCGCCCTTCACCGAGATTGGCATCACGAAAAAGTACAGATGCTTGGGGAGAACACATGATAGTCTGTGCATATTGCTCGGCCATGGAATGATCTCCTAACGATTCATCCCCAACGTTTTAAGCCGAAAAGCTCGACATGTCCCCTGAAACCGGCGATATGTCCCCTCAAACCAACGATATGTCCCCCCCAAAACGACGATATGTCCCCCCAAAACGACGATATGTCCCCCCAAATCAGACAGGACCCCAATATGTCCTCCCAAACCAGACAGAGCCAGTTTTTCTTTCAAATTTGGTACACTTTGGTACTTTTGCATGAGGAATCTAATGAAATTGTTTATTTTGCCCGCTATGGAATACAATTTTTCAGGGCAACAATTTTTAAAATTCGAACGACCATAACTTTTTTCACAGATGAGCTAGCCCTTCACTTCCAACAGGAAAAATGATTATCTCGTCGAGATGTTTCAGAATCGCTATCTGGTTACGGAGTTTGGAAGCTCCAAACAAATTTTCAAAATCCGACCGCCCATTTCGGCAATACAGAGAATGAGGGGTCACAGATACGGCTTTCTAAGGTCGATTTTCTTTCTCTACGTGAAAAATTAACCCTGGGGATTATTTTTCAGGGAATTTTATTTTTTGCTGTACGGGTCATGAGTGAAATTGCTCGATTATCTCAGATAGTCTCTCTTATATATAAAAACTTACAAATAAATTGTACAATGCAAAATAAATTGTACAATGAAAAGGTTTCATACATTCCCTATTAAAAACCAGGCCAGGAAGGTAGGATGGAAGAGATTACAGCATTCCGAGAAACATCATAACAGCAACTCCCTCCTTCATCGCTCCTCTTCCTGTTCAATCGAACACAGCACTCATACGTCTCTTTCTCTATCCTCCCTCCAACTGATGTTTTTCTCTCTCTCGGTCTATCTCTGACCCTACGACCCTCACCACTATATCTGACCCTCTCCACTGGCCAGTTGTCCACTGCACCCGGCAGATGTCTAGTTGTTTTTGCGAAATTGTTCCGCATTTTTCATTTTAAAGCATTTAATTTAGGATATGTTGATACCCATCGTTATGAGTATTCTTCATGTCTCTAGTAGTCATACGATTGGTTACCAATCTGCAACGTCTTAGCCAACAAGTAAGATGAAATTTTAATGAGAAATGAATTTATCATGCAACTACTTATCGGTACCATGATTTATTTACTTTATAAACTCTTTAAAGTGAAGAAAACGTCTTCGCTATCGGGAGATTTCGTTGAAACCTCAACTACGGGCGCGTTCTCGAAGATTACTGTAAAGTCATCTTCATTCGTGAATGAGAAGGACACAGTCCATTTCCTTTATTTCTGGTATCGTGTAACCTCCAATATCGAACTCTAAAAATGACTTTCTGATCCCGTTTTCATATACCAATGTATTAACGATCGATATTTAGCAAATTAAATTAGACATGATGATCGGCACCATCTAGAACCTCAACCTACCCAAAATTTCGAAAAATGTGGTGCTCGAATCGTACAAAAACGGCAGCACGTTGAATTTGCTTTCAGCGGTAGTTGTACCGGGTCGAGAGTGAGATCCAGTCGTCCAACAATCACCAGTTTCGACATTTACAACTCGATTTTCTCTGTCTTTTCAAGAATGTTCACTAATTCACATAGTAAAGGTGATTTTCATAGCATCAAAATTTTTAAAAAAATACTGGTTTCCAGGTTTCATTCACGCTTTCCTCGAATAATTTGACCACAGTTCAGTTGTTTCTAAAATTTACGGAGGAACCATTCACGTCTGTTTTTCAATTTCTCATTTTCCGAAAATATAGTCAATAGAGCGAAGGGGATGTTTAGGATCAATAATGGAAGCATCGACTACTATTGGGGATCTCGTTATCTTCCACCCATTTCATCGGATTATCGATCCATGTACTCCAATGAGCTACGCTTGGTAAATTATGCCAACACCGAGAAAATGGACAGGTATAGATCAAATTGTGACGTTTTTATGAAATATATAGTTCATAGTGATATATTCAAATTCTAACCTGTAATTCCAATAATTGTAGATGCACAGCTCCAATTAGTGATTATCCCCACTTCGCAGCTTTCACTTTTAATTCAACCGAATCGACGCATATAAGCTACGACACTAGAGAGTTGGCATAGTGTATTCACTATAATATTAATATACTCGACTTCAGGCTAACCTATTTCGCATGGCTGTGCCCCAAAGGTACAGTTTGCTGCGGTTGGGAGTGTTGCGTTGAAAATGAGAGAAACGAAGGAAACGAAAGAGAAAAGTGAGGAGATTAAATTAGTTCTGATAAAAATATCGAATCATCAGGTTCTTCCAGCCACCAACTTACCAACATTCTCTTGCGAGCTACTTTCTGATCGCGTTTCTCGCGAACGCAGTTTTCTACTGTGATCTTTGCATCGCAGGTTGTTACCGTGCGTCACTGATTGATATGAATTTGGAATTTCAGAGCTTTTGTAAAGTGTTATTCTAAATACCAACGCAAGTCACTCCAGTCAATTCGAAAGTATCAGCCATTCAACATCCTAAGTGATGCGCCATCAACGACATCACTGGAAGAGAATATTCAGATGTAACTCAATAATGTGCACTTGTTAATGTAGGTTACTTGTTTGCATGCATTTGATTTGAAAGAAATATGATACAATATTGTCTTAACTGAATGCACTTGTTAAACGCTTTCAATGATTCCAGAGTATTAAGGGGCTCAATTCCAGTAGCAGCCAATGAATACTACTATTATCGTGCCAACATTGTGGTTCTTCTATTACTCGTGTTGTTTCGATATCGATTCAAAAAAAATTCAAGAAAACCTATTTCAATAGGGCGTGTTATTTATCAAAAACTCTAAACTCCAGTGAAAGCCAGATAGGTATGCTAGAATACGCTGTTAGGCGCGTTCCCTGGTTAACTGGAGGAAAACAGTCAAAGTCACCGAATTCTGGTATTATGCAACCCTTCATTTCTGTATCCATTTTCGTTAAGTAATATTGACACTTTATCAGCGGCGGTTGCAAAGAATCGATTGCCCGATCTCGACTTCCTACGATTTCTAGTCGCGATGTCTTCAATTCCATCTTTTCTCGCGACTCTGATGTTATCGCATGATGTTCTCGCCCGGAAATTTCAATGATATCCCACAGGTAAAATCATACTTTCGAATAACAGCGCAAATACAAAGTATTCCAGGCAAAGCTCGGGCACAAGATGATTCGAGTAAAAGTGAAAAATTCAGAGAAACCATTTGCGTATGCACCATTTTGTTGCATTAAATTTGGAAATTTCCTCCAGTATTGTTAATTTAGCATTAATAATGGACGTATCGATTACTTTTGGGGAGTTCGAAGGCTCCCACGTATTTCATTGGGATATCAGAACGCTCTCCAATGAAAAACCAATGTAAAGGGAATGGACAGGTGACTACTCGAATGTGTAATCATTGAAATATTTGCCGATGTTATCACTCTGAAGATGCAAATCGACGATTGAAGAATTTCCTCATCTAAATTATGCATTCACATTTCTAACGGAAGACCGGGAAAAGTAAGCAAATTTTCGGATAGTTTTAGAGGCTAATTGAAATATCAGGTTGATACATAATTTTCTTTACAAAATCAATATTAAGCTTTTCGAGCACAGCTTTCTTCGGTCCTGAGCAATCCTAGTATGGTTTCTTTTATGGTATTAGTGCATGTGTGCCCTTAATAACGCATGCTGGATCGCGCTTCATCAATCAGCAATACCGATGAGACAACACTCCAAAGTCTGAGAATTTTTCGATCGATTGCTACTATTTGCGAAGCAATAATAGCACGCTGCAACACCACTTTTGTAAAGTATTATGACTAGTTATGCTACTGTGGTGCGAGATTAGCCTTAAAACAATGTGACGAAAAAGCCACTTAATCCGGATTTGTGGGGTGTTGTATTTTGATGATACACAGTGAGATTTTTCTGGATGAGTTTGTTTTCTCAATTGAAACATAATCAAAAGTACATATGATGTGGATGGTATCATAGAAAGTTGGTGAAGTTTCCTCTGTCCACTCGGGAGATTTCGCAATTTTGGTTTTGAACGTCAATTCGAACGTCGAAATCGCCATATTTCGCCCCACTATTTAACCGTGAAGGCCTGAAAATCCCTTTCCACGTGTTCAATGGAAGCAATTATCCTTTCTAAAAAAAAGTTTCTAAAAATTGTGGGAGCTGTATGTAATTCGTTTAAATGTTTCGATGATTTGTCGAAAACCCAAAAACATAGAATGTTTGCCAATTTTCAGTTATCATTCTTTTTCTGCGGAATGGAATTTGTTCAATGGGGTAGAAAGCACTAATTGTTATGACCCAACACTGCCTCGAACAATACCCAAGTGGTGTTTTATACATGTGAAATATTCGCAAGAGAAACGGCAAAATACCTCGTAAAGAAAATTATACATCAACCTAATATTACACTGCAGGTTGAGTCATTTCGCCTGGCTCTGCCCCCATGGCACCGTTTGTTGCGCGTATGAGTGTTGCATTGAACAGGAGAAATATAAGTTAGTTCAACACTATTATCATTGGTTTTCGAGAAAAGCAATTTATATTCCGTGATTAATGTCATAAATTACGTACATTACAATTCTGGTTGAAGCCATTAGACAATTCAATAATAATTCTCGATAGAGCTTTTGCTCTTTTCTCTATTCTCGATAACAACTCATGCCCTTTATCTTGGCTTCACCAAGAATTGCAAGCAGTTCACTTGTGAAAAATGCATTTACTCCATCTCATACTTCAGGATGTTCGTGGTTGCCGCCATTTCCATCGCATTCATTGCCCTCACACTTATTTTGATAGCTTCAGTGTGCTTCTACTGCCGAACCACAGGTTTGTTACCATTCATGGTTATTGACTATTCATGCATATTTACAGGGATATGCAGCAAGAGTTCAAATGCTGGCTATCATCAATTAAACAGCTAAGCTAATATCATCCAATCATTAACTTCTCTAACAAACATCACACCGTGACAGTGCAGACTGATGCAAAAAAGCATGTATTTTAAATAATGTTGTCGATGATACTAATTCCCACCTCTCTAAATGCACATTGTGCTCCGACTAAATGTGCATTACTTGCGATAAGTTCATAAAAATTGCGATAAAAAATCAGCCCATAGGTGTTCCTGATTGATATTCATTATTAAACAAATCAACACATTTCCTTATCAAGGTGGTCCTTCTTCGTGCACTTATCGTTCCCATTCTGTGTCTAAGTAAGCCTCTATTCACTCCCTCAATCTCTCTATCTTTCCTTCTCCTTCCCTCTCGTTCTCTCTCCACAAGTACCCAATCGCAAACAATTTCGATTGATACGGGCGCCTGGGCGCTTTTTTGCTTCGTGTCCAAGTAAGAATCAAACTTTTTGATAGTTCCGCAATTTTCTCCAGTGCATCTTTTTTTTCTCACCTTTGCAATATCGCCGTTGATCAATGCTCATTTGCTGACAAATATTATTTGATCATTTCTGAATTCATCAATTGAAAGACACACCGTTAATCATGCATCGATGGAACGAGCCGGGTCATTCTTCTTCATTTTCTCCGGATGCTCAGAATCCCACTTGGGATTGCCAACAATCAGGTGAGTTTCGATTCCCACTGTGTATTCTGTTGACTAAGCCCTCGTGATATGTGATCATTGGTCCTCAGATCTGTCAATATGTACTTTAAGCTTGGCGTAGACCAATTCTAGGAGCGAATGAGGCAATTAAAGAAATCGTACTGCCCGAAATGGCTGCATCGACACCACTAAAATCTAAAAATACGACGAGTTCCCGTATTAATAAAGAAGTACGTTCTCACTGGAGTAATGATCTGACTCTCTTCAGTTTGCGCGCTCTCTCGCCGGTCACAGAGACGAGAGAGCGTGCAAACTGAAGAGAGCCAGACCGCTGCTCTCTCACTGTCATTCAACAGTTAAAGCTAAAGCGATACGCACTAAAACGCGATCCGATTTCAGATGAGACGTTATTTCAAAGAACCCTGTTACGTCTGTGGTGGAGATTCGTCAGGCCATCACTACAATGTACTTTTGCATAATTACTGCCTGCAAAAATATCAACATTTTTTGAGTTTACAATTTTGCAAACCAGGTTCCATCGTGCAACGGGTGCAAGTCGTTCTTTCGACGAACGCTTCTAGAACAGCGACAATTCGTGTGTGAATTTGACGGTACCTGTGATGTGCTGCCCAAAAGTAAGTTCACCTGCACGTGTCGTCGATTAGAGGTTAGTCAGTCAATGCCGGATCCAAAACTAAAATATTCCTAATTTAGTACTGTATTGTCATCCATTTTCGCGTTCAACCTGATCAGCAAATGTTATTATAAATAAATTGTAGAATCGAAAGAGGAGAAACGTCGGCCTTGCCGTGCTTGCCGATTCGCGCGTTGCGTTAAAGTTGGCATGAATCCACAGGGTACGTATCTCTTACCCTATATGCTTGTTTCGTTGCATCGTATCCAAACAACAAATATTACTCAAGTTCCGATATTCGTCCCAGGTAAAAGCAAAATCAGTCACCAAAATGATATTCTCAGAAATCGTAATTGACGAAACGCACAAAGATATGTTGGTCAACGCGATGAGAAACCATTCGATGTTGCCTAAAAAGGTAAGGCGATATATTACCAAGAGAACAATTCATTGAAAGTCTTCAACATGTATCTATAACAATTCGTTTGGGATATTCACCCGAGAAACATAAGCAAAATTGTTTAACTTGTAATTATTACCTTTCAGACAATCCTAACTACTGATGACCAGGCAAAGCGACTCATTGATGGCCTATCGTACATGGAACTAAAACATAACGCACTGCGAAGGTATATTTATGTAATAACATTACATTCATAGCGTTTTTACATTGTGGCGATGTTCTCACAATATTATATATATTAGCATTTGTACAAATTCGCTTTATATTTAGGAGTGATTTCAATCCCTTACCGGTTGACACTAATACAATATTTGACCTTCTATACCGTCACTCTGTCATGGGAGAATCGAGACAGGTACATAATGTCTGTTATTCAATTTGCAGTACATATTCAGGAAATGCACGGGTGGCCGCTAGAACATAACTTCTCACTCGCTACAATTTCACTTGAGGTATTATTTAAAGTGCCAACATTTTTTTTCAATCTTCAGCTTTACATTTAATAATTCAATGAAAACATCAATCTAACTTATTAAATCGTAAACATAACAGTGATTTTTGTTACGAGATAAAGGGCATTTATTGCGTCCTATGCACGCAATAATTTCAGGAGCATGCACAACTGCGCATTCCACTTCCCGCGCCGAACCTTTATCACGCACCCACTAATTTTAAATTTTGGTAAGACAAAAGCAATGAACAAGTAAATGATTGCCCACCGTCTACAACAAATCCGTAGGTTCTACGTGGATCTGACGTGTGCAATCGAATGGTCAAAGACGCTCGACTTCTTCAGACTACTAGATATCGTTGACCAGGTTGTTTGCACTGATTAAACTTTGTAGACCTTCATATTTTCAGCGGAAACTACTCATCTTCTCAGCCTGTCAGATTGCGAATCTTACTCATTCCTACTTTTCCTACACCAGCGGCAGCGATAGAGCGCTATTTCCTGATGGGAGATTTGGAAAATGGTGGGAACACAGAACAGTTCCTGGAATTGTTTTAACGTCCAAGTATGACGATTCAAAATTGTATTTGTAATTGGGCAGGACGCCGCGCGAAGCTGAACGTGACGCTGTTCCTATCATGTTGGACCTGCGACTAGACCGGACTGAATACCTTCTTCTGAAATTACTCGTTATTTGCAATCCGAGTGGGTTCATAATATCATACAAAATACGCGACAAATACAATAAGTAATCAGATGTTGATTCTTTCAGGTTGTGAGACGCTGTCTGATCATGCTCGAGCGATCATTCAAAATGAACGGAATAAATTCACGAAACTGCTGCTCAATTACTGCTTGGTAAGATGATTTATGCATGCATTGGTGAGTTTTACTGTAGAGCGCCCATGGCAAGGCTCGCGGTCCATCGAGGTTCGGGGAAATTATCGCTCTCGAATCGACGTTGCTGCAACAAGTATTGTCTTATTTTATAGTCAGTTGTCATAACTGATTTAAGCGTTGATAATGATAATGATAATAAAAATAATGAAACAAAATTAATTATTGAAGACGCAGCGGTCGAAGAACCTGCACATGCTTCTGGTAGCGATGAACCTGCGGCCCTGTCGATTCGTCCTGTTGGATGAGATTTGCGAAATTAAATAAAATGTGAATAAACCACGTCCAACATTCATACCATAAGCAATTATTTTCAGAACACATACATTGCAGTATCGTGTATTCAAAATTATTCGCATGGCGCTGCAATGGCAGGAATACTTAGTGAATGGTTTCACAAACAACTGTAAATGTCACTGTTGTTCGTGAAGAGCGCTAAAACAATATTTTGCAAGCTATTGTGATTTTAAAAAAAAATCGAAGAAGAGTTAGGGAAAATTGTAGGAAACAGGAGCAATATGCAATTGAGTCTTACATGGAATTGGGTCAATGGGTTCGACGATGAACAAATGTCTAGGAACATGCGACAACCAAAGATAGCAACAATAATTATATCGATTGTGCACATTTGCATCAGTTTTATTTGTATAGAACATTACACACTTTCAACAGGCTCCATCCTGATTCTTTGAACTTTTATGGACCGGCGGTGATCTCAGTCATACTGTCAATTCAGCAAATCAAAAAAAAATCAAAGCAAATCAAGGCACATATTTGCATTTGTGGACTGAAATTGTTCATTGATGACTGATGAGCAAAAAAATAATTAATTTTACCATCGAGAAACTAATATTTAGCCCCGTAACTGAAATGGGAAAAATGCAATGATTCATTCACAAATTATATATCTATGATATGTCGCATATGAATTCTGTGGATATATTCCTACTGAATCAATATGGATAAGTTGAATCATTTGGAAAGATTCGCCAAATGAGTGGAATGAGTAGGGACAAATAATTATGTAATCAAGTCCTTGAGATGCTGGACCAAAGCCAAAAAAAGTCAATGATTTCATGTTATGTATCTTTCTTCGCCTCTCTACGCTATTGGGTGCGCATCGAGACAGATTACGTAGGAGGGGTCCACCCCAAATCGAGTGAGAGCGTTGAGGACAGCGGGGATTTCCACGGAATCGAGTGCAGTAATCCACGAAGGCGAGGCCCAGTGAGAGATGGAATTCGCGGTGGTGCTCGATTACGGTAGAGAGAGTGGATATGATCAATACATCCAAACCGCCGGCGAAATCCAGCTTGCTCGACATGCTGAGCGTCGTCCAACGTCATCTCCATCCGCGTGACTGGGGCTTCGTGAACACTTTGTACGGGATTGAGAGTAGGGCGATAGGGCTATAGTTGTTGAAGTCACTGCTACAACAACCATCTTTCTGATGGCCAATCACATTATAACATGGGATACATAGTGGTTACTTCACTGTCATCGAAGTTCTGGAAACCGTAGATTTCGAGTTATACGTGGCGTGATTTTTATACCCCCGATACCGCCCAAATGCATGTGCAACCGGTATATTTGGTTCGACACGTTTTGAGACCCATAATCTTGACATGATGCTCGCATTGAGTATTGGTGTCAGTCCCGGGCGACGTTCGAGTGTCCGCGATGGAGGAATCTCAGGGGTGTTACGATGATGGGATCGACGATGACAGTCATCAGCACCCCTGCACTGTTCTCATCTATGATTATCTAAGGGAATACTAGAACCGTGATATAAATCCATAGTGGTTCTGAGTAGATCCCCACGGTCGATTTACATCGATCATGGAAATATTACGCCCCTGAATGGGTACGATTAAATAAATTACGTCCCTGGTGAACGAAAAGTAAAGACAGTAAAGACAAGCAATGATTTATTGGTTTCAACGAGTTTTATTTCATAGAAGATACGGATGATAGCGAAGAAAGGAGGCGGGGTACAGGAATGCGAGAATGGTAAAGCAATCCTAACTAGAAAAGCAGCCGACGGAGGTGTACATAGGATCAATAGGCTCATTTTGATTCTGGTTATTCACAAGCATCCACTTGAGAGTGGTCGTGTCACAGAAGAGCTTCTTTACTTTGCGTTGCGAATTGTTATTCGGCTGGACCTGCACCAATATGAATGAGATCGTTTTGAGACGGAGCAAAGAACTGATCAGTCAACAAGAACGAGTATGTGTATGGTTAGGAAGCAAATATTTGCGCTTTTTGTAGCGTAGAAAAACGGCGACTGTAGCGTAGAAAAACGACTCGAAAATTCGCATAAATCTCACCAAGACTATGGCAGGCGGCGTTCCTGCGCAGATCACTTCGTTGTTCGCAACCGTGGGCTGCGTGCATGGTCGATTTAGATTCGATTGCGCACATTCAGCTGCATCGTACGGATATGGAGTGCACTCTGAAGAGATGCCATGCATTAGGCTATTATGGTATTGCCCTTCAAGAATGAAAGAGATTTGCGTGCTCTTTGCGCTATAACGATATCAATTTTGACGAAAATGACCTTGGGGGGAGAAATCAAAATCATCACATTCCCCACTCCAAATTGTCGGATGCGGTAACGTTAGCGCATTTTCGTGAAGGAAATGCATCAACATGCAGAACAGGTCAAAGAATGCAGATAGATAGGCTACTGACGCATGCTCAGAAAGACGCAATCAGTACGTACTACTCAGTTTCCTCATTTTTCGTCTTCTCTTGCAGGTGTGTGAGTGAGTAAGAGTGTGCTTTTTTCATGATCTAAATCTGACGACTACCCAAATGCGAAACTTGGCAGCTTACTCCGTGGCGGCTTGGCGTGTGTGGGGCGCAACAGCTGCTAGAGGCGACCACGAGTAGAAGGAGGAAGAGAAGACGAGCCATTAAGCAGAGAGAATGCGGGTGATGAGGGGGGGGGGCAGCAGCACTATATGTACGAGCGACGAGCAGTTGTGGGATCAAAAGGAGTGCGAGAGGAGCGTGAGATATCCTTCGTTTTCTCTGAGCACTCCTATAAATCAATAGGCTCTCGGATCAAAAACGAGAAGCAAATGAGGAAGGGGAGTGATGAGATCAAGCTCTTTTCGATTTTTCACATCCTACCGCTGCCACCTAGTGGCTAATTTCGCTTACTGGCTTTAAAGCCGGTGAAACGACACAATTCCCAATCAAAAACGAGTATGGATGGCAGTCTTCGTTCAATCCTCCTCACGGCTCTGATATTTTTGAGTCAGACCATATTCAAAATGAAATATCAATATTAGCAATGCCATCGGGGAATCAGGTACACTTGCTGAAATCTCATCGCAATTTATCGCTCTTGTGTAGCTAAGACGGAATCGTACTTTTTTTCAAAGGCAATAATTACTCGTCGGAGAAATGTTCTGTTTCGCTTGAAACTGCCCAGAAAAAAACAAGCTCACTCGAATCTTGTTGACGAAACTCCATAAAATTTAATACTGCACACTCAGGGAGATTATTCTGATTATGACCGTAGATGATCCTGAAATATCGTTATCGATCGCTGTGCATTTCCCCCCAAGGTCAACAAAGGCATTTTGTTCGGATGGCCCAGCTTTTACCTCGAGCATGTATCGTATTCTCATATCGCGCTTCATTAATTATCGATGATTCATGCCAATTTAAATTAACAGGGGAAATGGGTTCTTACTCGCAATATGAAAAAAATGATAACGAAAGTGATGAAAGGGAAAGTGGAATAGATAGCAGGAAGATGGGCGGGATATAGAGGACTGGCGTGAAATGAGACTTGATGTGGCTAATATTGATTGATTAATGAATTTACACATTTCGAGATTTCTTAACACGCGTATCACGAGTCAGTGGAGGAGTGCGGGAACATTTTGAAATTTTTCCTCTCGGATTAGCCCCTTATTATGTTTTAGTAATACCCTGGAGTGATGATTTCGAAAAATATAGGTGATAGGTCCCAGAGCCGGCTTTTAGGAATTTTCCGGTTTTGCACCTGGCTCCACTGTATTTCAGCTCCCAGATCTGCTACAGAGCTCTCACTGGGCTCAAAATGAGCGGAAAATTATTCTGAACAACTTTTATGTTGAAAACTTTTTGAAATCCTGGCAAGTGAAAAAGATATGACTAAAAATGTAGAATCCGAAACTTTCAAAAAATGTTTTCTCCATCACGCAGGAAACTTACAGTGGATTTTCTTTTCAGAATATGAAAGAAGAAGTCTTCATACATCTATGAAAAATATAAAATGAAAAATCTAAAGGGGTATATGTTTCGATATTTAGTGTCAAAGGTGTAAAATTGTCGTAGCATGACAACAAATTCTGTCTAGGGAACCCTAACTTCACATACATTGAGAACTTGATGCGATTTTTTAGTTTTCTCAATGTAATATTTAATTTGGTGTTGAAAAATTCAAAGTTTGGTGAAGTTTAAAAAAATCGATTTTTTCGACCTCGATTTATCGCATTTTTACAGGTGACAAGGTCAAGATTCTTAAAGATGCACAGGCAATAACTGCACAAAAGGTGTAGTAGACCCCGAGATGAGTAAAAATATTTGAGAAACAGCCTGCTCCAATTTCATAATTTTTATATTTATTCACACGAACATGCCCTCCCGAGAGTTTCGCA
The DNA here is from genome assembly GCA_036245805.1 of Pristionchus mayeri. NCBI lineage: Eukaryota > Metazoa > Nematoda > Chromadorea > Rhabditida > Neodiplogasteridae > Pristionchus > Pristionchus mayeri. Next base: position 13,237,867 of record BTRK01000006.1, read on the forward strand.
AATACTGGAAGTTCATTTTTTGACCAGGGTTGTATTGTTGTAGAACAATTTTCAATGCGAAAATATCTTAAATCACGGGAAATGGTTAACTAATAATAAATTACTGGCATATTTCACAATTCCGGAAAGTTCGAAATTTTCTGAATTGTCCAGTTTGAGCTTTTTTTTAGAATCGCTGCCATTTGCTGTATGTCTAACGTTTTTCAACTCATCATATAACATACCGTGTTTTGCTACTGCAAACTGTTTCATAACCTAGTAAACATGGTCAAAAAATGAACTTCCAGTATTTCAGAAACTCTCGGGAGGGCATGTTCGTGTGAATAAATATAAAAATTATGATGTTGGAGCAGGCTGTTTCTCAAATATTTTTACTCATCTCGGGGTCTACTACACCTTTTGTGCAGTTATTGCCTGTGCATCATTAAGAATCTTGGCTTTGTCACCTGTAAAAATGCGATAAATCGAGGTCGAAAAATCGATTTTTTTAAACTTCACCAAACTTTGAATTTTTCAACAACAAATTAAATATTGCATTGAGAAGACTAATAAATCGCAGCAAGTTCTCAATGTATGTGAAGTTAGGGTCACTAGACAGAATTTGTTGTCATGCTACGACGCGAAATATCGAAACATATACCCCTTTCGATTTTTCATTTTATATTTTTCATAGATGTATGAAGAGTTCTTCTTTCATATTCTGAAAAGAAAATCCACTGTAAGTTTCCTGCGTGATGGAGAACACATTTGTTGAAAGTTTCGGATTCTACATTTTTAGTCATATCTTTTTAACTTGCTAGTATTTCAAAAAGTTTTCAACATAAAAGTTGTTCAGAATAATTTTCCGCTCATTTTGAGCCCAGTGAGAGCTCTGTAGCAGATCTGGGAGCTGAAATACAGTGGAGCCAGGTGCAAAACCGGAAAATTCCTAAAAGCCTGCTCTGGGACCTATCACCTAAATTTTTCGAAATCATCACTCCAGGGTATTACTAAAACATAATAAGGGGCTAATCCGAGAGGAAAAATTTCAAAATGTTCCCGAGGGGTGTGAATTACATCCACTGACTCGTGATACTCGTGTTAAATACAAGGGTACGCGAAATTGCGTGAGGCGGACTTTTACGAAATGGAGATTTACATCAACACCGTTCGCTGGGGAGTTGGTCTGTACAATGGGGGATATAAAATTGTGATTACTATGTTCACCCCAAATACACCCTGAATATATCTTATATCACGCCTCTCACAAGAGAATCGAGCTGAGACCGGGGATTGACGGAAAATCTGGTAATTGTTTCCGACCATTTTTGGGCACCTTGAGGAATGCCTGCCAGTCCCCCCAAAGTAGTATTTTAGATACCACATTTTCCTGCTTCCAAAACCGGGTCGGAGATCGGCACCTCCTCCTTTCACGGCGATTATCTAATTTATCGTGTAAGGTAATCGTAATTTGCACTCTGACTGACCCCACTAATTTTTCGAGCTCTGTTGCTCTGTAAAAAACCGCTTCTTCTGTATTTCATTTTTAACATGGATGATTTTCTCAAAAATGTAGAAACATTTGCAACTCAATTTTTTACAATTCATAAATTTTTTACAGTGCGTTACTTTGTGCGACTATCAGACATGCCTCAAGGTGCCCAAAACTGGTCAGAATCAATTTCCAGATTTTCCTTCAATTCCCAAGAATTGCGATTCTAGTTCGATTTTTCGTGAAAGGCGTGATATGATAAGATGATTAAGTGTAAATTGTATATGCTATTTATAAGCATGATATTACGATTCCAAATCTAGATTACAAAGGGAAGGACATTTCCCTTGAAAACAAGGATCGAAGAGAGAGCTCCGTCCGAACGAAGATTATACAAATCAAATATATGCAAAAAGAGTTCTAGAGCAGTTACCGACAGCGATGTAATTATTAACAAAACATACATATAGGTCATGGAAAGATTTATTCTATTATTTTCTCTATTGCAATCACTCCTTTATTGAACTCTTATGTATTTGACGGCTATTTCACTACAAAATACAACCTAAAACACATTTTAGTCTGTATCGAGCTGAAAGCGTACGAAATCTGTGCTTCCGAAAGCGTCTCAAAAGTGTGCTGCTCTATAAATGACCCTATGGTTTCTCGTCAATCGACCATCTTTGCATCATAATTCAACTGATAACAGGGGAATGAAGTTCTCCGCGGGATTTGGTGACTTAAGGAAGCGTATAAAACAAAGCGATGATCTAGGAAATCATCCACCAGCTTCTGCTGAACAGATCCGCTCACCGTTAATTCCTTTCATTAACTAGATCCTCAATTATTCTTTAACCATAGCTGACTTCGTCCCTTTCAACAATTAATCAGTCTACATCTTCACTTGAACGAATACAATATCTACATGTATTTGTTAATTTACACGTTCTTGTAACTGCAAGAAACTACGCCAATAGTTACTTTATTTAGATGAAGCGCGCACTGAGTCTCTTACTGGTGGGGCAATGTCTCATCGGAACAATCTTTGTCACTTGCAGTCCGGGTAAGCTTTACCATTGCACTTTCTTCAAACATGATGTATTTTCAGTTCCCGTTGCTTCTCAAGCATCCGTCAATGAAGAGGCGATAAACACTGAGCCAATTGGACCTGTTCCGTCCAAGAATGTTGACTCCAACAAGGCCTTCTGGAGTGGAGGAAACGGCGACTCTAACAAGGCCTTCTGGAGTGGAGGAAACGGCGACTCTAACAAGGCCTTCTGGAGTGGTGGAAACGGCGACTCTAACAAGGCCTTCTGGAGTGGAGGAAACGGCGACTCTAACAAGGCCTTCTGGAGTGGAGGAAACGGCGACTCCAACAAGGCCTTCTGGAGTGGTGGAAACGGCAACTCTAACAAGGCCTTCTGGAGTGGAGGAAACGGCGACTCTAACAAGGCCTTCTGGAGTGGAGGAAACGGCGACTCTAACAAGGCCTTCTGGAGTGGTGGAAACGGCGACTCTAACAAGGCCTTCTGGAGTGGAGGAAACGGCGACTCCAACAAGGCCTTCTGGAGTGGTGGAAACGGCAACTCTAACAAGGCCTTCTGGAGTGGAGGAAACGGCGACTCTAACAAGGCCTTCTGGAGTGGAGGAAACGGCGACTCTAACAAGGCCTTCTGGAGTGGAGGAAACGGCGACTCTAACAAGGCCTTCTGGAGTGGAGGAAACGGCGACTCTAACAAGGCCTTCTGGAGTGGAGGAAACGGCGACTCTAACAAGGCCTTCTGGAGTGGTGGAAACGGCGACTCTAACAAGGCCTTCTGGAGTGGAGGAAACGGCGACTCTAACAAGGCCTTCTGGAGTGGAGGAAACGGCGACTCTAACAAGGCCTTCTGGAGTGGAGGAAACGGCGACTCTAACAAGGCCTTCTGGAGTGGTGGAAACGGCGACTCTAACAAGGCCTTCTGGAGTGGAGGAAACGGCGACTCTAACAAGGCCTTCTGGAGTGGAGGAAACGGCGACTCCAACAAGGCCTTCTGGAGTGGTGGAAACGGCGACTCTAACAAGGCCTTCTGGAGTGGAGGAAACGGCGACTCTAACAAGGCCTTCTGGAGTGGAGGAAACGGCGACTCTAACAAAGCCTTCTGGAGTGGAGGAAACGGCGACTCCAACAAGGCCTTCTGGAGTGGAGGAAACGGCGACTCTAACAAGGCCTTCTGGAGTGGAGGAAACGGCGACTCTAACAAGGCCTTCTGGAGTGGAGGAAACGGCGACTCTAACAAGGCCTTCTGGAGTGGAGGAAACGGCGACTCCAACAAGGCCTTCTGGAGTGGTGGAAACGGCGACTCTAACAAGGCCTTCTGGAGTGGAGGAAACGGCGACTCTAACAAGGCCTTCTGGAGTGGAGGAAACGGCGACTCTAACAAGGCCTTCTGGAGTGGAGGAAACGGCGACTCTAACAAGGCCTTCTGGAGTGGAGGAAACGGCGACTCTAACAAGGCCTTCTGGAGTGGAGGAAACGGCGACTCTAACAAGGCCTTCTGGAGTGGAGGAAACGGCGACTCTAACAAGGCCTTCTGGAGTGGAGGAAACGGCGACTCTAAGCCTGATCGCATCTGAGGCTCAGTTATCGATAATTTTGTTCTCTATATGTACTCGTTCTCTATATGTAGAAAAATCTCTTAACAAGTCTGAAATAAATAATTGCACGCATTCATTCTGCTTCTAATCACATTTACTTCACAAGGGAGAATAACATCATCATGCCTCGCATGCTGAATGCGCATATTTGCCCATCTCTCATTGTCTTTAATATCATCTGATATGCCATAGTGCTCGGTAATTGATAGTGAACAACTGCATCAACAGTCACATGTTGAGCCCACAGTCTCATTGTCTTACGCTTGTCATCACTGTGAATTGCGCGCGATCCCTAAACAATCAACGATATTGGCGCGTTGTGAAGAGCGAGGACACATCCAATATATTTTTGATTTTTATCCAATATGATATCACTTCCACATTTAGCATTTAGAACCGATGCGCTCAAATAGCGCCAGTTGGGACGATAAATAGAGATGAACAAGTTGTACCTAAGAATACCGCTTTATCAGCAAAACATAATCGGATTGCTAAATGTGCATCATCATGTATGTGCTCGCGCAACACTCGGATTTCAGAGAATCCGAGCTACTTTAGGTGAGCTTCTTTACGTCATCGATGTATAGTCGATAAATTGGAAAATATTGCATAATGTACACAAAACGATATTACATAAACAAAAATAAGGAAACATATATTTTTGTACGAAGTAAACTGTCAGCCCGTCAAGCGTAATATGATCATGTTTTCGGAATCAACCGAAGAAGCCGAACTGCTTAAGTCGACTAATCTTCTGAATCACCAGATGTATCTGAACTGCTGGTGCGATGGAGCATAGCTGCCGAAGGCGTTTCCATTCGGGTAGTAGGATCTATCGCCTTCGAGATGCCGAATGTATCTGCCCAACCCGCCCTTGCCATTTGCTACGAAGGCTGAAATATCGAATCTACTGTCGATGAAATTTGTTTAATCACTTTGTTAATATTGAGCACATGGGGGGTGACAAAAGCCCAACCGACAAAAGCCCAACGGATCACCATTCGCTGGATATTTGAGCCAACTATTTAGGAGTTGTTTCATTGTTACTTGCATGCGCTGCACTACATCACCCTGATTAGATCCTCTAACAATTCAATCTTGAGTTTCACTCTCCATCACCGTACCGTTCATACCGTCCATCACCTCGTCCATACCGTTCGTACCGTACCGTCCATCACCGTTCATGGTCCAAATTTGCGAATTTCTTCGGAAAATTATGATTATATAAAATCCAAATACCGTAACAGATCGATGTCAATGATATTGGGATAGAGTACTTCCTGAGGTATTGTATTATCGATTTGTTACGGTACTTGGTGTTTATCTAACCATGATTTTCAGCTGAAATTCTCAAATTTGGACCATGAACCCCTATACGGTGATGGAGCGTGAAACTCAAGATCGCATTGTTAGAGGATCTAATCAGGGTGATGTAGTGTAGCACATACAAGTAACAATGCAACAACTTCTAAGTATCTAGCTCAAATATCCAGCGAATGGTGATCCGTTGGGCTTTTGTCACCCCCCCCCCCCCCGAGCACATTTATTTTAAAACTATTGAACACCTTTATCTTTTCTAGAATGTTTTTGAGGAAGACAAATCCGGGAGCGAGTGCAGAATCGATATATAATTTTACGACCCTATGTCGGATGAGAAGTTTGACATCATTGACCCTTTGATATATCAAAGCTGGATTACGTCATAGTTATCATATGATCCAATTGCACTAACTATTCACGAGCCATGGCATGAGCTCAGCTGCTGTTGCGGTAATGATCAGAATGATGACGATGAAAGCTGGCATACTGGCTGAGCCTGCGGAAAACAAATAAGTTGGGATGGTACAACGTTATCGATGGGGAGTGGAGAGTGGGAATGCAATGGGCTCTCGCGGGCTTAAATAAGCGACCGTTGAGCGACTAACCGCTCCTTCCACAAGCACTTATTGAACGTCCTTGGGGTCAACTCAGTTCGCGCGTTCTCTGTATCACCCGACGGAGGGAGAGAGTGTTTAGAACGAGGCTACTCTCCATCTCACTCTCTTCAGCATGTTATCATTACTCAAAGGTGCGAGAGTTCGAGAGTGTGAGTGCAAAAGGTCGCGAAGTAGAAAAGATAAAAAGGAACGATAAAAGATAGAATGGGGTCAGGAAATGGGTGATATGTCGCACTGCTGCAGTTAAGGTTTTGAAGGAAGAGTTCAATTTGTAGCAGTACATTTTAGACTGAGTACGTTAGTTACTTGAAGGTAAATACATGCACTATTCGGCACACAAATCACAGTAGAATAGAAGAATGCAGGAAAATTAGAACCCTTTGCGACAGAAAACATGTTTGGGTAGTGTATTTCGCTGAAAGCAGAAGTACTGACCAAAGTGAGGATGAGGAAGACGTATATCAACTTATTTTTTTCAAAATTTGCATGTTTTGGACTGCCACTTAGAAAGGCTGTATCTCTGTCAATTTTTTATTTACATTCATCGACCGCATTACTCACAAGTAGGGAAAATCTGAAGTCAGTAGGGATAATATGAAGTGTGATTTTTCGAATGAATAACTTATCGGCGGTATCTGCGTCCCCCTCTTATATCGAATGAATTGTGTACGTACCCCAATTCTGGGGTGGATAATCCGAATCATACATAAAGAAGAATCAGATGTGGGTGAAGAGGCAAATATTTCCGTGATGGATTATCTCCTAATGACGTCATTTGAAACCAGATTTTGAATCGAGTGCTCATAAATAGTTCCAGCCGGGACGAGAAAGAGACAACAAGTTCGTTAAGAATATCATTCCCTCAGCTTAACAAGGTCTGGTTGCTAAATATGTATCCCGAATACGCTGGAATACCACTCGGAATGCAGGCATTCAGCGCTCATTCAGGTGAATTAGGACAGTGTTGTACCGGCCATAAATTGAACAATATTTTATGAAACTCATTGAGAATATGATAATAGGTGACACAACTTCATGTTCACATAAACCTAAACAATAATGGACATACGCCCTTTTCCGGAGATAATATTGTGAGTCAGAACGTGTAATGCGCAAATTCGAAAATATTTTATAACATAAACTGTGAAAATGACAATAAATTACTATTCCGGTGCTTGTATCTGAGCAATGTCGAGAGGACACAAGTAACGACCATGAGTGGATGAGTCGGGGAGGGCAATGTACACTATCACGCCGGCCAGCGGCATCTACATTAGTCTTCTATCTTAACCGTAGTAGCCAAACTGCTGCCGGTACGATGGAGCGTATCCGTAGTTGCCGAAGGCGTTTCCATTCGGGTAGTACGATCTGTCCCCTTCAAGGTGTCGAATGTATCTGCCCAGTCCGCCCTTGCCGTTGAGTAAGGCTGCTGCAAGCGCATGTATTAAATTTAATTAATCGAGTATTTCACGACATGGTATGGCTAAGCATGCGCGAGAGTATGTATGATACAGGTGGTGGTCTAGCATTAGTTGAAAAAAGGGGATTGTGTACTCACTATTCAAGCTGCCGGGCGGGAGTTGAGCGGAGACTGAGACAATGATGAAAACGATGACGATGAATGTTCGCATTCTGGAAGAACCTGAAGCGATCAATAAGGTAGGATGGGGCAACGACGCCGATGGGAAGACGAGGGGAGGAAGGGATCGAAAAGTGGCTGAGCATTCCTAGGAATGGGATGCGTTCGGCCAACGGCGGTTGGAATGAGCCCTGTCAGCTCGTTCTGGCTTATGTATCCGGCTGGAACAGCGAACGTTGAGAGACCAACCGCGTCACCCTCAAGCACATATTGAACCTCCTTGGACGATTAGCGATCCCAATCCTGTTCGCCCGTTCCTTTTATGATCCGAAGGAGTGAGAGAGAAGGAAGGAATATCATTGAGCGTTTACTCCTGGCTACTCGGTTCTTAATGATATCACTTCCCCTTGGAGAGCGGGTACTTACTGATCTGTGGGAGGGTTAGATAGATTAGAGTAAGAGCAAGAGCTCGGAAAGTAGTAAAGCCGAGAAAAGAGATAAACTAGTGAACCGAGATTAAGAAGGCGAGTAACTTAACAAAGAACAGTGTGCTGCTGCAGGAAAATATCCGCCGAGGGCGATCAACTTGCTGTGATTCAAATTTGTAACCAGATTGTATAATAATGTTAACAGCCGGCATGGGACCCGCAGGCTAAAAAATTAACTTTTGCTGATATTGTAAGCCCATAACTCATAAGGAGAGATTAGTGCACAGAGGACAAATTATCGTTAAATTGAGGTTGGAGCAAAATACAATGGTAATCATGTGCCACGAGTCCACTGTTGAAATCCAGGCACAACTTTTAAATAGAGTTACAACTTTTAAAAAAGCGAAGCTGATCTGGATCTCGCCCGCGGCAAACGCGGGTGGTTTACTGCATTAGTACACCCTTCTTTGCTGAATCACTCACCTTTTTGGCCTTGGTTCGCTGTTGTATCACAATCTCGGCTTTTCCACTTTCCGATCTCATGATCTCACTCTAATCTCTCTATCTCTCGCCCAGTTCTGTAAACATCAACTGTCCAAGTGGAAATGGTATCGTTATAAACCAAGTGCCAATTACATTCTCTCTCAATCCATCGGGTAATAAAAGGAACGGATGAACCGGATAGGGAGAGCTCGTCATCCAGGGAGGTTCAATATGTGCTTGAGGGTGACGCGGTTGGTCTCTCAACGTTCGCTTATCCGGCCGGGTACTTAAGCCAGGACGAACAGGAAGAGCTCATTCCATTCCCCATTGGCCGAATACTTCCTCTCAATCCTTGGGACTGTTCAGCCACTTTTCGATCCCCCCCTCATCTTCCCCATTGGCACCGTAATCTTTTCCTAACTTCTTGTTTTTGTAGGCTGTTCCAGAATGCGAGCCTTAATCGTGATCGTTCTCATCATTGCGGCAGTCGCAGCGCAGCTTCCGCCCGGCAGCATGAATAGTGAGTACAGTTACCCATTTTCCCACGAACACCGTTTCGAAGACCGTCAACTGTACCAGTAATATTCAAGCACCACATTCTTTACCTTTTACAGTACATATGCGGCGCGATTTCTGAATAAATGTTTTTACAGCTGCTTTACTCAACGGCAAAGGCGGACTGGGCAGATACATTCGTCACCTTGAAGGGGACAGATCGTACTACCCGAATGGAAACGCCTTCGGCAACTACGGATACGCTCCATCGTACCGGCAGCAGTTCGGCTACTACGGTTAAAGTAGAAGAGAGGAGAAGATGCCGCTGGACGGCGTGATAGTGTACATTCCCGTCTACTAATCCACTCTTGGTCGTTACTCTTGTGTTCTTTAGTACGCATTGCTCAGATAGTATTTACATGTATAGGAATTGTTATTTATTTTCGTTATCTCAGTCATAAATCATTTTCGAATTTGTACTGAATTTGTACTGTACTGATGTACTGAATATCCGATAAAGCTGTGCAATTCTGCATTACATGTGATGATCGGGCGATACAGACCGTCATTTTCGAAATCTATGATAGACGCTCAAGCTAAATAAGGGGCCTAAGCAAAATTGAGAAAAACTCGAGTTAAAAACTCAGTAACTACAGTTCTTTTTAAATTAAAGTGTATTTAAACATTCTGTGGTAGATATTCCTTCGGGTATTTGCATCCAACCCATTCCCGCTAATCAATGGTTATCAGTGTGCAAACATATCGTTCGTCGCTCGTTTTGAGGTTTCGTCTTATCTGACCCCTGACTCGTGCACAATCAGTCAACATGCTCACATTTATCGATATTTAACCAAACTTGCCAAATTTTGCATATTTTGATCGAATATTAGCATTTTTTGCCCACTTTATATTGTTTTCCATCCGTCCCGTGGACAACGCAACCTTATCATAACATATTTTTAGCATTATGAGGAAGAACATATGATCGAGATGACACCGAAAAGAAGAGATAGTCAACTTAGAAATGAGGAGCGTTTTGAAAAAGTGGGCCAATCATCCAAGAAGTGCCATTTTTCCACAGGGAAGAGTAGGAAGAGGAAGGTGATTTGTCATTACTACATGGCCTAATATAGAACAGGATGACATTATTCAATTGGGAAATGAATATTGTGACTGGTGCTTCATTTTTCTTCTTTCCATTGTTTGGTGATTCAGCATTCCAGATTCTATTTACGTCCCTTACGCCGTGTTCTAATCATTACATCAATACCGTGGTGCTCACATGATCTTGTCATTAGAGCTCTCTTATTGTAATTGAATTGTTATTTGAATCAAACCCCTCTTTCTCATTTTCTAATAAAGAGCAATAATGACGCTCTTGCCTATTGGATTGACCATTCTTATTGGATTTCGAAAACACATAGTAATAATCGGGCCGCACAAAAGATGTTTTTGGAATAGAAATTGAGAGATAACCCTTTGTTCGCGTTATTCAAGCATTTGAATCGTTTCCAAAAAAAAGAAAACTCTACTTCAACTTACAAATTCACCTTACAGCTGGATCTAAGCGCTCAAGATGTTCCGTCAACCCCCACTCTTACTATTTTGCATCCTCGTGTTCTTCATCGGCCTTGAATCGAAGCGACTAAAGGGTAAGCAAGCTTCATATTGTGTAGACCATACGCAAAAACAAATGGAACTATCGTTGAAGTTTGTCACAAACATGTTGAAATTTTGCAACATTAGCACGCAACAAGTTTGTAGGAAAAATTGATTTACAATTTTCCAGATACTCACGACCATATTGGTCGCGTGCTGCAAGCTGCGATAAAGGGTGAGAACATAAAGGCGAATCTGCGGGAGCTAACGAAGGAACCTCATCAGGTTCGCTTTAAGTCACACATAAATTTATCCAGGACGAACAAATACAATCAGAGGCTACATACAAAAAAAAACTAAAAAGTATTCCATGTTATAGAGTTTATAATTAGGGTCACCGTCTCTTCATTTCCCATAAACTCTCACTCATTGACAAGTCGAGAGAGTGTGCGAAATGACGAGACGGTGACCCGAATTTTGAACTCTGTCATGTTCGATGACGTGAGATATGAATCAATCGAGTATGTGATTTACCGTGTAGACAGTGAAAATATATGATAAGTAGCCTCAATTTGCAGTTTGCAATTAGTATACACAACAGGAGAACTCATTGAAGGGTGTAGATGGTTGAGTGCTAATCGTTTATCTCTAGGCAGGAACGAAGGCGAACGAGCGAGTGGCGAAGACGATTGAGAAGATGTACAGGGAGGCGGGATTGGAGAGTACGCCAAATGCACCCCTAACACATTCATTTCGCTCGAAGAACTGATTAACTGCCCCAAAGAGGGTGCTGAACTGGATTTAAAATGTCCAATGCAATAATATTTACATTTCCAGAAGTGCACACGCTCACGTACGACGTGCTTCTCGGATATCCAGATTGGGACCGACCAAATACCGTAAGCATCTTCTATGAACGCGGAATATTAACAACAATATGTAAAGATTCAAAAAAGTAATTGCTTGCACGAGAGCCATTGACACTATTACTCTGACTTCGTCACAAGCGAAGATAGACGTGTGCTGAAACATATTTCATTTTCTGAAAAAAAAACAAAATTATCTTATTTTGAAATAAAAAAAAAACAAAATCCTATCGAAATTCAAAAATCGAATAGATCAATCACAAAATCACTTTATCGTACATTTTAGATATCGATCAATGACAACCGGTCTGGTCGATCGATCTTCACTTCACGGGGCGTCACTGATCCCATCCTACCCGATGAGCAGGGAGCCCCGCGTCAGTTTCTTCATCACAATGAAACAACATTGAACACACAAAATATACAACGCACTGTTCAAATTTCAATAGCATAACGTTGAATTCGATATTATACAGCAATACTGTAATATTTAGATGCGGGTCATCAATGGTTGGCTTACTCTGCGCCTGGACGAGTCGAAGGTGACATAGTCTACGCACACTCGGGAACTAAGCAGGACTTCCTCAGGCTTAAGAAGATGGGCATCGACGTAACGGTAAGACACCAGCTATCAAGGGTATGGAACATTTCTACAAATGTTCGATAAAATGTATGGTGACTGTGTATCACAGCCGATTTATCTACGTTTCACATTGTCTTCATAATCCTTTCCCAGACGATTAATTTAGTTTAGATGGTTTTCGTATTCTAAAATGAAAAACATATGACAATTTAATTGCAGGGCAAGATCGTCATGATGCGCTACGGAGAGTCGTTCCGTGGAGATAAGGTAATGAATCAAATCTAAGTAATCAAAATTAATGGCACAATTAGATATATGAGGCGCAAACTCACGGAGCGAGCGCGGCCATCCTCTTCTCCGATCCGGCTGAAGCGGCAAAGGGTGCGAGAGGTGAGCTGGGAGTGAATATTTGATTCTTCAATAAATGCTTTACACTGGACATGTTAAATGGTTTACACAGATGTATTTGAGTTAGGTATACTCTAAGAAGAGTGTAATATACTTCGTGACAGATATTATTTGCAGACGACGTCTACCCTAAGAGCGTCTGGATGCCGCCAGAGGGCGTTCAGAGAGGCACGATCATGAAGGTATGTCATTGACCCAAGTTTAGCAAACTGTTCAATGATGCGCTATCAGAGTGTGGGCAAAATGATTTTCTTATCACAACTCACTCGTTTAAGACCAGTGGCGATCCTCTAACACCTCTCTACCCTGCGAAGCCGGGCGCTTACAAATCGAAGTATCTTCATGTTGTCGATTATGGGTCATCCTAATGCTAATTTCAGGACGATCGACGAGATCAAAGAGGCCGGTGTCATTCCCTCCATCCCCGCCCTTCCCATATCGTATTCAACTGCGTACGAGGCGAGTACTACATTTAATCTACGTTTTAACAATTAAAAAACAATTATATGATTTTTTCCACAAGTATGAGGTTGATTATTCACGAAATACCTTATTCCTGATACGAACACACTGAAACATATTTCGAAATGCTTTCGGTGTGATGATAAGTTGAGTTGATTGACAATCATTAAATATTTCGCGATGATATTAGCCGTTTATAAATTTCAATATATGTTTTAACCCTGATATTTAGGATGAGTTAAAATTAGGATGCAGTTTGTGCCAGGAACCAGAGGAAAAATTAACAAACTAAAAATTAACAAAATAACTGAGAACGTACAGATCCTCTCTCGAATGAGCGGTCCTCAGGTTCCCGACGAGTGGCAGGGTGGCATCAACGTGACCTACCGGTGAGCCTACCGTATACCTAATTACTGTAATATATCGATCGAAGAGTCGGCCCAGGACTTTGCCATGACCAGACGATCATAGTCGATGTGAAGAGTTCGCTGGAGAATCGGTAAATTTCAAATACGACAGTCAACATCCGGAAATGACATCATTTTATCCAGGTCGAAGAGTTACAATTTTGGTCTGACAAAAAATAATGATAGGGTATCACATTCTTCGTTATTCCAATAATAATCATCTTCTCTCCACGCAAGGGGCGGGGTCTGGATATGCAGTTCTTGTTCTCCATAATTCTTGATTAAGCGTGTATCGTGATTAAATAATTGATTTAATCGCGATAAAGCTCGGTTAAATAGTGAGATTTGAATACGCTAACCCATGCAGGCACATTCACAACGTCGTCGGATACATTCCAGGGCAGGAAGAGGATGATCGATACGTCATACTTGGTAGGTCAAACTTGAAAATGGCGGTTCGATAGATTTTCGAAATTCACCTCTCAATTCGACAGTAAAAGTAAGGGAAGCACTAAGGGAATCACTTCGACGCGTGGGTCTATGGCTCGATTGATCCTAACTCTGGCACGGCGATTCTCGCGGAGGTAGCAAGGGCGATGGTGAAGACAATGAAGGCAACTGGATGGAAACCCTGTATGTGCAGTACATAGCTGATAAGAAACTAATATTCAAACAAACTTCCCAACATATTAGCGATACCAGAGGTCGGATTGGGGATGCAAATAAAAGAATTGCAGCGCGCAGTATCATGTTCGCTGCTTGGGATGCGGAGGAGCACGGACTGATCGGATCGATGGAATACGTCGAGGACTTCGTGCAGCAACTCGGTGAGTATTAGCCAAATAGCCGGTAACAATAAATTTATTACAAGTCGAATACCTCGCGATTTCAGGAACCCGCGCAATCGCCTACCTCAACATGGACTGTTTCGCTGGAAACTTCACGCTGTTAGATGAATAACATTTTTAATCTTTTGCGAAAAAATGAATTGAAATGGAAATTTAAAGATCATAAATCAGTGACGTGAGCTCGATTCATCTCATTGTCGAACAGTAATTTTCTAAACATCTGAAAAGAACCATTCTCATAGAAAGGGTGTTACATATTCTAATGTGAGTAATATGCTCATTGCTTCCAGGGACGTGACGACAATTCCATCGCTGCGCGACCTCGCCGTTGACGTCGCCAAGCGGATTCCGAATCACGTCGAAGAGGAGGTGGAAGCGGGCAGAAAGGCGCTCTACGACACATGGTGAGATAATTAAAATCTTCTTCCCTGGAAACAGCGCAGAAAGTTACGTGCATTTTGTGTGTCAATTGTAACACATTTATGTAATATAAATTTTAATATTTAATGAAATTAATATATATATATATATATATATATATATAAATATATATATTTAATAATACATTTTATTAGGGCGCATACGAGTCCCGGCAAAGACGACCAACCGGACATGAAAATCCCTTCAGGCAACTCGGACCAGGCAGGATTCCTCACTTTCGCAGGTACTAATTTCATCTGTGACAGTTTCGCTAAAACAATTTTCGCATGTTTGAGATACTTGAGATATGCTTAGATATTCCGCATTTGTTTCAATGTTCATTATTCTACCCGATGTGTTTCAAATGTCTATAGTATCCTTCATAAAGAAAAAAACAAACTCTCTTTCGACCTTATCAATTCATTTCTAGCTATGTCGTAAGTCAAAATGCATAAACATTTTGATGGTCCTCATCGTTGTACCCCTCCAGACAGTATTCAAATGCAGCCATGCTTCTCGAAATGAAGACACAATGGATTAGGGTTCCCCTCATTGGGCTTTTTGGCACAGTTGTGCTTCTACTTTCAAGTATGTTTCATGTGCGCTTTATGTACGTATTATATAACTCACATGAAACATAATTGAAAGTAGAAGCCCAAGTGGGCTAAAAAGCCCAATTGGGGGAACCCTAAAATGGATTATCGCAGGTGTTCCCGTTATCGACTTCAAGATGATGAATGCAACGAGGAATCTCTACCCGCTCTATCATTCACTCTTCGAGACTCCTTTCGTAAACGAGCATCTGTACGACAAACCAGACTTTGCCGTGAGTAACTATACAGTACAATAGTTCGCATAATTCCACGTGAGCGCTATAAGGCAGGTCGCCCAAGTATGCATGAAATGAGTCAGAAAGGGTGCACGGCAGCGTAAAAAACAAAAAAATCTAGATTATTCAGATTTTTTTTCAGATGCACAGTAACATCGGTCGGTACTGGGCGGAACTTGCCCGTACGCTGGCTGACTCCCCCGTTCTTCCACTAAATGTGACCAGAATGGCCTCAGAGATTGCAGGTTATGCGATCGATCTGAAGAAGGTATTGATAATAATTTTTAGAAGTATTGATTTTATTGTTTTGTCTTTAGGCTCTCGATGAGATTCCCGAGAATCCAAACCTCATCGAAGCGAAGCAACAAACGGTCTTGCTCGGAAAGGCGGCAGATGTGAGTCGAATGCACAGTGAGTGTGATTATGCATATTTTTTTTTGCAGAAATTCCTGAATCACTCACAACGATTTGCCCAGCACGCTCACCATGTGGAAAAGGCAAAACATCAAAAGAAGTTACGAGGAGTGAATGAACGAATAATGATGTGAGTATTCAATTAAATTTTTCGATTTTTAATTATGAAACTTGGAGAAAAGGAAAATAACGTAAATCAAAAGAAAAATATCAACAGGACAGAACGTTGCTTCGTAAATCCACGCGGCGCGCCGGACTCCCCAGCGAATCGTCATGTTCTCTACGCCGTATCTGATAAGAACAAGTACGCGGGCAGGACCATGCCGACAGTGTATGATGCGGTGAGCTGTTATGTATATTAACTTAGCTTATTTCACTGTTGTTGAAAAATACAAGGAATGCAAAGTTCGTACGCATGTCAGGGAAACTAAAATAGCGCGATGCATTTCAAATTTCCAGATCGATGAATACAACGAAACTGCGGACAAAAAGAAGGCAGGAAGGAAGGTGAGACAGACATGTTGTCTTTTCATGTGGAACGAGTGCAGTAAAGACTCAAGTCAGATGGCGATACTAAAATACTATAAAACAATTTTCCATAACAGAGGTCTTCTGAGAGATTGCGTGAAATCGAGACCCCACATTTACAAACTGTTCAAAGTGCTTCAATCTGAATGCCCTGTTGGTGTTTGATGTACCTGAGTCCTAGTAACTTTCACTTAAGTCGGTGGAGCCGTAAATTCAAAACTGCCTAAAATCCGGCTATGGCAATTTCGAAAATTGAAAAAGTTGCTCAAAAAAGTCGTCCAAAAAAAGAAAAAAAATGACCGCCTCGTGGAGTAGAATAATTTCCATGTTGACGATAAATCTGTGGAGAAACGATGAAATGCCGAAAATCTACAAAATTTGTTTTCGGTGGTTGGAATTATGCATAAAAATGCATGTCCTGAAAAAAGATTATCTTTTACCTGTGAGATTATTTCAGATTCGTATTATACGTCCTTTTCTACCCCTGGGAAATTTGTTTTTGTAGAAATCGCGAACGTGATTTTTTTGCTTTTTTGATGTTTACATGGCGGATCGCGTGTTTTTTGAGGAATCTCTATTATATTTTTGATTGTAAATACTGTTTACAGCCTCCAATTGCCTTCAAATTCTGCACAGAAGTAATACTGAAGCATATGAACGTGTCAGCATTCAAACTTTGCAAAATTGCAAAAATTTTGAAATTTCGATTTTTTCGACCATTTTGACCGAAAAAAATCGAAGTTTCAAAATTTTCAAAATTTTGCAAATTTTGAACTCTGACACGATTGTATGCTCCTGTATGACTTCGATGCAAAATGTGAAGGCAATTGGAGGCAGTAAACAGAATTTACAATCAAAAATATCATAGATATGCCTCAAAAAACATGCGATCCGCCAGGTACACATCAAAAAAGCAAAAAAATCACGTTCGCAAATTCTACAAAAAAAATTTCTCAGAGGTAGAAAAGGACGTAGAATACGAATCTGAAATATTCTCACAGGTAAAAGCGATAATTGTTTTCAGGACATTCATTTTTATGCATTTTTCCAACCACCGAAAACAAATTTTGTAGATTTTCGACATTTCATCGTTTCTCTACAGATTCATCGTCAACATTGAAATTATTCTACTCTACGAGGCGGTCATTTTGCTTTTTTGAACGATTTTTTAACGCAACTTTGAAGGGACGTATGATTTTTTAAAATTTCCAGAGCCGGATTTTAGGCAGTTTTGAATTTACGGCCCCACCGACTTAACTGAAAGTTATTAGGCATCAGGTACATCAACCACCAAAAGGACATTCAGATTGAAGCACTTTGAACAGTTTGTAAATGGGCACCTGCGATCTCTCAGAAGACCTCTGATAAAACAAATTCGATTCAGGTCGCTGAGCAGATCTCCATCATCTACCACTCCGTCCACTGCGCAATCAATACACTGAAACACTTCATCTGAAATTTCACCATCCGTGAACGATAAATAAACCAAACTCGATATCTTAATATCATCTTCCTTAGGGTCACTGTACCCACTCCTTGACCGCCAATCAATCCTTATCAGCTGACAAACATCGAGAGCCGCTCGATAGAGGTTCCGTCCTATCTGACCCCTTTTTTCGACCACTACGGTCAACACAATGCCTTTCACATCTCGTGTTTCAAGTGTAGAATTTCGACTTAGCTATTTGTCAATCACTCGCCAATCTCAATACACAGATTCATCCACATAATATCTTTTTTTTCAATCTATAACGCGTCCATATTCGTCGTTCAATTATCATACTTTTCCTGTTATATTTCTTTAGCACGGGCTCTGATAACAAGGATGGGCAGGGAATATTTGGTTTTACTTGTTTTCCGCCTTTTTTTCTTCGTCGTCCTCGAAGGGAAGGAATTCACGCATGGTACGACGAATTCCAAATTATGCGTTTAGATTGCCATTCTATCACTTTCATGCATATAAGCTTCACTATTGCAGCTACCCACGGCCATATCGGTCAGGTGCTTCAGGATGCGATCCAGGGTGAGAACATCAAGGCTAATTTGAGGGCGCTCACGAAGGAACCCCATCAGGTTTGTTAGAAATTCATACAAGTCGATGAAGTTTTGAGTATTGATTCGATTTTGCATTTCTGGAATATGTGTATGCACAAGGATAATTTTAGGCAGGCACAAAGGCAAACGAGCGAGTGGCGAGAACGATTGAGAAGATGTACAAGGACGCGGGATTGCAAAGTGATCTACTCATCAATTTTTATTAGTTGCTAAAATCACAGCATTATGGCTGACGGATATTTTGCATCAAAAACCCTCGCAAAGGTAACTCTAATTGAATTTCAGATGTGCACATGCTCACATACGACGTCCTGCTCGGGTATCCGGACTGGGACCGACCGAATACGGTAGGCTATGCACCCACGGAATTTCACCCTTATGGACTAGCATAAATTATGAGTTGAAAAAAGCGAAATACAGCGAAATTATTCAGCTACCGATGAGAGAAAACAATATATATCGACGAAACAGTAATAAAACATAATATGTACACATTTATATTTTCTAACAGATATCGATCCATGACAAGTCTGGTCGATCGATATTCACCTCTCGCGGCGTCACCGATCCCATCCTACCCGACGAGCAAGGCGCTCCGCGTCAGTGTTTATGTTCATCAAATTCCGAATGCAATGAGTACTCTCTCTATTGCGAAAGTCTTCTATCGCATGACATCCAATATTACTGTGAAAATCATGTACAATGCATCTTCTTTCAACCTTTGCATAATTCATTTGTAAATACAAACTTTAGATGCGGGGCATCAGTGGTTGGCCTACTCGGCTCCCGGTCGAGTCGAAGGTGACGTCGTCTACGCGCACTCGGGCAGGCAAGAGGACTTTCTTAGGCTCAAGAAGATGGGAATCGACGTGACGGTACGAGACATTTAGCCTTGAGGTCGTGGGAATCTGCAGCATGCATTGGTAAACGATCGGGAATATATCGTGAATTCAAAAATAAAGTACTTACTTCGCTCGATGTTTCAAATGGTAGTCAAAATCATTTCCCAATCTGATTCACATAGTGATCGTCACACTGCTCTTTGCAAAACAATCGATACTACTTTTGTAGGGCAAAATCGCGATGATGCGCTACGGAGAGTCGTTCCGCGGTGACAAAGTAAACAGTAAAATTTAACTTCATAAAGCTTTTGCAATCATGATTATTCAATTAGGTATACGAAGCACAAGCGCACGGAGCCCGCGCTGCCATTCTGTTCTCTGACCCGGCGGAGGCAGCGAGGGGAGACAAAGGTAAACTAGGAGAATTCGGCCAATGGAGACTATAGTAGGTTAGAATTGTATGCTGAAAATCACTTAATTGAAGGCACAAGTTAGCACGCTATCAAACATTTTCCAGTGACTTATTGTTTGGCATTCTTTACAGATGACGTCTACCCGAAGAGTGTCTGGATGCCGCCTGAGGGCGTCCAGAGGGGCACGATTATGAAGGTAGGCAACTGCGTTAGATCGCATGAGGACTATATCGTAATGCCGCCTTGATTTTTCAAAGGCGGCATTGCGAAATATTAGGTTGATGCATAATTTTCTTTACGATTTCTAGTTTTCAAGCTGTTATTTGCTTCAGCCTTTAGCTATTCTCTCTTGCATTTTTGAATGATATTAGTATATGTGTGCTCGTCGTAGAGCACTTATGGACATACATTCTCGGGCAGTATTTTACATTAATCTCACTGCAGAATTTTGGAGGGCGAAATTAGTAGTTTTGTCCCCATAACTACTCTAAGAGAAACTAACGATCTGATTTCAAGTGTTATATGGAAGCGTACGACCGCACTAACTACTGACACAAAAGTGCGGAAATTACAATCCATTAGTTTTGTTTTAATGTACGCTTGAGCATGGTACCCAAAATACCGACAATTTTCCACTTTTTGAGAAATACTTTTTTCTACTGAACCAATTGAGATCGATTCAATGTGAACTTCAGATTGTAGTGCGTCAATTGTGTCCCAAATAATGCCTGAGTATTATCGAACTCAGGCAAACAATTCTCGAGAACACATCAAAAATACCTTGTAAAGAAAATTATGCATCAACCTAATAGTTCTCATCCGACCCAGTACCTAGGCAAAGGGCTCCTTCTTTATGTAGGTTTTAAAGTTGCTAATGTTTTCTGATGTATTTTATATTTGTGTGCTTGAAGACTAGTGGTGATCCGCTCACGCCTCTCTACCCTGCGAAGCCGGGCGCTTACAAATCGAGGTTGACATTTTGTGCAATACTATTAGGTTGAGCCTAAAGTTTTGCGCGATTTTGGCTCTCAACTTTGAGTTCGTGCAGTTTCTTTTGCTAAAATAACCATCTTTTGTCCTGATCTCGGTATATAGGGACATGTTCAACCTTTAGAATAATATATTTTAACTAGAGCAAGAAACTCTACTTTGCGAGAAATCAAGGTCTGCGTAACTTGGTATTTTTCAGAAAAAATATTGATTTTTTTTTTAAATTGCTGTACTCTGCCGAGAAATTTTTAGATAAAAGTTTATTCAGAAGCCCGATGCGTGCACTACCTAGTATCAAAAATAGAAAGATGTGGAATGCAGTATACGCTTCTTATAGGTCAATGAATCACGGGTACTTGAAAAAATCAGAGTTCTCTCGAACAAATCACCTGTTTCGCGGATTAACGAGACTGACAGCTACCTATGTGCGTTGTTATCATTACTTACAGGGTTCTCTATTGCAACGATATTTCGGAGCCCACTTGGCTTTCACATCTGAAAAAGTGGCATTTGCACCTGAATTATTTTTCAATGAAAATGCCGAAAACGCTGATATGGAGGGCCTTCAGGCACGGTTCACCCTAGAAAAAGTAGCGACCTCCACAATATTCCAAATTAGTGAGTGATAGGGTAAGGGTTGTTCATTAATTTTAGCACGAAAGAACCGCCCTTCGAACCACGTGGCTAGCACAAAAAAGGCAAAAGTGTTTATTTCGATGTTCTACATTGAACACCTAAAATCCGAAAAACCCTGTCCATGAATGGAGATCCGCATTCTCTCACACATGGAATTTTGACTTGTACTAGAAAGGTAGTTCACATTCATAAACAATTGAAATCCCAAGAACTATCGATATATATACAGTACCCCAAAAACCTATCTTGACAATTGTCATGAAAACTCAAATTATGATTCCGCGCTTATTTATAATAGGCCCTTTAAGGCTGATCAATATCAACATTAACAGTTCAATATATCCCAGTCATGCTTTACAATTGAGGTTAACATAAGGTCCTATCTCCGTTCTAAAAGAAAATATTGGGGTGTCCGGAAAGTTCATATAATTTTTTGTTTTTATTTTTTATTCAATGCTTTACAATTCTCAGTGACCAATGTATGCCCCCTTCTTTCTCACTACCTCCCTCCAGCGATTGGGCAGGGTCTCGATTCCTCTCTTCCAGAATGCGGGTTTCTTCGAGACCGCCCAGTTTAACGAAAGCCCTCATAACTTCATCTCGATTCTTGAACTTCTTTCCTTTGCAGAAGTCAGAGAGAGAGAGCGGAAGCAGTGGTATTCGCATGGGGAGAGATCCGGGGAATACGGTGGATGGGGAATCCTCTCGATCTTGAGCTCGTCCATTTTCTTCTAGGTCATCTTCGCTCGATGTGGGCGAGCATTGTCCATCAGAAGCAGAATTTTGCCCTAGTTCAGGAGTCTGGGAGGGACTCTGATCGCGACATCTTGCAGTTGTTCAGAGAAGAGGTCGGCATTGATGCTGGTGCCAGGGGCGAGGATCTCCCAGTAGATGGGACCGAGCACTGAGAAGAAGAAGCATAGGAGTTCCTTCTTTCCGTGCTCTTCCTTCTTCGGGACGGGCGTGGGCGTCTCATCTGCATCCACCCATTGCAGTCTCCTCACAGGGTTATCGTACGTGATCCACTTCTCATCTGTAGCGATGATGGAATTGACCCATCGAAGATTGGATCTACGATGCAGTAATTCCCGACAGACTTGAACACGATTTTTCAGCTGTTCGGGGGAGAGGTCATGGGGAATCACTTGTGGAAGTTTCGGCTTCTTCCCAGATCGATGGAGGATATCGGACACCGTTGATCTGGGAGTACCAGTATCCTTCTTCAACTCACGCACACTGGCCATGGGCTTGCGCTTCAGTGTGTGGAGAACGAGAGGCTGATCGAGGGAGGGAGGGCGTCCAGAGCGGGGTTGATCATCGAGACCAAACTCCCCTTTCTTGAAGCGGGAGAACTACTTATAGCAGAAGGGTATGGAGGGGGCGTCAGCTCCTTCCGACTGGGCCAGGGCAGAGTGGGCCTCCTTCACGGATCGGCCAAGACGGTAGTAATGAAGTAAAACTGCTCGGAGGTAGAGATGGGAGTCCATCACAAGAATGAATGTAGCAACTAGGAGACTGATTAAATCCTCTCACTACTCAACGTCAGAATGATGCAATACATTGTTGACAAACAGATTGCGCAATCACTGCATTTGATCGCGAACTGACTTTTTTCCGAAGCATTATACGAACTTTCCGGACACCCCCAATATAATCCTTTGAAAAGTAATGTCGTTGGTTAGCCAGATGAAGTTTGCTGCATCGCTGTTTTATTTCCCTTGGTCGGACAGATCTATGATAGTGTGCGCTAAAGAGTTTATAAATGCCCCTTTCTAGCACTAAAAGATCTGAATTGATTGGTGGGCAACAACGAACGATGTTAGGTATGAGGATGCACTTTAGTCAAAATCGCGCAAAACTTTAGGCTCAACCTAATATATTATGAAATCCGTCGAGTAATGACAGAACGATCGACGAGATAAAGGAGTCTCGAGTCATTCCCTACATTCCGGCGCTTCCAATTTCCTACGCGACTGCATACGAGGTGATCATACAATTGTTAACAGATTTTTTCTAGTTTTTTTTACTACAGCAAAGAAGATGCATTGCTGGAAAATAAACATAAAACGCTTGCTGATAAAAATTCAATGAAGCATATTCTAAAAAAATCGTTCATACTTTCCCTTCCGTCGCGTTCCAAAATTTTTGCAATATCCAATGCCCCAACTTGCAATATGTTTCAACTCAACCTATCAAACGTTATGATAGTAATGAGCAGTCACTCACGGGGTCGCAACTCAATAACAAAAAACATGAATGACAAAATTACAGATCCTCTATCGAATGAACGGCCCTCAGGTACCCGATGAGTGGCAGGGCGGCATCAACGTGACCTACCGGTGAGCCTACCGTATCTCTAGAATGCTGTAATCGATCGATCGCAGGCTCGGTCCAGGACTCTGTCATGACCAGACGACGGTAGTCGATGTGAAGAGCTCGCTGGAAAATAAGTACATTAATCTAAAAATCTCAAGAAAAAAATAAATAGAATATATATAGAGGTTGGATTTGCTAATCAATTAAGGCACATCCACAATGTCGTCGGGTATATTCCGGGTCGGGAAGAGGAGGATCGATACGTCATACTCGGTAGGTCATACTACCAAAATAAGCACTATCAACTAGATCAGACAAAAGCATGTATGAAGTCATATGAACATTACCTACTCTATCAATTAATCGACTTGAAAAATCGATTTTACACTCAGGCAACCACTTTGATGCGTGGGTATACGGTTCGATCGATCCAAACTCGGGAACTGCTGTTCTCGCCGAAGTCGCACGAGCGATGGTGGAGACAATGAAAACCACGGGATGGCGTCCTGGTGGGTACAGTACTTTCAGCAGAATACTATGAATGGTAACTAACAACGTGCAATGATTGATCGAAAAGAAGGCATTGGAGATCACTAAACAGACGATAATTGAAAGATTGCAGCTCGCAGCATCGTGATCACTGCGTGGGATGCCGAGGAACACGGACTGATCGGATCGACCGAGTACGTGGAGGAGTTTGTGCAGCAACTGGGTGAGGATACGCTGTGAGAGTAAGGGCATGCCTTCATAAAGACTTCGTTCCTAGTTAGACTAAGGAAAATTGTCTATAATCATGTTTATTGATAAAAATTTATATGACAGAGTCCAATAAACCAGACGGAAATTTCAGGCAGCCGCGCTGTTGCCTACGTCAACATGGACTGTTTCGACGGCAATTTTTCGCTGTCAGTTTGCCTTGATCACTTAATCAAAACCAGGACCTCGTAGGGATGTCGACACAATTCCTTCGTTGCGTGATCTCGCAGTCAACGTCGCCAAGCTCATTCCGAATCACGTCGAAGACGAGGTGAAAGTGGGCAGGAAGACTCTACGACACCTGGTGAGATACATCGTGACAACGCCCTATCAATTATGTTCCCTGCATAGCATTTGACCAATCAGGGCACGAAGCGCCAAATCCGACAAAGACGGTCTCCCAGAAATGGGCATTCCTGCGGGCAACACGGACTTTGCAGCCTTCCTTACCTATGCAGTTCGTCATCCCTATTTTACGTCTTTATCTATTCCCTTTTCACCCTAGGCAGTGTTTTGCAAACTCCAGAATACAACCTAGAGTTCGGTTTAATTTCCTAAGATATCGCAAACTAAAATGAGTTTCAGTCATCATTCTTATACCGAGTCCATGTTTAATGATGATGGGCTCATCGCAGGCATTGGCAAAACAAATTCCAAATATATCAAGCAAACGTGAACACTATCGCATAATTGCCGAGATCTATGTTGTAACCAATATGTGCATGTACACCCTCAGGCGTTCCTGTCATTGGCTTCGGAATGGTCAATGCAACGAGGAACCTCTACCCGTTGTACCATTCTCTCTTCGAGACCCCATTCGTGAACGAGCATCTCTATGACAAACCCGATTTTGCCGTGAGTTAACGATAGGGCGGAGAGATGCCACCCGTTTATATCTATTCAGATGCATCGTAGCATCGCTCGGTACTGGGCGGAACTAGCACGCGCTCTCGCTGACTCCCCTCTACTGCCTATCAACATGACAAGGATGGCGGCTGACATTTCCGAGAGCTATCTAAACTAATTGAAGAAGGTATGCGATTGGGTTTTTTTTTCAAATATATTAGGTTGGTGCAAAAGTTTCTTTACAAAAGTTTTCATGCTATATCTTGATTCGCTATTGAGCAATCTTGGTGTGGTGTTTCTTATTGTATTAGTAGATGTATAGTCTAGGTAGCGCACCTTTGCTCAACCCTGTTCGATCGGGTGAACACCCGATCGAGCTGGGTTGAGCAAGGAGGGGTAAGATCCCAAAGTCAAAAAATTCAAATTTCCGCTGGATTATTTGATAGATTATTTCTCTACAGACTGTAGTGATTAACCACAATACAGCATTTCCGTAAAGCACATTTACTGGGAATCATATTATATGAGCTGCGCCAGATCAGCCTTGAAATAGCTTACTAAGGGAGGGATGACATTCGGAAATGTCAGTTCTTGTAACTAGCATAATTTTATTAATCGCGTTCTACAATTTTGCCGGATGAGCAATTGGTCCCATATAAAGCTAAAACAGAAGAACATATAGTGTTAAAGCTACAATAGAAAAATGGTCATGATTAATTGTTCCTCTCAAGAGCAGTACTTTTCACAGTGCTGATTTTGAAATTTGATCGACGGAATCGGTCTTTTCCACCTCATAAGATTTCCATAAGATTTCAAAACCACCAGTTAAAGTGTGCGGCAAACACATCTACCGCTACTGATCATCTTTTCAAAAGAACGAAAGTGATATTCCGTTCACTTAAATGTTATGATAATTTTTGCCGAATACCTACAAAACGCCGAATTTTACGAATTTTGGAATAGCACTATTTTTCCCGCGATCGACGTGAGATCGATTCGATATAAACCAATGATTGTGGTACATCTATGCTGCCTCAAAAAATACCTGAGTAGTTTTTGGAACAAGTAAAGTAATTACGAGAAAACTTCGAAAACACCTTGTAAAGAAACTTTTGCACCAACCTAATACCTCAAATATTGTGTTTCTTCAATGCAGCAACTAGCATTGTAGGCCCTGGATTTGTTGAAAGACAGCCCACACCTCATGGAATCGACGCAGCAGGCAAATTTGCTCGGCAAGGCAGCCGAGGTAGGTTGAGGGAACAGATAATTTAAATTTTTTTAAGTTCCTGGATCACTCGCAGCGATTTGAAGAACACGCTTACCACGTGGATAAAGCAAATGATCAAAAGAAGCTACGGGGGGTGAACGAGCGAATCATGATGTGAATTGTCATTCCATTTTAGGAATATGAACATACACATTAATGTGATGAGTAATACAACTACAATTTAACAAAAATCAAAAAAAAAGAATCTCTCAGGACTGAGCGATGCTTCATTAATCCACGCGGTGCGCCGGGTTCACCGGCAAATCGGCATGTGTTCTAATAAGAACGGCATGTGTTCTAATATGTGTCTGATAAGAACAAGTACGCGGGCAGAATCATGCCGGCTGTATACGATGCGGTAATTGATATTGGTCATGATTTATGTTTCTAATCGACAAAATTGCAATTTCTTTCTTAATCGGGAGATTTTTACATGAAAAAATTGGAATTTCTTGTATATTCAGATCTATGAGTACAACGCATCAGCGGATAAAAATAAGGCAGGAAGACAGGTGGGTACTAATTATGTGAATGAGTAGTTGGAAAATGTGCGAAAGCCGAAACATTATAATTCAATTATTATATGCATGCTATTTATAAAAAAAATACTGCAGGTCGCGGAGCAGATCTCCATCATCTACCACTCCGTTCACTGTGCTATCAACACACTCAAGCATTTCTTCTAATTTTCAGACTATCACAATGCGATTATGTATTTCAAGTGTTCTATCATAACCTGTGATAAACACGATAAAAAGATCAACTTGGATCGATACAATTTCAATAAATCGCATCAGATGTCGACTGCGATCCAGTGGTTTACAAAATTGTGAAATTCTGTTCGAACAAACATTTCCCGGTGGTCGGCAACATAAACGCCTACCCTACTTCACAATCAATTGGGTTGAACAAATGCCAATTTTAAATATGTAATTTAGTTCGAATGATTGTGGAACATAACCGTACCAAAGTAAGAATTCTTGTCAGAAAAGATAACAGTAAGAATTCTTGTCAGAAAAGATCCATGACCTCCTTCCAAACATCACATTATGAGTTATTTGGAAATAAAGCAATCCAAAATTGTGGTTGACCAGTAAACATCAAACAATTGAGTCTGATTCGCATCGCAAAGCGTGCCAATATCGGGGCTCAATTTTTGTGTGCACCTGTGCATTTGTAATCATTCGACCGAGATGAACCGCGTCTTACGTCAGAATTCAACTGATACGAAAGTTCTGAATCAGGCTGCGCTCACTTGAGATAAGGATGCAATCATCGTCCACGAGATAAGTGGCTTAAGCAAGCGTATAAAACACTGCACATCAATGGATGTCACCAGCTCTACCTCATTCAGCCATCCTTGAACCTTTCAGTATATTAGCCATCGATTTGTCTTCTAAAATTAATTCAACTGTTTCAAACATTCTTATTTCTTTTGCAGATGATACGCATACTGAGTCTCCTACTACTTGGCCAGTGCTTCAGCGGCTCCCTCTATGTATCTGCTGCACCAGGTGATAATATTTTACTTTTTTCAAACCAATATAAACCAATACATACAATATTTTACAGTTCCCGTCTCTTCGAAGTCCTCGGTGA
Organism: Pristionchus mayeri; assembly: GCA_036245805.1. Taxonomy (NCBI): domain Eukaryota; kingdom Metazoa; phylum Nematoda; class Chromadorea; order Rhabditida; family Neodiplogasteridae; genus Pristionchus; species Pristionchus mayeri. The sequence goes on from BTRK01000006.1 coordinate 13,265,984, forward strand.
ACGGAGAGCCCTGGATCGTCAACCCCAACAAGGCCTCGGTGAATGGAGAGCCCTGGATCGTCAACCCCAACAAGGCCTCGGTGAATGGAGAGCCCTGGATCGTCAACCCCAACAAGGCATCGGTCAACGGTGAACCCTGGATCGTCAACCCCAACAAGGCCTCGGTGAATGGAGAGCCCTGGATCGTCAACCCCAACAAGGCCTCGGTCAACGGTGAACCCTGGATCGTCAACCCCAACAAGGCATCGGTCAACGGAGAGCCCTGGATCGTCAACCCCAACAAGGCCTCGGTGAATGGAGAGCCCTGGATCGTCAACCCCAACAAGGCCTCGGTGAATGGAGAGCCCTGGATCGTCAACCCCAACAAGGCCTCGGTCAACGGTGAACCCTGGATCGTCAACCCCAACAAGGCCTCGGTGAATGGAGAGCCCTGGATCGTCAACCCCAACAAGGCCTCGGTCAACGGTGAACCCTGGATCGTCAACCCCAACAAGGCATCGGTCAACGGAGAGCCCTGGATCGTCAACCCCAACAAGGCCTCGGTGAATGGAGAGCCCTGGATCGTCAACCCCAACAAGGCCTCGGTGAATGGAGAGCCCTGGATCGTCAACCCCAACAAGGCCTCGGTCAACGGTGAACCCTGGATCGTCAACCCCAACAAGGCATCGGTCAACGGAGAGCCCTGGATCGTCAACCCCAACAAGGCCTCGGTGAATGGAGAGCCCTGGATCGTCAACCCCAACAAGGCCTCGGTCAACGGTGAACCCTGGATCGTCAACCCTAACAAGGCATCGGTCAACGGAGAGCCCTGGATCGTCAACCCCAACAAGGCCTCGGTGAATGGAGAGCCCTGGATCGTCAATCCCAACAAGGCTTCGGTCAACGGTGAACCATGGATCGTCAACCCCAACAGAGCCTCGGTCAACGGTGAACCCTGGATCGTCAACCCCAACAGAGCCTCGGTCAACGGTGAACCCTGGATCGTCAACCCCAACAGAGCCTCCGTGAACGGAGAGCCCTGGATCGTTAACCCTGCTAGAGGAGCTTAAGGCCCAAATATACCATGTCTTAAAGCACTTAAAATAAATCATTGCATTCACATTATCAAATAGTATCGCATCGTACCGTCTCTGGGTAGCATACGTCTTCCACATTGAAGTATTGGGAATACAATATGAGTTTTACACTGGCCAGAGCTTATTCTGAAACACAATTTGTATTAGGCTGGAAAGAAAGTAATTGTAGATTTGCATCTTGATGTTTGAACCTTCATAAAATCAGTTTCGTTAAAGATCTCAAATTAGCTCGGCTGCACATGGTAGGGGTTTACTTGGTCAGTATATGACAACGAGTCGCATCTTTGATTTAGGATATCACGGACTATCCATAATGGAATTGGATGGCTATTACGCTTAGGCTATTAGTAACTATTCAAAACGAAAGATTTCGTAACGCAATAATTATCATACATTTAAAATGATCTGCAACAAAAATATATCCATTTTTACGCAACTTCTAGGCACACCTTTACTGGGCTCTAGTCCTGACACAAACACGTTATTTGGCTTCCACTTCATAAATTGATCAGCCAGCAAAGATCTATAAAAATATTTAAATCTTCAAACATGAGATAACTCACAAGCAAAAAGAAGAAACCCCAGTACTTTTAGAGTGAAAGGCAAAGTTCGAAACACACGCCGTTTCGAACAACATCAATAACTTGCTGCTAATGGCATCTTCCAATTCGTTTAGAACAACATTATTAATTGTTGCATTTCCGACGTGAGGTTTTAGATATTCGAACATTTCGTTCAAGAATTGGTTAGTATTGAAGGTCACGTCAATATCTCTCTGAAAATGAAGCATCTTCCAAAATGTTATACAAGTAAACATTTAATCACTAACCACTGATCTAGTTGGAAATCTTTGGGCATCTAACCTTTTGAATACATGAAAAAATATTAGCATTGTCTTAAAAACATGTTTTCCGCGCACCAACCATAGGTGGAGCCGTGATTTATCAGTATCCTAAATCATGTAATGGATTGGTTGAGTGCCTTTTGTTCATAGAATCTACAAATGCCAATGATTTGATATACTCACGAATTGATAAATATGGAAATAGTTAATGATGATATTTTGTTTGGAAATTATATTGTCGGCGACATGCTTTGTATGTGAATGGACCTGTCCATTATGCAATCGTCAATCCATTATGCAAGCTGTGATTGCATTATACCTCTCTCATTTTCAAAAATGTGCGACTGTCCGCCATGCTGCAAATCTTGAATGTTGCTTTCAAGTGTAACTCTAGAAACATCCTTCTGAAAATAAATTTTTTATTTTATTTTAATCATTGAAATGAATTGCATTTCGAAGTGTTCACAGCGATTAAGATATCATTCCTGTGACCAGCCCCATATTTGAAATGCATCAGAACATGAAATTACAAGCCTGAACATGCTAGGAAACGATTCTCAAGAAACAAAAACGCGAAAATAGAAAAATCAATGCAAAACAATCAGATTTGGAAACAACAACTTGAATGAATATTTTATCTGTTCCAAGTGCATTTTCGAAAATAAACGCGTGATTATTTTCGCGCCCACAAATGCGTCGTCATTTAAACCCCTTCATGTTATGAACTCAATTATAAGAAACAACATATATCTTTATTCATACGTACAATTACAGCTCATAATTCACATAGTTCACGAGAGACTGAGTACTCCCCATCCTTGGCAACTGTCGGTAGAGCTTGCAAATCTCGCCAGCTCGTTTCGTCGCTTCACGTTGTTCAACAGCAATTGTAGCAAGTACTACTTTTGCATCATTCGGCTGCAGCCCATCCAGCTGTTGCTGCTGCTGCGTCGGTTGCACTTCCGACACTCGTGTGGGCTGCTCACTCGCTGCCTTGCGACATGATTGAATCCGGGCACTCAGCGAGTTGTCCTCGTCTGTTTCTGCCTCCTGGAATAATTCGTTGAAAGACTAGCGAAACATAATTCGTTGAAAGACATAGCATTTTAAAATAGATAATTTTATTTTTATAGAACGAATAACCTCCGGACCGTCGTACCACCCCTTGCAGTAGCAGATTACGATAAGAAAGTACTTGATCGAGTAGAACATGAGGAGGTTACCCTGAAAATTGAAATTATGCAAATCTAAATCGAAATCTTGAAATTTACTTAATATTGCACCACTCACTGGAATAAGATAAAGAAAGAGTCGCGAAGATAAGAACAACCAGAAGTGAGAGAAGATGTACTCGTCGATTCTGAAATTGGTCGCTCTTTGCACTCTATTATATTAGGTGGTGGTATTCTTTCATCAATTTCGGCAAGTTCCGAAAATAATTTCGGCATTCCGAAATTAATTTCGCGCGCACGTTGGAGGATAGAGCGGTCTGCCGAAAATGAGAGCGACCTCGCCAATTCCAAAAATTTCGGCAGAATGACCGGTGAATTGGGCAAATCAACGGGGAATAATTCGGCACTCTATTTGGAGCGACGAAAATTGTGCAAGGAGAACAAAGGAAATTCGGCAACGATTTCGGCATTTCGGAATTCGATTTTCTCGCTCGTGAAGTGGGGCTCTCTTTCCATTACAGTTGGACATTGAAAAATCTATATAGAAGATCATTGGGAGGACTAAAAGGTCGCGGTCTTGCGGGAACCGCTAAGGGATGTTGCGGAATTGAAATGAAAATTTAAAGATCATAAATCAGTGACGTGAGCTCGATTCATCTCATTGTCGATCAGTAATTTTCTAAACATCTGAAAAGAACCATTGTCATAGAAAGGGTGTTGCATATTCTAATATGAGTAATATCACGCCTATCATGAGAGAATCGAGCTGACCGCGGGGATGGGAGAAAAAGTCAGAGTTGGGATTATCATGAATTTAATGTGCTCTAGGGATGTAAGTTCGACCCCAAAGCGGAAAAAACATAACTTCATTCTTGGCTCCATGGCACCGGGTCGGTCGTTCTGGTACCTATCTTTGATCGCGTTTATCTCTCCTCTGGTGCGTTTTAGAGAAAAATCCTCTGAGGAAGGCCCCCACTTATTTTTCACGCTCTATCGAACTGTGCAAACCAGATCGTATAATTTTGACTCGGAACAGCTCTACATTCAAAAGCACTTTTCTAAAAAGTATAGGTAAAGGTTCCGGTAAGCCTTTAGCAATGAATAGAGCTCGTCATGCTCTTTAAAATGAGTGGCTTGAGGTTAACATATCTTACGACTGGGGGGAGTTGTGCCCCTCAAAGTGTTCCAGATTATTTGAAGTCCGTTTAATTTCTTTTTTCAACCACTCTATTTTCTGTGAGCAGCGTGGAATGAAATTGAGAGAGGGAGGGTGCGGAAATGAAATGAGTTTCACTGAGTTCATATAAAAAAATCAGAACTTGTTCAAATAAGTATTTCGTGAAACTCATTTCAATCCTCTCTCATTTTCATTCCACGCTGCGCAGAGAAAATATAGTGGTGGAAATAATGAATTAAATGGACTTCAAATCATCTCGAGCACTTTGAGGGGCATAACTCCCCCCAGTCGTAAGATATTTTAACCGCAAGCCACTCATTTTAATGCGCATGACGAGCTCTATTCATTGTTCGAGGCTTAACGGAACCTTTACCTACACTTTTTAGAAAAGTGCCTTTGAATATAGCGCTGTTCCGAGTCAAGATCATACGATCTGGTTTGCACAGTGCGATAGAGCGTGAAAAATAAGTGGGGGGCATCCTCAGAGGATTTTTCTCTAAAACGCACCAGAAGAGAGATAAACGCGATCAAATATAGGTACCAGAACGACCGACCCGGTACCATGGATCCAAGAATGAAGTTATGTTTTTTCTGCTTTGGGGGTCGAACTTACATCCCTAGAGCACCTTAAATTCATGAAAATCCCAACCCTGACTTTTTCTCCCATCCCCATTTTATCCCGATGCAGCTCAATTCTCTCGTGATAGGCGTGATATGCTCATTGTTTACAGGGACGTGGCAACAATTCCCTCGCTGCGCGACCTCGCCGTTGACGTCGCCAAGCGGATTCCGAATCATGTCGAAGAGGAGGTCAAAGCGGGTAGGAAGACGCTCTACGACACATGGTGAGATAATTTGAATCTTCTTACCTGGAAACAATGAAGAAAGTTACGTGCATGTTAATGCTTCACTGTGTGTCAATTGAAGCATATTTCTAGGTCACACACGAGTCCCGGCAAAGACGACCAACCGGACATGAAAATCCCTTCAGGCAACTCTGACCAAGCAGGATTCCTCACGTTCGCAGGTACTAATTTAATCTGTGACAGTTTTGCTAAAACAATTTTCACCTGTTTGAGATACTTGAGATATGCTTAGATATTCCGTATGTGTTTCAATGTTCATTATTCTATCTGATGTTTTTCAAATTTCGATAATGTCCAAGTCTCCTTCATTAAGAAAAAAACTCTATCGACCTTATCAATTCATTTCTAGCCATGACGTAAGTCATAACGCTTAAATACTTTGATGGTCCTATTAATTGTACCCCTCCAGACAGTATTCATCGAACAAATTCTCGAAATGAACACAAAATGTATTCTCGCAGGCGTTCCCGTTATCGACTTCAAAATGATGAATGCAACGAGGAATATCTACCCGCTCTATCATTCACTCTTCGAGACACCTTTCGTAAACGAGCATCTGTACGACAAACCGGACTTTGCCGTGAGTAACTATACAGTGCAATATTTCGCATAATTCCACGAGAGCACTATAAAGCAGGTCGAACTAGTATGCATGAAATGAGTCAGAAAGGGTGCGCGGTTGCGTAAAAAACGAAAAAATCTATATTATTAAGATATTTTTCCAGATGCACAGTAACATCGGTCGGTACTGGGCGGAACTTGCCCGTACGCTAGCTGACTCCCCCGTTCTTCCACTAAATGTGACCAGAATGGCCTCAGAGATTGCAGGTTATGCGATCGATCTGAAGAAGGTATTGCGAATATTTTTTAGAAGTATTGATTTTATTGTTTTGTCTTCAGGCTCTCGATGAGAGTCCCGAGGATCCGAACCTCATCGAAGCGAAGCAACAAACGGTCTTGCTCGGAAAGGCAACCGAGGTAGATCAAAATATGCTAAGACTAATCAATATTTCGATTATTTTCAGAAATTCCTGAATCACTCACAACGGTTTGCCGAGCACGCGCACCATGTGGAAAAGGCAAACCATCAAAAGAAATTACGAGGAGTGAATGAGCGGATCATGATGCAAGTTTTCACTTGAATTTTTCGATTTTTAATTATGAAACTTGGAGAAAAGGAAAATAACGTAAATCAAAAGAAAAATAACAACAGGACAGAACGTTGCTTCGTAAATCCTGATAAGAACAAGTACGCAGGCAGGATCATGCCAGCTGTATATGATGCGGCGAGCCTTAATGCTATTTAGGTGAACTTAATTCACTTCTTTCGAACAAGAGCCTTCTATGAAACATTTTTGATAGTCCAGGCAGTGATTTTGTGTTGAAATAGTTCCAACAGTTTGACATTTTGTCCATTTCCAGATCGATGAGTACAACGAAACTGCAGACAAAAAGAAGGCAGGACTGAAGGTAATATGCATACGGTATCAGGAAAAGGTGGAGTGCGAAAATTCAGATTAAATGGTCGCGACATCGCAATCAAATGACACCTAAAATTATGATACAAAACAACTACATTCCAAAAATTGTATCTGTTACAGGTAGCAGAGCAGATTTCAATCATCTACCATTCCGTGCACTGCGCAATCAATACACTCAAACATTTCTTCTAAAATTTCACCATCCGTGAACGATAAATAAACATACCCACTCCATGTCTTAATGTCATCTTCCTTCGGGTCACAGCACACGCGCCTTGACCGCCAATCAATCATTATCAGTTGACAAACATCGAGCGTCGCCCGATAGAGGTTCCATCTGACCCCTCATTCTGCCACAACCGATCACGGCTCACATTGTGTCCTCATTTGAATATTGCATTGTCCCATATTTTTAAATATCATCATATCATAATCATCATCATTTTTATCCAGGTCGAAAGAGAAAATGAAAAAAAGAAAACTCCTACTCCCCTTTCCAGTCCACGCTTCCATTTTGATTTCGAGATCTTGTCGCCCGCCATTTGCCATCCACAAAATATCAGTTTTACCATTGTAAATATCTTTTGCTTCTTCGATGAATTCTCAAACCATTCCTGCTCATAAAATACAAACTTCTTGAGCGCGGGCCCAAATCACTCACGAAGATGGGTCGGGAACATTTTTCTTTTCTTTGTTTCCTTCTCGCATTATGCGCCTCACACGAGGGAAAGGAAATCAAGCATGGTTTTACAATTGACTCCAGTGATAATTGACATTTTTTTCATTTTACGTCGTAATTTCATAAACAGAAGTCGTGTTATTGCAGAAACGCTTGACCCAATCGGTCGGGTTCTTCAGGAAGCGATCAAGGGCGAGAACATCAAGGCTAATTTGAGAGCGCTTACGAAGGAACCCCATCAGGTAAGCTTCATTTTTTTGCTATCAAATTAAACAGAGTACATGATTCGTTTTTGATTGTGATTATTTCTTGAACATAACTAATCATATTCATCCTTTCAGGCCGGCACGAAGGCTAATGAGCGAGTTGCGAGAACGATTGAGAAAATTTACAAGGACGCGGGTTTGCAGAGTGAATTTGATTTGTTTTCAATGCTTATTAGTGTGTGCATCATGTAGTGATTTCTTTCTTCAGGAACGAGATAAATTCAGACCATTTGCAGACGTGCACACGCTTACGTGCGACGTGCTACTGGGATATCCGGACTGGGAGCGACCGAATACGGTAGGGATGTACACGAGCAAACTCTCTATCACAGTCGGCCACATCAATTTTGTTGTAAGAAAAACATTGCTTGCAATATTTTATCATTACATACGGTAGAAAATACGCGCGGTGCAACACATCCTGTTAAAACATATATAAATTCGTATTTTTCAAGAGAAACACTTTCAGATTTTGATTAACGACAAGTCTGGTCGATCGATCTTCACCTCTCATGGTGTCACTTATCCAATCTTACCAGATGAAAAAGGTGCCCCGCGTTTGCTTTTTGTTCATGTAATTGTGGAAATGATGAGCACTCTATGTTTCCAATGCTCTATCACCTTCGTCACTAACGTTGTCTGCATCTACCTACATCTCTTCAGATGCTGGTCATCAGTGGCTGGCATATTCTGCACCCGGTAGAGCCGAAGGAGATATCGTCTACGCGCACTCGGGAACGAAGCAAGACTTCCTCAGGCTCAAGAAGATGGGCATGGACGTTACGGTACGTGGGGTTTTATAATAGTAGTAAAATTAATGTGGTCTGACATTGCAGCATTTTGAAAATTGACCTTGTGAAGTGTGAATGTTCTATGCTAGAGGTTCTTTCGATTGATATGTTTCAAATGGTGTTCAAGATAATTTATCGTTCGATCAATTTAGTTTCTCCTTCTATCTGGTCCCAAAACAAAACAAATACGCCATTTAAAGGGCAAGATCGCGATGATGCGCTACGGCGAGTCGTTCCGTGGTGATAAGGTATTTTATTAAGGTCATATTTAAAAAAAAAATAAGTACTGATATAGTTAATGATCGCATGCGATAGGATCATTGACAATACGTATACGAGGCACAAGCTCACGGAGCACGCGCGGCCATCATCTTTTCCGATCCGGCTGAGGCCGCGAAGGGAAAGAAAGGTAAACTCCAGCTGGCCACTTCTCTACCATAGAATTATATGGTGCAAATTACTTGATTGAAGGTACGAGTTATCATGTTACCGTTAACTGTTGATCGATATTTTTTATAGACGACTTCTATCCGAAGAGTGTATGGATGCCACCGGAGGGTGTTCAACGAGGCACGATTAGGAAGGTAGGTCACCGACCCTTTCAAGATTATAGTAGGAAGACATGTACGAAAGCTTCCAGCGAACATACGATTGTTCTAATGGATCAATGGATCTTTTATCATTGCAGCCCAGTGGTGATCCGCTCACTCCTCGTTACGCTGCGAAGCCGGGCGCATTCAAATCGCGGTATGTACTCATTCCTCAATCATTTTGGGTTATGTTAAAATCCATGTAAGCACGATCGATGTATCAAGGAGGCACGAGTTATTCCCTCCATCCCCGCGATTCCTATCTCTTACTCGACTGCGTACCAAGTGATCATTACACTGCGTTTGAAGTTGATTTAAATAATATTTTCGCCGAGCAAATTGGAGACTATCATCGATAGTTACACCGGTTTCTGATATGAAATGGTTGAAACATAATTGAAAATGCAGAATGCTATCTCTCGGATTCCCTCCCAATCATCATTATAATCTGACTAACTTCACCCAACTCTGTTTCACAACTGTATTTTAGTCGTGGATATAGTATGCAACCGAATACAACCGCACATCCTGTCTCGAATGAGCGGCCCGCAAGTCCCCGATGAGTGGTAGGGAGGGATCAACGTGACCTACCGGTGAGAATACGATATCTCCCTGGTATCAACATTCGTGATTGCCATAATCGATTACAGACTGGGTCCAGGATTCGACGATGGCCATTCTACCGTAGTCAATGTAAAGAGTTCGCTGGAGACGAGGTTAAAGTTCTATCAAGTGCACATATAATCTTGAGCGGAATATGGGTGAAGCCAGGACTGAACTACTGTTCAGGCACATCCACACTGTAGTCGGATACATGCGAGGACACGAGGAGGAAGAACGATACATCATACGTAGGTCAAGAGTGATTTGGATGCACAATGTGCAAAATGAAATGTCAAGGCCTTACACTGACTGTGTGCACGATACAGGCAATCACTTCGACGCGTGGGCGTACGGTTCCATCGATCCCACTGCGGTACTAGCTGAAGTTGCACGAGCGATGGTCGAGAGTATGCAGACAACTGGATGGAAACCTGGTACTTATGGATTTTAGCGGACTAATATTACAGATAGGATATGCCTGATTTTTTTTTGGAAAAAAAATGTTCGGCTCAAAAGAAGCACAGAAAATTCCAACGCAAAGCTCACCACAAAAATTTTAAAAAAATAGTCGTGAATAAAATATGTTTTTGCAAATTTAAATGTATTTAATATGAAGCAGAAGCAGAATAATATGAATGAAATGACGTGAAATGATTGTTTGAAAAGAAAGAATTGCATATCAGACTGAACTTACAGAGATTATAATATTGCAGCACGCAACATCATGTTCGCAGCGTGGGACGCTGAAGAGTACGGACTAATCGGATCAACTGAGTACGTAGAGGAGTTCGTGCAGCAACTGGGTGAGTATTTGCAAACATGACGACAAGATCTTAGCCAACTCTGTTTCTATCATTTTCGCGCGCTCTCTTCTTTTATCTAGCCGTCTAAAGAAAGGAAGAGAGCGCGCGAAAGTGAGAGAAACATAGTCAGATAAGATCTTGTCATCATAAACGCCCATTCATTTCTAGGGTTCTTTTATTGGAATGGGTTTGTATCATTTTCAGATATGTTTCACGTGCGCTATACATACGAGCCATATAGTGTACATGAAAAATATCTGAAAATGATACAAGTCCATTCCAATAAGATAACGCTATTCACTACCGGCATAGAGGGCATAATTGATAGTTGAACTATTTAATGTATATATATTTGTATATATATATAATGTATATATATATATATGTACTGTAACTATTTAATGTACTGTATGGATTGTATATCACACGTCTTCTGAGAGAATACATGACCACGATTAACCAGGAGCCGAAAGTTTGAGCAATATCCAAGACATGTTTATGCTAGAGTATATTGGAGATGAGTAAACTTTAGGTGTTGGCCATTTTTCAAAGAACCGGCTTTTAGGCATTTTCCGGTTCCTCACCCGGCCCTGCCGTATTTCGTCTCCCAGATGTGCTACAATGCTGGCATTGGGCTCAAAATGTGCAGAAAATTATTTCAAACAACTTTCATGTTAGCATTAAGTTGGTCCGACTTTGTTTCTATGAGGAAAAACATGAAAGAGTAGATGCAAAAGTACAAAATAATGTATACTGGATCCGTAACCCCCCATGTTACTCAGATTTTTATTTCATATTTGATATCTACAATATCGATATAGTCTAGGAAACATTTGGTTCGCAGGGGTTGTGTAAGGTTTTATAAGAGAGCATTCGCGATAGAATCGACAACTTTGAGGCCTGCCGGGACGTAGGAATTCATATATCTTTTCTCACGAAAACATAGTATTTAGTACTTCTAATCAAGCTCTATCGAATAGCGTTGGCCGTTTTTCGATAAAAAATGTTTCAGCCACGGCATGGGCCTAAATTTTGCGGAGCCTCGCTTTTTTCGAAAAACACCCATCTTTGACGGCGGTTTTCGGCCTTTTCCAGTAAAGATAAAAATTGTCAACAGACAAATGAAAGAGCTTAGTTCGGGGAACATTTTTCTTTCTTTCTGGTGGTCAAAAAGTCCAAAACTTTCTCAGGAAATCAACTTTTGTGAAAATTTCGACAAATCGCTTAAAACCAAAAACGTAATGAGTTTTCATGCTTAATCAATTTGTCCATATGGGTACTCTTTTCCGCCAAAAAATGAAGGTCATAAAGCCTTGCGCTGTAATTACGGTGTCGTTTAAGTAAAAACCGTCAATGGGGTCCTGTGTAGAAATAATAGTTCCCATATGTCAATAGGGCTCATTTGCGTCCAAAATGAACAAAAACATTATAAAAACATGTTTACACATGAGAACTACATAAGCTTCCTGTCTATTCGGTCATAGACTCGATTTGAAGAAATTGAGGACTTTTGCCTGGAATTGCACAAGGGAGTCGGAATCAGGCTACCATTCAAGGTCAAACATACGAACTAACATGTAATTGATGTAATTGTAATTCCGACGACGTTTTGTAAAGAATGGGCATTAAAATGCAATTGCATCGCTCTGAGAGCCGAAAAAAGCTGTAATACGACAATATATGCAGAAATTACAAAATCGATACGTGTGTGGGATCATGTTATAGAGAATCATGTGCTGAACATTTTATCTGTTGAAAGTAAGCTTCTATCTTTTCATCGAAGCGCTCTACAGAGCCTGGAAGTTGGCCAGAAATAGGCTAGAATCCCCCGAAAGCGCGCGCTCTAACCGTCTGCCGCTCTCGCCGCCCGACCTCCCTCTCCCTCCCCTACATTTATCGCTTCCTCGCGCTCCTCCACCTTCGTATTCTCCCAACTTCCAGGCTCCGTAGAGCGCTTTAATGAAAAGATAGAGGCTTACTTTCAACAGATAAAATGTTCAGCACATCATTCTCTATAACATGATCCCATTCACGTATCGATTTTGTAATTTCTGCATATATTGTCGTATTACAGCTTTTTTCGGCTCTCAGAGCGATGCAATTGCATTTTAATGTCCATTCTTTACAAAACGTCGTCGGAATTACAATTACATCAATTACATGTTAGTTCGTATGCTTGACCTTGAATGGTATCCTGATTCCGACTCCCTTGTGCAATTCCAGGCAAAAGTCCTCAATTTCTTCAAATCGAGTCTATGACCGAATAGACAGGAAGCTTATGTAGTTCTCATGTGTAAACATGTTTTTATAATGTTTTTGTTCATTTTGGACGCAAATGAGCCCTATTGACATATGGGAACTATTATTTCTACACAGGACCCCATTGACGGTTTTTACTTAAACGACACCGTAATTACAGCGCAAGGCTTTATGACCTTCATTTTTTGGCGGAAAAGAGTACCCATATGGACAAATTGATTAAGCATGAAAACCCATTACGTTTTTGGTTTTAAGCGATTTGTCGAAATTTTCACAAAAGTTGATTTCCTGAGAAAGTTTTGGACTTTTTGACCACCAGAAAGAAAGAAAAATGTTCCCCGAACTAAGCTCTTTCATTTGTCTGTTGACAATTTTTTAATATCTTTACTGGAAAAGGCCGAAAACCGCCGTCAAAGATGGGTGTTTTTCGAAAAAAGCGAGGCTCCGCAAAATTTAGGCCCATGCCGTGGCTGAAAAAATTTTTTTATCGAAAAACGGCCAACGCTATTCGATAGAGCTTGATTAGAAGTACTAAATACTATGTTTTTGTGAGAAAAAAAAATGAATTCCTACGTCTCGGTGGATGTCGAGTCTTTCCTGATTCCCCTCATAAGGCTTCGAAATGACGAAATTCAGAACTTCGAGATAATTTGGATCATACATATTCATATTTAAAGCGAAAACAGATCTATTTTGGACAGTTTCCGACTATTCTAATATGAAGGAGTGTGATAACACTGAAAAACGCCGAGTTTCACTCATTTCTAAAAATTCGATTTTCACGGTCTCTAAAATCTCAAGTTTGCGTGTTGCTAACTTCAAATATTCGAATTCAATTTTCAATTTTCGTGCCAAATCGTACAATATGTACCGCCATGAGTTAGATAGGTGCCACAATGGTTCCCAAATAACAGTATTGGCAGAGATATTAGTGCCTGAAAACGCTGTTTTGACAGCTCCTGCTACGAAATATATTTCACTATGGAATCCTTTTGGCTAAAATTGAGCTGATTTTTATTGAGTAATGTGTTATTTGTCGAAATATGTCGATTGGAAGTCATTACAGTTATTCATGCTGTTTTTTTCAAAAAATTCGATTTTCTCCATGGTGAAAATTTTGATTTTTTAGATCATCAAAATATAAAAGTTTTCTTGCATTTTCTGATCCCTATATGCGAAGATTCTCCAACACCATACATTACCCAATATTTTGCCCAAACATGACTTTTTTTCTAAATAATTATATTTTTATACTCTTAAAGCAGGGTTTTCAGGCACGAATATCTCTGTCAATGCTGTTATTTGGGAACCATTGTGGCACCTATCTAACTCATCGCGGTACATACTGTACGATTTGGTACGAAAATTGGAAATTGAATTCGAATATTTGAAGTTAGCAACAAAGTTGGGATTTTAGAGACCGTGAAAATCGAATTTTTAGAAATGAGTGAAACTCGGCGTTTTTCACCGTTATCACACTCCTTCATATGAGAATAGTCGGAAACTGTCCAAAAATTGATCTGTTTTCCCTTTAAATATGAATATGTATGATCCGAATTATCTCGAAGTTCTGAATTTCGTCATTTCGAAGCCTTATAAAACCTTACACAACCCTGCAGATATCGAACCAAATGTTTTCTAGACTATATCGATATCAAATATGAAATAAAAATCTGGGTAACAGGGGGTTACGGATCCAGTATACATTATTTTGTACTTTTGCATCTACTCTTTCATGTTTTTCATGATAAAAACAAAGTCGGACCAACTTCATGCTAACATGAAAGTTGTTTGAAATAATTTTCCGCACATTCACCTTGTAGCACACCTGGGAGAGGACATACGGCAGGGCCGGGTGAGGAACCGGAAAATGTCTAAAAGCCGGTTCTTGGAAACATGGCCAACACCAAAAGTTTACTCATGTCCAATATACTCTAGCATAAATATGTCTTGGATATTGCTCAAACTTTCGGCTCCCAGTTTCTCAGGGGGTCAGTTTTCATGCATTCTCTCAGAAGATGTGTGATATAAACGTATGAAATGCAGGAAATCGAGTTGTGGCCTATCTCAACATGGACTGTTTCCAAGGCAATTTCACGTTGTGGGTCTCACATTCGAATCGTTGTTGGGTGTTTTTGTCAACAGTGTCCATTGATTCAATATCTGTTTTTCGAATGGTTTAAAGGAGGACTGTAGGCAAAGTTCAACTTTGGACCCTTTCATATCGATGGCCAAGCTCCTCTTAACGATTAAAGGCTCCAAAACAAATTACATTAATATCTCTACTCTAAACAGAGTTATGATTAGTTGGCTGAGTGCCATGGACGCTTGATGGGCCAGGGAAGTGCGCGAATTCAAATATCTGGAGGATTTTTCAAAAACTGGTGGGAATCGAACCCGCAACCTTCCGTTCACGAGACAGGTGCTCTGCCACTGAGCCAATCACGTATGGTTGTCAACCCTCCTAGATCGCGCTATGGACTTTGGAGGGTGGAACCTCCCTTCTATCGATGTGGCTACTTTGCCGAGAGTCCTCCTTTAATCATCAGAGCATTGAAACGTAGACTGTTTCTCAAAATAGTGTTGTCATATCTAAAATGGAAAAGCAAAAGCAAAGATGTCACAATAATTGAAGGGACGGTAGCACGATTTCATCGTTGCGCGATCTGGCAGTCGACGTCGCCAAGCGGATTCCGAATCACGTCGAGGAGGAGGTGAAAGAGGGAAGGAAGACTCTCTACGACACATTGTGAGATACTAAATAAATGATCTCGATTTTTTTATGTACTACCTCGCCGATGAAATGTGAAAGAAAATGAGCAGATGAGGAGAGTTATTTCTTGCAAAGCCATTCCTTGTCATCAATTATGAATTGTGCTTCGTATTCGCGAACTACTGATATTTTTTATTTGGCATTTGCATATTTCGAGGGCTCGCATGAGTCCCGGTCAGGACGACCATCCTGCCATAAGCATTCCCGCAGGCAACTCGGATCATTCAGCGTTCCCCACTTTCGCAGGTAAATTGATGATGCTTCGATATATTACTTAATGTTATAAATTTCCCCATTACAACTGCGTGGATGTCTTCGCGTCGGTTGCGTTTCACCGTTAATTATTTCATTTTGATACATTTCAAATAGTGATCACTCTTCACTTCCACTGATGATGCAAAAATGGCTGACATAATTCTAGCAATTCGATACTAATCCAATCGTATTTGAAAATGCACAAGGTAAATTATTGGGTCGCAGACCGACTTAATGGATCAACTGATGATACTCATTTCAAAATAACATGAAAATTGATTCTCTCAGGCGTTCCAGTGATCGATTTCAATATGATGAATGCGACAAAGAACACCTTCCCGCTGTATCATTCGCTCTTCGAGACGCCATTCGTGAACGAGCATATGACGCCGTATTCGTAAAGGTCAGACAATTCAGGGAGGATCTGGAACAGCAATTTTTCGAAAATATGATGTCTGGGGTAGTTTTTCATGCTGATGACGATGGTGGACTTCATTTTGCATAATTGACCTCTAATGACGGACTACGGTGCCCATATAAAATGCGAAAATTTTGGTTTATTTGATCAGTAGAGAGTTAGAGTGGCACTAGAAACTTCAAAATTGTTTTCCCGGGGTGTTTTTTCATTCTCTACACGATGGAATGATTGAAATCATCGTTTGAGAGATCCTTCATTGGTTTTGGAAGATAATTCATGGCTAATACTCAAAAGTAGACGGTGCCATTTGGTGTGAACATAGAGTATCTAGTAAGATGGCCGTAATCCAATTTTGGTGCAATTACAACTAAGACATTTCCAGTTATGCACTTTTCAATTTTCCGAGTTCACGAACTACGCACGACTTGGTCTCTCGCTCAGCGAGCTGCGGGTTCGATCCCCGCAGGTGCGCTAATTTTGCAACGGCTTCAACATCTCTCTGTCCATGATTCTCTAACCCGTGTTGTGCAGATAGCACACCATCACCGTCCAACTAACTCCTTCTGCTGTTCACGTTTGGTGCCACTTTTCCTAGTTGATTCTTTTATCGCGTAATTGATTTATCCATGCATTTTTATGATTCGTTTTTGCGATCGTTTAATGTTTAAAGAATGGATGAACCCGATTTGTGCGTCTTTTCTCGCTTTCATAGCCCCTTCATTTCCACAAGTGTATTGGCCCGAGGACGTGTATTGGGGGTTCCTGATTCCCCTCATAAGGCTTCGAAATGACGAAATTCAGAACTTCGAGATAATTTGGATCATACATATTCATATTTAAAGCGAAAACAGATCTATTTTGGACAGTTTCCGACTATTCTAATATGAAGGAGTGTGATAACACTGAAAAACGCCGAGTTTCACTCATTTCTAAAAATTCGATTTTCACGGTCTCTAAAATCTCAAGTTTGCGTGTTGCTAACTTCAAATATTCGAATTCAATTTTCAATTTTCGTGCCAAATCGTACAATATGTACCGCCATGAGTTAGATAGGTGCCACAATGGTTCCCAAATAACAGTATTGGCAGAGATATTAGTGCCTGAAAACGCTGTTTTGACAGCTCCTGCTACGAAATATATTTCACTATGGAATCCTTTTGGCTAAAATTGAGCTGATTTTTATTGAGTAATGTGTTATTTGTCGAAATATGTCGATTGGAAGTCATTACAGTTATTCATGCTGTTTTTTTCAAAAAATTCGATTTTCTCCATGGTGAAAATTTTGATTTTTTAGATCATCAAAATATAAAAGTTTTCTTGCATTTTCTGATCCCTATATGCGAAGATTCTCCAACACCATACATTACCCAATATTTTGCCCAAACATGACTTTTTTTCTAAATAATTATATTTTTATACTCTTAAAGCAGGGTTTTCAGGCACGAATATCTCTGTCAATGCTGTTATTTGGGAACCATTGTGGCACCTATCTAACTCATCGCGGTACATACTGTACGATTTGGTACGAAAATTGGAAATTGAATTCGAATATTTGAAGTTAGCAACAAAGTTGGGATTTTAGAGACCGTGAAAATCGAATTTTTAGAAATGAGTGAAACTCGGCGTTTTTCACCGTTATCACACTCCTTCATATGAGAATAGTCGGAAACTGTCCAAAAATTGATCTGTTTTCCCTTTAAATATGAATATGTATGATCCGAATTATCTCGAAGTTCTGAATTTCGTCATTTCGAAGCCTTATAAAACCTTACACAACCCTGCAGATATCGAACCAAATGTTTTCTAGACTATATCGATATCAAATATGAAATAAAAATCTGGGTAACAGGGGGTTACGGATCCAGTATACATTATTTTGTACTTTTGCATCTACTCTTTCATGTTTTTCATGATAAAAACAAAGTCGGACCAACTTCATGCTAACATGAAAGTTGTTTGAAATAATTTTCCGCACATTCACCTTGTAGCACACCTGGGAGAGGACATACGGCAGGGCCGGGTGAGGAACCGGAAAATGTCTAAAAGCCGGTTCTTGGAAACATGGCCAACACCAAAAGTTTACTCATGTCCAATATACTCTAGCATAAATATGTCTTGGATATTGCTCAAACTTTCGGCTCCCAGTTTCTCAGGGGGTCAGTTTTCATGCATTCTCTCAGAAGATGTGTGATATAAACGTATGAAATGCAGGAAATCGAGTTGTGGCCTATCTCAACATGGACTGTTTCCAAGGCAATTTCACGTTGTGGGTCTCACATTCGAATCGTTGTTGGGTGTTTTTGTCAACAGTGTCCATTGATTCAATATCTGTTTTTCGAATGGTTTAAAGGAGGACTGTAGGCAAAGTTCAACTTTGGACCCTTTCATATCGATGGCCAAGCTCCTCTTAACGATTAAAGGCTCCAAAACAAATTACATTAATATCTCTACTCTAAACAGAGTTATGATTAGTTGGCTGAGTGCCATGGACGCTTGATGGGCCAGGGAAGTGCGCGAATTCAAATATCTGGAGGATTTTTCAAAAACTGGTGGGAATCGAACCCGCAACCTTCCGTTCACGAGACAGGTGCTCTGCCACTGAGCCAATCACGTATGGTTGTCAACCCTCCTAGATCGCGCTATGGACTTTGGAGGGTGGAACCTCCCTTCTATCGATGTGGCTACTTTGCCGAGAGTCCTCCTTTAATCATCAGAGCATTGAAACGTAGACTGTTTCTCAAAATAGTGTTGTCATATCTAAAATGGAAAAGCAAAAGCAAAGATGTCACAATAATTGAAGGGACGGTAGCACGATTTCATCGTTGCGCGATCTGGCAGTCGACGTCGCCAAGCGGATTCCGAATCACGTCGAGGAGGAGGTGAAAGAGGGAAGGAAGACTCTCTACGACACATTGTGAGATACTAAATAAATGATCTCGATTTTTTTATGTACTACCTCGCCGATGAAATGTGAAAGAAAATGAGCAGATGAGGAGAGTTATTTCTTGCAAAGCCATTCCTTGTCATCAATTATGAATTGTGCTTCGTATTCGCGAACTACTGATATTTTTTATTTGGCATTTGCATATTTCGAGGGCTCGCATGAGTCCCGGTCAGGACGACCATCCTGCCATAAGCATTCCCGCAGGCAACTCGGATCATTCAGCGTTCCCCACTTTCGCAGGTAAATTGATGATGCTTCGATATATTACTTAATGTTATAAATTTCCCCATTACAACTGCGTGGATGTCTTCGCGTCGGTTGCGTTTCACCGTTAATTATTTCATTTTGATACATTTCAAATAGTGATCACTCTTCACTTCCACTGATGATGCAAAAATGGCTGACATAATTCTAGCAATTCGATACTAATCCAATCGTATTTGAAAATGCACAAGGTAAATTATTGGGTCGCAGACCGACTTAATGGATCAACTGATGATACTCATTTCAAAATAACATGAAAATTGATTCTCTCAGGCGTTCCAGTGATCGATTTCAATATGATGAATGCGACAAAGAACACCTTCCCGCTGTATCATTCGCTCTTCGAGACGCCATTCGTGAACGAGCATATGACGCCGTATTCGTAAAGGTCAGACAATTCAGGGAGGATCTGGAACAGCAATTTTTCGAAAATATGATGTCTGGGGTAGTTTTTCATGCTGATGACGATGGTGGACTTCATTTTGCATAATTGACCTCTAATGACGGACTACGGTGCCCATATAAAATGCGAAAATTTTGGTTTATTTGATCAGTAGAGAGTTAGAGTGGCACTAGAAACTTCAAAATTGTTTTCCCGGGGTGTTTTTTCATTCTCTACACGATGGAATGATTGAAATCATCGTTTGAGAGATCCTTCATTGGTTTTGGAAGATAATTCATGGCTAATACTCAAAAGTAGACGGTGCCATTTGGTGTGAACATAGAGTATCTAGTAAGATGGCCGTAATCCAATTTTGGTGCAATTACAACTAAGACATTTCCAGTTATGCACTTTTCAATTTTCCGAGTTCACGAACTACGCACGACTTGGTCTCTCGCTCAGCGAGCTGCGGGTTCGATCCCCGCAGGTGCGCTAATTTTGCAACGGCTTCAACATCTCTCTGTCCATGATTCTCTAACCCGTGTTGTGCAGATAGCACACCATCACCGTCCAACTAACTCCTTCTGCTGTTCACGTTTGGTGCCACTTTTCCTAGTTGATTCTTTTATCGCGTAATTGATTTATCCATGCATTTTTATGATTCGTTTTTGCGATCGTTTAATGTTTAAAGAATGGATGAACCCGATTTGTGCGTCTTTTCTCGCTTTCATAGCCCCTTCATTTCCACAAGTGTATTGGCCCGAGGACCATGCGATGGATTGCGAACAAAACTATTTTCAATAGTATTCATTATCAATATTATTATGTCAGAATATTTATTAATAAAGCTAAGTTAAGGTTGTTTGATGTTTCTCCGCCCGCCCATTGTGGAAATTCACATGTCAAATATGGAGCTAAGAGCATCGCAGATATAATTCTGATGAGAGGAGGAATAGTTGTTGATTGGAGCGATTCTCGAAGCAATTCTTCCCGAACTCGACTGAATTTTCAACAACAATGTTTAGAAACAAAAGTTCATCGTTTGTTAAAGTTATGTTAGCTTTTTCTAAAACTGTTTTTAAACGATATCATCTTTACTTTTCAAGGACTTGCTCTTCTCATTAAAACTAAATTGAGAATCCATTGCAAAATTAGCACACCATTGCAAAAGACACAGCGGGGATCGAACCCGCAGCTCGCTGAGCGAGAGACCAAGTAGCTACCAATTGAGCCACCTGAGCCATGGAACTTCGAAGCCAAGTGAGCTCCCTTGTTCGATGACTATAGAGCGAGGGATGCGTAGTTCGTGAACTCAGAAAATTGAAAAGTGCATAACTGGAAATGTCTTAGTTGTAATTGCACCAAAATTGGATTACGGCCATCTTACTAGATACTCTACGTTCACACCAAATGGCGCCGTCTACTTTTGAGTTTTAGCCATGAATTATCTTCCAAAACCAATGAAGGATC
Source organism: Pristionchus mayeri (assembly GCA_036245805.1). NCBI lineage: Eukaryota > Metazoa > Nematoda > Chromadorea > Rhabditida > Neodiplogasteridae > Pristionchus > Pristionchus mayeri. The sequence goes on from BTRK01000006.1 coordinate 13,287,097, forward strand.
TCTCAAACGATGATTTCAATCATTCCATCGTGTAGGGAATGAAAAAAAGACCCCGGGAAAACAATTTTGAAGTTTCTAGTGCCACTCTAACTCTCTACTGATCAAATAAACCAAAATTTGCGCACTTTATATGGGCACCGTAGTCAGTCATTAGAGGTCAATTATGCAAAATGAAGTCCACCATCGTCATCAGCATGAAAAACTACCCCGGAATACATAATTTCGAAAAATTGCTGTTCAAACGTTTGTTCGAGTCTTAGGAGTACGGCGTCATATGTACGACAAGCCAGATTTCGCAGTGAGTAATTAGCCAGTCGGAGTCCGGCATGTTACGATTTTCCCTGAAATGTGGATGTTCCGCAATCTTGTGTTGCCACTTGCATGTCGATTCAGATGCACAGTAACATCGGTCGGTACTGGGCTGAACTTGCGCACACTCTGGCCGACTCGCCCGTTCTGCCTATTAACGTGACCAGGATTGCCTCTGAGATTTTCGGGAGCTATGCCATTGAGTTGAAGAAGGTATTGGTTGACATTTTGGAAGGTTCTTATATCTATTGTTGTGTATTTAGGCTCTTGTTGAGCTTCCCGAGGATCCAAATCTCATCGAAGCTAAACCGCAAGCAAACTTGTTCGGTAAGGCAGCTGAGGTTGCTCACATTATTATAATACCAATTATTTTTGAATAATTTTAGAAGTTCTTGAATCACGCACATCGATTTGCCGAAGACACTCACCATGCGGAAAATGCGAATGATCAAAAGCAGTTACGTGGTATCAATGAACGGATCATGATGCGAGTTTTCATTTGAAATTTTTATTTGGAATTAAGAAAATTGGCAAACAATAAAAAGTAATTTGAAACAAAAAACAACAACAGAACTGAGCGATGTTTCATTAATCCGCGCGGTGCTCCGGGCTCCCCGGCGAATCGCCATGTACTCTACGCAGTATCTGATAAGAACAGGTACGCCGGCAGGACCCTTCCGGCTGTGTATGATGCGGTGAGCCCTTACTGTTAACCAAAGTTCCCGATGCATCTAGTTACGGGTTGTAAAATTAAAGCGTTCGGTGAAAGAACGCGAGTAATTTCATAAATTTCCAGATCGATGAGTACAACGAAACGGCTGACAAAAATAATGCGGGAAGGAAGGTGAGACGGAAATTCTCATTGGACCAGTGTATCTCACACTCAGAACAAACATTCAAGTTACATGCACAAATAAAAAAACATTTCGTTTCAGGTCGCAGAACCAATATCCATCATCTACCATTCCGTCCACTGCGCAATCAATACACTGAAACACTTCTTCTGAAATTACTCCCTCCGTGAACGATAAAAAATCATGTATTTTCAACCCTCGCGACTTTGCATACAAGCAACAATAAATATACACACCATGTTCATTCCCCTCCGCTATTCGGGTCACTGCACCCAAACCTTGACCGCCAATCAATCCTTATCAGCTGGCAAACATCGAGCGTTGAATGATAGCGGTTCAGTCCTATCTGACCTATTATTTGATCACAACAACTGTCAAAACTATGCCTTCCACATTTTTTTCAAATGCTTCAATCATTCTTTCTATGCTCCGTCATACTTCATGCACAGAACAAGTTTTCCATTATATATCCCTATATCATGCCTTTTCGTTCATTTTTCAGAATATCCTTATTCATAACATATTCGTAATCTCGCTCACGAAGATGGTTTGGGAAAAGTTAGCCTTACTTGGTATTCTTCTCGTATTCTTCGCCATCACAGAGGGAAAGGAAAACAATCAGGGTACGAAATATTCTTTGATCCGGTGATCAATTCACATGATATTAAATGTCCGATTTCCGTATTATTTACTTTAATATAAGTTGGAAAATTGCAGATGCGTATGTCCATATCGGTCGCGTGCTTCAGCATGCTATCAGCGGCGAAAACATCAAGGCAAATTTGAGGGCGCTTACGAAGGAACCACATCAGGTTGATTCCAAATTAGATTTTATAAAGGGTCGATTTCAATACAATACAATACAATATTTATTCAAGCTTCAGGTGGTCTGCCTGTTGAATGATGCTAGTCTTCCACAAAACGGAGTTGTTTCTGCACAGTGTTTCCCAGTTCGGTCATGATACCTTTGCTATTTCGCCCCTCCATCTTAACTTTGGTCAGGGGATCTTGGTTTATCTAATGGTGTTCAGTTCGTTATTATCTTCGTCCAACGGTCATCTTGTGCTGTCGCTATCCTTCTCGCCCAATTCCATTTTCTGCACATCGCCCGCACGCGGATATCTTGAAGGGGAACTTTCATCGCAAGCCATTCGTTAGTCTTCCTGTCAAGTCTCGAGACTCCAGCCATCTTTCGCATCATTGCTGGCTGTGCAACAATTATCCGCGTTCTCTCCTTCTTAGTCAAACTCCAACATTCGCAGCCATAAAGAAAACTTGGCTCGATACACATTCGGAACACTTTGGTTTTTAATGCCATCTCCACTCCTCGGCTTGTCAAAAAATCATTGAACTTGTTAAACGATCTCCAAGCACCGCCGATTCTTCGGTTCAATTCGAGCATCCAGTCCTGGTCGAATGATAATCGCACTCCGAGATATATAAAGTGAGTCACATATGTTAGTTGGTTTCCATCGATATGTTGGGGGACTTGGGCAGCATTTGTCATCATAACAGTCTTTCTTTGATTGATTTCAAGTCCGACTTGCTTACTTGCCGCGCAAAGTTGGCTGAGCATAATTTTGATTTCTTTCGGGCAGTGGGAAATTAATACGATATCGTCTGCATAGCGAAGATGGTTCATTTTCATTCCGTCCATTTTTATCCCATATTGGTCCCAGATGAGTGATCGGAAAATATCTTCTACAACAGCGTTGAAGAGATGTGGACTCAAGGGATCACCCTGCCTTACTCCTCGTTCAATTCGAATCGGAACCTTGTCGTTACCAACACGGACAGAAACGCAACTGTTGTTATATACGTATCGAAGAGTGTTGATAATTTTCGGGTGGATTCCGTGAGAGAAGATAGCCTCCCACACCTTATGGAATTCAACTGAGTCGAAAGCCTTCTTGTAATCAATAAATACAAAGTACACTGGAAAGCAGTACTCCTCCGATCGGCTTATGAGTTCTGAGAGCGCATGAATATGATCAATTGTTGAAAAGTTCCTTCTGAAGCCAGCTTGTTCTTTGCCTTGGTTCATTGATAGTTGACGTTCTATCCTTGCATCAAGCACGGAAGCGAATAACTTGTACATAATGTTCATGAGAGATATCGGGCGGTAATTGGAAACATCCAGAACATTCCCTTTTTTGAATATTAAGGATATGGTCGCATCCGAGAGTCCATCTGGTACGCATTCATCGTTCACCCACTTGTTGAAAAGATCGGTTAAGCTCATCATATCAATTCCGCATTTAAAATATTCCGCTTTGACTTTGTCCGGTCCAGGCGATTTATCATTTTTCAGCCTCTCTATCCCTCGTTTAACCTCACTGAGTAATATTGGCAGAAAACGATCTTCAGATTGGATTTTCGTGCGAGTAGGTCTCATCGTTCGCTTGAATAACCCGTTGTAGAAATTCTTTACGACTCCATTGATTTCAACTTTGCTATTTGCGACAGTGCCGTCTTCCTTTTCTAATTGGCTTATTTGGGTTCGCCCAATCTGAGACGCTTGTAATGCTCGTTTTGTACTTTTGCCATAATAAACTGCATTCCGCACCGTCCGAAGATGGCCTTGGTATAAATCGTCTTTGATTGACACACGAAGTGCTTTTCCAGTTAACGAGAAGTTGATTCTATTTAATGGCGTTGGGTTGGCTAGTCGCAATCTCCTTCTTTCTTCAAACAATCTTTTCGTCTTGGCTGAGAAACGTTCTTTGGATGGTATAGGAATCATTGATGATTGAGCAGTCTTAATAAGAGTTTCTTTGATGTGCTCGTATGAGTCGAATGCCCTTCTCGGTATTGTGTGTATTGCGGATGTAAATTGTGTCCTGGAGAATTCTTGTAGCTTCGCACTTGACGAAAGCGAGGGCGTACACTTGAATCAAATCTCATTTTCGCAATGAGTAATCGGTGGTCGCTTGTGTAATCGAATCTTCCGACAATTGACACATCAAGTACTGTAGAAAGGGTTCGAGCCATAATGAAATCAATCTGGTTCTTTGTGCTCATGTTGGGGGACAGCCACGTCCACTTCCTGCTTTCTCGTTTTTCAAATCTTGTGTTGAGGAGATAAAACTGATGCTCCGTGCAAAATTCGACGAGCCTTTGGCCTCGATTGTTTCTCTCTCCCAGACCGTGGCGACCGACGTACTCTTCAGACTGCCTTGATCCTACCTTCGCATTGAAATCACCGAGCATTATCAGTCGCCATGTTCCACCCCCCGGCGGACGATCTCGACGGGTGGAATTACAGGGTGTCCAAAAAGTATTGTTACACGGATAAAACCATGTATCTTTCTTTAAAAGCAACATAGACAACTCAAACGGGGCACAGTATTTATCAGTGACCATATGAACATAACAATGCACGATCACTCGATCTGGCCTCCATTGGCCGCGATGACCTCTCTGAGACGACGAGGGACCGAGTCGATGACGGCCCGCAGGTAAGGGACGTCGATCTTCTCCCATGCCTTGAGAAGGGCTGCCTTGAGGGAATCGCGGTTCTTGTGGCGAGTAGAGCAGGCCTCCTTCTCCAACACTGACCAAATGCTGAAGTCCAGAGGGTTGAGATCGGGGGAGTTCGAGGGCCATTCCTCACTCGAGATGAAGTCGGGCAGATGGGCGCGACACCATGCCTGCGTCACTTTTGCCGAGTGAGCAGGCGCTGAATCCTGTTGGAAGGTCCAGCGAGCCCCTTTGAAGTGGGAGCGGGACCAGGGGAGAAGGGCCTTCTGGAGAATTGCCCTGGTGTAGTACTCCTTGTTGATCTTGACCCCGGGATCCACGAACACGAGAGGAGTCTTGCCCGTCGAGCACACACCAGCCCAAACCATCAGTGCCTGGGGGTGGGCAATGCGAGAGATGGTTCTACCTCTGGCGTCAGCTTGCTGAGGAGACTTGGCGATGATCCTGGTGTTCTGACTGTTGTAGACCTCCTCGACTGAGAACAGCTTCTCGTCAGAGTAAACGGTAGTCAAGTGCTCCCCACGATCGGCCCGCTGAAGGAGCAGCTTGCATCTCTCCAGGCGCTTCTGCTTGTGGACATCAGTGAGGCCATGGCCCTTTCTCATCTTGTAAGGGTAGGACTTGAGAAGAGAATGAACGATGGCACACACGGATCCTTTGGAGATTTTGAGATCCTTAGCCATCTTCCTGATGGATCGTTTGGCATTGCGATTCACTCTCTTCTCCACGATTCTCCTGTTCTTCTGAGTGAGAGCGGTCTTGGGTCTTCCTGATCTTGGACGGTCCTTCGCAGTGCCCAACTGCTTGAAACGGGAGATGGTGCGATAGACTGTCATTCGGGAAATACGAAGCTTCCTCCTGATGGAATCTGGGGGGTCGCCGAGGGTCCAAAGGTTGATAATAGTTTGACGATAGCGATTTGGACGAACCATGACTATGGGAAACTAATTAGTAGGTTCCCTCAACGCACCGAAGGGTGGGCTCAAACGTGTTATTACAGGTTTTGACAACTCGACCTACATGTTAAAAAAATTCGCATTTCAAAAGTGTAACAATACTTTTTGGACACCCTGTAGCAATGAGAGCTCTAAGATCATTCATAATGCTAAGGTATTCCTGGTCGGTGTGCGCGCTTGTTGGAGCGTAAGCGTTGATAATTCGGACACCAGTGAGAGGGAGCTCAAGGTAGGATATACGATCGCTAATTGAGTGGAAAATGGAGTTTTTTGCCCAATGACTGGCCACTAGGAATCCAGTCCCACTAGCAGAGCGGGTTCCGAAACCGACTAGAAGGTTATTGGAACCAGCTAGCGTTAGAGAGGTCAAGCCAGGCCTTCTAATTTCCTGTAGGCCAATGACATCAAAGGGGATTGTACTCACTGCATCCTCCAACTCAGCAACTCTGTCGTCCTTCCTCAGGGTGCGCACATTGCACGTTCCAATCCGCAGAGTGACAACTTGCATCCGGTTCGGACAGGCTACCACCGACGGTTGTCCAAGCTACGTCGGGGGGGGGGGGGGTACAGTTAATCAATAGGGATACAGTTAATCAATAGGGTACAGTTAATCAATAGGGTCGATTTCACTATTGATTAACTGTATCAGTTTTAGAATGTGCGTTACATCCGATACATTTTCAGGCAGGAACGAAGGCCAACGAGCGAGTAGCGAGAACTATAGAGAATATGTACAAGGACGCCGGATTGCAAAGTGATTTAATTTTTTTTTCATTTGCTCATATCACGTGTCTTCTGAGAGATCGCAGGTGGCGTTTGACAAAATGTTTAAGAGACATTCCACGAGAAAACGCACCTTTCGACGGATGGCTTTTTTGAAACCCCCCTCAATATTTCACTGGTGAAGTTCCCATACCGAGTGCTGATATTTGGCCCAATATGAAGGGCTCTGGTGCACTTTCCGAAAAATGCCACACCCGGTCCAAAAAAAATCGAAAATTTCACATTTTTGAAAAGTACGATATTATAGGTTTTTTAGGTCTACTTTTTTATAAAAATAACGAAAAACATACTATGAAAGCGATCCGATGCTGATAAAGTGTTGAAAACGCCGATTTTCGACGATTTTTGGAAGTCCTGAAAAGTTTATAATGCACTTTGCAAAAAATCATTTCCGATTGGTTTGGAAGTCATCTGGCGAACTTTAGTTTTTCGAAAATTTCGATCCATTTTGAAAATAATGAAAAAATATTTTTCGCCAGATGGCTTCCAAACCAATCGGAAATGATTATATCCGTTGGATATAGTAATTCTGAGCGAAAAATGACGTTGTTGAACTTCAAATAGCAATCTCAGAGTTTACCAAAATCGCAAAATTTCGAAAATTTTGAAAAATATCGCATTTTCCCGAGTTTTCAAATCATGATAGTGTTCAATTGAGCAGTATATGTATAAAAATGATGTAAATATGCATAAGAAATAAATAACACGTAATATGACGATTGAAAACCTAATTATGACGAAAAAATATCGATATTTGGGAAATCAGAGAAATTTGGAATTTCCAAAAGTGCAAAAGTGCGTTCACTTTATCAGCATCGGATCGCTTTAAAAGTATGTTTTTCGTTATTTTTATAAAAAAATAGACCTAAAAAACCTATAATATCGTACTTTTCAAAAATTTGAAATTTTCGATTTTTTTTGGACCGGGTGTGGCATTTTTCGGGAAGTGCACCCGAGCCCTTCACATTGGGCCAAATATCAGCACTCGGTATGGGTGTACTCGGTATATATCTTCACCAGCGAAATATTGAGGAGGGCTGCAAAAAAGTCATCCTGGAGTTGGTACGTTTTCTCGTGGAATGTCTCTTAAACTACTCAGATCTTGGTCCCACTATCACGGTTGATGCCCCCAAGTACTAGATTTTTTTCTATTAGTGTTGTAGAGCCGGAATATCAAAACTGCCTAAAAGCCGGCTCTTGAAATTTCAAAAATTCAAAAATTCATATCTTTCTTCAAAGTTGAGCAAAAGAGTCGTTCAAAAAAGAGAAATGACCGTCGTCACGGGCTAAGCAAGTTTAATGTTGATGGTTTTTCTGTGCCTTATAGGCAAAAATAAGAAAATGCGAAAAATTCAATTTTCGCACTATAAAAACAGTGGTTTTCGGGGTGTAGCGGATTTTTCGGTTACAATTCTCACATCTAACTAAAATTATGAAGCGTTTTGACCCAAAATCATACAGTTCTAGTGTTTTTACATTACATCTTGATAGGAACAATCAAAAAATAGTTAAAGAACACGATATTTTTGGATTTCCGGAAACTCGATTTTTCGCCCCTGGAAAGTGAAAAAAATCGAGTTTTCGGAAATCCGAAAATATCGTGAGTTTTGACAATTTTTTGATTGTTACTATCAAGGTGTAATGTAAAAACACTAGAACTGTATGAATTTCGGTCCAAACGCTTCATAATTTTTGTTAGATGTGAGTATTGTAACCGAAAAATCCGAAATTTTCGACATTCAACGCGATTTTTAGGCACATATTCCATCGTTAATTTTCTTAAATGCATTTTTTTCCAGGGTAAAAATGGACGTAGATTGCGAATCTGAAGAGATCTCATTTGGATGTGGAACTTCTTTTTTCTCTACACCCCGAAAACCACTGTTTTTCTAGTGCGAAATTTGAATTTTTGGAATTTTCTTATTTTTGCCTATAAGGTACAGAAAAACCATCAACACCAGACTTGTTCAGACCGGGACGGTGGTCTTTTTTGAACGACTCTTTTGCTCAACTTCGAAAAAAGATATGAATTTTTGAATTTTTGAAATTTCAAGAACCGGCTTTTAGACAGTTTTGATATTCCGGCTCCACAACATTAACAGAAAACTTCTAGTACTTGGGCGCATCAACCACGATAGTGGGACCAAGATTCGAGCAGTTTGAACATTTTGTCAAAGGGGGTTTCGATTTCATGCAATCTCTCAGAAGACACGTGATATATTATATCACACGTATCACGAGTCAGTGGGTGTGTGCAGGAACAATTTTCAAAAAAATATTTTTATTTTTGCTCATACTATAATGATCGAATGCTTATGTGATAACTTTATGATTAATCCAGGTCACAGATCTCAGAGCCGCCTTTTAGGAATTATCCGGTTTTGAAGCCGGATATGATGTATTTCATCTCTCCGATGAGCTACAGAGGTGGCAATAGGCTCAAAAGTTTCCTGAAACTTTTGTGTTGAAAATTAAGTTGTAGCTGTAAAGATAAAAAACCTATGCTCAAAAATTCAATGTTTTCATTAAATAAAAAATTGTCATATTTTTGAGAGCATACATGACATGGAATTTTATTGCCGATTATGGAAGCTTGAACACTCCCACATACCATAAAAATATAAAATAGGTGAAATCAGGGTGGACCAAGCTCGCTGTGAGTGAATGAATCTGGGGAAGTGAGGAATCAGAATTTGGAATTGTCGAATTTCGGCCAGTCGTAGAAGAAATCGATCTAAGTTCGACGGTGTGCAACTATTTATGGTAGATACAGTAAGAAAACACGTGAAACTTCAAAGTTTTGATCGATCTGAAAAAATGCGATTTTTCAGCTTCGAAAATCTTCATGTTTGAACTCTAAAACTTCAATATTCTAAAGTCCCAATGTGAGAACCCTAGGCGCATTTTGAAGTAGGGGTCGACAACGATGGGAAATAGTCATGAAATCCTCAACCACTATATTTATATTGGGAACTAATCCTCACGAATATGCCACAAAATCAAGGTCGATTTTGAAAATCAGTAGTTTCTGACCGTTAATTTGAGAAATCTGATAGGATATGCACGTGTAAAATCAATTTGTAGAGTATAAAAGTAAAATTTGACAAAAAAATGATCTTAATATTTACAATTTGACAAATTGTAAAAATTATCGTTACCCAAATTTTCAAAAATTTAGATTTGTTTTTAAATGGTCCTGTGTTCCATTGTTTCAGATTAAGTAATGTTTAATTTGATTTTACAAGTTCAAATAGTATCATATTTGTTAAAATCTTGGTCAGAAACTACTGTTTTCCAAAATCGACCTTGATTTTGCGGCCTATTCGTGAGGATGAGTTCCTAATGTAAATATAGTGGTTGACGATTTCATGACTATTTTCCATCATTGTCGACGCCTACTTCAAAATGCACCCAGGGTTCTCGCATTGGGACTTTAGAATATTATATTTTTGGGGTTCAAACATGAAGATTTTCGAAGCTGAAAAAATCGTATTTTTCAGATCGATCAAAACTTTGAAGTTTCACGTGTTTTCTTACTGTATATACCATAAATAGTTGCACACCGTCGAACTTAGATCGATTTCATCTACTACTGGCCGAAATTCGACAATTCCAAATTCTGATTCCTCACTTCCCCAGATTCATTCACTCACAGTGAGCTTGGTCCACCCTGATTTCACCCCTTTTATATTTTTATGGTATGTGGGAGTGTTCAAGCTTCCATAATCTGGAATACAATTCCATGTCATGTATGCTCGCAAAAATATGACAATTGTTTATTTAATTAAAAAATTGAATTTTTGTGCATACATTTTTTATCTTTACATCTACAACTTAATTTTCAACACAAAAGTTTCAGGAAATAATTTTCCGCAACTTTTGTGCCTATCGCCACCTCTGTAGCTCATTGGAGAGATGAAATACAGCATATCCGGCTTCAAAACCGGATAGTTCCTAAAAGGCGGCTCTGAGATCTGTGATATAGATTAATCATAAAGTTATCACATAAGCATTCGATCATTATAGTATGAGCAAAAATAAAAATATTTTTTTGAAAATTGTTCCTGATAGGGTAATTTTTTAGGTGCCGCTACACATTGTCACTTTTATCCCGAAACTCAACTAATTGGAACAATTGAAATTTACACTTCCATTTTGGAACAGTAGTTCTGAAACCAATTTTATGGATCCTTATATTTCATCACCGGCATTTTGAAACCTCGACTGTGGAACATTCAAATTGGAATCGAACAAAGAGGAAAGGCAGATTCGCACCCCATTATCATAGAACGTGATCTCTGAAACAGACGATGTCGCACTTTTGTCTCGCATCCTGACAATGCAAATCCGACAGATTGGAACAAACATTGAGGACCCGACGATTTGGGAACTTTTTTGGCGAGTCTGATAAGAGATGATATGTTCAATGCAAAATTTATCTCCATTTTTTTCATTATTTTTGTTAATAATAAGAGGGGTCCATTGTGAACATAGATCACTAGCTGCAGCTCGGGCTCCGTCGATAATGGCTTTACGCGCCTTTCTTTCTCCAAAACTTAAATTCATCAAAATAATCATTTTACAATACAGTTGCTTCTCATTTAATTTATTTCCTAATCTTATGATTTGATCTGGGTGTGGCAGGTCTCTTAGACAGGTGTAAGATAGGATAGGAGCCATGGGCAGGCACGTCAGGAGAGGTGAACATGGGGAAGACTCGGTTTTTTCAGCTACAAAACCTTTTAAAAACTTTCCAAACGATATCTTCAGAAAAAAAAGTTCCCAAATCGTCGGGTCCTCAATGTTTGTTCCAATCTGTCGGATTTGCATTGTCAGGATGCGAGACAAAAGTGCGAGATCGTCGGTTTCAGAGATCACGTTCTATGATAATGGGATCCGAGTCTGCCTTTCCTCTTTGTCCGAGTCCAATTTGAAAGTTCAAGAGTTCAAGGGCAGATTTTCGTAGTCTGATATTGCACGTTCCTTTTCGGATTTTCCAAATTTCAGGTTTCAATATTTCGGTGCGAAACTGTGAGGTTTTCAAATTATGGTGGCAATGTGTAGCGGCACCGTAATTTTACCCCCGCTGACTCGTGATACATGTGATATATGTATCACGACTTCTTTAGGGATGTTTTACATCAGTATACGGGCGAAACTAAATCTAAACATTTTTCAGACGTGCACATGCTCACATACGACGTGCTGATCGGATATCCGGACTGGGACCGGCCGAATACGGTAGGATGACACACATACTCTCATTATCTCATGCACAATTGGTATTTGCGTTTTGTCCGAGCAACTGACGGAAGTATTATCCACTTGCGAAGAACGGAAATCAAGAGAGTTCGGTGAAACATAACCTAAGATGTTTTATTCCCCCAAAATAATAGATTACAGTTATCGATCCACGATGCCTCCGGTCGATCGATCTTCACCTCTCGTGGCGTAACTGATCCTATCCTGCCCGACGAACAGGGCGCGCTGCGTGAGCATTTTCTTGAAATTTCGGAAACAATGAACATTCTCCATTTCGAATGATCTCTCATCTTCGGCTTTCATCTTATTTACTGAGGCCGATAACCGGGAATTCAAATCTGAGAGAATATTGACAATTAGGAAACCAGTGGCCGTTTATCGAACACTACCTCTACCTATTCAGATGCGGGTCATCAATGGCTGGCCTATTCTGCACCCGGCAGAGTCAAAGGCGATGTTATCTACGCTCACTCGGGAAAGCGAGAAGACTTCCTCAGACTAAAAATGATGGGCATCGATGTTACGGTACGTTGGATTACTGTGGAAAATTCATTTCATGTGGTGGGAGATTGTAGCATGTAACCGACAATTTATCTTGTAATCGTTCTAGATTATTTCGATTGATATGTTTCAAACGGTGGTCAAGATTGACGCACTTCGATCAATTTATTGTCTGTCGCGTTCCTGTTGCAATCCCTTCGATAATCCTTTTGAAGGGCAAGATCGCGATGATGCGCTACGGCGAGTCGTTCCGAGGAGATAAAGTAAACAGTACAATTTAATTTCATAAAGCTTTTGCATTCATGCTTATTCAAATAGGTATACGAAGCGCAATCACACGGAGCCCGCGCTGCCATTCTGTTCTCTGAACCGGCCGAGGTTGCAAGAGGAGAGAAAGGTAAACTGCGAGAGTACGAACAGTGGGGATTTTTTTCTGTAGGATTGACTGGTGACAATTAATAATTTTAGGGAAGAAGTTCATACGTTTATCATATATTTTGACGTTGCCTATCGTTTGGAATTCTTTGCAGACGACGTCTACCCGAAGAGTGTCTGGATGCCGCCTGAGGGTGTTCAGAGAGGCACGATTATGAAGGTAGGCAACGGTGCTATATCGGATGAAATGCTGCATGTGATATGTCAAAGACGGCATTGCGAAATAGTTCTCATCCGACCCAGTTGACGAGCTCTTTACATATATAGGTTTCTAAGTTTCCACTGTTTGCTGATGTATTTTTATCACGTGTATCACGAGTCAGCGAATGAAAAATAGCCCCCTCGGGAACAATTAGCAAAAAGTTTCCCTGATCTAGCCCATATTATGGTGTGAGAATATTCTGCAGAAGATATTTTGAAAAAGGGAATATGACAGAAGCGCAACGACAAAAGCGCAACGAAGTTTCAAAAATCGCAACGACTAATTGCTATTAATTAGCAGTATCTGCCCTGAGGGCATATTAGTGACGTCACTAAAAAAGTGACGTCACTATTTTTAGACGTATATTTTTAGACGTTCTTGGTAATCAAATCGTGACAGAAGTTTGTGTTGGATCTAGACGAGGTATCAATGTCCACACAATCTACGAAACACCCTCTTCAATTTGTCGGCTACCGTATCCCGATACACCATAATCTAGCTGAATTATTGCCGAGAAAATACTGTCGTTTTCCATAAATTTATTTATTATATGTTTATTATATTATTATATGTCCCAATTTATTATATGTTTCAACTCGGCGGCTTAAAAGTTTGAAAAAAATAAAGAGCAGTCTGCTGCTGGGTCGCACTTTATTAGAACAAATATTAAGTAATAACATTGCAGATCCTTTCTCGAATGAGCGGCCCTCAGGTACCCGATGAGTGGCAGGGAGGCATAAACGTGACCGGTGTGCCTACCGTAGATCTCGATTACTGTAATCGATCGATCACAGGCTCGGCCCGGGACTCTGCCATGGCCAGATGACGGTAGTCGATGTGAAGAGCTCTCTGGATAATAGGTACATTAATCTAAAAATCTCCACATCAGAAAAAAATAAATAGAAGATAAGTAGTGGTTGGATTTGCTAATCAATTAAGGCACATCCACAATGTCGTCGGGTATATTCCGGGGCGGGAAGAGGAGGATCGATACGTGATACTCGGTAGGTCATACTACCAAAATAAGCACTATCAACTAGATCAGACAAATGCATGTTTGAAGTCATATGGACATTACCTACTCTTTCGATGAATCGACTTGAAAAATCGATTTTACAATCAGGCAACCACTTTGATGCGTGGGTCTACGGTTCGATCGATCCAAACTCGGGGACTGCTGTTCTCGCCGAAGTCGCACGAGCGATGGTGGAGACAATGAAAACCACGGGATGGCGTCCTGGTGGGTACAGTACTTTCAGCAGAATACTATGAATGGTAACTAACAACGTGCAATGATTGATCGAAAAGAAGGCATTGGAGATCACTAAACAGACGATAATTGAAAGATTGCAGCTCGCAGCATCGTGATCACTGCGTGGGATGCCGAGGAACACGGACTGATCGGATCGACCGAGTACGTGGAGGAGTTCGTGCAGCAACTGGGTGAGGATACGCTGTGAGAGTAAGGGCATGCCTTCATAAAGACTTCGTTCCTAGTTAGACTAAGGAAAATTGTCTATAATCATGTTTATTGATAAAAATTTATATGACAGAGTCCAATAAACCAGACGGAAATTTCAGGCAGCCGCGCTGTTGCCTACGTCAACATGGACTGTTTCGACGGCAATTTTTCGCTGTCAGTTTGCCTTGATCACTTAATCAAAACCAGGACCTCGTAGGGATGTCGACACAATTCCTTCGTTGCGTGATCTCGCAGTCAACGTCGCCAAGCTCATTCCGAATCACGTCGAAGACGAGGTGAAAGTGGGCAGGAAGACTCTACGACACCTGGTGAGATACATCGTGACAACGCCCTATCAATTATGTTCCCTGCATAGCATTTGACCAATCAGGGCACGAAGCGCCAAATCCGACAAAGACGGTCTCCCAGAAATGGGCATTCCTGCGGGCAACACGGACTTTGCAGCCTTCCTTACCTATGCAGGTCGTCATCCCTATTTTACGTCTTTATCTATTCCCTTTTCACCCTAGGCAGTGTTTTGCAAACTCCACAATACAACCAAGATATCGCAAACTAAAATGAGTTTCAGTCATCATTCTTATACCGAGTCCATGTTTAATGATGATGGGCTCATCGCAGGCATTGGCAAAACAAATTCCAAATATATCAAGCAAACGTGAACACTATCGCATAATTGCCGAGATCTATGTTGTAACCAATATGTGCATGTACACCCTCAGGCGTTCCTGTCATTGGCTTCGGAATGGTCAATGCAACGAGGAACCTCTACCCGTTGTACCATTCTCTCTTCGAGACCCCATTCGTGAACGAGCATCTCTATGACAAACCCGATTTTGCCGTGAGTTAACGATAGGGCGGAGAGATGCCACCCGTTTATATCTATTCAGACGCATCGTAGCATCGCTCGGTACTGGGCGGAACTAGCACGCGCTCTCGCTGACTCCCCTCTACTGCCTATCAACATGACAAGGATGGCGGCTGACATTTCCGAGAGCTATCTAAACTAATTGAAGAAGGTATGCGATTGGGTTTTTTTTTCAAATATATTAGGTTGGTGCAAAAGTTTCTTTACAAAAGTTTTCATGCTATATCTTGATTCGCTATTGAGCAATCTTGGTGTGGTGTTTCTTATTGTATTAGTAGATGTATAGTCTAGGTAGCGCACCTTTGCTCAACCCTGTTCGATCGGGTGAACACCCGATCGAGCTGGGTTGAGCAAGGCGGGGTAAGATCCCAAAGTCAAAAAATTCAAATTTCCGCTGGATTATTTGATAGATTATTTCTCTACAGACTGTAGTGATTATACCACAATACAGCATTTCCGTAAAGCACATTTACTGGGAATCATATTATATGAGCTGCGCCAGATCAGCCTTGAAATAGCTTACTAAGGGAGGGATGACATTCGGAAATATCAGTTCTTGTAACTAGCATAATTTTAATAATCGCGTTCTACAATTTTGCCGGATAAGCAATTGGTCCCATATAAAGCTAAAACAGAAGAACATATTGTGTTAAAGCTACAATAGAAAAATGGTCATGATTAATTGTTCCTCTCAAGAACAGCACTTTTCACAGTGCTGATTTTGAAATTTGATCGACGGAATCGGTCTTTTCCACCTCATAAGATTTCCATAAGATTTCAAAACCACCAGTTCACTGATCATCTTTTCAAAAGAACGAAAGTGATATTCCGTTCACTTAAATGTTATGATAATTTTTGCCGAATACCTACAAAACGCCGAATTTTACGAATTTTGGAATAGCACTATTTTTCCCGCGATCGACGTGAGATCGATTCGATATAAACCAATGATTGTGGTACATCTATGCTGCCTCAAAAAATACCTGAGTAGTTTTTGGAACAAGTAAAGTAATTACGAGAAAACTTCGAAAACACCTTGTAAAGAAACTTTTGCACCAACCTAATACCTCAAATATTGTGTTTCTTCAATGCAGCAACTAGCATTGTAGGCCCTGGATTTGTTGAAAGACAGCCCACACCTCATGGAAGCGACGCAGCAGGCAAATTTGCTCGGCAAGGCAGCCGAGGTAGGTTGAGGGAACAGATAATTTAAATTTTTTTAAGTTCCTGGATCACTCGCAGCGATTTGAAGAACACGCTTACCACGTGGATAAAGCAAATGATCAAAAGAAGCTACGGGGGGTGAACGAGCGAATCATGATGTGAATTGTCATTCCATTTTAGGAATATGAACATACACATTAATGTGATGAGTAATACAACTACAATTTAACAAAAATCAAAAAAAAAAGAATCTCTCAGGACTGAGCGATGCTTCATTAATCCACGCGGTGCGCCGGGTTCACCGGCAAATCGGCATGTGTTCTACGCAGTGTCTGATAAGAACAAGTACGCGGGCAGAATCATGCCGGCTGTATACGATGCGGTAATTGATATTGGTCATGATTTATGTTTCTAATCGACAAAATTGCAATTTCTTTCTTAATCGGGAGATTTTTACATGAAAAAATTGGAATTTCTTGTATATTCAGATCTATGAGTACAACGAATCAGCGGATAAAAATAAGGCAGGAAGACAGGTGGGTACTAATTATGTGAATGAGTAGTTGGAAAATGTGCGAAAGCCGAAACATTATAATTCAATTATTATATGCATGCTATTTATAAAAAAAATACTGCAGGTCGCGGAGCAGATCTCCATCATCTACCACTCCGTTCACTGTGCTATCAACACACTCAAGCATTTCTTCTAATTTTCAGACTATCACAATGCGATTATGTATTTCAAGTGTTCTATCATAACCTGTGATAAACACGATAAAAAGATCAACTTGGATCGATACAATTTCAATAAATCGCATTAGATGTCGACTGCGATCCAGTGGTTTACAAAATTGTGAAATTCTGTTCGAACAAACATTTCCCGGTGGTCGGCAACATAAACGCCTACCCTACTTCACAATCAATTGGGTTGAACAAATGCCAATTTTAAATATGTAATTTAGTTCGAATGATTGTGGAACATAACCGTACCAAAGTAAGAATTCTTGTCAGAAAAGATAACAGTAAGAATTCTTGTCAGAAAAGATCCATGACCTCCTTCCAAACATCACATTATGAGTTATTTGGGAATAAAGCAATCCAAAATTGTGGTTGACCAGTAAACATCAAATAATTGAGTCTGATTCGCATCGCAAAGCGTGCCAATATCGGGGCTCAATTTTTGTGTGCACCTGTGCATTTGTAATCATTCGACCGAGATGAACCGCGTCTTACGTCAGAATTCAACTGATACGAAAGTTCTGAATCAGGCTGCGCTCACTTGAGATAAGGATGCAATCATCGTCCACGAGATAAGTGGCTTAAGCAAGCGTATAAAACACTGCACATCAATGGATGTCACCAGCTCTACCTCATTCAGCCATCCTTGAACCTTTCAGTATATTAGCCATCGATTTGTCTTCTAAAATTAATTCAACTGTTTCAAACATTCTTATTTCTTTTGCAGATGATACGCATACTGAGTCTCCTACTACTTGGCCAGTGCTTCAGCGGCTCCCTCTATGTATCTGCTGCACCAGGTGATAATATTTTACTTTTTTCAAACCAATATAAACCAATACATACAATATTTTACAGTTCCCGTCTCTTCGAAGTCCTCGGTGAACGGAGAGCCCTGGATCGTCAACCCCAACAAGGCCTCGGTGAATGGAGAGCCCTGGATCGTCAACCCCTACAAGGCCTCGGTGAATGGAGAGCCCTGGATCGTCAACCCCAACAAGGCATCGGTCAACGGTGAACCCTGGATCGTCAACCCCAACAAGGCCTCGGTGAATGGAGAGCCCTGGATCGTCAACCCCAACAAGGCCTCGGTGAATGGAGAGCCCTGGATCGTCAACCCCAACAAGGCCTCGGTCAACGGTGAACCCTGGATCGTCAACCCCAACAAGGCATCGGTCAATGGAGAGCCCTGGATCGTCAACCCCAACAAGGCCTCGGTGAATGGAGAGCCCTGGATCGTCAACCCCAACAAGGCCTCGGTGAATGGAGAGCCCTGGATCGTCAACCCCAACAAGGCCTCGGTGAATGGAGAGCCCTGGATCGTCAACCCCAACAAGGCATCGGTCAACGGTGAACCCTGGATCGTCAACCCCAACAAGGCCTCGGTGAATGGAGAGCCCTGGATCGTCAACCCCAACAAGGCCTCGGTCAACGGTGAACCCTGGATCGTCAACCCCAACAAGGCATCGGTCAACGGAGAGCCCTGGATCGTCAACCCCAACAAGGCCTCGGTGAATGGAGAGCCCTGGATCGTCAACCCCAACAAGGCCTCGGTGAATGGAGAGCCCTGGATCGTCAACCCCAACAAGGCCTCGGTCAACGGTGAACCCTGGATCGTCAACCCCAACAAGGCCTCGGTCAACGGTGAACCCTGGATCGTCAACCCCAACAAGGCATCGGTCAACGGCGAGCCCTGGATCGTCAACCCCAACAAGGCCTCGGTGAATGGAGAGCCCTGGATCGTCAACCCCAACAAGGCCTCGGTCAACGGTGAACCCTGGATCGTCAACCCCAACAAGGCATCGGTCAACGGAGAGCCCTGGATCGTCAACCCCAACAAGGCCTCGGTGAATGGAGAGCCCTGGATCGTCAACCCCAACAAGGCCTCGGTCAACGGTGAACCCTGGATCGTCAACCCCAACAAGGCATCGGTCAACGGAGAGCCCTGGATCGTCAACCCCAACAAGGCCTCGGTGAATGGAGAGCCCTGGATCGTCACCCCCAACAAGGCATCGGTCAACGGTGAACCCTGGATCGTCAACCCCAACAAAGCATCGGTCAACGGTGAACCCTGGATCGTCAACCCCAACAAGGCATCGGTCAACGGTGAACCCTGGATCGTCAACCCCAACAAGGCATCGGTCAACGGAGAGCCCTGGATCGTCAACCCCAACAAGGCCTCGGTGAATGGAGAGCCCTGGATCGTCAACCCCAACAAGGCCTCGGTGAATGGAGAGCCCTGGATCGTCAATCCCAACAAGGCCTCGGTCAACGGTGAAGCCTGGATCGTCAACCCCAACAAGGCCTCGGTGAATGGAGAGCCCTGGATCGTCAATCCCAACAGAGCCTCGGTCAACGGTGAACCCTGGATCGTCAACCCCAACAGAGCCTCGGTCAACGGTGAACCCTGGATCGTCAACCCCAACAGAGCCTCGGTCAACGGTGAACCCTGGATCGTCAACCCTAACAAGGCATCGGTCAACGGAGAGCCCTGGATCGTCAACCCCAACAAGGCCTCGGTGAATGGAGAGCCCTGGATCGTCAATCCCAACAAGGCTTCGGTCAACGGTGAACCATGGATCGTCAACCCCAACAGAGCCTCGGTCAACGGTGAACCCTGGATCGTCAACCCCAACAGAGCCTCGGTCAACGGTGAACCCTGGATCGTCAACCCCAACAGAGCCTCCGTGAACGGAGAGCCCTGGATCGTTAACCCTGCTAGAGGAGCTTAAGGCCCAAATATACCATGTCTTAAAGCACTTAAAATAAATCATTGCATTCACATTATCAAATAGTATCGCATCGTACCGTCTCTGGGTAGCATACGTCTTCCACATTGAAGTATTGGGAATACAATATGAGTTTTACACTGGCCAGAGCTTATTCTGAAACACAATTTGTATTAGGCTGGAAAGAAAGTAATTGTAGATTTGCATCTTGATGTTTGAACCTTCATAAAATCAGTTTCGTTAAAGATCTCAAATTAGCTCGGCTGCACATGGTAGGGGTTTACTTGGTCAGTATATGACAACGAGTCGCATCTTTGATTTAGGATATCACGGACTATCCATAATGGAATTGGATGGCTATTACGCTTAGGCTATTAGTAACTATTCAAAACGAAAGATTTCGTAACGCAATAATTATCATACATTTAAAATGATCTGCAACAAAAATATATCCATTTTTACGCAACTTCTAGGCACACCTATACTGGGCTCTAGTCCTGACACAAACACGTTATTTGGCTTCCACTTCATAAATTGATCAGCCAGCAAAGATCTATAAAAATATTTAAATCTTCAAACATGAGATAACTCACAAGCAAAAAGAAGAAACCCCAGTACTTTTAGAGTGAAAGGCAAAGTTCGAAACACACGCCGTTTCGAACAACATCAATAACTTGCTGCTAATGGCATCTTCCAATTCGTTTAGAACAACATTATTAATTGTTGCATTTCCGACGTGAGGTTTTAGATATTCGAACATTTCGTTCAAGAATTGGTTAGTATTGAAGGTCACGTCAATATCTCTCTGAAAATGTTATACAAGTAAACATTTAATCACTAACCATCTAGTTGGAAATCTTTGGGCATCTAGCCTTTTGAATACATGAAAAATATTAGCATTGTCTTAAAAACATGTTTTCCGCGCACCAACCATAGGTGGAGCCGTGATTTATCAGTATCCTAAATCATGTAATGGATTGGTTGAGTGCCTTTTGTTCATAGAATCTACAAATGCCAATGATTTGATATACTCACGAATTGATAAATATGGAAATAGTTAATGATGATATTTTGTTTGGAAATTATATTGTCGGCGACATGCTTTGTATGTGAATGGACCTGTCCATTATGCAATCGTCAATCCATTATGCAAGCTGTGATTGCATTATACCTCTCTCATTTTCAAAAATGTGCGACTGTCCGCCATGCTGCAAATCTTAAATGTTGCTTTCAAGTGTAACTCTAGAAACATCCTTCTGAAAATAAATTTTTTATTTTATTTTAATCATTGAAATGAATTGCATTTCGAAGTGTTCACAGCGATTAAGATATCATTCCTGTGACCAGCCCCATATTTGAAATGCATCAGAACATGAAATTACAAGCCTGAACATGCTAGGAAACGATTCTCAAGAAACAAAAACGCGAAAATAGAAAAATCAATGCAAAACAATCAGATTTGGAAACAACAACTTGAATGAATGTTTTATCTGTTCCAAGTGCATTTTCGAAAATAAACGCGTGATTATTTTCGCGCCCACAAATGCGTCGTCATTTAAACCCCTTCATGTTATGAACTCAATTATAAGAAACAACATATATCTTTATTCATACGTACAATTACAGCTCATAATTCACATAGTTCACGAGAGACTGAGTACTCCCCATCCTTGGCAACTGTCGGTAGAGCTTGCAAATCTCGCCAGCTCGTTTCGTCGCTTCACGTTGTTCAACAGCAATTGTAGCAAGTACTACTTTTGCATCATTCGGCTGCAGCCCATCCAGCTGTTGCTGCTGCTGCGTCGGTTGCACTTCCGACACTCGTGTGGGCTGCTCACTCGCTGCCTTGCGACATGATTGAATCCGGGCACTCAGCGAGTTGTCCTCGTCTGTTTCTGCCTCCTGGAATAATTCGTTGAAAGACTAGCGATACAAACTAGCATTTTAAAATAGATAATTTTATTTTTATAGAACGAATAACCTCCGGACCGTCGTACCACCCCTTGCAGTAGCAGATTACGATAAGAAAGTACTTGATCGAGTAGAACATGAGGAGGTTACCCTGAAAATTGAAATTATGCAAATCTACTTCGAAATCTTGAAATTATCTTAATATTGCACCACTCACTGGAATAAGATAAAGAAAGAGTCGCGAAGATAAGAACAACCAGAAGTGAGAGAAGATGTACTCGTCGATTCTGAAATTGGTCGCTCTTTGCACTCTATTATATTCGGATTCGAAAATATGGTGATTATTCTAATTTTCGATTTTTCTTTCACAATCAGTCTCCATAAATTAGAACCAGAGCACATTGGGATACACACTCTTCCAGTTTCCTACAGAATTCCAGCGAACACGCCTTGATGGCCGATGTGAACATATCATTCTGAAATGAACGTTTAAAAAGAAAAAAACAAAATAATCAAAACAAAAATCAAACCATTTGATGTCCTTCGATGTTCAGATCATCCAGATCCACTGGTTCTTTGTAGTCGGCTGATCGGCTTAAATTTTAGTGAAATATACATTTTTTTCTTAAAAAGACATCATTGTTAAAGCTGAAATCACGCGCACATCAGTGAAACACTTACCCCGTTCGGAGGACGAGCGTCAGGAGAACGAGAAAGGGAGAGGGCCGCATTACTACCGAATGTGAGCAATCTCGCCATATGACCCCAGATGCATTTGCATTTTGATTGGATGCGATAGTAAGGAATGAGCAGGCACACTGCTTCTCATTTGGAATGCATCGAGTTTTTCCTGTGGCGAGTTCCAATTAAGAAGCACCAGTGATTGTCGGGAAAATATAATGTCGGGAAGACAATCAAAAAAGCAAAAATCTACTCAATTTTGCAAGATGTGACTCGAAATCAATCCAGACTGCGACTATTCTGTTCCATATCATAAGCAAAGCCTAAGATATCGTAAACATGCCACTAACTTCAACTCTGCACTCAGTAAATATGTATTGTGATTTCCAAGAACGAACACCAAAAACACAGTAATCATTTAAGAATCAGGTAATGCAGCGAAATTAGACTCAATAACCTGTGATTCGTTAAAACATTACTGTATTCAGATATGTGCATTGATTTGTTTCTTCAAGAAAATTTTCTCAAATCAAGTCAGGCATTTCTAGATGCTTGATCACAACAGCTCGATTTTTTTTTTAGTTGTCACATTGTACTCCCCGCGTATAATGGGTCCGTGAAATAGTGACGAGTGGGTCCATACAGAAACAAGCAATTTCTTGCCGAGGTGATGAAATAGCTGAAACGTGAATCTGAGTTATGCTAGTAGCTCAACATCATGCATATTGTACAGTAGTTCACCTGTACAAACTTCTCAGCTTCATGAACTGTGTAAGAGCCATATACAAGGTGGAGCGAGTCACAATTTTGATTTAGGATACAGTTCACAATGTATAATGGAATTCGATGGCTTTTCGATGTCATTCGTAAAGCCACAGATTTCGTAATACTCGCGATAGTAATCAAAAATTTAAAATTATCTGAAATCCAGTTTGAATAGTTTGATGTGACTGCCATCCCAACCTGTAGTGCACTCTAATCCTGAAATAAACACATGCGATGGTTTCAATGTGGAAATTTGCTTAACCAGCAGTGATCTGAAAATGAGAAAACATTCCGAAATCCACATATTATATTACTCACAAACAAGATACTCCTGTCTTTAGCGAGTGAAAGGCAAATTTTGAAACAAACGCTGTTTCAAGTAACTGTAAGCATGTTTCACTCATTGAATCTTCGACTTCTTCTAACTCTATCGATGCAATTTTCGCATATTTGAGATGAGGTGTGAGGTATTCGAGCATTTTGTACAAGGTTTTGTTGGAATTGAAGGTCACGTCGTAAGATCTGAAAATTATACATCTTCTAGAAACTTTTGAAAAAAAAATAAAATAAGTATTGTACAAAAGATTTTTTTAAAAATAAAATTACTAACCATCGATCCAGTGACAATTTTTGTGATTTCGTTCCTTGTGAATGCATGAAAAAATATCAGCATAGTTTTCAAATAGTTTTTTCCGCGCAACAGGTCAACCAAGAGTTGTAATTCATTAGCGAAACACTGAAACCTCGAGGCTTATGATTATATCACATATATTCTGAGAGGACGCCGGTGCATGAGATCAAAAAAATCAAACTGATTTAATCTTATCGACACAATATAAGTTGATGTATCCCTGGTCGTAGACTTTTATAATTAAGTGGTGAAGCCGTAAAATAGAAACTACATAAAAGCCGGCTCTCGGCATTTCAGAAATTCAAAAAATCATAAATTATTTCACAGAAAGTCGTTCAAAAAAAGTAAAATGACCGCATTGACGAGTTCTTTAATTCATCTTTTTTGAAAAGAGTTTGATATATATACGTTGGAAAAAGCGAATTGTGGGCTCCAAAAAGTTGTTACCCTGAAAGTTTTTTCCACGAATTCCCAATTTTTTATTTCAAAATCCGATTCTCCGTGCAATTCTACACCACGGACATTGATTTCAGATCTTTTCAACTTTTTCCCGGGACATTTCAGCGTTGGAAACACCGAAAACCTGCTGTTTTTCGAAAATTCAAAAAGTTTAATGATTTGCCATTTCCATAATGATGAGTCAGGAGTGGTTCTATTGGCTGTATGTAACATTACTGGGTCTGGGATAATAGCTGTGATCGAATTAAGCGCTCTTTTTGAGGAAAAATCATCGATTTTTTCAGTTATTTTCGGAGGATGGAGGACAATTCCTGATTTTTTCGGAATAAAATATTCTCGCTGGGAATGACTTCTTCAATCTTCTTAAAGTGTGACAATATAAGCAAATTGGTGTCCATTGGAGCGCTGATAAAGCCTGAATATGAAAATGGCAAATCATTGAACTTTTTGAATTTTCGAAAAACAACAGTTTTTTTTTGTTTCCAACGCTGAAACTTCCCGGGAAAAAGTTCAAAAGATATGAAATGGGGAATGATGGGGAATTGCAGATGGGGAATTGCACTTAGAATCGGATTTTGAAATACAAGATTGTGAAATCGTGGAAAAAAATTAGTAACTTTTTGGAGCCCACAATTCGCTTTTTCCAGCTTACCTATATCTGAAACTGCTGAAACTGACTTTTCGAAAAATCCTGAACAGATGAATTAAAGGTCTCCTCGTTCATTTTGCTTTTTTGAACGACTTTCTAGCTCAACTGTGAAGTAATTTATGATTTTTTGAAGTTCTGAAATGCCGAAAGCCGGCTTTTAGGTAGTTTCGGTTTTTCGGCTTCACCACTTAATTATAAACATCAACTTATATTGTTATATTGTGAAGATTAGAGCAGTTGGGCGTGACAAAACAGAAACCGACAAAACAGAAACAAATCACAGCTCCTTCGGATCTCGACGTAGGAACTGGGGAGTTGTTGCATTGTTACTAGGGCTGCGAGGATGGCTCTTACTCACCCGCACTTGTTTGTTCCCTCTGGCGGGTACCCGACGCACTCTCTATTTACAACCCCTCTTTCCTCTGCTCATCCGATTTAGAGAGGGGAGAGCGCGGGTGAGTTATTTTCCCGTGCGGGTCAGATGCGGGTCGAGGATTTTCTCAGCACTAAATTTGCGAAATCGGATGTGCTCTACACCGTTGAAATCAGCTCGACAAGAGCTATCGAAATCCTGTCAATTCGAACAAAAATGATCAAGTCGAAAATTCACAAAAGATAAGCGAGAGAGCGCCAAGGAGACGAGAGACATCCCCATAGCTCTCTTTACCATTCTGACGGTGTGCAATTGAAATTCAAAATTATCCACACAAATTTACATGGTTTCGATAGCTCTCATAGAGCTTATCAAATTGGCACTAATTGCTAAGCGATATGCCCACGGAGAGCATTGACCCGCATCTGACCCGCACTCAAACGGCTCACCCGCAAGGGAGTGGGCAATAAACGAGAGAGCGCGCCTGACCCGCACGGCTCGACTCTGACCCGCACTTGCGGGTAAACAAGTTGACCCGATGAGCCATTGTCGCCGCCCTAATTGTTACCAGTATGCGATCAACTACTTCACCCTGTTTAGAACCTCTGTCCATGGTCCAAAATTGGGAATATTTGTGGAAAATCATGTTTAGATAATCACGAAATGCTGTAACTAATCGATAGTCTAGTACCCCCAGTAAGAACTCTTACCCAGTATGATGGGTATCGATTGGTCACGTCATTTCGTGATTATCTAACCACGATTTTCCACTCAAATTCCCAATTTTAGATCATGAACCCCTAAAATACATAGCAATACAATACATGGAATATATAGAATACATAGACACAATACAATACATAGAATACATAGCTGGCGAATAAAACCCATAATCGATTCGAGCAAGGTCTGGCACAGCGATTTTTCGAAAATTTGTGGAAATGCGTTCTCGAGGGTGCTGATCATCATGGTCAAGTTAATTTTGCACCAACTCGATCGATAGACCCAGGCTGCATTTAGGCTGAACCTACATTCCTGTCCGTAGCTCTCTAACCGTTTTAGGAATAGACTTTAAATTAGTACAGAGCCAAAATAAGTTTGCCCTGACCCCTGCAAATCTAAATTTGAATATTTAAATTTATGTTAAATATAGTAAAAATCAGTTCTCGAATATAAGGCAAAAACTAACTACGAGAATTGTATGAGAAGATACGCCTTGTTTAGGGGGATAATTTTTTCGTATACATAGTATGATATTTGATGTCGTCGTTTTTCTGCTATGAATTATTGACTGTCCCTTTTTTTCACCTCTGTGCCGCGCTCTTTGTGCGGAGAGCGAAGAATGATAATGAGTTTCACTCTCACTCCATTTCAATTACTGATGTAATTTCAATTCCTCACTCTCCGGGCAATAATTGAAATGGAGTGATAGTAAACCTCACTCTCATTCCTCGCTCTCCGCACAATGATGTGATAAATGGGAAGGTCAATAATTCATATCAGACGGTGAGGACTAGTGCTAGGACTAAGTATCCCTGCTTTCCAAATGCATCTAGGAAACGTTTTCTTTCGTTACCGTGGTCACTGCCAATTTACCGACCCCTGAGGGGACGGGGGCTTGGTCTGCCCAGGCGGGGATCGGACACGGGGCCCTTGTATGACGAGCGGCGCCTCACACCACTGCTCAGCTCGCGCCACACGTGCGCCACAACATTGACAGTAGGTCGGATTATCACCGTCGAATAACCTTCCGGATAATAAACAACAAAGGTGCCCTTCCGTAGGATCACTCTATGTTCCCATACAGTTAAGATGTATTATGCGGTAATTCCGCAGAATGATACAATATTTAGTTATCATCCGGAAGGTTGTCATCCGACAGTTATCTTCCTACATAATTATTGAGCATTGCGTCTACAAACGACAATTATTCAACTCACCATATTACGAATTCGGAAATAGGTCAACGTGAAATGTTGTCTTGCGATTATATTGTCGACGATATGTTTTAAATCTGATTGGACCTGTTTAATATAAATTATTAGGTGAGCCGACTTTTTTTAAAGACATACCTCTCTCATTTTCAGAAATAATCTACCGTCCAAAATGTTGCAAATTTTTACTTTTGCTTGCAACGGTAGAGCCAACAACATCATTCTCAAATTAAATTATTAGTTTTTTCCTGACAATATGATTCATAACAATTAAAATAAAATACCAATACAAATTCGTGTTGATGGGCACAAGTTCACATTTTTTTCACAAATGAAAACAAATGCGAATTATTCTCAACAATTATCGCGGTAATACATAATTAATTCTAAGCCGATGATAATTAAATGAAAAACACTCATATATGGTCAGGGAAGAGTATTATTAACTCAATTGACTGTTTCGCCGGTTCTTATACGTTTTCGAAAATAGACGCACGGGTGTTTTCGCGCCATCTAATGCGTCGTCATTCAAATATCTTATGAGAGGAATCGCGAGAGAATCGACCACGCCGCGGCGGTAGGAGTTTGACCTATCATGAAACAAATTTGGCTACAAGTACTTCTAATGATGCTCTTTCAAACTGCGTCGTCAGATTTTCGATAACTGCCGTTATCGTCGAGATTCAGAAGGCCAAAGATGGTACTATCACTTTTCGACAGTTAAATCGCGCTCACTTAAATGATCATAATTCCCTTTGAAATAAAGATAGAAGATCGTTTTTTGTTTCAAATGAGAGCTACCATCATACACTTCAACTTTTATGTTGAGGTCATCATTCCCGGACCTCATCCTGGTGAGGGGCGGTCGGGTGAACCAAAACTTTCGTAACTTTGGAAATCGGAAAAACTTTGTGAGTTTTCATGCTTAGGTTGTAGTACATATATGTGCCTCACTTCTCCCCAAAAATGAGCAAAATCGGGGTATAGAAAAAAAGGCGGCGCACTTTCGTGATACAGAATACAGAATACAGAATATTTATCAGGAGTCGCAAAGTTGCGCTGATCAGGCTTTAGGTGGTCCATTCTTCATCAGTTAAGCTCCACCATTTCCTGCCCTTCCCTCTTGCTATCTCGTTTCTCCATCTCTCCCGAGGTCTTCCCTGTCCTCTGCTGTTAGCTCTGGTGTAAGGGATCCATGTTGTTAACCTCCTTGTCCACCGTTCGTCCATTCTTCGGATCTTATTTGCCCAGTTCATCTTTCGTCTAGTTGCTTCCTCTACCCAGTCAACGACTCCTGTTTCCATTCGCACTCGTTCGTTACTCCATCGATCCATCCATGTTACTCCAATCATGCGCCTCTCCATTTTTCTCTGCGCAACTCGCAGCACTTGTTTGTCTGACTCTCTCATTGTCCAAGCTTCGCAGCCATAAAGCACGGTCGACATGAGACAAGCGTTGAAGGCGCGTTTCCTTATCTCTCTGTTGACAGTCGCGTGTTTGAGTAAATGGCCAATGTTTCTCCAAGCGAGCCAAGCACACTGGATCCGGCGTTTGACTTCAATTGAGGGGTCCAATGGGAGGGAGATCCAACTTCCTAGATATTTTGCACCATCTTTGTACTCAAAGATTCCTCCATCGACTTCGATCTGTTCTCTATTTGTTGCACTCGAAGTCAGCAAGATGGATTTTCGTGGGTGAACTTCGAGTCCAACTCTTCCAGCCGCATGAATAACTTTTGTCAACATTCTCCTCAGTTCAACTCTGTTTTTCGCTACAATAATGACATCGTCTGCGTATGATAAGGTGGTCAGCTGCTTTCCATCAATAGTCATCCCATCTCCATCCCAATCAACGCTGTCGAGAGCCATACGTAAGACGCAGTTGAAAAGTTTCGGAGATATTGTGTCGCCCTGTTTCACTCCTCTCTTCACTCTCACTTCGACCGCACGTTCGTTTACTTGAATTCGGGTATTTGTTCCTTCATAGAATCTTCGAAGCACATCGATCAAACGTGAATGGATTCCTTGGGTTTGGAGAGCTTGCCAAACGGCTGGCCATTCAACGCTATCAAACGCTTTCTTGAAATCTATCAGTGCCAGGTGAATGGGTATTTTGTACTCGGTGGTTCTCTCGATAAGTTGATTGATGGAGTGAATGTGATCAACAGTCGAGTATCCAGGTCTGAACCCTGCTTGGCTGGTATCTTCTGCCTGTTCTAGCAGTGGGAGGATTCGATTGAGAATAGCTTTTGTCGCGACTTTGCATATAACACTCAGTAGGCTGATCGGACGATAGTTGCTGATATCTGATGAGTCTCCGCCTTTGTGCAACAGGGTTACTCTCGAAGTCAGGAATTTCGGAGGAATTTCTTCTCCTGAGAGAATTCCATTGAGCATCCGCGTGATCAATGGAGTAACTGCGGCTTCAGACAGAATGAGCATGTCAGGCTTCACTTTATCATCACCAGCAGCGTGCCCGATTCGGAGACTTTGTATTGCATACGAGATTTCTTCTCTCAAGAAAGGCAGGATAGGCTCTGTTGACGGCGTGATAGCGAATGGAAGAGGCACTTTTGGAGTATATAGACTCTCGAAGAATTGTATGACCGTACGTTCAGTGTATTCTTGAGAAGCTGTGCCTGTATTTGGGTCTTTGAAGAACATTCGTTTCCTTGTTAGTTCATTCTCTTTCGTCAATCTTACAATACTCCTCCCACTTCTGATCGCCTCTAACAATTGCGTTTCTTTTCTACTCCGAATGTCCTCTATTAACATTGCCCTGGCAGCTTTACAACATTGTACGTATTCCACTGCTAATTTTGGATCGCCTTTCAATAAGTGCCGCTTTTCCAGTAAACTTCGTGTGCCTTTTGATATCTTGTGTCGATTTGTTTTCTCTTTCCAGCAATCAATTGATGTAGTCTCCGTGAGTGCTATAATTGAATTGTAAGCTGCAGCCGCGTCTTGAGGTTCGCATATTTCCAGATCGCTCAGGATATGTGCATTCCTTCTGTATGCTTCCCTATCGAATTCCCATTTCTTCTTTCTGTCTTTCTGCCACCTCCGCATCCCTCCGAGATCCAATTGAATCCGTATCATTCGATGGTCGCTATCAAATTCGAACTTGTTGACAATTTGGCAGTTTGAGACAGGAGCTGATTGTGGTCCTAGTATAAAGTCTATTTGATGTTTGGTTGATCCGTTCGGACTGCGCCAGGTCCACCGTCTCGCCTTTCTCGATTTGAACCACGAGTTCCAAACTTTCATTCGATTCCGTATACATAATTCGACTATTCTCCTTCCTCTATCATTCATCTCTGCGTACGTGTACAGGGTGTCCAAAAAGTATTGTTACACTTTTGAAACGCGAATTTTTTTTAACATGTAGGTCGAGTTGTCAAAACCTGTAATAACACGTTTGAGCCCACCCTTCGGTGCGTTGAGGGAACCTACTAATTAGTTTCCCATAGTCATGGTTCGTCCAAATCGCTATCGTCAAACTATTATCAACCTTTGGACCCTCGGCGACCCCCCAGATTCCATCAGGAGGAAGCTTCGTATTTCCCGAATGACAGTCTATCGCACCATCTCCCGTTTCAAGCAGTTGGGCACTGCGAAGGACCGTCCAAGATCAGGAAGACCCAAGACCGCTCTCACTCAGAAGAACAGGAGAATCGTGGAGAAGAGAGTGAATCGCAATGCCAAACGATCCATCAGGAAGATGGCTAAGGATCTCAAGATCTCCAAAGGATCCGTGTGTGCCATCGTTCATTCTCTTCTCAAGTCCTACCCCTACAAGATGAGAAAGGGCCATGGCCTCACTGATGTCCACAAGCAGAAGCGCCTGGAGAGATGCAAGCTGCTCCTTCAGCGGGCCGATCGTGGGGAGCACTTGACTACCGTTTACTCTGACGAGAAGCTGTTCTCAGTCGAGGAGGTCTACAACAGTCAGAACACCAGGATCATCGCCAAGTCTCCTCAGCAAGCTGACGCCAGAGGTAGAACCATCTCTCGCATTGCCCACCCCCAGGCACTGATGGTTTGGGCTGGTGTGTGCTCGACGGGCAAGACTCCTCTCGTGTTCGTGGATCCCGGGGTCAAGATCAACAAGGAGTACTACACCAGGGCAATTCTCCAGAAGGCCCTTCTCCCCTGGTCCCGCTCCCACTTCAAAGGGGCTCGCTGGACCTTCCAACAGGATTCAGCGCCTGCTCACTCGGCAAAAGTGACGCAGGCATGGTGTCGCGCCCATCTGCCCGACTTCATCTCGAGTGAGGAATGGCCCTCGAACTCCCCCGATCTCAACCCTCTGGACTTCAGCATTTGGTCAGTGTTGGAGAAGGAGGCCTGCTCTACTCGCCACAAGAACCGCGATTCCCTCAAGGCAGCCCTTCTCAAGGCATGGGAGAAGATCGACGTCCCTTACCTGCGGGCCGTCATCGACTCGGTCCCTCGTCGTCTCAGAGAGGTCATCGCGGCCAATGGAGGCCAGATCGAGTGATCGTGCATTGTTATGTTCATATGGTCACTGATAAATACTGTGCCCCGTTTGAGTTGTCTATGTTGCTTTTAAAGAAAGATACATAGTTTTATCCGTGTAACAATACTTTTTGGACACCCTGTAGTGTCCGACGATCATATCCACTCCTGCTTCTCTCTTGACACGAGCGTTGAGGTCACCGATGATGAAAGGACGGAATCCTTGCGGGCACGCTCTTATTGAGTTTTCTACTTGGTCGATGATCTGGTCGTATTGCTCATCAGTAGAAGCGGAAGTGGGGGCATAAACGACGACAAGATACAGTTTCAGTGTGGGCAGAGTGAGCAGCGCCACCCTGTCACTTACACCTGTAAACTTGATCGAACTAGCCAGTCTATCTCTGACCACGAAAGCGACACCTTTATGAGACTGGGTGCCACCACTATGGTACAGAGTTGAAGAAGAGAGGGGTAAGCATACCGTCCCTTCGCCCACGATTCTTGCCTCGGTGACACAGAAGACGTCGTAGCGGAGTTTGGCCAGAGCTCGATCGAACTCCTCTTGACGTGTCTTCGAAGAGAGTGAGCGGGCATTGATGTTGCCGATGATGAATGGTTGCGGGCAGCCCATAGCGGTGTTACGACCCCTGCCGCACCACTGGCACTTGGGGAAGGACCTCCCGGTGGAGGGGACGGAGGAGGAAAGGCGAGCTCAGCCGCTCGTCGCCCGCGCAGAGACCAGGAACAGAGAACAAAGAGAAACAGGGCACTTTCGTGATGCGACCCCAATATGACTTACGGACTCGAATACTTCCGTATCTCCAATTACCTTATTTGCACTCAGAATCATCCAAGAACATCCAAAAGAACATTTAAAATTGTTTCCGCCCATAGTATAACACTGTCGTGGGCCATAAAAGCTCAAATGACCCAAAACTTAAAAATCGATATTTTTATCTATTACAACTTGGGCGGGCCCTAATACACTAAATGGGTTTCAAATAATGCATTAGCACATCCAGCTGCTTCAAAAAATACGCGAATATTATTGTGTAGTCGCCTGTCCCGTACTCCAAGAGCAAAGGGGGAACCAAGCTTTATCACAGGCAAGGGAAAGCAACCGCTCAATACAAGAGAAACAGGGCAGAAGGGAAGAAGAGAGGGCGAGAGACGAGTCGGGCGGACTCGTCTTGAATATGCGAGACAGGGTCAACAGGTGACATGCTAATAGACAATGGGGAGAGGAGGGGAGAGTGCAGTCTGCACTAGACGAGGGAAGAGGGGAGTCTAGTCTACACGTATGGTAATTGACTAAGGGTACAAGGCAAGGGCCTTTACACAGCAAATATTATTCTCAAAAAGCGGAATTTTTTGAAAGACTTGCTCAACAATCCGAATTTGAATGCATTAAATTTTAGTATTTTAGAAATACCAACCACCCTTGCAGTAGCGATATCATTTCAGTATATCATGTTTATATACATATATTTTGCTTAAAAATAATAAAAATGTTGTGTATGCTACTGTGTCCTTGTCTCGTGAGAACAGTCTCCGAGTTAATAAATCAGTTTATCGCAGTGAAAGAAGAGAAGAACGTTGAATCTGGAACCGGGGATTATGGGAGAATCAGCGAGGATGACAAAACCAGTCTAGAAAGACACAGTAATATATATTGTATCGGCAGGGAAAGTCGTGGCGGGATATTTGTCATCCAAATATTATGGCAGAGTGCTTGGGAGTACAGGGGAGCAACTATTGGGGTGTCCAGAAAGTTTTCGGAATTTTTTTTCGGAGGAACGTATACTCCACATTAACGATTGTCCACCACAAATGCCAACACTATTGAATAGAGCAACCGTTGCCCAATCACACATACCATGGAATTTTCATCAGCTGTTTTCCCCTTTTTTTAACAAACGTTTATGTAATGGATACTGGAGTCACCCAAAATCACGTTTTGGTCTTAATATTTTTGCTGAACAGGATCGAATGGGTTTGATACCTCTAACTTACTAATTTTAAAGTACAAGATTGGGCTTCACTTGTGGGCTTCACTTGTGGCATTCATTTGTAGTTATTGATCGCTAGCACTCATTACTGATCATACTTTTAAAAAAAGCAGAGATTCTTTCTTTGTGCGATCAATTCGAACCCTATTTTGAATATGCGCTAAATGGGGATATTTTGTGGTACTCCATGTTACGATGTACAAATAAGATTTGGCGAGTTTGGAAGGAAATATAATATCAATTATTTTTTTGAACATGAAATTTCAAGGAAAATGTAGAAATTATGATTCAGAATTTTTGAAATATTTTATTGTTGCAGATATAGCAGTTGACAGATTCCTTCCAAATTTTATATATATATTTAGTAATTCATTATAAAACTGAGAAGAAACTAGGATGATTTCGTTAAGAAGAAGCCTTTCGCAATAAAATAAATATAGACGAAAACGTGATTTTGGGTTCTACAGTATCCATTACATAAAAGTTTGTTAAAAACAGGGGATAACAGCTGATGGAAATTCCACGGTATGTGAGATAGGGCAATGGTTACTCCGTGCAATAGCATTGGCACTTGGAATGGACAATCGCAACTGTGGAGTATACGTTCCTCCAAAGAAAATTTCTGGACACCCCAATATATATCGGAGGTTAAGACATATTACTTTAAATAGGCTTTCTGACTTGATAATATACAACAAACAACAACACATCACACGGAATTAATTAGAGGATCATGCAATACTACGCAAAATGATGATAATATAATAAGCCGAAATATAATCACTGATAGAAAAATCCTTGTAGAACTCGTTGTCTTCAATTGAGAAACGGATATAAAAATCAAATCAGGTAATTCCAGATGCTTGATTGTAACAACTCGATTGGAAATAGTGTGTACATTGTACTCTCCACATTGTACTCTTATAATTGGTTCGTTAAATAATGCGGGGTCTGTACATACAGCAAAAAACAATTTCTTGCCGAGGTGATGAAATAACTGAAAAGTGCATTTAGTAGCAGACATAAATCAAGCTCCCGAGAAAATGACCACTGAACACTGTGTCACATGTGTCAACTTCTCAATATCATATATGAATATCATATATATATATATATATATATATATATATACTGTGTAGAAGAAGTAATCTTGGAAGCGCAACTTCTCGCATTTTTGATTCAGGATATCGCGGACAACCCATAATGGAATTGGATGGTTATTTGGCTTAATTCGCAAAGCCAAAGAATTCGCAATGCTCGCAATAGTTATCATAAACTTAAAATGATCTGCAACAAAATATATCCATTTTACGCGACTTCCAGACAAACCTATACTGCACTCTAGTCCTGAGGCAAACACATGCACTGGTTTCCATTGGATAATTTGATCGACCAGCAAAAATCTATAAAAATATTTAAATCTAGAAACAAGAGATAACTCACAAGCAAGAAGAAGAAACCCCAGTACTTTTAGAGTGAAAGGCAAAGTTCGAAACACACGCCGTTTCGAACAACATCAATAACTTGTTGCTAATCGAATCTTCCAATTCGTTTAGAACAACAGTATTAATTGTTGCATTTCCGACGTAAGGTTTTAGATATTCGAACATTTCGTTCAAGAATTGGTTAGTATTGAATGTCACGTCAATATCTCTCTGAAAATGAAGCATATACAAGTAAACATTTAATCACTAACCACTGATCTTGTTGGGAATCCTTGGGCATTTAGCCTTTTGAATACATGAAAAAATATTAGCATGTCTTAAAAAACATGTTTTCCGCGCACCAAGAATAGCTTGAGTCGTGATTGATCAGTATCCTGAATCATGTAATGGATTGATTGAGTGCCTAAGCAGAATTTGTGTTCATAGAATCTACACATATCAACCATTTGATCTACTCACGCATTTATAGACATGTAAATACTTAATGATGATATTTTGTTTGGAAATTATATTGTCGGCGACATGCTTTGTATGTGAATGGACCTGTCCATTATGCAATCGTCAATCCATTATGCAAGCTGTGATTACATTATACCTCATTTTCAAAAATGTGCAACTGCCCGCAATGCTGCAAATTTTGAATGTTGCTTACAAAGGTAGTCCTAGAAACATCCTTCTAAAATTAAATTAATGGATCGAATTTCGTCCTCACATAGATAAAATTAAAATGCATTTATACAGCCCCATGATTGAAATGCCTCAGAACATATGGCACTGCAAGAGTGAAAATGCTAGGAAATAATTCTCAAATATGACTCGCGAAACGACCCAAAAATGCATAAAATCAGAGATGGTCAGATAGTACAACAGCCCTGTGCATCAATGTTTTACGCGTTCCAAGCGCATTTTCGAAAATATACGCACAAATATGTTCGCGCCAACTGAAGCGTACTGAAGAATTCAAATCCCGTCTTTTCATGATCAGATCTCGTAATCTCTCTTCA
The DNA here is from genome assembly GCA_036245805.1 of Pristionchus mayeri. Taxonomy (NCBI): domain Eukaryota; kingdom Metazoa; phylum Nematoda; class Chromadorea; order Rhabditida; family Neodiplogasteridae; genus Pristionchus; species Pristionchus mayeri. The sequence goes on from BTRK01000006.1 coordinate 13,323,197, forward strand.
TTAATCGGTACAATTAGAACTCATAATTAACATAGTTCATCAGGGACTGAGTACTCCCCATCCTTGGCAACTGTCGATATAACATGCGAATCTCTCCGGAACACTTCTCCTCGTCACGTTGTACGACGGTACTTGTAGCAATTACTACTTCTGCATCATTCGGCTGCAGCCCATCCAGCTGTTGCTGTTGTTGCATCGGATGCACTTCCGACACTCGTGTGGGCTGCTCACTCGCCGCCTTGCGACAAGATTGAATCCGGGAACTCAGAGAGTTGTCCTCGCCTTTGTCTTCCGCCTGCATGGAACACGCGAATATGCTTGTTAACCAAAAACAGAATGTCTTCGAAGACTTGACAATCCGAATTGTATTCATATTTTAGTATTTTGAAAACAAACCTCCGGACCGTCGTGCCACCCCTTGCAGTAGCAGATTATGATAATAAAATACTTGATCGAATAGAACATAGGTTGCCCTGAATAGTGAAATTCGGAATTTCAGGATCCGTATTACCAATTAATTTTTCATCACTCACGGGAATCAGGTAGAGGAAGAGGCGCGAGGAGAGAAAAAGCCAGAAGTGGGAAAAGATGTACTCATCGATTCTGAATTTTGTCTTTCTTCCAATCCTACTCAGATTCGCAAACTATTGTTATTTGTACAGTGATTAATCCCATAAACGAGAAAAAAACGAAATGAGATACGTACTCTTCCAGTTTCCTGCAGAATTCCAACGAACACGCCTTGATGGCTGAAGTGAACATATCATTCTGAAATGAATGATGAAGGAGTCCTGAACGTCACAAATAAGCAACAAAACAGTAACCATTTGATGCGCCTCGATGTTCAGATCGTCGAGATCCACTGGTTCCTCGTAATCTGCTGATTCGCTTAAATTTTATGAATGTTAAACACGGAAAACAACCAACTATCCGTTTCGGTCACTTATATTAATTACTTATAATAATTCTGTCATATGAATTCAAATTATTGCTTCCGAATTAATACAATATGATGTGAGTAGCCTCAAACACAACTGCTCAAGTTCAACTCACTTGCACCTCAATGAAAGACTCACCACTTTCGAAAAGAAATTACTAAGAGAACGAGAAAGGGAGAAGCCTTCATTACTACCAAGCGCTAGAGCAATCTCGCCATCCGTTCCTCGGATGAATTTGCATTTTGATTGAAAGGGGGATGAACGTAGACGCACTGCTTCTCACTACGAATTCATCGAGTTTTTGCCTTTGACGTGTTCCATTTAAGAAGCACCAGTGATTGCCCGGAAATTATAAAGTGGTGGAGGAGAATTGATTCGAAAGACGAAATAAAAAGATGCAATTCCGTGAAAATAGTTAGAAGCTTTTTGCAAACAGCAACTTATTTTGGAAGATAAACTGCGACTGTTCTGTGCCATGTCACAAATAAGGCCTAAGCGATCGTAAACATGCCACTGCCGTCAACTCTGCACTTCCCCATGCAATCACTCCAGTGAAATTGAGTGTCCATGATTTTATCAAGACACGTGTGCAAAAATTACAAAAAAATCAGTCCAAATCAATCGATTAGGAGGAGGCAATCTAGTGGTTGGTGAGCTTCTCCTTGAGGGCTTGCTTGTGCTCCTCGATCTCGGCGGCGACGTTGGCGGGGAGGCCGGCCTTGAGGGCCTGGATCTCCTCGTACTTGGTCTGAAAAGAGATCGGATTAGTTCCACACCGTGGCCATAATTATGAGAAAAGCGATTGAAAAGTGCCGATTTGGACACAAAAAAGCAATTCGGTTAAGAAGTATCCAAGTTATACAAAAGTACCGTTGTTTGACTGGAAACAATAGTATCAGGGAAATACACGAATTTTATAGCCGGCTGGATGCAAAATGTACCTTGGGGTCCTTGTCGGAGCAGAAGATCTTGATGATGTCTCCAGCGGGCTTCTGAGCCTCGGCGGAGAGCTTGGCGACTCCCTCGCGGGCCTCCTCGGGGTGAGCCTGAAGGAATGACCAACCGTGTATATCTATCAATATTCAGATGCATTCAATTGAAACAAATACAATTGATCGCGGATCATAGCCTGATCGTTAATCCACCATACCTTGATGTAGTCGGCGAGCTTCTGGAGCTTCTCGATGAGTTCGGCGGACATTATTGGTTCTGAAACAGGTAAATTTAGTAAAGTCAAATATCATGCAAGGCATAAATAACATATATGGATTCGGGATAGGTGTCTTCACTAGAAATGACTGCGAGCTCTAAGCAGCCCGATTGGTCTCAGAATGAAGAATTAAATTTTATTGGGACCATCCCTAATTTGGGGGCGAGGGTAAGCAAAAAATGAGGGCCGCGTGAGCAGTCAAGAGAATAGCGTTCAAGACAGGGAGCCGAATGATATCTCTTAAATTGGGGCCCTTTTTATAGCCCCATGGAGCTCGATGAGTTGACAGGTAGAATGAGACATCGGGGGGGAGAGAGGCGGGAGGAGCGGAGTGCTAGAGAGGCAGAGGGAGGGAGAGGGAGGAAGATGAGAGAGAGAGCGAGGGAGATAGGGAGGGATAGAGAATAAGTGGGGGGAGAAAGAGTGGCGATAGGGTGAGAGGGAGTGAGAGACATCATGAAGAGACGTCGAAAGGCCAGAGAATACTGATAAGTGCAGTACCTTTCCTCTCATTTTCGTGCGTGCAAAATTATAATTACGAATTGCTTCTCAAGAAAATACTCTGCCAATTGTGAGTGGTCTATCCTTATTGTTTCATTTCTCTATGTTTATTATAATTCCGAGGAAGAACTCTTTGCAGGATTGGACCCTCGATTTGAAGCAGACATTTTATCGACACGACAATTATGCATGAACTTCTTGTTTTCATCGTTGCGTGCATAGTACTCTGGGATATTTACATTGTCTACCTTACATAGAAGTCCAATTTAAAAAATAATTAAGTAATACGTATTCCATGACCTAATACTGCAATAAACGTATGCTCACAATTGTATCGTGTTTTTATTTAAACTGATAATCTGATCCGACAATCGACCAGCAAGGAAATGCCCATCACCATGGCTCATACCAGACATAATACATCCTTTTTACATCATATCGCTGTAGCAACGCGATGTTGAATGGCCTTTTGTAATTGCATCGTCGTTCTTTGCTTTTGCAAGTCGTCTGTCAAATATATTCAATTTCCCATTCCGATAAACAACATGAAATGCGATTCAACGTTTCTACACTTGCGGCGATATATCTGCCTATTCTCATCTCCTCATAATCGGCATAATGAAGTTAATTTTTCCCCTTCAAGGCCCCCGAGATGCGACGACGTTGCATTTTATTTTGCAAGCGAAAACATAATGCTTGTATCTCACTTCGATTTCTCACGCGAAAGATGGAGAAACAACATCACCAGGAGAACAGGCGAGCATTGTGGAGCCTCCCAGATGATGAATGGATAGCCCATATCAGCGCTAATAGCGGCCACTGATAAATTCAGTTCTGTTCTTTTCTCACTTCTCTTGAACTATGCTTGCATACAGTGTACGAGTATCGATGGACGCTCGATATTTTATCGATTATACACAGAAAATACGATGATTATCGGCGCATCATTTTATTTGAGGATAATCTACTGCTTGGTGAGTCTGTCGCGGAGGGCGTTCTTGTGCTCCTCAATCTCGGCGGCGACGTTGGCGGGGAGGCCGGCCTTGATGGCCTGGATCTCCTCGTGCTTGGTCTGCAAAGGTCAAAGATCAAAGATCGAAGATTAACCAAATAACATAAAAACCGCCGTCTGATTGTGTAAATCTTTAGTTCGATTTGATGCAAAAGTACCGTACCTTGGGGTCCTTGTCAGAGCAGAAGATCTTGATGATGTCACCGGCGGGCTTCTGAGCCTCGGCGGAGAGCTTGGCGACTCCCTCGCGGGCCTCCTCGGGGTGGGCCTGAAGAAATTCACTATTATCAATCCGTTAAGAGTGGCTTGACAACGTTCCTCGACGTTTTTACTATTGAAATGATCAAAAGATGAATAAAGAAATCGGCACTCTACCTAATCTGATTACGGCTACACTGGCTTCGAGAAATCGATAATCACACCGTACCTTGATGTAGTCGGCGAGCTTCTGGAGCTTCTCGATGAGTTCGGCGGACATTATTGGTTCTGCAATATGGATGAATGAGCGGATTTCGGAATATGTGCCAGAGGTCAGCGAAAAATAAAGGGAAAAATGATGAGAAGAAAGTGAGTACAGTCCAGGCAGCTTGATGCGCTGCTGAATGTTATCTCTCGAATTGGGGCCACTTTTATAGCCCTATGTAGCTCGACGTGTTGTTAGGTAGAGTGAGACATCAGGGGAGAGAGAGGACGAGAAGAGATATGGGGGAAGCGAAAGAGGGAGGGGGGGAGAGAAGAAGAGAAATAGAGAAAAAGAAAGCGAGAGGTGGAGGAGGAAGAGTGAGAGAGGAGGAGAGATGGAGAGAGAGGGATACAGAGATCGCGAAGATACGTAGAACGACCATCGAATACAGATAAGATAAGAAGCTTGTTGCCTATTTACGGCTTCCCAGAAAACTTGCAACATTATCAGTGGGAATGGCTTCGTAGGATATTACTCATCTCCGTGCTCTCTCTGTCGTCTGATAACGACATTCAATACACAATGAAGATAGTATGTATTGCAATGCTAGATCCAATTATCGACATGGAGGGATCACCATTTCTGCAGTGGACCTCTCGATTAACTCTGAAATTAAATCATCATGATGATAGGAGAAGAAATCATTCTTATCATTGTTGCTGTCACAATTATCTGGGCCCATCTGGGATGATTCCAATTTGTTTAGCTTTTCAATTCAGTCACCCTTTGCAAAAAAATGTGATGAAGATGTGACGGTATTGCACGTTTTTATGTCCGAATTCTGCAATATTCCTCTTATAACTGTAAGCCATTCTATAAAATTATCAGGAATTCCGAAATTCAAGAACAGGTACATCATTAATTGGGCAAGAGTGTTCGTCACGATGCCGGATTTTTCAAGGTTTCATCTGCGCATCGTTTTCTTTTATCCATGACGCAATGCGTTGCGAAGGCACTTCATCGCCTGTTCGAACGGAATTGTCAATCAGCGTTTACAGTAGCCAAAGACAATTGTGAATCATATTGTAAATCGAAAAAAAATATTTTGATTTTTTTTAAAGTGATACTCATATCGTCGCACAATTGCTTTCACTGTAGATCTTCTTCGATATTCAGCCCGACATATCGGGCATTTCTTAACCAAGGATCCTCGGTAGTCTATGTACTGTATTTTGTGTTCCGTGCAATAGAGTTCAATACCATCACTGAGCGCTCAATATTTTATCAAGAATCTATACACATAAATTACAATTGGAAGAGGGGGTTATAAGAGTGGAATATACATAACCACTAGATCCCATCTAGTGGTTGGCGAGCTTGGCAGCCAGAGCCTTCTTGTGCTCCTCGATCTCGGCGGCGACGTTGGCGGGGAGGCCGGCCTTGAGGGCCTGGATCTCCTCGTGCTTGGTCTACAAATATTACATTTGTTTGCATATATTTCAGAAAACTTGATCCCGGTGATTCTAGACGGAAACAAGTATCGGATAAATACCAACATAGGTATGGCTTGGTTACTGTTTCAGTAAGAATGAAAACTTTACCTTGGGGTCCTTGTCGGAGCAGAAGATCTTGATGATGTCACCAGCGGGCTTCTGAGCCTCGGCGGAGAGCTTGGCGACTCCCTCGCGGGCCTCCTCGGGGTGGGCCTGCAACGACCTACCGTCAATCAGATTCGGTAAAATTGTAAATCTAGCTTCGAGAAATCGATAAACTACAGTACCTTGATGTAGTCGGCGAGCTTCTGGAGCTTCTCGATGAGTTCGGCGGACATTATTGGTTCTGCAAAGATGGATTCAGCAAGTCCGAAACCAGGCAAAACGAGGAACACTTCAGCAAAAGTGGGAAGAGAGCAGAAATCGCAGCTCGACTGACACCTCTGAAGATCGCCCGTGTTTATATACCCGTTCCATCCTACCCTGCCCGGGTGAGTAATGTTTACAGAGAGGCAAAAAGCATGAAGAGAAATAGAGAAGCTAGCGATTCTGATAAAGGTGTTTGCGAGTCGCCGAGAGGGCTTGTCGGATTAATCCCGGCTTTAAATTCCCCGTATTGGCACAGGGCGTAAACAACCTCGTGATCAGTGTTACACCATTTCTTCAGATTTGGTATCAAATTTGCCCGAAATCGGTCCCTTTCGAACTGTGCACTTTCTCTGCTCTATCCGTGCACTTGTGTGCCTCTGACGCGTGAGAATGCATGGGCGACCGTCCGCTTTGCTTGGTTGACAGGCGGAGTGAGTAATCAAGGCTATCGAGATAGCCTTTGGACTCGTGACGTCGAGAGGCCGGAAGCCACGTTGCCTCACCCTTGCATGGGGAATGGCTTACTTGGAATGGGCCGTGAGTAAGGCGCCGGTTTGCAAGAGAGAGGCACTGAAACCGTCCCGCAACTCTGAACTGTGTTAGCAAACAGCCACACACTTTCTTCATGGGATGGGATGGCGAAAGGTGATCTTAACTATGGTCTAACGACGTCAGAGAAATGATAGGGCTTCGGTTTGCAGTGAGTAAGAGCGGGTAAGTCGAGCTTGAGTAAGAATCCGGCAATCGCTAAAATTTCACACGCTCCAGAGGGCGAAATCACACAAAATTTCGAGTGAATTTCATTTCAGAACCATCTGCCCATGCTCCCATACTCTTTTGTTTGTCCGTGATTCGATAGAGAGAGGAATTCCAAAAACGATACCACTGTCTCATCATCTATGTGACATAACAGAATCGGCCGAGTGTTTGAAATAGTAAACCTCTGTATCATTTCTCGAAGTCAACTTGAGTGTTGGGGAAATCTTAGGGTGACAGCATAGCACTTTCATCGGCTCTCGAATTGAATCGTCAAAGGTACAGTGTGGTTTTTGCAAAGACTTTCGCCTCTATCCGCACACAATCAAACCGCGATCTCGAGTTATTTCTGGGTTTCCCCATGTGATCGACAAATACACAAAAAAAGATGAAGAAAGAAGTAAAAGTAAAGCGGAAGTACTTTGCAGTCTGTCAATGCATGGATGATGGATTTCGAAGGACATGCACAATGCCTTTGGAGATGGTGAAATCGAATCCTCGTCAACAAGCGAACACTCATTTCGCAAAAGCTTGACTTCACTCGAATTTTGAACATCGTTCCCTAGAAGCGCACGGAGGTGTGACTGACGGGATACGCAGCTCTAGCTAGCCGCCGGCTTTTACATCATGTTTACAAAAGTCTTTTACATCATGTTTACAAAAGTGACTACATCATGTTTACAAAAGTATTAACTTGCAGCTGGTTCGAATTTTCCGTAACTTGGCAGGTTGCACCACGTCATCCACCCTAATCAGCTCATTTCAAATCCAATTCCCAAGTTGAGCACACACGGCTACAGAGTCCGCCTAATCTCTACTCTCTTTATCAATAGGGTGCATGCGAGCGCACTCTGCGTCTCTCAATTCCCCATACTCTCTCGTTTGATCTGACCACTGATAATAAACACAGGCAATAGTTGCTTTCCCCATTTACAACTCTTATCGATATCATTACATCGGACTGCTCGTCATTCTGACTAGAGATGGCTGTGAAAGGCATCGTCTCTTCATGGCTTCTTATCTCCGGGTGGTCAGAGAGGCGAGAGAGCGCGCAGAATGAAGAGAGTCAGAGAAACCCGCTCTCGTTCCAGTGCTTGTCAACGATATTGTTGCCTCGTGACAGCTAGATTCCCGGTAATCAGGGTCTCTGTAAGATACACGCATGCAGATAAGAGATATGAGAGTGGTAGCCTTGTTTGGTGCCAAATTTGCATCAACAAGTTGCAAACACGTTGACACGGAAGAAAGTGTAAGCATGATACTTTGCTCGAAAACACCTTGAACCACAAGGATTATATTGAAGAGCAATAAGTATAACAAATCGGGCAACTGAGGTACCTGCAGCGCTATTAGTACGACAACTGCATTGGATCTTCCATTTCCAGAAAGTTACAGAACGGGTAGTCCATCGCTAAGCTTTATAATTATTTATTTTCAAAAATAATTCTTGAAGAACTGAGGGAAGAGACTACGAATTCATATGATTGGCTTTCACGATTTAAAAACAAGGCTTCGTGAAGGAATTTCAAAGAGGAGAAATTAGCCAGAAAAGAGCTTATCATAATAAACTATTGATATTGCTGTTTGCGTAGTATACTCGAACATACATTGTTACTCGCATTTGTATTGTTGGTTGTTTGTTTTATTTGTTTGTTTATTTGTTTGTTTATTTGTTGACTTAAATTCAATCAGCCGGGCCATTGTTGGATCATTTACTTTCAAATCCTTCTCGCGACACGGTCGATCAGCTATATTCAGGTATTTTTGATTGCGGTAGCTCACTAAGCATAAATGTAAAATAGCAAAAATTTTTTTTTTAAATTTAGCAATGCACATTCTCCTCTTGCTGTTGATGATGTTCTTTCCTGCAGGAATTGAAGGTAAAATTGATTTTTTATCACATTTTCAGAACATCAAAATTTGCTTCTTAGGTTGTGAACACATCTGCAAAAACAAATTCCAACATTATAAACATTTAATTTACACGCCATCTGATGGAAATAAGTGCCCGACTTTAAAGGCTAGTTTATTTGTGAAATTGACATTTACCTAATTATTTTTTTCTGATCTATTAGGTTGGCATGAAAGTCTTTGTCACTGGATTTGTTTTTACACTGCTCGCCGCAAATGCCCTTTGGTGTTGCCTCGTTCCTAGTGAACAACAGTCAACGATTGACCTTTATAGTAAACAACTTCCCATTCCTTTTCCTTCAATCAAGCTCAAGTAGAACAACGATGTATGTTACTGGTGCCACTCACGTCCGACATGTTCTGCTTTGCCTCTCTCTATCCTACACCACGATGAAGGATTCGGAGACCCTAATGATGAATGTTTATCACACACATGCCCCCCTCTACAACACCTTCAGGAATTGGATCCATCGCTCCGAAGAAGACGACTTTTCCCTCTATGATGATGATCGATCTGGGAGACCGCGTTTGATACATTTTAAGAATTTGTAGAAAGCTGCTTAAACGAGCCCATTTCAAAATGCCCGTGAAATGACTATTGCACTTAGAGTCCACCATTGCACTGTCAAAGAAGGATTGAGATATCTTGGAATGAGGAAATTAATCGGTCGATTAAAATCCCATGATCTGATCCAAGTCAGCCATGACCTTCGAGTCGAAGATTCCAATATTTTCCTCATTCTCCGAAGTGGGGATCGATGGCTGGAACTGCTCTTAACGGGGAATGAGAAGTGAGTCCTCTACGATAACAACCACATTAGAGCCGAGTGGGTTGGAGAAGGAGAGATTCCACAGGGTATCCCCAAACTTGACCTGCACCTCAATAAAAATAGGTTTTCTATGTTGTGTGGAGTGGATGGCGTGATCTACTCGGAGCTACTACCTGAAGGCATGACAATCACCGGGGCCAAGTACGTCTCACAACTACAGCATTTGAAGATTGAAGTCGATCGTGAATGCTGAAGGACAAGAAAGCGTATAATCAACAAAATGACCCCCGTCCACAGGACTCCAATCAAGTCAAGCAGGAACTGGCTGGATAAGGACGGATGGTTCTCCCTTACCCCCCGTATTCTCCTGACTTGGCCCCTTCCGATTAGTGGCTTTTTGCTGACCTGACCCATGCCGTTTGAGGTAGGGCCTTCAATTCACGTGGAAGTCTCGAGGTTGAACTCGACCAATACTTTCATTCACACCCAGTCTGGTTCTAAAGGGAGGTGATCCATAAATTGCAGGTACATTGGGCAGGTATTGTCAATAAAGTGGGCAATTATAATTGAACTCATGGTATTGTTTCCTCAAAGAAATAAAGTTTTGAAAAAGTGACAAAGACTTTCATGCCAACCTGATAAAATAATTCAGAAAAAAGTCGCATTTCTAATTTCCATATTACAAAAATTAAGCGGATCGAAACCAGTAGGAATATGTTTTTTTTCAGTGCGAGGATGGGCGATACCTCTATCTCGATGGATGGACTGAACATGACGAAAAGAACAAATTCAATCCCTAATTCACTTGCACTCACAGACAAGCAGAGCCTAGAGTGGAAAGAAGGACAACTGAACTCCGTCTGTGACAACGAGAATCTTATGTGCGAGAAGGTTTTTACTAATGTATTTATTTAGCACAATCTGACTTTTTAAAGTTAGATCTCGACCCTATCAAGGCCCAATCGTGATATTCATTACGTGGACGTGGGTGGACGTGATATTCATTACGAAATGAGCGGGCAGGCATGTTTCATATTTGCAATTGATTGTCTCACAGAATTAAAGTAAAGTTTGTTCAGAAGCAAACCACGCGCCAAATCGAATGCGATTTAACGAGAGGAGTTTGGTATGCAACGGGAAATGGAGAGTCCGGAAAGGTGGAAACGGAACTTCAATACGGCGTGAATGTCTATTGTATCATCCGTGAATAGGTTGTTCCATTCATTCAAAAATAATTATATTGAAGCTTGCGACGAAAATTCTGTATTTCTGAAGATATATCAATGCAAGGACAATGAAATATGCGTAAAGGTAAGATAATGTATAATAGTACATTAAGATAAAAGTTGCTTTTTGTTATTCTCAAAAATCAATTTTATAATCAAACCCTCTTCAGCCCATCTCGTCTCAGCCTTGGCTGTTTCAATGCCCACCTGACTATAAACTAATGTACGCGGTATAGTTAAGAATCTGTATTTACCTCACCACGTGCAGGTTTACCGTTACCTCCGATTCTAATTTTAAACTAGTGGGCAACTACGCCTATCCCAACACGACTGTGTTCCAGGAAGATGTGGGAAACCATTTCCCCTATTGACTGCAAAAACGCCTGCAAAATCGCGGACCTAAAGCCGCCTGACCCAACGCTAGAGCCTGCGGATGAGAATCGACATCGACGTAATGCATTGATTAAATAAGAAAATCATGAGTCTGACCCATCATATGACATAGTGCCACGGGATATGGTAGGTTTCGGTTACTGTAGGATTTTAGTATTGATGTTTTCCAACCATCCTCCGAATGAAATCATGAATCTGACCAACGTCTGACACACGGCTACGGGTTACTGTAACCTTCGGTTACGGTAGGAGTACGGTATCGATGATTTCCATCCATCCTATGATGAAATCATAAATCTGACACACCGTCTGACCCAACGCCACTCCAGGTTACGGTACACAGACTCACAGACCAACACCTATTTTTGGGTCGTACAGAATTTCCTTCTGGAAATTTCGGAAATCTTTTTAGTGTAATGACCTTGTATTTCGATTGCACAGAAACTATTAAAATCTCATTCGAATCGAAAGCGCCAGTCAAAAAAGCGTTCAGTTTATTATAAGGTATGCAACCTGCACATTACAATTCGGTTGAGTGTCACAAGGGAACTCTGAAAACGGAAAACAACCAAATACCAGTTTCGGCTAAATGCTCTAGAAATAGTAAGTAGAAACTGCGTCGGGAGCATCAAAATTGTTGGCTCTACCGGAATATCCTGGTCCCAAGTTTTTTTCATTGGTCCCTCAAAATTTTCTTTGGTCCCTCATTTTTTTTTGGTCCCAAGTTATTTTTTATTTGGTCCCAAGATTTTCATTGGTCCCTCAAATTTTTCTTTGGTTTTAACAAGTTTCCTATTATTTCAATTATTAGGGCCTGTTTTCACCCAAATTTGGGTTATCTTTCTACAAAAATAGTGAAACAAGCTGTCTTCCGACAACGCTCGATTTTTTGTCGCATTCATTCTCATCTCCGCATATGCCAACTCTCACATCTAACGCTATTCAATTGAATTTCTTGCGACTGGAGATACATGCTAGAATGCACATTACCATATCACTCTACTGATGATTACTTTATCACTTTTAAGTAAATTACAATTAATTAAGCAACAGCAGCTACACTGACATATTTTTACTGTTAGAAAGTTTAGCTTCGCTTGCTAATGGAAGGTATACAAAGGGGATCTGGAGACCTATCTCATCTTCCACTTTCGACCCCACACACACTTAATCTCTTCAATCAACACATCATTCTGCTTATATCCCTGTTCTGGTATTTTGATAGCCATGACAGGATCGGAAAGGAAAGTGGAATGATATTGTAGAGCGAATAAAGATATGACGTGTGCGTGGGGCCGAGTGGGGGACGATGTATAGCCAAGTTATGCCTTCCATAAGGGAGTGGAGCTTCACTTGCTAGCAGAAAAGATAATGTTGCTGCTGTTGCACAATTAATTTTAATTTACTTAATAGTGATAAAGTAATCATCAGTAGAGTGATATGGCAATATGCCTTCGAGCATTTCACTATTGATGTAGAAGGAGAACCCAATTTGGGTGAAATATATTAATTGAAATAATAGGAAACTTGTTAATAATGACAATATTTATTCGATCATCATGGATGAGGCCTGTCGAACAATGCTATTCTTCCACTCATATGGTTCTTCTCTGCAAACTCTTTGCCATTGCACGCCATATTCTTTAGTAAACTCGTCTCTCCATCGGGTTCTTGGTCGTCCGACGAGTCGTGTTCTATTACAAGGTGTCCATTCGAGCACTCGCTTTTCCCATCGATCATCCGTACACTCCGCTAATCTTCTTGCCCCTGTTCTCTTCCGTATCATAATTCTAAATCGGATATCTGGAAGGGGATTTTCCGTACGGGTGAAACTTGTTAAGACGAAAGAAAAATTTGAGGGACCAATGAAAATCTTGGGACCAAATAAAAAATAACTTGGGACCAAAGAAAAAAATGAGGGACCAAAGAAAAAAACTTGGGACCAACATATTCCGGTAGAGCCAAATTGTTTTTCCTTCACCATCATAAATTCAAGTACACGTTTCAGTTTACTGTAAGGAGCGAAATCCACTTGCATCCATTTGTCCTATTGCAGATGCAACATAATAATAGATACCGGAAAAGAGGTGAAACCAGTTTGGAATTACTACATTTATAAATATGATTCAATTATATTTCAATACAACATTAGACAATTACTTTTCAGGATATCAAATACGAGGCGCTCGAATGCGATAGGAAATCTGGCAAATGGATCGGTTTCATAGGACTGCAACGCTTTCACTTTGCCGATAATTCGAGTCTGGTTTGCTCGGAGATTGAGGGTAATTGTTTGCTGTATGCACAATATTCTATAATTGGGAAAACATATTTTTTAAAACATATATCTGCATCATTTGTTCAGAGGTCCAGCTTGTGACTGAGAATACTACACAGGCAACAACTGAATCAACTTTGACAAACGCGGGTAAGCATTTACTAAAAACATATATCATCATCATTTTATCCAGGACGAAGGTTTACAATATGGGTCTTTACAGACAAAACAAAGAAAACGATTGGGGTCATTTATCTTCCACGTTGCTTAATCTTCTCATCCACGCTGGGCGGGGTCTGGATGTGCTGTCCTCTCTCTCCAGAGATCTCGGTTCAGAGTGTGCCGCTCTGTCAAACTTCGCATTGCGAAATCTTGCCTGATTCCTTTCATCCAACTCATTTTGGGTCTCCCCACTGGTCGCCTTCCAGTCGGCTGATACTGGAGTATCCTTTGGCATGGATGATCTCTATCTCTTCTCTTGATGTGCCCGTACCATCGCAATCGTTTCTCCCTCACTTTCTCGACTATCGATGCGATACCAAGCCTTTCTCTGACTCTTTCATTACGAACTCGATCTTTCATGCTGATCCGACAGATCCATCTAGCCATTTTCATCTCAGCCACACTCAGTTTATCCTCCAATCCAACTGTGAGTGCCCAGTTCTCACTTCCGTACATTATAGCCGGACGGATTATCGATCGATAGACTTTGCCTTTCAATCGAATCCGAACTCTCTTATCGTGGAGGACACCACCACACGCCTTGAACTTGGCCCAACCAGTTCTTATTCGGTTGCTCACGTCTCTATCTGACCCTCCAGTTTCATGTACCATTATCCGAGATACCTGAACTCCTTCACTTGCTGTATAACTTCTCCATCATCATCTTCCATTCTTACTTCTCCTCCACCAATCACAACTAGCTCCGATTTACGGGTGTTTAGTGTGAGCCCTCCAGCTTTCAACCTCCTTTGAATCTCCTTCACTTTTCTCTCTAATCGCATGACATCTGAGTCGATCAGGCATAAGTCATCAGCGTATGCAAGACAGTTCGGTGCCAACTCCATACAATCTCCTAGCACCGTCTCAAGTACGGTAATGAAGAGCAGGGGGCTCAATGCACTTCCCTGATGCACTCCGACTCGGATTGTTACTTCTCTCGTTTCACCGAATGGAGTTCGCACAATTGCCGATGCCCCTTCATACATCTCTTTAATCAGTGCCACGTATGGTTCAGGTACTCCTTTCTTCCTCAAACTTCTCCAAATCTGTCTCCTTGGTGCCCGATCGTACGCCTTTTCGAGATCGAGAAACACGACGTATAGTTTCTGACAAAATTCAATGTTTCGTTCAACCATCTGACTCAGTAAGAACATTGGTTCTGATGTGGAAGAACCGCTCACAAATCCAAATTGGGTCGGGTTCAATTCCATTATGACTCTCAGTCTTCTATCAACACATCTTTCAAGGATCTTCATCGTATGAGAGATCAGCTTGATTCCGCGATAGTTTCCACAGTCTCTTACATCGCCTTTCCCTTTATAGATTGTGACAATCTCACTATTCCTCCAATCATTAGGCATTCTCTTTCCTCTGAGTATCCGGTTGAATAGCCTCGCTAACCACCAAACTCCCGTCTCTCTTACTTCCTTCCATGCATCTACTGGTATCTTGTCTGGGCCATATGCTTTCCTCCATGGGCATCTTCCGATGGCCCACCTCACTTCCTCCAAACTCCAGTCAAGTACCTCTTCATCAATTTCTTCACCCTTTCTCAGCAGGGTTTGAGGTTTCTCTACATTGAGTAATTCGTCAAAATACTCTCGCCATCTTTCCTTCACTTCGTCTTCCCTCCGCAGTATCACACCTTTTCGATCATAGATCGCTTTAACCTCTCTTATATCCTTCTTCATTATCTCTCGACTCTTCTCTCTCTTGCTCTCCATCTGGTCCATCCAATCTCTCATACAGGTCATCATAAGCCCTCATCTTAGCTTCATGAATCACTTTACGGCATTTCGACTTCTTCTCATCATACTCTACTCTACTCTCGACACTCTTCAGTCGGAACCATTTCCGAAACGCCTCCTTCTTTTCCTTGGTTGCTTTTCGAACTCCATCATCTGTCCAAAACCACGACTCTTTGTCTGTCTTACGCCTTCCTTTCGTTTCACCCAGGATCCTTCTGGCGCACGTCAATACCCTTTCCTTAGTCTCATTCCAGATTTCATCAATCTCCATTTCATCATTCAGGGGATCCAGTCCCAGTGCTCCCTTCACAATCATCTCCCTTTCAAATGCCTCTCTATTCTCCTTCTCTTTCAACTTCTACCATCTGATCTTTGGTTCGATTCTCACTAACTGCTTCACTTTCCCATTCAATTCTCTCCTCAATTTCACGTCACAAACCACTGGTTTATGCTGTGGGGCCGTATCTTCTGATGGTATCACCTTCACATCCTTCACTCTCCATCTATCTTCCTTCCTCATCAACATATAGTCAATTTGAGTCTTCGCCCCACCGGAGTAGTACGTGACTAAATGACTCTCCCTCTTCTCGAACATTGTGTTCAGCACAGCAAGATGGTGTTGTTGTGCGAACTCTAGCAGCCTCAATCCATCCACATTCTGTCTACCGTATCCTTTTCCACCATGTACAGTTCCATCGCCGAAAATTTCAGCCTCTTTCCCCACATGTCCATTCCAGTCTCCTCCCAGTATAACTGTCTTCTCTTCTTTCATCGAATCCATCATTTCATTCACTCTGGCATAAAAATCCTCCTTCATCCTCTTATCCAGTCCAACTTGTGGCGCATATGCAGAAATTATGCAAATGTTCTCCCCTGCCAAATCGAGTTTCACCCTCAGCAATCTCTCATTGATTCTTTCAACTTCAATCAGACACTCTGAGAACCTAGGGGATAACACTACAGCCACTCCATTTTTCAATCCGTCTCCTTCTGAGCACACAACTTGGTATCCATTTACGAATCTACTATCATCTCCCCTCCATCTAATCTCTTGTACGCAGAGCACATCAATCTTTCTTCGCATCATCATGTCCACCAGCTCCATCAACCTTCCAGACAACGTTCCAATGTTGAGTGTCCCAATCCGAGCACATTCTTTTCTTTTCAACTTCATGTGAGAGTGCAATACTGTCGATACAGTATCTCTCCGTTTCAGCACTCTTCGATCTCTGTTTCTAACTTCCCGTTCACAAGGTTAATCTTCCTTTGTTTACTAAAAGGGCCTTTGTCTGCTGTCACGTGCACAACGCAAACAACAAACAAACAAACAAACAAACAAACAACAAACAAACAAACAATTGCCCGCACGCAAATTCGATTCCCTCACGAAACGGTCACCAACTGTGATCTTTGATCTGTGATCGCAGGTCGATCACCTCGTCCAATTCTCAGACCGTCTCCGGTCTCACGCAGAATCGTTCTCTGGTCACTGACCCTGATCTCTGATCTTTGATCTCTGATCACCGAGTACTTCACACAGAAGACACCTCGTACACTCGAGTGGATCACACTGATACACACTCACACAGCGGATCACCTGATCAACGCTGGCACACACGAACACAGCTCGAAAGCTCAGGGAGAGACTCCCAACACGAGGATCAACACCTCAACACAGCCGACACCGAGTCTCCAGACGTCCGAGTACTAAAACATATCTAATGCCTATATTTTAATTAAATGACATCAACATTCATTTCAGGCACTCAAGTTGTGAGTAAGAAGACTACCTTGGCACCAACTGAATCGCATTCGAAAAATCCAATTCCTCATTCAACAAACAACGAAGATAAATCTGGTTTGTATTTAAAAAAAAAATGTTTGGGTTGGGAGTAACTGCTTTGCGAGGTTTACAGTTTAGAAAATCTCCCCAATTCGATCTTTTCACGTTTTCCCTTATTTACCTGCTGCAATCTTTTGCTTTGTATAGCACATAATACAAAAATGAAAATACAACAGTTTTTCCAGCAGTGGTTGCCCTCTCAACACTGATCGCCACCAGCTCCGTTATCACTGTGCTTATCATTATCCTTCTGATATCCGCCATCATTCTGGTTCGCGTGTTCAATATTTTGTTGCCTCTTATATATCTGTTAAGTGGGTGAAAATGCGTCGCATCAAGCGCAAGCCCTCCGTGCCTTCCTCATCTTCGATGATTTTTGGCGAAGCATCCGTTCTGGAGCGAATTTCGGAGAAGGCAATTTGTCGAAATCGTACAAATGATGGTACTTCTTCGATTTATGTATGAAAATGAGATGCGGAAGGATGTACCAATAATTCCAAGAAATAAAGCAGTACCGTATTGAAGAAGGAAATGATTCTAAACTTCTTCAATTGCAGAAAGAGACCTGGGAGAATCGCCGATCGAGACAGCGTCGACAAATCGCCGCCAGAGCGAGAGCTCACCATGATAGCAACATTCCGGTCATTCCTTCGACTGATGAGGATGAAAAACCGAAGAAAGAGAAACCGAAGACACTGAAGATCTGGGAACTTTCAAGTCCTGAGCATCAGACAAAGATGCTGATAAATAATTACGCAATGCAAATTGTAAATTACACCGACGAGATGGGCGATCTGGCATAGGCCTTGAGAGTCTCCTTGTATCGAATTGTCAATTCGGAACTAGGTCGGATGAGAACTATGACGTCATACCGCATTTGATCTGTCAAAGGCGGCATGACGTCATAATTCTCATCCGGCCTAGTACCGTAAATTTCCGCAGACAATTCTCAGTCTCATTAATAACGCTTGTCATCGCAGTGCGTTTTGTTTTATGATCGGTTTGCAGGTAAAAAGTATCGAAACAATGATACGAGAAGGTTGCAAGTCGTCGCTAATCTGGGGAGAGCCGGCTAATACGATACAAGCTTGATTGATGGATTGATCCGTGGATTGACAGGGGGGGATAACGCTCCACTTTTAGAACAAGGCACACTTATATAGATACATTGGCTGATGTTCGTACTTACTTTCTGCTTAGGCTCTCCATCTTACACGAATAGGTACCACGCATTATTCACAGTGTTCACTCGTTCATTGCGCAGAAACGTGAAATCACACCTATCACGAGAGTTCTTAGTGAGTGAATATTAATTTGCGTGTTTGCACGGCAAACTACCAGCTGCTCGGGGAAGCCGACGGGTTAAAGTAAAGTAGCAAAAAGACTGAGATGCAGCAAAGCCGATTTAAAAATAATAATAATCTCGTACATGCTCACTGACTCGTGAAACTTGTGATTTATGTGCAAAACATTTGTCAATGATAATTTTTCTAGAGATTGTCCAGAGGGATTCTTCATTGACGAAGGAGAGTGCAGAGGAACATACATGAGAGTCACAGTTCGGAAGCCAGATGCACTCACTGTGGCTATCGAAAAATGCCAAGAAATTGGCCATCATCCGGTCGTTATTCGGAACGGCGATGTAAGAGTTGTTCGGGTCCATGGAAATAGTTTATTTCACAGGACCAGCAAGATATGTTAGACCGTTTCTTGATTTCTACAGAATTGGACGATGGATACGTAATCGGTATTTCAAGAAAAAAAAGTGCTTTCGTGCAAATTTTTTTCCAGGGTTGACGTGTAACGAATGGTCTAAGAAGTGGGAATGGATTGACGGATCCCCTATGAATTTCAAACCAACAAAAGGAAACTACGATCAAGGTACATTCACATGCGACGATTCGGACTTTGCGGGTCCTGACTATGCATATTTCCCCTCTCAGCGCTGGCATGAAATCGTTAATCGGGGCCCACTGACGATACTTTATATTTCTTCAGAATTGGACGTCGATTGCACACGTGGGAGCAGCTGGTACTTGTGGCACGACGGAACATGGAAAATATGTGGGTTTTTAATAGAAAAAAAGTTATTTTGTATTGTTTTGAAAGTGCTCAATTCAGTCCTGAGACATGAACTGGAAATCTGGACAACGTCAATTATCTGCGAAGTGCTTTTATCACCGGAAGACTTGTTCGATGTTGTCGATGGAGAATGTCGAGGATTATATTCGAGGGTCTTGGTTGGAAAGGCAGATGCTTTGAATGCTGCTATCGAGAAGTGTCAGCAAATCCAGCAACATCCAGCAATTATTAGACACGAAGATGTCAGTTTGGATGCTCTAGTGACATTGCAAAAAAAGGTTTTCAGGATGAGCTATATTGGGCCAACAATTGGTTTGACTTGTATGACTTCGTGATTGGTAACATAAATGCGTGCAATTGCATTAATTATATTTGTTTAGGTTTGACTTGTAACGAAACTTCTAAGCAATGGGAATGGACAGATGGAACCCGTATGGATTATAAACCGACAACATACGACAAAGGTTTCTTAACATCTTATGTTACAATGATATACATATTTTTAGAATTGGATGAAGATTGCGTGCCAGGAGGCAGTTGGTATTTTTGGTACGGCGGTAGCTGGCAATTTTGTGAGTTTATTTGTTGTTAAAATTTGTTCTGCTGTGAGGCATCTACAATCATGCATTCTGGGGTGTGAACGAAATTTCGGCAACTGGAATATTGTCTAGGCGTTGATGGAGACTTTAATTCTGCAGATAGAAGCAACGAAACGGCCAAGTGGTATACTGCCATTGCATGTGCAGGGAAAATATCGTCGACGCAAAAGCCGTCAACGACGCAATTTATTCCGTTAACGACTGAGACGACAACTTCGAGTCTGTTTACGAAGTGCTTTGCAGAGTACAACAATTGGTTAGCTTGCATAGGTCAAATTTAGATTATATATGCTAATAATGTATTATATTAATGAATATGAAATTATATCTCTAAACAATTTACAATCACAGAAGCGACAACGACAACGACATCTGTGCTCAACCCTTCTACTATATCCCCCTCAGGTACAAGTATGCATATTGGTCGGGTCTTTTTCACAACACAATCATATGAACAATTAAAAAGGAATAATAGCGCGCATTTTTCTCCGTTTTCATTTGGAAGCTTTTCGTCATTAAATTGAAATCTGTTCAGTTTGGCCTTTCCGTCCGTATTTACACATGCATAATAACGCAGCTACGCCTATCGAATCCAAGCCCAAGTGCCGATTGTTTCCTCGCTGGAGCGGAATCAACTGTTCCGATAGAGGTAGGACTAGTTGCATTTTTCAACTTTATGATAAAATTGCATTTTTTATACTTTATGATAAAATTTTTAAATAAAAAAGCACATAACCATATCTTAATATGACTTCTCCAGTTTGGCTGCCTATCGTAGCCGGGCTGCTCGTCGCGGCCATTATAATCTTCATCGTGTATCAATGGTGCAAGCGAGGAAAGCCAACCAATTCGACAAGGATAGAAGAGATTGAAATGGAGTTGAGAGGACTGGCGACTCTGGTGCGCGCCCCAGTAGGCAATCTAATCATAACCATTTCTTCGATGATCACTCGAGTCCAGCATATGCAATTATGTATTTCCATTTATGCGAGAGCCCTTTCGAGCAGCTAAACCAAGTTTTAATCAAGTGAATATTCATTATTGTACCCATGGTCATGGGCGCTGCGCACCAGAGTAGATAATTTATCCAAATTATTAGTTGACCAATGTATTCATTTCAGGAACACATCGCCTTCTCTCTAGAATGAGCAGTGCTGAGGAATTCGTCTTGGTCCAGAATCTGCATAACTGATGTTTGGCGCGGAATAGTATTTACATTCTACTGATACCAGTTGATTTCAACTTCATTGATCGTAGATCATTTTTGTGGAGAGCTGCAAGTGCCTGACTAATCGAGCTAATCTCGGATTAGAACACGCAGAAAAATGCGCGTAATGTGAGCACTCCTCTCTCAATCTCTCCGTCACCGAAACCGTGAAACCCTCTCACACGTCAGCGATAATTTCCTCAAGATTTCCATGAATGATTCTAAATATTTCGCGCCCTCTGTTGATGTTAGTTTTTATCCTATCGGATTAATTTTCAAGTGCATTATTACAAGCAAAATTGACGAAAATTACCAGAATCGGTATTCTGCATCGGTTCTATATTCATTGGGAAGCGAATTAAATATTGAATTGGAACTATTACAATTCGTCCTATTCAGACATACGATAATTGTTGAAACCAATTAGACCTCGAATTCTTCCCGGTCGCCAGTTGATTGTGGATTACTTTGCATGCAATTGCATGCTCTTTCAAATAAGCTGTCACTCAATACTGAAATCTGAAGTTTAAAGTTTAAAATCCGATTTGGTAGATCAAAACTCGATATTTCGGGTCACGCTTTCGGGCGAAAAGTTCTTTGACCCTAGGTGTCACGTTCCCCATGGATGAGCTTCAGACGTTCATTCTATCCGAGTTGTTCCAATCTACCTGCAGTCTTACGGAGAACGGGTTTTAAAAATCTTTTTTTTTCCAGAAATATCCGTTCAGTTTAGCAAATTGCGTGGCATCAAGCGCAAGCCCTCCGTTCCCACCTCGTCTTCCATGGTTTCTAGCGATTCTTACGTTGCGGCAGGAAATTCGGTAAGTTTTATTTATAGTTTGTTAATAATTCAAATTACGTCATATTGAGAAATAGGCCAACGTCCCGGTTATTCAACTAACTAGTGAAGATGAGCCATCGAAGAAAGTGAAACACACGACTCCGATTCCGAAGACGATCTGGGAATCTTCAAGGCCTGAGCATCAGACATAGATGATGATAAATATTTACTCAATGTTTTTACTGCAGAGAACAATACATTTCGAATGAATGACATGCAAATATTGTTTGTTCATGAATCGATAAAATAGCGCGCAGTATTATGCAATTAAATGATATTCAAAATATGGAAAACATTTTCTTCGGCAACTTTGCTTCCTTCCGTTCTGTCAACTGGTTGAGATCTCGCGTCAGCCAGTCGAAGTACTTGTCTGTCTCTTGAGCAGAGTCCAGAGTAGATACACTGTAATTATCGTTCTCTCTCTCTTTACCATAATGTCAGATTGTCAGCCAAAATGCACCCAAAGCACTTGTAATCACCTGCTTGACTTTGGGCGCAATCTCGGTACGAAATACCAGAAAAAGCCAGACATAGAGATGTAGAATCTGTAAATTTCAAATGTGAAAGAACAATGTATGTCTAGCTCACCCCATATCTAGAAAGTCAAAAAGCGCAATGGCGAGATGCCGATAGAAGAAAGCCTCTGGAAACGCTAAATGAACTTTTTGGAGTTTTCTCCATTATTCACGGTTTCTACTGATTTTGGCTAGATCAACTTACTCTCCGGAAGAAGTAGGTAAATAGAGAAGGCTGTAAAAGCTGGACCCGCAAAAACTACCGCAGGGATTACGAGTTTGAAGAGGAACTGAACACATAATATATCGATTAGCCAGAAACAGATGATAATCATCGAGTAGTACTCACTCTAATGACTGCAATATTCTCCCTGACTTGGTATGTATGTGCTACAGAGTATCCATAGATGGTGGCCCCGAGCGAAATACGTTTGAGTCTAGCAACATTACGGTAGTAAATGTACCCGAGTGTCTGAAATTAGAGTGATATCATGTGTTCATGATCATATTGAATATGTTATTACAATCATAACGCAAAATAACATGATGTGTTATTCAAATTATGGGAAACATACTTACAGCGACTCCGATGTAAAGACATATGGAAAACGTCAGAAGATTACCGACGTCGTTGTAGATTGCTGTAATATCAAATTACCTCTCGTCAACTTCCTGCTTCTTACCATACACGAAGCAGATTGCATTTACAAATGCTACAAACGCCGAACTAGCCAGAATCAGCACAAATACCAAAATCGTTTCCCTCGATTCCTTCTCATACCTTAAAGCACCATTATGGGACAATTTTTGTTAGGTATTCAATATACAGTATTCTACCGTACCACCGTTTGAATTGACGCAGTAAGGGTTGCGGTTCACGAGCTAACCGCAAATTCAAAAATAAATATTTCCTCAGTGGTACTTTAAACGATCAACAAAAGTTTGTGATCTTCCATCTCGAATACTAAGTGTTAGGTTTCATAGTTTCAGGGGAATTTCAGTGAAATTGGCGTATCATAACAAAACTGCAATTTCTGGGCAGTGTTTCTTCGAGACTAACAACTTGTAAGTAGGAGTCTCAAGGTGAATCAGGGAAAATTGTGAGTCAGAAATTCACGCGAGTTGAATTTATTTAAATCATTTTATTTCTCCAAAGAAACTCACCAACTCCAGTGAAGCGTCGCGAACATGCGTTCGACAGCGATATTTAAAGGTCTGTATATATTAAATTTGTAGATTTATCGGGAAAATATATCACTCACAACATCGTCAGCATCACTTGAAACACTTCGCGCCCGATTGAAGCTGCAATATGAATCGAAGAAGAATCTAAAAGTTGTTTAGAAATGCGTTTGTTTTAGAATTATGGTAAATTTTTAGGAATTGTATTAAAAAGGACCTGAACCGCGCTGGGGGATGCCAAAGTGTTGAAAGTAAAGAAGGAATAGTCGACAAATACTCGAAAGCGCCATCATTGCAAGAGCAGAGACTATGAACAATCGGATCTGCAAAGAAAAGTTTACGATCATAAAAAAATAACTATCGCGAATATTCCACTCACATTTCGATGTAGTGGCCTCGTATTGTACATTCGATAGGCAACAAAGGACAGTGCAATTAAGAAACCACAAATCAATATAATCTGAAAATCCACTTATCCTTTCTATTATGGTGGTATGTTTACCTCCACAATGTACAGACTTCCGTAGAGGCATGGATATTGATCAAATGCATGCTTTGGAACCCATATGAGGTAGTTGTACCTCATACTGAAAAGAAACGTTTTAATACAACAAGGTTTGGTGCAAAATATATGTATCGCGATTCTTCTGAGAAAGATAAGCGTAGCTTGCTGCGGCGCAAAACACCTGCCCTCAGCCGGAAATGCGAATGCTCGTTCAGCGATTAGCACCAGTTAGTAATGCGGAGAAAAAGTTTCGCATCTTCCGGAAACTCGACCGTGATTTTCCGCCTTGCTTGGAGTGCGAGATCGGTAGTGAACAGCTCTCGTGATTCTAGGTATACGCCAAATTACAGAGTAGTAGATACCACGCCGATCTTTTACCGATGGGTAATTATGAAAGTGCGCTAAAAGATATCTTCCCAGAGTTCATGCTTCAGACCAATTTTCGGCGAATTTTCAGGTGATTTTGTAAGCGGGAACAGCGACAAGTAAACGGCTGATATAATGAAGTTATTATTTTCTTAGGAAACTATAAATGGAAACAGGAAGTAGTTGCAATCAGTTCCTCTCAACCTTCTGTTTGCCTTAAATGCCGTTTTGCTTCATTATGTGTTTCTGTGGCTGATCGGTTAGAAAAAATGGTAAAGTAAGGAAGTCACTTAATGCAACGAAGTGACAACATTTGTGATATCAAACATGTTTGGATATGAATATCATTGAGCAATTCTAATCGGAATAAAATACAATCGAAATACGATTTTGGCCGCGCGCATCATGGGTTACATTGATGTTGCACCATAAAGGACAACTCCTCTTCTTGATTACGTGTGATAGCGATAGGTTATTTCCTCTAGATTCAAGCGAGAACTTTGGAAACATTGACGTACGTAAAATATATTACCTCGTTATTGTTAAAATTGGCAAGATCCGCACCCGTAAGCCAAGTTGCCAAAGAAACTTCGAATTTGGTATATGATGGAGACATTTCAAAACGAGTCTGCGTTGTTTTCCTTTCTTTAGGAATTGTACAATTGTATAAATAATTGATTTGGAAATTTGTTATGCACACTCACCGATACTAGTTTCTTTAATTGATCAATCGTAAGATTAATGCGATTATTCTTAAGTATTTTATAATAGCACATGCTTGGTAAAAATTCGTCGTTGGTGTCCAACGGATATGTGGGACACCAGACTGAAAATGAAATGTGGTTTCTTTCCTAATATCGGATCCGTTATTAAGTAGTTTATGACAGCGAATTAGACGTATCATGCATAAAGTAAAGGATCAAAAAAGAGCTACCCGCAGTGTTCCCATCGCGATTGGTGTCCATTACAAAAATGAACCGTGATTTTGTTTTTCTGTTTTGAATCCTAATGGTCGTCCTTCTGTAGTCTCTTCAACTTACACCATTATCCAATTCGAAGACAAGCTGTTCGGAATGTTGTTGGCAATTGTTTACAAATGCATGAAAGAAATCCTCATTAAGTGAAGTTAGTATAATTCCAGTAGCACTATTCATGCATATTTTGTTGAAGTTGGACTCGAAAACGAAGTCTGTAAACCTGGGAAATAAGGGGACATTTACATAATGCAGAGTTATGTTCTCACAATGTACGTTCATTTAAGGTTACACAACAAAGTTGCAGAGCTTTCGGGAGATCTCCTTTAAAGGCTCTGTTGAAAGTGCGATTTTTTGTATTGTCGAGGTGCATCTGAACATCGCATCAAATGTGTTGTAACTGTACGCATTATGTTTGATGTTGTTCAGTCTTCGATGAATTCCATCGATTGGTACAAATTTTCTCCATATTATCGAAAGCTCTTTTCTTATCATACTTTCGGTATAATCAAACCTGAGCAAGCGACAGCGTACATGGAGCGAATCTATAATGAACTTGAGCTAGCACATCCTCTATGCAGTCAGGCATTTTGCCGGCACGTGACCATGACATAAAATGTTTCTGAAAAGCACGATATTCAGGTAAATTTCACTGTCAAAGCTTACATTGTTCTCCTTGACTTTATATCGGCCTTGCAATTTAGATTTTATTCCGCTAGAATTTCCAGTGGTTTCGTATGCTAAGTTCCATCTCGATTCTTGAGATTGACGTAAATCATATAGTGGTCACGTTGCTAAAGTGCTATTTATTTTATGCAAAGTAGTTACACACTTTTCCCCAAAGTACAAAGAATGTAAATATGAAACCTGAATCGTATGGTATGCTAATGTTTAATATTTTACCTTTTCAATCACAATCTCCTCTGCTGGGTTCTTCCGTTTGTTCTTCAATCGTTCACCCCGCGATATGTTGCACATCTTCTGACTCGCGCACTCGAGAATGTCCAACGTGTCTCTGGGAAAATAATTATTTTATATCTGTTTAGTGTTACATTCTTTAATTTCGAAATTAGTTATTAGTGAAATTAATGATAGAACCCACCAAATTCATTAACATTTGAATATTTGTGGGTTATCATTTAGGATAAAACTTACAGATCAACGAAAGCGATCACCGATATCAGGCAATCATTAGGCAGTGTGGAAAGGAAGTCCTGTAAAAAAAAACTAGATAATTATGGTATTTTGCACGTGAAAAGTGTAAATGTAATTCAGCAAGTATGAGGTTCGCCTAAAAACTGTTGACCTCCTCAGCGAAAGTCGGAGGCTGTGCGAAAGCGATCGAGTCGAAGACAACGATCGGCTCGTCCGAATCCCGTCGTTGACGTTTCTCAGGCACCGAAGACGATGAAGGTGTAACCGAGGGATTATCCCGGACATTTCTTGAAATCATGATACTGGGCGACCCTTTGTGAAGTATGATATTTTACTGTAATAAAAGTAGTCATGGCATTCTATTGACGGTTTATATGGATGTAACGATGAGCTTGGTGGACACGCTATTAGGGAAGAGGGGAGAGATAATGTGAGACATTGATAGTGTTTTCTCACTTTTGATCTTTCCCACTGGAAGTACTTTGGCTATGTCACTTGGCACAAATCGATTGGGGACCGTCGTTCGTGTACCCATTAATGTGACCGGACAGCGCTGAAGTCACAATACACTTCAACCATAAAAACGACACATTGAGGTTACCGATAAGCGACCTGGCATGCGAGTGTAGGTGATCTCAAAATTGGTAACTTTAGCGGAGACTGAAAAATTATAAGTGATATTTACACGAATACTGGTGCTAAATTACAAGAAATTGTTATGGTATTTATGTTGTCTTCATAGAAAAGCAAACACCAATATTATCTTCGGCTTTATTCACATTTATGTTGGTTGACAACTTTGATTCGGTTTCCCTATGTGTCTGTCTAAATACGAAAACACGAATACGTCAAATATTAGTGTCAGAATGTAACAAATGTCCTGTCGTTAGCATAACAAAAATGTCCTACCACAAAACAAAAAAGTCCACGAAAATGTTATGCCCGAATGAGATCATAAGTATAAAATCACATATTGAGAAACAAATTAAAGGAATAACATTCTAAACTTGTTGATATCAAAGTTCATTCTAATCAGAATAAAATACAATCGTCAGACGCACGAGACCGGGTGCATCAAGAGTTTGGTTAATGTTGCACCATAACGGACAACTATTCTTCTTGATCACGTGTGATAATGAACGATTATTCTTTTTAGATTCAAGCGAAAACTGAAACTCAGAAAGTCATGCGTAAATGTTCATTCATATGCGTTACAAGTCACCTCATTAGTGTTGAATTTGGCGAGATCGTCACTCTTTAGCCAATATGCGAGAGAAACTTCGTATTTGCCGTACGCTGGGTTTTTTTCAAAACGAATCTGCAAAATTTTTAGCTCATTAACTTACATTTAAGTAATACATTCAATATTTAAAGCAAAAAAATAGTTTCACCGATATTAGTTCCTTTACTTGGTCAATCGTGAGATTAATATTTCGATTCTTCAGCACTTTATAATTACACACGATTGGCAGCAATTCGTCCGTAGGGGTCCAAATGCGTAGTGACAAATTGACCTAAAATATTTGGCAATTGGCTTCCACTTAATGAGTTGTAGCTGAGTTGTAGCTAAGTATTACAAAGTTTAGCATCATGATATATTCCATTTTTGCGAAACGCTTACACCATTATCTAGTTCGAAGATTTGTTGACAGACGTTTCCAAATTTACGTAAAAATTCCTCATTAAGCGACGCAAGCAAAATCAAGCTCGGATTGTTGATGCAGATTTTGCTGAACCCTGATTCAACAACAAAGTCTGCGAATCTGCGAAAAAAATCATTTGAGTATTAACAAATTATAAAAAACTCACAATGTGCGCTCGTTAATTGTTACGCAATACAGCTGCAGAAGATCGCTATTGAACGCCTTCTTCAAAGTTCGAATTTTTGCATTGTCGAGATGAATCTGAGCATGGCCAAATAAGGGGTTTAGTGGTATGTATTTTTATGTATGTTGTTTGCCAGAATTTTCAATGATTAAAGTACCACTCCGGAGAAAAAATAAATTAGCGTGTACTCCCTGAAAAGGAGTACCCAGCGCGCCGATTAAAAAAAATGAATTAGCGATATTATAAGGCGCTGTAGATCGACTACGTAATCGATTTACAGTGTAATACAATATAAAAGTTTGAATTGACGCGCTCACGGACTTACTCTTAAAAAAGAGTGTTTCATACTATATTTCCCTGTTCAACGAACCTGTGCAAGCGAGAGCGTAGAGGCAGAGTATCTCGAATAAATCTGGGCGAGCTCATTTCCAACACAGTCTGGCATTTTACCGTACGAAAGCCAAGCAAAAGCCTTAAAACATGTCATCGCAATGAATTTGTAAAGGAAATTTTGTACAAGATACTTGATTTGCTTTCTTGACTTCATATCGTCCTGACAGCTTTAATTTCTTTCCGCTAGAATTGTCTGTTGTTTGAAATGCTAGACAAGTACCACTTCGATTCTTCGGATTGATGTAAATCAAATATTAATCCCGTTTCTAAAATTATATTTATGAAATGCAAATTGAACAGCTAAACCAACTTCTCTTCCCTAGATCAGCAACACATATTTATGCAGAAAACGGGCGTACTAGTTGTTTGAACTTAGTCAAATAGTCCGTAAGCCAAAGTAATTATTCCAATCGTTCGATTTCATATTGTTATATTTGTATACGCTATTTGAATGTCTAGTGATTTCATATGCTAGACAAGCATCATTTAGGTAATTGGCATTACCGTAAACCATATAGTGCTCGCGATTTCCAAGTGGTATTTTAGTACGAAAATTTACGAGCTGTACCTTTTCGATAACGATCTCATCTGCTTGTATTTTCCGGTTGTTCTTGCTTCTTTCACCACGTGAAGCCCGGTGAATCTTCTGACTAACGCAATCTAGCACGTCCAGAATGTATCTGAATTATTAATTTTGAATTATTAGTTACGATTAATTACGATTAATGATAAAAACATGAATTTGCTTACAGATCAACGAAACTGAGCACCGACATCAAGCAGTCATTAAGCAGTGTGGAAAGGAATTCCTGAAAGGCAAGTATTCGATAGTTGAACGGAAAAGTCTGAAATGATTTGCAACAGTCATGCGAGTAAATGCTCTAAAATTCCGGGGGGCGGACAAAAGAGCAACGGACAAAAGAGCAACGGATCACCGTTCGCTGGAGATTCGAAGTAGGAACTTGGGAGTTGTTGCATTGCTACTAGTATGTGCTACACTCAACCATTATGTTTAGATCCTCTACCTAGGCGATCATGAGTTTCACTCGTCTCCAACGACCAGGGTTCATGGTCTGAAATTGCGAATTTAGGTGGAAATTCATGGTTAGATAAGCCCCAAATGCTGTAATCAATCGAAACCCATGATACTCGGTTAAAGTGGTTACAGGGGCACTGTAATATTGGGTGGCTATTTGTAGTTTATCATACATAGGTGGGGAGTGAAACTCATGATCACCTAGGTAGAGGATCTAAACATAATGGTTTAGTGTAGCACATACTAGTAAGAATGCAACAACTCCCAAGTTCCTACTTCGAATCTCCAGCGAACGGTGATCCGTTGCTCTTTTGTCCGCCCCCAAAATTCCTGGGTTGAAAGTAAATGAGTGACTATCTGAGAGAACTGATCAGAGGCCGTATAGCGACAAATAAAGTGCTGATTTTAAGATGTCCCTAGGGGTAACTTTTCACGTAGAGTCCGAAAATCGACCTTAGAAAGCCGTATCTCAAACCCCTGATTTCGCGCGGTGGACCAAATTTGGGTGGTCATTTTTTGAAACTTTTAAACGGCAGTTTCAAAACCCCATACATATTTAAATTCTCAAATATTTCGACGAGATAAGCATTTTTACTGTTGGAATTAAAAGGCTAGCTTGTGCGAACGGTTCTGAGTTGTTTATGACTAGCCTTCACCCGAGGAATTTTAAAATTATCTAAAACTCGAGGCTTGACTTATTTCTGAAAAATCGGTAATCATCACCTCGACTGGTCCTATATTTGTGCATCTATAACTATCCACTTTCGAGCTGAATCTAACAGCTTCCAAGCGAATTGTTTAGTACACACCAACTTTAGTAGGAAATATATATGTGGCGTCAGCCATCTTACACAGTTTCTGAAATATTGTTGGATGAACTTGCTATCTCGTGGATGCAAAATTTTAATTTTAACTGAAATACGATACGTTTTCAATGGAAATCAGTCAGCTTTGTGTATTTTATGACTTGTCTGATATCAGGAAAAGTGAAAAAGTGATTGAAAATACATATTTTACTTACATTTAAAAATCGATGTTTTCCGCCCACAGAAATAAGTGATTTTTTTATATAGGCAAAATGTGTATTTTGAATCACTTTTTCAGTTTTCCAGACATCAGACAAGTGATAAAATGCACAAAGGTGACTGATTTTCATTGAAATCGTATCGTGTTTCATTTAAAATTTAAATTTTGAATCCACGAGAGAGCAAGTTCATATAAAAATATTTCCGAAACCGTGGAGGATGGCGGACGCCAAATATATGTTTCCTACTAACGTTGGTATGTACTACACTGTTAGCCTGAGATATGTTAGATTAACGTCGAAAGTGGATAGTTAGACATGCCCAAATATGGAACCAATCGAGGTGCTGAAAAGCGATTTTTCAGAAATTTGTCAAGCCTCTCGTTTTAGATCATTTTTAAATTCCTCGGGTGCAGACTAGTCATAAACCACATAGAACCGTTCGTAGTTCATCGTGGTGTTTCAGAAAAATCGATTTATGTTCAAAATTCGACATTCTAACATCTTCAGCGCACAGAATAAATACAATTTGTCGCGCATATTAAAGCGAAAATTTGGCTCCTGGGGTAACTTTTTATGGGGGAATTTAATGAACATAGTTAAAAATACACGCCCGTGAAAAAAATTTTTTTGGCGGAAATTTTGAAAATTTAAATGGGCAAATTTTTTTTCAGAGACAAGCTAGCCTTTTAATTCCAACAGTAAAAATGCTTATCTCGTCGAAATATTTGAAAATTTAAATATGTATGGGTTTTGAAACTGCCGTTTAAAAGTTTCAAAAAATGACCACCCAAATTTGGTCCACCGCGCGTAATCAGGGGTTTGAGATACGGCTTTCTAAGGGCGATTTTTGAACTCTACGTGAAAAGTTACGCCTAGGGATATCTTAAAATCAGCACTTTATTTTTTGCTGTACGGCATATAGGTAGAATTGCTCAATTCTCTCAGATAGTCACTCATATACCTCCTCAGCAAACTTAGGTGGCTGTGCGAAAGCGATTGAGTCGAAGACAACTTCCGGTTCGTCCGAATCCCTTCGTTGACGTTTGGAAGATGATGACGATGACGAAGGAGAATCGATTGCGAATAGATTTGGACCGACTCTTCTTAACGACATGTTGATGGCGATCTTTTGTGAACGGTTTGATTCCTGAATGCATATGATTGATATATGGTAATTGCCATGGCGTAAAACGTATTCCTGAAGAGGAAATGTGAAATTTAGATCTATTAAGTTTCGGCGATACAAGTAATTGTACCAACTGTGATCAATTCAATTCAATTCAATTCAATTGTTTATCCGCCAGGGTAAGTAAATAGGAAATGTGCAGAGAGTCTTCGATATCTTGCGGTGGATTTGGTTGCATAGCAGACAAGGGATACCACAAATCAAACGCCCCCAGGGTCGCTAGCGGCGCTGATTCGAGGGAGGGGAGAGATAGGTCTTGAATTTATTTTGAAAATGGGGGACTGGGGCTTGGGTGGGGGCAGCAGGTAGGGTTAAAGTCGCAAGAGCGATTCGGAAGTAAAGGATATTGCGGGTAATGAGAGAAGGTAACATCGGAAAAGTTTAGGTGAGCTTGTTACGATTTCATTGGAGAGCACGTTCCATCTATCGATAGACCTCGTCACAAAACTCGAGTGAGACTTAGGAGTAGTGAAAGGCAAAGAAAGACGCAACGCGTGAGCTCTACGAAGATTACGAGTGAATGGCGAGATTTTATAAAGAGAGGAGTGATCGTAAGAGTAGAAGCCATGAATAGACTTATGAAGAAAGAGGAGATCAGAAATTAAACGCCTTTGCTCAAGAGTTTGTAAAGAAAGAAGGGAAATTCTTTGAGGGTAGGATGTGTACGGAATATTACAACGGGCAAAAATACGACGCGTAAAGTTACGTTGAACGCTTTCTATCGAATTTGCAAGAGCAACCGCAGTTGGAGACCATACAACTGAGCAGTATTCGAGTAATGGTCGGATGAAAGTCACAAATGCGCGGCTATACAAGCAATGATCAGAGGAGTAGAAGCATTTGAACATAATGTTTACTTGGGCTCTTGCTTTTGAGATAATTTTGGTGATATGATCATTAAACTTTAGCGAAGGCTGCATAAGGATGCCCAGGTCTTTCATGGAAGGTGACACAGACAGAGGTTTACCATTGATGAAATACTGGGTTCGGGGGGATAGGGGACCATAATTAACGACAGTGCATTTAGTTTCATTAAGGGAAAGATTCCACTCTTGAGACCAAACAAATATTAAGTCAATTGATGACTGGAGGAAATGGGAGTGAAGAGGAGCTTTTGCATAGATCTTAAGATCATCTGCATAAATACCGTATTTAACTTCAGAAGGAAGTCTTTTAGCCAGGTCATTAACAAATAGAATGAATAAAAGAGGTCCAATGCAAGATCCTTGAGGCACTCCTGAGGTGATAATTGTGGGAGAAGACATAATATTTTCGATAATTACGCATTGAGATCTATTCGAAAGATAATTTGCGATCCATGAAACTACATGCGTAGAGAAGCCAAGGTTTGCG
Organism: Pristionchus mayeri; assembly: GCA_036245805.1. Lineage (NCBI taxonomy): Eukaryota > Metazoa > Nematoda > Chromadorea > Rhabditida > Neodiplogasteridae > Pristionchus > Pristionchus mayeri. The sequence continues at coordinate 13,356,518 of BTRK01000006.1, forward strand.
AGTTTGAACAATAAAAGGCGGTGATCTATGCTATCAAATGCTTTTTTAAAATCAAAGTAAATAGTATCAAATGAGGATTTCTGAGAAAGGAACTCAAGATAATGTGAATGAGTCTGAACAAGCTGGGTGCACGTGGATCGGTGTAGACGGAAACCAGCTTGGTAAGGATCTAAGAGATTATTTGCATCTAGGTATTCTGTAATTTCAAAAATTAGAATTTTCTCGAAAATTTTCGTGACTGAGCATGTAAGACTAATAGGCCTAAAATTATTAATTAGAGGAAGTTTTAGGGATGGGTTTTACTATGGCTTTTTTCCAAATCTTAGGGGTTGAATTATTAAGCAAAGATTTGTTGAAAATTATTAACAAAGGAGAGATAATGAAGAATTTGCATCTAGAATAGACAATATTAGGTATCCCGTCGAGGGAAAGATTACATTTAGGAGACAATGATCTGATTGCAATGAGAATTTGCGATACTGAGATAGACGGCAGGTCAAATTTGGGCGAACTATGAGAGTCGGCCAGCGGCAATAAAGGAGAACGGAGAGGAGAGGAAGAGACAGATGCAAAATATTTTGAAAAGGCTTGTGCCTTTTCCAAACTAGTCAACAACTTAGTACCATCAACATCAATGATTCCAGGCGGTGCTGAATTACCAGATTTGAGGCGTGATTTGCACAAACTGTAATACGCCTTTGGATTTTTCGACTCAATAACACGCGATTCGACTCTCACATAATGCGCTCTTAAAGCTTTCTCAAAACGTTTGGATAGCTTCTTTGCATGTACGCTATTCGGAGCAAGAGAAGTCGCTCTCTCAGATTGGATATGGAGATTATGCAGATATGGGGGATAGGCCGAGAAAGTAGAAGTGGAAGATTTAGGGACGAAAGTGTCAAGAGTGTAATTAACGAAATCGGAGAAATAATTGTAGGCTTCATCAATGTCAAGAGTAGAGAGGGCAATAGTCCAATTATGAGACGAAATGAGATGGTTAATTGAATCCCAATCAGCCAAATGATATTTTCTGAATGGTATGAAATCGCGAGTTGGGGGAATAAACGTCTGTGAAAAAAATTTTTTTGGCGGAAATTTTGAAAATTTAAATGGGCAAATTTTTTTCAGAGACAAGCTAGCCTTTTAATTCCAACAGTAAAATGCTTATCTCGTCGAAATATGCCCAATGAGAAGGAAATACTCGTATGATCGGAAAAAGGAAGGGACGGATTCACATTGAACACAATATTACGGTTACAAAGAATCACATCTAAAATATTTTCACCGCGCGTTTTGAAATTTACAAACTGACTCATGTGATGGTCGGAAGCAAAAGTAAGAAAGTCATTTTGTGAAGGAGCAGTAAAATTTACCCAATCAATAGTCGGGAAGTTAAGGTCACCACAAATAAGGAAGGGGGTATCAGTGATGAGGGGTGTGACAAATAAGAGGAACGATTCAAGAGAAGCAGAGGTACAAGAGGGAGAACGATAGATCATGCAAATGCGTACTTTTTTGAAAGGTATGCTAATGCAATTAGAGGAGTGGTGAATATCAATAATGACAGATTCGATACCGTTACAGGAAAAAGTGCTAACAAGAAAGGGGTTTAGGAGAGGAGAGGACAGGATGGCCACTCCACCACCTCGCGAAGTAACTGAAGTAGAGGGGCGATCTTTTCGGAAAACTACATAATCATTGTTAGAACACAAGAGATATGCATCACTCTCGTCCTCACGCAGCCAAGTCTCACTCAAAAGAATGATGGTAACCTAATGACTTAATATACGATAACAAATGTGTCTTTCGACGGATGGAACGGGCATTGCTCAAAAAAAGCTCAATAGAAGAAGAAAAATATGGAAGAGGGTTTGAAATTAGCGAAAGTACCTTCCTGCCGCACCCGTCCTAGGCCCGAGTCACCGTGTTGTTGGCAGAGGTTCCAGTTGAATTCGTTGGTTTGAGGTCAGAGAGTATTGATTGGTCCATTGAAGAGTTTCCTGTTGTTTCATTACGGGAAGATTCGAAACCGCGTGGCGGTCTGTTTTTGTAACCATTGGGCAGAGGGCGAGGGGTTCCGGCAAACTTGTACAACTTCTCATCACGTACACCGTAGAAGAGTGCTTCCTTTTCGCAATTCAGTTTGTAGGCATCGATTCGAGCCTTTTTCTCCAATTCGAGCTCAAAAGGGCACAAGTCACGTCGAATGTAGTTTCCGGAGACTTTGGTAACAGCAGCGGGACGGGAGGATCGAACGGCAGACAGGAAAGCGTCACGGAGCTTAGGAGAGGGCATCGCAATCTTCATTATTCTGTTCTTTCGATCTCCCTTGACCTGCGGGCGACGGTGATGGCTGATTGATCCACTAGCGAAAGCCTGCGTCAATTCGGGCACATTGAGCTCTGAGATGAGTTCCTCAACGGCCTTCTGATCGGCCTGTGCAGTCTCCGTAGGGGAGGCGCACTCCTGGCGTCCAACCCAGACAGCACGGGAGTCCTTGTCCGCGTAGACAGAGGCGTCCTTGATGGCCTGCTTCACGGCCGTGTACGTGGTGGTAGAGGGATAGGGAGGGGTCTGGTTGAGTGACTTGTCCATCTCCTTCATCACGGCCATCTCCTATCTCAGAGTGTTACACTCACATTTGGGGATAGAGTCCAATTTGCTGTGCAGTGACTCCAGCAGCGTGATGATCTTCCCTGCTGCTTCGTAAAGCTTCACTCCTTTGGACGATTCAGTCATTGTAGAGGGCGGGAAGATGAGAAAAAGAGCGAGGGAGAGAGAGGAAATTGGGGAGGAACCGCTCGCGACGACTGAGAATGATCGGAATGGGTATCGATAAATGATCACTGTTAGTGTAGAGAATATAGATATTATGAGGCATTGCTGCTCTCACTCTGTATCAATTTTTCCCGCTGGGAGTGCTTTGGCTATCTCACTTGCTATAAACCAATCGATGGCCTTGCCTCTGAGTCTCGCGCGCTACTTTCACGTCTCCGCACACCTACACCATACAGATGAAACACAGCATAATCTGAAGAATACGTACAATTTGAAATTTTGGAAATGGTTTTTTAACTCTGCTCACGAGTAGCGACTCCACAGAAATTGCATTCAGTTTATCGGGTTACGATTCACTCCGAGAATTCGTTCATAATCTTGGCAATTTTGAACATTTCGTTGCCTGGTTGATCCTTCTGGGTATTCGGGGTGTTTGGCGACCAAGACGTGAATGCATGTGGGATTGACGAGATTACGAGTGAATTTTGTATCGTCTTCTGCAAATTCTGGTGCATTATTGATGATAACCGATCTCGGTAAGTTACAACACAAGAAACGAAATTGTTTATATTAGAATTACTAGAAAGTAGGGGCAAAAAATTCACCGTTATCGGCTTCCGGAAGATCCTCAGGGAGGTGGTTGAACAGCATCTGGTATGCCTGCTCGGCTGACTTGACTGCATTACGGAGAAGATAAATTGTTCCAGCAAGCACATCCTTTGCATCTTTCTTAAAGGAGTGCTCCGGAGAATGAATGCTAGGGAGTCCCACCGCGAAAATTCTGCGCTCTCAATGGGAAACTGTAGCTAATTTAGCCCGAGAAAGAGGCGAGCGTGAAGAAGAGCAAGTGAAACATAAAAGAATCAGTCACAACCCTGCGCAATCAATGAACTTTCCGCGCATGTAAATAGCCTCAGAGTAATCTGTGGAACTTCGGACAAAGTGATTTCTGATCGGGTTAGTGTCCTCTACAATATCCAAACTGTCACCATGGGTGACGGAACATTCCTCGGAGCCCCCCTTTAACGTTTGAAAACGATTAGATTGCGATTGAGAACAAAGTTCAACACCAACTATTCATCGGCATCCCTCACCGTGTCCACAATTTCAGCCGAAACTGCTAGGGCGAAGAAAGGCAGCAGAAGAGCGCACCGCGTCATCGTTGAGAATATTGGAGATAAGATGGAGAATTGAGCGGAATTGCGGTGTTTTATACATGTTTTGCCTTCCACTCTAAAGCATATCTCTTCCTACAGAGAACGGAGAGAACAGGCAAAATATGAGTTCGCTCCCTTTCTTTGAAGAATGACGCTAACAATTAGCGCATAGCCGCCGCTATTCAATTCCTCGATTTTTATTCATTGAGTGAAAGAAAATTTTGATTCATTGATTGGAAGAAAATTTCAAGGAAACTCAGGTTTAAAGCTGCGTCATTCGGTGTTGCCCTACCATGATTATGTTTTCCCTATTTTCCAACCCTGCTCTTTCTTTCACACCTTATTTGCCCCTGTACATCTGGAGAGCGCAGTATTTACGAAAGAAGTCCCCTCCATCCTATTTATTGCTTGCAAGTTTGGAGTTGACAAATTTCGATAACGCCAAAATCGTCAAATTTCAAATGCTTTCCTTTGACTATATGTATGCCTTGGCTAGATTGTTTTCGGCACTCATCACTTACTATGGAGATTCAACAATGAAGGGTGAACATGTCTGTGCAATTTAGAAGCGTTTGTCCCATTTCCGAATAGATATGATACATTTTAATTTATCGTAAGGTTGCACAAGAACTTTTATTCTGCAGACAGCAGTTGATTTTAATTTCAAAACAGTCAAATTCACAACCTTTATCGGAGAGCCAATCAATAAATATTGTCGCGCATCATCTTCTCGATTTTCAATAGTTGTTTGTCTAGCATGCCGATGCCTTCTGGTTCCTCGGGGAGTTCGGACACCACGACGTGAACATACGCAAGATTGAGGAGATTATGAGTGAAGAACGTCTTATCTTCTGAAATGATTGCCGTTATTTCAGGTTAATGTTGATAAGTAATAATAATCGTCAACAAATGATCAGAAAAATCAGCTCATCAAATTGGTTGAATATTTGAATGGATAGATTTTATCGAAAACGCAGCTATGGAAAGCAAGAAATTCACCATAATCGGATACTGGAAGATCCTTGTTGAATTTGAGCTTGTAAACATCCTCGATAGTCTTGGCGGTATCCCGGAGAAGTTGGACCACGTCTGCAGTGATTTCCTTAACATTTATAAATTGCTTGATCGTGATTTTGTTGCAGTATATCATTGGGATTTTCTTTAGGAATCGGAAAGGTATTCTACCGAGTCAACTTCTCTAGTGACCCTGGTGACATTCGAATAGAGGTAGCCCAGACTAAAAAAAATCCACCGCAAGCTACCGAAGAATCTCCAAAATCTCTCTCATAAATATGCCTGGATGACAAACAACTTAATTGAATAAGCTTGTCTCACCGGGTCGTTCGGGACAAATGCAGCAGCCAGGGTGAAGAGGGAAAGCAGAAGAGCGCATCGGGCCATCATTTTGACGATTGTCTATGGGATGGAGAAATGGTGAAAAATAGCGGTGTTTTATACTTGTTCTGCCTCCCATTCGAATTGCATCTCTCTTCCTACAGACAAATGAGAGAGCAAACAAAAAATAGGAGAGTTCGCTCACATGCTTTCAATAATGATTCAAGCTGTTAGCGCAGAACCGTCGCTATTCAATACTTTAATTGGCGTTTCATGGATCGAAGAGAAATTTCTGATTCATGTCTCGTATTGTGGGGCTTATGTCTAGGTCTCATAACGTTGTTTGATCGTCGTCACCACTGAATGCTCAACATATTCAACTGTGCGACTATTAGACAATGCGACAGAGCATAACTAGGTAAACAACTCGATGAGACAGCACAGAACGTAGACGCAACGAGGCGAGAACGAATCGATACTTTTACAAAGCTGCCGATATCTAACCTTATATCATAGAACGGGATAGGAAAGATAAGTATCTATGCGACGGGACTAAACATTTGAGACGAGAGTGAACAAATAGGACTGCACAAATAGTGATACAATCAAGAATAGTGAATATCGTGTACTGGCTAGTGATCATCGACCATTTTTACCAAGATTGTTCTACCGTTGCTCCTCCTCGTCTCGTGAGATTATCGTAGGAAGCATTGCTAATACGGTGTTTAGTGTACTATCGTTCCAGTGCTGGAACAAAATAATAACTGAATATATATATTTATTTATCCTAAATTGTCCATTTTCTCTCTGACTGGTCCTGAATATAATACGAATTAATTAAGCAAAATACAGTACATGTTTATCGCCTTGCCCACATGCGGCCGCGGAGGGCCGCGGCGGACCGCAGATGCCTGCGGATCGTTTTTGTGAAAATACGAGAAACTTTCATGGAACGAGCTATCGACTTTCATCTCCCATTTATCATTCCCGATCAGAATATATATATTTCGAATTATTCTGCGAGAGTAGGATCGGGATCTGAAAACTGTCTGACCCACGGAATATTATGTGACCCAATGAACTAGTCATCGATTACAACTCTCCATGCTCCGCCTGTTCATCAGATTCAATGTGCATGTGATTTGCGATGTCTTGATTATGAAAACCTGCATTAGAAGACTAGTTCGATCGGGTCACCTATTATTCCGTGTATCAGACAATTTTCCGATCCCGATCCTACCTTCGCAGAAAAATACGAAAGATGGATATTCCGATCGGGAATGATAAATGAGAGAAGAAAATCAATAGCTCTTTCCATGAAAGTTCCTCGTATTTTCACAAAAAAAAATGATCCGGACATCCGCGGCAAGGCGATTAGCATGTACTGTACTTTGTGCGATAGAAACGCGTGATCAGTAACATTATTTGTGCGAGTGTGTTCTACCGAATTCGTTACCGATATTACCTCCTCCTACGAGAAGCATGGCGTACAATGTTTGTTACACCATTCGGCATACTGAAGCCACTGGCTGTATTTACAAGGTAAAATACCAAAACAACTACAATACATTATTTTTTCGTTCTCAAAATACTTCCATGATCTCTACCTGAATCCGAAGTTTGGCAATCAATAGACTGGTATTATATTGATTTTGGAGCGCGATTTTCGAAAGCACGCCGCATCCAAGTTATACGTGTGTTCGCGTTTTCGCTCTTTCCTCGATGGAATCTGCTGATCTCAAAGAATCAACCATAAACCTCGCCATTCTCCCTCAAATTATCCGTCATCATCCGAATAATCGCAAGATTGCAGAAATTCGAATCCATCGGTAAATTACGTTCGGTGAGTTAATTCAGTGATAACTTATTGAACATTATAAGCTTGAACATTAATGATGTATTATTCCTCCATTCAATTATTCATAATCGCTACTCTCTCGATGTTTCTTCTCTACTTACTCGTGTACCTCTCAATCGCTCTCTCAGAAACGCTCATTCTCTTTGTATTTCGTTACCTTTTATACCAAGTAATTCTAGGTGAACTTGTGTATCTCGAACTCTATCGATTTGGAATATACTTCCCTTAGAATGTGCTAATTCTTCGCAAAATCTATTTTCTAGTTATATAAGATCACAACCTCCCATTTTTTAACCCCGGTCTCTAATTGCCACTTGGCTTGATGTTTGATCCCTCCCTCCTCCCCTACCCTTGCTGCCAAGCAACCACACCCGATTCGATCCATCGACGGACATCCGTTTCTTGCACACTCTCGTGTTATTCTTGCTACCTGACCCTCACGGAATGAATGAATGAACGAATGATAAACGATTTTCCTGCGACTGACACATTTTTCTGTTCTTTCGACTACGGCCGTCTCTCTAGTCTACAAATGATCATCGATAAAATTGACGATATATCCTTTGATAGGGTAAGTGCGAATGGACGATGCATTAGTCATTACGAAGAATGTTTTTCTAGGAGTTTCAAAGCAAAGCAGGCGCTTGTTTGAAACGTGACATGTGGAAAATTAAACGGTTCTCCCATAATGACGATCTTCGGAATTCCAACTGATTGGCGAAGATACTCTTCGTACCCTCCAGAAGTATCCAGGAGATATATCCATTGCACGCGTTATAGTTACAGGACTTACCTCGTTCAAAAAAGAGTGTTTGTAGGTTTTTTTGCGAAACATGATGACAAGACTTGTAGGCCACCTCTTCAAGATTTGATTGTGTTGCATAGTGCCAAAAATGTCGAAATTGAGGCGGGTATAGCAGACACAAGTGCAGGTCGTATGTGAAATATTCGAAATGTTTAATGATATTTAATCGTATGTTTCTCAGGAGATTTCGTATTCGGAGTGAAGCACTGCGTTCAATCAATAAAGTTTTACGAGGCATGGCCAACACGCAAATCGATATTCGGAAGGGACAAGGAAATATGGATGACGATGATTCAAGAATTTAACGAGACCAGTTATGTAAATGCTCATCTATCAGGTTGGTCATAAAGTTTTGACCGATTTTGACCATAGTGCATTCTGACACCCCTTCGTTCGTTGTTGTCCAATCAACTTAGTTATTTTAGTGTTATATAGGGGCGTCTATACTCTCTTCAGCGCACACTATCATGAATCTGTCCGACCAAGCAAACGAATACAGCCATGTCCCAAACTTCATGTGAGCGACCAACACCCTGACTTTTTGAAGTATCAGCATTTCAATTAGAACAGATATATGATCATATCTTAGCCACAGTTGTTAAGCATGATGGACATATGCCACACTGGTAATTTTGATAGTGATCAGCCTCGAATAGCCTATTAGATACAAGCGCGTAATCCGAATTTGGGGGTTCATGACGCTGGTCACGAAAAGTTTTGGAGTATTGTATCTATACCGACAGCCCTTTATATTTCAATTATTCATAAATGTGAACTACCTATCCAATGCTAGCCAAAATTATCTTAGGGAGAGAATGTGGCTCTCCGTTCATGAACAGGGTTCTTCGGAGTTTTGGTGTCCAATTTTGAACATCGAAATACACACCTTTTGTATTTTTGTGCTCGACCTGTGGTTTGAGGATCGGTAAATTTGTGCTCAAATTAATGAACAACCCTTACCTTATCCCTCACTAATTAAGAATGTTATGGATGCCGCTACTTTTTCTAGGGTAATCCGTGCCTGAAAAACCTATATATTAGGTTTTCTGGCATTTCAATCGAAAAATAATTGATAGACAAATATCACTTTTTTAGATGAGAAAGGAAAGGGGGCTCTTAAATAAAAAATTAAATACTTTAATTAAAAATTGATACAATAGAGAACCTGTAGTGCGGGGAAAGGAATCTAATAGTGAATCACCCCATCTAACGGAGAAGGGAATGGATGATTAATGTCAATTGCAATGATGTCAAACGTCCCTATAAAAGTGTGATTGAATGATGATAAAGTACTTCCTACGCTCGCTCCCCTTCCCTGGATTACAGAACCAATTAAATAGTGATAACATCGCCCATAGGTAGGTGCCAGCCTCGTCAATGCTTGACACAGGTGATTTGTTCGTAAAAAAAGTGTCCGTGATTCGTTGACCTGTGCGAAGCCTATAACGAATTCAGCAGCTCTCTCTTTTTGGTACTAGGTAGTATAAGCGTTGTGCTTTTCTATGAACTTTGCGAGCCTCCATCTAAAAATTTCTCTGCGAAGCACAGCTATTAGGATGTTCGGAAAGTTTCTTTCTTTTTTTCATGTATGGCCATTATTCACTTCTCCTTTATTTAACCTAGACCAATCAGTTTATGATTTTTTGTAGTTGATGTGGGCTTGGATACTCTCTATGAAAACCAATAGTACATGCCTTTTCGATCAATAGATCTTGAGCAATGAAGGTCCGAAGTTAGCATAGTCGACTTTTCTCCCAGATATTTAACGGCGCACATTTCTTTGCAGAACAGAGATATGCATACAAATGACCTTCTATTGTGAAGACCGTCAAATTTGGTTATTAGTAAATGTAAAGCTTTAAATCTCGGACGTGTTCCCCAATCTAACGAAAAGTCGATGGAGTAATCTGCACTACGATTAGTTTTTCGAACATAATTTTGAACTAACCGTTCACCCGGTCAACCTAGAGAACAAAGCGATTGTTATTTGTGAAGTACATTACATGGTCACTTACTACCCCAAATTAGGTGGGAATCCAATTATGCATTCATGATCATTATTTTTCAGAATATTTAATCCGAAATTTGAACATCGAAATGGTGACATATTGATATCTCTCGTCTCCCTCGAAAGTTGAGAGCCTAGTTTTTCTTTGTTATCATTATCATCAACTCTGTTCACATATTATCAGGCTTATATCTGCAGGCATCTATTAGGGTGTCCGGAAAGTTCGTTCATTTTTTGTTTTTATTTTTTATTCAATACTTTACAATTCTCAGTGATCAATGTATTCTCCCATGTTTCCCCTCACTTCCTTCCAGCGATCGGGCAGAGTAGCGATTCCTCTCTCCCAGAAATCGGGAGTCCTCGAGATCATCCATTCCACGAAAGCCCTCACAACTTGATCTCGATTTTTGAACTTCTTCCCCTTGCAGAAGTCAGAGAGAGAGCGGAAACAGTGGAAGTCACAAGGAGAGAGGTCCGGAGAATACGGTGGGTAAGGAATCCTCTCGATATCCAGCTCGTCCATTTTTTCTGAGTCAATTTCGCGCGATGAGGGCGAGCATTGTCCATCAAAAGAATGATTTTGCCCTCGCTCACGAGACTGGGAGGGGTTCTATGGGCGACTTCTTCCAGTTGGTTGGAGAATAGGTCGGCAGTGATGTTGGTGCCAGGGGACAGGATCTCCCAGTAGATCGGACCGAGCACGGAGAAGTAAAAGCAGAGGAGCTCCTTCTGTCCATGCTCTTCCTTCTTCGGGACTGGCTTGGGCTTCTTATCCGCATCGACCCACTATAGTTTCATCTCAGGGTTATCGTAGGCGATCACTTCTCATCTGCGGCGACAATTGAATTAACCCATCCAAGATTTGATCTGCGATGGAGCAATTCATGACAGATCTCGACACGGTTTTTCAGTTGTGCCGGAGAGAGATCATGGGGAACCACTTGTGGGAGCTTGGGCTTCTTTCCCACTCGATGAAGGATATCGGACACCGTCGATTTAGGAGTGCCAGTCTCTCTCCAAATCGCGCACACTGGCTTTGGGCTTCCTCTTCAGAGTGCTGAGGACAAGAGACTGATCGAGGGTTGGTGGGCGTCCAGAACGGGGATGATCTTCGAGACTATAGTCTCCGTTCTTGAAGCGAGAGAACCACTTCTGGCAGAAACGAAGGGAGGGGGCATCGTCACCTTCAGATTGGGCAAGGGCTGAATGGGCCTGCCTCACCGACTGGCCAAGGCGGTGATAATGTAGCAAAACTGCGCGGAGGTAAAGGTGAGTCTCCATCACGAAAATCGGTGTAGAAACTAAGCGATTGATTCAATCCTCTCACCACTTAGCGTCAGGATGATGCAATACTTTGTTGACAAATAACATTGCGTGATTGCGAAATTCGATCACAAACTGAGTTTTTACAAAGGCATGAATGAACTTTCCGGACATCCTAATAGTTCTCGGGAAAAATGGCCCAACAAAAAACACTGAAATTCTGCTTTTCCAGGTGTTTTTGACATTTGCAAACTTTTGATATTTTCTGTAGCCTGATATACGACCGAGGTGTGATTTGAATATACATTAGTATTCCAGCGCCAATGCCCTAACGTATACCATTGACAAAATAATTGAGGTCGAATGCCACAAGAATTGGCATGAGAAAAATAAAAGAAAGGAACTTTCCGAACAACCTAATACTTTAAATAAAATCTTAATTGTTCTGAAAAATTAAAAGTTACGCAGACCTTGATTTCTCGCATAGTAGATATACTTGCACCATTTCAAAGATAATACTAAAAAGGTCGAGCAAGTCCCTATATATCGACAATATGTGGCGATTTGAGCCAAACAAATTATACGTACTCAATGTTGGGGTCCGAAATCGGTCAAAACTTTATGATCAACCTAATAATAATTGATATTGGCGATTCGGGAATCGATGGGAAGAACACAGCGTTGCGTATTCATTGTGGATATTGTGTCCCCGTCCACATGATCAGTTATTATATAATACAAATTACGTTATGCAATAATTCAACGATCTTCCGTTAATGCTCGACTAATTTATCTGGATGATCCTGAGAACGGGAGTAAGGAACTGTCACATCGTAGCACGTTGCATCTATTGCATCTTGATCTATCATTTATTACGTTAATGTTGCATGCTATACCATATCCAATACATATTATTAGTAAATATACATATCTGAACTTCATATTCTAGGTTACACAGCGAATGAATTCATATCAACATGCCCCGTATGAATGTCATATGCACCTGCAGGGAATAGGATGGTTTAAAGTATTAGGTTGGCATGAAAGTCTTTGTCTATGGTTTTGTTTGTTCACTGCTCGTCGCAGATGGACTTTGACGTTTCCTCGTGCCTAGTGAACAATAAGCAGTGAAGGACCTTTATGGTAAATAACTTCCAATTCCCTTCCCTTCAGTAAGGTTCAAGTAGAGGAACAATGTATGTCCCAAGTGCCGTCCACTTCCGTCATGTTCTGATTTGCATCTCAATATCTGACTCCACGATGAAGGATTCAGATACCCTACTGAAGAATGTTTATGACACACGTGTCCCCTGTACAACACCATAATGAATTGGTTTCATCGCTTCGAAGAAGACGACTTTTCCCTCAATGATCAGGATCGGTCTGGAAGACCTGGTCAGTTAGATTTGGAAACGTTGAAGAAAGTTGTGGAAACAGACCCATTTCAAAGTGCCCGTGAAATGACTATTGCACTTAGAGTCCACCATAGCACTGTCGAAGAAGGCTTGAGATCTCTTGGAGTGAGGAAATTTATCGGTTGATTCATATCCCATGATCTGAGCCAAGCCAGCCGTGACCGTCGAGTCGATGATTCCATTACTCTCCCCATTCTCCGAGGCGGGGATCGATGGCTGGAAAGGCTCATAACGGGGAATGAGAAGTGGGTTCTCTACGATAACACCCACATGAGAGCCAAGCGGGTTGGAGAAGGGGAGACTTCACAGGGTGTCCCCAAACTTGACCTGCACCCCAAGAAAAACAAGCTGTCAATGTGGTGGGGAGTGGATGGCGTGATCTAATGGGAGCTACTACGTGAGGGCATGTTAATCACCGGGATCAAGTACGTCATATACCTACTTAGTTTGAAGCTGGAAGTCGATCATTCAAGGCTGAAGGAGAAGAAAGCATATACTCATCAAAATGACCCCCGTCACCAGGTCTCGAATCAAATCAAGCAGGAGCTGGCTAGATAGTGATGGATGGTTCTCCCTCACCCCCCGTATTCTCCTGACATGGCACTGTCAGATTATGGGCTTTTCGCAGACCTGGCCCACGCCGTTCGAGGTAGGGCCTTCAATTCCCGTGGAAGTCTCGAGGTTGAACTCAAGCAAAACTGCATCGTGCCCAGGCGGGTTCTAAAGGGAGGGGATTCATACATTGCAGGTACGTTGGGCACATATTGTCAATAATGATGACAGGTATAATTGAACTCATGCTTTTCATTTCCCCAAGAAATAAAGTTTTGAAAAAGTGACAAAGACTTTCATGCCAACCTGATATTATACAACTATTACATACACAAAGGCACATAATGCGGTTTGCACTAATTCAATTTGCAAATTTGGCGCGCGATTTTTGAAAATGGGTGCGTATCGCATATCTCGATTCGTCTAAAGGGTCAAATGCTAATATCTAATACTCTGATTTACATGGAATCACAGAAAAATATTGAGCCGAGGATGGATCTCGCCTCTCTCCCTGCAGATATAGTTCGAATGATTGCTCGATTGGAGAAGCCTCGAACTATCTGCAAATTGTGTTTGGTAAGAGACCAATGTTATCGTTCTAAATTACATTAAATCATAGGTTTCGCCCACTTGGAATTCTATAGTTCCTTGCGAGTATGCTCGAATGAGATCAGCACTTCCGACAATGAGCACACTTTTGTGCTTTTATGAACATTCATTTCGTGTAAGTCTGCGAATTTGCGCAGACGATTGGACAGATTGGAAAGATGGAGACCTTTACACGGTGATTGAGCATTGTATTGTTCAGTTTGTTGAACATACGTTTATTTAAAGGACTTGCAAAGCGTTAGAGGAGATCGTTGGAGAAGCGAAATTCGAATGAGGATTAAACTTTGTTCAAGCATTGATTGCCTTCGTCTTGAATTTAAATTAATATCCAAAGATAGTTTAAACTCTCTTGAACGGTATATAAGTGACGTATCAGTGACACGTGTCACGGTTACAGGCTTACAATCATTGAAGATACACTCGTGGTTAATAAGCATATGTTAGCTGTAATTTAATATCGCATATTTGCAGGTCCTAGATATACGGTGCGACTGATATACGGTGCGACTTCCTAGATATACGGTGCGACTTTACCTTTTTTTTTTTTATTTGCAGGTCAGCTTTTCGCGATTTCATTGAGTCGCACCATATCAATCATGTTGAAATTGAGACAATCAGAGCTGACGTAAAATCAGTTCGTAAGTTAACTATTTTAAGTTTTATATAATATTATATGTCCATAGGAGATCTTGTCGTTGGAATTATGGATTGTGTACAGTCCTTAATAATTTACGAGACACGTCCATCTACTAATCCATTTTTCGGATGGGGCATGGCATTCTGGACAGCTTTGATCGACGAATTGAACGAATCCGGTTCTGTTCATGCTCGACTAATTGCTCTTGATGATCCTGAGTGTTGGAGTATGGAACCACCACTGCGTATGCACGTGGAGTCAATTGCATCTTTCACATGATCTACCACATATGTCACTAATGCTTCTACACCACGCACATTGTTTGTATATAAATATTATGTAAGCGAAATGCATTTTACACAGTGAATAATTTCATTGATGGGCAAGGCGATTAGAACTTTAGATAATTCGCGGAATCCTGTATTTACGTGTGATAAATCAAGAAATATTAGCCGATTGCAATAATAAGCTAAACTATAATACTTATTTTCTTACAATATGTTTTGAAAGCGATGCAGCCAGGATAGTGCTAGCAATCAGCTTCCGAGAGTCATCTACAAATGAACACTGCAAAGTGATCTGACGGCATTCGCGTTTTGAAGGTTCACTCTGGAGAGGAGGCGCGGCTTTGGAGTCTCCACAGCGCACCGCAATTGATATGGTTGTAGAATTCACACCAATGGCTAGACTGTGATACCGTAGGCCCATAGTTGCCCATGGCGGCGGCGATACCCATGAACCCCCTATTCATGGTTACGCACTACGCCCCCCTAGTGCCGTACCCAACCAATAACCCCTAGATACCGTATACCACTACCATAACCCCCGATACAAGCAAACTCACTTTATTTTTAAAAAAAGTCCTGGTACCGCACCCAGTCGATTATACAGTACCAAAGTAACTACCGTAACGCAGTTCCTCGGATCAGATTCAGTTTATTGGGTCAAACATTTTTCTAAAAATCCTAAACCAATCATACAATTAGTCTCCACTAATTAGAAGTACGGTAAGATTCTTTAAAATAATTGTATGCAATTTTGGATTTTTAGAAAAATGTTAGACCCAAGGAACTGGATTACGGTAGTTACTTGGGTACTGTATAATCGATTGTACACGGTACAAGGACTTTTTTTAAAAATAAAGTTACTTTGCGATATTTGGGGTTACGGTAGTTGTATACGGAGGATGGTACTGTATGATCGATTGGGTACGGTACCTAGTCTTGACCTTCCATTGACCTACCAATCGATTTTTGACCATGACCCCTATACGTCGTTGCGCACTGCTCCCCACTGTTAGAGGGGCGCAACGCGTAACCATGAGTAGGTAAGGGGTCATGGTCTGAAATCACTTTGCCGCCAGTGTTGGGCAACTATGTGTAGGCCATGAGTTGCATGTACAATGACATTATCTTCAAAGGGCGCTTATCACATACTTATCACATGTAAATTGCGTCTTGTAAATTCACCTGATCGAAAACTTTTTCGACTTGTGTACACATTGATTCTATCCTTGTAAATTCACTTGTTCACAACTTGTGCACCCAAACCATAGTGTTGATGTACCATTTTATGAGAGGAATCGCGAGAGAATGGACCACATCGCGGCGGTAGGATTCAAGTTTGTCCTATCCCTCTACAATTTTGCCTATAAGTACTTCAAATGATGCTCTTTCAAACTGCGTCGTCAGAATTTTGATAACTATCGTCATCGTTGAGATTCAGAAGGCCAAACCTGGTACTATCACTTTTTACAGTCAAATCGGGCTCACTTAAATGATTATAAATCAGTTTAAAATAAAGATAGAAGGCCGTTCTTTTTTCACAAAGAAAGCTACCATCATGCTCTACAACTCCACTGTTGACGTCATCATTCCTGGTCAACTCCCTGGTGCGGGGCGGTCGGGTGCACTAAAAATGTCGTAAATTTGGAAATCGGAAATACCTTTTGGGTTTTCATGCTTAAGTTGTAGTACATATATGTGCCTGACTTTTCGCCAAAAAAGAAGGAAATCGGAGTATGGACAAAAAAAATGGGCTCACTGTTGTGCGGCGACCTCAAAATGAGTTCTGAACAAGAATACTTCCGTATCTTCAACTGCCCTCATTTGCGCTCAAAATAGTTCAAAAACTACCAAAACAATATTAGAAATTGTTTCCCCCCATGATATCACACTTCCATTGGTCTAAAATGGCCATCGGACCGAAAATTTGAATATCTATATTTTGACCCCCATTAAAGGGATCCGGACATCAAAAATCAAGTGTGCCTTAAATTGCGTCTCATCCACCCCTTAGTTAAATGCAATAAACTAAAAAAATTAAAAAAATTATTTAAGCCATAAAAATAAATAATTAAATATATAGTGTATTACTGTGGTAGCGTGTAAATTCGACGTTTCAAAAAATTCAAAAAATATATATTAAAATTACTGTATTGGAAGCATCTTGATTATCGGTTTTCAGATCGGCTGGCCGGCCGTCTTCTTCGGCAGTTTCTTTGCTTTCTTTTACTTTTTTTCAGTTATTTATGTTGTATTTCACTGTTTTGTGGCCTGAATTGTATTAGAAAAGAGGTCGGTCATGTATAATGCGGTTAGTGAAGTAATCTGCCCCTACTGAATAGCGAACGAGCGTTTTCTGATCGCTTCATATTCATTCTAATTGCACGATTCTTGCTTACATTTGCTATCAGTGCATGGCTACGGTTAACTGCTCCGCCTGCCCTCGTCGTTCCCACCAATGCCGCAAGATTCCCGACATTGCTGGGATGGGAAGGGAATGGCTGCTCCTCCTGAACCTCATCGACGATGAGTTCGAGCTGCTGCAAGAGAAGGTTGCTAGGATTCAAGGAAAGGGGAGGCGAGCGTGGCTCTGCCCGAACCACTTCAAAGGAAGAAACCACCTGGACCGCGAAGGTCCTGAAGACGTGAGTCATAATGTATTTCACCTATTGGACATACTGTCACCGTTATCAGGGCCTCTCGGTTGTATAATCCAATGCTGAATCGATAAAAAGCTCTTTCTTGTTTTGTAATTGATCATCGAATTTGCCGTTTGCTTCACTACGCGTTTTTTTAGCATCGTCAGAAGGGAGAAGAGCCTCCGAGGCTCAATGAGGAGAGCGATGTACAGGTACAGGGCACAATTATTTACTTCCGAAAGACATTCGAATACTCTTATGCCCTGGGGAGGCCGAATAATATACAATCCCTGAGGAGGCAATAAAACACACATACATGTACAAGACTATGTGACATTCCAGCCCGGAGTCTTTCAGCCAGAGCCAGCTCCTACCGTAGAGGCCATGGTCGATGCCATGTCTGACCTACTTTTCCCATCGCCTCAACGCACCCAGTCTGGAGTATCTGGAGCATCTGGAGTACGTGCAACAATACCATTTGAAATATTTATTCAATTATGAAAGCTAGAAATGTGAACGAACAGTGAAACGTTGATCATTGATTAGATTTCAAACAAATATTACCCCTTTTCACGAACTGACACGTGCCCTGATCACTAGTAGACGCACTAGAGTGTACAAAAGTGAGAGAGCGCCACCTGGCAGATTCTTGACTAGTGGTTGTTTTGTTCACGAATTGGCTCCCTTCATTACTTGTGCTCTCTAACAGTAATAGTCGGTGAGAGAAAACGCAAACGAACTGAAGAGAGCATGCGAAGTCATTTCCCCCGTGGCACGAAAATTGAATTTCTGCCGAACTAGGCCACGCTCTATCACATTGTAATATGGTGGAATAGTACATGAAACCAGAACACAAAACAACAATTTTAGAACGGTAAAACTTATAATTCCCTATTACAATATAGCGAGTATTATTTACATCATTTCAGTCCTACATCCGATCTCAAGAAACGACCAACACCGAAGTGACCTCTGAGACGGGTGTTCAATGTGGTCCCCCTACCCCACCCAGTCACGACTACTTCCTAGTGAAGAAAGAATGCCTTCTTTCCCTCTTCACTCGTTGCCACCAGTGTGGGAAGAAGGAGATCGAGGAGGGCACATTCAAGTGCCGCACCGTAGGCTCGGCACTGGTCCTGCAATGGGAGTGTTTAATGTGCGAGAGAGAAGTCGAGTGGCATTCTCAGCCTATGGTCGAAAGATACTTCGAGGGAAACCTCAAGTTGACTTCGGCCGTCCACACTACTTCTGTATCCCGCCCGGTTAGTCCATATAACTATGTTGAAAAAACAGAACAACCTAGTCCCAATGGCCGTAAAGTACAGTAGCCCGGAAACTGAATTCAGAGATTCCTGGACATGGGCAAGCTAATCGGTCTCGCACTTCCCTCTGAGCGGACAATGCGACGACAGCTCAAACAGATTGTGGTTCCCGCTGTGGATAAGGTCTTCATCAGACACATGAAACAAGCTGAGGCCACCGTGCGAACGTCCAACATAGTTAGTGAATACTCCTTGCATTACTGCTGTTATGCCCTCCCTACATCCCTTCGACAGCCCTCCCCCCCCTCTCACCTGATCTCCTTCTTCTTCATCTCCCCGGCGAGGCAGCCTTCGCTGCCCACCCTCAATTGTTTCAATGAGGGGATCTACCCACTACCCCTGATTTCCCCCACCTTTGGTAGTGATCCACCATACTTCTCGCGTTCGAAAGTAGCCGAGCTCCAGACCCTGTAAAGCATAAATGTGTTAGGTATACTGTAGCATCTGAAATGACCGAGGGATACGGTAAGTATAGTAGTGATTTACAGTACGACACAATCGCAATCATTTCAAATTTCGAATTTCAGGCAGGCATTGGCATCGCATTCGATGGGCGGTATTCCCATGTGGGCCGAACGGCACCCAATTGCACCGTTCCCTTCGTGGACATCGAGAGTAATCTCATCGTCCACGTCAAGAATATGCATAAGGATATGCCGGGGATAGGTAGTGTTAGTTGGAGTGAGTAATGATTATTATGTCCTTCTGTCCTTCTATTCCAGATGGGGTGAGTGGTCGTATGGAGAAGGAGGGAGTGAGGATGGGGCTGCGGGGACCGCAGGCGAAGCAACTCGTGGTTAGTCATCAACAAACACTGACCCATAATATACAAACTAGGAATGGTTTTTCAATGAATGGTTTATTTCATTCTCCTCCGATCGGATCGGTGAGAGATCATTGAGAAGTAAGAGTCATTTGGTGATAAACCATTCCTAATTGAAACGGGAACCATGCTCGTTTGCTTTAGATCACATCGCTCGTATCTGACAATGATGCCAAGATATCCAAAATGATGCGTGATCTCTTTCCTGGAATTCAGCATCACTTGGACTTCTGGCACATTGTCAAGAATCTGAACAAGGCGCTTCGCGAGGTACTCAAAATAACTTAGTTGACACAACAATATACTCAGAATATAGTATAGCACAAATAGCAATATTTGCATTCAGCTAACAAAGCGCAAAGACTGCCCCCGCATCGAGCACTGGCGACGCGAGCTGATCGACCACTGCTACTTCGTCCATGGAAAGTTCGAGAAGGACAGGACGAAGGGAGTAGAATACATGAAAAGTTCGCTCGCTCACGTCGCTGGGTGGCATAAGAATTTTGAGAAGGTTAGCATGAATGTTGGAATGATTAATGAGCAGCATTAGTACACATTAGTACCCATGCACGTTAATAAATATGTACTTCAGGTCCCCTTCTTGAAAGGTATCAGCGAATGCCTCCACGATGCTCTCCCCGATGCTTCAGATCACGAGATCGATCCGAAAAGCGCTGAGTTCGCTCATCTGAAGGAGGTCATCCTCAAGCCTTCCTTCATCCTCGCCCTGGAACGAGCCTCCCCCAAGAAGAACACGTCACCATGCGAATGGTTTAACAGCTTGCTGAACATCTACGCGCCCAAGCGGATAGCCAGGTTAGTAATCAATACCGTCATTACCTCCACTAATTGAAACGTCTAATATCCAGCTATTAACTCTGTGGCTTACGAGGATAAGGTGAAGATGGGGGTGTTGCACCACAACACCATTGCGATGGCAGGCGTGCTCGGAGTGAGAAAGGAGAAGTCCTCCTACCAGACAAGAGCAAAGGGTAGAGAGGCAAAGTGTGTGAAGAGGAAGATGGAATCAGTGGACCAGTACTAGAGGAGAGAAGTTAGTATATTCAAACTAAATTAGTTCATCGAGCTATTCCGAAATTGTTAACAAAAAAAATATGTCTAACTAATATCTTGTCAGGTCTGGGATGAGGTGGAAGGAGTGGTCCGTGAGATGAAGGATGCTTCATTCCTCAAGAGGAAGGGAATCCCCGACTCCAATCGCTATATGGCTGCTCTCTATGCCGATGAGGAGGAGTCGGAAGGCGATTCGAAGGGAGATGAGAGCGATGTCTCCATTGAGTACGGAGCGGCATACGGAGAGGATGTCGATTCAGACTCCAATCCAATCGCCCCCTCCGAGGACGATTCGGAGCACGAGGAAGGAGATGATACAGGCGAGTCCCGAGTAGAAGAAGTGCCAGTGGGAGAGGAGGGAGCTGAGGTAGTGGATGCCTCCTCTGGACCAGACTGGGATGAGGGAGAAGATGAGAAGAAGGTCGCCGGTGTTGGGAGTGGACGAGGAAGAGGAAGTGGAAGAGGGCGAGGGAGAGGACCTCGGCGAGGCCGCGGCAGGGGAAGAGGAGCATCCAGTGGGAAGGGAAGAGAGAAAGCTGATCGAGAGACGGAAGGAGAAGACGAGGAAGAGCCATCTACGAAGCAGGGAAGGAAGAGGAAAGCGAAGAGAGGGCAGGAAGATGGAGAAGATGGAGAAGATGAGGGATCCGACGGCGACTCGACGTACGAGCCACCCAAGAGAGGGCGAGGAAGAGGGCGAGGGAAGAAGCAAGCATAGGTGGGGGTAGAGGGTAGGGATCATGCAGGGTTCGTGCGTTATTGTTAGGATAGACATACAGTGAAACACTTGTTTAATCTCCATTTTCATACTTACTTGACGTGTGGTGTTGTTGATGTTGTTGTTGTTGCATTGTCCCATCGTCGTCTGGATGGCGCGTCTTTGATCTGCAAAAAATGGAATCGTTGTGAGAATTTATTAAATTGATTATGGATGAGACACATTTCAAACATCTTTAGACTCTTCTGTGCTCTATACTAAATACGTAGCAGAGACTAACCAACAGACTGAGGGACACAACCATAGATGTGCGGGAATTGTATCGGGGGGGGGGGGGGGGGGGGGGGGTGCCCATCCGGATGGGCATCCCCCCCCCTCGACGTATAGGGGTCATGGTCAATAATCGATCGGTAGGTCAAGACTAAGTACCGTAACCAATCGATAGTACAGTACACCCTGATACCGTATATGGATACCGTAACCCGCGAATATCGGAAACTAACTTTATTTTTAAAAACTCCTGGTACCGTGCCCAATCGATTGTACAGTACCCATGTCACTACCGTAACCCAGTTACATGGGTCAGATCCAGTTCCAGGGTGTACTGTACAATCGATTGGTTACGATACTTAGTCTTGACCTACCGACCGATTTTTTTACCATGACCCCCTATACGTCGAAGGGGGTGCCCTCCCCCCCCCCCCCCCCCGATTACGGTATCCCCATACCATAAGCAAAGTACGGTACTTAGGGAACGGTGAAGTCATGAGCTACTCCTACTCTACACTTGTGAGTATGGCCACTACATTAAATCAAATTCAAGATTCTGCAAACATAAAAATAAAAAAAGTAAAGCACCAAGGTATTCGGGATAATCTTACTGAGGGGACTCAGCCATCTCCTGATTGAAGCATGCAGAGAAGGGGTGTGCCTGGTAGAAGCGCACCAGTTCGTAATCGATGTTCATGTTTCTGGAAAGAAGACAGTAATGAAACATTTGCCAAGACGTGATAAGCTATGCGGTTGACTGGCGATCGTAGGATTCAGGGTTGTTTTCGTACTCCCTCATTCCAGTGTTATTGCTCATCTGCAAGTATTGTATCAAAGGCTAGTCCCATGATCGCCGTCAGGAGTAAACGAACTTTAGCAACCAGATCTCACCTGAACTTCCTGAGCATGTCGATCATCTCCGCCTGCTTCATCTCTTCATATTGCTGATTAGCTTGGTTCGCACTTCCCCAGAATCGAGTATCGGCTCAGCACGAGCGGTCTAAAACAAAAGAGATTGTGGGAAAATGAAGAAATAAAAAATTAGGAAAACGAACAACGAAAACATTGAAACGATCTTACTGGAGAGCAGCTGGTAATCTCGAGACGATCATCCTCGACAGCGACGAGACCAGTGAGTAGTCCCTGGCAAGCCTCACCAGCAACCTTAACAACAAGAATAAATGGAGAAATTCAGGCTCGACATACTTCACTCATGCCAGCGTACAGTTCGCTGTCTACATGCTTGACGATCTTCATTAAGACCAGAGAATCAATTTGAACTTAGTTCACGTTCGGGGCGGAGATTTGCGCCATCATGGTGGACCTGTAAATATAGACTGTGAGCGGTTCAAAGATCTCGCAACCAAACGGAAACATGATGATTTAACTATAATAAATATCAAATTCGCGATTTCGTATTAGCGTGCCTTGCCAACACTAGTGTAAAAAAGATGCTAATAAGGAGAAGCTAATATATATCAGTGTATGCAACGCAAAACATGCAAGCATTTCTGATTGCCCAATGCAAGGAACAACTCAGTTTTCATACTACTCATTTCAATGGGCGTAGCCCAACAAACCTAGAGGGAGGGGGGCGACTCCTGCTTGACATTGGTCGCCGCCAGGAACTCCTTGCCGTTGGCGACGCCGATGTGGGCGCCCTCCCGCTTCACCAGTTCCTCCTTCGAGAGGTTGTGCGCCTGTATTTTAAATAATTACATATAATTTTAAATGTTGACCAATAATGAAACGACAAGCAAGTTGAATAATACACGTGCAAGTATAGTGTGGCTCGTGAGAGTACTCCCGAAGCAGCACTCTAGTAACGCAGTCTAGTTTCTTCAAATTCTCACTCACTTTCTCGGTCGTTCCTCGGTCGGGCAGGTGGATAGTCTCGACCTTGACGAAGAAGTTGTACTTCATGTAGTCGGGATTCGTCAGCACCGCTCAGCAGTAGTGGTAGGAGTTCCAGGCCTCCTCGTGGATCGCCAGCGGTCCCTTGGGCGCGATCTTGAGGGTCAGCGTCGGGACCTAAACAATATTAAAATATTGATTTATCGATTAAATATGCACTAATTAACGGATAATTAGCACTCACCTTCGACTGGAGGTGGTGGATCTTGTGCGTGTACTGGCCGCGGTCGTACGAGCCGTTGAAGAGCGCGTGGATAACTCATTTTTGAGCACCTACAAAACGGGATCGATAAGTAGAGGGTAGCAGCTCATGACTGGTGGGGTGAGAAACGGAAACATGCAAGGCAGACGCGTAATTACATGGCGTGAGCGCGAGAATTGCGTCTATGGTAAACGCGGCAGAATTATTAGGTCTGGAACTCGGGAAAAGCGAGCGAGTTTCTGTATTTTTGTAAGCGGTCGGCAACATAAAATCTGGCCACATTTTTTCATTTGGCCCTAACAGACGAAGTGGAAAACACACCTTCCCCGCCGCCAGTTTCGGCCTTGCTCGCTTCTCCTCTTCGGTCACACCTCTACGGTCAGCGGAAGGACGGCATGGCTGGAACGGTTAAATAAAAAATATTAATAAAAAACAACAAAACAATCGTGGAAAACGCCCTATTCCTTGACGATTACTCTCCGTGTTGCACGTTCTCCTCCGCCGACGACGGATGGACCGGCAGCGAACCGCTGAAACGGAGCGAATGAATGGTGAGGCTCGACAATAAAAGACAACACAAAGGAGGCAAAACTATTATGTAGTATCGACATTATCGAAGAAAAGTATTACAATCGCGAGGATGGTGGGAAAAGTCGGGAACAACTAGTCAACACGCCTTCCTACACGGTAGAGCGAACGAACACCGCATATAAGAACTGAAGTCGGCATTTCCACGCTCATATCAAGCCAAGCCGAATTAGATGAACACGCGATTAGTGAATGAGAAGCGGGTTGAGTCAGCAATATTTATATTACAAGTTGCTCGCAAGTCTAGCGAAACAATAGCAACTCGAAAAAAAACAGCTAGCAAATTTGGTACCATAAGCTAAAAAAAGGTGTATTCCTGCCTAAATTCATGGTGAGCAAAGTGAATTGGGCCATTCTGAAACGGAATATAACCAGTTTTGAAAAGAAACAACGTAAAAACAAGTGGAAAACGCTGATAAATGCGGAGCCCTGTCGCGGTCGCTAGGGGAACCGGTAAATTCAAAGCCGGTAAATTGCAAAAATGGTGGGAAACTTCACCAAGGCTCACGCTACCGTTCAAATTGTTGAATTATTTTCATTGCGAATTTTCTCCACTCATATATTTTTTACATTTTTATTTTATTTTTCGAAATAATATGTTTTCAATAGTTGATTTCAATAGAAAGAAACCAAATAATTTAAAAATATAAACTTTGGGGCTCCCGGATCCCTTTAACTCGCGGGATGGGTCCAATTGACCTGAATGGGCTTCGAATAATGTAAATACTCCCTTCTAAATTGCTCAAAGAAAATGGGCTTCTGGAATTGCGATATTTCTATCGATTAATTTCGAGGAAAGGTGCAAAAGTAATGCTCAGGCAAAAATAGAGATAGAGACCCGACTCGTAGCTAGAATTGTAGAGAATGATGAGCTGAACATTTCATCTGTTGAAAGTAAGTCTCTATCTTTTCGTTGAAGCGTGCTACAGAGCCTAGAAGTTGGTAGAAAACGACGAACGAGGCGCGCGGAGGAGCGATAAATAGAGGGGAGGGAGAGGGAGGTCAGGCGGCGAGAGTGTCAGACGGTTAGAGCGCGCGCTCTCGGGGGATTTTAGCCTGGTTCTGGCCAACTTTCAGGCTCTGTAGCACGCTTCAACGAAAAGATAGAGACTTACTTTCAACAGATGAAATGTTCAGCTCATCATTCTCTACAATTCTAGCTACGACTCGGGTCTCTGTTGTGTAAAGGCCCTTGACTTGTACCCTTAGTCAATTACCATACGTATTGTGTAGTCGCCTGTCCCGTACTCCAAGAGCAAAGAGGGAACCAAGCTTTATCGCAGACAAGGGGGGAGCAACCGCTCAATACAAGAGAAACAGGGGAGAAGGAAGAAGAGAGGGCGAGAGACGAGTCGGGCGGACTCGTCTTGAATATGCGAGACAAGGTCATTAACAGGTGACATGCTAATAGACAATGGGGGAGAGGAGGGGAGAGTGCAGTCTGCACTAGACGAGGGAAGGGGGGAGTCTAGTCTACACGTATGGTAATTGACTAAGGGTACAAGGCAAGGGCCTTTACACAACAATACGTGTAGACTAGACTCCCCTCTTCCCTCGTCTAGTCTACACGAGTTCTGGCCAACTTTCAGGCTCTGTAGCACGCTTCAACGAAAAGATAGAGACTTACTTTCAACAGATGAAATGTTCAGCTCATCATTCTCTACAATTCTAGCTACGACTCGGGTCTCTATCTCTATTTTTCCCTGAGCATTACTTTTGCACCTTTCCTCGGATTAATCGATAGAAATATCGCAATTCCAGAAGCCCATTTTCTTTGAGCTATTTAGAAGGGAGTATTTACATTATTCGAGGCCGATTCAGGTCAATTGGACCCATCCCGCGAGTTAATGGGGGTCAAAATATAGATATTCAAATTTTCGGTCCGATGGCCATTTTAGACCAATGGAAGTGTGATATCATGGGGGGAACAATTTCTAATATTGTTTTGGTAGTTTTTGAACTATTTTGAGCGCAAATGAGGGCAGTTGAAGATACGGAAGTATTCTTGTTCAGAACTCATTTTGAGGTCGCCGCACAACAGTGAGCCCATTTTTTTGTCCATACTCCGATTTCCTTCTTTTTTGGCGAAAAGTCAGGTACATATATGTACTACAACTTAAGCATGAAAACCCAAAAGGTATTTCCGATTTCCAAATTTACGACATTTTTAGTGCACCCGACCGCCCCGCACCAGGGAGTTGACCAGGAATGATGACGTCAACAGTGGAGTTGTAGAGCATGATGGTAGCTTTCTTTGTGAAAAAAGAACGGCCTTCTATCTTTATTTTAAACTGATTTATAATCATTTAAGTGAGCCCGATTTGACTGTAAAAAGTGATAGTACCAGGTTTGGCCTTCTGAATCTCAACGATGACGACAGTTATCAAAATTCTGACGACGCAGTTTGAAAGAGCATCATTTGAAATACTTATAGGCAAAATAGAATCGACCCCCTCAAATGGTCGATTCTCTCGCGATTCGCCTCTTATGTAAGTTAATGACGGCCCCAACACTCGAATGCGAGATGATCTCAAAATAACCTCGTAGTTTAAAAAAGGACACAACACTAAATTTATTTGTGTTATTTTTTATTCAATCGGCATAAAACACGATCGACATTTCTAAAAGTCGTGGTGAATATTTGGCAATGTTGATATTGCACCAGACCGGACAGCAAATTCTCTTCTTTATTACGTGACAAACTGATTCCCGATTGTCTTTAGATTCAAGCGAGAACTGAAATTCAAGTGAACATAAATGTTTGAGAAACGCCACACCTCGTGATTGTGGAATTTGTTTACAAGATCATCTCTTCTTAGCCAAGTGTTTAATGAAACTTGGTACTTGCTGTATGATTTTGGGATGTCGAAACAAGTCTGAAACAATTGAATCATGCGACATTCTGGTCACTTTTGAATCAAGTAATTTATTATTATGATTACCGTTATCAGTTCCGTCACTTGATCTATCGTGAGTCGAATTTGTGGATGTTTGAATATAGTAAATGTTTTGCACAAAATTTGCAGCAATTCGTTAGTTGGGGTCCACACGACCGGTGCAATTAAACCCTACAATAACCATTTGTAAATCCATTTAACATTCAAAATTCGTCAATCTCACATCGCTATCTAGCTCGAAATGAAGATATTCTTGATTTCTTTGTCCATTCCGACTGAACTGACGAAGGAACCTTTCATTGAGCAAATCAATCAGTTTGTGATCTATACTGTCAATGCAGATTTTCTTGAAATTCATTTTCATAACAAGTTCTTCAAATCTGGAAAATATGATAATACACATATTACAAAGGCAAGTGCTAACAATGTGGACACGCGCTCACTAACGGCCACGCTACACAGTTGGAGAGCTCTCGGAGCATTTCCTTGGAAAATCGAAACCAGACTTTCAATTTTGAACAAGTCGATATGAGTCTGAATGTTTCACATATCATTTTGATGGAACGTTTGATGGGACGGGCAAACAATATTGTTCCACAGACAAACAAGACAACCCCAACTATCGAAATCCGGAGAATAACATACTTACTGCTTGGATCACCATACCTGAGCAAGAGAGAGCGTTGTGGGAGCGTATCTCGAATTAATTTGTGCAAGCACATTACTGAGAGCGTCAGGTATTTTTCAAGGTGTTGCCCATTCCTGACAGACTTTCTGCAAAAAATTGTTCCCGAATCACAACGAACTGAAAACTTGCATTGTTTTCCTTGACTTTGTATCGGCCTTGTATGATGTACTTAACTCCACCAGAATGCCTAGTGGTTTTGTACGCTAGACAAATACCACCGCGATTCTTCGGATTGACGTAAATCATATAATGATCGCAATTCTAAAATGAAAATTAGCTTTAAGCAAATTTTGTGACATACCTCTTCAAACACGATATCTTCCACCGGTATCCGATGTTTCGTGTACCTGTCAGAACGTGCTATATTATGCACCTTCTGACTGACACTCTCCAGCGCGTCCAGAGTGTCTCTGGAATTCGTGATCACAACAACTGTCAGTTCAAATCTCGACTAAAGTAGGCTCTTGCCGATCGACGAAACTGAGCACCGATAACAAGCAGTCGTCAGGCAGAGTGGTGCAGTAGTCCTGAGCAAAAGCTAATTGTTTTACACTTTCTGAAAACTTGAAGATATGTCCCGTCGTTGTCGTTTGGAAGGTGTTGATGAATGAGTTGCGAACACCACGCTTTTAGCACCGATATTTCTCGAATTCATGATAGTGACGACCAATTGGTTCCTGAACAGCATAACTTACGTATATAACTGACGGTAGATTATATTAACTGGGAAGTATACTAATTTACGATACAACATGTTTACAGATATTGCTCGAATCGGAAATTCGCGCCATTGAGTTTTGAATGTCGCTAGGTACATAGTGACGATTCCACTTGGACGCGTTTAGGTCGAAGCTAGAGAGTGTCTGGAAGTGAGAGAGCGCAGTGTCTAAATAGATGTATTGATTTTTCCCTCTGGCTGTAATTTGGCTGTCCCACTCGGAATGTAATCGATAAGATATGTACAGTCGAGCCCATAAGTCACCGGACACTTTTGGAATGGGTTTGAACTTTTTGCTCAGGAAATATATCATTCTGAAGCTAGGACGTTATTCACCGAATTCATCGGAGATTTTTCTTTTTGATATTGGGGTATGATGCAATAGCCTAGTCATTGCCTAGTGATGACGCAATCAAAATGTACTTTTTCAAAACGGCATTATTCTTAAATGGATTTTTTCCTGCAGGCCAAACTTTCCGAGGTTTGAGTCATGCCAACTCTCCTCTCTCTAGTCACTCTCCTCTCTCTAGTCACTTTCCTCTCTCTAGTCACTCTCCTCTCTCTAGTCACTCTCCTCTCTCTAGTCACTCTCCTCTCTCTACTCCCTCTCCTCTCTCTAGTCACTCTCCTCTCTCTAGTCACTCTCCTCTCTCTAGTCACTCTCCTCTCTCTACTCACTCTCCTCGCTCTAGTCACTCTCCTCTCTCTAGTCACTCTCCTCTCTCTAGTCACTCTCCTCTCTCTACTCACTCTCCTCTCTCTAGTCACTCTCCTCTCTCTAGTCACTCTCCTCTCTCTAGTCACTCTCCTCTCTCTACTCACTCTCCTCGCTCTAGTCACTCTCCTCGCTCTAGTCACTCTCCTCGCTCTAGTCACTCTCCTCTCTCTAGTCACTCTCCTCTCTCTAGTCACGTAGACAGGTCGCTTCCCTAGCTCTTTCCAACCCAGTCGATACTTATTCTCACTTACATCTCTTTGCTTTTTGATTTATTTCGATTGACATTTGTATCCTATCCGTTCACCGCCATGTCCAACCCCAATAAGCGCCCCCATCTTGACTTGTCCCCCCCCGTCTTCCTCCCGGGACGACACGAAGTCGGTTGCTGCTCTAGACCCGACCGCTCTTATCCGTGAGATTGGCAATTTCATGGAATCTCTCGATTCCTCGCAGAGGGCTACTCCTCTCTACTGCCTGCTGGGCACTTGTGTCCTCCAGTTGCAAGACATCATGGCTAGATTTTTCCCCCTTTCCCCCCTTTCCCAAGCCCGCATTATCACTTCCAATTTCCCCGGTGTATACATCCGCCCCTCCCTGACCAAAGCCGAGAGGGAATAAGCCTACCAACTGCGGAAGAAGAGACGCGAGATGAAGAAGGCTGGCAAGGACGCCATCATCTACGCGGGATCAGTCATCGAGAGAAGCCAATTGGATGAAGTGAAGAAGCAGCAGAAGCAGCTCCGCTCCTCCCATCCTAAGTCGAGATCCGCTCACTCTCGCACCCCCGTTGCTCCTGACTCCGGCCAGTCTCTCTCTCACATTCCATCCCTCCTCGATTCTATGTCCACTCCCATCTCAGTTACCCACAAAGACCCAAACTAGCTCTGTCCGAGCCAGCGACGATTACCCTATCCTGTCACTATTACAATATCCGATCCCTCGTCAATAAGCTCGATGCCTTTCGTTCATTCCTCATGATTACTCAACCCGATATCGTTTTCCTAACCGAGACCTGGTTATCCAGCAAGATACCATCCTCCCTTATCATCGGATCTCTACCGTATACCATTACTCGCTGTGATCGATCCTCCCGCGGTGGTGGAACCTGTATTATTCTACGTGATTACCTCTCTTTCTCCACAGTATCGCTTCCCTCCACCGAACACGAAATTACATGTATCGATTTATTTCACTCGGGTGCCTACATTAGACTATGTCTGGTCTATCGTCCCCCAAGTTATTCCCTTGCTAAGACGGATTCCTTCGTACCTTCTCCAATTGATCGTCTTTTCCGAGATTTCATTATTTCTTCTAATCTCTCTCATCTTCATCTATTTCCTACGCGCGGCGTTAGATGTATCGACTGGGTCTTAGGTAACGATTCCACCATAGTCTCGGCCATTTCAGTGATTCCCCCTTTTCCTTCTTGCGATCATTCTGGTCTCTTCTTCTCCCTCTCGTCACCTCAATCCCCATCTCAACCTCTTTTTATTCGTGATTTCTCTCGTGTCGATTATGCAGCTCTGTCACATCACCTTCTATCGATTGGCTATCCTTATTCCATGACTGTCCTGATATCGACTCCGTATATCATAATTTCTCTTCCACAATTCACTCTGCTATTGGCATTTTTGTCCCCTACCGTACACCTCGACCTCCCTCTCTCTCTTATCCAAGCCACATTATCCGCCTAATTAAACATCGTGATCAATTATTCGCAAAGATTCATATCCCGACTGTTAGGACTCTTTTTGACCAATGTAGTAAGAAATTACTTTTCGAGATAGACAAATGGACTCGTTACTCTACCCGTAAAAAATAGCTCGTTCCAAAGATTTGTATCGCCACATTTCTTCCCTCACTAAACCTAAGCTTTCCATTCCACAATTAGTATCTCCTAATGATGAACCAGTTTATGACATTTTCTCCAAGTCTAATTTACTTGCTTCCGAATTCGCTTCTCATTTCACCTTAGATGATGGCCTTCTCCCCCCTCTCTCCTCCTTACCCATTTCTCCCTCACTCTCTCTATTCACCCTTTTTCCTCATGCAGTTTACAAAGTATTACGCAAACTGTCTCCCTCTTGCTCTACAGGTTATGATGGTATTCCCCAGATTATATTCTCTAAGTGTGCACATGCTCTATCTACCCCCTTAGCTGATATATACAATCTCAGTCTCATTTCTGGGACTGTCCCATCGGCCTGGAAACATTCTCTTATTACCCCCATTCCTAAGCCCGGCGAAGATAGCAAACTACCCTCCTCATATAGACCCATCTAATCATTTCTCCTGCTGCTAAGACCATTGTTACTAATTTATTGACTTGTCATAATGATTGGGCAAATTCTCACTCTAAAAATCTTATAACTGATGTACTTTACATTGATTTCATTCGTGCTTTTGATGTTGTTCCCTACCCTAAATTAATGGCTCGATTATCTCATTACGGTATCCATGGTAATCTGCTATCATGGATTGACTCCTTCCTATCCAACCGCACTTTCTCCGTTCGTTTTCCCTCCGTCACTAGTGACCCCTTCCCCATTGTCTCCGGAGTACCACAAGGCAGCGTCCTAGGACCTATTCTCTTCTCCATCTATCTAGCTGACCTTTCTCGTATCCTATCCAAATTTCACAACGTATCCGTCCAATGTTATGCTGATGATGTCAAGTTGTATATCTCCTACAATAAGTCTACCAAATCTTCTATTACTTCCGAATTTCAATCTGCCCTTGATTGTCTCTTTGAATGGACCCAACTCAACCAATTGTCCCTATCTGCTTCTAAATGCTCTCATCTTCGTATTGGCTCCAAACAATCCTCTCCTCGCTACAATATTAATTCCATTCAGTTACCCCTCGAGAATAACGTCCGTGATCTAGGTGTCCAAGTCCGCTCTGACCTCAAGAATTCTTGTTCTATTAAAACCCGTGCTCAGAAAGCCACTTCTAAGTTATTCCTGCTCCTTAAAGCCCTCACACTCAACTGCCCCACCATCCTTCTTCGTAGTTACAAAGCATACGTCCTTCCCCTCCTTGACTTTGCATCCCCCTTTTGGAATCCACATTACATATCTGACATTGAGACTCTTGAAAAAGTTTAACATATTTTTACTCGGCAAGTATTCTATCGTTGTTTCCCCTCTCCTTCCTCCTCTTCCCCTACCTTCTTATTAGGATCGCATGAAAACTCTTGGCCTGTGCCCGCTTACTGAGAGGAGAGTCATAGGAGATCTTTGTATGACTCATATGATTATGACCGGTTGTAATATCGTCCCTCGTTCATCATTCTACGTCTACAAACCCCAGTGAGCCCGTACCTCTTCTTTTGGTATTAACATTGAAACGACAACTAGCACCGCCAGAGTCCACTCTTTCCCTGTTCGAACTTCCCGATGTTATTTGCACTGCCCCAACATCCGAATATTTAAGCGCCGGCTGGAAAGCCACCCCATAATTGCTGACCTCTCTCATCTTTAATGGCTCAGGAGAGTCCCCCCCCCCACCTGCAATAATTAATTAATTATGTTTTTCACGGTATCGTCGCGCCTCGGGCGTAGATAAATTATTATTATTATGCCCGATGCCTACCCAGAAAATATTTTTGATGTTGCTGCGCAACCGCACATTTGCTGCAGCCTTGCTGCAAAACCGAGGTCGAAAATTCAGATCTCGGCTCCTAGTCAAGCTAGAAACTGGTTCAAGGTATCAAAATGATCGCCATCATGTACCCAGATGATCCTGAGAATATGAAAATAATATCTCGAAATTTACCCTCAGCGCATGAAAAAATCACTTTTTTTGCATGACCATTTTTGACAACAATAACTTTGTGAGAAAGTTAGGTAAAAATCTGGTTTTTACATAGGCATGTTCAAAATGTATTGAAGGGACCGATGCTCCACTTTTTACAGCGATTGGATATCTCTCCTGCCCGTGGCGTGCGTTTTTCGGAGGTATACTAGAGTCGGGAAACACATTGTTTACCACTATGAGCGAGAGAGTGCAGACGACGAGAGTGATATCCAATCGCTCTAACAAGTGGAGCATCGGTCGTTCAATACATTTTGAACATTCCTATGCAAAAAAAACAGATTTTTACCTAACTTTTCCACAAAGTTATGGTTGTCCAAAAATGGTCATGCAAAAAAGTGATTTTTTCATGCGCTGAGGGTAAATTTCGAGATATATTGGGAGATAGTTAATACATTGATGCGGGGTCGCCGTGTATTTGCACATACTATGTGCATGTACATTCTGTTGAAATTTTCTAAAAAAAACAACCGATTATCTTCTAGTCAACCTCTAAATGATGATGTGGACTAGTATCCGAGGGTTTAGCCAATATTGACCATTGTTCGCTCGCGGAATTTGCGCTTTCAAGGTTAGTGATGATGGAAAGGAGAGAATGTGTTCTCATTCTGTGTATATCTTTCCGCTGTATTTTCTCTGGATATCTAACTGGTGATGTACTTGATAAATGACATCGCAAATGAGGGAAGCATGGTGAATTCGATCGTAAATGGCATTAAATACAAGCGGCAGATCCTGAAATTATATCGATGATTTCGAGATCAAATTTTCACAATACATTTTTATTCAACATTAGGTAACATACATTCTATTTTTTTGTGAATACAATGGTTATTTCTTGCAACGTATTAATTGAATTTTCGTGTTGCTTTTCCTGCAGTGAGAAGCATTGCTATTATTAGAGGGAAATGCATGTATAGTAATGTATAGTACACATCACCACATCCAATGGGAAAGGCTAGATTGGCAGGTGTTATCACGATCTCCATTTTCTAGAATTTCGCTGGAAACAAACGTGATGATGATCTTTTTAAACGTCATCATAATCCCAATGATCACAAATTTGGACACACGCGGTATATCCATCTGACTTTCGGACTATGAAGTGATCACAGCGTTCATTGGCGAACCGACAGACTGTTGACGCACGAAATATGACATTTAGAGCAATAAAGTGGATGCGATCAATCGATGAATCCAAATCATGTGTTTACCTTGTAATCGAAGCCCGTCTCGTGCAGTTGCTGACTTAGAAGTTGAGATGTGATCGGCGTGTCAATGGCGAACGTAAATGCGGCAATGGTCTTATTTGAGGGTCTAATTTCTATGTAGTTCTACAATTGCCACTTTTATTTTGTGTTTACCATACTATAATATGTCTAAATCATATTTAGACACAGGTTTCACGTCTAGGGAAGTTCAAACGAATGTTACACCATGCATAAGTTGGCCACCCAATTAGGGTCTATTGTGATATATGGCGCATAGAATACTCTGAAGCTCCCAACAAGGTATGTGAATCTGAAAATGATTCTTTTAGAAAAGAGTACGCACTATGTTATCATTCACCGAAGCTGTGACAATATTTTATACAATTCATCAACTTTTGGGCAAATAATAGTGAGTGATTTACGATCAGTAGTTGCAGCACCAACCTGCGCTTGTCTTCATATTTTATTGCTTGGAAAGTGGCATTTGACACAAACATTTGGCCAAATTTCAAATGTTGATCGATGAGTACTATCTTCAGGTTCGAGATAAAATGTGTGTCCAATATTATCTACAATGACAATAATGATATATGTATGTATATGTATATATATATATATTTTTAAAAAATACGTTGTCTATTTCAATGTGCTTGACAGCACGAACACGCAGAAGATCCGACAAGGCGGCAAAGAATTGATAGGGTATCGGTGTATCACTGTGTGCAGAATCGATTTCCTGAAGTAGTTCATGGTATTCAATTAGGTTGCATTTGTACTTACGTGAGCTGAGGGTCCGCCCAAAAATCGTTTATCTTCGACATGCCCATCCCCCCTCGTGAACACTTCGTAGCAGCAAATGTTGTTTTCGTCTCCAGATGAGTACGGTTCAGTGCTCGTTGAGTAGCAAAACGCGTATCCCGTCGAGGTCTCCAATTAACATGACGAAAACTCGATTTTGTCATGTCATACTGGATAGATTCGAAGTGTTCCTCCTTGCCGTTTGATTTTGTTCATTGATGGATCAGTAGCTACATTGCATATTCTTCTGTTCACTGCCATCAAATTGTCGATATCTCGTCTGAATTGAAATTTAATAATACAAACAAAATATTTATAACACCTTTCCACATGGCAAAATATTTCCAACAAACAATCAACCGGCAGACTAGAAAAGTGATCCTGAAATGAACAATTCGTATTGCAATGCAATATCGATATTAAATTGATGTGATGCGATGTGATTACCAACCTCATTTGAACTATTTCTCTTTCTTCTCAGCTTATTTATAAATGCTCGCAACGTGGAAAGCAGAGTCAACTCTTCAGATTGCATTAACTGAAATAGTTGATACAAGTAGTTAGAAGAGCGTTCACTATCAGCATACTAATTTGGCCGAATTAAAATGTATCAAAATGAGAGAAATCAGTTGTCTACTAGTTGGACATGCTGTGTATTAACGAAATTGTACTAAATGAAATCATATCATGTGTAATAAGTGATAACCATTTAGAAGGAAATGAATAATATATCGTATCCCTTCCAAAATTGCTCCAGGCTAAACGCCGAAACCAGAACAAAAAACATAACGCACCAACAATTTTAACAGATAAATATGGCAAGTTTTTTTTTAATATGAGCGAATCGTAACAAAAATGATAGCGACGATTACAAATGCAACAACTGACTGCTTATGATCGGTTATTTATGGATGTTTGATCTGAATAAAGAATACAATCAATGAATGAAGGAAAAAGGGGAGGACTGCCTAATACGAGCGGATAAAATGATGACTTCCTAGAATGGAGCGAGTGTTTCGGTGTTCCCTCCTCGACTATTGGTATGCGTCGTTTTGATTGTGCCGAAGCATGGCCAGTGGCCAAGATCCTACGTCGAATTCCCTGCGAACTGTGTTTACGTTTTGTCTGCCCCCCTGATATGATCACATGTGATGACAGAAATGAATTCATCCGAAGCAATCGTACAGTTATCATGTGTTTCAGTTTTGACGTGATGTCAGTGTTACCACGTCTTTTTGCAGTATGACTTTTGAATACTGTACGTCATTGCCCATTGGCTGTCCTAGCTATCGTTGTTGTCGACTCTTTAGCGGATTTTAGATTGTAGACATATTGATGTGCAGATTATTTGATCGTTTATTTTTAAAAAAAATCAGAAAAAAAAGTCACCATTATTTATTATCAGACATTGAAATGAAATAATATTATTTAGTATTGAAATGAAATTAATATTATTTAAATGAATTGCATTAAAGGGAAAAAGCCTGGGTAAACATACTCAAATATGCCAATAAGCGAACTTCCATTTTCTGTTTTGGTTACGATATACGTTTGCCAGAAATTCTTTGGAAGCAAATGCGATGGAGATCGGTTCATGCGCAAAAACTTGGATACACGCAGTGTAGAGCGGTGTAATAACAAACCAGTGACGAAGACTTTCATGCCAACCTAATATTTGTAATCAACATTATATTGAAAGACATTGCAGTATGTTTGTGGATGTGATGGCTATTTCCTAGCTGTCGTCACTTTAGTAAAAATGCTGCCCAAGCATACTACTCGGTGCCTCATATATTTACGGTCTGGAAATTGGAAATAAATTACTTGGCAGCTGAAAGCAAGTTTGGATTGTGATTTACGTGTTTATTTTATTTCAGTGAGTCGACATAGAAATATAAGAACAGCTGCGGGGTGCGCGTAATAATATGTATTAATGCGCTGCAAGGAAAGAATATGCATCGATCGTTTATTTGCACATTTAACGAACAAATCTGTCGACACCACTGTTAGTTGGGAACATCGTAGAGTTAAAAATACCATTATTAACAACAATATATTAGACGAAATGCAAAAGTATGCATCACCACTTGTTGCAGTATTTGAACTTATATTGGCTGGTGTTATCACGGTCTATATTTGCTAGAAATTCGCTGGAAACAAACGTCAAAGTTAAAACCACGACGTTATCATCATCAAGATGATCAGAAACTTTGATACACGGTGTATATCCATCTGAATTCCTGGCTATGAAATGATCACAGCATTTATTGACGAATTGACTGCTTGTCGATGCCTAAAAATATGACCTTTAGAGCGTTCAAATGTCGGCGAACCTAAATAGGTCACAAATACCAATCGAAGACAAAACCATATTACTTTGTAATCGAAAGCCGTCTCGCGAAGTTGCTCGCGTAGCATAGGTGAATTGATCGGAATATCGATTACAAATGTATATCTGCCACCTCCATTGATTCTCGGTGGTCCATTTTCCAAGTATTTCTACAATTTTCACGAATTTTTAAAGTATCATATTAATATAAGCATATGCACATATCGTGTTCATGTGCTTAGTAAATTTAAGAGACCCTCCACGAGAGAACGTAACAACCGTCCACGGATGGTCAAAATTCAAATAATTTCCGTACTTTTTTTCTGAAGCGTAGGCCTCGAGTGCTGATTGACTGCCGCAATAACTAAGGCTAGGGGTCGATTTTGAAAAAGTTTCAGGTACCTCCCATTTTTGGGGTCGAAAAAGTCGATATCTCAGAATGGCATGGCATATATATTTCCTGACGTATTTTCACTCGTAGAAACCGAATTTGAGCATCCCACTGCGAGTAAATTGTGATTGGAAAAACTTATCCGTGAAAAATCACTTTTTCGAGTAAATTTTTCCCACTTTCGATGATTTCGAATTTTTTGCGCAGATTTTAAATACGATTTTTGGAATCTACGCATATAAGTATACATCGTACCAAAAAAATCGAATTTAAAAAAATGAGACTTCAGATATTTTGATCCAAAGGTCGATTTTTAGCGCAAATTGGCAAATATGTCCCAGAGCCGACTGCCAAAATTTCAACGCTAATGCCTGTATTGGACCGAAAATGCTTCAGCGTGACTAAATTTGGCATTATCCTTATAAGTGGAGGTTGAAATCGATGAAAATCACAAAAATTGAAAATCTGATTTTTTCGACCCCATCGCAGAGGCCAAAATAGTCAGTATCTCAAAACCTTATGAAAAATATGTTTTCTAACGTATTTTCACTCCTAGAGACCGAATTTCGATAAGAGAGCACTCAAAAAATGTTTTAACGTTGTTATGATTTTCAGAACTTTTGGTCCATTTTTGAAAATCAAATTTTGGACTTTTCTAATTTCGATTTCTATTAGCTTCTTCATCATTTTAAACGATGAAAATGATTGTAAAAAGTCACATGCAAGCATTTTCGTTCCGTAAGAGGCATTATAGTTGAAAATTTTACCCTGGAACCAAAGTCATATTTGCCAAATTTCAAAAATCGACCTTTGGATCAAAATATCTAAAAAGTCTCAATTTTTAAAATTCTGATTTTTTTATGTGATGTATACTGTTATGCGTAGATTCCAAAAATCGTATTTAAAATCTGCGCAAAAAAATCGAAATCATCGAAAGTGGGAAGAATTTAGTCGAAAAAGTGTTTTTTCGGGGATAAGTTTTTCCAATCAAAATTTCTCGCAGTGGGATGCTCAAATTCGGTTTCTACGAGTGGAAATATGTCAGGAAATATATATGCCATGCCATTCTGAGATATCGACTTTTCGACCCCAAATATAGGAGGTACCTGAAACTTTTTCAAAATCGACCCCTAGCCTTAGTTATTGCGACCGTCAACCAGCACTCGAGGCCTACATCCCAGGAAAAACGTTTGGGAGTTATCGAATTTTTGGCCATCCGTGGACCTGTTACGTTCTCTGGTGGAGGGTCTCTTTAAAAAAAGCAATACCATGCATAATTTGGCCACCCAATTGGTGTTGATTACGAAATCTGGTGCATAAAATACTCTAAAAGTCATGAACAGTAGCGTGAATCTGAAAAGGAATATTTAGAAATGATATCGAAATCCACTTTCCCAGAAACTTTAAAAAATAGCTACAATAGCTAAATATTTTTTTCAAAATATTCATTGAGAGATCTACGTCAAATTGTGCAAATTCCTACATGTTTTGATCGTCATCTTTGATTGCTTGGCAAGTGCCATTTGTCCAAGACATTTTCCCAATGTATTGCACGTTTAGTACTTTATTCAGGTTGGAGAGAAAATTAGTGTCGAATAGCACCTAGAATGGCTAGATTTCAGATAGCTACAAAAATTACAAAAAAATACGTTGTTGATATGAATTCGATCGATAGCTCGAGTAGGCAGAAGATCAGATAAAGCGATGAAGAACGGATCGGGAATCGGATAATCGTTGTGTGCAGATTCGATTACCTGAAGTAGTAAATCACATTTCATTTAGTTCACATTTACATACATTAACTGGTGGTCCGTTCATGAATCTTCTATCTTCGATGATTCCATTATCGCTCTTGAAAACTTCGTAGCAGCAAATTTCGTTCTCCTCTACCGAATCATAGTTATCGATGATCGCGGAATAGCAGAACGCGTATCCCTTTGAGGTCTGCAATTCATTACAACCATGATGAGTAATATACTTTGTCAAACCGTTCCGGATATATTCGAAGTACTCCTCCTTGCCACTTGATCTTTTCGATCAACGGATATGCCGCAATTTTATTTGATTTGCTGCTGACTGCCATCAATTTGTCGATATCCCGCCTGAGTTGAAACTCAAAAATGAATAAATTCTTATAATAATAATACCTTTGTAGATGACTTAATTTCATGTATTTTGAGGAAATTTTTACCAACTTCATTATCGCTATTTTGCCTCTTCCTTTTCAGCTTATTCACAGAAGCTCGCAACTTGGCAAGCGGATTCAACTCTTCAGATTGCATTGGCTGAAACAGTAAAATTGAACAATTCCTGGAGGTGTGCATATGAATGAATTTTATAAAATCACTTTAAATAACTAATGACAAATTTAGTAACATACTCACGAACACCAACAACAAACACACATATAGTGGAGTTTACTCTACATAATTGTGAGAGCGATAGAAACGGAACATACCCGGTGGCAAGGATTTGATACGCCAGTTAATTTGAATGTAATGCCGTGCCTTACACTCTGAGGGTATAGAAGAAATAAAATATAATTGAGGCTGAGAAAGACGAGGTACACCAATGAATGAGATGAGAAAGTAGTCGTACATGATCAGCCAATTAATATCTACTTCAGTGATTTTTTAAAGATCTGGCGAACACATGACGTCTGACCAATAGTTAATGTGGGTGCGGGTTTGTAATAGAAAGTGTGTAGATCTAATCGATTGGTTTTCGTCTGGACTGTTCGAAGGAATGCCGAGTAGGGGGAATACGGACGAGGAGGCACGATATCCCTGTAACATATCGCACGCTCACTCCCCATTCTCCTACTAATGAAAACAAGATGATGTGGAAAAAATTCTGAACCTTTGCTGCAGACCCGTTAATCATGTACAGAAAAAGGGCAAATTCTCTCTGGCACCAATTGTGAAAAAACACATCATGATTTTCTTATTGCGCAATATTTAAACTTAGTCGAAACTTAGTGGAGCTCATACTGGTAACAACAACTCGCAAGTCCCTAAGTCGAATCCCGACGGAGCTGTGATTTGTTTCCGTTTTGTCGGTTTTCGTTTTGTCACCCCCCCCCCCCCTCCCAAATTCGAGTTCCTTCTAATCGGAATAAACTACAATCAACAGACGAACGCGACCGGGAGTATCAAGGGTTTGGTTAATGTTGCACCAGAACGGACAACTGTTCTTCTTGATAACATGCGAAAGCGATCGATTGTTGTTTTTAGATGTAAGCGAGAACAGAAACTCATGAGTAAATGTATTCGTGATAAGGTACAGTCGCGATCATAAGTCACCGGGCACTTTTGGAATGGGTTTGAATTTTTTAACCAGGAAAATTTCAATTCTGCAACTAGGATGGTATGCACCAAATTCATCGGAGATTTTTCTTTTTGATATTGGGGTATGACGCAAGCGCACAGTCGTTGCGTAGTGATGACGTAATCAAAACTCACTTTTTCAAAATGGCATTATTCTTACATGGATTTTTCCCAGCTCGCCAAACTTTCTGAGGTTGGAGTCATGCCCGAGATCTATCCAGAAAAAAATTGTGAGGTTGCTGCGCGACCGCACATTTGCTGCAGCCTTGCTGCAAAACCGAGGTCGAAAATTCAGATCTCGGCTCCTAGTCAAGCTAGAAACTGATTCAAGGTATCAAAATGATCGCCATCATGACTCCAGACGATCCTGAGAATATGAAAACAATATATCGAAATTTGCCCTCAGGGCATGAAAAAATCACTTTTTTGAATGACCATTTTTTGGACATTCATAACTACATGTTAAATGAAGGTAAAAATATGGTTTTTGCATAGGAATGTTCAAAATGTATTGAAGATCTGATTTCCAACTTTTTAGAGCGATTGGATACCTTTCCTGCCCGCGGCGTTCGTTTTTGGGAGGTATACTAGGGTCGGAAAACACTCTCGTCGTCTGTACTCTCTCGCCATAAGGGTAAACAGGGTGTTTTCCGACCCTAGTATCCCTCCGAAAAATGGTCGCCGCGGGCAGGAAAGGTATCCAATCGCTCTAAAAAGTTGGAAATCAGATCGTCAACACATTTTGAACATTCCTATGCAAAAACCAGATTTTTATCTACATTTACCATGTAGTTATGAATGTCCAAAAAATGGTCATTCAAAAAAGTGATTTGTTCATGCCCTGAGGGCAAATTTCGATATATTGTTTTCATATTCTCAGGATCGTCTGGAGTCATGATGGCGATCATTTTGATACCTTGAATCAGTTTCTAGCTTGACTAGGAGCCGAGATCTGAATTTTCGACCTCGGTTTTGCAGCAAGGCTGCAGCAAATGTGCGGTCGCGCAGCAACCTCACAATTTTTTCTGGATAGACCTCGGGCATGACTCCAACCTCAGAAAGTTTGGCGAGCTGGGAAAAATCCATGTAAGAATAATGCCATTTTGAAAAAGTGAGTTTTGATTACGTCATCACTACGCAACGACTGTGCGCTTGCGTCATACCCCAATATCAAAAAGAAAAATATCCGATGAATTTGGTGCATATCATCCTAGTTGCAGAATTGAAATTTTCCTGGTTAAAAAATTCAAACCCATTCCAAAAGTGCCCGGTGACTTATGATCGCGACTGTATATGCCACTAACAGAAATTAAATTAATGCTAGCAATATTTTTCGAAATTATTTGATATATTCATCGATATCAGTTTCTTTACTTGGTCTGTCGTAAGGTTGATATTTCGATTCTTCAGCATTTTATAATTGCACATGATTCGCAGAATCTCATCCGTAGGAGTCCAAAGGCGTAGTGACGAATTTGCCTAAACATGGAAAATTTCATCCTTTTTTTACACCGGAGAAGTCGCTGAGTAGTATAATGTTTCACACCGTAATGTCTTTCATTCTTGCAAAAAACTTACACCATTATCTAGTTCGAAATGAAGTCGTCCGACGTTTTGTTGACAGCTGTTTCCAAATGTAAGTAAGAAATCCTCATTTAGCGCCGCAAGCAAAATCAAGCTTGGAATTTTAACGCAGATTTTGTTGAATCCAGATTCCACAACAAAGTCTGTGAACCTGCGAAATGTTTTAATATTCACAAAATAAGAGAAATGTACCCACAACGTTCGTTCATTAATTGTAACGCAATGCATCTGCAAAGCTTTCGGAAGGTCTCTATAATCCGCCGTCAAGGTGCGAATTGTTGTATTGTCGAGATGAATCTGAACGTTTAGAAATATGAAAAAAACGTGTTATTTCAGTGCGTTTGTTGTCTGGGAAATGTGCGATAATTTTCGGTGATGAACGATTTTAGTCCAATTTTTTTAAGAGTATACAATTTTTCTTTCATCGCACCTGTGCAAGCAAGAGCGTAGAAGCCGCGTATCTCGAATAAATATGAACTAGCTCATTACCGATACAGTCTGGCATTTTACCCTGCCCAAGCCGGGCCCAAGCCTTAAAGAAGTCTTCATAATGCGTTTGAAAAAAATCAATTTTTAGCATGTTACTCACTGCATTTGAATTTTTGATTTGATATCGA
This sequence comes from Pristionchus mayeri, assembly GCA_036245805.1. Lineage (NCBI taxonomy): Eukaryota > Metazoa > Nematoda > Chromadorea > Rhabditida > Neodiplogasteridae > Pristionchus > Pristionchus mayeri. The sequence continues at coordinate 13,399,862 of BTRK01000006.1, forward strand.
CGTGGCAGCTTGAACTTCTTTACGCTACAATTACCAGTGGTGCGCAATGATTCTTCGGATTGACGTAAATCAAATATTGATCACGTTGCTTAAATGATATTTATGTTATAATACATAAATTTATCAGCTATACCCAATCATCTTCCCCAGATCAGCAACAATATATGAATGTATGAAACTGTCATAGTAGTTCCACTGTTACCATACCTTTTCTATCACAATCTCGTCTACTGATATCTTCCGTTTGTTCTTGTTTCTTTCAGAACCCGATGCACTATGCATCTTCTGGCTGACACAATCGAGCAAGTCAAGAGTATCTCTGAATTTTCCATTTTTGAATGGTTTTCCCATAACAATTCGGTATAAAACTAATGAGCTTACATATCGACGAAAGTGAGCACTGACATCAAACAGTCATTTGGTACTGTGGAAAGGAAATCCTGAAATGAAATTTCTCGATAATTCCGACTTATCTTTCAAATTATCTGATTATCTTCAATCATGAGAATAAAATGTTTCAACATTCGAGAGTTGAAAGATTTACCTCCTCAGCAAACTTCGGAGGCTGCGCGAAAGATATTGAGTCGAAGACAACTTCCGGTTCGTCAGAATCCCGTCGTTGCCGTTTGGACGATGATGACGATGCAGAAAAAGAATCGTTTGCGAAAATATTTGGCCCCATTTTTCTTAACGACATGTTGGTGGCGACCCTTTGTGAACTGGTTGTTGCCTGAAAATATCCATTGAAAGGTAATAATCGATGAGACGTAAAAAGTATTCGTGAAAGCGTTACACGGTATTCAAGAAAATGTTTAGGAAACATGTTTCAATCATGTGGCTCTAAAGCAGTACGCCGGGAGATTAGTTACAATAAAGTCCGAAAATGTGGAGCAACAACAACAAGAAGGAACAATTTAAAAATCATTACAATTTAAATTGATTATTCTTTGCTGGCAACATTGGGAATTGATCTTTCACGATAGTGTAGAGACAAACAATATTTAATGGGCAAGTGAGACCGAGATATATCGTTCTCACTATGGTGGGCGAGGTGGCGCAGTGGTTGTGTGCCAGGAATGCGAATCCGATGGTCATAAGTTCGACCCCCCTCGCCTGCAGATCCACCCAGACCACGGGGGTTAAGAAATAGGTCAGAAATCCCCCACCACGTGCACACAACACGGGCGGTAGCCTCACGCATAGGTCGCTGATAACCTCAGGACAGACTGAACGCAGAATTGGCGCGGGGGTGGCAAACCAGCCTTGCTTGGATGCCTCAACTTACGTTTTTTACTCTGTGTCGATTTTTCCCGCTGGTAATGATTTGGCTATCTCACTCGCGATATATTAACATTACCTCTGAGTCTCGCGCGCGAATCTCAATGCACCTACACCATACAAACGGAAACAATATGTCAAATGGCTAATGCCAAAATAACTTGATAAATTACGAGGAAAGTTGATCTCTGCTCAAGAGCAATGGCTCCACCGACATAATTAATTGCGTAAAGTTTATCGGATAGTGATTCAAAACGAGTATTCGTTGATCATCTTGGCGATGTTGAACATTTCGTTGCATGGCTGATCGATGTCCTCTGGGTATTCTGGGTGTTTGGTTCCTCTATTCCTCTGGTTGTGGGTGTGTAGTGACCAAGAAGTGAATGATTGTGGCATTGACGATATTGCGAGTGAATTTCGTGTGATCTGCTGAAATGTCTGGTCCCATATTATTGATTGTCGATCCCGGTAATTTACAACACAAGGATCGTTGCTCATCTTCCAACTCCTTGAAAGAATAAAACAATTCACAGTAATCGGATTCCGGGAGATCCTCGGGGAGTTCGGTGAACAGCAGCGTGTAAGCCTGCTCGGCTGACTTGACTGCATTACGGAGAAGACGAATCGTTTCCGCAAGAGTATCAGCGGTAACTTCGTTAGCATTTTGATCGTTCACATTTCAACATAAAGACGCATATACATCACGCGCCGCGTCCACAATATCAGCCGCAGCAGCTATGGTGAAGAACACCAGCAGATTAACGCATCGGCTCGTCATTTTGAAGATTTGAGATGGGATGGTGAAATTAGAAGGATATGGTATTTATACCCCGTTCTTCTTTCCATTCAAAATAATGTATCTTCCGTCTGCGGAGAGAGCAGGTAAAACAGGAGAGTTCATTTGCTTTCATTGAAGAATGACGCCAACAATTAGCGCAGATCGGTCGCTATTCAATTCCTAGATTTATGATTCATTGAGTGAAATAACATTTTGATTCATTGATTGGAAGAAACATTTAAATGAAACACTGAGGTTTCCAGCTGCGTCATTCGGTGTTGCCCTACCATGATTATGTTTTCCCTATTTTCCTACCCTGCTCTTTCTTTCACACCTTATTTGCCCCTGTGCATCTTGAGAGCGCAGTGTTTACGAAAGAAGTCCCCTCCATCCTATTTATATATCCTACATATTTATTTATTGCAAGTTTGGAGTTGACAAATTTCGATAACGCCAATAATTCATATGTCGAATGCATTCTTTTGACGAGATGTAAGTCCTGGCTAGATTTTTTTTCGGCACTCATCACTTACTATGGAGATTCAACAATGAAGGCTGAACATGTCTATGCAATTTGGAAGCTTTTGTCGCATTTCCGAATAGATGTGATACATATGAATACTAATGTATCTTAAGGTTGCACAAGAACTGTTCGTCTGAAGACAGCAGTTGATTTTAATTTCAAAACAATCAAATTCACAACCTTTATCGGAGAGCCAATCAATAAATATTGTCGCGCATCATCTTCTCGATCTTCAACAGTTGTTTGTCTAGCATGCCGATGCCTTCTGGTTCCTCGGGGAGTTCGGACACCACGACGTGAACATACGCAAGATTAAGGAGATTGTGAGTGAAGAACGACTTATCTTCTGAAATTCAAAGCTGGCTATCGCTGATAACCAAGATTCTACTACTATCATAATTCATCCCTTCAAATGCACTTTTTAATGGGTAGATATTGTGAAAATTTAGCCAAGTGAAATAAGCAATTCACCATAACCGGATACGGGAAGATCCTTGTTGAACTTGTTCTTGTAAACATCCTCGATAGTATTGGCGGTGTCCCGGAGAAGTTGAACAACGTCCGCAGTGATTTCCTTGATATTATTATTTTCCCCAGGGCCAGTAAATGTATTGGTCCAAATTGCATTTTTGAAAACTTCATGCGTGACATGCGCACGGCTCGGGCGGGGTAAAATGTCTGAATACCGGCAATGAGCTAGCAAAGACTTATTCGAAATACACAGCTTCAACACAACCCAAATACAAAAATACACATACAAAATACACAACCCAGGTGATATTCGAACAAAGGTAACCCAGTCTGCAAAACAATCCACCGCAAGCTACCGCAGAATCTCCGAAATCTTCTTCATAAATACCCCTGCCGGTAATTGAATTAAATTGATGGTTAAAAAACTCGTCTCACCGGGTCGTTCGGGACAAATGCAGCAGCCAGGGTGAAGAGGGAAAGTAGAAGAGCGCATCGGACCATCATTTTGAAGATTGGAGATGGGATGCTCAATTGGGGGAACAAGCTGTGTTTTATACCCGTTCTGCCTCCCATTCAAATTGCATCTCTCTTCCAACGGACAAATGAGAGAGCAGGCAAAAATAAGAGAGTTCGCTCACATTCTTTCAATAATGATGCAAGCTGTTAGCGCAGAGCCGTCGCTATTCAATACTTTAATTGGCGTTTCATATATCGAAGAGAAATTTCTGATTCATTTCTTGGGGAATTTGAGAGGGAGGAGCTTCAAGCTGCCTGCTTCAGTGCGATTCATCGAAAGGAAACACTTTCCCAAATCAGAGAAAACACATACGAGACAACCACTAAAATAATTGTTTTAAGAGACCGGCTAGGGACAGGCCGGGCATCGACCTCTTCGATTTCGATCAGAATTTTTTTCTGGATACCCCCATGGGTCTCATCACCAAATGGGGTACTAAGTGACTCATGGTCTTGAAACATAGAAATGCCGAGTTAACAAAGATTACGAATTCAAAATTCGGCAAAAATCAATGGCGAGATGTATGTCCGAGGTTAGTCTGGTTTAATAACATACTATCCTGGGCAACAAAAACGCGTTATATTTTGGGCCTTGAATCCAATCGCAAACTGATTTTTCAATTGAAATATAAGTTTTTAATTATTTTAAATTTTAAAACAAAAATACCCCTCGAATAGGCTGGTTTGATGAGCTTCAGATTCTGCATCGAATAAAAATATTAGGGTGTCCGGAAAGTTCGTATAATTTTTTGTTTTTATTTTTTATTCAATGCTTTACAATTCTCAGTGACCAATGTATGCCCCTTCTTTCTCACTACCTCCCTCCAGCAATTGGGCAGGGTCTCGATTCCTCTCTTCCAGAATGCGGGTTTCTTCGAGACCGCCCAGTTCACGAAAGCCCTCACAACTTCATCTCGATTCTTGAACTTCTTTCCTTTGCAGAAGTCAGAGAGAGAGCGGAAGCAGTGGTAGTCGCATGGGGAGAGATCCGGGGAATACGGTGGATGGGGAATCCTCTCGATCTTCAGCTCGTCCATTTTCTTCTGGGTCATCTTCGCTCGATGTGGGCGAGCATTGTCCATCAGAAGAAGAATTTTGCCCTGGTTCAGGAGTCTGGGAGGGACTCTGATCGCGACATCTTCCAGTTGTTCAGAGAAGAGGTCGGCATTGATGCTGGTGCCAGGGGCGAGGATCTCCCAGTAGATGGGACCGAGCACTGAGAAGAAGAAGCAGAGGATTTCCTTCTTTCCGTGCTCTTCCTTCTTCGGGACGGGCATGGGCTTCTCATCTGCATCCACCCATTGCAGTCTCCTCACAGGGTTATCGTACGTGATCCACTTCTCATCTGTAGCGATGATGGAATTGACCCATAGAAGATTGGATCTACGATGGAGTAATTCCCGACAGACTTGAACACGATTTTTCAGCTGTTCGGGGGAGAGGTCATGGGGAATCACTTGTGGGAGTTTCGGCTTCTTCCCAGATCGATGGAGGATATCGGACACCGTTGATCTGGGAGTACCAGTATCCTTCTTCAACTCACGCACACTGGCCATGGGATTGTGCTTCAGTGTGCGGAGAACGAGAGGCTGATCGAGGGAGGGAGGGCGTCCAGAGCGGGGTTGATCATCGAGACCAAACTCCCCTTTCTTGAAGCGGGAGAACCACTTATAGCAGAAGGGTATGGAGGGGGCGTCAGCTCCTTCCGGAAGGAGCTGACGCCCCCTCCATACCCTTCTGCTATAAGTGGTTCTGCCGGTAATTGAATTAAATTGATGGTTAAAAAACTCGTCTCACCGGGTCGTTCGGGACAAATGCAGCAGCCAGGGTGAAGAGGGAAAGTAGAAGAGCGCATCGGACCATCATTTTGAAGATTGGAGATGGGATGCTCAATTGGGGGAACAAGCTGTGTTTTATACCCGTTCTGCCTCCCATTCAAATTGCATCTCTCTTCCAACGGACAAATGAGAGAGCAGGCAAAAATAAGAGAGTTCGCTCACATTCTTTCAATAATGATGCAAGCTGTTAGCGCAGAGCCGTCGCTATTCAATACTTTAATTGGCGTTTCATATATCGAAGAGAAATTTCTGATTCATTTCTTGGGGAATTTGAGAGGGAGGAGCTTCAAGCTGCCTGCTTCAGTGCGATTCATCGAAAGGAAACACTTTCCCAAATCAGAGAAAACACATACGAGACAACCACTAAAATAATTGTTTTAAGAGACCGGCTAGGGACAGGCCGGGCATCGACCTCTTCGATTTCGATCAGAATTTTTTTCTGGATACCCCCATGGGTCTCATCACCAAATGGGGTACTAAGTGACTCATGGTCTTGAAACATAGAAATGCCGAGTTAACAAAGATTACGAATTCAAAATTCGGCAAAAATCAATGGCGAGATGTATGTCCGAGGTTAGTCTGGTTTAATAACATACTATCCTGGGCAACAAAAACGCGTTATATTTTGGGCCTTGAATCCAATCGCAAACTGATTTTTCAATTGAAATATAAGTTTTTAATTATTTTAAATTTTAAAACAAAAATACCCCTCGAATAGGCTGGTTTGATGAGCTTCAGATTCTGCATCGAATAAAAATATTAGGGTGTCCGGAAAGTTCGTATAATTTTTTGTTTTTATTTTTTATTCAATGCTTTACAATTCTCAGTGACCAATGTATGCCCCTTCTTTCTCACTACCTCCCTCCAGCAATTGGGCAGGGTCTCGATTCCTCTCTTCCAGAATGCGGGTTTCTTCGAGACCGCCCAGTTCACGAAAGCCCTCACAACTTCATCTCGATTCTTGAACTTCTTTCCTTTGCAGAAGTCAGAGAGAGAGCGGAAGCAGTGGTAGTCGCATGGGGAGAGATCCGGGGAATACGGTGGATGGGGAATCCTCTCGATCTTCAGCTCGTCCATTTTCTTCTGGGTCATCTTCGCTCGATGTGGGCGAGCATTGTCCATCAGAAGAAGAATTTTGCCCTGGTTCAGGAGTCTGGGAGGGACTCTGATCGCGACATCTTCCAGTTGTTCAGAGAAGAGGTCGGCATTGATGCTGGTGCCAGGGGCGAGGATCTCCCAGTAGATGGGACCGAGCACTGAGAAGAAGAAGCAGAGGATTTCCTTCTTTCCGTGCTCTTCCTTCTTCGGGACGGGCATGGGCTTCTCATCTGCATCCACCCATTGCAGTCTCCTCACAGGGTTATCGTACGTGATCCACTTCTCATCTGTAGCGATGATGGAATTGACCCATCGAAGATTGGATCTACGATGGAGTAATTCCCGACAGACTTGAACACGATTTTTCAGCTGTTCGGGGGAGAGGTCATGGGGAATCACTTGTGGGAGTTTCGGCTTCTTCCCAGATCGATGGAGGATATCGGACACCGTTGATCTGGGAGTACCAGTATCCTTCTTCAACTCACGCACACTGGCCATGGGATTGTGCTTCAGTGTGCGGAGAACGAGAGGCTGATCGAGGGAGGGAGGGCGTCCAGAGCGGGGTTGATCATCGAGACCAAACACCCCTTTCTTGAAGCGGGAGAACCACTTATAGCAGAAGGGTATGGAGGGGGCGTCAGCTCCTTCCGGAAGGAGCTGACGCCCCCTCCATACCCTTCTGCTATAAGTGGTTCTGCCGGTAATTGAATTAAATTGATGGTTAAAAAACTCGTCTCACCGGGTCGTTCGGGACAAATGCAGCAGCCAGGGTGAAGAGGGAAAGTAGAAGAGCGCATCGGACCATCATTTTGAAGATTGGAGATGGGATGCTCAATTGGGGGAACAAGCTGTGTTTTATACCCGTTCTGCCTCCCATTCAAATTGCATCTCTCTTCCAACGGACAAATGAGAGAGCAGGCAAAAATAAGAGAGTTCGCTCACATTCTTTCAATAATGATGCAAGCTGTTAGCGCAGAGCCGTCGCTATTCAATACTTTAATTGGCGTTTCATATATCGAAGAGAAATTTCTGATTCATTTCTTGGGGAATTTGAGAGGGAGGAGCTTCAAGCTGCCTGCTTCAGTGCGATTCATCGAAAGGAAACACTTTCCCAAATCAGAGAAAACACATACGAGACAACCACTAAAATAATTGTTTTAAGAGACCGGCTAGGGACAGGCCGGGCATCGACCTCTTCGATTTCGATCAGAATTTTTTTCTGGATACCCCCATGGGTCTCATCACCAAATGGGGTACTAAGTGACTCATGGTCTTGAAACATAGAAATGCCGAGTTAACAAAGATTACGAATTCAAAAATTCGGCAAAAATCAATGGCGAGATGTATGTCCGAGGTTAGTCTGGTTTAATAACATACTATCCTGGGCAACAAAAACGCGTTATATTTTGGGCCTAGAATCCAATCGCAAACTGATTTTTCAATTGAAATATAAGTTTTTAATTATTTTAAATTTTAAAACAAAAATACCCCTCGAATAGGCTGGTTTGATGAGCTTCAGATTCTGCATCGAATAAAAATATTAGGGTGTCCGGAAAGTTCGTATAATTTTTTGTTTTTATTTTTTATTCAATGCTTTACAATTCTCAGTGACCAATGTATGCCCCTTCTTTCTCACTACCTCCCTCCAGCAATTGGGCAGGGTCTCGATTCCTCTCTTCCAGAATGCGGGTTTCTTCGAGACCGCCCAGTTCACGAAAGCCCTCACAACTTCATCTCGATTCTTGAACTTCTTTCCTTTGCAGAAGTCAGAGAGAGAGCGGAAGCAGTGGTAGTCGCATGGGGAGAGATCCGGGGAATACGGTGGATGGGGAATCCTCTCGATCTTCAGCTCGTCCATTTTCTTCTGGGTCATCTTCGCTCGATGTGGGCGAGCATTGTCCATCAGAAGAAGAATTTTGCCCTGGTTCAGGAGTCTGGGAGGGACTCTGATCGCGACATCTTCCAGTTGTTCAGAGAAGAGGTCGGCATTGATGCTGGTGCCAGGGGCGAGGATCTCCCAGTAGATGGGACCGAGCACTGAGAAGAAGAAGCAGAGGATTTCCTTCTTTCCGTGCTCTTCCTTCTTCGGGACGGGCATGGGCTTCTCATCTGCATCCACCCATTGCAGTCTCCTCACAGGGTTATCGTACGTGATCCACTTCTCATCTGTAGCGATGATGGAATTGACCCATCGAAGATTGGATCTACGATGGAGTAATTCCCGACAGACTTGAACACGATTTTTCAGCTGTTCGGGGGAGAGGTCATGGGGAATCACTTGTGGGAGTTTCGGCTTCTTCCCAGATCGATGGAGGATATCGGACACCGTTGATCTGGGAGTACCAGTATCCTTCTTCAACTCACGCACACTGGCCATGGGATTGTGCTTCAGTGTGCGGAGAACGAGAGGCTGATCGAGGGAGGGAGGGCGTCCAGAGCGGGGTTGATCATCGAGACCAAACTCCCCTTTCTTGAAGCGGGAGAACCACTTATAGCAGAAGGGTATGGAGGGGGCGTCAGCTCCTTCCGACTGGGCCAGGGCAGAGTGGGCCTCCTTCACGGATCGGCCAAGACGGTAGTAATGAAGTAAAACTGCTCGGAGGTAGAGATGGGAGTCCATCACAAGAATCAATGTAGCAACTAGGAGACTGATTAAATCCTCTCACTACTCAACGTCAGAATTATGCAATACATTGTTGACAAACAGATTGCGCAATCACTGCATTTGATCGCGAACTGACTTTTTTCTGAAGCATTATACGAACTTTCCGGACACCCCAATATTTCGAAGAAAATCAGAATAGTCATATTTTGAGATAATTAGGCCTGACAATAAACTTTCGAAAAAAATTCTCACGAATACCCTCCACTTTATACTGATTTTGTAGAGCTCTTCAAACTGATAACTTTTCATGTTTATCGTGTTTCACGTACTTCTTGTTCTAGCGACTTATGACAGCTCGAACAGCTAATTTTCAAGCATTTTTGAAAAATTGTGAAAAAAAATTTTCGAAATTTTTTTTGTTTTTGAAACGAGGCAAATTACAGAACTCAAAAAGTCGGGGTGAATATTTGGCAACGTTGATATTGCAGACCGGGCAGCTTCTCTTCTTTATTACGTGACAAACTGATTGTAGATTGTCATTAGATTCAAGCGAGAACTGAAATTCAAGTGAACATCACACACCTCGGAATTGTGGAATTGCAAGATCAACTGTTCTTTGCCAAGTATCAAATGAAACTTGGTACTTGCTGTATGATTTTGACATGTCGAAACAAGATTCGTCAATATCACGTCGTTATCTAGCTCGAAATGAAGAAATTCTTGATTTCTTTGACCATTCAGACTCAACTGACGGAGGAACCTTTCATTGAGAAAATACATCAGTTTGTGATCTATACTATCAGTGCAGAATTCTTGAACTTCATTTTCATAACAAATTCTTCAAATCTGGAAAATATGATAATGCACAAATTACTAATGTAAGTGCTAACAATGTGGGCATGCGCTTACTAATTGCCACGCTACACAGTTGCAGAGCTCTCGGACGATTTCCTTTGAAAATCGTCACCAGACTTTCAATTTTGAACAAGTCGATATGAACCTGAATGTTTCGCAAAATCGTTTTGATGGAACGTTTGATGGGATCTCACTGATCTATGGTTATCTCACTGATGATGTAAAAGATACATGACTTCGCAAATGAGGAGGAAATGGTGAATTCGATTTTGAAATGATATCGACGATTTCAAGATCAAATTTTCACAATGTTATTTATTGGACATTATTTGGGGGGGGGGGGGTGACGAAACCGCAACCGACAAAACCGCAACGGAGTGCCGTTCACTGGGGAGTTGGTATTCTTACTTGGACGTTGTTTCATTGTAACAAGTATGTGATCCTCTACACCACCCTGTTTAGATCATCGTACAATTCGATCTTGATTCGATCTTGAGTTTCGCTCTCTATCACCGTATAGGGGGTCATCGTCCAAAATTGAGAATTTTTGTGCAAAATCATGGTTAGATAAACAGCCAATGCTGTCACCACAAGATATCAATGTTACTCGTTTACAGTAGTTCCTGGGATACTATAATCTCGATCGGTTACGGAGCTTTGTCTTTATCGAACCATGATTTTCGACTAAAATTTCAATTTTGGACCATGAACCCCTATACGATAATATAGACCGAAACTCAAGATCGAATTGTAAGATGATCTAAACAGGGTGGTGTAGAGGCCCACATACGTGTTACAATGAAACAACTCCCAAGTAACAAGACCAACTCCCCAGCGAACGGCGCTCCGTTGCGGTTTTCCCCCCCATTATTTAACATATGCACATATAATACATTGCATTATTGTTGTGGATGTGTTTATTTCTTAGCTGTCGACAGATTATTATTATTAAAAAAATTGTTGTATGTACTGCTAACGCGCAACAATTTTGTAATAATAATATATTTATTAGATTTATTAGACATAATAGTAAGTATTATAACGGGGAAATAATCATCACAAAACGATATTACGAAGTCGAATAATCGAAAAAGGAATTACTGAAAAGAGCAATCGAGATTGTTAATACTATTGGTGACAATTGAGAGATTAAAATTATTAATAATATAATCGTCGAGACGATTCCAATGTGAATAATATGGCTGTTTTTCCGTAAACCCACTGTTCGACGACTCTTAAATGCGATGTCAAAACCATTTGGCAGCTAATATCGAGCAACTGGTAATTATTGAATGTTCGTGTTGCTTTTCTTGCAGTGGTAAGCATTATTATTATTAGAGGGGATGTATAGTACACAGCATCACATCCAAGATGAAAGGTTAGATTGGCTAGTGTTATCATTGTCTACATTTTCTAGAATTTCGCTGGAAACAAACGTCATGGTGATATTTTTAACGTCATCATCGTCGCAGCGATCAAAAATTTGGATGCACGCAGTATATCCATCTGACTTTCGGACTATGAAGTGATCACAGCGTTCATTGGCGAACCGACAGATTGTTGACGCATGAAATATGACATTTAGGATAAAGCGGATGCATTAATCGATGAATCCAAATCATGTATTTACCTTGTAATCGAAGCCCGTCTCGTGAAGTTGCTGACTTAGAAGTTGAGAATTGATCGGCGTATCCATGGCGAACGTACATGCGGCAATTTTCTTAGTTGAGGGTCTACTTTCCATGAAGTTCTATAATTGTCACGATTATTTTGTGTTTACCATAATATAATATGTCTAAATCATATTTAGACACCGGTTTCACTTCTAGGGAAGTTCAAAAGAATGTTATACCATGCATAAGTTGGCCACCCAATTAGGGTCTATTGTGATATATGGCGCATAGAATACTCTGAAGCTCCCAACAAGGTATGTGAATCTGAAAATGATTCTTTTAGAAACGAGTACGCACTACGTTATCATTCATCGAAGCTGTGACAATATTTTATACAATTCATCTACTTTTGGGCAAATAATAGTGAGTGATTTACGATCAGTAGTTGCAGCACCAACCTGCGCGTGTCTTCATATTTTATTGCTTGTAAAGTGGCATTTGACACAAACATTTGGCCAAATTTCAAATGTTGAGCGATGAGTACTATCTTCAGGTTCGTGATAAAATGTGTGTCGAATATTATCTAGAATGACAATAACGATATATATATGTATATGTATATATATATATATTTTTAAAAAATACGTTGTCTATTTCAATGTGCTTGACAGCACGAACACGCAGAAGATCCGACAAGGCGGCAAAGAATTGATCGGGTATCGGTGTATCACTGTGTTCAGGATCGATCACGCCTCTCATGAGAGAATCGAGCTGACCCAGGGAATGAAGCGGAAATTTCCAAAATGGTTCTAATACGTTTTGGGACCCTTGAGACACCTCTAACACACCCCCCAAAGTCTCATTATACATACTTCATTTTGGGACCCCCTACATAGGGTCGGGACTAGGCACCTCCCACTTTGAGGGCTTGTATCGCGGTTACGGTGAAAGATAGAGCAACATTGACCTCTGAGAGACCCTCTCATTTTTCGAGCTATATCGATACATATGTTTCATCTTCCATGAATATGCAAATGAACCATGATACAGTTAAGGATAATTTTCTCGAAAATGTAGGCAAAGATGCAGTCAAACTTCAAGGAGAATGTAGAGCTGATCATGAGCTATCCAATGAGTATCTTGCGCCAAAAATGCATGATGGTATATGCAACTGTGGTCCTTTTTTTCGTTTCAGGATCATTTGAAGTCAATTTTCAACAGGAATTTTTGAATCATAACGATCATTTTCGCCCGCGCGAACCGATCAGAGCTGTGAAGGATGAAATGAAATGAAAATGCCTGTTGGAAATTGACTTCAAATGATCCTGAAACGAAAAAAAGGACAACAGTTGCACATTCCATCATGCATTTTTGGCGCAAGATACTCATTGGATAGCTCGTGATCAGATCTACATTCTCCTTGAATTTTGGCTGCATCTTTGCCTACATTTTCGAGAAAATTAACCTTAACTGTATCATGGTTCATTTGCATATTCATGGAAGATGAAACATATGTACCCTATGTAGGGAGCCCCAAAATGAAGTATGCATAATGAGACTTTGGGGTAGTGTTAGGGATGTCTCAAGGTGCCCAAAACGTGTTAGAACCATTTTGGCGATTTCCACTCCATTCCCTAGAATAGCGATTTTAGCTCGATTCTCTCGTGAGAAGCGTGATATTCAATTAGGTTGCATTTGTACTTACGCGAGCTGAGGGAATGCCCATGTATCGTCTCTCTTCGACATGCCCATCTCCCCTCGTGAACACTTCGTAGCAGCAAATGTTGTTTGCATCTCCATATGAGTACGGATCAGTGCCCGCGGAGTAGCAAAACGCGTATCCATTGGAGGTCTCGACGTGATTGCAAACATGATGAAGCATCGATTGTGATATTTCATACCGGATAGATTCGAAGTGTTCCTCCTTGCCGCTTGATTTTGCTCATTGATGGATCAGTAGCTACATTGCATATTCTTCTGTTAACGGCCATCAAATTGTCGATATCTCGTCTGAGTTGAAATTTAATAATACATGCAAATATTTATAACACTTTTCCACATGGCACAATATTTCCAACAAACAATCAACCGGCAGACTAGAAAAGTGATCCTGAAATGAACAATTCGTATTGCAATGCAATATCGATATTAAATTGATGTGATGTGATGTGATTACCGACCTCATTTGAACTATTGCTCTTCCCTCTCAGCTTATTTATAAATGCTCGCAACGTGGAAAGCAGAGTCAACTCTTCAGATTGCATTAACTGAAATAGTTGATATAAGTAGTTAGAAGAGCGCTCACTATCAACATACTAATTTTGACGAATTAAAATTGATCAACATGAGAGAAATCAGTTTTCTACTAGATGAACGTTATGTGTGTTTAACGAAATTGGACTAAATGTAATCATATCATGTGGAATAAGCACCATTTAACCATTTAGAAGGAAACGAATAATATCTATCATATTCCTTTCAAAATTGCTCCAGGCAAAACGCCGAAACCAGAACAAAAAACATAACGCACCAATAATTTTAACAGATAAATGTGGCAAGTTTGACAAAAATATGAGCGAATTGTAACGGAAATGATAGCCACGATTACAAATGCCACAACTGACTACTTATGATCGGTTATTTATGACTGTTTGATCTGAATTAAGAATACAATCACTAATGAAGGAAGGGAAAAGGGGAGGACTGCCTAATACGAGAGGGTAAAATGAGGGGGGGGGGTGACAAAACCGCAACCGACAAAACCGCAACGGAGCGCCGTTCGCTGGGGAGTTGGTCTTGTTACTTGGGAGTTGTTTCATTGTAACACGTATGTGGGCCTCTACACCACCCTGTTTAGATCATCTTACAATTCGATCTTGAGTTTCGCTCTCTATTATCGTATAGGGGTTCATGGTCCAAAATTGAAATTTTAGTCGAAAATCATGGTTCGATAAAGACAAAGCTCCGTAACCGATCGAGATTATAGTATCCCAGGAACTACTGTAAACGAGTAACATTGATATCTTGTGGTGACAGCATTGGCTGTTTATTTAACCATGATTTTGCACTAAAATTCTCAATTTTGGACGATGACCCCCTATACGGTGATAGAGAGCGAAACTCAAGATCGAATTGTACGATGATCTAAACAGGGTGGTGTAGAGGATCACATACTTGTTACAATGAAACAACGTCCAAGTAAGAATACCAACTCCCCAGTGAACGGCACTCCGTTGCGGTTTTGTCGGTTGCGGTTTTGTCACCCCCCAAAATGAAGACTTCCTAGAATGGAGCGAGTGTTTCGGTGTTCCCTCCTCGACTATTAGTATGCGTCGTTTTGATAGTGAGAGTGCCGAAGCATGGACAGTGGCAATGATTTGTATACGTTAGTGTACTTGAATGTTTCCAGCGTTACATGGATACAAATACTTCCCCCACCTCAATCGTTGCTTAAATATGCAATTGCAGTAATCACAGAAAATTCACTTGATTCAACCGGCACATCGAACTGTGATCCGTTTACGTTGTGTTCGCCCCCCCCCCCCCCCCCCTGAATATGATCAATCGTTTTGACAGAAATGAATTAATCGGAAGCAATCGTACAGTTATCATGTGTGTCAGTTTTGGCGTGATGTCAGTGTTACCGCGTCTTTTTGCAGTATGACTTTTGAATACTGTACGTCATTGCGCATTGGCTTTTTAGTAGCTATCGTAGTCGTCGACTCTTTAGCGGATTTTATATGCAAATTTGTGTGACTGAACATGCGATTTTGATACTCGAAATCACAGGTGTCCAGAAATGGCGGCGAGGGGGGTGCTGCGCACCGCCTCACATGTGAGGCAGTGCGCAAGGCATGTATAGGAGGGGGTCATGGAAAAATCGATTTGCAAGTCATGGTAGGTCAAGACAAAGTACCGTACCCAATCGATAGTACAGTACCAGTAGATACCATATACCACTACCGTAACCCACGATTATCGCAAACTAACTTTATTTTTTAAAAGCCCCGGCACCGTATCCAATCGATTTTACAGTACCCAAGTAACTACCGTAACCCAGTTCCTTGGGTCAGATCCAGTTCCTTGGGTCAAACATTTTTCTAGAAATCCAACATCTAGCATTAAATTATTGTAAAGTATCCTAACATATATCTCATTACTGTAGAATCATTTTATGATCGATTTTGGATTTTTAGAAAAAACGTTTGAAATTTTTAGAAAAATGTTTGACCCAAGGAACTGGATCTGACCCAAGGAACTGGGTTACGGTAGTTACTTGGGTACTGTAAAATCGATTGGACACGGTGCCGGGGCTTTTAAAAAATAAAGTTAGTTTGCGATAATCGTGGGTTACGGTAGTGGTATACGGTATCTACTGGTACTGTACTATCGATTTGGTACGGTATTTAGTCTTGACCTACCATGACTTACAAACCGATTTTTCCATGACCACCTATGCATGCCTTGCGCACCGCCTCACATGTGAGGCGGTGCACAGCATTTCATAACGATAGAAAGCGGGGAGATCTGTTCGAAATCAAATTACAAAGTCGAAACTTGATGTGCATCTGAAACATATCGCAATTTTACAAACGATGTTGGGAACCCGAGCTTAATAACTTGTGTTTCAGAATGACTATGAAGCGTAAATATTTTCAATTGTGATCGAATTTGATAATTGCGATAGGTTTCAGAACCGTTTCAAATATCTAAGCTTATTTTCCCTGATTTTCCCGTCGGGAGAAAATCTGGCATCTTGCCAGGTCAAATTTAATTACATTTCGCTTTCACACTTTTCCCCGACGAAAGGAATATTGTGGGTGCGCACGCCGCCGGCGTGGACACCTATGCTCGAAATCGCTTGATCAGTCACACTAAAATTTCAAGCGATTTTGAGACTCGAACTTGCGAGGCCACAAACCGGAAGATACTCGAAAAGCGAAAAAAATTTCAGACGTCACCATTATTTATTATCAGACAGTATTGAAATGGAATTAATATTATTTAAATGAATTGAATTAGAGGGAAAAGGCCAGGTTAAACATACTCAAATATGCCAGTATACGAGCTTAAATTGCCTGTTTTGGTCACGATCTACGTTTGCCAGAAATTCGTTGGAAACAAATGCAATGGAGATAGATTCATAACCATCTTCAGGTTCATGCGCAAACACTTGGATACACGCAGTATATCCATCTGACTTCCTGACTATGAAATGATCATTGTCTAAATTGGCGCAGCGACTGATTGTTGATGCCTGAAAATATTCCCTTTAGAGCAACAACAAATACATGTAATACATGTAGGTATGCCAATAACTTTTCAATGAAGAAGGCAATCGATGTTTACTTTGTAGTCAAAATCCGAGTCGTGAAGATGCTCACGCAACATTTGATCAGTGATTGACTTATCGATGGTGAATGTATATCTGCCGATATCTATGTTGTTGCAGGGTCCAGTGGCCATGTATTTCTACAATTGTCAATATTATTTGTGTATTTTAAGCAGCATACATTCAGAAACACGCATTAGAAATTAAAATGCGATACCATGCATAAGTTGGCCACCCAGTTAGTGTCTATTATGATATATGTAGCATAGAAAGATCTGAATGTTCCGAGAAGTTGTGTGAATCTGAAAATGATTAATGTTGATTTTTTAAAATGAATAATAATTTACCATTCACCGTTTCTTAGAGAATAACAGTCAGCTATATTTTTTTAATTAGGCAGTTAAAATAATGTGAGTGACAAAAAACCAACTCCTTGTGGTCTTGGGGTTTTATTCCATTGTAAGTGCCATTTGAGCATTCCATTTTGCTCATTTGTCGATTTTGCTGTATTAGCACTGCCGTCAAGTTGGCAATAAAATGCGTATCAAGTTTCAACTAGAATGAGTCAAGTAGAGTTGATTACAAATGTAAAAAATATTAATACATTTTCGATGTGAACTTGCTCGACAACATGAGTACGCAGCAGGTGGGAGAGAGCGGTGAATAATTGATTAGGAACCGGATATTCGTTGTGTGCGGAATCGATTATCTAAAGTTGTTCATATTAACCAAGTAAGTTGCCGTTTTACTTACATGAACTGGTGGCCCGTTCATGAATCTTGTCTCTTCGATGGGTCCATTCCCACTCTTGAACACTTCGCAACAGCAAAATTTGTTGTTTTCTTCTCCCGATGAGTAGTTATCGATAGATGCAGCGTAGCAGAATGCATATCCCTTTGCTGTCTGTAATTGATTACAAACATGATGAGTAGTCGATTTTCTCATGCCTTACCGGATAGATTCGAAGTACTCCTCCTTGCCACTTGATCTTTTCGATCGATGGATCTGCGGCAATTTTATTTGATTTCCTGTTTACTACCATCAATTTGTCGATATCTCGCCTGAGTTGAAATTCAGAAATAATAATATAATATATGCATATTATTAATAGTACCTTTTCAGATTTCTGAAAATTTCCAACATGCATAGATCAGGCAGATGGGAAAAGTGATCCTGAAGTGAATAATTTGTATGTATTTTGTGGAAATTTTTATCAACTTCATTTTCGCTATTTTGCCTCTTCCTTTTCAGCGTATTCGCAGAAGTTCGCAACTTGGCAAGCGGAGTCAACTCTTCAGATTGCATTGGCTGAAACAGATGATAAACACCGGGATAGAGGCGCACATGTATAGTAGGATTTGAACAATTCCTGGCAATGTGCGTATGGATGAATTTTCACAAATCACTTTAAAACAAATGACAAATTTGGTAACATACTAGTCACGAACAATGACAGCAAACACGCAAATAATGAAGATGTACATCATTGTGAGAGCGATAGAGACGGAGCATACCCGGTGGCAAGGATTGGATACGTCAGTTAATTTGAATGTAATGGCGTGCCTTGCACTCTGAGGGTATATAAGAATTAAAATATAATTGAGGCTGAAAAAGAAAAACCAATGGATGAGATGAAAAAGTAGGCGGGCATGATCAGCCAATTAATATCTACTTCAGTGATTTTTTTTAAGATCTGGCGAACACATGAAGTCTGACCAATAGTTAATGTGGGTGCGGGTTTGCAATTGAAAGTGTGTAGATCTAATCGATTGGTTTTCGTCCGGACTGTTCGGAGGAATGGTGAGTAGGGGGAATACGGACGAGGAGGCACGATGTCCCTGTCATATATCGCACGCTCACTTCACATTCTCCTACTAATGAAAACATGATGTGGAAACAATTCTGATCCTTTGCTGCAGACCCGTCAATCATGTCCAGAAGGGCAAATTCTCTATGTCATCAATTGTGAAAAAAAAACACATCATGACTTTATTATTGCGCAATATTTTTTATCGGCGAATATGTTTGAGAGTGACGGAATGAGCAACTTATAAAAAATATATCATAGCAATTGATATTGAATTTTATAACATGAGACCCCCTAAATGTGCAGTGAACATAGGGGTCCTGAGGATAAAAAATATTTACAACAACTTGATGATCGGAGTGTTTGAGAGTAATAGCGTGGAATGGGCCATTCCACATTCTTTCCTCCTCGTGTGTCCTATTTGACGCAATCTGTAAATCGAGCTGACTATGATGGGACAATGCTTCCGTTCTCTCACGGAAACGTCAGACGGCATGGAAAAACGTTGGATGTCGATGTCAGTTATGTCTTCCGTGATGCTCAAGCGCCATTCGCCATTTAATCCGTGCTGTAGCCGTTTCTAAATGTATTTTAATGAAACATTCTGATTTCAAGTTATATGCAATACTCACAACAAGCGGCTCCAAGAACCAATCAGTGTCTACCAAAATAACGGGGGGGGGGGTGACAAAAGAGCAACCGACAAAAGAGCAACGGGGCGCCGTTCGCTGGGGAGTCGAAGTAGGAACTTGAGAGTTGTTGCATTGTCACTAGTATGCTCACCACCACACCACACTGTTTAGATCCTTTAGCTAGATGATCTTGAGTTTTACTCCATATCTATGTTGGGGGGCTCATGGTCTAAAATTGAGAATTTGGGCGGAAATTGATGGCTAGACAAGCTTCAAATACCGTAACCAATCGATACCCATGATACTCGGTTACAGTAGATTCTGGGGTAATGTAATAGTGAGTTGCTACGGTATTTGAAGTTTGTCTAATCATCAATTTCCGCCCAAATTCTCAATTTTAGACCATGAAAGTTTTACTCAATACATAGATATGGAGTAAAACTCAAGATCGCCTAGCTACAGGATTTAAACAGGGTGGTGTAGTGGTGAGTATACTAGTGACAATGCAACAACTCCCAAGTTCCTACTTCGACTCCCCAGCGAACGGCGTCCCGTTGCTCTTTTCTCGGTTGCTCTTTTGTCACCCCCCAAATAACGCCTCTGATATGAAGACTGCCGAACTCGGAGAGTACTGATGCGAATTGATTAGCTACACGAGTAGGAGGAGGTGACAGAAAGTGTTTTTTTCCTGATATCGACCTGTTTTTACCAACATCGTTTCACCGTAAATGGTCAGTTGGGAAAGTGGAGAAGCAGTGACAAAATCGATCAGAAATGATTCGTTTATTAATCGGGAATCGCTCAGGAATCCTAGGGTAAGTGATTTGGGCTTGGCTGCTGGTAACATTGATGCAAATCTGAACTCAGTTTTCATTATAAAGCCGGGCTGGCAATATGTATCACTGACCGTTCTCTTCCTCCCTTTCTTAGGTTGTTTGTCAAATACACTTTGGACAATCTTGAACGAAGTAAATGCACACGTAGAAGTCACCTGTTCACATAATGATATAATGTGTTCGTCAATGCAAATCTAAAATAATTTTTTAAAAATAACTTCGCACATAATATAGTTTTTACACGATGAAAATTACAGCCAGCAAATTGGAATTTGTTCAAGAGTTTCGAAGCTCGATCGTTCAATTCACGCGAAATTCATTGTCTTGCGAAGTAACCATCCTTTGAGGCTGAATTGTGCACATTGTATCTGCATGATGGCTAATCCACCAACGCTCCAAGAAGGGTACGTGTTGATTTTTTTGAAAATCCAGTGCTGTTGCAAGACACAATTATATCTCCCTTTTCCGTAAACAACTTCGACGGAGAAATTGTGGCCCCTCTGGAAGTTAGTACACTAAATTGAAAAATCGAATCTCGATACCTGGGTGATTGTGAGTTCAGACGCTTCGACAGTGCGTGCTTTTGAATGTGCATATCGTGTCAAATCGCGAACCTTTTCGCTTACAGTTTCCATTTCTTCGAGGTCGAACCTACAATTTGTTCATTTTTTATTTTTAAAAAATATATAAATCTTTCAGATTCCCGTATACTGGACATAAGCCGATTAATGCAGTATGATAAATGTTTGAAGTGCATCAAGGAACGATTCGTGCATAACAATAGTGTTTTTTAACGATAATAATATATGTGCCCTTACTGGTCGAGTCGCGTCATGATGTCGAGCAGACAATCTTCGGAAAGCTGTGATATGTTGTCCTAAAATATGAATAATTTTGCCAAAATAACTAAAAAAATCACATCACTGTCCTGAAAAATGAAAATTGTAATAAAAATAAATTTTAAAAATCACGTCACTTCTTGCACTCTCCTCACTCTCCTTGTTGGGAGTGTCATCAGTGAGAAATCCACGTCAGTCGCTCGCTTACGACTGTTTACCATTCTGAAAAACAAAATATTAACAAAATAAGACTAACGTAAGCGCAATGCGGCGGATGCGGGGTGAAGCGAAGCAGTTATCAGCAATTCCCTGTGATTCTCCCCTCTTTCAAAAGGATTATTATGTCGTGTTTGAAAACAGAGAGAAGATAAGGCGAGCTCGTGATAGAATGTGAAAGAGAGGGAGTGAGCCAGAAAAATAGTGACTAATAATCACATTTCTCAACGTTTTTTTTCATATTTGAATGATGGTCATTTAAAGGAGGTGCAGAAAAATTAAAATTCCTGCAGTGCACATCGTTCGCAACTATCCCTGCCTGGACAAAATTATTCCAAATACTGAAGTCTGAAATCGATTTCGAAATCGATACTCGGGGGGGGGGCGGACAAAACCGCAACGGATCGCCGCTCGCTGGAGATTTGATTAAGCAACCTGGGAGTTGTTGATTTGTTAGCAATATGCCCTCTACTACATTATCCTGATTAGATCCTCTAATGAGGCAATATTGCGTTTCACTCTCAAGCGTATAGGGGTACATGGTCCAAAATACGATATTTAAGTGGAAATTCATGTTTAGATATACACCAAATGCCGAAACCAAAATATATTTCAGTACCCAAGGAACAAATAATGCCCAGCAACATAATGATTAATTGGTTACGGCATTCGGTGTTTATCTAACCGTGATTTTCCACGCAAATAGTCAATTTTGGACCATGAACGATGATAGAGAATGAAACGCATACGCTGATAGAGAATGAAACGCAATATCGCCTACTTAGAGGATCTAATCAGGGTTATGTAGTAGAGGGCACACTGTTAACAAATCAACAACTCCCAGATTGCTTGATCAATTCTCCGGTGAACTGCGATCCGTTGCGGTTTTGTCCGTTGCGATTTTGTCCGCCCCCCGATACGCGCGCAAAGTTTGCTTGAAGGTAAAGTTTCAGGGACAGAATTTATAATTAATTAATGTGGCGAACAAAGGAACAGTTATACAGTGTGCATTTATGTTCACTGGTTTTTCTAAGAGTAATTTGATTAACCTCTGCGAAAACATGAAAAAATAGAATAACGTATTATTTCTAGCCATTCTCGAACTAGCTAATTCTGTTTCCGCACATACACATGTGCTACCGTATGTGGATGTCATTCTAAGATAGGGGTTGCAGGACATTCAAATGGGCTGCAGATAACAAGAAATTTGTTAAGACAATGAATGGATCAGGGATCAGGATCAGGTCCGTTGATTCCACAACACGAAGAACGAACACAAATTGCCCTTCTTATGATGTTTTTTTTCGAAGAACAACGTATGAAAACCAAATATTTTATGAGGCCGTTCGCGATAGATTCAACGACTCGCAACGATGCCTCAGCACAGTCCAAAAAACCAAACACACGAAAACATGTTTTCTGGGTGTAGTTTTCGATGCTGGTCATCGTGGTAAACTTCATTTTGCATGAATGGTTCATTGAATGTCGGTGTGGTGCCATGCTACTTCCTGCAAAATCTGCCTTTTCGCATGTTATTCGCTCCAAATACATGGTGGAAGCTTGAAATCTCGCAAACACGACCAGAATTTCACGGTGAATCGAACTGTATGTTTCATTGGAAATGATTCTTTCTTGTTCGCGACAAAAATCGATTTTTTGACTCGTTGAAGTGTGCGCTACGCGACATGTATAGTTAGAACCGCCTTTTTATGCTGATTATAATGCTCTATTTATTAATGGACCCGAGGTCAGCGAAGCTCACAGCATCTTATTTAGTGATTTTTTGGTCATTTTGCTGTGAAAATGGAGAATTAGAGGGGGGAGGAATGAGAGGAAGAGTCATTTCTCGTCCTATCATTTCTCAATTGCACAGTGAAATGCACTAAAAATCACTAAATAAGATGCTGTGAGCTTCGCCGACCCTTAATAAATATAGCATTAGAATCAGCATGAAAAGGCGGACGTGAAATTTATCGAATTTTCGCATTTTTCTCAAGAGTTTTTCTTCAACTTCTATGGCATTTGACAGGTATCATCGCTTGAATATTCTGCATTTTTAGGGGTATCAATCGTTCGGATCGGTTGCGAAATGACAAAGTTCGAAAATTGACGTTTTCGGACTAAAGTGCAGCGCATTTCTTAATGCTTGATCTATTGGGGTGTCCGGAAAGTTCGTATAATTTTTTGTTTTTATTTTTTATTCAATGCTTTACAATTCTCAGTGACCAATGTATGCCCCCTTCTTTCTCACTACCTCCCTCCAGCGATTGGGCAGAGTCTCGATTCCTCTCTTCCAGAATGCGGGTTTCTTCGAGACCGCCCAGTTTAACGAAAGCCCTCATAACTTCATCTCGATTCTTGAACTTCTTTCCTTTGCAGAAGTCAGAGAGAGAGCGGAAGCAGTGGTAGTCGCATGGGGAGAGATCCGGGGGAATACGGTGGATGGGGAATCCTCTCGATCTTCAGCTCGTCCATTTTCTTCTGGCTCATCTTCGCTCGATGTGGGCGAGCATTGTCCATAAGAAGAAGAATTTTGCCCTGGTTCAGGAGTCTGGGAGGGACTCTGATCGCGACATCTTCCAGTTGTTCAGAGAAGAGGTCGGCATCGATGCTGGTGCCAGGGGCGAGGATCTCCCAGTAGATGGGACCGAGCACTGAGAAGAAGAAGCAGAGGAGTTCCTTCTTTCCGTGCTCTTCCTTCTTCGGGACGGGCGTGGGCTTCTCATCTGCATCCACCCATTGCAGTCTCCTCACAGGGTTATCGTACGTGATCCACTTCTCATCTGTAGCGATGATGGAGTTGACCCATCGACGATTGGATCTACGATGGAGTAATTCCCGACAGACTTGAACATGATTTTTCAGCTGTTCGGGGGAGAGGTCATGGGGAATCACTTGTGGGAGTTTCGGTTTCTTCCCAGATTGATGGAGGATATCGGACACCGTTGATCTGGGAGTACCAGTATCCTTCTTCAACTCACGCACACTGGCCATGGGCTTGCGCTTCAGTGTGCGGAGAACGAGAGGCTGATCGAGGGAGGGAGGGCGTCCAGAGCGGGGTTGATCATCGAGACCAAACTCCCCTTTCTTGAAGCGGGAGAACCACTTATAGCAGAAGGGTATGGAGGGGGCGTCACCTCCTTCCGACTGGGCCAGGGCAGAGTGGGCCTCCTTCACGGATCGGCCAAGACGGTAGTAATGAAGTAAAACTGCTCGGAGGTAGAGATGGGAGTCCATCCAAGAATCAATGTAGCAACTAGGAGACTGATTAAATCCTCTCACTACTCAACGTCAGAATGATGCAATACATTGTTGACAAACAGATTGCGCAATCACTGCATTTGATCGCGAACTGACTTTTTTCCGAAGCATTATACGAACTTTCCGGACACCCCAATAGAACACTAAATAAGCCACGCCTGGGCTATACTCACTGAGTAATAGGGTGGCTGAAATGGATCACGGTTAACCGTCTTGTTTACCCTCTCATACGGGTCATCCGCGAGAGGAGGGAGAGAGAGACGAGAGAGTGTCTCTCTCCACAGTGAATATAGAGGATAAGACTGCCAGAGGGGACGGTTAACCGTCTCATCCGTCTCTGATCTGCCGAGGCCCTCTAAATAGCGACCCGTTGATCCATTTTAGCCACCCTACTGAGTACTACATGTATGCCAAATTTGGAAGAATTCGATTTTTCGCTAGTGCCAAGCGTCTACACAAAAATGTTCACTCACTCAGATCTCTCTTAGAGATCAACTTTTCACAATTAATTTTTAATCAACATTATTCAACATATGTACATACATTCCATTATTTATGTGGATAAGATGTTTATCTCTTACAATGAAATATTTGAATTTTCGTGTTGCTTTTCTTGCAGTGATAAGCATTACTATTATTAGAGGGAATGTATAGTACACATAATCACATCCAATATGAAAGGTTAATTTGGTGGGTGTTATCATGGTCTAGATTTTCTAGAATTTCGCTGGAAACAAACGTCATGGTGATATTTTTAACGTCATCATCGTCGCAGCGATCAAAAATTTGGATGCACGCAGTATATCCATCTGACTTTGGTTGAGGTTGATTCATACGTTTCACTACAAGACTTTTCTGTAGTTTCCTCGCTTGTGGTTCACTTGTGTTCACGACTACTCTGGCATTATTTGAGTGACGATAGGTGCATATAAACTATCTGGTTTCATTTCCACTCCGTTCTGCAGTAAAAATATTTATCGAAAAAGTGACCAATTGGCCGGGTTTTGAGTATTTGTTTCAGACCATCCCTAAAATAATATAAATTCGATACACCTGATATGCCTCAGCGATATCAGTGGGGGAGCGGTCGTACTCTCCAACAAACACTTAAAAACGGAATTGCACGTTTTCTTGAAAGCGTACATGGTCAAAATTAGCTAATCAGGGGACAAAATTTCAAATTGTCGGTTATTCTAAATGTGACTTATGAAATGATTGCTGAACCTCCCCAATTTTACTATGGTATCATCAATACAATATGCTTCGTCACTTCTGATCAATTAGAGACCATTAGCTCGTTCGTCAGAAATGCCCAGCTCCAATAAAACAAATTCCGCAATTTTCATGAACTCAGAACTATGAAATTAGTGCCTATCTTAACACGCGGTTTTAAGGCTGATCCGGCGCACGTCCAATACGAGAATGCCCATTCCAAATACTTTGCGAAAATATTGTTGTTGCGGCGCTATCATGATTTAACAATGAGTAAGCTCCCATCAAAATGCCTACGCCAAAATTCAAGTTTATGGCATTTCGGGGGGGGGGGGGCGGACAAAACGTAAACGGACAAAACGTAAACGGATCACGGTTCGCTGGGAACTGTAATTCGTTTACGTTTTGTCCGCCCCCCCCCCCCCCCCATTTCGGCTCTTGGCATTCCAGTAGAATCGATTGAACAAGTATGAGTATAGGTGCGCTATGGAGCGCGCATATGCACTAATATCATGCAAAAATAAACGAGAGAATTGATATAGTCTGAAGCAAATTATAGTTCAAAAACTTCTGGTATGAAAATGGAGCGAAACTTATGAATCAACCTAATATAACATGTTTAAATCATATTTAGACACAGGTTTCACTTCTAGGGAAGTTCAAAAGAATGGTATACCATGCATAAGTTGGCCACCCAATTAGGATCTATTGTGATATGTGGTGCAAAGAATACTCTGAAGCTCTCAACAAGGTATATGAAGCTGAAAATGATTATTTTAGAAACGAGTCCGTACTATGTTATCATTCACCGAGGCTATTTTATGCAATTCATCAACTTTTGGGCAAATAATAGTGAGTGATTTACGATCAATAGTTACATCACCAACCTGCGCTTGTCTTCATATTTTATTGCTTGGAAAGTGTCGTTTGACACGAACATTGGGCCAAATTTCAAATGTTGATCGATGAGTACTATCTTCATGTTCGAGATAAAATGTGTGTCGAATATTATCTAGAATGACAATAATGATACATATATTTAAAACAATATTACGTTGTCTATTTCAACGCGCTTGACAGCACGAGTACGCAGAAGATCCGACAAGGCGGCGAAGAATTGATCGGGTACCGGTGTATCAATGTGTTCAGAACCGATTTTCTGAAGTAGTTCATGATATTAAATTAGGTTGCATTTGTACTTACGCGAGCTGAAGGTCTGCCCATGAACCGTCTCTCTTGGACATACCCATTCCCCCTCGTGAACACTTCGTAGCAGCAAATGTTGTTTACGTCTCCATATGAGAACGGATCAGTGCTCGCAGAGTAGCAAAATTCGTATCCCTTTGAGGTCTCGACGTGATTGCAAACATGATGAAGCATCGATTGTGATATTTCATACCGGATAGATTCGAAGTGTTCCTCCTTGCCGCTTGATTTTGTTCATTGACATATCAGTAGCTACATTGCATATTCTTCTTTTAACAGCCATCAAATTGTCGATATCTTGTCTGAGTTGAAATTTAATAATACATACAAATTATGTATAACACCTTTCCACATGGCAAAATATTTCCAACAAGCAATCAACCGGCAGACTAGAAAAGTGATCCTGAAATGAACAATTAGTATGGCAATGCAATATCGATATTAAATTGATGTGATGTGATGTGATTACCAACCTCACTTGAACCATTTCCCCCCTTCCTTCTCAGCTTGTTTATAAATGCTCGCAACTTGGCAAGCGGAGTCAACCCTTCAGATTGCATTAACTGAAATGGTTGATACAAGTAGTTAGAAGAGCGCTCACTATCAACATACTAATTTTGACGAATTAAAATTTATCAAAATGAGAGAAATCAGTTTTCTACTAGTTGAACGTTATTTGTTTTAACGAAATTGTACGAAATGAAATCATATCATGTGGAATAAGTGATAAACATTTAGAAGGAAACGAATCATATCTATCGTATCCCTTCCAAAATTGCTCCAGGTTAAACGCCGAAACCAGAACAATAAACATAACGCACCAATAATTTTAACACATAAATAGGGAAAGTTTGAAAAAATATGAGCGAATCGTAACATAAATGATAGCGACGATTACAAATGCAACAACTGACTACTTATGATCGGTTATTTATGACTGTTTGATCTGAATTAAGAATACAATCACTAATGAAGGAAGGGAAAAGGGGAGGACTGCCTAATACGAGAGGGTAAAATGATGAATTTCTAGAATGGAGCGAGTGTTTCTTTGTTCCCTCCTCGACTATTAGTATGCGTCGTTTTGATAGCGAGAGTCCGAAGCATGGCAAGTGGTAATGATTTCTATACATTAGTGTACTTGAATGTTCCAGCGTTACATGGATACACATACTTCCCCCACCTCAATCGTTGCTTAAATATGCAATTGCAGTAATCACAGAAAATACATTTGGTTCAATTGGTACATTGCAACTGAATGATTGTATCACTAACATTCTCAATTTTGGACCGGAAATACATTGATAATGATTGAAAATCATGATCGCCTGGTAAGAAGTTCTAAACAGGGTGGTGTAGTGAAGCACATACTGGTAAAAATGCAACAACAACCAAGATCCTACGTCGAATTCCCTGCGAACTGTGTTTACGTTTTGTCCGTTTACGTTTTGTCCGCCCCCCCTGAATATGATCACATGTGGTGACAGAAATGAATTAATCCGAAGCAATCGTACAGTTATCATCTGTGTCAGTTTTGACGTGATGTCAGTGTTACTACGTCTTTTTTGCAGTATGACTTTTGAATACTATACGTCATTGCCCATTGGCTGTCCTAGCTATCGTTGTTGTCGACTCTTTAGCGGATTTTAGATTTTACACATATTGATGTGCAGTTTATTTGATCGTTTATTTTAAAAATCAAATTAATCAATCAATTTATCTTGTCAGGCGATAACGCTCAGAAGAGTATGGGTCGGTATTCTTCAAAGGTTGCACTCCACCAGTGGGGGCCAATAGCTCGGTTGAGGTCGTCTCTCCATCTAGTGCGGGGCTTTCCGGGGGGACGGCTTCTGTTGTAAGGAGTCCAGACGGTTGTTGCGCGGCTCCACTGCTCCATTCCCATTCTTCTGACCTTGAGGGACCAGCGCGCTTTCCTTTTCAATCCTTCCTCAATCCAATCCCGCAACTTCGATATTCCACGCACGCGCTCATTCCTCCAGCGGTCTCGCATTGTTACTCCCAGCATCTTTCGTTCCATCTTTCTTTGAGTAACAGCCAGTCTCTCTTTCTCGCTCGCCCGCAGCGCCCATACTTCACTTCCGTAGAGCACCGTTGAAGTTACGCAGCTCTCGAAGAGTCTCCTCCTGATCTTGATAGGTAGAAGGCGGGAGGAAAGCAAATGCGAGAGCCTGCTCCATGCGACCCATCCAAGTCGGATACGGTGTTCAACTTCGTCGGAATGATCAAGGGGAAGACTGATTCTCCCTCCGAGATAGGTTGCTAAACCAACGAAATCGAATTGCATGTTGTTGATGATGATGGGGGTTCGAGTAGTGGTGCAGGAAGTGAGAAGGTTGGTCTTAGTTGCGTTCACTTCTAGTCCCACTCTACTGCACGCTTCCATCAACTTCTTTAGCATCCGTTCCAGTTCTGGCCGAGATTTTGCAATGAGAGCAACGTCATCAGCATACTCCAAGTGGCAAAGGTTCCTTCCGTCGATTCGAATTCCATCCGCCTCCCAGTCGATGTCGTTCATTGATAAGCGGAGCACTGCATTGAAGAGGCGAGGAGAGAGGGGTATCCCCTTGCCTGACTCCTCTTCGCACAGTAACTGGCACGAGTTCCTCGTTTACTCTGATGAGTGTAGAGGAAGACCCGTAGAGGCGAATCAGCAGGTGGACGAGGGTGGGATGGGCTCCGAACGAGTAGAGGGCTTGCCAGCAGGCATTCCAATCCACACAGTCGAATGCCTTCTTGAAGTCTACGAACGCCAAGTAGAGTGGGATACCGTACTCGGAGGTTCGCTCAGCGACCTGCTTGACTGCATGCAGGTTGTCGAGAGTACTGTAGCCATGCCGGAAACCGGTTTGGGTCGAAGACTCTGTTTCTTCTAGCACAACTTCGATTCTCTTCAGAATGACTTTGGTCATTTTCTTCAGGGATACGGTGAGGAGAGAGATGGGGCGGAAGTTCCCAATGTTGGTAGGGAATCCTTTCTTGTGCAGAAGAGTGACAATAGCTTTGGTCAGGTCGCAGGGAACAGCCTCTCCTTCTACCAGATAGTTGAGCAGGTCAGCGATTACGGGAGCAAGGTGGTTTCGAGAGCGGCGTAGCATATCTGGGAGAATGCCATCCGACCCTGGAGAGTGACCACACTTGAGTTGGGACATCGCTTCGCTGACCTCATCGGGTAGGAAAGGATGAAGGGGGGCGAGAGGCTGAGGAGGGGCTGCGAGTGGAAACTGAGCTGCAGGGGTATAGAGATCCTCAAGGAAGCCTTAGACCACTGTTTTGGTAGCTGCTTGAGAGAGAGCACCAGTTACAGGGTCGGGAACGAGAAGACGCTTCTTTGAGGTTTGCAGGCCCAGCATGCTCTTCACGATGCTCCTTCCCATGGTTGCTGCTTGCCGTGCTTGTGTATCCTTTCGCTTCCTGATGTCATCGACGAGACTCGTTCGGGCATCTCTGCAGGCAACGGAGTAGGCAACAGTTCCTTGGGGGTTGGATTGCAGTTGATTGGGCATCGCTAGGAGCTTCCGCCTTCCACTCGAGATCCAAGAAGGGGATTGGCGCTTCCTCCAACAGTTCGTTGCCGCGGTTTCCGTGAAAGCCTTCACGGTAGTGTAGGCGTCGGCGGCAGAACTGGGGCGGGCAAGGGGCAGTGACGCGAGAAGGTTTGCGTTGACAGTAAAAGCGGTTCGATCGAAATCTAGCCGCTCCCTGTATATTTTCTGCCTCGCCTTGCCAGGGAGGGAGAGGGACATCCGAACAAGGCGATGGTCTGAGTCAAACTCAAACCTACCAACGACTCAACAATTGACTACTCTCGCTGTGATGGGCGCTGCAACGTAGTCAATTTGGTGGAATGCGGAGCCGTTGGGGGATCGCCAGGTCCAGATTCGACCGTGCCTGCTCTTGGGGAACGTGTTCAGGATGCGCAGTCTGTTCCTCACGCATAGCTCAGTGAAGTAGCATCCGCGTGAGTTCGGTGTGGGAGAGGCGAAGTTACCGACAAATCTTTCATTGCCAGGTTCCCTCGCTACTCTACAGTTGAAATCACCGACTAGAACTGGCATGTGGCCTCTTGGGGCACTCTGTAAGACGGTCTCAACCTGGTCTAGGAAGTCTTCATGCGCGTCGTCATCGTAGAAAGACGTGGGGGCATACGCGCAGACCAGGAAGAGCCGCATATCGGGGAGGAGCAGAGTGGCTAGACGAGGGGATAGGCCATTGAACACAAAAAAATGCCACGCCATGGGAAGCAGTGGGCCCGCCCGAGTGGTAGACTACAGTGCCTGAGGATGTAAGATTGAATGAGGCACAACCCACAATCCTGGCTTCCTGCACTGCAATCACGTCCCACTTGATCTTGTCTAGGGCGAGTTCCATCTCCGTCTGCTTCTCCCTTGGGCCGAGCGTCCTGGCGTTGATGGTGCCGATGTAGAAGTGGCGACCCATCGTGGCGGCGTACAACTCCCGCGTGCCAAAGCTTCTGGGAGAGGGAATCCGGGCGGGTGGAGCCGGAGACGGAGAGACGAACTCGCACTCAACCGCTCGCCACACACTTGAGAACCCAGAATTCACCATTATTTTCACGTCACCATTATTTTTTATCAGACATTGAAATGCAATTAATATTATTAGGTTGGTCATAAAGATTTTGCCGATTTTGACCATCAAGCATTCTTGCCACTCCCATCGTTCGTTGTTCTGCAATCGGCTCGAGTCTTTTAATAATAGATAGGGGCATTTATACTCTCTTTAGCGCACACTGTCAAAGATCTGTCCAATCAAGAAAACAAATACAGCAATGTCGTAAACTGAATGAGGCTGACCAAAACCATGTCTGTTTAAATGCTCAGTATTCCATTGTGAATAGATATAGGGTTAAATCTAGAGCACAGATGTAAAGTACGATGGAGATACACCGCACTGGTACTGTTGAGACTGATCAGCCACGAGATGTCTATTAGAGATGAGTGAGTAATCCGAGTTTGGGTTTTCATGATGGGGTTCTAGTTGAAATTTTGGCTTACGGTATCTATACAAATGCGTCTCGCGATTTCATTTAGCCACCAATGTAAACTACCTTTTCAGTATGTGTCATAATTATCATCGAGATATTGTGCGGCTCTTAATTCAGGAGCGTGGTTCTTCAGCATTTAGGTACCCAATTTTGAACGTCGAAATTCACAATTTTGGAATTTTTGCGATAGCCCTATGGTTTTAAGAGCAGTAATGTCATGCGCAAATTAATTAACAACTCTTGCCCAATCACCCACTAATTGGAAAGATTTTGGAGATCGCTACTTTTCCTAGAGCAGGATGTGCCTGAAATCCCTCAATATCAGATTTTTTCGTAATTTCGGTCGAAAAATAATCGAAACGTACGTCGGTCAACGTAGGTCGTACGCAATCCGTATTTATTGACACTTCATTTTCCCCACCATCCCCGGTCATATCTGGCGTGCCACAGGGATCTTGTCTCGGGCCTCTCCTCTTCATCATATTTATCAATGATATCTGTGTAAAATTCCCGGCCTCCATTTATTATTCTGTGTATGCAGACGACCTCAAGTTGTTCGCTGAAGCCCCTCTGTTCTCAGATGACTTGCAATCCGCTCTAGATATTGTTTCTAACTGGTCCTCGCAGTGGAATCTTTGCGTTTCTGAAACTAAATGTCACATTGTTCACTATGGCCGACATAATCCCCGTAAACTATTCACCATTAACGGTGTTATCTTAAACGAGCCTAGCAATGACCCAAGTAAATGTATCATTAAAGATCTAGGAGTGCATTTCTCCCCTTCTCTTTCTTTCTCATCCCATATTAGTAAAATTATTTCTAAAGCCCGTACCAAATCTAATCTAATTTTTAAATCCTTTCGTAGCAATTCTATTGAGTTATATCTCAAATCGTATAATACTTTCATCCTCCCAAATCTCGAATATTGCTCCATTATCTGGAATCCTATACATAGTGTAGCATTGACTAAAGAGCTTGAAAGAGTTCAGCGTGACTATACCCGCAGAATGTATGTACGCTGTTCTCTCCCTCCTATATCATATAAGCATCGGCTCCATGAACTTAATCTAATGACTTTAGAACGCCGTAGGTTCATAATTGATATATTATTCCTCCATTCGATTATCCACAGCCGTTATTCTCTTGATATTTCTTCTCTACTTACACGCGCGCCACTCACTCGCCCCCTCAGAAATGCACACCCACTTCGTATATCTTTACCTTTCATACCAAATAATTCTTGTTCCACTCTTGTATCTAGAACCATGTCCATTTGGAATGCTCTTCCCATAGAATATGTTAGTTCTTCGCATAGTGTATTTTCTAGTTATATCCGTTCACAACCCCCCACTTTTTATCCCCCGTCTATTATTGCCACTCGGCTTGATCTTTGATCCCGTCCCCTCCCCTACCCTTGCTGCCTAGCAACCTTCAACCGATTCGATCCAATCGACGGACATCCGTTTCTTGTATACCCTCTCGTTATTTCTTGAACTCCCACCTAACGGAATAAACGAATGAATGAATGAATGAATGAATGAAACAGGAAATTTGGACACGTAAATTTTGATTTTTCTATTGAGTCCGGATTCATCCGCATATACGAAGGAAATAACGAAAGCAGCTCTCTATTTGTGCTATTAGGGAGAGCACGCCCCGGGTTTCTTAATAAAATTTAGTGAGCTTCATTTCAAAAATTCAACCATGAAGTGCCGCTATTTTAAAGAAAATCTTAATTTTTCTGAAAATTTCACTCTTACGCTGAACTCGATTCCTCCTATATTAGACCGCCTTGCTTCTCTATAACCCTAGTGTTGCAAACGTTGAACATGCCCCTATATAATACTAGAGGGACAACCGATTTGAGACAAGCAAAATATGCTAGCTGAAAGTTGGGGTCCGAAATCGGCAAAAACTTTCTGACCAACCTAATATTTAGTATTGAAATGAAATTAATATTATTTAAATTAATTGCATTAGAGGGAAAAAGCCAGGGTAAACATAATCAAATATGCCAATAAGCGAACTTCCATTTTCTGTTTTGGTCACGATAGACGTTTGCCAGAAATTCTTTCGAAGCAAATCCGATGGAGATCGATTCATTACCATCTTCAGGTTCATGCGCAAAAACTTAGATACACGCAGTATAGAGCGGTGTAAAAACAAACCCAGTGACGAACACTTTCATGCCAACCTAATATTTGTATTCAAAATTATATTGAAAGACATTGCGTTATGTTTATGGATGTGATGGCCATTTTAGTAAAACTGCTGCCTAGCTGTCGCCACTTTAGTAAAACTGCTGCCCAAGCATAATAATTTCATGTGACTGATCCTTTCGTGCTCCTACTACTCGGTGCCTCATATATTTACGATGTCTGGAAATTGGAAATAAACTACTTGGCAGCTGAAAGCAAGTTTGGAGTGTGATTTACGCGTACAAAAGTGTGATTTACGTGTTTAGTTTATTGCAGTGAATAAACATAGAAATTGAAGAACAAGAGAGCGCATGACAACATGTTAATTTCCACATTTAACGAACAAATTCTTACGACAAAGTTGGGTACATCGTGGAATTGAAAATACTCTTATGAACAAGAATATATTAGTAGAAATGCATATTTAAAGTATACATCACCACTTGTTCCAGTATTTGAACTTATATTGGCTGGTGCTATTACTGCCTATATTTGCTAGAAACTCGCTGGAAACGAACGTTATGGTGACAACAACGACGTTATCATCATGAATATGTTCAGAAACTTGGATGCAAGCTGTGTATCCATCTGAATTCTTGGCTATGAAATGATCACACAATGAATTGACGAATCGACTGCTTGTTGATGCCATAAAATATGGTATGTATAGCGTTCAAATGTAGGCGATCCTAGATAGGTCAATAAATGTGAATCGAAGAAGAGAAATAAAACAATGTTTACTTTGTAATCGAAACCCGTCTCGCGAAGCTGCTGCGTCAGCAAATGTGAATTGATCGGTGTTTTGATGGCAAATGCATATCTGCCACCTCCATTGATGGTCGGTGGTCCATTTTCCATGTATTTCTACAATTTTCACGAATATTTCCCATATTAAAATATGCATGCGCACATATTGTGTTCGTAATTTAAATGTGCTTAGTAATTTTAAAAAAGCGATACCATGCATAAGTTGGCCAAGTAATCGGTGTTAATTAGGAAATCTGGCGCATAAAATACTCTGAAAGTCATGAAAAGTAGAGTGAATCTGAAAATTATTATTTAGAAATGAAACTGAAATACATTTTCACAGACTATTTTTTTAAAGTGCGTTACAGTAGCTGCACATTTTCAAATAATTCATAAAGAGTGATCCTACGTGTCATGATCTTCATCTGTGATTGATTGGCAAGTGACCTTTGTCCAACTCATGGTTCCAGTGTATTTATCGCTGAGCACTGTCTTCAGGTTTGAGATTAACATTGTGTCAAATAGAACCTAGAATGGCTCGATTTCAGATAGCTACAAAAATGACAAAAATAATCGCGTTGTTGATATGAATTCGAGCGATATCACGAGTAGGCAGAAGATCGGACAAAGCGATGAAGAACGGCTCGGGAATCGGATAATCGTTGTGTGCAGATTCGATTATCTGATGTAGTTAGTATATGTAAATGTGAACTAAATGATATTACATTACATACATTAACTGGAGGTCCGTTCATGAATCTTGTCTCTTTCATGATGCCATTATCGCTCTTGAACACTTCGTAACAGCAAATTTCGTTTTCCTCTACCGAATCATAGTTATCGATAATCGCGGAATAGCAGAATGCGTATCCCTTTGCGGTCTGTAATTGATTACAAACAGGATGAGTAGTCGTTTTTGTCATGTCTTACCGGATAGATTCGGAGTACTCCGCCTTGCCACTTGATCTTGTCGATCAATGGATCTGCGGCAATTCTATTTGTTTAGCTGTTGATTGCCATCAAGTTGTCGATATCTCGCCTGAGTTGAAAATAAAAAAAAGTCTTAGTAATAATATCACCTTTTCAGATTTCTGAAAATTTCCAACGTGCACAAATCGGGCAGATGGGAAAAGTGGTCCTCAAATGATTGATTTGATCAATTTAATCGGAATTTTTAACAACTTCATTATCGCTATGTTGGATCTTCCTTTTCAGCCTATTCACAGAAGTTCGCAACTTGTCATGCGGAGTCAGCTCTTCAGATTGCATTGGCTGAAACAGTAAAATTGAACAATTCCTGGAGATGTGCATATGAATGAATTTTATCAAATCACTTTAAATAACTAATGGCAAATGTAGTAGCATACTCACGAACACCAACAACAAACACACATATAGTGGAGGTTACTCTACATCATTGTGAGAGCGATAGAAACGGAGCATACCCGGTGGCAAGGATTGGATACGCCAGTTAATTTGAATGTATTGGCGTGCCTTGCACTCTGAGGGTATAGAAGAAAAAAAATATAATTGAGGCTGAGAAAGAAAAACCAATGGATGAGATGAAAAAGTAGGCGTGCATGATCAGCCAATTAATATCTACTTCAGTGATTTTTTTAAGATCTGGCGAACACATGAAGTCTGACCAATAGTGAATGTGGGTGCGGGTTTGCAATAGAAAGTGTGTAGATCTAATCGATTGGTTTTCGTCTGGACTGTTGGGAGGAATGCCGAGTAGGAGGAATACGGACGAGGAGGCAGGATGTCCCTGAAATATATCGCACGCTCACTTCCCATTCTCCTTCTAATGAAAAGATGATGATGTGGAAACAATTCGGATCCTTTGCTGCAGACCCGTCAATCATGTCCAGAAAAAGGGCAAATTCTCTCTGGCTCCAATTGTGAAAAAAACATGATTTTATTATTGCGTCATGCTTTTCTTATTGCGAAATATTTTTATCTGCGAATATGTTTGAGAGTGACGGAATGAGCAACTTATTAAAAAATATATCATAGCAATTGATATTGAATTGTATAACATGAGATGCCCCCTATGTAAATGTGCAGTGAACATAGGGGTCCTGAGGATAAAAAATATTTACAACAACTTGATGATCGGAGTGTTTGAGAGTAACAACGTGGGATGGACCATTCCACATTCTTTCCTCCTCGTTTATCCTCTTTGATTCAATCTGTAAATCAAGTTGATTACGATGGGACAATGCTTTTGTCCTCTCACGGAAACGTCAGACGGCATGGGAAAACGTTGGATGTCGATGTCAGTTATGTATTCCGTGATGCAGAAGCGTCATTCGTCATTTAATCCGTGCTGTAGCCGTTTCTGAAAGTATTTTAATGAAACATTCTGATTTCAAGGAATGTGCAATACTCACAACAAGCGGCTCCAAGAACCAATCAGTGTCTACCACAATAACGTTTGCGATATGAAGACTACCGAACTCGGACAGCACTGATGCGAATTCATTGGCTACACGAGTAGGAGGAGGTGACTGAATGTGTTATTTCTCCTGATTTCGACCTGTTTTGCCAACATCGCTTTCATCGTAAATGGTCAGGTGGGAAAGTGGAGAAGATGTGACAAAATCGATGAGAAATGATTCGTTTATGAATCGAGAATCGCTCAGGAATCCTAGGGTAAGTGATTTGGGCTTGGCTGCTAGTAACATTGATGCAAATCTGAACTCAGTTTTCATTATAAAGTCGGTTGTCAATATTTATCACTGACCGTTATCTTCCTCCCTTTCTTAGGTGTGTGCCAAATACACTTTGGACAATCTTAAACGAAGTAAATGCACACGTAGAAGTCACCTTTTCACATAATGATATAATGTTTTCGTCAATGCAAATCTAAAATAATTTTAAAAATAATTTCGAATCACTTAATATAGTTTTTACACGATAAAAATTGCATCCAGCAAATTGGAATTTGTTCAAGAGTTCCGAAGCTCGATCGTTCAATTCACGCGAAATTCCTTTGTCTTGCGAAGCAACCATCCTTTGAGGCTGAATTGTGCACATTGTATCTGCATGATGGCTAATCCACCAACGCTCAAAGAAGGGTACGTGTTAGGGTTGGCAAAAATAGTCCGAGAGGACCGCTCCGTTCACGTGGAATGAGAACAGAATGAGTCTGAATGAAAATAATCCCTCGCTTTTGGGACTATTGATAGTCCGAGCAAAATGAAACATAACTGGTTGGGACTATTTATAGTCCCAAATAAATCTTCTTAAATTGAATCGTGAAACGTATGTTGAAAAATCCAATTGAACAAAGGAAACAAAGCTCAATTCAAAGCAAAATTGATCGGAACAAAATGTATGTTTCAAATTTGGGAACATTCCGAGTCTCGTACTGTTGATAGTCCTATAGTTTCGGACTATGAATAGTCCGAAAGTTTCGGACTATGAATAGTCTGGACTATCCATTGGACTATTTTTGCCAACCCTAGTACGTGTTGATTTTTTTGAAAATCCAGTGCTGTTGCAAGACACAATTATATCTCCCTTTTCCGTAAACAACTTCGACGGAGAAATTGTCGCCCCTCTGGAAGTTAGTACACTAAATTGAAAAGTCGAATCTCGATACCTGGGTGATTGTGAGTTCAGACGCTTCGACAGTGCGTGCTTTTGAATGTGCATATCGTGTCAAATCGCGAACCTTTTCGCTTACAGTTTCCATTTCTTCGAGGTCGAACCTGAAATTACAGAAAATTTAACATACAACTAGCCTTCTGTCGCTACTAGAGGACGTGGTTCGCGGAATAATATTTTAAGGATAATAGTTGAAGACTGCTGTTGTAAGGATATAATCTAATTTGTCCACCGAAACCGGACAGAGGCACAAGTGTGTTTCGATTAAATAATTCGTGTATATGTGCCCTCACTGATCGAGTCGCGTCATAATGTCGAGCAGACAGTCTTCGGAAAGTATTGAGATCTGGTCCTGAAATATGGAAAGTTTATTTTTTAATTTAAAAAAAATTGGTCACCTCTCTCATTCTTCTCGGTCTCCTCTTTGGGAGTTTCCCCATTGAGTCATTCTTGGCATTCGCTTGCTTACGACTATTTCTCATCCTGAAAAAAAAACATTTTATTAGCAAAATATGAGTAATGCAATGGCGCGGACGCGGGTTGAAGCGAAGCAGTTATCATCAATACGCTGTGATTCTCGTCTCTTTCAAAAGGATGATGACGTGTTTGAAAACGGAGAGAAGATAAGGCGAGCTCGTGACATAGTGGTATTTTAAGGTCGGCGGCGACATTGCTCATTTGCGACTGCTTCGCATTCTGCATATCACACGTCTTCTGAGAAATCGCAGGTGCTGTTTGACAAACTGTTCATAGTGATCCAATCTCTATAAGATTTGCGTGGTATATAAACATTAGGCCCACTAATCTCCAGGAAACTTTGTAGAACCGGAAATTGAAAACTGCCTAAAATCCTGCTCCGGCCATTTTGAAAAATCAAAAAAGTCATACGTTTCTTTAAAGTTGAGTAAAAAAGTTGTTCAAAAAAAGGAAAATGAAAAACTCAATTGAACAACATTACTTGACATGAAATTGAATAAAAAAATTTTGACATCTTGAAAAATGCGAAAAATCGATTTTGCTAAATCGCAGAAAAGTAAAATGCACGCTACCGAATACCACACCACACACCATTACTAAACTAAATGGAAGAAAACTTAAATGCACCCGATGCACCACCCACCACACCATGTACCATGGTGAGATTTAATAAATCGTAGAAAACTTCATTGCACCCTCCGCACCTCCAACTACACCACACACCATGGTGTGATTTACTAAATCGCCGAAACCTTAAATGCACCCGATACACCACCCATCCCACCACGCAACATGGTGTGATTTACTAAACATTATACCCACACCGTACACCACGGTGCATTTTAGGAAAATCTCACTGCACCCTACCGTATACTCTCTCGCTGTTGTAAAATCAGCCCCGCTTACGCTGTCATCCCCCGCAGCGTAAGCGCTGTGAAAGGCTCGTGAGGCCTCGGGCAATGGCCTCATGCAAGTTGGGATGGGGCGAAGCCCCATCCCAACTATTTCGAATTGCCCGAGGCATCATTAGCCTTTTACAACGTTTTAAGCAGGCTCTCAGCAGTTGCGTCCATCTTTTATCCTTAACACACAACCACGTGTAACGTAGCGACCGAATGTCTCTAGTTGTACAATCAATAATATAACAAAATGCAGATAAAAACTACTTTGCACAGTTAAATGCAGATATATTTAACTAAATACACATTGTATTGCTCCTGCACGTCTGAAGTCGATATCGATATCTACTTTGTGTTGAGTCCCGTCGATTGAGATGATGAATATCCGCCAATTAACTGCTGTGAGCTGTAAAATGTGAATGCATTAAAAAACAATGACTAGAGTTCTCTTATGACAACATCTGTATTTTCTTGTTGGGTACCGGGGGAAACTATTTTCTTGTTGGGTACGTTTCATTTGCAGTAAATAAAGAAATGTTAATTAGCTGTGTCGTGCACCTTAGGTATTAGGGTGATGCAAAAGTTTCTTTACAAGGTATTTTTAAAATTTTCTCGCGAATGCTTCACTTCTATGAAAGACCACGCTAGGGTTATTTGTGGTAATATTGGGCCACTACAATCATTGGTATATATAGAATCGATCAAGTGTACTTTGGTAGAAAATCTTTGATAGCCGAAAATGTGCAAATTTTCTGATTTTTGGCTCCTCTGCAAAATTCATCTGACAATTAAAACCAATTAAGCCCCACTTCCGTTCTTTTGAGAAGTTAATTATTTAATGTTATCACTTCATCTGATCAATTGAAATGATAGTTTCGGAACCTCTCCGAAAACTTGCGATGCAAAATATACCGTTCTCGTCATCGAAAATTCGAAATTTGTATATTGCGAAATGCAGCTCTTGAGAGGAACAAGGAATCTTCATCAACGTTCTATGGGATATTTATTCCGAGAAGTTCTTCTGATTTCAAAACTTTTGATACCATTTGGTCCCACATCAGAAACGCTGAGCGTGAATAAAACAATTCTTGAAGTTTGACGAAATCGAGAATCCGAAATTCGTACCTCTTTGGAACAGTGATTTCATGTATAATCCGGTGCGCTACTCACACAAAGATGCCTAATCGTTATGCTTTACAAAAATTATGTTGATGTTGCGTTATCATTTCAGCGAAATGTATATTGATCCATCAAAGAATCCGACGGAATTTTCAATTTTGTGATTTTTGGAAGATTATCGTGTATGTATACATGATTTATCAGGTATGCGCTAGTGTGCGATAATGAGAGTGCTCATCCACTAATAAAATAGAAAAACCCATATGAGTATGGTTCAAGAGCGAAGGAAGATGTAGCCCGAAAACGCAGCAATAAAACTTGTAAAGAAGCTTTTGCATCAACCTGATATATAGCGAAAAAAAAGTCAACCGAAATTTCCAGGTAGCGATCTACCAACTACACAAAATCAAAAATGGAGAATATATTAAATCACGGCAGCAACTGACAGTCATATTGCCTTCGAGTGCTGCTTGAATTTGAGCTCCGGTAATTTTCCGAAAGCAAAAAAATCGCCATTCCCCCGGTGCCTCGTGGCTCAGACGTTTCTAAAACGGTCCAATAATTGATATATGCAATGCCTTGAAAACTGACAATTAACGCCGGCACAAGCCAACGCGAGTCAACCCACAAATCCGGGACAACCAGACTTCCAAAATTGGGTAAATTACCCGCGAATTTAGCGCTCAAATGAAGCCGGCGTCTCTGAATTATCGATTATCTGATTCAAAATACCGATATTACTACCCATACCTCGTTTTCACTGTAAATTGTCAAGCTAGAAAGAGGGCTTGCGACGACAAAATCACTCAGAAATTTCCGTTTTATGAACCGGGAATTTCTTAGAAATCCCAGCGTTAGAGATTTTGGCTTGGCCTTCAGAAGTAATGAGGCGAACCTGAAAATTGCCAGGAAAAAATGTGCACTTATTTTGTTGATCAATATTCCAGAGAGCGTGGTCTCGGAAGATTACTGATTAGATAGTTGTATTATTACTCGGATCACATACCTTCCGCGCCCTCCCCTTTGATTGATGTCAAAGACACTGCGAACTATCCAAAATGAAGTGAACGCACTGGTTGTCGTGACTTTTTCAAAGAATGAAAGGAAGTTGTTGTCTATGCAAATCTGGAATGAACAGGTTCAAAATTATTGTAAAGTGACTAATTTACCGAGAAAAATCTGCAGCTCGCAAACTGAAATCTATTCAAAAGATTTGTCGCGTAATTCGTAATTTTCCAAGAAATGCTTTGATCTTGAGTGACAATTAAGACAGCAGGCTTAATGGTCAGTATTGAAATATAAACATACACGAACAAACCGCTAGGTGTCCATCGGTGTTGTATTCGGCAGTCTTCTTCAGTAAGCCAGAGCTTGTAGAACAAACATTTTTGAAGAATTTGCCTCGGCCACAACGTATTTCGAAGTAAAAATTATCAGCGTTCCTCTGAAAATGGTGTGTGGGGATATTCAATGATCTACTGAAAAAAATATCATCAAATTCACGTGAAAAATATTATAGTGTTGTTACGTAATCATATCATACTTTGTTTTGGTACTTTTCCGTTACCTGCGCGATAGTGAGCTCGTAAGCTTCGTAAACACTGGCTTTGGAATGCGAATACCGAGACAGATCACGAAGTCTTGAGCTCAGCGATTCTATTTCTTCGAGATCGAATCTATAATGTAACCGATGGAGCTCTAGTTGTAC
Source organism: Pristionchus mayeri (assembly GCA_036245805.1). NCBI lineage: Eukaryota > Metazoa > Nematoda > Chromadorea > Rhabditida > Neodiplogasteridae > Pristionchus > Pristionchus mayeri. Next base: position 13,442,562 of record BTRK01000006.1, read on the forward strand.
CTATCATATCCTTAGCGTCAACTTATTTTACTCACTTTTAGAACATATTGAAACTCATATAATAGCAAAATATTTCTCACTTGTCGAGTCGTCTCATGACATCCAACAAACAATCGCCTGGAAGTTGCGACATGCAGTCCTGAATCGTATGAATTTTGGTGAAATCAACGCAATCATTGCACCTCTTTGATTGACGAAGAATCTGATCCAAACTTTATGTTTTTATGCAGTGAGTCCTCCGAATCAAACGCTCGTTTACGACTGTTTGACATCCTGAAAAAAAAACTGATTTAAGTGCACATGCGGAATGATAACACAATAAAATATTTTGAGACGGTAGAAAATGTATCCCATACGACGGTAATACATAGCCTCTGACGCATCCTCCCAAATGCGTGTCCACAAATGAAAAAAAAGGATAATGATTAGGGAAAATGAAAATTATGGAAATGCGCATAGTAACGACACAATAAATCGCTTTGAAACGCTGGTGAGATTTTTCAACGTCGCCGCACCCTCTGATAGTTGCATGCCCATAGTGTCGATATACAATTGGGAAAGGATAAGAGTGGAGTCAGATGGACAGAGACTGCGGGGAAATGAGAAAGGCAGAGAAAGGATGAACAAGGTGCGGGCGAGAAGAGGTGCAGGGATAGTGGCGAAGAGGGAGCGAGAGGGGAAGGGTTTGGTGGAAAAGGAGAGGGGTGAGCAATGGGAGGATAGAGCGAGACAGACATAGAAGGCGACAACATGTGAAGACGAGAGAAAAGACTCCGAGATATGTTGCATGTTAGCGAATTAGAGAGATTGTATGAAATTAAGGGAGTGATCATGGGGGATAGAGAGTGAGAGTACGGTGAACAATATCGCGATCAATGGAGACCGATTGCAAAGAGAGTGACTCATGAGTGAGGTCATTAAATTCGTTTTGAAATAGAGATATATTGACATTTGGTGACTGATTTGATCTGTATTTTGTAGCCTGTCACGTAAGCATGACGTATTCTAAATCTCAAAATGAATGGCAATGCCATAAATATTTCTAGAACTATATTAAACTCTGTATCTGATGAGTATGAATCGTATCCGGCAAGACAACAGCTCTGACATGTTGCACTGCGGATATTGATCGTCTCAATCGATGTAACGGAACATAACGTAGTCGTCGATTTCATCCGAAGAGGAGAAATGCAATGTGTATTTTGTTGATCATTGAATATATGTAGTCAGCACGGTCAACTAATGTATATGCACATCGTACAAATTAATGCACAAATTATTTTTTTTTAAATGTAAATCAATCAATATTGCTTACCTAACGGTAAACAAAGACAAAACAATCTGCATCAACTCATGAGATCTTCTATCTATTGAACCCGATTTTTAACGAATGATGGAAAATGACACGGAAAATGACAAATCATATGCATCACCGATTTTTAATTCGAGATTTTACTTATATATATCGATAGACTTCTTCAAAATATAATGATTATGACACACCGACAAAAACCTGTGCTCGAAGCTGTTCTGCATCAGTTCCACTTTGAATAAAGATTTCACAGCTGTCTAATGAGCCATTTATTGTCGCAAAAAGATGAGGGGTCGGTTTTCATTTCCCGAACTCTCTCTACTTAAAGTTGTGCACATTTTCCACATATCGAAATGACCGGCACGATCATCATAGAAAATACAAATTAGTGATATTTTGTATTGTTTTGGAATCCATTGATCTACCCTTGCAAAGAAGCAACTGTTCTCTCCCCACAGCTGATCCGGGCTTCCTAAAACTATACATCTTTGAACTACAAGCACACACTGTAGCACAGTTTTAATGTGCGGGAACTGAATTGAGTTGCCCGAGAGAAAGAATATAGTCTTCCTTTTTATCGTGCCTTTGCTAACATTGACCATATGACTCTTAGAAAAATTATGGAAAACAACAGTGACCTTACAATGACAAGTAACGCTCAACTTCAAATGTGGAAAAACGTTGAAAAATGTGAACATTAGTCACTGTTTTCGACCCTACTCCCTATCTTTCCCACTGTCATTATCTCGCCTTATCATTCTTCCGTTAGCATACCATCCTTTTAAAAGAGGAGTTATTATTATTTTGTCTATGATAACCACACTACTCAGCATCCACATCATTGAGCTTACATTTTTGTTTTGATATTTTATTATTTTCAGAATGCGAACCAGTCGTAAACGAGCAAATGAGTCGGACCGTAAAAGAGACAATTACTCAGCGGCGGAAAAGACACAGAGGAAATCGATAGCTTCACCGAGAGGAAAGGCGGATATAATTGTTTAATGTAAAATATGAGAGGAATCGCGAGAGAATCGACAATTTGAGGGGGAGTGCGGCGGTAGGGGAAAAGTTTGTTCAATCTGGAAACAAATTTGGTTACAAGTACTTCAAATGATGCTCTTTCAAACTGCGTCGTCAGAATTTTGATATCGGTCGTCATCGTCGAGATTCAGAAGGCCAAATATGGTACTATCAATTTTCGAAAGTCAAATCGGGCTCACATGAATGATCATATGTCCGTTTAAAATATAGATGGATAGTCGTTCTGGCTCTGTAGGAATAACGAGGTCCCAATGGAAATCTGCCGGAATAACGAGGTCCGAATAGATTTGAAGGATTAATGATGTCCGAATCGGATTAACGAGGTCCCAATTACAAGTATTTTTTGGTAAAATATTTAGTCATAAATATGTCAACTACCATCATTTTTATGCAGTAATTCAATACTCGCACTATTTCAAATATGATATCCGCTGAATATGAGATCGTTTCTCAGTCGACCACCCCTCTGATCTTAGTGCTCATTATGGCGTGCCCATGCACCTGTATCACCCATCCCCTTCTTCTTCTTCTTATTTGCTCCTCCTACAGCTCATTCAATGCATCAGATCAGTTTTGGCCCCAGGCTTCGTCGAGGGAATGCGTTGCTGCCTCATCTTCCTTCTTGTCTTCGTGATCGTTGGTGCTCGTCGGTATCGCCCATCCTCCATTTGAGCAATATCCAGTTGATCAACGCTCACAAAGAATATCAGGCGAAGATGAGGATCCCGATGGAAACGATCCAGTAGGGTACTCAACAGCCCATGGAAGATTCATCGTTTTTTGGCAGCAAGTCATATCCACGATCGACAATATCACGGAAATGAGAAGGTATTCACCGAAACACGCCGCCGACCATGTTCCTAAGCCTGCATCGATACTTCCTTCGGCAACTTTGACTTCGACGACTACGAGGAAGCTGACTACTACCACTACCAACCACTATCGCTACGAAGATTCTCATAATATGAACATCCCACAATTTCCTTACTTATTTGAATAATATGGAGTAAAAAATAACAAAATTGATTGAATTGAGACCTCGTTATTCCATTCGGACCTCGTTAATCCATTCGGACCTCGATATTCCTACAGAGCCGTCGTTCTTTGCTGAGAAAGAAAGCTGGGAACATGCTCTACATCTTTTATGTCGACAAAATCATTCATCGTGCTCATCCTGGCGCGGCGCGGTCGGGTGAACCAAAAAATCAATAACTTTGGAAATCGGAAATATTTTTTGAGTTATCATGCTTAACACAGGTATTACAAGCCAGTGGAGGAGTGCGGGAACATTTTGAAAATTATCGCTACGGATTTGATCCATATTTCGGTAGTATAACACCCTAGGGTGATTATTTCGAATAATCTAGGTACTTGGTCCCAGATCCGGATTTTTGGAAAATTACGGTTTTGAATCCGGCTATGATGTATCTTTGCTCTCAGATGAGCTAGAAAGATTGCAGTCAGCTCAAAATGTGCGGAAAATTATTTCCAGAAACTTTTATGTTGAATATAAGACGACCCGACAACAATCAAAAATCGTATGACTAAAACACCAATTTTGTCATCAAATTAAAAATATTTTCTATCGGAAGCGGTAGAGTGCAGCAGATTTTTAATGCGAATTATACACAGACACATGTTCTTTCATAATTCGCATTACAAATCTGCTGCACTCTACCGCTTCCGATAGAAAATATTTTTAATTTGATGACAACATTGGTTTTTTAATCAGACGATTTTTGATTGTTGTCGGATCGTCTTATATTCAACATAAAAGTTTCTGGAAATAATTTTCCGCACATTTTGAGCTGACTGCAATCTTTCTAGCTCATCTGGGAGCTGATATACCGTGTAGCCAGGTGCAAAACCGTAATTTTCCTAAAAGCCGGCTCTGGGACCAAATACCTAGATTTTTCGAAATCATTACTCCAGGGTGTTATACTACCGAAATATAGACCAAATCCGTGATGATAATTTTCAAAATGTTCCCGGGGACTCAAAATTTCATCCGGTGACTCATGATACATGTGTTAAGTTGTAGTGCATGTATGTGCCTCACTTCACGCCAAAAATTAGGGAAATCGGAGTATGGAAAAAAAGCGGGCTCATTATGGTGAAACGACCCCAAAATGAGTTCCGGACAACAGTACTTCCGGATGTGTCTCAGTTTAGAGGTCCCAAATCAAATTAGAGGTTCCAAATCAATTTAGAGGTTCCAAAAAATAGCTCTTCAAATTAGAGGTTCTAAATCAATTTAGAGGTTCCAACAAATAGCTCGTCAAATTAGAGGTTCCATATCAATTTAGTGGTTCCAAAAATATACTTCGTCAAATTAGAGGTTCCAAAGGGTGCTGAAGCACCTTTTCAATTTAGAAGTTCCATGTCAATTTAGAGGTTCGTCAAATTAGAGGTTCCAAATCTATTTAGAGGTTCCAACAATTTGCTTCGTCAAATTAGAGGTTCCAAAGGGTGCTGAGGCACCGTTTCAATTTAGAGGTTCCATGTCAATTAAGAGGTTCGTCAAATTAGAGGTTCCAAATCAATTTAGAGGTTCCATTTCTAATGAAATTTGAGGCCAATTCAATTTAGAGGTTCCAAAGGATATAGAGGCATCATATCAATTTAGAGGTCCCATGTCAATTTAGAGGTTCATCAAATTAGAGGTTCCAAATCAATTTAGAGGTTCAATCAATTTAGAGGTTCCATTTTTAAACAAATTGGATATTATTTCACCTTGAATGTTGATTGTCAATTTTGAGGTTCCATGTAAATTTATAGGTCCATACAAAATAGAGGTTCCAAATCAATTTAGAGGTCCAATCAATTTAGAGGTTCCAAATCAATTTAGAGGTTCCAAATCTTTTTTGTAGTCAACTTTATATCGTTTAAAGATACAAACGAATTATACAGCGAACGAAATATTATATATTATATTTATCATTATCATTATCATTATTTATCCAAGATCAAGGTCTGGGCCTGGTGGAAAATGCTATTCTTCCAAGCAACGGGATCTCTTCTACACACGCTATCCCAGTTCGGTCCCAGTTGTTGCACGAATTCGTCCCTCCATCTCGTCCGTGGTCTTCCAATTGGACGGACTCGATCATAGGGAGTCCATTCCATCACTCGTTTAGTCCATCTGTCGTCATCGAGCAATGCTATTCGTGCTGCCCAGTTCCACTTTCTCTGCATCGCTTGCACTCTAATATCCGGGATTGGCACTTTCTGCGACAGCCATTCATTGGTTCGACGATCCAGCCTCGTAACTCCACACATTTTCCTCATCATACTTCGTTGTACTACTATGAGACGGTTGGTAATCTTTTTGGTCGGACTCCATATTTCACTTCCGTATAAAAGTGCTGGCATAACACACATTCTGTAGACTCTGGCCTTGAGGCCCATTTCTGTCTTTCTGTTGATTAAGAATTCATGAAATCGATTAAATCCTCTCCAAGCACTTCCAATCCGGCGATTTATTTCAAGCATGAGATTTTGATCGAATGATACCCTTGTTCCAAGATATATAAAGGAATCGACGTAAGTCAAAGGTTGTCGGTCAGCAAATAATTTGGTTTGTTTTCGATTGCACATAGCGACAGTCTTCTTTTTGTTTAAAATCAGGCCCACCTTCTTGCTTGCGGAACAAAGATCGTCAATCATCGTTTGTACTTCTTTTGGGGAATGTGAGATTAATACTACATCATCTGCATAACGAAGGTGACTTAGTCTTCTCCCATCGATATTGATTCCATACTCCTCCCAATTCATCGCACTCAGACAATCCTCGATTACCGCGTTAAACAGGTGAGGAGAGAGCGGGTCGCCTTGTCGGAAACCTCTGGCTACTTTGATAGGGACTTTGTCTTGTCCCAAACGTACGAATACTTGGCCTTTATCGTATGCGTTCCTTATAACATTCACAATTTTAGAATGCACTCCTTGATTCGTTAACGCTTGCCACACTGCTCCAAATTCGATGCTATCAAAGGCTTTTGCGTAATCTATGAAGACCAGAATGCATGGAAAATCATACTCCACTGAGCGGCTTATGAGTTCACTGATTGCAAACGAGTGGTCTAGTGTAGAAAAGTTTCTCCTGAATCCAGCTTGCTCGCTTGGTTGGTGGGCGTTAAGAGTTCGTTCTATCCTTGTGTCGATCGTGGACGTGAACACTTTGTAGATGAGATTGAGCAAGGCGATTGGCCGGTAGTTTGTTATGTCCAGCATGTTTCCCTTCTTGAATATGAGTGAAATGAAAGAATTCGAGAGACTGTCCGGAATCTCTTCTTGGGCTATCCACTGGTTGAACAATTCGGCTAAAGGTTCCAAGAGCACATTTAAGCCACTCTTTAGCATCTCCGCATTAATTCGATCAGGTCCCGGTGATTTTCCGTTTTTAAGTTTCTTCACTGCATTTTTAACTTCACTTTTCAATATCGGGAGAAAAGAATCAGTTGAACAAGATTTAACTCTCGGCGGTCTTTGATTGCTCACAAATAATCCATCGTAAAAGCCTTTCACGACACATTTCATATCATTCTTGGAGTAGGCAATGCTTCCATCGGGCTTTTCCAATTGATTCACTTGAGTGTTTCCTATCTGCGATGATCGTAGAGCTCTTCGTGTACTATGCCCGTATCGGACTGCTTCGCGCACTACCTCCAAGTGTCGCTTTCGCAGATCTTCTGCTATTGAGAATCGCAATAATTTACTTGTTTGGCAATATTGGATTCGATTCAGTACGTTGGCTCCGCTATCTCGCAAACGTCGCCTTCTTTCAAATAATTCCTCAGTGTTCTTAGAGAACCTCGGGTCTCTTTGTCTCGGCATCATTGATTCGTTAACCAATTCCCCCATCACAATTGATAGTTTCTTATAAGAGGAAAACTCAGCTTTTGATTTCAAATGAATTTTGCTTTAAAACAATAGACGGTCAAATTGCATTGGAGGACGAGGCTGTTTGTAATATCTTCTCGACTTGACTTCAATTTTCATTCGAGCCATAATTAATCGATGGTCTGTGGCAAAATTGAATCGGCCAACAACACTGACGTCTTGAATTATTGACTTATCACGAGATAGAAAATAGTCTATTTGGTTTCTCGTTTGCATATTCGGAGATAACCATGTCCATTTTCTTGATTCTCGCTTGTCGAATTGGGTGTTGTGCACAAATAATTTGGATTCTGTGCAGAAGTCGAATAAGATCTGGCCTCTTTCATTGCGATCTCCTGAACCATGTCTTCCTACAAATCTTTCATCGTCCGATAATCGTTTCCCAATCTTGGCGTTGAAGTCGCCGGTGACTACAACATGTCCCCTGCCTCCCCCAGGTAGTCGAACACTACGGGAGGAAGAGTCCACGAGAGCACCTAACTCATTCAGAAGGCAATTGTATTCATCGTCAGAGTGGCTTGTTGTTGGGGCGTATACAGATATGACACGTAGGCCGAAAGAAGGAACATCGATAAACGACAGACGAAGGTGACTTAAGAAGGTGACTTGAGGAGCGAGATGGCTGGCAACCAGGAAGCCGGTGCCATTGTGGGATCGGACTCCATATGCAACTAGCAGGTGACCAGAATTGGCTAGTGTGATGGAGGTTCGACCTGGCCTACGGACTTCCTGGAGCGCAATTACGTCGAAAGAGACTCCACTCATGCAAAGTTCCAGTTCTGCCACTCGAGCATCCGACTTGAGAGTTCGTGCGTTTAGAGATCCGATGCGTAAGGTCGAAGATTGCATCCGATGGACAGGCGAGACCCAGTGCGGTTGTCCAAGCTGACGACTGGGGACTCCCAAACGCGCACCAGAGAGGAGGCGATCAGAGTACGACCACCCCTCGCGAGCGCACGAATGGAGAATGGAGAATGGAGAGAATGGAGACATATATATATATATATGTCGCCGATATAATCGGTGATGTAATGTAGAGAGTGGGATGTTGCCTCCAGCCTCATTGCTGTGTAAGATCGGCGTTCTTTTTGCCCACGTAGTCTCTTCTGCCACATGTTCTTGCTCATTCTAACCGTGTATTTAAGCCCCTCGTCCGATAAACCATATTCTACCCCCACTGAACCCGTTGCGACAAGTGGTGCATCGGCCGGGAATCGAACCCGGGCCGCCCGCGTGGCAGGCGAGCATTCTACCACTGAACCACCGCAACGACAGAAGCAGCCACGTACAAGCCGCAGCTTGATGTCAGTCGGTTTTCCACGCATCGCCGTATACAGACGACCGTGGCCTTTGTGTTGCGCTTCGCGAGGAGGACAACGATGGCACGAGGAATTCCGGTCCACTCAGAGTACCTGCAGCCGCACCCGCAGGAATCGGAGAGCCGGATTCTCACCGCGCAGGAGAGAATCACAGCAGATCGATGGCTGATCGCGGAAGCTACCAAGGAGTACCCGCCTCATCCGGAAATTGTGAGAAACTTCGGCCTGGAGAAGGACGGAGAGACATGGAGAGCGTACGGGAGACTGGTGGACGCGGCCAGACTCGGAGGAACCGGATGCCCCTACTTCCTGGATCCACGGGCAGGAATCGCCAAGCTCGTAGCTCGCAAGGCTCACGTGGACCGATGCCACGCGGGGGAGAAGGACTCACTGGCTCATCTGCGCTTGTCCTACTGGATCCCAAGAGGAGCTAGGCTGATGAAAAGGACCATCAAGGAGTGTCCCAAGTGCCTGAAGGACAAGGCCAAACCGTTCCAACTACCGCCCATGCCTCCACTGCCTCATCTTCGAGTGAATCCGTCCAGGCCATTCTCGGCAGTCGGCGTCGACCTGATGGGCCCCATCACAACCAATTCCAGTCGAGGAAGGAAAAAGGTGTGGGTGGCCATGTGGTCATGCATGTGCACTCGAGCGGTGCACCTGGAGATAGTCAACGACCTGTCCTCGGCAAGCTTCATACTATCGATTAGAAGATTCATTGCTAGGAGAGGCCGCCCAGACTTCATCGTCAGTGATAACGGGACGAATCTCGTAGGAGCAGAGAAGGCGACGAGAGAAGCATGGAAGGCCGCAACAGAGGACGATGAGACCGGTACCTACATCGCCAAGGAGGGAATCGAGTGGAGGAGGATCACTCCGAGGGCGCCGTGGAAGGGAGGCCACTACGAGAGGATGGTGGGAATGGTGAAGAACGCATTCGAGAAGTCCGTTGGGCGCAGGACACTGAGAAGCATCGAGCTCCACTGTCTAATCACGGAGATCGAAGCACTGGTAAACTCCCGCCCCCTGGTGCAAGTATCAGACTCAGGAGAGGTGCTAAGGCCTATCGACTTCATCTCACCGACTATCCATCTCCCACGAAGTCAACCAAGAGTCCCGAGGAAAGATGAAGCTGAATTCCGTGCAGGGAAGGAGGAACTGAAGGATCTGTGGACCTCGACTACGGAGCTACTGGACTGTTTCTGGAATGAGTGGCAACGATTCTACCTTCCCTCTCTGCGAGAAGTCCATCGAAGCGAGCACAGGCATCCCCGGTCTCGACACTCGAGAGAGCCAAGGGAAGGAGAAGTCGTCCTGGTCATTGACAAGCTGCTCCCGAGGGGAGAATGGAAGATGGCACGCGTGTCCAGAGTTCTTCGCTCGAAAGGAGGAGAGGCCAGAGCAGCAGTCATTAAGATGCCAAATCGCAAGATGCTGGAGCGAGCAGTCAATCACCTCCTTCCCCTGGAAATCAGCGCCGAGGACCCCGACGATGCCAAGAAGATCCAGGAGCCAGAATCGAAGTCGGAAGTTATCCTCAAGGTGACTAACGACCAAGGAGGAGGAGAACGAAGAGTCCACGGAGACGAATCCGGTCTGAAGATCACGGTTGGCCAAGAAGCAAGGCAGAGCACAAATGAGGAGAAGAAGGCAAGGAGGAGTAGAAGAAAGAAGCGAGAGAACGAGGTCAATTCCGTGGGAGAAGAACCGGTACCGACTCGGACCTACAACCTCAGATCAAGGAAGAAGACAATGCCGCTGCTTACGACGATGATGATGATGGCGGCACTCTTCACTCCCGCTTCTGCCGTTCTCTGCCCAAACAACTCGGTACCGAAAGGAGCGGTAATAGAATACGCGGAGGACTGCGGCCAGTAAGGAGGACCAGTGATCTACAGCTTGCCCAACAAGACGAGCAATACCCTCTGCTACGTCGACGTCGCCTGTCGCAAGGAGCAGCACCTTCGAGTCTACTCGGCAACAAACGTCACATGTGGCCCGGCATGCCCATGTCCTGGGTGGAGCTCGGGATGCTCGCATTACATCGGACAGCTGACTGAGAACTCGACACTGAAGAATGCGGGAGTGCAGAGCCTGTTCGACCAATTGATGATCAAGGATGTCTGCGGATTCCAGCCGAAACCGGAATGCGATCCTACGCCCCGTTCGAAGTGGATTAACTCCGTGGAACTGTATGACGGCGTAAACCAACCGGTGGTGGAGCTACATCTGCATTTCCGCAATCCTCTCGATCCGTAGGCAGTGGAAGCATCGTCACAGGCACGAAGAACTACTGCTCCAAGGCCAAATGTGATAGCAACAACGCCACTATGTTCTGCACCAACCGTCAGAATGAGGTCGTATTCCTGAAGGCAGGGAAGGATACGGTAGCCGTCCGAGCATGGGGAGGAGCCTACATCACCGTCTACTCCTTCAAGGCTCCAGTCACGGCATGCAAAGATTGTACAGTGCAGTGCAAGACAGGAGGTGTTGTCGTCCAATCCTCTGGCCATCCGCGACTACTCGAGGCCTGCGCAAGAAATCACTGTGAGAGGACCGAGGACCCGGAGGAGAAGGAGGACGTGGTGTTCCCTCACGGAGTTACGGTAGCACCCTACAAGGTGAAGGTCACTCTGTTCAAGGGAGCGGAGAGGGTCTTCGAGAAGTGGATTGACTGCCCGGCTGGAGCATTCTGTGACCAGATTAACTGCGTGTTCTGCTGGGAGCTCGTGCGGAACATCCACTGCGCTCCACGCACTGTGATCATTGTCGCGGCAATCGTCCTCTACTTCGCCACAACGGCCCTCACTCTCTGCGTCAACTGTTGCCTGATCTGTACGGGATGCGGGCAAGTGATCTGTGGCCTGTGGAGGGCCCTCGCAGGACTGATGCGATGGATCTACCGAAGGATCCGTAGAGCTCCGAGACCGATGGAAGCACCGAGACGACCAAGACGAGGAGGAGGTGTCAAGGCGTTGAAGTGGACAGCACTCGTGGCGATGCTCATCGTACTGAATGGAGTCACGGCCTGTGACCAGGCAACGACAATCAAGGCGACCCAGGAGAGTTGCACGCGCGAGGGAGGAAGACTCGTCTGCTCAATCGAGGATACAGTGCAGTGGCCAGCGATCGGACCTTCCGAAACAGTCTGCCTCCAGATCGGAGATGCCGCTTCCCGTCCCTTGGCCACGATCGAGATCACTGTCACGGAGATTCAACTACAGTGTGAAAAGGAGTCGCTCTTCTTCACGCACCCTTATCGGTCTGCAGTCGCCTCGTCGAAGAAATGTCCTTCGGCTGGATAGTGCCAGGGCAACAGATGCGCCCAGATCAAGGACGACGATGAGATCCCCGAGCTTGGAGAATCCATGAAGCACCCCGGCTTCACAGTCTGCGCAGAGAGCTGTGGCTGCGCAGGCTGCGGGTGTTTCTGGTGCAGCCCCGCCTGCACATTCTACCGCCCTCACTTCACCGTGGACAAGTCTCGTACCTTCGAGGTCTTCCGATGCCCTACCTGGAAGCAGGTTGCCAAGATGAAGGTCGTCAAGATCGACCAATCAAGAACGCAAGAATACCAGGTCACTCTCGGAACTGGAGGTACCCAGGAGTTGGAGGAACTCCACGTTCAACTCTCGAAGATGGACACACCACCGAGCCCCGTCCTTGCCAAGACATTCATATCCGATGGTACCTCGATGGCCATCGTCGAGAATCCCGATGATCTACACTGCCTACGATGCAACAAGACGAACTGCGTCATGCAGCGCAAGTGCTGTCACTGCACAGTCTACGACGAGGTCGCCTCGTGTGCCTGCACTGCCGGAACTACCGCAGAGGAGACTCTCAACACCTACGCTCTGCCCCGGCACGATCGATACTGGTTCAAAACGGATCTGGGGCGCCTCGTTGTCGAGGCCAACGAGACGGTCACGGAGATCCAGGCCACCCTCAGACGATGGAAGCTAAACCCGGTGGCGGACCTGGAGACCTGTTCCCTGCAGAACATCTCCGCCACCGGGTGCCACTCCTGCCGAGAGGGAGCGGTCTGCCCATCATGCTCTCGGCCATCTCGTCTGCCCCAGCGCGACGGTGAATGTCGAATGCACACCATCGGCCGAGCCGCGTTCCACGAGACTCGTGGTGGATCGAGCTCATCTCGACGAGGAATGCGTACTCTCCTGCGGCACCAAGGAGGAGAAGGTGAGGCTAAGGGCAGGGCGGCGTCGTGACGATACTCGGACGGAGCCCACTGGAGAACGCGAGGCAATCCATCCCTGTACTGGTCAAGAATGTCGTCGACATCGCGTTCATGAGTCCCCAATCTGCTCTCATCTTGTTTACTCTCGTGATTATTGTATACGTCGTTTCTATTGTTCGCACCAAGGCAAAGGCCGATTAGAATCACCCGTATTGTAATGCATCTGCCTTTCTCTCTCTCGCTGCAATTACTCCCTTTTGGGGTGGAGTGTCTCGATTCCACCGAGATGTCTCTTTTCCTTGCTCTTTACTGCTTCTATTCTCTCTGGAATCGGGCCACTGGCCGAAGTGTAACAACTCTCCCGCTCTTTCCCCGCCTCCGACGTGTTCTTAGGGCAAGGCATCAGTATATATTGATATTGTGTAATGGATAAAGCAGTGTCTGTCCAAACGCTCGATCTCTGCTGGCAAACAGAGACAAGTGGTGCATCGTCAAGGATCAAACTCGGACCCCAACTGAACCACCGACAGCACCAGACCCCTGCCTTCCCTTCCTGCCTCTTCTTTCCCCACCGTCCCCGCCCGGAGAGGAGACCGTGACCGCCGAGGAGAGGAGACGATCGCTTCGCTAAGAAGGAAGGAGGGGAGGTTAGTCATTCCACTCCCTGGTGTTGATCCGCTTGTCGCCGAGGCTGGTAGTCAAGCGTCGATCCGCCAGGTAGCTTCCGTCCCCTTTCCTTCCCTCGACCGCATCGTCTTCCGCTGACTACGGGAGGCTGACGTTGGGAGGCAGTACTGTGAGCTATTTCGTCCCTCCCACCCAGAGAAGTCCCCCTGCGGAGGACAGCTGTCTCGTCAACAATGGAGACGCAGGCACGGCTGCTAAGCACGGCAAGGAGGAAGCTGAGCGCCGCTCTCAGCCAAGCGAGCAGCCAGGACTTCCAAGTGGACCCGACGGATAAGGAAGCAGTAAGGAGGTTGAAGGAGACCACGTCTTCACTCATCACGAAGATTGAGACGGCTCAGAAGCGGATAGAGGAGGGAAATGAGAAGAAGGATGAGACGGAGAAGTTCAAAACGCAAGAAGCGGAGGTCCTGGCCGTCCTGGACCAATCGGAGCAGGCACTATCCACACTCTCGAGCACGGAAAGAAGACGGAAGCCCTCGAAGGATGCAGGGAGATAGATCAGCTGGAAGAGGAGGAGGAAGACGAGATGAGTCATCACTCGGAGGAAGAAGAGATCGATCGGGAGAGAAGAGAGAACTCGAAGGAAGAGAGCCAGCAGTGTCAGCTGTGCCCCGCGCTATCGCCCATCTGACTCTGACATAGCGACGAGAGGAGCAGAGAATCCGGCCAAGACTGCCAAGGCAAGAGATTCCCGCCTTCGATGGCTCTCAGGACTGGAGGCAATTCTGGGCAAGGTTCTCCATCACGGTGGACGCCCAGAAGATCTCACCCACGGAGAAGCTCGTATTTCTGCTGGGGGCGCTCCGCGGCCCTCCTCTCACCCTGGTCTCGGGATATTCCGTCAGCGACGAGGCCTACTCTCATGTGGTGCATCGCCTTCTAAGGACCCCACCGCCTCGAGGAGGCGACCCTTCCGACGACCGGCCCCGAGATGGCCGGACCGACCCGGCTCTACGTGGCTGCCAGTGTGAAGATGGAGTTAGCCTTCACCTGGCAGGAGCTCGGGTCGGAATAGCCCCTGACCGAGTAGCAGTCGACTTTCTCGGCCCCGTGCGCCGGCATGTCCTGCTCTGCTCCCGCAGCTCCGAATGCTGCATCGAGTACGACTGCCCCGTCTACACCGTCTCGAGTTGTCCCTCTTCCCCCGGCCTGGAGGGTCCTCGTGATAGTACGAGGAGATTCGTTTGTCATCCACGTCCCTCAACCACCGCCCCATCCTTCCTATACCATCCCAAGTAGTAGTAGTACCGGCAAGCGATCAAGTAATCTTCCATCGAATCTTCCAGTCTCCAAGTCTCCAATCCTTCTAGTCTAGTCATCACAACAGTTCCTCCCTCATCCCCCGTGCACTGTGTCTCCCGAACGAGAACAGTGATCAACCTCTTCCTCTTCGCCTACGGAGCGGCGACAGCTCGCGAAGATGCGTCTCGTCAGCTGGTCAACCGAATGGCCGTGCGACAGGAGTGACAGCGGTGCAAGATCCCGGCTCAAGGTCCCCATTCAGTATAGATTGATTAAAGAGAATTGGTAGTGATATTGTTGTTGGAAGTGTATCAGAGTTTGTTCACCTCCTTTTTGTATGTAGGGACTCTGTTTCGTGATGTATCTAGAATTCTAAGGATGGTTTCTTGTATTGTCTAGACGATTTCATTCTATCCATCGTTCACCCTTTTCGAGGCCTGGAGTGTCGCCGATATAATCGGTGATGTAATGTAGAGAGTGGGATGTTGCCTCCAGCCTCATTGCTGTGTAAGATCGGCGTTCTTTTTGCCCACGTAGTCTCTTCTGCCACATGTTCTTGCTCATTCTAGCCGTGTATTTAAGCCCCTCGTCCCATCGATAAACCACATTCTACCCCACTGAACCCGTTGCGACAATATATATATTTATATATAATATTTCGTACCTGTGATATATATATCACATGTATCACGACTCAGTGGAGGTGCCCGGGAACAATTTCTAAATTCACGTCTCCGATTTTGGTGATACTTTTGTAGTAGAATACCCCAGAGAACACTTTTCGAAAAATCCAGGTCCTAGGTCTCAGAGCCGTCGTTTAGGAAATTTCCGGTTCTCATTCCGCCTATACTGTATATCAGCTCCCAGATGTGCTAGAGACATGGTACTGGGCTCAAAATGTTCAGAAAATTATTTCCAGAAACTTTTGTGTTGACTCAAAAACGATCCGACATCAACTGAAGAAGATGAGAACCGAAACAGATAAATTAAGTGATTTAAAAATTATAATCATTCAAATGCCCTCGCCTAGACCAAATCGTTCTTGCAAAAAATGAAAGAGGAAGTACTATTGTATATTATAAAAATATAAAAATCGGATTCAGAGAAGGGTAAAATTCGTGACATGCCTGTGAACATGTGATTTTCGGCAATATTCGCAAACCGGTTTTCTGAAAATCTTGTTAGATAGTTCATAGACACTTGTAAATCAGCTAGCAAATGAAAAAACAACATTTTAAATGTATTTTTGCTTCAATGGAACTTCAGCGAACACTTTAGCAAGATTTTGTGAAAATCATGTTTCGGGAATTGTGGAAATTAATATATTGACAAATTAAATTTATTCCTATGCCTTCGCCTAGACCAAATCGTTCATGCAAAAAGTGAAAGAACAAGTTGTATTGTATATTATAAAAATGTGATAGCGGATTCGGAGAGGGGCAAAATTCGTGACATACCTGTGATTTTCGGAAATAGTAGACAACCTGGTTTTCGCTAAATCTTGCTGAAGTGGTCGCTCAAGTTCCATCGAATCGAAAATGGTTTTAAATTGTTGTTTGTCTTCTGCTAGCTGATTTTCAAGTATCTACGAACTATCTAACAAGATTTTCAGAAAACCGGGTTTGCGAATATTGCCGAAAATCACACTTTCACAGGCATGTCACGAATTTTGCCCCTCTCTGAATCCGATTTTTATATTTTTATAATATACAATAGTACTTCCTCTTTCATTTTTTGCAAGAACGATTTGGTCTAGGCGAGGGCATAGGAATGAATATAATTTTTAAATCACTTAATTTATATGTTTCGGTTCTCATCTTCTTCAGTTGATGTCGGATCGTTTTTGCGTCAACACAAAGTTTCTGGAAATAATTTTCTGAACATTTTGAGCCCAGAACCATGTCTCTAGCACATCTGGGAGCTTATATACAGTTTAGCCTGGATGAGAACCGGAAATTTCCTAAACGCCGGCTCTGAGATCTCGGAGGTTGATTTTTCGAAAAGCGGTCTCTGGGGGTAATCTACAACAAAAGTATGACCAAAGTCGGTGACATGAATTTAGAAATTGTTCCCGGAGGGTGATTTTTTCATCCACTGGCTCGTGATACATGTGATATATATCACGTGTATCACGAGTCACTGGATGAAAAATGACCATGGCGGGAACAATTTCTGAAAAAATATTTTAAATTTGTATCTTATAGTGGTGGTACAATGCCTTTGGAGTGTCGATTCAGAAAATATAGGTCACAGGTCCCAGAGCCGGCATTTAGGAATTAACCGGTTTTGCACCCGGCTATACTGTATCACAGCTCCCAGTTGAGCTACAATGATGGCGCAGAGCTCAAATTGAGCGGAAAAATATGACGAACAACTTTCCTGTTGAAAGCAAGCCAGTGAACTCCTTTTTTTAAAAGTTGTGATCAAAAAACTGCAAAAACGGCTAAAAATAAATTCATAACTTTTTTGTGAAATATCGTTTCAAGGAATTTTATTGCAGAATATGGCAGATCTGACCCATATGTGTCTATAAAAAATGCAAAAATCGATTTTTGAGATAGGCCTTTTTTGCAATATGGATCTGAACTTTGAAAAGTGTGATTTTAGTGAAAAATCGATGTTTCTGTACCAGCTTCGAAACTTCACCAATATAATCAGGGAATCTGTAAAAGCGAAAAAAAGTGAAAGTTTAACTTGCCGAACACAATCGGATGGAAATTCACATGGAATCAAGCCATAAGCTATTATTCATAAATTTTATTTCATTATTTCTTTCAAAGTTTTCGAAAGACGTGTTTGCGTGACGAATCATCTCTAATGTGTCGTGTCTTATGTATGTAGTTAACTGCGTGTTGTTTTCGAGATGAACAGGGGGCAAGAGAGTAGCGAGAACAGGTCAACTTAAGGTCGAATTTGATGTTTACATTGTTACGCAGGGCGCTCTCTCTCTCTTTTTCTTCCCATTTTTTTTCTTTCGCTGACATTTTATTAATCATTCACGATATGTTTGAGCGCTGAGTATTCTATTTTGTCTCACAGTAGTCTAGCGCGATTTGTATACAGTTCAAAATAAGTAAGCGCGAGAATAAGGTAAAATATAAATATTTAGTTGAGTTCAAACTACCATTCGGGACACTCAGTCTTCCCTTCTCCCCCTTCTCATTATCTTCGCAACTTATTTGACCATTACTAGCATATTCTAGCGCTACTCTATTCTACTTCGGTTTTTCCCATTCTAACGAGTGTTGTTTTACAGAGGAATAGGTTGGCATGATAAATTGTAGAAGAAAGAATTATTTCTGCATTTCCATTGTATTTTTTTCATTCTTTTCGTGTTCACCGAGTTTATTAAAAGAAATTGTGTTTCGCAAAATGTGAAATATTTTCAGAATGGTTGTCGTCAGAAACTCCTTCTTCCTGATATTTGTGCTATGCCTAACACTGACTCCAGGAAAAGATCCTGAGGTAAGAACTTTCAACTAATTCGATCACCATTCGCAAATATCAGCACTCTGAAGCCAAAAAACCGAAAAAGTGCTACTTCTCATCTCGGAAAACTAACGAGCAACTGGAACTTATATCGCCCGAAATCAGCAGTCACTAAATCTACATGTTCTGACAAGTTTGTCGAGTACGTTATCGTCGATTTGTTCGTTCTTTGAGCAGTGTATTACAGTCTCTCATCGCTGGCAAACAATATAAATGGAGACTATTGTGGTGCATCTGATGAGCAGGCACTCGTAATATACCGTTTCGAAGGGACTTATCTCGACGAAGACTCAGATCGATCACAATACAAGGGCAAATATATTTGCACGAATCATTTGAATGAATTATCGAGAAAATTCAACCGGGCTGTCTACCATCATCTGATCTGGAAGGACAAACAATTAATGTGTGGTTTTCCCAAGAAAGGACACTCAAGAAATGCTGTGAAAGGTCTCGAGCTTACCTATCAGCAATCTCATTATCTTCTGGAGAATCGAGGATTCCTGTTGCTTCCCGGAACTCGTTAGTTGCTTAAAAATAGTCAAACGAAGTGCTTAATTGCAGCAATGTGCAGAGATCACCATAAGGCGATGGTCGGGATGGCTGATGGGAGTGCGCACGTGTCCACTCTGAACCTGGGAGATCATGGTGATGGCGAGGAAGAGAAGATGGATATGGACGAGGGAGATCTAGAAGATGTTTGTGGAGACGAAGGCGACCACAAATCGGATGATGACTACGAACCCGAGAGTTCGCCCAGTCCACTTCGTAGTGCATTCAACCAGTTCGTGAGGGCTGCCGAAGTGTGTCGAGTGACAGGTACCAAGCCCTGGGATACGCTCACACCTCGAGAGAAGAACTACAAAGCCCAAGTAGAATCTCTTCTCATCGATACCATCAATCGTCTCCTCGCAGACACTCCCAATGGACAATCGGAGCTGAAGAAAGTGGACGCTGCTCAGTTTGGGAAGGGACCAAAGCTCGATGGAGAATTCGTCGCTCACCAAGTGCTCACAGAAGTGGCAAAGCATTACGAGAAGGCGTCCGACCGGCGAGAGCGACTCTGGACCCTCGCTCCCTTCACTCAGCTCTTCTCCTACCCGGATGTGGTCGAGCACATCCCTCGACTCAGTCAGAGACAATGGAATGAGGCCACGAAGATGGGAATCGACAAGGATTACTTCCATCAAGACAAGCGTATTCTCGAGCGCTATGATGTGGTGAAACTGGTCTTCTTCGTGAATTTTCTCACCAGGTAAAATTAAAATGTTGGTGACACATCAAATTCTCTCATTGCGGTCCTTACGTACTCATCCGCCTACCATACGGTGATGCAATCGTCAAAGACTCTCACGGGAACACTATCCACGTCTCGAACACGATCCGCCAGACGGCGCTGTATGAGACTATTGAAATGTACATCGCGTGAGTTGTAATTTAGAGTACGGATTGGAACAAATTAGTCATAGGCCGGGTGATATCTTCCTTATCGCAACATGTATTCAGGTATATGAAGGAGTATGGCCTCGAGGATCTGCTGCTGGGAAAAACGACGATTTATAATCTGTTGTCGTATCTTCCAATCAAGAAGGCCACTTCACTAAAATGTGTTTACTATTATCAGGTAAGAAAATAATATATTGCTGGCGTAATTGGAATTCCGGTAGAAAGCGTGGCTATAACATTAGATTGCATGATTTCATTACTCTAATGTCAGGCGGATGCGACGAATGGGTTTATCTTCATAACCCGGATGCTGGAGGAACTCACTACGATGGGACTTCTTGATAAGGCGGACTCTGTTCATCTCAAGAGAGAAGTGGAGGAGAACAAGCTATATATCAAGACTAATTACCGTCTACGAGTGAAGCAGGAGTCTATCTATTCCGACCATTGCCTCTTCTGGGCTCTCAGTGATAAGGACAATCAATCAATCAATCAATCAATCAATTTATCTTATCACGCGGAAACGCTCAGAAGATGATAGGTCGGTAGTCTTCATAAGTTGCACTCCACCAATGGCTGCCAATAGCTCGGGATAGGTCGTCTCTCCATCGCGCGCGAGGCTTTCCGGGGGGACGAGTCCTATTGAATGGAGTCCAGACAGTTGTCGCACGGCTCCACTGTTCCACTCCCATTCTTCTGATCTTGAGGGCCCAGCGCGCTTTTCGTTTCAATCCTTCCTCATTCCAGTCTCTCAGCTTGGTAATCCCTCTCACGCGGTCATTCCTCCATCTGTCCCTTAGCGTGACTCCAAGCATCTTTCTTTCCATCTTCCTCTGGGTGACTCTCAGCCTCTCCTTCTCGCTAGATCTCAGAGCCCATACTTCACACCCATAGAGAACTGTAGCCGTGATGCAGCTCTCGAAGACTCTCCTCCTGATCTTGATGGACAGAATTCGAGAAGATAGGAGGTGCGAGAGCTTACTCCAGGCCAGCCACCCTAATCGAATCCGGTGTTCTATTTCGTCGGAATGATCCAAGGGAAGAGCTATTCTTCCTCCGAGATAGGTGGCGCTATCGACGAATTCGAATCGCAGATTGCCGATGATTATTGGATTGCGGGTAGAGGTGCAGGAGGTGAGGAGGTTGGTCTTGCTTGCATTCACTTCGAGACCAACTCGGCTGCACGCGTCCATCAGCTTCTTCAGCATTCGTTCCAGCTCGGGTCGAGGTTTGGCAACGAGAGCCACGTCATCGGCATACTCCAAGTGGCAAAGGTTCCTTCCGTCGATTCTAATTCCATCTGACTCCCAGTCAATGTTGTCCATGGCTGATCGTAGCACTGCGTTGAAGAGACGAGGGGAGAGGGTATCCCCTTGGCGGACTCCTCGACGCACAGTCACAGGAACGAGCTCCTCATTAACTCGAATGAGTGTAGAGGAGGACTCGTAGAGACGGCGCAACATGTGGACGAGGGAGGGATGGGCTCCGAACGAGAAGAGGGCTTGCCAGCAGGCATTCCACTCCACACAGTCGAACGCCTTCTTGAAGTCGACGAACGCCAAGTAGATTGGGATACCGTACTCGGAGGTTCTTTCAGCGACCTGCTTGATGACATGCAGGTTGTCGAGAGTACTGTAGCCGCGCCGGAAGCCGGTTTGGGTCGAGGACTCTGTTTCTTCAAGCACAGTTTCGAGTCTCTGAAGAATGACTTTGGTCATTGTCTTCAGGGAAACGGTGAGGAGGGAGATGGGACGGAAGTTCCCAATGTTGGTAGGGTCTCCTTTCTTGTGCAGAAGAGTGACAATTGCTTCGGTCAGGTCGCTTGGAACAGCCTCTCCATCTACCCGATAGTTGAGTAGATCAGCGATAACGGGAGCAAGGTGGTTTCGAGAGTGGTATAGCATATCAGGGAGAATGCCATCCGAACCGGGTGAGTGACCACACTTGAGTTGGGACATCGCTTTGCTGACCTCATCGGGTAGGAAGGGAGGAAGGGGATCCAGAGGCTGAGGAGGGACTGGGAGTGGACACGGAACTGCAGGGGTGTAGAGACCGTCAAAGAAGCTCTGGACCACTGTCTTGGTAGCTGCTTGAGAGAGAGCACCAGTTACAGGGTCGGGAACTAGAAGGCGCTTCTTTGAGGTTTGCAGACTCAGCATGCTCTTCACGATGCTCCTTCCCATGGTTGCTGCTTGCCGTGCTTGCGCCTCCTTTCGCTTCCTGATGTCATCGACGAAACTCGTCCGGGCAGCTTTGCAGGCAGCTGAGTAGGCGACAGCTTGTTGGGAGTTGGATTGCAATTCATGGCGCATCGCTAGGAGCTTCCGCGTTCCACTCGAGATCCAAGAAGGGGATTGGCGCTTCCTCCAGCAGTTCGTTGCCGCGGTCTCCGTGAAAGCCTTTACCGTAGTATAGGCGTCGGCGGCAGAACTGGGGCGGGCAAGGGGCAGTGACGCGAGAAGGTTTGCGTTGACAGTAAAAGCGGTTCGATCGAAATCTAGCCGCTCCCTGCATCTTTTCTGCCTCGCCTTGTCAGGGAGGGAGAGGCACATCCGAACAAGGCGATGGTCGGAGTCAAACTCAAACCGACCAACGACTCCACAGTTGACTACTCTCGCTGTGGCGGGCGCTGCAACGTAGTCAATTTGGTGGAATGCGGAGCCGTTTGGGGATCGCCAGGTCCAGATTCGACCGTGCCGTCTCTTGGGGAACGTGTTCAGGATGCGCAGTCTGTTCCTCACGCAGAGCTCAGTGAAGCAGCGTCCGCGTGAGTTCGGTGTGGGAGAGGCAAAGTTACCGACAAATCTTTCATTGCCAGGTTCCCTCGCCACTCGACAGTTGAAGTCACCAACCAGAACTGGCATATGGCTTTTTGGGGCACTCCGCAGGGCGGTCTCAACCTGGTCTAGGAAGTCTTCATACTCGTCGTCATCGTAGGAAGACGTAGGGGCGTAAGCGCAGACCAGGAAGAGCCGTAGGTCGGGAAGGAGCAGAGTGGCCAAACGAGGGGAGAGGCCATTGAACACAGCTCCGCGCGCGAGTTGCGGTCGAAGCAAAAATGCCACGCCATGGGAAGCAGTGGGCCCGCCCGAGTGGTAGACTACAGTGCCTGAGGATGTAAGATTGAACGAGGCACAACCCACAATCCTGGCTTCCTGCACTGCAACCACGTCCCACTTGATCTTGTCGAGGGCGAGTTCCATCTCCGACTGCTTCTCCCTTGGGCCGAGCGTCCTGGCGTTGATGGTGCCGATGTAGAAGTGGCGACCCATCGTGGCGGCGTACAACTCCCGCGTGCCAACGCGTCTGGGAGAGGGAATCCGGGCGGGCGGAACCGGAGACGGAGAGACGAAATCGCACTCAACCGCTCGCCACACACTTGAGAACCCAGAATCTAAGCACAATAAGGACAATAAGCACTACCGTATTTTTCCTCACAATCACGAGCATCGTCATCGCTGCCCTGACTGCTTGGCCATCGACAAAGTGTTCGCGTGAGTTATGACTGATTTATTCCGAGAAAATATATCTCTTCAGTGACATCAAGGCACTCCTGCAGCAGTACGACAATAAGCCTGGATTGGAGTTTGATGTGAAGAAGAAGATTGAGGGATTCATTCATGACTTCGACCTCAACGTAGCGAAGGTGGTAGATCTCAAAGCCCATCTTGCCCGCGCAGAGTATGCGGCAATGGAGTATAAGCGAATTTACGGATCTCTTCAGGAGGATGAAGGTGTGTACGGATCTTTTATAATGAAAAATATAGAATTGCAGCAATGCTCATTTTTGATTATTCCCAGAAGTGGGAATCTACTCAATTTCGTGAGGCTCAGCCAGAATACTATGCAAAGGGATCTGGTTTGAGGTGATAGATATTTAAATAAGTCGAAAAATCTGATTTCAGTTGGCATGAAGTGACAGTCTATGCTAACATCTCGGGCAAGATCGTAACTCACTCGATGACTCATCTAATGGGGGATGAGGACCAGGTGAACTATGGAAAGCCATACATCAAATCATAATATAATAACTTAAGGACGCAACTGCAGTGGTCGGCATCGCTCATCATACTCTCTCTCAGCTGTATATCATGGGGATTAAATCCGTGCGACTCTTCTCGGACAACGCCCGTATGTAATCCAATACAATCCATTTAGTGAATATCCCAATTCCAGCTTATTATCACTGTTCTTCTCTCGTGGCTTCTCTTCCCTTCCTCTCTGAGAATGTCGAGGTGCTCTCCTACAGTTTCTTCGAGAAACAGGCTGCGAAGTCTGGAGCTGATCGATTCATCGGACTGAAGAAGAGGAAGATGCACAGTGAAGTGGACAAGCAGAACAAGATTTGGAATCGGCGAAGGAACAACGATTAAGAATCTGAATCCAACCAAGGCTAAGCTCGTAATCTCGAAGAGTGGAGGGAAATTGGCGACTCCCGATGTCAACAAGCGAGACAGGAAGATCATTGCCAAGTCGATTGCGGATCTTACCCAGGCAGAGGAACCCACCTTCTGGCATCTTCCGAAGGAGAGAAGTGAACTCTTCAATCAGGAGCACAACGATAAGGACGATGACTTCGTCAAGCCGAATAACCCGAACCCGATCAATCCCGCAGGTGCTCAATTCAAGGCTCTCCACTATTGTGCATGCGGGGCGTCCTTCATTCGGTGGTCGAACTATGTGAAGCATATAGATGAGGGAAACCACAAGATTCGACCGGAGCATCTGAAGATCCGGGACAGGGCACTCGGATTATACATGCGATGCATCGAAGAGACATCCAAACCCGTCCCAATGCCGCCTGTATCAGAAGTGATGAAGAGTCTGAAGGGAACCCCCTCTCCTCCACTTCCAGAAGGATGGGCAATAGGATCAGTCAGGAAGGCAGCAAGGTATCCAGAGACAACGAAGACTTTCATCAAGGAGAAATTCGAAGAGTACGCGAGAAATGGAAAACCGCTGAAGGCAGAAGTGGCAGAGGGGCTGATGAGAGCGGATCGATTCATTGAGCCCAAGAACTGGATGGACAAGCACCAGATTAAGAATTACATCAATACTCTGAGAGCAGAGAAACCGAAACTGAGAGTGTGGAGGAGATCAGTGGAAACAGAAGAGGAGGAAGACGATGACCATCATCAAGAGTTGGAGGTGGAGGTGCAGGAGGAGGATCTCGTGTTCAGTGAAGAAGTTTTCCATGGTCTTCTTACTCCCGAGTTGCTGAAGAAAGTATTCCTCAAGGTCGATGGTCCTGTCTTCAGAACTCCAATTCCAAAAGGAGCGAGCGAATTTGATTAATTTTCTCCGGACCGTATTACTGCCATCATATTTTGTAACTGGTAATCTAACTAACTTTGGATAAAATAAATGTTATGAACTTAATTATAACATGCATGATTAATAAAATGTCAGCGAACAAAAAAAATGGGAAGAAAAAGAGAGAGAGAGCGCCCTGCGTAACAATGTAAACATCAAATTCGACCTTAAGTTGACCTGTTCTCGCTACTCTCTTGCCCCCTGTTCATCTCGAAAACAACACGCAGTTAACTACATACATAAGACACGACACATTAGAGATGATTCGTCACGCAAACACGTCTTTCGAAAACTTTGAAAGAAATAATGAAATAAAATTTATGAATAATAGCTTATGGCTTGATTCCATGTGAATTTCCATCCGATTGTGTTCGGCATGTTAAACTTTCACTTTTTTTCGCTTTTACAGATTCCCCGATTATATTGGTGAAGTTTCCAAGCTGGTACAGAAACATCGATTTTTCACTAAAATCACACTTTTCAAAGTTCAGATCCATATTGCAAAAAAGGCCTATTTCAAAAATCGATTTTTGCATTTTTTATAGACACATATGGGTCAGATCTGCCATATTCTGCAATAAAATTCCTTGAAACGATATATCACAAAAAAGTTATGAATTTATTTTTAGCCGTTTTTGCAGTTGTTTGATCACAACTTTTAAAAGAATGAGTTCACTGGCTTGCTTTCAACAGGAAAGTTGTTCGTCATATTTTTCCGCTCAATTTGAGCTCTACGCCATCATTGTATCTGAACTGGGAGCTGTGATACAGTATAGCTGGGTGCAAAACCGGAAAATTCCTAAATGCCGGCTCTGGGACCTGTGACCTATATTTTTCGGTAAGTTGACTCTAGCATATGCTCTCACCATAATATGATCGAAATCAAAAAATAAAATTTGAAAATTGTTCCCACACACATTCACTGACTCGTGATACATGTGATATATATTAGGTTGGTCCATAAGTTTCTGACTTTTTATTTTTCATAATTTCTCTTGGCCTATTTCGATTGCCTGCAATTCCTCTATAGTTTTAGTGACGTCAGTAGTGGTGGAGTACCGTAAATCATTTTCATTGAATATAGCGGTTATTCAACATGAGAAAATTATTTTCATATCGAAACTGCCGAAAATAGCGTTTTTCGGTGTTTTTGGTCGAGCTCAACTTCTCGAATATTTGAGACCTCCTGAACCTGCTCAACATATATGTAGTAGGGCAAGAGTTGCTTGTTCAGTTAAACGTGAACAACTCGGTCTTCATTGCGAGTGAGAAGAGAGAAACAACAAAACGTGATGATTTCAATGTTTCAATTTCTACATCGCAGTTCCGAAATATCCTAATTACCTATTGATTTATGAATCTATTCATATATATAACTGTGTCCTAAGATAGGAAGGTAGAAAATAATGAGCCACTATTGAGCTCTCGAGGTCGATCTATACGAGTACAGTGCCAGAAAATATAAAAAAAGCATTTCCCAATTAGCGTAGTTTGTTGATTTCGCCAAAATTTTAAGCGGGGTTTCAGAGGAACAGAACTTCCGAAGTGCCAAATTATATGTCCCTGTAATAGGCTTCTCAAAAATCCATCGCTTTTGTCTCAATCACTTCTGCCCTTGGAATTACGATCAATTGAAAAGTATTGAAAATCAAGCACGACGTAGATTTTGACTGTGAATAGTGTCATCCTTGCTGATCGAATTGGTCCGATATTGCATCGCGTAAAAAGTTTTCCCAAGCCTTCATCAACTATGCATAACCATTAATTGATTGACTGGATGCGTTGGACGGGGAATGTCAAAATGTCCGAACATGAAAATAGTCAGAAACTTATGGACCAACCTGATATATATCACAGGTATCGCGAGTCAGTGAAGGTGTGCGGGAACAATTTCCAACTTTTATTTTTTGTTTGACTTTATATTATGGTGGTAGCATACACTAGATACAACTTCCCGAAAAATCTAGATCACAGGTCCCAGATCCGGCTTTTAGGAATTTTCCGGTTTCACATCCGGCTCTACCGTATTTCAGCTCCAAGTTGTGCTGCAGACGTGGGATTGGGCTCAAAATGAGCAGAAAAAATAGATGAACAACTTGTATGTTAAGTGCGAAGCTGTGGGACTACAAGTTCAGAAACTATGAACGAAAAACATAATTTTCCAGTATAAATAAAATCATACCACCTCGGTGAGTGACAAACAAAGTGAATTTTATTGCAGATTATGGAAGTATAACTTCATACGCATATAGGAAAAATAGTAATTTGAAATTTTAGGGAGAACTTTTTTCGCAATTTTGCTCCGAAGGTTCAAAAAATGAGGTGTCAAATTTTGAAAAATGCCCATCTAGCAGATTTTTCATTTCAATCGATCAGTTCAATCAATTTATAACATTTCCCGATCAAAGAAGTTAGATGACGTTGAAAGAGCATGAATTTTCAGTACTTCAAAAATCGATTTCTGACCCGCCTAAAATGCAAAGTTCGTGAGCATTCATCTCAGGATTTACCCATCTCTGAAGTTTAACTCGGAGTGAAATCAATAGTAGTGACTGACATGAGTACATTATACCATTGTGGGCTCTACAGTCGGTTCCATTCCCTTTATTCATGTGCTCGAACTTGCCATATCGCGATGGTCATAGTTCAACAAAAATATATTTGGACTAAATTTTAAAATGTGCTCGCTATTTTCGATCACTAAAAATCAATTTTGGAGTAGATGAGGTGAAATATGGTATAATTGAGGCCATTTTCAAGGTTGTTCAAAAATTCAAAATTCAAAAAGTGCAAAAATTTCAAACATTTTTTAAACGCGCAGTATATTGAAATTTTCAATGTTTTCTATCTCAACTACTCTCAAAATGATTTTTAGTGATCGAAAATAGCGAGCACATTTTAAAATTTAGTCAAAATATATTTTTTTTGAACTATGACCATCGCGATATGGCAAGTTCGAGCACATGAATAAAGGGAATGGAACCGACTGTAGAGCCCACAATGGTACAATGTACTCATGTCAGTCACTGCTATTGATTTCACTCCGAGTTAAACTTCAGAGCTGGGTAAATCCTGAGATGAATGCTCACGAACTTGGCATTTTAGGCGGGTCAGAAATCGATTTTTGAAGTACTGAAAATTCATGCTCTTTCAACGTCATCTAACTTCTTTGATCGGGAAATGTCATAAATTGATTGAACTGATTGATTGAAATGAAACATCTGTGAGATGGGCATTTTTCAAAATTTGACACCTCATTTTTTGGACCTTCGGAGCAAAATTGCGAAAAAAAGTCCCCCTAAAATTTCAAATTACTATTTTTCCTATATGCGTATGAAGTTAAACTTCCATAATCTGCAATAAAATTCACTTTGTTTGTCACTCACCGAGGTGGTATGAACAAATCACTTTTTCACATGACCACTTTTTGGAGATTCGTAACTATTCGGGAAATCTGTATAAAAATCTGATTTTTGCTTAGGCATGTTCAAAATGTCTTATATATATGATTTCCAACTTTTTAGAGTGTTTGGATATATTTCCCGCCCGCGGCGATTGACTTTCAGAGGTGCGCCGTGGTCCTGAATGCATGACCCTTAGGAAACAAGTTTGTGGGAAAGTTAAGGAAATCAATTGTTATTGTGTGTGCATGTCCACCAATCACTCAGCCACTATCACGAATATAGTCTACGTCACTTCGGAATATGAACGATTCTTCATTCTTACCACACCATTCCCTCGCGCAGACAGCGCATAATGGATAGGCAATTCATCATCTTGTCAGACCTAGTAATCTCCTCGCCATCACCCACACATTTGTAATCCCGCATGCCTTTTCGGAATAGTTTTGCGAGAAAACATTCTCGTTTTATGTGTTCTTACTCAGAATTCTTAAAATAGAAAGCTCTAGCGAAAATGCTACTTATTGCTAAGACTCAGCTTAGATTGCACCATTTCGTCCCCTATCACCAGTGCTTTGCCTTCCTCCCCCCCCTTTCTACTGGCAATAGCGCTGAAATTAAATGTTTCTGCCTCTCGCGCTATACGAAGTGAATTCTCGTGGAGGCAAGAGTAGGAAAGCAGACGGCAGATGCCTTTAAAAGAAGTGCTAGAGTACTTTGACAGAGTGGAATACACGAAACGCTAGGTACTCAACTCTTTTTCGTTATTGGATATGGGCTAGTGGGAAATGCAAATCCTTATTGAGTGAGTCCCATGCGATTTTGTTGTGCCTAACTATACATCTGAGTACAAAATATTCGCGGTTGTCGCTAACTCACATGGAATAGGCCGGGTTTAGGAAGTCTGTTGTGGAGAAGTGCCAGTGACAGAGCGAACAACTTCATGAAGAGGCCGAGCACATTCGTGTCTGAAAATTATATTTGTTGTGTTGTTTGCATATGGTAATTCTCCATTGATAACTAGCCGACCGATGTTCATACTCTGTTTGAATCTTTGCACATTTGGTCTGATCCTTGCTCATTTCATCTGTGACACCCGTTGTGAGATACGCAAAGAGTCACACCTTTCCCAGTCTGAGGAACGCAATTAGCACCTAGCCTCAAAGAGAGATGGCACAAACGGATTGCGTATCCTGGGAAACATGAGTCACTCTGAGTACAAACATATTTGCCTACACTTCAAACACACTTTCCCGCACAATTTTCACGTAATTCCTCACACTTTCTTTCAATATGCCCTAGCACTGAACATTTCTAAAAAAACGAATTGTTCTCTCGTCTGTATGTATATCACCGTCAGAATCTCATTTCATTCATCCCTATTGCTAGTGCAAAAGAGGGAGGATAGTGAAATTCGAAGCTCTGGAGATATAGGACATGGAATGGTGCAATGCATTATCATGTCTGACTCTCCTTGTTTTGCACACTCTCTCGCAGGGTGGAGAAAACGAGAGAGCATGCAATTAGGAGAGATTTAGACGAATAATTCCCCTTCTGACTCACGCGGGTCGTACGGTTTGTAGGGAATGGCGAAGGAGAAGCCGACGACGGCGAGGATGACAACCACCAGAGTCAGCGTCCATGCCAGCGCGTTCTTACTGAAATGTAGATGGTGAATATAGGGTGATATTTAGCAAATTATATACTTGTAAATGTGAAATCGGCATCAGCGGTAATAAAAAATGACAAAAATAGGCAGAATGGAGAAAAATGTCAATTCAAGTGGTGAAGTTGCAGACACAATGGAAGAATGACTCACCCCTTCAGCTCTGCGAAGAGTTCCTTGAATGTCTTTACGACCATTGTGGTCTGCAAAATGTGAATACCAATCGTGTTTACTCTCAGTAATGGAAAAGGAGGTGCGCGAAAAGGTTCAGAAAATATGTTGAATACATAGTTTGAGCGTATGTCAGATTTAAGACTAATCGTGTTTACTCTTGTTTGCAGAAAATAGAATGGGGACGAAAGCGTTCAAGAAAGTTGTGGTATGTTGGACTGTCGGAATGAACAGCAAGTGTTTCGTTTACTCTGTATTTGCAGAATAGGAAAGATACGCACGAAAGCGTTCGGGAAAGTTTTGAAATTTAGAAAAGTTAACGGTTTTAGAACTCATATCATAAAAGCCACAATAATATTGCACACGACTCTTTTGATAATAGAGTATGGCGACGCGCGAAAACGTTCGGAAAAGTCATGGAACATCGTTTGACCTCCAGCCGGAGCAAAAAAAACTTGTCTTCTAAAAAATCTTATCTTCTAAAAAAGTCTAAAAAACTAACTCCAGTCTTATCTTCAGTCTTTGTTATGGAAAATATGAAATGGGACGCGCAAAATAAAGTTCTGGAAATGTATCTGTGAGCGAGAGATGCAAACTAAATACCACGTTCAATGACGGGGGAATTGTGAACTTTACAGATTGAATAGATTCCACGAAGCAAAACAAGTAGTCGATATGAGAATACGCAGATAACGAAAGATACGTTTATGCAAAGCGGGAGTCACAGGTGTGCTAAGCATGCTGCATCATTCAGAGAGGGATATGGGGCACGACCAGAGGGAGGAGCGAGAGTAGTACTCACAAGCAGTGATGAAGAGGGAGAGAGGGAGAGAGAGCAAGAGGCCAGA
Source organism: Pristionchus mayeri (assembly GCA_036245805.1). Taxonomy (NCBI): domain Eukaryota; kingdom Metazoa; phylum Nematoda; class Chromadorea; order Rhabditida; family Neodiplogasteridae; genus Pristionchus; species Pristionchus mayeri. The sequence continues at coordinate 13,473,600 of BTRK01000006.1, forward strand.
GACATGGTTTTGTGACCTGGTCTGTGACAGACGGGAGAGGAGAGCTCTCAGGAGTAAGAGGAGTAGGCTGGAATGGCTAATCTCTCTCCCAGGCAGACACACTTTCTCCTTCTCCTTCTCCCTCTCCCTCCCTCTTCCTCTCCCTCTCCCTCCGTTGCGGTACCTAGCGTTGAATTTGCCATCAACGATCAAACGTTAACTTGGTGGCGAAAGGTCGGCAAATAATATCGTTTCCCTAGCTTCAAGTGCCGCTCTTCACTATTTGCATTTTGAGGCAAAAGGCAATTCAAGCATTTCGATGCCTAATCGCTTTTTCTACTCTCCTATCTTTCTATGGTATGGGGGAATGATGTTGAGCCATCTTGTGAGAGAGGGAACAGGGAATGAGAAACGAGTGTATTCAAGCTCTCTCTCTCGTCGGTTATATCATGCGAGAAAGCTGGCATTATTGAGTGAGTCTGAGATTAAAAAAGCAGCATATAAAATAAGGGTGACTTCGCACTTTGCGTATTATCATTCCAGTCAGATTGGTGAAAGAGCACGCAGAATAAATAGACTTTTTTTCGCGAAGCAATGTGTAGAAACAGCGCCTTTTCTCTTGCGTTCGGACTCCTTTCGCGAGAGAGAAAAAACATAAATTGGCCCCGGATGGGGAGAAAAGGTGTAACCTGAGTCGACGGCCACGCGACATGTGGGAATAATTGAGTATGCCGGAAATCAGGGGGCGAAATAGTATGCTTTCGATCACAGATGAGGCAGGAAAGCGCATGTTTGCCCAGATGATCCGACCCTATTGCCTTTCCATCCATCAGTACTTTTCTATTTTCCATCGTGATTCCAACTTCCTGACTTTTATCCGTATGGTATACAATATCAGATGACAGATCGAAGTAGAACAACATGTTGTTGTCTGAGCTTTGGCAAACAATTAGGGACAGTATCATTTTATCATTGGACATTTTACGACTCTGCAGAATGAGAAAAGTAGTATTCCAAATTAATCATTTAAAAACAAAGAAATCTAAACTGAGTTCTAAAACAATACAGCCCCAACAATTACTGGCAGGTTCCTTGGATATGCGAGCTTTATCAAATCGCTACATATCATGCGGAACGAATAGTAAAAGTGAGGGAACTTGTTATTCGTACATCGGAAAACAACTTGTTCGTGTTTGAAGAGATTGAACACATGGGTACATGTTCATGCGATGCGATTCTGCAAAAGGAGCGCAGAGACAGAGATCTATTGAAACATCCTATACATGTTTTCAATCCTGAGACAATGAGTACATTGTTAAACATTTGATAACTTTAAGCTCAACGTTAAGTTGCAGTAGCGCCTTTTCCGTTGAGTGACCCAATGCAGGCTCTAAGAAAGATGAACACGGCAGCGAGAAACAAGGTGAACCACGGTGCGTCTCGACGCGCGTTTACTCCATCTATCACGGAATCTGCAAATATAGTCGATGAAATCATGATTCGTCCCGCTTCTCGTAGATATTGTACCCGGGGTGTGCAAAAAAAGTTTTATGCAATTATCACTTACCATGCTCACTCTCACTGGTGAGAGAGCATGGAAATGAGGAGCGCGGGAAACTCTTTGCAGAAAGTGGGAGGGAGACTGCGAGAACGAGAGGAAAGAGTGGTCAAGAGTAGAGATGATAAAGGAAGAACAAATTTGCGATTTTTCGAAAACTTTGAGCGGTCGTATCTTAAAACCAAGTCGGGAAACCATAGGAAGAGTTTCTTCTAATCGATCCGAAATCTATTCATGGTCATTTCCCTGCTTTGGGCGGGCAAAAATACTCACATTCTTCCCTAATATTCAAAAACTCTTCCGCAAGACTGAGCGTTTTTCCGAAATTTTTAGATTATCTTTTCTAGTATGCAAATGAGATGTGCTAATCCTACAAAATACAATTCTAAAGAAGTGTTCAGGTCACTTTAATACAATCTTCCTCTAAGCAATCAAGTTTAGCTATTCTTGGCAACTCTACAGTCAGATATATGGTTCTCCGAACTCTTCCTTTATCTCATCCTCTAGTCAAGAGGCGAGAGAGCCCTGCGGGTGGCAGTGGTCGAGAGTGATGAGGGAAGGGCACTGTTCCTCCAATCTAGAGACGCTACCCTATTTCCTTCTCGTTTCCTCATTTTGAGTTTTAATATGTTCTTTATTCGAATGGTCACTTAAATGAATCAAGCAGAAATAACAAGATATTCGCATTGATTAGCACACGGTCTGATGTGATTGAATATCTGAGAAAACAAACAATCTTGGTCTATATAATAAATGGCTTGCAAAATGCTGAAGTTTTATTCCACTTCAGGATGATTATTATGCTTTGCCTGGGTTCTCTATACGGGATTACTATGAAGATTAATTAACAACTGATTAATTAGCTTGTGTTCTCTGTGCTAGCAGCCTTATCGACGAAGAATCTCCGCATCGCGAACATCGGCATGATGAAGAACCAAGGTGCCGCTCTATCGATATGCAGCTGCTCCTTCACGATCTCTGAAAGAATTTGAACATTATCATGTAATGTCAAGAAGGCACTACTCCGGATAAGACCCACAAATAATAACCTTCCGTAGTATTTTCACAACATCTTGTGACAGTGTGGGGGAGAAGGGTACTTTTTGGGGTCTCATCCGGTGGGCCTATTGTCTTCAAGAACATCCGGCCTATTGTCTTCAAGAACATTATGCACTGCATTGGTATAATACGGAAAGAAAATACCTTGCTGATTGTGCCTTTGTATTTACTGGTGTAAAAAATACATGTAGCTGAGCCGGACTCACCGAAAGATGCGAAATTGTACGCATCAAGCAGGTAAACGATAACAGTTGCAAGAGGGGGAATGATGAGGCAGAGGGTACTCAGCCATCGACGAAGATTCATTGGAATATGCAAGTTGTTAGATTTATGGAATTGCAATTTTTCGCATTTTCATAAAAACATGAACAAATTTTAGTAGAATGTGTTCACCAGTGGCATCGAAGTATATTGGAAAGAAGATGAAGAATGAGGCCCACGAAGCGTATGCCAACGAGCGCATCATTGTAACTGCAAGAACTGTACGTTTAAACGACTTGTGTGAATGTTCAAAGAAATTAGGGTTAATATTCATTTAGTAAATCACCCTGTTCAACGTATCCTAGACGAATCAGTGATACTGATGCTGCAGTAGTTACAATGATCGGCAGGTAATAGAGGCTGGAATTTAATTATTGATTTCGAGAAAGGAACAAAAGTTCAAAAACATCTATGCTTACCATGAAACGGTAGCAATCTCCTTAACTGATGCCACTGACAGAAACAAGCCCTTGCTCGTTTTGCAATCTGAAGTTTCATAGATTGAAATTCATTGTCAAAATAGAACTTTGTCGCGATAGGGTAAGAAACATGATAATTGATCTGCCAGTGATTCTCAACTTGGGAATCTGCATACACATTTGCAATCCTTACAATACAATTATTCCCTTACAATTATTCCAACATCAACATACCTCGAAGCGCTCCGCTCTCTTTCATACGAACGAACATATGTCTGGCAGGGAGAAGAAAGATGATAGCAGCAGTGCACGCCGCCTCGAGAACCAGCTCCAGCGTTTCTGAATAAATATATCCTCCTTTAGAGCGTTAAAGATACTACTCCGAGAACAAGTGTGACAATGTAATAAATGACAGATCCCTCACTTGAATTCAAAAACGTATCCGACTAAACTTTCTTGTTATTATCGATGGAAGTATTACTTCGAAAACATGAGTGCTAGTTTAAGCAGGCGTGATAGACCGTACCTTTACTGAATAGGCCGCTCACTGCTAGCTCATGAATGCCGACAGATGTGAACGGAAGCAGAAGAATGGTGAAGGTGTTCTAGAAAATTCCGGGTTTCTCGTCTAGCTATATCTTACCACTAACTGATATCCTAGTTCAAAAAATAAACACACTTCTTATTTGTGCAGAAGCACTAACGGAGCATAAATGCACAGTCTCGTTGCGAGAGAGAAAATGTCGAAATCCAGTTCATGTTCTAAAATAGTGGTAGCTATTTGGTATGACCTATAGTCATCACGCACTATGATAAATGCTTACTATGATAGTAATCTGGTTATTTGATAATGGTACTCGTTTACGCCTACCCTTTGCAGATGTTGTAACCATAAACTGAATCCAGTTACTCACTAGAAGCTGGCGACGGCAGCCGGTGGTGTATTGTCATTCTGCTCAGCACTAGCGCCCAGCCGACACCGCCGATGATGGACAAAACAACATCGGAAGCTGAGAAAACCCTGAAATGGAAGGCACAATCCATAATTTTTGCGATTTATGATACCGTACCCCGAGCTAGTCTCTTTATTCGACGTTGCCTTAACATGTGCGATCAGCTGAGCCGTTGAGGATAATTTGCTGAAACATATCAAATGCATGAGCTAGTACACTATGATTGTTTCAGAAGAGACTGTATATCACAGTGTCTGAAGTAGAAGATTGGACAAAACAACAACAGTTGTGCTTATCAAAAATTGGTCGAAAAATGGGGAATTACCTTTGACTTCGCGTCTTATTTCGATAGGTCACAGCCTCATCCTCTGCCATTCCTCGACTGGATTGAATGATGATTTAAAGTTTTTTTAAAACAAATACAAAATTAAATTACTATGAAAACACGCTAAAAATGAACAGAATAGCGTGGGCGAACGCGTGGGCGGTGGTGTGCACAGAGCGTACCCTCGCTGCGGGCTCGCTTGACTGCCTTTTGTGGAAGTACACCAATCAGAGAAATTGCGCCCTTGCTGAAATTTTACCCGTGTATCTTCAAAAATATTGAATTGTTGCGGGGTTACATTGCTCTAAAATTAAAGTAGGTACGGAATTGAGCCTAACCATGATCAATGAAACCAGCGTGCTAGGATCCGATTTGGTTATTATGATAGTGAGCGGGAGTATGAAAGGTCACAGCGAGAGAAGCAAGGATAGTGGGGGGAGGGAGGGGTGATGAGAGAATGATCAGAGGGGGTAGTTGATAAGTGACTAGAGTGTCGGACTGATCAAAGAACGCAAATAAAGTTTCACACAATAATAATAAAATACACATACAGTCTGTGTTTTCCGTATATGATTGTCTCTCGTCGCTATCTTACTTTATTTTATTTTCGATTCGACTTTTTGCAAAATAGCGATATATTCATGAAATGAGTTTATCAAATTTATAGTGAAAAATTATACAATAGAAATCGATAACAAAAACGATAACAGCTGAAAGAGGAGCAAGAAGGAGGCAAAGATTGAGCAGCCACCGACGCAGATTTACTCACCGCGCCACCTGCACCACTCCGCCTCCGCTAGCGCCACCCACGTCTGATGTCAATCGATTTCTATTGTATAATTTTTCACTGTAAATTTGATAAACTCATTTCATGAATATATCGCTATTTTGCAAAAAGTCGAATCGAAAATAAAATAAAGTAAGATAGCGACGAGAGACAATCATATACGGAAAACACAGACTGTATGTGTATTTTATTATTATTGTGTGAAACTTTATTTGCGTTCTTTGATCAGTCCGACACTCTAGTCACTTATCAACTACCCCCTCTGATCATTCTCTCATCACCCCTCCCTCCCCCCACTATCCTTGCTTCTCTCGCTGTGACCTTTCATACTCCCGCTCACTATCATAATAACCAAATCGGATCCTAGCACGCTGGTTTCATTGATCATGGTTAGGCTCAATTCCGTACCTACTTTAATTTTAGAGCAATGTAACCCCGCAACAATTCAATATTTTTGAAGATACACGGGTAAAATTTCAGCAAGGGCGCAATTTCTCTGATTGGTGTACTTCCACAAAAGGCAGTCAAGCGAGCCCGCAGCGAGGGTACGCTCTGTGCACACCACCGCCCACGCGTTCGCCCACGCTATTCTGTTCATTTTTAGCGTGTTTTCATAGTAATTTAATTTTGTATTTGTTTTAAAAAAACTTTAAATCATCATTCAATCCAGTCGAGGAATGGCAGAGGATGAGGCTGTGACCTATCGAATTAAGACGCGAAGTCAAAGGTAATTCCCCATTTTTCGACCAATTTTTGATAAGCACAACTGTTGTTGTTTTGTCCAATCTTCTACTTCAGACACTGTGATATACAGTCTCTTCTGAAACAATCATAGTGTACTAGCTCATGCATTTGATATGTTTCAGCAAATTATCCTCAACGGCTCAGCTGATCGCACATGTTAAGGCAACGTCGAATAAAGAGACTAGCTCGGGGTACGGTATCATAAATCGCAAAAATTATGGATTGTGCCTTCCATTTCAGGGTTTTCTCAGCTTCCGATGTTGTTTTGTCCATCATCGGCGGTGTCGGCTGGGCGCTAGTGCTGAGCAGAATGACAATACACCACCGGCTGCCGTCGCCAGCTTCTAGTGAGTAACTGGATTCAGTTTATGGTTACAACATCTGCAAAGGGTAGGCGTAAACGAGTACCATTATCAAATAACCAGATTACTATCATAGTAAGCATTTATCATAGTGCGTGATGACTATAGGTCATACCAAATAGCTACCACTATTTTAGAACATGAACTGGATTTCGACATTTTCTCTCTCGCAACGAGACTGTGCATTTATGCTCCGTTAGTGCTTCTGCACAAATAAGAAGTGTGTTTATTTTTTGAACTAGGATATCAGTTAGTGGTAAGATATAGCTAGACGAGAAACCCGGAATTTTCTAGAACACCTTCACCATTCTTCTGCTTCCGTTCACATCTGTCGGCATTCATGAGCTAGCAGTGAGCGGCCTATTCAGTAAAGGTACGGTCTATCACGCCTGCTTAAACTAGCACTCATGTTTTCGAAGTAATACTTCCATCGATAATAACAAGAAAGTTTAGTCGGATACGTTTTTGAATTCAAGTGAGGGATCTGTCATTTATTACATTGTCACACTTGTTCTCGGAGTAGTATCTTTAACGCTCTAAAGGAGGATATATTTATTCAGAAACGCTGGAGCTGGTTCTCGAGGCGGCGTGCACTGCTGCTATCATCTTTCTTCTCCCTGCCAGACATATGTTCGTTCGTATGAAAGAGAGCGGAGCGCTTCGAGGTATGTTGATGTTGGAATAATTGTAAGGGAATAATTGTATTGTAAGGATTGCAAATGTGTATGCAGATTCCCAAGTTGAGAATCACTGGCAGATCAATTATCATGTTTCTTACCCTATCGCGACAAAGTTCTATTTTGACAATGAATTTCAATCTATGAAACTTCAGATTGCAAAACGAGCAAGGGCTTGTTTCTGTCAGTGGCATCAGTTAAGGAGATTGCTACCGTTTCATGGTAAGCATAGATGTTTTTGAACTTTTGTTCCTTTCTCGAAATCAATAATTAAATTCCAGCCTCTATTACCTGCCGATCATTGTAACTACTGCAGCATCAGTATCACTGATTCGTCTAGGATACGTTGAACAGGGTGATTTACTAAATGAATATTAACCCTAATTTCTTTGAACATTCACACAAGTCGTTTAAACGTACAGTTCTTGCAGTTACAATGATGCGCTCGTTGGCATACGCTTCGTGGGCCTCATTCTTCATCTTCTTTCCAATATACTTCGATGCCACTGGTGAACACATTCTACTAAAATTTGTTCATGTTTTTATGAAAATGCGAAAAATTGCAATTCCATAAATCTAACAACTTGCATATTCCAATGAATCTTCGTCGATGGCTGAGTACCCTCTGCCTCATCATTCCCCCTCTTGCAACTGTTATCGTTTACCTGCTTGATGCGTACAATTTCGCATCTTTCGGTGAGTCCGGCTCAGCTACATGTATTTTTTACACCAGTAAATACAAAGGCACAATCAGCAAGGTATTTTCTTTCCGTATTATACCAATGCAGTGCATAATGTTCTTGAAGACAATAGGCCGGATGTTCTTGAAGACAATAGGCCCACCGGATGAGACCCCAAAAAGTACCCTTCTCCCCCACACTGTCACAAGATGTTGTGAAAATACTACGGAAGGTTATTATTTGTGGGTCTTATCCGGAGTAGTGCCTTCTTGACATTACATGATAATGTTCAAATTCTTTCAGAGATCGTGAAGGAGCAGCTGCATATCGATAGAGCGGCACCTTGGTTCTTCATCATGCCGATGTTCGCGATGCGGAGATTCTTCGTCGATAAGGCTGCTAGCACAGAGAACACAAGCTAATTAATCAGTTGTTAATTAATCTTCATAGTAATCCCGTATAGAGAACCCAGGCAAAGCATAATAATCATCCTGAAGTGGAATAAAACTTCAGCATTTTGCAAGCCATTTATTATATAGACCAAGATTGTTTGTTTTCTCAGATATTCAATCACATCAGACCGTGTGCTAATCAATGCGAATATCTTGTTATTTCTGCTTGATTCATTTAAGTGACCATTCGAATAAAGAACATATTAAAACTCAAAATGAGGAAACGAGAAGGAAATAGGGTAGCGTCTCTAGATTGGAGGAACAGTGCCCTTCCCTCATCACTCTCGACCACTGCCACCCGCAGGGCTCTCTCGCCTCTTGACTAGAGGATGAGATAAAGGAAGAGTTCGGAGAACCATATATCTGACTGTAGAGTTGCCAAGAATAGCTAAACTTGATTGCTTAGAGGAAGATTGTATTAAAGTGACCTGAACACTTCTTTAGAATTGTATTTTGTAGGATTAGCACATCTCATTTGCATACTAGAAAAGATAATCTAAAAATTTCGGAAAAACGCTCAGTCTTGCGGAAGAGTTTTTGAATATTAGGGAAGAATGTGAGTATTTTTGCCCGCCCAAAGCAGGGAAATGACCATGAATAGATTTCGGATCGATTAGAAGAAACTCTTCCTATGGTTTCCCGACTTGGTTTTAAGATACGACCGCTCAAAGTTTTCGAAAAATCGCAAATTTGTTCTTCCTTTATCATCTCTACTCTTGACCACTCTTTCCTCTCGTTCTCGCAGTCTCCCTCCCACTTTCTGCAAAGAGTTTCCCGCGCTCCTCATTTCCATGCTCTCTCACCAGTGAGAGTGAGCATGGTAAGTGATAATTGCATAAAACTTTTTTTGCACACCCCGGGTACAATATCTACGAGAAGCGGGACGAATCATGATTTCATCGACTATATTTGCAGATTCCGTGATAGATGGAGTAAACGCGCGTCGAGACGCACCGTGGTTCACCTTGTTTCTCGCTGCCGTGTTCATCTTTCTTAGAGCCTGCATTGGGTCACTCAACGGAAAAGGCGCTACTGCAACTTAACGTTGAGCTTAAAGTTATCAAATGTTTAACAATGTACTCATTGTCTCAGGATTGAAAACATGTATAGGATGTTTCAATAGATCTCTGTCTCTGCGCTCCTTTTGCAGAATCGCATCGCATGAACATGTACCCATGTGTTCAATCTCTTCAAACACGAACAAGTTGTTTTCCGATGTACGAATAACAAGTTCCCTCACTTTTACTATTCGTTCCGCATGATATGTAGCGATTTGATAAAGCTCGCATATCCAAGGAACCTGCCAGTAATTGTTGGGGCTGTATTGTTTTAGAACTCAGTTTAGATTTCTTTGTTTTTAAATGATTAATTTGGAATACTACTTTTCTCATTCTGCAGAGTCGTAAAATGTCCAATGATAAAATGATACTGTCCCTAATTGTTTGCCAAAGCTCAGACAACAACATGTTGTTCTACTTCGATCTGTCATCTGATATTGTATACCATACGGATAAAAGTCAGGAAGTTGGAATCACGATGGAAAATAGAAAAGTACTGATGGATGGAAAGGCAATAGGGTCGGATCATCTGGGCAAACATGCGCTTTCCTGCCTCATCTGTGATCGAAAGCATACTATTTCGCCCCCTGATTTCCGGCATACTCAATTATTCCCACATGTCGCGTGGCCGTCGACTCAGGTTACACCTTTTCTCCCCATCCGGGGCCAATTTATGTTTTTTCTCTCTCGCGAAAGGAGTCCGAACGCAAGAGAAAAGGCGCTGTTTCTACACATTGCTTCGCGAAAAAAAGTCTATTTATTCTGCGTGCTCTTTCACCAATCTGACTGGAATGATAATACGCAAAGTGCGAAGTCACCCTTATTTTATATGCTGCTTTTTTAATCTCAGACTCACTCAATAATGCCAGCTTTCTCGCATGATATAACCGACGAGAGAGAGAGCTTGAATACACTCGTTTCTCATTCCCTGTTCCCTCTCTCACAAGATGGCTCAACATCATTCCCCCATACCATAGAAAGATAGGAGAGTAGAAAAAGCGATTAGGCATCGAAATGCTTGAATTGCCTTTTGCCTCAAAATGCAAATAGTGAAGAGCGGCACTTGAAGCTAGGGAAACGATATTATTTGCCGACCTTTCGCCACCAAGTTAACGTTTGATCGTTGATGGCAAATTCAACGCTAGGTACCGCAACGGAGGGAGAGGGAGAGGAAGAGGGAGGGAGAGGGAGAAGGAGAAGGAGAAAGTGTGTCTGCCTGGGAGAGAGATTAGCCATTCCAGCCTACTCCTCTTACTCCTGAGAGCTCTCCTCTCCCGTCTGTCACAGACCAGGTCACAAAACCATGTCTCTGGCCTCTTGCTCTCTCTCCCTCTCTCCCTCTTCATCACTGCTTGTGAGTACTACTCTCGCTCCTCCCTCTGGTCGTGCCCCATATCCCTCTCTGAATGATGCAGCATGCTTAGCACACCTGTGACTCCCGCTTTGCATAAACGTATCTTTCGTTATCTGCGTATTCTCATATCGACTACTTGTTTTGCTTCGTGGAATCTATTCAATCTGTAAAGTTCACAATTCCCCCGTCATTGAACGTGGTATTTAGTTTGCATCTCTCGCTCACAGATACATTTCCAGAACTTTATTTTGCGCGTCCCATTTCATATTTTCCATAACAAAGACTGAAGATAAGACTGGAGTTAGTTTTTTAGACTTTTTTAGAAGATAAGATTTTTTAGAAGACAAGTTTTTTTTGCTCCGGCTGGAGGTCAAACGATGTTCCATGACTTTTCCGAACGTTTTCGCGCGTCGCCATACTCTATTATCAAAAGAGTCGTGTGCAATATTATTGTGGCTTTTATGATATGAGTTCTAAAACCGTTAACTTTTCTAAATTTCAAAACTTTCCCGAACGCTTTCGTGCGTATCTTTCCTATTCTGCAAATACAGAGTAAACGAAACACTTGCTGTTCATTCCGACAGTCCAACATACCACAACTTTCTTGAACGCTTTCGTCCCCATTCTATTTTCTGCAAACAAGAGTAAACACGATTAGTCTTAAATCTGACATACGCTCAAACTATGTATTCAACATATTTTCTGAACCTTTTCGCGCACCTCCTTTTCCATTACTGAGAGTAAACACGATTGGTATTCACATTTTGCAGACCACAATGGTCGTAAAGACATTCAAGGAACTCTTCGCAGAGCTGAAGGGGTGAGTCATTCTTCCATTGTGTCTGCAACTTCACCACTTGAATTGACATTTTTCTCCATTCTGCCTATTTTTGTCATTTTTTATTACCGCTGATGCCGATTTCACATTTACAAGTATATAATTTGCTAAATATCACCCTATATTCACCATCTACATTTCAGTAAGAACGCGCTGGCATGGACGCTGACTCTGGTGGTTGTCATCCTCGCCGTCGTCGGCTTCTCCTTCGCCATTCCCTACAAACCGTACGACCCGCGTGAGTCAGAAGGGGAATTATTCGTCTAAATCTCTCCTAATTGCATGCTCTCTCGTTTTCTCCACCCTGCGAGAGAGTGTGCAAAACAAGGAGAGTCAGACATGATAATGCATTGCACCATTCCATGTCCTATATCTCCAGAGCTTCGAATTTCACTATCCTCCCTCTTTTGCACTAGCAATAGGGATGAATGAAATGAGATTCTGACGGTGATATACATACAGACGAGAGAACAATTCGTTTTTTTAGAAATGTTCAGTGCTAGGGCATATTGAAAGAAAGTGTGAGGAATTACGTGAAAATTGTGCGGGAAAGTGTGTTTGAAGTGTAGGCAAATATGTTTGTACTCAGAGTGACTCATGTTTCCCAGGATACGCAATCCGTTTGTGCCATCTCTCAGGCTAGGTGCTAATTGCGTTCCTCAGACTGGGAAAGGTGTGACTCTTTGCGTATCTCACAACGGGTGTCACAGATGAAATGAGCAAGGATCAGACCAAATGTGCAAAGATTCAAACAGAGTATGAACATCGGTCGGCTAGTTATCAATGGAGAATTACCATATGCAAACAACACAACAAATATAATTTTCAGACACGAATGTGCTCGGCCTCTTCATGAAGTTGTTCGCTCTGTCACTGGCACTTCTCCACAACAGACTTCCTAAACCCGGCCTATTCCATGTGAGTTAGCGACAACCGCGAATATTTTGTACTCAGATGTATAGTTAGGCACAACAAAATCGCATGGGACTCACTCAATAAGGATTTGCATTTCCCACTAGCCCATATCCAATAACGAAAAAGAGTTGAGTACCTAGCGTTTCGTGTATTCCACTCTGTCAAAGTACTCTAGCACTTCTTTTAAAGGCATCTGCCGTCTGCTTTCCTACTCTTGCCTCCACGAGAATTCACTTCGTATAGCGCGAGAGGCAGAAACATTTAATTTCAGCGCTATTGCCAGTAGAAAGGGGGGGGAGGAAGGCAAAGCACTGGTGATAGGGGACGAAATGGTGCAATCTAAGCTGAGTCTTAGCAATAAGTAGCATTTTCGCTAGAGCTTTCTATTTTAAGAATTCTGAGTAAGAACACATAAAACGAGAATGTTTTCTCGCAAAACTATTCCGAAAAGGCATGCGGGATTACAAATGTGTGGGTGATGGCGAGGAGATTACTAGGTCTGACAAGATGATGAATTGCCTATCCATTATGCGCTGTCTGCGCGAGGGAATGGTGTGGTAAGAATGAAGAATCGTTCATATTCCGAAGTGACGTAGACTATATTCGTGATAGTGGCTGAGTGATATTCACACCTCACTCAACAAATATAGGAAAGTTAACTAGATGGTTCAATAATTAATAGAGTTCGTTTAGCACCATCAGGAGAAGATATTTTTTTCGGTTTCGGAAGAGCTTATTGTAATCAATAAAGTAGGTCAAGCCTATGATGTCCGTATCACTAATCCTCATCTATGTAGATGATGTCCGCTCTTCTGATCGCTCCCTACGGCACACTTGCAGTGTACGCCATCTGGCGTGCGTTCGATGGAAGTCCCGGTCAGTTAAATTGGTGCCTATGCTGGAGAATTGGATCCTAGGAAATATTATTATATTATCGACATGCATGGGGAGAAAAAGATATAGATATTTTTAAAAAAACCCGTATGATGGTATGTCCTTCAGAATTGCTCTCGACCGCGAAGGAAGCGGCGCACTCTTGCGCTCTCATCTTCCTTCTGCCCGTCTACCTCACAATCGTGCAGGATAAAGCAGGTCAATGATTACTTTTAATGAAAACTTTTTTTCGTTTTCATGTAATTATGATCATAAAAATAATGTGACATTGAACAAGTTCTCGAACGCATTGCTTCATTTCAGACAGTTGGTACGACAAGAGTCTCTTCCTCTCCAAACGGGATGAGGAGGAAGCAGAGGCGAGAGGTGACAGTGGCGAGCCTACTACCAAGGACTTCATCATTGCTGGAATCGCATCATTGTGAGTAATCTTTGTATTCCATGTTTTCTAGAATGTTCGAAAATGTACAACGTGTGATGGTGAATTAGCAATCATTCGCCATATGTTGAGTCTCATTTAGATATGGTTCGAAACCTTCCATAAAATCTTTTAAAATACTCTGAGTCTTTATAGCGTCTACTGGACGCTCGTCTTCTCCGGTGGTGCTGTAGCGACGGCTCTCATTTATTTGCAAGTATTCGAAAAGGGTGAGCGGAATTTTGAATAACAAACGATAAAAAAGTCCGATACGTTTATAAATTGTGGAACATTTTATCACACAAATAAGAAATAACTGCCGTTTCAGAGACTCTGATTCACACTCTCGCTCTCACCGCGTGGTTCTCATTCCTGCTCATGGTCCCGTCTCTCTTCGTTCGACCGCCGAGATGGGTATGTATTACTTTGCTGATAATTATGTATTCAATATTACATACTTAATCAATAAATGAAGGTGATAGCGCTCAAATTCGTGCTCGTTCCTCTTGCCGTCGCCGGAGTACTGGTACTGAACGCCTACGGCATCTTCACCCTCGGTCAGTGAAGATGAAGATAAAACTGGTTAATATCATTAACAGTACTAGTAATTGTTGAATGAACACCACATTTGAACCAATCGTATGTGGTTGATCGTTTCCATTGAAGGGAACCTCCTCGCTGGCGTCCTACAGCACATCCCATGGATCATTCTGATCGTCATGCTGATTGCCGAGTTGATATACTCGAAGAAGAAGGCGAAGAGAAGAGAAGACATGAATGGAGAGAAGAAGATGAATGACGAGGCAGCGCCGCCCCTGCTGGAGAAGAATGGGGAGCATTGAGCACTTCGAAATCTCAAAATGCCCAGATATCATACTAACCTTGATATCACAATTATTCAAAAATGATGCATTAGTCTTAAACGGTCAATCCCCATTTCCTCACCCAGCACTACGCACTAAACGCTCTAGTTACCCAAGACACAGTATTCTTCGAGAAATACGAAAATTGGTTGTGTACCCCAAAGTTGTTTATATTGTACAGATCTCATGTGAGCAATATGCATAATTGAAACCCGCTGACGCATTATACATTGAACCTAATCATAAATACACTGTATTGCATGCATTTGATTTAAAATATGCAATAAACAGCTTGATGTGATTAAGTTACTTCATGGCATACGGGGGTTTGCACTGTCGGTCAAGAAATCAAGAAATCTTCCCGTTCCTTCACATTTTGCCATGGGAATTAGGAAGTGGGGGATCCGTGAAATGATAAATGTGCTAAAACTAGGATTCGAAACGGGAGACAGAAGGAACGAGCACTGGTGAAAGGTGTTTGTTAGTCGTGGAATTTCTCGAGGATGAGCCTCCTTTCGTGCACCTGTCTTCTAATACTTGTACTTCAAGTAAGATATTTTCACGGATAGGAGCATTTTGTAAGCTAATAAATTGACATTTGCGTTCATAATTGAATGTCAAGGTGAGCTCGAAATGCTACGTCGCCTCGAAGTCATCGAATGCCCGAAATCGTCTCAATCCTCCATTCACTGCCACATCCCATGCCCAGTGCGCATTGACATGTGACTGTGTGACCTACTATGCTCCCAAAAGAGATTCGAAGTCAGCTCGATAACCTGTTTTGTCGTTATTTTCGAAAATATTTGCAGTCCCTGCTTGGAAATTTCTCCTCTACCTGAATCAGAGGGAAGCTGTGCGGCATATACTTTCGATCATGCCTCAAACACGTGCAGTCTACTTGGAGATTTGAAAGCGTTCCAGTGCTCCGCACCAATGATCCGTTCATGAATGTGATTGTACATGCTACGTTAGTAGAGCAAGAATTTATCACCCCATGCAAACGTATATGCAATGTCAATATGATTATACGCAAATTGCAATATTTCAGAACGTATACATAACATCCAGTTGCGGGCTTGATTCGACAAGTGAGTTGTTTTTTTAATGAAAAAAATGTTAAAATACTGCAAATTGTCTTTCGTATTTCCTTAGATCTCTGTAAAAGATACATTTTACGCTTCAGACATACTGTGTGGACCGACCACGATTGGTACAGATGTTTTATGTGGACAAACTGGATACACGTGTCCCGATGGGTACGTAGTGAGTTGTTCTCTAGTCTGGTCTTCCGATACTATTTCTCGTCGCTCCATAGAGTGTGTGAAACAATGCGGTGACCCGAATTACAAAGTTCAGAAGTATGTGTTTGGCTACGTCCATGTGTGTGTTTGGCTACGTCCTTACAAATACCATTGGACCTTGTTTTAAGGCGTATATGGCGCATTTACCGACTATGGAAAGCTGATGTGTATTGGTGGTATCAAAGTAAGTCTTCGAACAACTGGATGGACTCTTCGCACTGATAAACTGACCACCGGCTCCTTTCCGCCTGAACGCGTACAGAATATATCCTGCTTTCCTGTCAGTACACTGTACGTAATTCCTATTTTTTGTTGCATGTTTAGGATTAAAACAAATGCTAAGCTTAAAGTCGAATCTTAAAAGCACAGCCTGCGTTGGCGGCAACATCCTGAATGAAAATGCGCTGTTGGTGGATGATTCAGTCAGATGTATGCCCGGTTATGAGTTGAAATCAACAGTTGTTGGTAAAGGCTCAACCGCCATTATCAAGGAATCTGAGCCAGTATGCACGGCTGCGGGATGGACTGTTGATGGTGCACCACCCGCAGATGTACTCTCCCAAGAGAAATGTATTTACTAGGTTGTGGCGCATATGCTCGAAAGGCAAACTCGAAAGATGTTCATCATGCCGTAACCACATCACAAATATTAGTTATACTTTTTGTCAATACGTTCGAATTGAGTATAATGGGGGATGTGAAAAGGGGTTTTGAAGCAGTACGCGCGAATATTAGTATGAGCACAATCGTTGTAAATTATTTGCAAGCGACCCGAGTGATTGGTCCCTTCAGTAGCGCGCCATTCACTGTCCAACCTGCATATTTAAAATTATTTGCATGTAAACGCAAATAAAATAACTATGATATTGTCGCATTACCAGCTTGTTTGCAAATCGGAAGTGAGTAGTACTCGCTGCCTGACGGGTAGATTCCATCATTGATGAACCACACATTGAACCCAGGCATGCATGCAAATGTATCATGGACCGGAATCGCGTTTGTAATGAGAGGCGTTTCGCTGGAGCACGTTGGGTAGCTGCAACAAATGTTCAAAATACATATTTTTATTTATTAAGTCATACTAATAAACATTTATTAAAACTTATTTTAAAATTGTGCGCGAAATATTGAAAAAAATATCTATATTTGAATTTGAGAAAAAACCTATGAGTTGGCGCGGCGAAGCAAGTGATATTCTCCGCTTCGGTCCACGTATTCCCTCTTTCGCTGTTTGCTTCCATTCTCCATGGAGATTGAGGCAATAATCGATGAATGCTGATGCCACCGAAATGTTCTTCTTTCTTCCAACCATTGATAACGGCATAAAGCTCAAAACAGTTGACATCAATTCCAAAAGGTGTGATGCGACGTACCACATATCCTTCGGGACAAGTGTAGCCACTTTCGTCGCATATCACGGTGCGGTCAAGTGTGGTTGATTCACACGGGACATCTGGAACCAGGACTAGGTCGGATGAGAACTTAGACGTCATGGCCATATATCAAAGGCGGCATGACGTCATAGTTCCCATCCGACCTAGTGTCATGAATACAACTCCTGGTAAATCTTGAGTAACAACCGAGTCGTTTTATAATACTAATTCCCGTCCCTTCAAAGCAAGTGTTAATATAATGTGATTTGTATTGGACGAGACTTACTGGTACCGTTTCGCGGACATTCTCCCGCCACGTAAACCATCTGAATCAACACTTTTAAAATAATTCTAATTAAGCAACGGAGGATATTTTAGGCAGTTCGCACAATCCCACAAAATCGTTATCTGATATTTTTGAAAACAAAACTGTGACCAACCATTTCGGAGGAGCACTGGAACGCACTCGTCTCTCCAAGGAGTCTGCATGTATTAGAGGTGTGATCGAATGAGTACGCTAGACAATTGCCAGACAAAATCGTCGGCTCAAACCTACAAAATAACATTATGCCTACAAAATAACATTATGTTTTGCCTACAAAATAACATTATGTTGTGCTGAAAGACTGATAACAAGCATGTACGATTCTAACAACTACAATCTAGTTCATTCGTTAAATTTTCCGAAAATAGTTCATCTCACTCTGGCGTAATGTAAGAGGGAAGGTCGCCTCTAGCGCAGCTGCATGCCTTTGCGCACTCGGATTGTATGGTGACCTAGAATGGTTGAGATAGCACCCCCCAATCTCGTCTTTTCAATTGCAAAATCTATTCGTTATGTAATTGAATGCTACCTTGAATGATTGTTGGAGAGCTGCTCGAGCTCGACCACTTCTTTCGGTGAAGTAGCATTGCGGGATACCCTGTATCTTTCATTGTGTGAGCACGCCACATTTCTGCCTAATAACTTTCTGCGTAGTATAGGTACGTGGCATAAATACATGCAATTATATATACATCTACCTGCAACAGTCCTGTGTTGAGGAGTAGTAGAAAGATAAACCACAATCTGCTCGGCATTGTGTAGATGAAAGGGGCTTGACCTGCGAAGCGCGCTACAGAGTATACCGCAGATAGCGAACTCACAAGATGGGAAATACTGCGCTGTATCTCTCCTTTGCTTCCTTTGTTGAGAGCTTCTCTGGTACATCCATTAGGGCATGCCAGTGTATCGTTGACGACAAAGTGCATATACACTCAGCATTGTAGCATTCGGGAGTTGGCAGTGGGAACGGAGTTTGCGGAAAGGGAAAAAAGATATCTTGGCTTACCCAAACATTGAAACAACGAGACGGCACGTGACTAGCCTATAACACCTATCCTCTCAATATTTGAAGTATATTTGAAGTATACTGCTGAGAATCATTCTATACTGGATTAGGAAGGGAAGGACGAGGAGGAAAAGGCGAATTGCAAATCAAAGCTACTATGATGCTACCCACATCACCCCTTTCAATATCAAATTGTATCCTCAATGTGGTTATCATTGTTTATAGACAATATTTTGGAATATATGAGTGACTATCTGAGAGAACTAACCTTGTGCCGTACAGCGAAAAATAAAGTGCTGATTTTAAGCTGTCTCTAGGGGTAACTTTTCGCGTAGAGTTCGAAAATCGACCTTAGAAAGCCGTATCTCTGACCCCTCATTTCCGGTGTCGCGCTGTATCTTGGTGGTCGGTTTTTGTTTCTTTTGAACGGCTCATCCAAACCCCATAAATGTATAGTAATTATGAAAGATCTCGACGAGATAAGCATTTTTAATGTTGGAAGTGTGGGTTAGCTCATCTGTGAAAAAAATAAAGGCCGTTTCAAATATAATTTTTGCCGTATTTTTGCCGCCCTGACAAAAATGTTTGGAGGTGACGTTTTTTCATCATGCGCATTAGAATCGTCATGAAAAAGTACCCCTAGGTCCAACTTTTCTCAAAAAAATTCGTTCCCCGGCGATGTTTCCTGAGGCTCGCAATATGCCGCAGTACAGATTCTCCGAAAATTCAAATCAACAACGTTCAACAGAAAAACACCACATTCACTCTCATTGAGTGTCATTGATGTTAATAGTTTATATTAAATATATTTTGAACATTTTGAGCATCTGAAATCGTATCTAAGTGGACATCAGCTTGATTGACGGTGGTTCAATTTGATTTTACCCTGTTGTACACTTTTTGCCTTTGTTTTGACAACGATATCTCAACAATAAAAGGTACTGCAGGTAGTATGTATTAAATATAATGCATATATGATATTATAATTAATACTAATTTGTTTCGGAACCATTCCTGTACATTTCAAGTATATAGTAGTTCGTAATTTACACATTCCAGATTTCTGCCACATTAATTCCTGCTCGAAGCAGGCTCAAACTTATTTTTTAAGCGCTCTAATGTGAAAATTCGTATTCTACGAGTGAAAATGTACCAAAAAATGTATAAAAAGTAAAATTTAAGCAACAATTTTTTTTCATATTTTTGCCCCTTGGGTAGTAGGGGGGGGTGAAAATGTCGAAATTATGGATACATATGAAATCATAATATCTTGGTGTATTTTCACTCGTAGAATCCGAATTTTCACATTAGAGCGCTTAAAAATTAAGTTTGAACCTGCTTCGTGCAGGAATTCATGAGGCAGAAACTCGGAATTCGTAAATTACGCGACACTATAAACTTGGAATGCATAGGCATGGTTCCGACACAAATTATTATTAATTATACTATCATATACGCATTATATTTAATATATGTTGCCTGCTGTACCTTTGATTGTTGAGATATCGTCATCAAAATAAAGGCAAAAAGTGTACAACATGGTAAAATCAAATTGAACCACTGTCAATCAAGCTGATGTCCACTTAGATACGATTTCAGATGCTCACAATGTTCAAAATATATTTAATATAACCTATTAACATCAATGACACTCAATGAGAGTGAATGTGGTGTTTTTCTGTTGAACGTTGTTGGTTTGAATTTTCGGAGAATCTGTACTGCGGCATATTGCGAGCCTCATGAAACATCGCCGGGGAACGAATTTTTTTGAGAAAAGTTCGCCCTAAGGGTACTTTTTCATGACGATTCTAATGCGCATGATGAAAAAACGTCACCTCCCAAAATTTTTGTCAGGACGGCAAAAAGACGTCAAAAAATATATTTGAAACGGCCTTAATTTTTTTCACAGATGAGCTAACCCACACTTCCAACATTAAAAATGCTTATCTCGATCTTTCATAATTACTATACATTTATGTGGTTTGGATGAGCCGTTCAAAAGAAACAAAAACCGACCACCAAGATACAGCGCGACACCGGAAATGAGGGGTCAGAGACACGGCTTTCTAAGGTCGATTTTCGAACTCTACGCGAAAAGTTACCCCTAGGGACAGCTTAAAATCAGCACTTTATTTTTCGCTGTACGGCATATAGGTGAAATTGCTCAGTTCTCTCAGATAGTCACTCATATGCTGTTACTAGCTACATCGATATTCATTCTCCAAATAAAAGGTCAACTAAAGATGTCAAGATTCAATGATAATAAAAAGGCTCAGAAGAATGGGTTTGTGGATGGGAATAAACAACACGAAGCAAGTACACGAACAAGCAATATATTTTAAAGGCATCAGGATACTCCCATACAATCAGATATGATTGCATGCAACTGCAGTAAGTTCTTCACTCAACAATACGTCATCCGCAGTCCACCCTGCAAAAAACAAATAAAGATACACAAAAAAATCACATAAACCCTTGTAAAACTACGACTAGCGTATACTAAACATATATGGATCAAAAATGACATAGTAAAACTATCAGAACCTCCTTCCATTGATTATTTTTAGTTGGAATGCGCGGAAGAAAATTGAGTTCACCGTTGATCGTGCAAATATGAGACGATGCGTATTCGCGGCCGTTCGGATAGTATCCCTCTCCGGCATAGGCAAACGTGAAACCGGGCAAGCATTCAAATTGATTTTCGAGTTGTCGCACGTTGTAGTAGACCGAATTGCACATAAAATATACTATGATGCTACCCACATCAAACATTTCATGTCACATTTTATCGTCAATGTGGTTACAATTGTTTATGGACAATCTTTGGGATGGGCATATGTCTGTTCCTAGGTTAATTCGACGTTCATTTGCCAAATAAAAGGCCATTAAGAGATTCGATAACCATACAAAGAGTCAGAAGAAGGGATGTGTGGATGGGAATGCACAACACTAACAAGCGAGAACTTGGCCAAGCAATTAGTTGTAATGATGGCATGCTATCCTCATGCAATCAGCTAGGTCTGCATGTGACTGCTGTGATGTCTTCATTCAACAGTGCATCATCCACAGTCCAGCCTGCAAACATATCAATTACATGTATACACATAGACCCTTACAAAACGACGGTTAGCTTAATCAGAATGAGAGCGTACTGCACGTATATAGGTAAAACACGAAACAGTAAAACAATCAGAACCTCCATCCATTGGTTATTTTAAGTGGAATGTGCGGAATGCGAGTGAATTCACCGTTGATTGTGCAAATAGGAGACGATGCGTGTTCGCGGCCGTTCGGCAAGTATCCCTCTCTGGCGTAGGCAAACGTGAAACCGGGCAAGCATTCGAATCGATTTTCGAGTTGTCGCACGTTGTAGTAGACCGGCGAGTCCTTCTGATTGCACGCCGGATACCTGAGAACCAGTGGTTGCATAGTGACCATTAATCAGATATTGTTGTATTTTTTACAAATAAGATATATTACCTGAACGGTTCTGCTGTCTGGCATGCAATGTTCTGAGCCTGATCCGAGAATATTTTAACTTGGACCAATCAGTCTATTCGCCAATCAGTATCAGGCAGATTTCTGCGTATGTTCTTGCCTCCAATTATGAATATTTTCGATATTTCCGACTCGAAGCTCGTCATATAAGGCTGAGAAGGATGCTTTCATAATGGTGAACAATAGTTCTGACTATATATCCATCTTTGCATGTGCAGCCACTATCCGAGCAAATTGCATTTGAATCGAGTGAAATCGAGTCGCATTGCGGATCTGAATCATGTGATGTGGCGTAATTTCTCTTGGAATTTTGACGGAAAAGACTTTTATTTGAATTCCCGCAATTGGGTATCTCCATTCTCCGTGGATCTAGAAACTTAACATTTGGAATATTAGATTCAGAGGGTCGAAAAACCTTATATTTCAAATTCCGAGTTTCTAGCTCCATGGAGAACGGAAATACCCAATTCCGGGAATTCAAATAACAGCCACTCATTAGAATATCCGAATATGCGATTGTTACCCTTTCCAATTAATCATCAGTAGAAAATTTAGGATATATACTCACTGGGGACATTCTGCGGACAATCGCGAAGTACGTAGGAATTCCACAAAACATATTTTTTTTCGAAATATTCCGTAATTTCAAAATGCACTCAAAACGAAAACTTCCCTTATCGACGGAACACAGGAATTCGACCAGGTTTCCAAGAAGTCGGTACATACTGGAGGAGAAATCGAAGGAGTAGGCTAGACAGGTGACTGGAACAAAAGGAAGGCCAATCGTTTTGCATTCCCTAAATCGCACATTCGAAACATTGCAAAGATATTTTAAGCTACTCTATTTCCTTGATGTTAGTCTCCGTCGCTTCTCCAGCGCAGCTGCATGCTAACGCACACTGGGATTGGCTGGTGACCTTGCAAAGAGAATATTTATTGAATGAATTCTGAGGCTTATGAGTAAGAATATGACGGTGACTTGGATGGGTGCATGGAGGGGGATGCGTGCTCGTGAATTTTTTTCGGCAAAGTAGCATTGTGGACGGTTATGTAATTAAACTCTAGCGAAAAATGGGTGATCAACTAGCATAATTTTGAATTTTGAGAGAGGATATGAATATAATTTTGGATATACATTCAATATACCTGAGCCCGCACCGCCCCAATTTCAAGAAGAAGGAGAAATATCAGACACAATTGACAGCTCATTGATATTTTCTGCGTGAAAGGAAGGACTCAAGCCACGAATACTGTAGAGTTCATCAGTTCCTTCCCATTCTTTGCGTGTCTTCTTTCCTTTTCTTCGGCAGTTTATCATGTACTGCTTAAGACTTCTCCCTGGAAATCCTTGACTACGTGGGAGTGCCTGAACACGTCTTCTCCCAGATTTCATGAAGAAGGCAAAGTGGACGAAACTAAAGGAGAAGGAAAAGCAGTTTGACCTACTAAACAAGGAATTCAGATTTTCATATATTCCTGATTCAATTAGATTCTCGAGTAAGCGGTGCCATAAAATGCAGGGAAACGCATTTATTGCATTAGTAAGTACAAAATATCTTCACATCGTGAAACCATCAATGATTATCTCGTAAAACATTGCCAGCTTTAAAGCAAACATTTGATATGCATAATATGCATTAAAGGAGGAGTAAAGGTAAGATTGAATTTTTGAAGCTCTGATTGCCACGGCTTAGATATCCTCAACAACAAGATGCTCCGAAATGTTCATACTGATCCCATTCCGAACGTAGTTATCACTAGTTGGCCGGGAGCCACATCAGGGAAAGAACATGAAAAGCTCAGGGAAGATGTGGTAATTCAAATTATTTATTTATTTTTTATTTAAATTAAAATAAGAAATCGTTTTCTAAATTTCATTAGCGTTTGAAACACACCGTGCTTTGATCTCTGAATCAGAATGGGCTTGATTCCATTTCATAGTCTTTGTGAAACATGAGTGAATTCGAACAGTATATTTGGATATGCTTCACGAAAATTTCAAGTGTTGAATTTGCATTTGGATTAATGAATACATCTCCTTTTCTACTTTTTTTATGTATTTAGTCCTCCTTCACAGTTTGGATTTCACGTGTACAACATGCGTCGGGAAACAAGCCCGAACTGCTACATTACGGCACACTCATTTGGGTAGTAAGATATAATTTTGCGAAACAAGCTCGGGTTTACCAATTGCACCATTGATAATTCCTAGAATGTGTGAAGGGGATACAGTGTTGCAAAATGCAATGCAACTCAAGCAAATCACAATGCTTATCTAAATATATAATTCGGTATCTTTATCCATTTTTTCGAACACGTTACATTATCGCACACTCGTTCGGGTAGTAATTGCTGACTCCGTCATTCCGTAGTCTCGACGGTATCGGATATCTCCGATTACCAACCGAGGCTGCAGCTTCAATGTCCGCTGCAGAATGGCCGTGATCGTGCAATGCGGATTGGCTAGCCCTCTCTCGGTCGTACAGGAACTCCGACATTTGATACAACACCTGCAACTTGGATGCTAGAGTTGCTCGGAAAGTAGCCTGATCATTGATATGATTTCGAAGTTTTTCGTTGTAACTGATAAAATATTTGGAAATGATTATTTCGCAGAATTACGTACCATGTTCCCATAGAATATCGAGAAGAACAGAAACATCCAGAAACAACCGTAAGCTAGTCCGCTGAGGACTGAAATCAATAATTTGCAATAGTTGCGGATAATATTGGTTAATGGTGATAGACTGTCCCAAGAACTTTGCGAAATTGCATAATAATTGCATAATCAATGCTCCAATATTTCGCTTCAAATTTGAGATATAAATTCATTACTCCATTCGTGTCCAGATGGATCGCGTATTTAGGCGACCTTCGAGAAATACTCACTTCAATACTCACTTCGAGTTCAAGAATCGATACCGCATCATTCTATACACTGTCTCGACCTTTTATCCGAGGCGCACTACCACTCACGTTCTGAGAAGGGAATTGGCGGGCCAGAGCGCGATCGAAATGGAACCGCTCGCCTTTAAACAATTTGATTGTTGTAGATAATTGCGAACCTGTTTCAACCTACCGCTACATTTGAGTATTCAAATACAATAACAAGACCCAGTTCAACTCACATCATTCGGCGGGCGTCGGGCATCAATTCCTATAATTTGCGCTTGGTTCTTTATTCATTTGTCCGAATTGCAGTGCCAAGTCAGGAATCTTCTCGGTTGCCCAGGGCCAATTATCTTACCTTCATCACGCCGTTTTCGATAATGCATCTGTACGATTCTCTTCCTTGTGATGGAGATGGTATCGGGCTCGAACTGCCGAATATCGCATCGTAAATCTGAAATCTACCTTTGATCAGAATTCCAATTCTCGTTATTTTTTGCCAACTGAAAATTCACATTCACAGATGCGCGAAAAAAGCACATTATCTTCCCATTGAATACTCGGAACATCCGTTAAAGCATTGCTTTTCCGTACACTTATTTGAATACAAACTAACCCCGTATTTGTGATCA
The DNA here is from genome assembly GCA_036245805.1 of Pristionchus mayeri. Lineage (NCBI taxonomy): Eukaryota > Metazoa > Nematoda > Chromadorea > Rhabditida > Neodiplogasteridae > Pristionchus > Pristionchus mayeri. Next base: position 13,499,220 of record BTRK01000006.1, read on the forward strand.
AAGAGAAGCGTGAAAATTACGAGACCTAGCGAGTAGATTGTCTGGAATGTTATTGCCATGTGCTATTATCCACATTTGAGCGTATAAATTGGGGAAAATGTTAAACGCACATCAATCACGACGAACGCAGTCAATGGCGATCTTCGTTGCATGAAAACTCCGACGAATCCAATGCAAATTAATGGAAATATGACGAGCTTGAATAGGTGAAAGTCCCGATAAAGGTCGAGCAAACTTCCGATTAGATAGATAACGAGGTAGTATCGCGAGCAGCTCTTAATAATTATAAATGTCGAAATCTAAATGAAAATATTAAGAAAATACATACGACAACATGTATGCCACATCCCGTCCGATACTTGAACGGAATGGCATTCATTCGATCCGAAGCCCATGGTGCGTAGATTTCCCTCCTACAAAATATATTGTTTACCAAACTTTTTCTTGCCATTGCACATTTTTTCACACAGCTTGAATACTATTTTTTGACAATCTGAACAAGAAAAACCTCCGATCTCGTCCGTTGCTTTCAAATAGGAAGGTGGTGAAGGTGTACGCGTTGGACGCTGGTCGAGAGTATTCGCTGTAGCGAATAGCCGGAAGGGCCATTGATAATGTAACTGAAATGAGCAAGTTAATGCAAGGCCTAGCAGAAATGTATAATAACAGAGAAGGTGGGTAAAATAGAACAACTACTAGTGAGAAATGTTTAGGTGATACTATGAAAAGCTACTATAAATATGCAAATTGATGCAAGGCCTTTCGAAATGGAGGAATAACGGAGTGGAAATGAGGTCTGGTCTGAAGAAGAGAAAGAGGAGAAGGGTGGCTGAGTAAAAATAGGGCGAGACTACGAAATAGACACATCCGTGCGTCACGGGCCAGAAAAATAGGCAGTCCTGAGGCGGGAGAGAGAAAGAGCGCGCGCTTGTGACGTCACTACTGGGTTTTATCCACTGGCCTGCGAAAAAGAGAGTGAGTCATCAGAATGGCTTGAGGGGCTAGAAATATTGGGGGGGGAGGTAATCGCGAGAGTGATGAGAATCGAAGAGGTACAGGGGGGCAAGATGAATCAGTTCATATTGGGGTGTCCGGAAAGTTCGTATAATTTTTTGTTTTTATTTTTTATTCAATGCTTTACAATTCTCAGTGACCAATGTATGCCCCTTCTTTCTCACTACCTCCCTCCAGCAATTGGGCAGGGTCTCGATTCCTCTCTTCCAGAATGCGGGTTTCTTCGAGACCGCCCAGTTCACGAAAGCCCTCACAACTTCATCTCGATTCTTGAACTTCTTTCCTTTGCAGAAGTCAGAGAGAGAGCGGAAGCAGTGGTAGTCGCATGGGGAGAGATCCGGGGAATACGGTGGATGGGGAATCCTCTCGATCTTCAGCTCGTCCATTTTCTTCTGGGTCATCTTCGCTCGATGTGGGCGAGCATTGTCCATCAGAAGTAGAATTTTGCCCTGGTTCAAGATTCTGGGAGGGACTCTGATCGCTTCTTCCAGTTGTTCAGAGAAGAGGTCGGCATTGATGGCGGTTCCAGTAGGAAGGATCTCTTATTAGATCGGAACAAGTAATGATAGAAAGAATCAGTGAATTTCCTCATTTTCTTCAAGGGAACGGGTTTGTGCTTCGCATCGGTGTCGAAACACTGTTGTCTCTTCGCTGGGTTATTATACATGATTCACTCCTCGCACATGTCTATTATGGAATCTGTCCATCGAAGATCCGATCTACGATGGAGCGATTTCCGACAGTAATTCAACACAACTGTATCAAAATATCGGCTATACTTCACCACTTCAACAAGTGTAGAAACTACGAGACTGATCCAACCCACATCCCACTTAACGTCAGAGTGACGCAATACATTGTTGACAAACAGATTGCGCAATCACTGCATTTGATCGCGAACTGACTTTTTTCCGAAGCATTATACGAACTTTCCGGACACCCCAATACTAAGGGTGGTAAAAAAAATCGTATCTCCGGCACGAGAGATAGTAAATAATGTTGGAGGCGTTTCTAGCGAAACGATCCCTGTTCACATAAATGGAGAGATCGCAGAGCGAAGCGAAAATTGCGCATGGATATGAGGTTTGCATTTTAAGTAGGTTCATTATTGCAAATTCGTCCTGAACACATTAACTCCATGATCATTGTGGCCGGTTAATACAAATACAATTTATCACACGAATGAGGAATGCTAAATTACGGAACACAATATCGCATATATGTCATCATTGTTGCTTATATCAATAAGCAGTTGAATATGCCAAGGAACTTAAATCAATGCTCAAAAATAATCGATATCTTGCAACTCTTGTAACGGTGGTAAAGACAGCACTACGAGAAGATCAATAGATCTCTGAGAGAAATTCAACTTCAGAGCTAGCAAAGACGGACTGTCTTGGACGTGGCTCCGTCGACGAAGCGTCTGCCTGGCTTGCCAACCTACAAATACGAATATCATCAGATTGAAAACTGTCCACCTAAAATAAACGCCCACCTGAGTCCTGCACATGGGGCAGCTGCGACGCTTCTCCAACCATTTATCAGCGCACGCCTCGCAGAAGATGTGAGTGCAGTCCAGCTGCAAAATGCCAATTGCATTGTATATTTGTATGCATTTTCGAGTTCCTCTTATTGTCGAGTTGATTGTGATGACAAATTGGCGCGTCACGCTGCTAGAGCTTCGTCTTGCCGCTGAGAGCACACACGAAATGAAGAAGGTGCACACCGACTTGGCACTAAACACTAATGTATGCTACCTTGACGGGGCACTTCAAGCCTTCGAGACAGATGCCGCACTTGTCGTGCTTCGCGATCTCCTTCCGTGTAGGTGCAACGCCGTACGAGGTGTTGTGGAGGAGGGAGACGGCGGACTTGTAAACGCTCCTCCCGAACTTCATCATTTCCTTTACCTAGAGATGAACTACTCAGACAAATTTGTTAGTGTTTTTTTCCAAATATATGTATATTTGACGCTAATTAGTGCGCAACATAGTGCGTAACAATTGTATTTGTAAAAAAAAGCGCGAACCTTGATGATGGTGTAGACGAGGGCGAAGAGCGTATTCCCCAGGCCCCTTCCCTTTAGATACGATAGCGTCGAGGTTGACTCAGTCGTGGTGATGGTGGTGCTGGACCCGAACAGGTACCTGGACGGGAGAAGTGCAATGGACCACCCAGATAACTGACCACTCAGAATTAGATTCGATTTTTTTTGAACTTTCGGATATCGATCTCGCTAAAAGTAAATGAGTTCAAGAGTGAGAATGTACGCTGGTCAAGCCGAGATGGAATAAGATACTTCGATCGTCTTATTCCGTCCTGTTTTGAGGATCAATAGCGTACTCACACTATCCACCAGGGCGCTGGGAGTATGCACCGGAAGGCGAGCGAGATGTACTCGATGAACTGATGCAATCTCTCCCGTCGCTTGAGAGACATCTTGCGCTCCGGAAAAGATACCACCTAAAAAGTTTCATTTAAAAAAAATACCTGTCTTTTGCTTTGTGATCAAGTAAAATAATAATAAACACGGGAATTACAAACAAACGCGTTTTTTTCGCCTTACCACTGCTTTGGATAGAATGGAGATGTGTTTGATTGCGAGATCGTTCATTACGATGTAGAAAAAAGTGACCAGGCATGTCGAATATCTAAATATGATATTTGATTTGTAACCACAATTGTTTATTTGCACATTGATTGGTGGTGACGAAACAGAAACCGACAAAACAGAAACAAATCACATCTCCTTCGGGGAGTTGCTACATTGGCACAAGTATCCGCTCTACTACACCACTCTGTTACACAGCTCCTATATTCAGGAGATTATCAGTTTCGGAGCCCACCTATGTATGGGAAGGTCATGGTCCAAAATTGAGTATTTGGGTGGAAAGTCATGGTTTGATAAACTACAAATATTGTAACCAATAAATATCCAGGTACTCCAGTAACCACTGTATCTCGGTATTTGGTATTTATCTAACCACGATTTCCCACCCAAATACTCAATTTTGGATCATGTTCTCACCATACATAAGTGGGCTCCGAAGCTCACAATCACTTCGACATATGATCTAAGCACGGTGGTTTAGTAGAACGCACACTTGTAACACTAGAACATATCCCCACTTCCTACGTAGTCCCGAAGGATATGCGATTTGGTTTATGTTTTGTCACCCACCCCCCAATATTATTGTGGGCGTAAAACAACAATCAATTAAAAGTAACTTTACGAGGTCCTATATTTTGTTACAAGTCACGGTTTTATGCCGATAACATGAAAGTCTTACGGTTGGAATTGGAGAATAATGGAGTAGAGGACAATCGTGAGATCGGTGAGTAAGTAATGCAGGGCGAGGTAGTGAAATACGATTGCACAGGCAGTCATAACGAGGTAGCCACGATGTGTGGATGAAACTTGGGTCGACCTCACACTCTTAAATCAAGTAGGTTGTCAACATCAAACAATCAAGGTTCTTTATCCCGATTAAGTCTTTGAATTGCCCATTCACAAATCCTAGGTAATGTGAATACGATGTATGAAAATGCATAATGTACTCGCCCTGTCGCCGATTACGAACACTGCATATCCAATGATGATTGATAACAGCTCCGACGACATTACATACATCAACTTGAACATGAGAAGTAGCACCAATGGCGCATATTTCGCATACTTCCATACCTTGAATTTATTTATTATTAAGTCTGCTATTAATTCATACGATGAAACAATTCATGATCGATTGCTAAATTGTACGAACCTGGTTAGCATTTCTGGTCAGTCTAAGGGAGAAATTGAAGAGATTTAAATAGTATGAGAAGCCGATTTGGATGCGAAATCTATTTAGCCAGCACCCGAATTGTAGTCCTCGCCGCTGTAATGTCAAATATTGTTGTCGCACAGTTAAAAGCAAAGGCAACACATAGTCCACATAGTCTTGTCTTAAAACGCTGTCTCTGTAAGAACGTCAGATCTAGGTGGGGGAGTGGAACAATCTTTCAAAATCATCGCAACAAGCTCATACTTGGTGGGTAGACTCATTACGGGTCCAATAAACATTTCCCAAAATCTTGATTTACCATTATCTATTTTTTCGAAAATTTTTATTTTTGATTTTAGACCTGCATCTCATATACCATTCGAAAGAGCATGAACAGTTGTGTCAGAAGCCATGTTTTCAGATTCATTGGCCCTACTACATTCGAAAAATTAAAGAAAAACTGAAAATTTTCCGAGTTTTTGAATTTCATAAAAATTATACACCACGTTAACACTACTGGGACATCCCGAATTTTTGATGTTTGGTGTGAAATCTCCCAGGGAATTCAGATAAAAATATGCCGAAATGTAGAATTAGTGTTTGCATGCACTTATCTTTGAAAAACTAGCACGCAATAACCGAGGCAGGTTCGAATCCGCTCTGCTGAATGAACTTTTTGCTGAGCATTTCAGAGTAAAAACATTGTCGAAATTCGTTAAAACATCATAATTCAAGCATAGAAACACATATAGACAAAAATAGGCAAACAATGATCATCAAAAAGTTCGTGCAATCGAGCGGATTCGAACCTGCGTCGGTTATTGTGTGATCGCTTATCGAGGATAAGTGCATGTTCACACTAATTCTACATTTCGGCATATTTTTATATGAATTCCCTATGAAATTTCACGCCAAATATCAAAAATTTAGGATGTCCCAGTAGTGTTAACATGGTGTTTAATTTTTATGAAATTCAAAAACTCGGAAAATTTTCAGTTTTTCTTCAATTTGTCGAATGCATTATTGTCAAGTAATCTGAAAACATGGATTCTGATACAACTTTTCATGCTCTTTCGAATGGTATATGAGATGCAGGCTTAAAATCAAAAATAAATTTTTTCGAAAAAATCGATAATGGTAGATCAAGATTTTGGGAAATGTTTATTGGACCCCTAATGACTCTACCCACCAAGTATGAGATACTAGCGATGATTTTGAAAGATTGTGCCACTCCCTCCGACGTTCTTAGGGAGACAGCGTTTTTTTTAAAAAGCATCTATATTGCCTGCCGAGTAGAGTTAGAGAAACGATACATTGGTCTGTTCATTCTACACACTCTCTAGACCTCTCGAGTGGTCAGGGTGTGCATACATTAAATAAGTCGAAGTATCGTCTCTCGAACTCTGCTGCAGGTATAGCAGTTCTCAATAGGATCGGGCACGTTTCAATACGGATCTAGTCGATACCTGGGCACTTATTGGATACTTGGCCCACCTCTACCTTTCTATCTCAAAGGGATTGTGCGACCGAAACTCGGGGAATGATACCTATAGCTGAGTGAGGTGGAGGGGAGGGGGTGGGTGGGCCAATTATCCAAGAAGTACCGATACCTGTTCAGGAATTTGCGCGTATTCGTAGTCGCTGTCGCTCGAATCCATCATCTCGTCAGGCTAAAAATAATCGGTATCATCATCAGCTTTCGAAGGGTTCTACGAGCAACTAAACAATCATTTCCAGAGATATTTATCGGACTCTCATTTGGAATATTGTTCGCTACGATATCTTCAAGAAGCCGAATAAACCTTTAAAAAATGGATATATATTTCACTGTGTTGAATTTCATCGATTATGTCCTTTCCAGTAGTTGATAATCAACAACAATAGTTCCAACGAAATAGTTGATACCTCATAATCTGATTCCGTGTATTCACTTTCATTCGAGTCCGTCGTCTCGTAACTCTAAAAACAGCTCAAATCACAAGTTTCATTTATAATTCTACGCAAAATTGCCTTTAGCAAAACACAACAAAAATCAACAACAACATCCGAATTTCAATACTGATCCAAATAAATTGTACCTCATCATCCGTGTCCTCGTATTCGCTCTCATTCGAGTCAGTCATTTCGTCATTCTAAAAACTATTCAAAATAGATTTTTAACTTAAAAGTATACGTTAGTTTTTCGTTTGAGCACAGGTTTGTATATTCACGCTCACGTATACGTATAATTCCACCTCACTATCTTGACCCCCTCCCTCACACAACTGGTCGCTAAGGAGCGACGTACCTTCCATCAATATCTTCAACTAATTTACCGTATCTGCAGTACACTAATGCATGGAAACAAATATTTGTGTATGTGAACGATTCAAGTGAATATACCTCATCGTGATCACTCTGAGCTGAGCCTGACGCCTTCTTTATTACTGGCTCCACCGTCAACCCAGCCGCACCGATGTAGTTTCTGAGTAAAGATATATTGTTGCTTGCTCATGTAGAGCTTGACTGTCTTATATTGGGGTGTCCGGAAAGTTTGTTCATTTTTCTTATTCACTTATTTCAACAACAATTAAGCTTTATTAGTAATGTATACATATCCCTCACATTGCCACTAACTCACTCTATCGAGTGGACATAATCATGAATCCACTGTTTCAGAAAGCAAAATACTTCAATAGACTAAATTCTGATAATTCTCGCCCCACATCACCTCGATTATTGAATTTCACTGCTTTGCATTGTTTAGAGAAAGTGCGGAAAAAGTTGTGATCGCATGGCTAGGTATCCTGAGTTTACGATAAGAAAAATCTCGATATACGTTTCAGCCATTGTAATCCGTGCCAAATTCGCGAGATAGGGACTCATACTGTCAATCAGAAAAATTGGGTTTCCCTCGCACAAGAGTCTGAGAGGAGTTCTAATGGCGACCTCTTCGTGATGGTTAGAGCATATGACGGCAGTAATGATAGTGCCATGAGGGATAATATTCTAGCATATCCAACCAAACACGAATATAAAGAAGTCGCGTGTTTCCAACTTTCCGATATATTCCTTATTTGAAACGGGCTTGTGCTTTTTATCCGCATCAAAATACAGACGTCTCTTCGCAGTGGTAATGTACGTGATCCAATGCTTACCCATGGCGATGATGGAAATGATCCAACAAAAGTTCGATCTACGGTAGAGCAATTCCCTACATGCATGTATCAAAACTGCTCAAAAATCATGGCGATCCTCGATCACTTTAACACGCCTAGAAACTAGGAGACTTATCCAATCCATTTACCATTCAATGTCAGTATACTTCCACATATTATGTATACACTGTACTATGTATCAGGAGCATTGGTCCTCGCAATACCTTTTTAAGATGAGATGAACGAACTTTCCGGACACCCCAATACATGTGGCGAAAAAAATTTAAAAATGAGGAGAGCCGATCAGGGAAAAAAGTTCATATCACAATTCTTACCTGTCTCCGTCTGGTCTTCTAAGAAGCGATATCGAGGAAGGGGCACTCATGACATACACAGGTAGCTTTCTCCTCGACACCCGGGTAGAGAAAATATGCAAACACTACAAGAATAAGAAATATACAATAAGGTGAGTTGAAAGGAGGAATCCGACATATGTAATACGGACCTGAATAGGCAATAGCGAAACTTGGGTGTATCAATGAGTGGGAAGAGTGCCAAGGCTGAATGATAGGAGTCTACGACATCTGTATCCTAGAATTCGGAAAGAATTGCTCAAAGTACAGTGTTGTAAGAAACATCGATTAACGGGGGATATCTATCACCTAGGCTGGCAGCTATTATGAACAGAACGATAATTAGGTGCTATTGGCGAAGGTCAATTATGATCTACAGTGTCAGTACTCCATCACGATAGCTAAATCAATGGTTATGAGGAAACTATGAGGCCCACTCAAGTGAAAGCCTGGACGGGAGGCTGAAGAAGACGACTGAAAGTAATGATAGGGGATTGGAGGACTTGTGCAAGTTGCCGAATCCGAACTCTCTAAAACTGAGTGGGGGTGAATTTATGCATGATTAGATCTAATTACTCGATGCGTAAAAATGGCTAGGGATTAAAAAATGGCTGGAGCTTGTGTCTCTGCATTTTTAGGGCGGGACCCATTTTTATAAAGATATATGGCTCCGCCCATGCGGTGCGTGTGCGAAGCGGTTTGGACCGCCCACAATGTTCGGAGAAGTGAGGAAGGTCACGGCAATGGACGACACATTGACACTATTGCGGCAGCCTCTCCCTCGCGAATCTTCCGACCCCTCCCAGGCGGGTGATTAACCACCGGTGGTGAGATAATGGCAAAACAAAAGGTATGGTGCGGTGCGCAACCATTTCTAAGCGCTACGGACTCATTGCGCGAGGCTGATGGATTAGTGTGATCGGATTAGTGGATGCTAAAGACACGCCTGGGAAGATTGCGAGCGCAATTGACAGTCGCCGCAATCCGTGATGAATTAGTGTGAACGGGTAAAGAAATACTAATCTGTGCCGACCGAAAGCGTACGGTAGTCTTTCAAAAGCGATGATAGTTGGGAAATAGAGCCTGTTAACTCAGTGGCTTTAGCACTTGGTATGTGAAAGGGGGGAAATCCGTACTTATAGATTAGCAAAGAAAGGCAAGACGTCGATGCATGTCTCAGTTGTGAGAACATGATCAAGAAAGTCTCGGAAGGAGGCCGGACACGGACAATTGGGCTTATTCGTGCCCACTTCTCTAAACGTCGAAATATACGTGGCACAAATCATATTATGTATGCACCCGAGATGGAGCGGCAAATCTTTTGAGAATAGGAATGGAAGAGGAACGTGAGGCCGATAGGCAGAGAGTCGATGGGGAATCGCCTGCTCCACAATGTGAGATAATCTCCTGAATCAGTTTTATACAATCCCACATTTGTTTCTCAGGGCTCTCTCAGGACCTTCTAGAAATGTCTTCGCCATGTGAAATATGCGTGCACGGTCCACAGAATAGCAGAGTTTGAAAGGTCTTTCTCTCGTCTATTATCTCTAGATGTTTCGTGTTATCGGGGATGCAGATAGGGAACTAGACACAATTTGCCTGTCGAGAGTGTGCCGAATGACGACCAGAGTGTCGTTTCTCGAAATTTAACAAATATTGGACGGTGCCGAAATAACGTAAAGAATATGTCTCGATAATTATTAGAAACTAGTTTTGAGATTTAAAGGTCGTGAGTTCGAACTGTGGTTGATGCAAGACATTTTATCCAGGTTTTAAAATCCTTTATTGAATTGTTGAATCATTTACAAATCCTGATCGAACTACTTGGTATTTGTACCGTTGGCAAGTGAAAAGCTGGAAATTATGGCATGATCTAAGGAAGGATCCTCATCAAGATATATTAAGCAGATACTAGAGTATGGTATGCAATGTTATCTTCATTTCCCACCACTCGACCGGTCGAGAGAGAGTGGGGAATGAAGAGACCATTATCCGAATAGCGCACTCGACTAGATACAAGCAATGTGGTTGAACAAGTTTACTGCAAGTTCCTACACCAGTAAAATTTTGAACCTACTACTTGTAAAGCTCACAGCTCACAGTATGGATGTAACGCCGACCCCCAAAGCAGATAAACCACAATTTCATTATGGGTACCATGGCACCGGGTCGGTCGGTCTGGTACCTATCTTTGAACACGTGTATCTTTCTTCTGGAGCGTTTTAGAGAGAAATCCTCTGAGGATGCCCCCCAGTTATTTCCTACGCTCTATCCAACTGTACAAACCAGATCTTATAATTTTACTCCGAAGAACGCTGCATTCAAAGGCACTTTTCTAAATAGTATAGGTAAAGATTCCGTTAAGCTTTGAACGATGAATAGAGCTCGTTATACTCTTTAAAATGAGTGGCTTGCGGTTTAAATATCTTACGACTGGGGTGAGTTATGCCCCTCAAAGTGTTAGAGATGATTTGAAGTCCATGTAATTCATTATTTCCACCGCGCTGTTATTTGCTAGAAGTGTGGAATGAAAATGAGAGATAATTTAAATGAGTTTCACGTAATCCCGGTGAAACTCATTTCAATTCCGCATCCTCCCTCTCAAATTTCCATTCCACACTTCTCGCAAATAACAACGCGGTGGAAATAAGGAATTAAATGGACTTCAAATCATCTCTAACACTTTGAGGGGCACAACTCACCCCAGTCGTAAGATATTTTAACTGCAAGCCACTCATTTTAAAGAGCACGAATAGCTCTATTCATTGTTCAAAGCTTAACGGAATCTTTGCCTATATTTTTTTAGAAAAGTGCATTTGAATGTAACGTTGTTCAGAGTCAAAATTATAAGATCTGGTTTGTACAGTTCGATAGAGCGTGGGAAATAAGTGGGGGTCATCCTCGGAGGATTTATCTCTAAAACGAACCAGAAGAAAGATAAAGGCGTTCTAAGACAGGTACCTTAACGACCGACCCGGTGCCATGGAGCCCAGAATGAAGTTGTGTTTTTTCTGCTTTGGGGGTCGACGTTGCATCCCTAGAGCACCCTAAATCCATGATAATCCCAACTCTGACTTTTGCTCCCATTCCCATTTTTTTCGCTTGGTGAACCTAATATTATCTAAAGTATTTTTTTGGATCTTCAGAAGCAAATATTGGACTTTTTAAAAATTGATTCTGGACAGCCTGGGCCTTAGCACCCTTGGGGACCTTTAGTTGCAATTGTGAGCTGTAGCGAAGGATTGTTGGTCTTCCCTATTTGCCTGTCTATTAGTACGGCTCCCTTTGTTTATTTAAGATAACAATTGGATTGCACCCATCATTTGTCATTTTACTCGTTTCTGAATGATTCTGGTACATTCTCGAGGAAAAAAAGGTTGTGATAGATCAGAGTCCCCTTCCCGGAGCCGTTCACATTAATCCATCCCATCTCCTATCAATTGTGCGCGCGATCTTCCCAGGGTTGTCCGTAGCCTTTCAAGCGATTGCGCACCGCCCTTATTGCTATTAATCACGTGGCTAATCCACCTCCTCAGCGGGTTCCGAATGGACGCGAGCGAGAGACTGTCGATCTCATGCATGCAACAGTGTCGGTGGATCCGTGAAATGCATCCCTTCTACGATCATTGTGGGCGGTCCAGACCGCTTCGCACACGCGTCGCGGCGCATGGGCGGATCTATAGGGTCCCGCATTCAGAGACGCAGTGTCCGTCCTATTATTTCCCTGTCTCTTGCTCCCAGGCCGGTTCCTCCATTAAAGTTCCTCCATTATTCGCCCCTTACTGTGCATTTTCGTTCGTACCACCCAGCCCAATCTGATGCGGTATCAGTACAGGGTGTCCAAAAAGTATTGTTACACTTTTGAAACGCGAATTTTTTTAACATGTAGGTCGAGTTGTCAAAACCTGTAATAACACGTTTGAGCCCACCCTTCGGTGCGTTGAGGGAACCTACTAATTAGTTTCCCATAGTCATGGTTCGTCCAAATCGCTATCGTCAAACTATTATCAACCTTTGGACCCTCGGCGACCCCCCAGATTCCATCAGGAGGAAGCTTCGTATTTCCCGAATGACAGTCTATCGCACCATCTCCCGTTTCAAGCAGTTGGGCACTGCGAAGGACCGTCCAAGATCAGGAAGACCCAAGACCGCTCTCACTCAGAAGAACAGGAGAATCGTGGAGAAGAGAGTGAATCGCAATGCCAAACGATCCATCAGGAAGGTGGCTGAGGATCTCAAGATCTCCAAAGGATCCGTGTGTGCCATCGTTCATTCTCTTCTCAAGTCCTACCCCTACAAGATGAGAAAGGGCCATGGCCTCACTGATGTCCACAAGCAGAAGCGCCTGGAGAGATGCAAGCCGCTCCTTCAGCGGGCCGATCGTGGGGAGCACTTGACTACCGTTTACTCTGACGAGAAGCTGTTCTCAGTCGAGGAGGTCTACAACAGTCAGAACACCAGGATCATCGCCAAGTCTCCTCAGCAAGCTGACGCCAGAGGTAGAACCATCTCTCGCATTGCCCACCCCCAGGCACTGATGGTTTGGGCTGGTGTGTGCTCGACGGGCAAGACTCCTCTCGTGTTCGTGGATCCCGGGGTCAAGATCAACAAGGAGTACTACACCAGGGCAATTCTCCAGAAGGCCCTTCTCCCCTGGTCCCGCTCCCACTTCAAAGGGGCTCGCTGGACCTTCCAACAGGATTCAGCGCCTGCTCACTCGGCAAAAGTGACGCAGGCATGGTGTCGCGCCCATCTGCCCGACTTCATCTCGAGTGAGGAATGGCCCTCGAACTCCCCCGATCTCAACCCTCTGGACTTCAGCATTTGGTCAGTGTTGGAGAAGGAGGCCTGCTCTACTCGCCACAAGAACCGCGATTCCCTCAAGGCAGCCCTTCTCAAGGCATGGGAGAAGATCGACGTCCCTTACCTGCGGGCCGTCATCGACTCGGTCCCTCGTCGTCTCAGAGAGGTCATCGCGTCCAATGGAGGCCAGATCGAGTGATCGTGCATTGTTATGTTCATATGGTCACTGATAAATACTGTGCCCCGTTTGAGTTGTCTATGTTGCTTTTAAAGAAAGATACATGGTTTTATCCGTGTAACAATACTTTTTGGACACCCTGTAGGTATCTTTGTTTTATCGTAGGATTGCAATATCGACTTCGAGATTCGTACCCTCTCGCGGTCCTCCCCCCCATCGAACTTCTGCACTAGCGAAAGGTCAGCAATACCTTTTTTTTCAATCGAACATCGCACTTTCCTTGCCTGTGGGTTCGAACTTCGCATTCCTGTGAAATCTCGCTTGTCTCGCGTCCATTCCTTTCCCCTCTGCCTCCTCTTTCCATCTAGCCATCTGGCACGTAGCATAGTACATGTGTCAGCCTAGGTAATCTCTTAGCAGCCCCTCCCCCATTTTTCTCACAAATCGGCATTTATTGGTATATCCACTTTACTTTAATTGCGTATTGTTTTTTAAAAATAAATTCTTTCTTTTTTAAAAATAAATTCTGAGAAACAACAATGATATCAGGTTGGTGCAAAAGTTTCTTTACAAAATCACTTTCGGAGTTTTCGTGCTATATCTTGCTCCGATATTGAGCAATGTTGATGTGGTGTTTCCTATTATATTATTGGATGCATACCCTTCATAGCGCGCCTTAGTTCAATCCTGCTCGATCGGGTGTTCCGGCGGGGTAAGATGCCAAAGTCAAAACATTCAAACTTCCGGCGGATTATTTGATAGATTATTTCTCTAAATACTGTAGTAATTATACTACAATAACATCATTTTCGTAAAGAACATTTACTGAGAATTATTGTATGAGCAGCGCCAGATCATCCATGAGATAGCTTGCTAAGGGAGGGACGATTTTCGGAAACAGCAGTTCTTGAAATTAGCATAATTTGAACCATCGTGCTCTACAATTTTACTGGATGACCAATTAGTCCCATATAAGCTAAATCAAAAGAACCTATTATGATCATGCACGAAAATAAAAATGGTCACGATTCATTGTTCCTGTCAAGAGCAGCACTTTTGAATTGATGATTTCGAACTTTGATCGACGAAATCGACCTTTTCTTCCTCATACGTTTTTCGCTAGATTCCGAAAATACCATTTCAAGCTTTCAGTGGAAGCAACAACCGCTATTCATTAGTTTTACAAAAGACCTAAAGTGGGATGCCGTTCAATTAATATTTATGATAAATTTTTTCCGAATGCCCAAAAAACGCGAATTTTGCGAATTTTCGATTAGCACTACTTTGCCCGCGATCGAAGCGAGATTGATTCGATATGAGCTAATGCTTGTGGTACATCAATGTTGCCTGAAATAATACCTATGTAGTTTTTGGAACAGTTAAATCATTTACGAGAAAACTTCGAAAATACCTTGTAAAGAAACTTTTGCACCAACCTAATATAAGCGACTAGATGATAATATAATTCGGAATTTATCTTAATCAGAAGAAACTACATCGGTATGGAAGGCGAAGTAGCTCAACAAATAATCGAGGAGACAGTGGGCTCGAGCGATAGTGATGATGACGAAAGGGATCATGAGGTACCGAGTACATCGGAAACAAAATTCGCAATATTATTGTGTTCGATCCAGTTCTACTGATTGAATTGAGGGATACAGTGTTCTAAACAATTTGTATTCACTTCTAAAAGATCAAATTTTACGATTTAAAAAAATGCAAAATTTACACACATGGAAAGGTGGACATGAGAAATCAATACGTCTACGCTCTCCGAAAAGCAAATTAAAGTTATGGAAGATCTGTAAATTGTATATGGCTTTTATGGCAATGGTAATTTTTTTAGGATGAGCCCTACTTCGGGATGTACACGAGTGACAGTGATTACGCCCCGACTGATGATGAGGTATGTACTTGCCACGAATTAAAGCGTGCATAATTATTGTTTTGATACCCACTAATTAGGCTCGAAAACGGAAACCAATCTTAGAATTATTGTTAACAATACACCATTTGAACCGAAACACATGTGCTCTATTGCAGTTTCAAGCGCCATACCTGCACACCGGCCAACACGTCGGTCGGGCCGGCTATTTCGTTGGTGTCGAATATAGACATAATCGGAATCGCGTCTATCTCAGCGCCAAACAGACGAGAAAGGCCAACGAGGTTCGGAAAAGTGACCGAGGCTGTATCATATTAGAACTGGTCATTTTTAGAACTCTACAGATTCTGATGAAAATGTTCCAAATTCATCACAAAGAGTTGTAAAATGCGCAATTCTAAAATGATGTTGATTGGAGTACCCAAGAGTCTTCTACCCGCGGAATATCGGGCATTTAGTGATGTATTCGATGTAGTTGATGGTGGCCTGTGTGTGATCACACCAAGGTACTCTTCGATATCTGAGTAAGTGTTGCTGGTTGTATTTTCCACCGAGAACCTTTTTTTCAATATTTCGCAATAATTAAATACTTAAGAGATTCAACACTGTATTTTCTTCGCGCTCAGTCTGTTCGAGAATGCAAGATTGTGCTACTCGAAGAAAATTGGAACTCGAATGAATCCGGTATATCAAATTGGATATTTAAATTTTATTATTAGTGAACCCAATATTTCAGGAATAATCACTTTGATTTCTTCCGCAGACGCTCTGGTCAACCTCACTTTTAAAATTACCTGTGATATTCGTACTAACATCGCGGCTCTGCAGAGTCTTTGGCAGGTTCGAAATTGTGCATATCAGTCAAACACCACTCACAATGAACCTGTTGAAAATATGAGCTTTGTTGTAGAGAAAAATGGACAGGCTCTGTGATGGCACACATTTCTCCAGCACAATAAGCGTTCAAAATCAGGCCCTTCTATCAATCGTGCTCATTAAATTATCCAAGATATAACACATCAACCAAGAAATATTATCCATGTGCAGTACTCGAGTTGTAAATAGGCCCAATGGACCCCATTTTTTACAGCTTTCATGATTCTATGTACCTGATGTTGATCCACAGTGTTTCTTCAAATTTCCCTTTTCAAACATTTTTTGTGTACTTGACTTTGTGAGCGATGTATCAGGTTGTCTCAAAAGTTTCTGACTATTTTCATTTTTTCGTGTTTTCACCTCTCCTGTCTTTGGATGTTGACCGATTTACTTAAGGTCTTCTATCATATACAAGGGCTTAGACTCTCTATCCAGCGCACATTACCTCATGCCTAAAGAGCGCGTAAGATTCTCGCAATAACCTCTGAAATTCAACGAGATGGGCAAAGGGACTATCTTTTCAAAGGTTCAAAATGCTTCGGAAAATCGGGTGAAGTGCAAATTTAATGCACTACCGTGAAGTACTCCCAACAGGATATTAACGGGTCATATTTGATAGATGCACTGTTATATCAACTTATATAAGGAGCGCGGAAGCTGAAAACTACACTCGCTGGTAACTTATCTGAACAATTAGTCCTTGGACTATTCCTCATTCATCAAGCAGAATCAACAGGGCTATTCTTTTCGTGAATTCATCATCAGCAAAATGCGCCAAAAATAGACACATTTCCACCTTTGGCGAAAATAATTCCTTTCTCTCATATCACTCATCATCGTTTAGATTTCAATGTTTAATAGTATTACACTACCAAGACCCTAACTCATGCTACAAGGAAAATTGAAACATCCAATGGTGATGTGAGCAAACTTGAAAAATTAAATAGTCAGAAACTTTTGAGACAACCTAATACATAGTTTTAAGGAAACCGCATATTGCCTAAATACACAAATAACTATACAAGAATGGCATCTGCCACAGTGCATGTACCCGCTTATCCGTATCAGTAATTCCCTGCATGATTCCAAAATGCAATTGACGAATATTCGAAAACAGACGCAACATCGTGTAAACGCGTGTCATGAACGTTCCGTAAGTGTTATTCTGGTCTGACTCTATCCTGTGCTTCCCAATAACTATTTTTGTTTGGACAATTTGATGATCAATAAACAATTCATCAGCAGCCCAACAATGCACAACATAGAATTCATTTCTCTTTCGAATTTGCCGACTGATATAGTTAGCGCTTTCTTCAAGTATGGACTGGATTCGATCGACGAGATGCGTCTTGTGAGTGTACATGTAGAGTGTTCGTTTCATGTTTTGAGGGCAATGCGTTATATGCAGACGATCTGAGGTTTTTTTTTGGGTTGCATATCACACAAACATTAATTTCGTGTTAAAAAATTTCAAATACATTACTTCAGATCATCCCACGTTGGAACGCACTCGTCCCAGCCTACCTGGGTGATCGCGAAATACGTCCTCCATTTGAACGATTAGAATTGAGCCGTTCCACAACCTAACTGCTAACAACTAAAGACAACACTGGGCACTCGTTCTTGTTGAGTACTCCCAAATTGATTATTACTAGCAAATAAAGTAACCACTTTGGCCCAGAAAATTGGCGGTTGGCAGATTCGGTAATTGTCAGTGCACTAGCATCGGTACGGTGTACGTTCAGGATCGATGCCATTGGGCTCTGAGCGATCACTCCAAGAGCCTGATAGGCCGCATATTTGGTAGATGTTCAAGAGTTGAGAAGGTGTCCTCGAACAATGTTCTTCTCTCGGATTACCAGGCATTAGATTAAGTCTCGTTCGGCGTTTCTGTGCGTTAACTCACAGTTTCGTCTCTTGAATTTAGCACCATGGATGACGTGTGAGTTTGTGATAGAGTAATCGTAATTTATTAAAGATCATTCTTTCAGGAACACGCTACTTAACTTTATGCGAGCTCACTCTGTTCGGAGGCTTCTGCTCAGGTGCAGCAATGTTGAATGAACCTACAGTCTATGTAAGCATTTTTAATGATTATTTCGTAAGAAAGGAGTGCGATATTTCATAATAAACCTACCGAAGACGATCTAAAAACGCTCTTATGATATACCTTGAGTTCTCAGGACCTTATGTTTATTGTTGATGAGCATCGGTTGTTCCAGACCTCATCATGTTGCTATCGGCAATTGTACTTTTGGCTGACGTCAACGTTGAGGCTTTTGGGGAAGATGTCTTCGATAAGGCGCTGGATTGGAAGGTCTCATTATTGTTTCTAATGAATCAATTGTCATATCTTATATCCACTTACGTACAATTCAGGATAGAACGGCGAAACTAAGAGAGTGCAAATTCTCCTGCACGGTTCTCAACGATCGGAATACTGGCAAACTCCGACGTTTGCTAATCAAAGTGCGATCAGAAAAAGGACTCGACGATAAAAGGCAATTATAGATAATGTTCGTTCCCGTTAGGGTATCACATGTGATAGAACGAATTTTCCAAACTAGTATTGAATTGTTCAATATTTATTAAATTTTCATAAATGGTTGACACTGAATCTGCACGCCTTTTTAACACATACTCTGATCTAGATCACATGGATAAGAAATGTACTCGGAAGGGGTTTCCTCGCTAGAATAAACCCCAATAATCCCCAATTACTCCCAATATCCGTCATAATATTTAATTCGTACAATAATTCATAAATGTGACCAGTTTGATTCGCCGTTTCAACTAATCTACCGTAATACTTTTCCATTCGTTTGCTCGCGTGTCATGGCATCTTACCACGATTGTTAGCATACGGTACTCTGGAGCCTGTGCAATTCGTGTTTCAGTCACTTCTGGTCTCGGTCGTCGTAGAAGGATGTTGTTTTATTATGCTCTCTTTTTATAAATACTAATTATTATCTTTTCTCTCGTTCAAGGGTTTTGCAAGGGATTTCAAGTAGGATTATTCACGTAGTCGTAGTGTGCGTTTCTGCGTTAACCTTCTTGTTCTCCGTTCGGCATTTATCCTTGTTTACTTTCCATTTTACCTGGTATTCCTTTTTGTTGTCTTAGTGCACTGACTGTGGCAGCAGTGTGTTTCCGTAACTGTGGCAGTTACGTTCTAGTTGTGGCAACTAGGTGAGTCGTTGTGGCAACGACTGGCATTCCTTACTGAGTGGCTCAGTAAGGGGTGTGTCTTCTTGCACTGACTGTGGCAGCAGTGTGTTTCAGTAACTGTGGCAGTTACTCACTAGTTGTGGCAACTGGTTTAGTCGTTGTGGCAACGACTGGGCATTCCTTACTGAGTGGCTCAGTAAGGGGTGTGTTACTTGCGCTCTGTGCAGGCATTAGCTTCTCAACTCACGAGTAAGAAGGGACACCTAGAAACCGGGCATAGAGTACAGAAACTCTTAAACTCGTGAGGAAAACATAATATTATAAATCGTGTGTTGCTACTTTACCTCAAAATATATCTTCCCAACAACAGCAAGGACGCTAACATTTTATGTAAGTGCACCCAGTATATTTACTCGGCAGAAAATTTAAAAAAAAAACAGGTGTCTCAATTGAGAATACTATAGATATTCGCAAACTACACAACCAGGTTTCCTCTAATTCATCAGTCCATCGCTACCATTTCCGCCCAAGTAGTGCTTTATAGACATATTTATTTGCATGCATACACAATATGTCTCGATGCGGCACCATACCTTTCCCTTATCCCTCCTGATTTCGTTTGCGCGCCAAGAATATATTTGTTCAGATATTTATGTAAAACAATGCAATCAACTGCAATACTAATATTATCATCACATTATGTAGTTTCCACATGTCCTTCTCATAATTAGCTGCCTAATTACCATGAACAATCAATTCTGCAGTTTCCCAATATTTCGATGTCGGCTGCAGAATTCACGCTGGTCGATCTACCGTATGATATAGTTCGCATTATCGTCAAGTTTGCATTGGATTCAATCGATGAAATGCGACTTGTTAGTTCATTGGTATTGGATATTAACAACAACCAGCGCTGCAGATCTCGCCACAGTGGAATGCGCTAATCATTGCGTATCTTAGCGATCGCAAACGCCTTCCAGCACTCGAGCGATTCGAATTGGCCAGAGCGAAAGCGTCGCAGTTGACGACTGCAGGACCCAATAAATACTATTTTGGACCATCAAAGTAGCCATTACTAGCAGATATGGCAACTACTTCGGAGTGCCAAAGTGGCAAAATTCGCAAATTTGGGCTGAATCGGTAAGCAATTGTGCACATATGTATATATGCTGCGATATTTCAGAATCTTCGGAATTGGGGCGAGACTACTAATGATCTTCTTTCACGGATATTTGGTGGATGTTCTAGAGTAGAGAAGCTCTCTCTGAACACTGTTTTTCACGCGGACTTGCCTGCATTAGGAGACGCATTGGGTGACGTTATTGTGCGTCAGCTTACTGTCACTTCTCTTCGGTTTATCGATAGAGATGAAACGTGAGCTTTTTTCTTGAATTATTGAAGCAGTACGTTGTTCAGAAATGTACTTGTCCATTTTATCCGAAGTCACTCCACACGGCGGCTCCTTCTCAGATACAGCAATGATCGCTGGTCTGTCGGCGAATGTATGTAGCAGACCATTATTTGCAAATATCTGTGCCAGACTGTTGCATTAGACTATTTCAGACCTACCCACGTTCCTATCTGCTGCGGTGACTCTGGCTGATGTGAATATCGAAACATTTGATGAGGATGACAGATCATCTGCTGTAGTGCTAGCACATTGGCAGGTGATGTGCAATTTGTCTGATTTGTCAATTAGCCAATGCTAAAGTATGTGATATTCATTATATATTTAGACTAAAATAGATCGCTTAAGTAGAAAGGAAAATTTCGAATGCACTGTGTCGGTAGATCAGCTTGATCGCAGTACTAAGCGTATTCTCACTAAAATACGTGAAACACCAATGCAAAGTGTCGATTGACAGAAAAGACTTATATGACTACATCATCATCATCATATTTATCCTGACGTCAGGCACAATGGTCCTGCAGGAGGGTGACTTCAGTGTGGAGGGAATGGGGATCTTCGGTCTCAGAGCGTCGTTAGGTCAAGGGATGGGATCTTCTTTGGCTTCTCTGGTCAACTGTAGGGACGATCGTGACGGATCTCCGTTGAGCATCGAAGTAGATCATCCTGCCGCCGAACACCTGACTTGCGCCGGTTAGGAACTCACAACGCAGACAGCGGGGCTTTCTTGACGGTAGATCACTCGAGACGATGGGAATCCGTCCGTGCTCCTCCTCTTGAAGTGTACCAAGTAGGCGATACTCTCCGGGTTGCCCAAGCTGACGGGAGAGGATTCCCCAAACTAGGTCGGAAAAGAGCGGGGTCAGGGACGACCGCCCATCACGAGCGCTAGAATGGAGAATGGAGAATGGAGAATGGAGAATGGAGAATGGAGAATGGAGAATGGAGAATGGAGAATGGAGAATGGAGAATGGAGAATGGAGAATGGAGAATGGAGAATGGAGAATGGAGAATGGAGAATGGAGAATCTAAACTCAAATTTAAAATTATACAACAACTCTATTCGATTTATTACCAATTGTTGTTTTCAAATGTCCTATGTTGTTTTCAAATTTCCTTCTCATAATTACATTCCATATCAACAAGTAATTATGCAGTTACACAATATATCGATGTCTGGTAAATATTTCACGCTGATCGATCTACCTTATAATATACTGGGTGCGCCAAAATTACCGAAACTTTTGTTTTCAAACGATTCCCATATTTGGAATCGAACTTGAGGGTCATCGTTCATGGCAATGTTTGCCAGCCATATGGGAAATAGTGACATACTATTTACGTTTGATGGGGCCTTCATTTGCTCCGACACAGGTCTCGAATTTCTTCTGAGATCCACCTATCGATTCCCGCATGAAATTTTCATCGATTTCGTCCCTTGCTTTGAGAACGGCATCATTGAGGGGGATTATTGTGGTGTTATGTGTAGAGGGCATCTTGGCCTACAGCACCCCCAAACACTGAAGTCGAGACGTTTAGATCGGGGGAATACGGGGGCCAGTCAGTGAGAGTGGTTTGGTCGAGTGGAAGGGTGTCCGGCAACGAATTTGTCTTATGCATGGAGCTGATTGTTGCTGAAACGACCAGTGTTCCTGGCCGAAGTTGGATTGAGTTCAGTATGTTAGCGCGTCTTCCAGGATGTGCATCATGTAATACGCCTTATTGTTCTTGGCTCCCGGAGTGACAAAAACGAGAAGGAACCTGCCTTTTGATGAAATTGCAACCCGAACCCTGATGTAGAAGGGATGACTGATATAACCAATGATTCCACAACAATTTTAAGATACGTCAGGACCAGAGATAGTTATTATGCTGGCTTGGATATTGAACATGCTTTCGTCGGTAATGTTATTTACATCGCTAATCAACGTACTGAAATGCGCGGACCTAGCAAACTGCAACAACAGTTTACGGTTCCTTTCTCTGCGACGCTTAAGCTGACGCTAACCTAGTCCGGCCATCTTAATGTACTTGTAAGGGCGAAGAGTCAGCCGGGACTGGAGCAGACCAGAAACGGAAGTGCTCGAGATATCAATACTCTTGACCACCTGAGTACGGTTTCGAAGCACCATCTTTCGGATGTGTTCTCGGTTCCTTGTAGTGGAAACAGACCCAGGTCTCTCTATGTCCGGACAGTCAATATCAGTACCAAGCTGCTGGTATATTATGACGATATCGGAAGCAGTCGCTTTGTGAACTCCGAGTCGATGAGCGTCGATCATGATCTCCATAACATAATTGCAGTTTCACAATCGATCGATGTCGCGCCCAGAACTCATTGCTCTAGTAGATCTACCTTATGACATGCTTCTGATTATATTCAAGTTCGGAATGGATTCGATCGACAATATGCGCCTAGTCAGTAAATTTGCCTTAGTTCTCGAATCATATTCTAATCTTCATTCAGAAATGTGAGATTTACACAAAAGTATGTCGTTTCTCATAATAACTTCGCAATAACGTTCTTATGATGCATTTCTTCAGATCTCGCCCCGTTGGAACGCACATATAGTTTCGTATGTTAGTGATATCAAACGACGCCCAGTACTCGAACGATTCGAATTGAACAGATCCACGGTGGCGCGTTGGACGGTTACAGGCAACAATAAATACTATTTTGGAACGGAAATCCCGAAAATAGCGATCACTAGCAAATATATGAACTATTTCGGAGTATCGAAATGGCAATTTTCGCCAGTTTGGGCAGAATCGGTAAACACTCATGCGAATGTACATCAAAGTTCGCCTTTTTCAGGATCTCCGGATTTGGGCTGTCAGCGGGCGCGCTAAGAGCCTGCTCTATCGGATATTTTGCAGATGTTCAAGCGTGGGGAGGCTGTCCCTTACCACAACATTCCACGCGGACTTTCACAGTCTAGGACAGGCACTGCACGGTGTTGTTGTGCGGCAGCTCACGGTGTGGACCGGCTAAGTACAGGGACCAATTTCTCGTTCACTTTGTTAGTCGAACAGCACGGCCAATCAAAGATTCGACTGTTGCTAAAAGTACGAGCACGCAACAATGACGCTTGAAGATACTGATCATTCTGCGTCAAGACAGAAACTTTTATAACTTGTCGAAATTTACGTTTACTGCTCCGTCGTTTGATATGATTGTATCAATATTTTTTATGTGAATTTATTTGTATTAATCAAAATTGTAGTTGAAGTTTAAAGGATTGTGCATATGCTTAAATTGTAGGCATTCCTCGATCAAGATCACGTGAGAGCATCGAGAAGTAAATGTTCGATTCTTGCGGAGAAACTTTGACGGTGCTGAATTAAGATTTTAAAAAAAGATTTGTCACAAGAAATATTCACGTAATCTCACCTTAGATCTACTTCGAACAATCCGAAACGCGAGAATATCCAATCGATTTCCCTGTATTTCCGTATTGCTTTGCGAAACTTGGGCTCACTCCGCAGAAAGCACATCATCACAGTGAGAATGCTACTGAAATGTATTTGCGTTATGGGCAAAATAATCATCATGCATTAATTTTGGCCAGCACTCTTCATGTTTGCATGCAGTGTCTTAGGAAAGCTGAATATAATAAAATACAATAACAGGAAGTACAATTTCATTACAGTTAGAAAACAATCTCACACTGTCAGCCACACGTCATAAAACGCAACGGCGATAAATCGTAGCAAATCACACATTCCCTTGGGGAAATGCGAGTAGAAGGCGTACGAGGAAAAACATGGGATACAGCAGATAGCAACCGGGCCAGCGATACGATTTAGAATCTGCAAATTGCTGATAAATGTATAATCTTGTCACAATCTTCTAACATGAGCAATGGTCTGACTCTCCTTATATCACGCACTCTCTCGCCGGTTATATAAAGCGAGAGAACATGCACTTTGGAGAGAGTCAGACGATTCATCTCCAACCTCCATAATCGCCACGTTCTCCTTGAACTGGAAACTCCGGGAAACGGAGTAGGATTCGATTTGTGCCCCTCGCTTGAGGACTTGAACTTCGCGCTTGTTGTACCGCAGAGCCGTTGCGAAGCACTTAAAGTACATCTTGAAAGGGTGAAACTCGTACTATGACACGTACTATGACGGAGAGAATTAGCAAGATCCCGTAATATAGGGTGATATCTTCGTCTGTGATTATCTCTGAATTACATTTCTCAGACTTAATTACCTTCGATTTAATTAATTAGCCTTAATTAACTTCCTCATGACCGCACCTGTTATCAACAAAGCAGCTAATAACCAGGAAATGCTCAATTGAAAAATGTCCAGGATTATGAATACGGCTATTGTTGACGGCTGTTGGCTTTCGTACCTAAAAAGATCTTAGCATGACGGTACATTGCCCCTCGGGGCACATTAGAACTTGTGCGAGCAAAAGAGAGAAATACGGAATATCCGATTTTGGTTTTTAAAATATTACATTTTTGAATTGTTCGCATCAATTTTCTTCCTGGTGTCATGGTATCAGAATAGCTTGGAAATTGAATTTAGCAGTTTTCAACTGCAAAACTTTTAATCTGATTGAAAACCTGACCATGACCACCACAACGTCGCAATCCATCGATCACTCGCAACAACGAATGTACTGAAAATTTATTGGATTCGATGTAATACGCAATGGGTAACATACTCCACTCATGTCTCAAAGTGCGAGTTTTACTGTACCGAAATTGTAGACATTTTTGCGGTTCTTTGGCGAACGAAATGATAAATAGGAACTCACAATAGGATCGCGTATCCCTTGAACGCTTCTCTATTCAGGCTAGCGACTATGAGGTATGCTGATTCGACTAAATTTGGAATGATATTTTGATCTTTCGAAGTAGTTCTTACCGTATTCAACAGGTCCTAAAACCTGATGAAGAATGAGTATCGCTCGAAAGATTGAGCAGATCACAGCGTGGAGAATGAATACAACCAAGCGAAGTCGGATCTGAAACAAAAATGGGCTTTGGAAATGCATTTATGCATGGTTTCACTTACATTTCGGTGGTAAGATCTGGTCGAATATACGGCAGCAGCAAGCGGGAAGGCCATGAGAAGGGAAATAATGATGACAGTGAGCTGAAAAACATATACATGTTACTTTTTGAAAACGTTAAACATGCCTCAAAAGCGTAGATGCACTCAAATAGCGGAAAGACGACATCAGTATCTGTTCGATTGAGATAGTTGACAAGGAACATTTCGTAAGCTAGTCGTTACCTGGGAATGAGTGAGAAATGGAGTGGGGCGGTAATGAGAATGAGCTTGAAAGCAATGAGTTACACTTGATCTAATCGGGATCGTGATCACGAATTTGCTCGAGCAAAATGCGCAGTGAAATTTGCAGCAAGTGACACAACTTCGTTCAATTGTGTGCGAAAAGTCATGGAAATCAAACGATATACATGAATGGTGTTGGTAATGCCTATATCTGAAAGGATTTTGTATTGGCACACATCTACTAATGCAGATGAGACGGTCTAGTCAAGACGGAGGGCGACGAATCTCTCAATATTATTTTGAAGTATTTTGAAATGTTGTCATACGAAAATAAATCTCGTTTGCGAGATCGTAATTACATTCAAAATCCAGGATTTATGTGTTTATACTTGAATGGGATCCTTTTCGAAACCTTTAAAGGGATGCTCCATGTGAAGCACATGGGGAGGATGCAAAGGGGAGAATGCGTTTCCTAGGCATGTGCAGGAAAACAATATTGCCGAAGACGGTGGGTCACTAAAGTGTTAAAACACTAAAGTGACCCACTAAAGTGTTTAATAAAAATGTATTTTGATTTTTAAAAAAATCACAGAGGAGTAGAAACAACTAGATATAATTTCACGTACATTTTCTGATCAATCTGTTCTATGCGAGCGTTTCGAGAACGAATAAGAAATATCACTTCTATGCATTATTTTCTGAAGACAAACAATGATAGGAATGGATATGTTGTAGTTCAAGAATGGTCAGCATTGTGAATAATAAATATTAGGACATCAGTGTGAAAATAAATGCACTGTAGTAAAAGTATGCACTAATAGTTCAGAATAATAAATAAAGGGATCAACATCGTTAATCTTTGAACAATAACACTTCAATTACAAAGACCATTTCCAGAAGGACAACTAAGAATTTTAACCATGCTCGAGGCAGAGCATATGTAATTCAATGAAAAAAATTAGCGTGTTTTCGATTAGTTCTATGAATATAATTACGTATAATAGGTTGGCACTTTTGATTGTTTTGTATAGCACTATTTTCGGTGTTATTTACAAAATATTGTCTAGGTACGATTTTGGTGTCGATAAAGAGGGAAGTGACACCGAATAAATGTGTTTGTATAATGCGTCATGATTGTAGTTTCACTTGTTCTCGTAACAATAACATTGTATCAAGCAACGACGGATGTATCATGTATTGCACGTTAAAGAAGGGGTAACAGGAACGAATGCTATGGAGACCCACCACGAAGATATTGCGCTCGCAATGGGAAACTGTAGCGAATATACCCCTAAAAGGGGGCGATAAATATGTAGTCCGAGTGAAACATAAATGAAACATAAATTTCAATGAACTTTGAGCGTATGTAAATACTATACGAGGCTTTTGTGTCACTTCGGATAAAGTGATTCATTATCCGACTGCTGCTATTACTCTCGAGATCGGTACGTTCATCTGGTTTTTTATGTTACTCCTTCTTTAAAGGAGGAGTGTTAGCAAAGTTTAACTTTTAACATAACCATGACCTAGCTTTGCACAACCATACGAGATTCTGAAAATTTCACATTCATATCTCTATTTTGAACCGAGTTATCACTAGTTGACATAATGCCACGGAGGCTTGTAGGGTAGAGACGTGCGTGAATTCAAATATCTTGGACATCTGCCAAAAATATTTTGGAGGGAATAGAACAAATAACCTCTCGATCACCTTTCGGCTGCTATACCACTGAGCTAAGCAACCGATGGTTGTCTAACCTCCTAGCTCGCGCTATGATCTTTGGAGGGTGGGCTAGGTCATGGATGACAGCGTCAAGAGTTTATCTTTGCTTTGTACACCCCTTCTTTAATGCAGATGAAACGTTGGAAGCTGGAGTTTGAAGTTGGTATTGTGCAACGAACTTGAACATTTGAAATAATTTAAATTACACTACGCAGTCGAAATGGAAAAAAAATGCGCTTCAGCGAAGTACCCACACCTACGAAAAAGAGCGAAAAGTTCCATGTCACAAATCAAAAATCTAAGTTCCATACTCGTAAAACACCCGAACAACAAAAGAACACGCGCACAACATATAAGTTAGAACATAAGGGATATAAAATAATGCATAAGTTTTGTTTATAATGGCAATGTCCCAATCGATTAATCGATATTTTACTCATTGCTTGAATGAAGTGATTGTTGATTGTATTGCGGTCATATTCGTTTATGTTAATGCATCATTGAAATCAGCAACGCATTTCTATCCCGATTTGGAAACGTCCACTCTCGATTCAAGATCTCGCGATAGCATTTCGAAGTAAGTGTTGGCATCCATTGGAGCGGTTTTATAAATTCTAAAAGGGTTAGAATATAGTTGTGAAAATGGTGGAAATCTCACTGTTCATCATTGATTTGTCGCATTATTATTTTCACTATAATTGAATTTCGAATTGCCCTTCCAAATTTCGGTTCACTTCGAAGGCAGCTTATCATCATTACAAGAATGCCGCTGAAATGCATTTTAATTTTTAAAAAAAATAAAATTCACATGACAATCCACAAATCGTATAGAGCTATGGAGACGAGACGAATCAAATGCAGTTGAGAACCAAAGGGAAAAGTAGAGTACAGCGCATAGAATCCGAAGCAAGGAATACAAGAGAGGGATATCGGCTGCGCTATGCGACTTAGCATCTGAATTATTTTTCTTTTGCATTTTGATGAACTCATTCTTCATGTTGCGAATATTACCTGTAAATGATACAGAATGTTTAATAAATGGTACGGAATGTGTATAAAGCATACCCCCATTATAGCTACATTTTCCCTGTATTGGAAGCTCTTTGAGACTGAATAAGATTCGATCTGAGCCCCTCGTTTGAGCACTTCAATTTCCCTTCTGTTGTACCGAAGCACGGCAATGAAACACTTAAAACACGCATTTGTTTTTACATGAAGAGGCAACCTACAGAAACAGCAATTATGAGTAAAATTGCGTAGATTAAGGTGATTTGTTGGTCGGTGATTACTTCTGAAACCGATAATATTTGTAAATATAATATATAATTAAAATTATACGTTATTCATCTATGTTTCCGAATGCAATTGCTGTGTTTTGAACTATTGTATTCAAATATGCACAATTCGTCGATATCCATGAATGTACGGTGATATTTTGTTTTTGAGCCTTCTTGACTATGCCCCCGAAGACAATAACACTATCCACGCACTAAAACATTACATCTGCTTTAGGCTAATATTACTAATGTGATAGTTCTTAGAAACATATTCAGACAAGCTTCTGATTACTTGCAGTACTGGATCAGGTCTAGACACCCGGAAACTAAATGTATTTTTCGTGTAATTCATGACTATATATAATAAATTTGTTATATCGTTTGGTAGATAATCCCTCAACGATAAAATTCACAGATGACATTTTGTGAGCCTCAAATTCCACTACTCCTAACAAGCCTGAGCGATGTCCTACTCATCCGATCGTAAGAATTACTTGTGCATAAAAATATTAAGTTTTTTTTCAAACACCGACCTGTTATCAACAAAGCTGCCAGCGTCCATGAAATCAGCAATTGCGCTACTTCCAATAGCAGAAATGCAATTATCGTCGACGCATTGCGACTCTCGTACCTGACGCAGATGTACGTAATGCAATAGACACATCGTCATTACGTTGCTAATTCGGCAGTAATCTACTTCGTGATCAATGGAAATCTCAAGCGTAGCAACATGTGGAAACATAAATATGTATTTTACAAATTTATATATTTCCAGATTTAGTGTTTGAATAATGCTCGAAACACCTACCATGACCAGGATACGGTAGCGATCCATCGATCGATCGCGAGTATCAGAATGCTGAAAAATCGATAATTAATGGAAAATGGCTTCCTACAATAAAACAAGATAAGGGGAAACGGTTCAAGCATTTCCTCATTTCTTTTCCTTTAGAAGTACCACTTTAAAAATGGGCCCACAATACTGGATGCAATTAAAAGGATAATTCAATACTGAGGATAAAAATGACGAGAGTGATACTCACAAGCTTAGCCCGTAGCCCTTGAATGCTTCTCTGATGAGACTCGACATGACGAGGTATGGAGGTTCGACTGGAATTAGATGCATTTTCTAATCAATAGTGTCGCCTTACCGTACTCAATCGGTCCGTATACTTGATGGAAAATTAAGATAAGCCTAGCGCAGGAGCAAATAAGTGTTTGGAACAGAAGAGCGGTCAACCGAAGTCGAATGTGAAAACGATTTTATTTTTCCGAGATAAACGTATGAGGTAGAATGGTTATATGAGTGACTATCTGAGAGAATTGAGCAATTCTACCTATATGCCGTACAGCAAAAAATAAAGTGCTGATTTTAAGATATCCCTAGGGGTAACTTTTCACGTAGAGTTCGAAAATCGACCTTAGAAAGCCGTATCTCAAACCCCTGATTTCGCGCGGTGGGCCAAAAAGGTGGTCATTTTTTGAAACTTTTAAACGGCAGTTTCAAAACCCCATACATATTTAACTTCTCAAATATTTCGACGATTGTACTGTTGGAATTAAAAGGCTAGCTTGTCTCTGAAAAAAATTTGCCCATTTAAATTTTCAAAATTTCCACCAAAAAAAATTTTTTCACGGGCGTGTATTTTTAACTATGTTCATTAAATTCCCCCATGAAAAGTTACCCCAGGAGCCAAATTTTCGCTTTAATATGCGTGACGAATTGTATTTATTCGCTGCGCTGAAGATGTTAGAATGTCGAATTTTTGAATATAAATCGATTTTTCTGAAACACCACGATGAACTACGAACGTTCCTATGTGGTTTATGTCTAGTCTGCACCCGATGAATTTAAAAATGATCTAAAACGAGAGGCTTGACAAATTTCTGAAAAATCGCTTTTCAGCACCTCGATTGGTCCCAGATTTGGTCTAATTATCCACTTTCGAGGTGAATCTAACAGCTTTCAAGCGAATTGTGAAGTACACACCAACATTAGTAGGAAATATATATGTGGCGTCAGCTATCTTACACAGTTTCTGAAATATTGTTGGATGAACTTGCTATCTCGTGGATGCAAAATTTTAATTTTAAGTGAAATACGATACGATTTCAATGAAAATCAGTCACCTTTGTGCATTTTATCACTTGTCTGATGTCTGGAAAACTGAAAAAGTGATTCAAAATACACATTTTGCCTATATAAAAAAATCACTTATTTCTGTGGGCGGAAAACATCGATTTTTAAATGTAAGTAAAATATGTATTTTCAATCACTTTTTCACTTTTCCTGATATCAGACAAGTCATAAAATACACAAAGCTGACTGATTTCCATTGAAAACGTATCGTATTTCAGTTAAAATTAAAATTTTGCATCCACGAGATAGCAAGTTCATCCAACAATATTTCAGAAACTGTGTAAGATAGCTGACGCCACATATATATTTCCTACTAAAGTTGGTGTGTACTAAACAATTCGCTTGGAAGCTGTTAGATTCAGCTCGAAAGTGGATAGTTATAGATGCACAAATATAGGACCAGTCGAGGTGATGATTACCGATTTTTCAGAAATAAGTCAAGCCTCGAGTTTTAGATAATTTTAAAATTCCTCGGGTGAAGGCTAGTCATAAACAACTCAGAACCGTTCGCACAAGCTAGCCTTTAACTTCCAACAGTAAAAATGCTTATCTCGTCGAAATATTTGAGAATTTAAATATGTATGGGTTTTGAAACTGCCGTTTAAAAGTTTCAAAAAATGACCACCCAAATTTGGTCCACCGCCCGAAATCAGGGGTTTGAGATACGGCTTTCTAAGGTCGATTTTCGGACTCTACGTGAAAAGTTACCCCTAGGGACATCTTAAAATCAGCACTTTATTTTTCGCTGTACGGCCTCTGATCAGTTCTCTCAGATAGTCAATCATATACTCACATTGAGATGATATGAGGTCGCGGATAGCACTGCAAAAGTCAGCGGGTAAACTGCGAATAGTGAGATCAAGATTAGGACAATCTGAAAACAGAAGTCTAATTTTTGCCCAAAATCAACAAAAATGATATCACAAACCAGGTGTTATTTCCAGCTCAAAATACCTGAAAGTCAATGCACCCACCTCAATCGCGTAAATTCCTTCAAAAATGGGCCAATAGCCATTAGTCTCGCTCCGATTCAGATAGTTAACGAGAAACATTGGTAAATAGGCAGTCTGGGAGAAGAAGAAGGGCGTATAATATCGAGAGATGAAAGAAGCAGGTGGAAGGAAATACGGTAATCCACTTAGAAACGAGCAGCAGTCACAAGAGAAGCAGGAACTACCACGCACGTTCCGTATATCACTATATCGACTCTGATGATTTATGTTTTGCTTCGCACTCCCCATAACATAGTATCAGAATTACGATTATCAACAATTATAATAAAAAAGTCCACAATCAGGAAAGCGAAAACAACATCGTTAAGCGCATGTTGATATTGGCTACTGGGTCCCAGATGATTTGAGATCTCGCGATAACATTTCAAAATACGTGTTTGAATCTGACTGGGCCACTTTGAAAGCACTGAAATATTTAGATTCATATGTTGCTTATTCCTACTATACTCACACTTCCTCTGCCATATTTATTCCGAATTGTAAAAGAATCATTCGAACAATTGGAAATTTTCTAAACGTTTTGCGAAATTTACGCTCATAGCGTAGCACGCAAACAATGATTACCATAAATGCGCTGAAATGAGAATTGGATTTACTTTTTTTTGCGAAAATAACAGCATTCTAAATTATTACTCACATTGCCAGCCATAAATCGTATAAACCGGCGAGAAATCGAATGAACTTCGTCCCGTTACTTTTCGGGCAATTCGAATAGAAGGCATAGAATGCGAAGCATGGTACAGCGAAGAATGTTACTGGTGCAGCGACCCGATTGAGCAACTTCAATATATAAATAAAAAATGTTTTTAAAAATCTCAAACATCCATAATCGCCACATTTTCTCTGTATTGGAATGTTTTGGATACTGAATAGGTTCCGATTTGGGCGCCTCGTTTTCCCACTTCTAACTCCCGTTTGTTGTACTTGAACACACTCAAGTAGCACTGAAACGTCTGGATCAATGATGAATCACCACAGTTCAACAAACCACAACTCCGAAAGTCACAATTACTCCCCACGCTAGGCAGAACATTTGGTCGGAGATTATCTCTAAACGCAAATTGGTGTTGTTATTAACGTTACTGCATCTCAGACAAACCAGTAATCAAAAAAGCAGACAGTGTCCAGGAAATGGACAAATGCGCAAGCTCCAATAGTAAGAATACAATTATTGTTGACGCAGTCTGCCTTTCGTACCTGAAGTTTAGTGAAAAGTGATGACTTACAACAAATGTATTTTCCAATACCCACCAAGACCAGGAACGCGTTGCAATCCACCGATCTACAGCTAGCCAAAGTATACTGAAATAGTAATACTTTTTCAATAATAATTAATATTTCACTGGGGCAATTTCACGATTTGCAAATAAACCAAGTATATCATCAAAAACAAATTATCTCACGCTGAAATTGCGTATCCTTTAGTTGCTTCTCGAAACAAGCTCGCGATCACAAGATAAGTTGGATCTGCTGTCAATATAGAAGCACGATAACGGTCACACTTGCGTATCCCCACCGTAATAAACAGGGCCGAACACTTGATGATACATGACAGTAACGCGAGATAGTAGGAATGGAACTGTATGGATCATAAATGTCACTAACCGTAGACGAATCTAATTTATTTATAAGTGAATATTTGAAAGGGAATTTGGATTTCTCACATTTATGTGGTATGACCTAGTTGTATAGAAAGCAACTGCTGATGGATACACAAGAAGAAGCGAAATTATAATGAAAACGAGCTCAATTATAATTTTCACGAGAATACAAATAAAGCGCCCACTTCTAATACGTAAATACACTCGAAAAGTGGCTTGTAAACATTGATTTCACTCCGATTGAGGTAGTTCACGAAGAACATTGGACGTTTCTGAGCAGAGTGAAAGACTATAATTACGGCAAGACAGGTGCAACGTGACATTTCGGAAATGTGGCTACTAGTATCACGCTATTTCACTCTCACATGCTGCATTGAAAACAAAGTATGGGGAGAGAAGCAAATTAACTCTAGTATGATTTTGCGCATACAACTCCTGAGCATTTTGCTTTGCTTTTTTGAACAATAGCAATTAATAACGAAATTCTAGCTACGAGACTCGAGCTGTTCGCCATAATAATACTCAAACGTGTTTTTTTCCTAGATTATGATATTTTTTCGCGGACCTTTTAATCAAATGATATGTATGAGCCCGATGCTAATTTGTAAAAAGAGATGGGAATGAAAACATGACGAAGTACATGAATAAGCTATTCGTTGTTTGACGAGACTTCCAGGTGCTGCAGGTATGTTGGATATTCCCAGGCCAATCAAGTCGATCCACTAATGAGGAAAAAATGTTATCGTGTATGGAGTGCACAGTTGTGATAACATATTGGCTGGTAGAAAATACAATTGTGCATTTGTTATCATCAAGCATACCTAGAATTGGCGGCTTATCAGTACTTAAAAATGTATTTATGTTATCGTTCAAGCACGGAAATGTTAAGATGTGACGAAATAAGAGAGTTTAGTAGATTCGAGCAGAAACTCAGTAGCATTCCGTTCTATCAAAATATATCTGATCAAAAATGACTACACCGATTACAGCAAACCAGCAGTTCCGTTCTATCAAAAAATATCTGATCAAAAATGACTACACCGATTACAGCAAACCAGCAGTTATAGTTTTCTCTCTCTCTGAAAATAATTCCAGCATTTCACATTTTCTCGCTTTTGATGTTATTGAAGGGTGACACTATTATCTGGGGACTCGCAATTGTTCACATAATTGTGTATCTTGGGAGAAATTTATCGAATACAAGAACAAGAAAATGAACATTGTGGTAATGCCAAAACTAAAAAAAACGAGACGAACAATGTACTACGAATAAAACCGCAAAGTATTGATTTGCATTGGCTTAAAATAGTTTAATCCTCGTGATAACAGACTCTAATATATGAGAAGGGTGTGCAACTTATGCAGCCTCCACCACTGCGTGTTCCAATCCCATCGACGAGTACATCATCTTCAGCGCATCCTGACATCCAACAGAAGTTCTCAGTAGTAGCGTGGTATGCTCTCGTTTCTCGGCAATCTCTTCCAAAATAGTTATCTGAAATGGGAAAATACATATTTGATAATACCTTCGAGACTTCGAGATAGCTGAAAAACCAACCGCCTCTTCCGGAATTTTTCTGCCTCTCGGTCTCTTCTAGAGCTCATCGATCTCTTTGATTTGCTCAACGACTGATCGCCATTGAGCGGCCATCTTGGAGTAGAAGTCGGTCTGGAAGGAGCATTTTGGAAATATGTTCGGGATATTAATTTCGCAAGTATGGTTGGTGAAATCTCGCATGTATCATACTACATACCCGATTAGTTTTTTGTATTAAGATTGACCAAATATTACCTCCTCCAGTTGATCAGGCATCGGCGGAAATCCCCTTGTAGCTTTCGCCAAATTGGCACTGATCATTCCGAGCTGTTTACGTTGCATCGCAATGACAATATCGATTTCCTTGAGACAGTTCTTGTGGAGGTTGAGCTAGAAAGGGAATGTTGTGGATACATTGATAGTGGAATCAAGTATCAGGTTGTAACATAAGTTTTGTCGCGTCCAATCTCTTATGCATTTTAACCTCAGAAATTCTTCGAATTAATTTAATCTCAATTTCGTTATTCATCATCAGTGAGGGCCTTCGTACTCTTTCTTACGCGCTTTACTTCAGTCCTGTCAAGGCAGTTGAGGAGGCACATTAGTCAGACAAAGTTGTACTGAGATAAGGATTAGAAATCATTTTCACGCATCAGCTCTTCTTGAAAAGGATAAATTATGCCGATTTTGTGTGATTTGCGTAAAGTACTACATATGTGCATAATTTTGAACCACTCACGGATAATGACAAACGAAAATCGTTCTAGAAATGTAGACGAGTTTGTATAATGTGGATGGTTGGTGACGGTCGCGAAAACTTTCGCAAGCCGAATTTTCTTCTCAGTAGATATCCAGATCCAAATAGTAGTGGAATATAGTTCACCCAAAGTGGTCAGTGTGCAGACAAAGTTTGGGGTAGATTGGGTTCTGTTGAGATAAGTGGCTCCATTCAGAACGATGGTATGTAAATTAAACTACTGAAATCGGCACTTTGTTCATATTCCTACCTCGCACACATGTTCAATATCTGATTTGTTGTGTCCATCCGAACCATAAACCCTTCCCTTACTAGTATCTACTTGGGATAAGTTTGGAAATAAATAGCTTTTGAATGACAATCTTTAATTCGAAACACCTAAACTTGCAAATTTTGGTAAAATTGTGCGCGAATTGAATTAATAAAAATTCAAATTTCCCACAAGTGGAGTGTTCTTTCTCTCACTTGTTTAATGATAAATTATACCTCCATGAGTGGTAATTGAACGCACTTATGTTAGTCACTGTTGTTGCAATTCTGGATTCAGAAGAGTTGGTCAAGTTGGCTACGAATCAGCGGCTAACCTTACACTCAGTGAAGTATATCTTTGGTTCCGCTCAACATAGCACCATATCTGGCGTATATTTTGAAAGAGCATTGACGGGGTATATCACCATGCTGTAGAAGTTTGGTTCATTATTCATCTCTGCGAACTAGCACCCGATCAAACGAATTAATAAAATCTGCACCAAATTTAAATCAGTTCATATTAATATTTTTCGCATAGCCAGCGTGCGCAGTTAAGCTCTACCCTATGGTTTGAATGTGCATGAACACCCCAAACATATACTAGGAGGTCAGGCATTGATAATGTTTGAGAAGTATCCTTCATGGAAATATTGTGAACCTCCGAAATGCGACAAAACTTATGTTACAACCTAATACATTATTGTGAAGAATATTCATAATGAATTGACAATAATTTGGAAGCTTCCTCACCACAAGCTCCTTCCAAAGCGCGGGTCTGTCGCGGGGATTTGCGCGTCTCACTTGGGCGTCGAAGGAAGATCTCCAAGGACGAATGACGAGGGTCTGAAAGATCAAAAATCAATGAATTGATGTTCAGAAGGTGAAAAAATACTTGCCTCGGACGAGTCTACATGGGTAGACGAGTATGGGACTTTGATAGGTGTATTAGATGCATCGAAGACGTTATCAGAGGGAGAAGAGCAAATGATCTTCCCTGGTAAGTGAGAAGCATCGAATGATCTATCAATATTGTAGTCTCCATGGGGAGGAGAGCCGACACGAAGGAAGATCTCCAAGCATGAACGACGATGGTCTAAAAGATCAATGAATTGGTGCTCAGAAGGTGAAATAAGACTTACCTCGGACAACGGGTCTCCATGGATAGACGAGTAAGGGACCTTGATAGGTGTCTTAGATGCATCGTTGTCAGAGGGACAAGAGCAAATGCTCCCCACTGGTAAGTGAGAAGCATTGAATGATCTATCAATATTGTAGCCTCCATGGGGAGGAGGAGGAGGGGAGCCGACACTCTTGAGTGGGAAGCAACAAGTTTCGATGACTCGATCAGTTTTGCACATGGTAGGAAACGAGTAAGTGGGGACAGATTTAGTGACTAGACTGATGATCGAACTCTATGAGATGGATGTATATGGGCAAGGTCGGAAGCGCACTTCCAGTCTTTGTTGGAGTCACATTAAGGAGGCTTCCAGTGTTGGAATTGCTAGATGAGGAAGGCCAGAGGGTAATTCAAGAGGTCAAACTTCAAGATATTTTTCAGCTTGAGTTAAACATGGTTTAATCGAATTTATGAAAATACAAATAAATTAAATTGGTCGCAGAAAGGGAAGAGTAGCCTTTATCTTCCGATATCCCAATCTGATTGTGAGACATAATTTATTCGAATTCAATTAAATGTATAGGCAAATTTTGAATGTGACTTAAGGAGTATGATCACAGTGCACTTAGCTGAATCTACCAAAAATAATGCATTTTCTGATAAATTGAATGCAAAATTAAGCAAAAAGTAACTGGAGGTATGGGGAATCGAACCCCAGACTTCTCGCATGCAAAGCGAGCGCTCTACCCCTGAGCTATACCCCCTCATAACATGGAGATTCATGAGTGCATACAGATGAGTATTACATCATTAGTATGCCACAATTGTTTATGGTTTAAAGTATATTGCTTCCCTTATTTCAACCAGAGGGCGTGCTCCATTGGCGCAGTTGGTTAGCGCGTGGTACTTATAATGCCGAGGTCGGGAGTTCGATCCTCCCATGGAGCATATTTTTTACTAGTATTCGTGCATTTATGCTGCCTCAGTAATTTGCCTGATTATGTTCATCAGATTCCGACCCTGAACAACAAATACATCGGAATTTCAAAAATGCATCATATTTTTTTTGTAAATGCAATGCCATTTCCTGATAAAATCACTGTTTATCGATTACGAAAACTAGATTATGAACATTGTTATATAAAAATCAAACAAATGAAGAGGGTGAATTATTTCTTATGCTGCCTCCACCACTGCGTGTTCCAGTCCCATCGTTGAGTACATCACCTTCAGCGTTTCCTGACATCCAACAGAAGTTCTCAGAAGCAATGCAGTATGCTCTCGTTTATCGGCAATCTCTCGCAAGAGGTCGACCTGAAATGGGGAAATTTGATACTTGGTAGGGTACATATATACTTCGAGGTTGCACTCGAAGTATGAAACTATCCCTTTATCAGATATAATTTATGAATATATCTAAAAACTAGCCGCCTCTTCGGGGATCTTTCTGCCTCTCGGTCTCTTGTAGAGCGCATCGATCTCCTTGATTTGTTCGACGACTGATCGCCATTGAGAGGCCATTTTACTGTAGAAGTCGTTCTAAAAGAGGATACGTGTACTTTTTTTTTTAAAATTAACACCGTCGAAATTTAGGTTAGGTTAATGAAATTTCCCATGAACTACATACCCAATGATTGTCTGATTCAAGATTAAGCATTACCTCCTCTGTTTGGTCAGGCATCGGCGGAAATCCCCTTGTAGCTTTAGCCAAATTGGTAGTGATCATTCCGAGCTGTTTGCGTTGCATAGAAATGAAAGTGTCGATATCCTTGAGACAGTTCATCTGGAGGTTGAGCTGGAAAGGGAGTGTTGTGGATATATCGAAATAAAGTACATTATAGTTAAGAATATTGATAAATGAATTGAAAATAATTAGCAAACTTTCCCACCACAAGCTCCTTCCACAGAGCTGGTCTATCGCGGGGATGGACGCGTCTCACTTGAGCGTCGAAGGAAGATCTCCAAGCATGAACGACGATGGTCTAAAAGATCAATGAATTGGTGCTCAGAAGGTGAAATAAGACTTACCTCGGACAACGGGTCTCCATGGATAGACGAGTAAGGGACCTTGATAGGTGTCTTAGATGCATCGTTGTCAGAGGGACAAGAGCAAATGCTCCCCACTGGTAAGTGATAAGCATTGAATGATCTATCAATATTGTAGCCTCCATGGGGAGGAGGAGGAGGGGAGCCGACACTCTTGAGTGGGAAGCAAAAAGTTTCGATGACTCGATCAGTTTTGCACATGGTAGGAAACGAGTAAGTGGGGAGAGATTTAGTGACTAGACTGATGATCGAACTCTATGAGATGGATGTATATGGGTAAGGTCGGAAGCGCACTTCCAGTCTTTGTTGGAGTCACATAAAGGAGGCTTCCAGTGTTGGAATTGCTAGATGAGGAAGGCTAGAGGGGATTTAAAGAAGTGAAACTAAAGGTTTCATAGAATAAATGGTTATCGAATTGAATTTTTTGGAACTACATACCCAATAACTATTACGTTTTCTGGTAAAAATATCAACAAAACAAATTCAAGGCAACTAATCATTGAGTGAATTGGCAAATAACCTACATCCACTGTATGAGCCATGCAAATCATGCTATTGCACAGAAGCATTTTTACACTCGCATTTCACATTTTTCTTCTCACGCTGATTCACGATGCGTGAATAAAATATTGCATTCATTGAATTGCAACCAGTTCGTTCAGAATGAAGCTTCTTGGTCTTTTTCTACTATTCACGTACTATTTATCCGCGTGTGCTGAGGTACTATGGTTTGCGGATGTAATTAATGAATAACAAATGCAATTTTCAGGATGATTGGGAACGTACAGCTAAGAAGCTCATGGTATTCTCTGTTCTTTTGGTTTTTATGCAGCTGTTTTGTATTCAAATTCAGAGATATAGTAGCAGGGTTGCTATTATCATACGAAACTCTGCGATGTACATTTTGCTGGGTTTTTAATAAATTCAGATTTCAGGATATCCTTAATCGATTCTCGAATTGCAAAATCGATATGAAAACGGTAGTAAAAGAAAGAATGGCGTTTGTTACCCCATATATCATTACGAACAAGAAAGAGCTCAGAGAAAAACATGCGTGCGGAACAAATGTAAACTTTTTCAAAATTTCTCCAATTCCACGGGTTTTCAGCAAGAAAATAACAATGAAGACCCGAATAAATCGTATAGTGCATTCTGTGATTACTTTATTGACGCAAATTGCGAGAGCAAAATCCACAAGCCACTACCAACGGAGTTGTTCGAGAAAATTGCGGTATGTGTTAATATATTTCGGCGCCAGTTCAACATTCGCTGCAGTCCTTCTAAAACGACTTTCTTACATGCGAAATCAACGGAAAACGAGCAGAAAGGGAGCTATTTTCCCTAATCGAAGATTCATTGGCGGTCACATATACGAGATTCAAGAACGATCTACTGCAACAACTAATTCTCGAAGGCTCATAGCCTAAGTGTATCCCAGCGTGAATTGGTGTTATGCTTATTTTATAAATCGATAATCCCGAATTGCGCTCAAAATATTGGAACTGTGGTATCACTTTTTTTACAAAAAGTTTCGATTTGCAGTTGATTTCCTTCTCATGGCTGTTTTCAATAATACTATGCAAAAATATTGCCAAAAACACACGTTTAAAAACAATATGAATCTAAGAAACAATTTATGAAATTTGAAGATAATTGTATTCGGTTCTTGGCTATTGAATGAAGAAAAATCACTTTCTTCAAGATTCTGGATTCTACGACCGCTTGTTCTCCATTGGTGCGTACTGATAATTCCTAAGCGTCGTTGCATGCATCACCAACTCGATTGAACTATTCCCCTCGCATAGTTTGCAATATTTTTTTCTGAACAAATATCCTCAACAATGCCAAGCTTTTAAATTTCCCTTTACACTTCTAGTGTACAATTATTACAAAATCTATGTTATCATATGCTTTCATGCACCGTCATATAATACCCTCTGGCATAGCTGTTTGCCTGGTGTACATAGCTTATCGGAAGCCTCCTATATGGCCCTTCCGACAAAGACTGGAAGCCCTACTCCGACCTCGTCCCTATAAAATCCTCTGAAAAAAGTCGAATAATCAGTCTACTCATTACATCTCCCAAGTTCTTTCCCGTTCTCAACCATGTGCCATACGACTCATGTCTACAATTCTTTCAACCCATCTGTCAAGAATATTTGCTCCTCTCCCTTTGGAGACGGTATGATCGATCGAACAGTCGATGCTTCTAACGCACCTATCAAGGTCCCTTGCTCGTTGCCTGAAGTGAGGATTTTCACTTTCTGAGTTTAATGAATTAATTGATCTTTGATTTTTTCAGGTGAAGATTCCCATTCGTCCTTGGAGATCTACCTTCGACGCTCAAGTGAGACGCGCCCATCCCCGCGACAGACCAGCACTTTGGAAGGAGCTTGTGGTGAGTAAATTTCGTGTCAGTTTGATTCACAAGTTTTGCGTCATCATTCACAATATTTTAGATTCGATTGTAAACTATCCTCAACATTCCCTTTTCAGCTTAGCCTCCACAAGAACTGCCTCGATGACATCAACGGCGTCATATCGATGCAACATAAACATATTTGCCTACTGAAAGCTAATTTGGCGAGAGCGAGTAGAGGATTTCCTCCGATGGTTGACCTACTGGAGGAGGTAAGATATTTCATCATTTCGTAATTCAAAGGGCATAATTATGAAGTAATACATGTGAACACATAAGCCAAATACTTGATTAGCTCAAATCTTACTTTCAGAACAACTTCTACGCCAAGATGCTCAGTCAATGGCGATCAGTCTTCGAACAAATCAAGGAAATCGATGCGCTTTACAAGAGACCGAGAGGGAGAAAGGTTCCCGAAGAGGCGGTTAGTGTTTATAATTAATTAATCATTAGTTACACCTTTGATTCTTTGGTCTATCATTAGGCTACAATTAGATTTACTTACAATTTCTATATAAGTTAGAACCCAGTTGTTGCAACGTTGCCGTACAACTGACAATGAGTTCTTCCTCCTTCGGTTGTCACATGCTATTTTATATATTCCAGGTCACTCTCTTGAAAGAACTTGTCCACAAAAGAGAGGAGACTACGCGACTTCTCAACATTGCCACGAGACTTCAGGAGAAATTGAAGAACACAGCGATGGGACTGGAGCACAGAGGGGTCAAGGAGGCATAAGTATTCACTAAATTGTTTGTTCGTTATCGAGATAAAGTATGCTAATTTCATTCAAAAGAGTTAATAACACAATCATAAAAGGGAACTTGCAAGCAACATAGTTCCACAAAGAAATGCTCTGCTTGTAGATGGCTTCATTTCTCATTATTATATATTTTTTTCATTTTTACACAATTACTTTGTGTAATATAGTTTTAGTAACTGGGCATATATATCGAGGAAGAAAAATGCAATAAAGTGAATAAAGTGAGCGATAAATAGTTAGTCGTCGATAATAACGAATCCGCAAATTACGGCATTGTGTGCTTCCGGCTCTTCTGTGTTATGTGATATGTCGACATTTCGTAGTGTACAGCTGTGTCGGTTTCTTGTGTGATTTATCTTGAATTTTCTTTTAGCATTTTCGTGTACGACATCATAAGTGTCGTAAAATTTGTCAGCCTATACTAATCGATATCGGCGATTCTAAGAAACATATATAGTTTATTTCAGATATGGAATTTGATCCTATTCCCAAAAGAGCTCTACTCCCTTCTCCAAACACATCGCCAATTAAACTGAACTTCCGATCAGTGATAAGTGTGAATTTGTCAGATGTGGAAGGCCAGAGGGTAAATCAAGGATTTATACGACGAAGACAGATGAGACCAGCCGATTGGATCTTCGCATTTTACGATTGCACCTCCTTCCCCCTCATTCCCCCCTTCCTATCGTATTCGACCTCAGTGTGAGGAGAGTCAACTCTCTTGTATCATAACACATAAGTAATTATTCGTCTTTCGTTGCGCCGCCGAGCGTAGATAAAATATATATATATATTTGAGAGATAACCCCAATATATTGGTCATCTTGAGTTAAACATGGTTTATTCGAATTTATGAAAATACAAAATTAAATTGGTTGCCATAAGGGACAAGTAGCCAATATACTTCGTTGTAGCAATGTAAGTCAGATTTATTTCGAATCCGATTAAAGGTACAGACAAATTGTGGATGTGACATTGACTTAAGGAATATGCTCATAGTACACATAGTTCTATCAAAACTAATGCACTTTCGACAAACTTGAAAGCAAAATTAACCAAAAAAGTAACTGGAGGTATGGGGAATCGAACCCCAAACTTCTCGCATGCAAAGCGAGCGCTCTACCCCTGAGCTATACCCCCTCATAACATGGAGATTCATGAGTGCATACAATCAATCAATCAATCAATTTATCATGTCAGGCAATAGGTGCTCAGATGAGGATGGGGCGGTACCATAGTTGCCCAACACTGGCAGCGAGGTGATTTCAGACCATGACCCCCTATTCATGGTTCAGCACTGCTCCCCTCGATTTGAGGGGAGCAGTGCTGAACGACGTATAGGGGGTTCATGGTCAAAAATCACTTAGTAGGTCAATGGTAGGTCAAGACTAGTTACCGTACCCAATCGATCATACAGTACCTCCAGGTACCGTATACCACTACCGTAACCTTCGATTATCGCAAAATAACTATATTTTTAAAAAGTCCTGGTACCGTGTCCAATCGATTTTACAGTACCCAACTCACTACCGTAACCCAGTTCTATGGGTCAGATCCAGTTCCTTGGGTCAAACATTTTTCTAAAAATTTAAAATCAAAAATGTAAATTAATTTTTAATTATCCTACCATACATCTCGTTACTGTAGAATCATT
This sequence comes from Pristionchus mayeri, assembly GCA_036245805.1. Taxonomy (NCBI): domain Eukaryota; kingdom Metazoa; phylum Nematoda; class Chromadorea; order Rhabditida; family Neodiplogasteridae; genus Pristionchus; species Pristionchus mayeri. Next base: position 13,543,355 of record BTRK01000006.1, read on the forward strand.
TTATAATCTATTTAGGATTTTTAGAAAAATGTTTGAAAATTTTAGAAAATTGTTTGACCCAAGGAACTGAATCTGACCCATGGAACTGGGTTACGGTAGCGACTTGGGTACTGTACAATCGATTGGACACGGTACCAAGACTTTTAAAAAATAAAGTTAGTTTGCGATAATCGGGGGATACGGTAGTGGTATACGGTATCTAGTGGTACTGTATGATCGATTGGGTACGGTAACTAGTCTTGACCTACCATTGACCTACCAACCTTTTTTTGACCATGACCCGGGGTTCATGGATGCGCACTACTCCCCTCAAATCGAGGGGAGCAGTGATGATCCATGAATGGGGGTCATGGGGGTCGCCGCCGGCGTGGGCAACTATGGGCGGTACTCTTCATGAGTTGCATTCCACCAGTGTTTGCCAATAGCTCGGGTCAAATCATCTCTCCATCGTACATGAGGCTTCCCAGGGGGGCGCTTCCTATTGCATGGCGTCCACACCGTAGTGGCAAGGCTCCACTGCTCGTCCCATTCTCCTGACCTTGAGGGCCCAGCGCGCTTTCCTTTTCAGTCCTTCCTCGATCCAATCCCTCAGCTCCGTGATCCCGCGCACGCGTTCATTCCTCCAGCGATCTTTCAGTGTGACTCCCAACATCTTTCTCTCCATCTTTCTTTGGGTAACACTCAGCCGCTCTTTCTCACTCGCCCTCAGCGCCCAAACTTCGCTTCCGTAGAGGTAGCCGTCACGCAGCTCTCGAAGACTCTTCTCCTGGTCTTGATGGGTAGAAGGCGGGAGGACAGCAGATGGGAGAGCTTGCTCCAGGCGAACCACCCTAGTCGAATCCTGTGTTCGATCTCGTCAGAGTGATCAAGTGGGAGACTGATCTTCCCTCCGAGATAGGTGGCTGATTCAACGAAATCGAACTGTAGATTGTTGATCACGATTGGATTTCGGGTTGTTGTACAGGAAGTGAGTAGGTTGGTCTTATTTGAATTCACCTCGAGATCAACTCTACTGCAAGCGTCCATTTCAGCATTCTCTCCATTTCCGGGCGAGACTTCGCAACAAGGGCTACGTCATCGGCATATTCCAAGTGGCAAAAATTCCTGCCATCAATTCGAATCCCGTCGTTCTCCCAGTCGATGTCATTCATGGCTGAGCGAAGGACTGCATTGAAGAGACGAGGGGAGAGGGTATCCCCTTGCCTGACTCCTCTTCGCACAGTGACTGGTACGAGTTCCTCGTTTACTCTGATGAGTGTAGAGGAAGACTCGTAGTTGCGGCGCAGCAGGTGGACGAGGGTAGGATGGGCTCCGAACGAGTAGAGGGCTTGCCAACATGCACTCCATTCCACGCAATCGAATGCTTTCTTGAAGTCGACGAATGCGAAATAGACCGGGATACCGTATTCCGAGGTTCTTTCTGCGACCTGATTGATGGAATGCAGGTTGTCGAGGGTGCTATACCCGCTCCGGAAACCGGTTTGGGTTGACGACTCAGTCTCTTCGAGCACTGCCTCGAGTCTTTTCAGAATGAGTGCATACAGATGAGTATTACAACATTAGTTGTTTATGGTTAACAAACGTTAGTATATGGTCCCCCTTATTTCAACCAGAGGGCGTGCTCCATTGGCGCAGTTGGTTAGCGCGTGGTACTTATAATGCCGAGGTCGGGAGTTCGATCCTCCCATGGAGCATATTTTTTACTAGTATTCGTGCATTTATGCTGCCTCAGTAATTTGCCTGATTATGTTCATCAGATTCCGACCCTGAACAACAAATACATCGGAATTTCAAAAATGCATCATATTTTTTTTGTAAATGCAATGCCATTTCCTGATAAAATCACTGTTTATCGATTACGAAAACTAGATTATGAACATTGTTATATAAAAATCAAACAAATGAAAAGGGTGAATTATTTCTTATGCTGCCTCCACCACTGCGTGTTCCAGTCCCATCGTCGAGTGCATCATATTCAGCGTGTCCTGACATCCAACAGAAGTTCTCAGAAGCAATGCAGTATGCTCTCGTTTATCGGAAATCTCTCGCAAGAGATCGACCTGAAATGGGGAAATTTGATACTTGGTGGGGTACATATATCCGTCGAGGTTGCACTCGAAGGATAACGTTTGTATGAAACTATCCCTTTATCAGATATAATTTATGAATATATCTAAAAACTAGCCGCCTCTTCGGGGATCTTTCTGCCTCTCGGTCTCTTGTAGAGCGCATCGATCTCCTTGATTTGTTCGACGACTGATCGCCATTGAGAGGCCATCTTACTGTAGAAGTCGTTCTAAAAAGAGGATCCGTGTACTTTTTAAAAAAAAATTAACACCGCCGAAATTTATGTTAGGTTAATGAAATGTCCCATGAACGACATACCCAATGAATGTCTAAATCAACATTAAGCAATACCTCCTCTGTTTGGTCAGGCATCGGCGGAAATCCCCTTGTAGCTTTAGCCAAATTGGTAGTGATCATTCCGAGCTGTTTGCGTTGCATAGAAATGAAATTGTCGATATCCTTGAGACAGTTCATCTGGAGGTTGAGCTGGAAAGGGAGTGTTGTGGATAGATCGAAATCAAGTACATTATAGTTAAGAATATTGATAAATAAATTGAAAATAATTAGCAAACTTCCCCACCACAAGCTCTTTCCAAAGCGCGGGTCTGTCGCGGGGATTTGCGCGTCTCACTTGGGCATCGAAGGAAGATCTCCAAGGACGAACGACGATGGTCTGAAAGATCAAAGATCAATGAGTCGATGATCGAAAGAAGAAAATTTTACCCTTACCTCAGGCAGCGAGTTTCCATTTGTAGACGAGTAAGAGACCTTGATAGGTGTCTTAGATGCATCGACGACGTGGTCAGCAGGGCAAGAGCAAATGCTCTTCACTGGTAAGTGAGACGCATCGAATGATCCAGCAAAAGTGTTGTCTCCATGGGGAGGAGTGCCGACACTCTTGATGGGGATGCAAAAAGTTTCGATGACTCGATCAGTTTTGCACATGATAGGAAACGAGTATGTGGGGAGAAATTTAGCGATTAGATTGATGATGGACCTCTATCAGAGGTGTATATGACGGCGGTCGCGTGAGAAGCGAGCAATGTCTGGCACATCGATTTTTCGAAAATTTGTGGAAAGGGGTTTTCGAGGGTGCTGATCGTCGTGGTCAATTTCATTTTGCTCAAACTCGATCGATAGAGCCAGGCTGCACGTAGGCTGCATCTACCTTTCCCTACATAACTCAACAACCGATTGAGGAATCAACTTGAAATTTTCATAGTAGTTAAATAAGATACCTATGACTATGTTAACACTAAAGTAACATATGTTGTCTTATGGTAACATTTTGAAAAAAGCGGTTCTCGAATATAAGGCAGAAACAAAAAATGTGAACTACACAGGGAGATGTGTCGAGGATCATTTTTCGTATACAGGGTAAGACGTTTGAGTTCCGCGTTTTATGCTACATGTCTTTCTACACGTCATGTATGGACATTTCACAGCGCTCTCTGCACAAATAGTGACGAATGAGGATATGTTTCACTCTCAAATGTACTCTCCACGTTCTTCGCCTGGCAATAGTTTGATCTGAGGTATAGATCAGAGTGAAATATATCCTGATTCGCCACTCTTTGTGCAGAGAGCGCAGTGAAATGTCCATACAGGACGTGTAAAAAGACACGTAACATAAAAACGCGGAACTCAAACCTCTTAGGCGCATCTCCCTGTGTAGTTCACGTTTTTGGTTTCTGCCTTATATTCGAGAACCATGTTTTCCAATTGTTACCATAAAACAACATATGTTAATTTAGTGTTAACAGAGTCGTAGGTATCTTATTTTACTACTGTGAAAATTTCAAGTTGATTCTTCAATCGGTTGTTGAGTTATGTAGGGAAAGGTAGATGCAGCCTACGTGCAGCCTGGCTCAATCGATCGACCTGGAGCAAAATGAAGTTGACCACGATGATCCGCACCCTCGAGAACCCCTTTCCACAAATTTTCGAAAAATCGATGTGCCAGGTCCTTTAGGTCATTGCTCGATTCCTACGCGACCGCCGTCATATGGGCGACGTCGGAAGCGCACTTCCAGTCTTTGTTGGAGTCCCATAAAGGAGGCTTCCAGTGTTGGAATTGCTAGGTGAGGAAGGCCAGAGGGTAATTCAAGAGCTCAAACTCCAAGATATTTGTCAGATTGAGTTAAAGATGGTTTAATCGAATTTATGAAAATACAAATAAATTAAATTGGTCGCCGAAAGGGAAGAGTTATCTTCCGATATCCCAATCTGATTGTGAGACAGAATTTATTCGAATTCAATTAAATGTATAGGCAAATTATTGATGTGACTTAAGGAGTATGATCACAGTGCACTTAGTTGAATCTACCAAAAATAATGCATTTTCGGATAAATTGAATGCAAAATTAAGCAAAAAGTATCTGGAGGTATGGGGAATCGAACCCCAGACTTCTCGCATGCAAAGCGAGCGCTCTACCCCTGAGCTATACCCCCTAATAATATGGAGATGCATGAGTGCATCCAGATGAGTATTACAACATTAGTTGCTTATGGTTAACAAACGTTAGTATATGGTCCCCCTTATTTCAACCAGAGGGCGTGCTCCATTGGCGCAGTTGGATAGCGCGTGGTACTTATAATGCCGAGGTCGGGAGTTCGATCCTCCCATGGAGCAAATTTTTTAACTAGTATTTGTGTATTTATGCTGCCTCAGTAATTTGCCTGATTATTTTCATACGAATCCGACCCCTGAACAACAAATACATCGGATTTTCAACAATGCATCATATTTTTGTAAATGTAATGTCACTTCCTGATAAAACCAGTGTTTATCGATTACGAAACTTAGAAAATGAGCATTGTTATATTTAAATCAACAAAAGGAGAAGTGTGTAATTAATACTCATACATCCTCCACCACTGCGTGTTCCAGTCCCATTGTCGAGTACATCATCTTCAGCGTATCCTGACATCCAACAGAAGTTCTCAGAAGTAGTGCAGTATGATCTCGCTTGACGGCAATCTCTTCCAAAAGAGTCACCCGAAATGGAAAAATTACGCATGTGGTAAAGTCTTCGAGACTTCGGCCGCGATATCGTTGTTATGGCAGTGTCTCGTTCTCGGGATTACATCAACTCTAAGGATTATGAATCTAGAGTAAAAACTAACCGCCTCTTCGGGAATCTTTCTGCCTCTCGGTCTCTTGTAGAGCGCATCGATATCCTTGACTTGTTCGACGACTGATCGCCATTGAGCGGCCATCTTACTGTAGAAGTCGTTCTAAAAAGAGGATCCGTGTACTTTTTTAAAAAAAATTAACACCGCCGAAATTTATGTTAGGTTAATGAAATGTTCTATGAACGACATACACAATGAATGTCTAAATCAAGATTAAGCAATACCTCCTCTGTTTGTTCAGGCATCGGCGGAAATCCCATTGTAGCTTTAGCCAAATTGGTACTGATCATTCCGAGCTGTTTACGTTGCATAGAAATCACAGTGTCGATATCCTTGAGACAGTTCTTGTGGAGGTTGAACTTGAAAGGGAATGTTGTGGATAGATCGAAATCAAGTACATTATAGTTAAAGGAGGGCTCTCGGCAAAGTAGCCACATCGACAGAAGGGAGGTTCCACCTTCGAAAGATCATATCGCGAGCTAGGAAGCGCACACACATCGGAAGGATAGCTTAGTGGTAGAGCAGCCGTCACGTAATCGGAAGGTTGCGGGTTCGATCCCCACCAGTTTTTGACAAAACTTCAAGATATTTGAATTCGCGCACTTCCCTGTCCCACAAGCGTCCATGGCACTCAGCCAACTAATCATAACTCTGATGAGAGTAGAGAAATTAATGTAATTTTTCGGAGCCTTTAGTCGTTAAGAGGAGCTAGGTCATGGTGATGACAGGGTCCAAAGTTGAACTTTGCCTTCAGTCCTCCTTTAAGAATATCGATAAATGAATTGAAAATAATTAGCAAACTTCCCCACCACAAGCTCCTTCCACAGAGCTGGTCTATCGCGGGGATGGACGCGTCTCACTTGAGCGTCGAAGGAAGATCTCCAAGCATGAACGACGATGGTCTAAAAGATCAATGAATTGGTGCTCAGAAGGTGAAATAAGACTTACCTCGGACAACGGGTCTCCATGGATAGACAAGTAAGGGACCTTGATAGGTGTCTTAGATGCATCGAAGACGTTGTCAGAGGGACAAGTGCAAATGGTCTCCACTGGTAAGCGAGAAGCATCGAATGATCTATCAATATTTTGCAGAGGAGAGTCGACACTCTTGATGGGGAAGCAAAAAGTGTCGATGACTCGATCAGTTTTGCACATGGTAGGAAACGAGTAAGTGGGGAGAGATTTAGTGACTAGACTGATGATCGAACTCTATCAGATTGGTGTATATGGGCAAGGTCGGAAGCGCACTTCCAGTCTTTGTTGGAGTCCCATAAAGGAGGCTTCCAGTGTTGGAATTGCTAGATAAGGAATGCCAGGGGGTATTTAAAGAAAACCGAAGATATATCATAGAATAAATGGTTATCGAATTGATGCATGCCCTATAACTGATCATTACGTTTTCTGGTAAAAATATCAACAAAACAAATTCAAGGCAATTAATCCACCTGACATCGAAATTTCAACATCGAAATTCGAATATTCGAAAATTTACTATTTTCAGGATTGGTGAAAAATCCGAACTTTTGCGCTAAACTGTTAAAGCAGCTCTTTATCTATCACTATGCGGCTGGGCTAAATCAGGGGCTACCTCCCATTTGGGGAAAAATATTCATTCACCGAACATCAAAAATCGAAATTTTGACAATGTTGCCCCTTAATCAGCAATACTGAAAATCTATTATTTCTAAAAGCTGAAAAAGCGAGAGTATAAATATTTCTCGGAAATATGCATCAGTATAGTGTACCATGGAAGCGCACTCATTTGCATGCCAGTCTGAATGTACCTCGAAGCAAGAAACAATAAAGCTTGAGAAGTGATGCTTCTCAAAGGTTTGAATTCAATGCTGTTCAAATCGTGATATATTAAAGCAGTCATGATTTCAGACATATCATTCAAAAGAACAGTGATTGGACATATCAATGCACCATATGAGAATGAACAGCCATTTGTCCCCACAAAATATGAGAGGCGGGAAACATTTTTAGAAAATTTATAAAATTTCACATTTCTCACAACTTGGATTTCCAGGATATCCAAAAAGCATTACGCGATTCGAACAGATGCACATATTGGCCGAGTCAACTCCTAATATATGCTACAGAGCTAACTTTGAGATCTTAAACGAAAATAATTTTAGGCGGGATCAAACTTCATGGTCCAAATCTAACATTACTTTCTTGACAACCTAATATTTCTCCGCGTATGCTGAGGTACGATGGTTTGCTGAGGTAGTCAGTGAATAACAAATGTAATTTCCAGGATGATTGGGATCGCACAGAGATATTGGTATGATCAGTGTTATTTTTATTTGTTTTTGTTTTCTTTATGGGCTGTTATTATAATAACTCTAAGATGGGTACATAATGCGGTAAATATGTATACATATCAGGCCTCTCACGAGAGAATCGGGACAACGAGTTGACATTGAAAATTAAAATATTTAATTTTTAAAGGGTTTTAGCACGGGTATGGTGTCTAGAAGATTTTCCTTGTTCGGTTTAGCACAATCACATCTTGCAGCTGCAGCAGGCTGCTGCAAACTTTGGACATAGGTCATCGATTATTGAGGGTTTGACCGATTAAAGTGGTGACATTTGCTCACAAAAGTGTTTCTATGATCAAATGAACGATTTTGGCGCACGTTGTTCATTTTTCACTTTTGCGACCGTTGCAGCAGACGCGTGGTGGAACAGTTTTAAATTTCTAAGCTGAACGTACATTTTTTTCTTCTCTCCAAACTTTCCCAGTTTGTAGAGCTTGAAATGCTGCGCATACCAGATTTTTTGTCGATTTTATCTCTGTGGTCTTGGTACATTCCCAAGCCGGCGAAACCCTCATAACGGGCTGCACGGTTCACCTGCAGTGGATCTGAGTTCGCCAAGTCGCAAGTTCGAACCCCGGTCAGAGCAGACAAGTTTTTTGCCATCCATTGTTATCATTAACATGACCTATAATGCCCTCAGACTTACTTTTTCGATGTAATCGCATTGCAAAATTCTTGTCTGCTCTGGCTGGGGTTCGAACTTGCGACTTGGCGAACTCAGATCCACTGCAGGTGAACCGTGCAGCCCGTTACGAGGGTTTCTCCGGCTTGGGAATGTACCAAGACCACAGAGATAAAATCGACAAAAAATCTGGTATGTGCAGAATTTCAAGCTCTACAAATGGGAAAGTTTGGAGAGAAGCAAAAAATGTACGTTCAGCTTAGAAATTAAAAACTGGTCCACCACGCTTCTGCTGCAACGGTCGCAAAAGTAAAAAATGAACAATGTGCGTCAAAATCGTTCATTTGATCATAGAAACACTTTTCTGAGGAAATGTCACAACTTTAATCGGTTAAACCTTCAATAACCTACGACCTACGTCTAAAGTTTGCAGCCGCCTGCTGCAGCTGCAGCACATGTAAAAAATCTGAAACTTCAGTTTTAGTCTAGTCTAGTCAAGTACTAAGAGGAAACATAATTAGCAAGATTTCCTAAAATTTGAGTGTCAACTGAATATGCCGATTTCCCGATTCTCTCGTGAGAGGCCTGATATCTAATTCAGGATATCTATGACCGAATCAAGAACTGCAAAATCGATTTGCAAACAGCAGTAAACGAACGAATTGCGTTGGTCACATCAGAAATCATCATGCAGCAGAAACAGCTCAGAGAAAAATATCCGTGCGGAACAAATGTGAACATTTTGAAAGTTCCCCCAATTCACGTTATTTTCAGCAAGAAAATTGCTCGGAAAACGAAGTTCCGCATAAACCTCATAGCAAATTCTGTGAATACTTTATTGACGCGACCTGCAATAGCGCATTCAACCCGCCACTACCCTCCGAGCTGGCCGACAAAATGGCGGTATGTATGAATACATATTCAGTGTCAGTTCCATCGCTCACTTCAGTCTTTCTACAACGACTTTCTCATATGCGAAATAAACGGAAAACGAGCAGAAAGGGAGCTATTCTCCCTAATCGAAGATTCCTTGGCGGTGATGTATATGGGTTACAAGAACGACCTAGTGCACGAAAACTTGTGGAGGTGTATCCCAGCGTAAGGCAAATAGTGTGTCATTGGTTTAAGGCTTATATGATAAATCGAACATCCTGAATCATGTACGTGCTCAACATCTTGGACTTGATTACACTTGAAAATACCCTATGGTTATGAACACTTCACGATGATGATTTTCGCTATTTGCAATTAATTTCTTTTTCACGGTCGACTTTTCACTGCCTACTTTTTTGCAAAATATTGTTAAAAAATTGAAGTGTTATCAAATTATTACAATCATATGTGTACGAATTATTGCCAAGGATTGTTTTCGCAGCATGCAGTATCCCCACATCACGCTTCTCACGAGATAATCAAACACAACTTGGGACATAGGTCATTTTCGATATGTGGTTTTCGACGTTTTTGAACTTCCATGGACACATCTAACACCCCCTTAATGGAATACAATTTAGGACTATTCATGTTCGATCTGTTATTATTGATCCCGTTCTGTTATTATTGATCTCATGAACCCGTCACATAATACCCTCTGGCCTATCTGTCGAATCCTGGAATACAACACTGATCGGAAGCCTCCTATGACCATCCCGGCAAAGACTGGAAGCCCTCTTCCGACCTCGTCTTATAAAACCCTCTGATACATCACAATCATCAGTCCACTCATTCCATCTCCAAAGTTCTTTCCCGTTCTCAACCATGTGCCATATGGCTCGACTCACCGATTCTTTCCACGCTTCTGTCAAGAGCATTTGCTCTTGTCCCTCTGGAGATTGCAATATCGATCAAGTAGTCGATGCTTCTAAGGCACCAATCAAGGTCCCTGGCTCGTCCACCCCTCGAGACTTTTTGCCCGAGGTGAGAATTTTCATCTTCAGCTCATTAATTCATTGATATTTGATTTTTCAGGTGAATGCTCCCGTTCTTCCTTGGAGGTCCAGATTCGACGCTCAAGTGAGACGCGCCCATCCCCGCGACAAACCAGCACTGTGGAAGGAACTTGTGGTGAGTAAATTTTGAGTCAGTTTGATTCACGAGCTTTTGCATCATCATTTATTATATCTTAAATTCGTTTATCAACTATCCTCAACATTCCCTTTTCAGCTTAGCCTCCACAAGAACTGCCTAGATGACATCAACAGCGTCATTTCGATGCAACACAAACACATTTTCATACTGAATGCAAATTTCGCGAAAACGAGTAGAGGGTTTCCTCCGATGGTTGAGCTGCTGCAGGAGGTACTCTATTTGATCATTTCGTAATTCAAAGGCCGTAATGATGAAGTAATGCATGCGAAAACATAAGCCAAATACATGATTAGCTCAACTCTTCCTTTCAGAACAACTTCTACGCAAATATGCTCAGTCAATGGCGGTCAGTCGTCGAACAAATCAAGGAGATCGATGCGCTTTACAAGAGACCGAGAGGGAGAAAGGTTCCCGAAGAGGCGGTTAGTTGTGCTCACAATTAATCAATAATTATTTACATCTTTTCAACTGATCTATCATTAGTCTGCAATTTAAGGGTAGTTACAATTTTCATAAGTTACAACCCGGTTGTCGCAACGTTGCCGTACAACTGGCCATAAGTTCTTCCTCCTTCGTCTGTCACATGCTATTTTATATATTCCAGGTCACTCTCTTGAAAGAACTTGTCCACAAAAGAGAGGAGACTACGCGACTTCTCAACATTGCCACGAGAATTCAGGAGAAATTGAAGAACACAGCGATGGGACTGGAGCACAGAGGGGTCTAGGAGGCATAAGTATTCACTAAATTGTTTGTTCTTTATCGAGATAAATTATGATAATTTCATTCAAAGTCGTAATAACACAAACAAAACAGGGAACTGGCAAGCACCGTAGTTCCACACAGAAATACTCTGCTTGTATGATAGTTGGCTTCATTACTCATCATTATTTTTTTCCTTTTTACACAAATACTTTGTGTAATATATTTTTAGTAACCGGATATATTAGGTTGGTTCAAAAGTTTCTGACTATTTCCTTCCCGGTCCACCTCATTCAGCGAACCAACTAATGGTTATGCGTAGATGATGAAGGCTTGGGAATACTATTTACGCGATGCAATATCGGGTCAATTTTATCAGCAAGGATGGCACTATTCACATTCAAACTCTACATTGTGCTTGATTTTCAATACTTTTCAATTGATCGTAACTCCAATGAAAAATGTGATTGAGACAAAAGTGAAGTATTATTGAGAAGCCTATTACAGGGGCATCTAATTTGACACTTCAGAAATTCTGGCCCTCTGAAACCCCGCTTAAAATTTTCGCCGACTCATCAAACTACGCTAATTGGAAAATGCTTGTTTTATATTTTCTGGCACTGTACTCGTAAAGACCGACCTTGAGAGCTCAATAGTGGTTCATTATTTTCTACACTCCCACCTTAGTATACAGTTATATTTTGGAGCAGATTCATCAATCAATAGGTAACTGGGATATTTAAGAACCGCGATTTAGATAATTAAACATCGAAATGAGCACTTTTTGATGTTTCTCTCTTCACACTCTCAATGAAGACCGCGTTTTTCACGTTTAACCGAACAAGCAACTCTTGCCCTACTACATATATGTTGGACAAATTCAGGAGGTTTCAAATATTTGAGAAGTTGAGCTGAACCAAAAACACCGAAAAACACCATTTTCGGCAGTTTCGATATGAAATTATTTTTCTCACGTTCAATATCCACTACATTCAATGTAAATGTTTTATAGGACTCTATCACCATTGACGTCACTAAATCTATAGAGGAATTACAGGCAATGGAAATAGGCCAGGATAAATTATGAAAAATAAAAAGTCAGAAACTTTTGAACCAACCTAATATAAATCGAGGAAAACAAATACAATAAAGTGAACCGCAAATAAAGCTAGTCGTCGATAATAACGAATCCGCTAATTACGGCATTGTGTGCATCCGGCTATTCTGTGTTATTTGATAAGTCGACATTTCGTAGCGTACGGCTTTGCCGGTTTCTAGTGTGAGTCATCTTGGATTTTCTTTTAGCATTTTCGTGTACGACATCATAAGTGTCGTAAGTTGTCAGCCTCTACTAATCGATATTTATCGATAATTTCTCGGCGATAATTATATAATTTATTTCAGATATGGAATTTGATCCAATTACCAGAAGAGCTCTACTCCCTTCTTCAAACACATCGCCAATTAAACTGAAGCGAAATCAAATTGAATTGGATCCAGATGCCGAAAGATTCAAGATGGAAGCAACTCTAGGAGATGAAGTAAATAATTGGATTATCCTTTAAAATGCATAAATAACAATGATACACAGGACATCATTTCAACTCTCCCTGATGATTGTTTGATCACAATTATGTCAAATTTGTCTCGGTAAGTAATTCATGATTTGGCTTAATTGGACGCCTCTCGATTAGAACAATTGATCACGCCAGCAACTAGTCTTTTCAGTGACGACCTTGACATTATGGATCAAGTTAGTCAAAAGTTCCATTACATTTCTCGTCATCCTGGTTGGACAAAGCCAAGGAAGACAATGAGTGCATTCGCAATCCAAAAGGTATACTCGATTAAATCCGTAATTAAAATACAACTCCAGACTTCTGACGGGCATATGGTTTGCGTGAAACCAATGAGATTCAAGGACGATTGTTTGGTTTACGAGATTACGGAAACTTCAGAAAGGAAAATGAAAATGTTGAAGAGTTCCTACGTCTTGTACAACTTGGGAAGTTAACGTTTCTAAGCAATTATCGGTGAAAAGGTATCAATATTTATAATTTTAGTACAGCCAGAATGAAGGCGATGAACGGGCCATTCCAAATACTATATTCACTGCGCTTACCCAGCTCAATCTCAAGCACAGCGCTGATCATTTGGAAATATTTTGGGTAACATTTATCATTATTTGTTTCATATAAAACTGCATTCTAGTGTCACCTGGACAGTGCATTTACTCAAAACATCATATCAGCATTTCAAGGAAAAGTGCCTCCATCACTGACTATGGATGGCGTAACGATCGATGGAGGATTTGAGTGAGAATAGCAATGGTGGCAATCGTTTGAAAGTTAGTTTAGTTTTTCTTCCTTCATCGCTGAGGCCGAAATTCACCAACTTACAATAGTTCGTGCAAATGTTAATGTGCAGAATTTAATCGATCAACAATTTATTAGAATGCTCAGTCGTATCGCAAATCCTGAGCTTAATGTCTACTCACAACCTGAGCTGGTATGTATATTTTTGATTTTGTATCCATTCATCGTGTAATTAGTTATTGAGTTTATAGATTTTGTATCCATTCAGCTTGTAATTAGCTATTGAGTTTTAAGACATTGCTTTCCTTCGATTGGAACGAAGTATTATTTTTAATAGTTGTCTTAAACATAACATACATTACTCCAGGGAAACAAGTGGATGCCATCCGTCCAATTCCTACGTGATATTTGTCGCTTTAAGTTTATCCGTCTTGACACGATATCCATAAACAGAGCAATATTGAAGGAACTAATTATGGTAACACCATCTGTGGAACTGTCTTCATGAGTATTTATTTGCATATCGCCTTCGAGAATGTAAAACTAAGCGCCCATTGGCAATTCTCGATGGATCAATCGATTGTAGCTGGTGACTTGGAGAATTTCGAAACTGAATTGGTAAGTGCTCTTGTCCAAGACAAGTGTTTTATGGACGGATAATTTTTCAGTTCTCCCTTGTCATTAAGGAATCGAATGCTAGCCAGCTAATGGTTGAGATCAAGAAGAAGAATATTCCTCAAAAGTGCAACGTCGGCATCTACAACGCTATTGGAAAAGTCATTATGCAGTTCTCGTGAAATCACTCCTTAAGAAAGATCAACGCGAAACAATAGTGACAGGATCCTTTCGTAAAAGTTTCGTAAAAGTAGTTATAGATAAAAGTTTATTAGTATACACATTATCAATTATGAAACATAATAGAGACAAGAGCTCATTGGAGAATTGCATAAATAAAAATGTGCAGATGAATATCAGAATATGCGAGTTAAGCTGAAGAATATTGAACCACGTATATATTATTACAACAGTCAAATTCAACGGACAATCATACATTATCAATACGCTCGGTTATTCAGCTCTTTCCATAGTGGGTTGAGATACCAATTTCTATGTAAAAGCATGCGATTCCAATTCATTCTTAGACCAGAATAGTCAATTTTAAGATCGTACTCTCCCATTTGCCACTCTACCACTTGTAGTGGCAACTGAAACCAATTCGCGCGAGGAAATGGATAAGTAATCAGAGCTTCCACCTTGGTTTTCGTTTTCGAGTGTTGACAGATCTGAAGAATTGCACATTAAGTTACACATTTAATAGTTGAACTAGTCCGGCTGCCCCGTTATCGGACCCGTTCTCGCGGAGGTCAAAAATTAAAATAGTAGATCTGACCCACAGAATAATAGTTGACCCAAGGATAATTATTTATTGGTATAAATAAGCTCACAGTTGAAATCATAAATCTGACACACGGGATAATTGTTGACCCATGACTAATTATTGATTGGTATACAGTAGCTGGCCCAATGCCTTTCAAAGGTAATCCTTCCCTCCCCTAACCTATTTCGCAATCCGGTCATCCGGACACTGCGCTTTATACACAGGTATAGATTCTGAAGGTTTTTTAAAACTTATGTGACAGCGTGTATACCTGATGTAGCTTTGCAACCAGATTCATAGGAATAGTGTGGCAAATCCAAATTTCATTAACCACATCTGCTAGTTTCCGCATGGAGTAGGTTAATTCTAAAATTACATTGAAAGTACGTTGTTACACAGGTATATTGTTCTTATGTTCCGCATCTTTGAGTTTAAAAAAAAACGAGAAAAGTTACTTAATTTCACCTTTTGATTGCTTAACTACTCGAATTTCGACAATTCGAGGTCTGATCTTTTCGAGAATTCCGAGATATATATCGCTGCTTAAAGCAAATGCTTTATTTGTTTCAACAAATACAGCTTACATTTTTCCAATTTTCTTCTCGAATTTAATTACATTTACATTGATATTTTGAAAAACGGTGCAAGCATTTGAAGGATATCTTGTCTGTACTGCATACTGTGAAGCATTCCAACTGTTGCCTTGGAGATGTAAGGCTTCAATAACTCGAGAAATCGAGCCATTTCTATGGAATTCTGTTGAATCACGATTGATTCCACCTGAATATGACCAAGTCTTGGCTTCAATTAATTCTTAGCATATAGTTTTCCTCCGTAAGAGAACGCAAGAAATCCAGTTTTTTTTTATAAGCCGGAATATAGCTTGTTTAGAGATATGCCAGAATGGTTAGAAAAATAACCTCGTCAAATTCATATTCATCATTAATCGTGAATGCACAAATGAACAGATGCTTCCATAACATGTATGCCCTCGATGAGAAGAACGTCAGCGTTATTTTTATTTTCTTCGGGATAAGCTGAAAACCCATTTCGATAGCGCTTGTTGCTTATACCCACCTCCATCTTGAACAGTCCAACTTCAGTGTGCAGTCTATTCAGAGTACATCTATTGACGATTGTGTTCACAAGCGCATTCACCTTAAATGTTTATTTGTGTTTGTATGATAATAATTCGACTGTAGAGTCACTCAATAGTAACTCAGTGGCGGTCTAGTGTGGTTCCATGACCGGTCGCATCACACCTGTAACCCTTACTCAAATGCATTCGTGCTTGAACGATTGCCTTCGAGTAAGGGATTCAGATATGAGGCGAATCGCGAGAGAATCGACCACTAATTTCAGATATGAGGCGAATCGCGAGAGAATCGACCATTAATCGATTGCTTAGGAATTGGGGCCCCAGATTGTGAGGATATGATCAACTACCACGCCGCGGCGGTAGGATTCAAGTTTGGTCGATCCGGCTATAGATTAGGTTATAAGTACTTTGAATGACGCTCTTTAAAACTGCTTGATAAGAATTTTGATATCTGTCGTCATCTTCGAGTTTCAGAAGGCCAAACTTGGAACTGTTACTTTTCGACAGTCAAATCGGGACCACGTAAATGGTCCTAACTTCGTTCAAAATTGAGATAGAACGTCGTTCTTTTTTTCAAAGAAAGCTACCATCCTGCTCTACAATGTTTATGTTGAAGTTATCATTCCTGCTCTTCATCCTGGTGCGGGGCGGTCGGGTGCACCAAAAATAGCGCGTATCTCTGGAAATCGGAAAAACGTGTTGGGTTATCATGCTTAGGTTGTAGTACATGTGCATGTCTAACTTATCGCCAAAAATTAGCCAAATCGGAGTATGAACAAAAAAAAGGGACGCACATTTGTGCGGCGACCCCAAAATTTGTTCCGGACAAGAGTATTACCGTATCTTCAATTGCCCTTATTTTGGCTCAAAATCGTTCAAAATCTTTTAAAACAACATTACAAATTGTTTCCACTCATGCTATAGCACTTTAATTGTTCATAAATGGTCATCAGAAAATTTGAAAATCGATATTTTGGTCCCGATCAACTTGCGGAAAGGGTCCAAACGCACTATATGGGTTTAAAATGATGTAAATACATCCCTCGAAACCGCTCAGAAGAAATGGGAGCCTGAAAATTTGAAATTTCGACTGAGGGATCCAAGGAAAGATGTAATACAGTACATCAGGATGAAATCGAGATAGAGACCTTAACTATGGCTCAAAATGTAGAGAATGAAAAGATAAACATTTCATCTGTTGAAAGTGAGTCTATATCTTTTCGTTGAAGCATTCTACAGAGCCTAGAAGTTAGCTGATAACGACGGGAAACGCGCCCTGTGAGCGCTAAATAGAGGGGAGGGAGAGGGATGTCAGGGAGGGCGAGAGCGCCAGACGGTTAGAGCACGCTCGGGGGTATTCGCATGTTTCTGACCAACCTCTAGGCTCTGTAGAACGCTTCAAGGACAATATGGAGACTCACTTTCAACAGATGAAATGTTTAGCTTTTCATTCTCTACATTTTGAGCCATAGCTCAGGTCTCTATCTCGATTTCTTCCTGATATCCTGTATTACATCTTTCCTTGGATCCCTCAGCCGAAATTTCACATTTCAGGCTCCCATTTCTTCTGAGCGGTTTCGAGGGATGTATTTACATCATTTTAAACCCATATAGTGCGTTTGGACCCTTGCCGCAAGTTGATCGGTACCAAAATATCGATTTTCAAATTTTCGGTTTGGTGACCATTTATGACCAATGAAAGTGCTATAGCATGAGTGGAAACAATTTGTAATGTTGTTTTAAAAGATTTTGAACGATTTTGAGCCCAAATTTGGGCAATTGAAGATACGGTAATACTCTTGTCCGGAACAAATTTTGGGGTCGCCGCACAAAAGTGCGTCCCTTTTTTTGTTCATATTCCGATTTGGCTAATTTTTGGCGATAAGTTAGACATGCATATGTACTACAACTTAAGCTTGTTTAACCCAACAGGTTTTTCCGATTTTCAGAGATACGCAATTTTTGGTGCACCCGACAGCCCCGCACCAGGATGAAGAGCAGGAATGATGACTTCAACATACAAATTGTAGAGCAGGATGGTAGCTTTCTTTGAAAAAAAGAACGACGTTCTATCTCAATTTTGAACGAAGTTAGGACCATTTACGTGGTCCCGATTTGACTGTCGAAAAGTAACAGTACCAAGTTTGGCCTTCTGAATCTCGAAGATGACGACAGATATCAAAATTCTGACGACGCAGTTTCAAAGAGCGTCATTCAATGTACTTACAACCTACATTATAGCCGGATCGACCAAACGTTAATCCTATCGCCGCTGCCCCCCCCCCCCCTCTCAAATGGTCGATTCTCTCGCGATTCGCCTCATATATGCACAATCTTATATGTATGATAAACAGTGACGTTCATGGTGTCATACAATTGAAGATCCCACCAGCCTGAGACGCAGAAATGAGCGATCACCAATGTGTTTGAAGATTGCCCGATGGGCATTTGAAGACATGTCGAAAAAGTTGGGTGGCATTGGAGAAGCTAAATGAGACTTGCTCCAAAGTGCAAAATTTACCTAATAATGCAAAACTTTAACAAATAAAGGGATCGAAAGGCGACGAATATGGTATAATAAAGAGTTGCCATTGTTATCGATAAAGTTTATTAATATACACATGATCAATTATGAAACAAAATAGAGAGAATTGAAGTGTTCATTGGAGAATTGCTTAAATAAAAATATGCAGATGAATATCAGAATATGCGACGTTAAGTTGATGAATATTTAACCACATATACATTATTACAACAGTCACATTCAACGGGCAATCATGCATTATCAATACGCTCGATAGTCAGCTCTTTCCACAGTGGGTTGAGATTCCAATTTCTATGTAAAAACATGCGATTCCAATTCATTCTTATACCAGAATAATCAATTTTCAGATCGTACTCTCAGATTTGCCACTCCGCCACTCGTAGTGGCAACTGTAGCCAATGCGCGCGGGGAAATGGATAAGTAATCAGAGCTTCCACCTTAGTTAACGTTTTCGAGTGTTGACAGATCTGAAGGATTGTACATTACGTTACGTATTTTATATATTACCTAGTTCGTTCTCGGCCCCGTTCTAGCGGAGCTCAATTATTAAAATAATAGATCTGACCCACGGAATAATAGTTGACCAATGGCTAATTATTGATTGGTATAGGGAAGTTCAAATTTCAAAGGTCAAAATCATAAATCTGATACACGGAATAATAGTTGACCCATGACTAATTATTGATTCGTATACATTAACTGACCCAATGCCTTGCAAACGTAATCCATCTCTCCCCTAACCTATTTCGCAATCCGATTCTGAATTTAAAAAAAAAACTTATGTGACAGCATGTATACCTGATGTAGCTTTGCAGCAAGATTCATAGGAATAGTGTGGCAAATCCAAATTTCATTCACCACATCTGCTATTTTCCGCATGGAGTAGGTTAATTCTAAAATTACGTTCAACGTACGTTGTTACACAGGTATATTGCTCTTATATTCCACATCTTTGAGTTTAAAAACGAGAAAAGTTACTTAATTTCACCTTTTGATTGCTTAACTACTCTAATTTCGACAATTTGAGGTCTGATCGTTTCGAGAATGTCGAGACATGTATCGCTGCTGAAAGCAAATGCATTATTTGTTTCAACAAAGACAGCTTACATTTTTCCAATTTTCTTCTCGAATTTAATTGCATTTACATTGATGTCTTTGAAAAATGCCGGAAGCATTTGCAGGATATCTTGTCTGTACTGCATACTGTGAAGCATTCCAACTGTTGCCTTGGAGATGTAAGGCTTCAATAACTCGAGAAATCGAGCCATTTCTATGGAATTCTGTTGAATCACGATTGATTCCACCTGAATATGACCAAGTCTTGGCTTCAATTAATTCTTAGCATATAGTTTTCCTCCGTAAGAGAACGCAAGAAATCCAGTTTTTTTTATAAGCCGGAATATAGCTTGTTTAGAGATATGCCAGAATGGTTAGAAAAATAACCCCATCGAATTCAAATTCATCATTAATCGTGAATGCACAAACGAACAGATGCTTCCACAGCATGTATGCCCTCGATGAGAAGAAGGTCAGCGTTAGTTTGATTTTCTTGGGGATAAGCTGAAAACCCATTTCGATAGCGCTTGTTGCTTATACCCACCTCCATCTTGAACAGTCCAACTTCAGTGTGCAGTCTATTCAGAGTACATCTATTGACGATTGTGTTCACAAGCGCATTCACCTTAAATGTTGATTTGTGTTTGTATATGATAATTCGACTGTAGAGTCACTCAATAGTATACGGCATGCGGCATACGTGCTTGAACGAATGCTTATGAGTAAGTGATTCAGATATAACAACAATCTCATGACGTCATACGATTGAAAATCAGACCAGTCTGAGACGCAGAAATGAGCGATCATCAATGTGGTTGAATATTGCCTGCTGAGCATTTGAAGATATGTCGAAAAAGTTGGGTGGCATTGGAGAAGCTAAATGAGACTTGCTCCAAAGTGCAAAATTTACCTAATAATGCAAAACTTTAACAAATAAAGGGATCGAAAGGCGACGAATATGGTATAATAAAGAGTTGCCATTGTTATCGATAAAGTTTATTAATATACACATGATCAATTATGAAACAAAATAGAGAGAATTGAAGTGTTCATTGGAGAATTGCTTAAATAAAAATATGCAGATGAATATCAGAATATGCGACGTTAAGTTGATGAATATTTAACCACATATACATTATTACAACAGTCACATTCAACGGGCAATCATGCATTATCAATACGCTCGATAGTCAGCTCTTTCCACAGTGGGTTGAGATTCCAATTTCTATGTAAAAACATGCGATTCCAATTCATTCTTATACCAGAATAATCAATTTTCAGATCGTACTCTCAGATTTGCCACTCCGCCACTCGTAGTGGCAACTGTAGCCAATGCGCGCGGGGAAATGGATAAGTAATCAGAGCTTCCACCTTAGTTAACGTTTTCGAGTGTTGACAGATCTGAAGGATTGTACATTACGTTACGTATTTTATATATTACCCATTTCAAACCCATTTCGATAGCGCTTGTTGCTTATACCCACCTCCATCTTGAACAGTCCAACTTCAGTGTGCAGTCTATTCAGAGTACATCTATTGACGATTGTGTTCACAAGCGCATTCACCTTAAATGTTGATTTGTGTTTGTATATGATAATTCGACTGTAGAGTCACTCAATAGTATACGGCATGCGGCATACGTGCTTGAACGAATGCTTATGAGTAAGTGATTCAGATATAACAACAATCTCATGACGTCATACGATTGAAAATCAGACCAGTCTGAGACGCAGAAATGAGCGATCATCAATGTGGTTGAATATTGCCTGCTGAGCATTTGAAGATATGTCGAAAAAGTTGGGTGGCATTGGAGAACCTGAATGAGGGTTGCTCACAAGTGCAAAATTAACCTAATAATGAAAAACTTCAACAAATAAAGGGATCACCAGGCGACGAATATGGCATAATATAGAGTAAAAAACGTTGCTTCGCGCGTAATAAATACAGTATACCCGCGTTTTCATTTCGTGTTGAGATTCCTGATGACCCATTTTTCAAATCATGCCAGTCGATTTGTGTTCTGTTGAAACCGTATTGAATCCTTGTTTATCAAATGTATATTCATTAGTTTATTCATATATCACATAATTGAAAATATTAGAATCATATTTGCATTCGTAGAAGTCAGGAGTTTGCGATTAATTACAGAAAAAGAGTGTAGGTAACAGTAGTTTCACACGACTCCCGAGATCATTAGGCTTGCATCGTGTTCGAGATCAATGTGGTTAGGGAGATAACAATCGCAAGTCTGCCGAATTCCAGAACAGTAATCCAGAACCAGAAGTTTCCGATATCGATCAATCGGCTAAATTTAAGCCTAAAATAATAATTGTTCATGAAGTAAGATGAAATATAAAATATAAATTCAAGATTGTAAAAATATCTGAGTTGCTTACTTCATCAACGCTATCAGATCCTGAATGAGGGTGTAAACACCCATGATCATCATTAGGTTGCTTTCGTAAATTCCACAAAGAATATATGCAAGAGTGAACACGAAATGGAGAGATAAAATTTTCTTAGCCGCCTGGAAATGTCAACTTGTAATGATACTTGAAAGTAGTTAAATTCGAAGTCATTAATAGTGTAAGTGGAGTGGCCTGCGCTTCTTACAGAGCTTAAAATAAACTTAAATCAACTCATCTTTCTCTCCTCAATCAGTTCATGGTCGGCTTTGGTGGGGATCAACGGTGAGCCTTTTCTCATCTCTTCTTGACGACGATCGTGCGCATGGATCTGGCGCAATATTAAATATCAATGTCATTTATTCGAAATTTGTAAACGCCAAAATAATACGTGAACCTCTAGATGCTTGTACTCACCCCCTGGCTGCCCATCTTAAATAACCAGAGCGAGAAGAGGTAACTACATGAAAGCACCGAAGTCAACAGGGCTATTACACTGCAATAGTTATCATATCCAATCAATAACTTATATTTTAAATGTGTATACACACCATGCACTTAATTTAAATTGAGAGCGCAGGATGACGCTTGGCAATGAATACGCGCTCTCTAATAATGCTTCGGAGACGCATTTCAAATAAGCGTCGCGTTCGCGTTGTCTGCAGGCTCGAATACGATATTATTTATTTTAAAAATATAAGACTCTCCATGAGCACCAATTAGATATGTACGAATCAAATTTCACAATACAACGTGATTCACTCTTCTTGAGGCGCATGCACATATAATCATTTTTTCTCACATTCATCACATTTCTCATAGTGTAATCATCATGCAAAACTGCTACTGACACACATACGACATGAAATAGTTTTTTTCTTGGAAAATTCAACACAAATAAGGTTGTCATTTGCGGTGTTTACAGTTCCTTGGTGTTGTTCTCGCAATGCCTCTTCCTGTTCTCCTCCTTGCCCTTGAAGAAATTCGTCAGGTCTTCTCCGAAGATCTCGAACAGTTCCTCCTGCGCCTTCTCCTCGTCGTTCTTGCATACGAGGTAGTCGTCGTAGAAGTTCTGGACGTTTAGTTGTTGATTTCGAAATTCGGATACTCGTCTCTTCATTTCGCCTCACTCTCTCGATCGGTAGGCTTGCGAGTAAGTTGAGAAGCTAAGCAATACAAACAATCTCAGTCTCTCGTTTTGCAATCTATTGCGTTCTCTGAGCGACGAGAGAGAGCATTACGAAATATTAAAAAAAACATATATCGAGAAATGTGGAGACACCAGACTTAGGAAAATGAAGGGAAAATTACCCAAATTACGGACTGTATGTCTTTATTTTTCGTAAATAAACGTGATGAATTCCTACCGCGGCCCTCAATTCCAGCTCCTTGGGCACGTCCCAGAGGATGTTTCCGCACGGTGAACCCAGACAGAGATTGAAGAGCTCGAAGGATTTGTCCTTGGATATCGGCAACTCTTGCTGCAAAGCTGATTGTGATTAGGCAGGAAAACAACAATAAAAACTCACCTTCACCCCGCAGGGATGTTCCTCTCTGAATTTTCTCATTCCCTTCAGGTATTATGGTCTATACACTACCAGCAGTTCTTTTACTAGCGTTGTGAGGTCGATCGAGCACTTGTAGTGGTACTCAGCTTGCAGGTCCTGTGTTTAATTGATTTGAATCGTTCTGGAATCAAAACTGTTTGATACTAAATACCTTTCTTCTTTCTGCGCACTCGACTGACATTCTTTTTCATTTCCCTTATTGATAAATGATAAATTGAACGAACATACCATGCTCCTCCGAGAACGTTGCACCTTGTCTTCCATTTCATCATCCTGAACATCATGAGTTTAGAAAAAAAATGTGGAAAATACATTCTTCAAATCGAAAATAAAGCGAAAAATACATTTACCTGGGAATGAACGGAAACTGCGCTCAGGAGAAGGAGAACAATCGCTTTCATTGTGATCTGATTCAAAAGACGAAAGCTGCAGCATTTTATTTCAACGCTATGAATCACTATGAGAAATGAAGATAGAGCTGGGAAAATGAGCAACCTTGCCATGCTCCTGCATGCTTGCACATTTCAATTGGATATGGTAGTGTACACTAGCCAATAATGATGAAATTGAGCGCTATGTTGTATGTTCATGGATCTCAGATGTCGAGACTCCCTCAACATGTACACTACGAAGACTACAAAGAAGTATTGTGATCTGATTAGTCAACATAGCCTTCTGACGTCATCATGATGAGTAATCGACTCTTCGTCGTTTGGTCTCGTCTGATAAGAAGAGAGTTTAGTCCGCGCGTGCTCAAGCCAAGCGAGTAAAAGCCCGATCTCTATCTTTCGCAATCGCACCTGCCGCTTTAAAATACGATCGATTCCGTAGTTTTCAACCTCACACACTTGGGCATCGCGCAGTACTCAGTTATTTTGTTTACAACCATATTTCCTTGATGAGTATGTTGCTTATCTCGTTGTCGGTTTCCAGATGGCACTGGACGACAAGATGGTCGAGGAGATTTCATCCGCGTCAGATTCCTCATCTTCGACGAAGAGCAACGAGAAGAAAGTCAAGAAGAAGCCGCTTTTCGAGGAGGAATGGAGCAAAGTGAGTTAGATTCGTGAAACCTTGCACTCTTTCAGCAAAATAATTCGAAATTCTGGTCACCGTAGCTTTATTTTACACACTTTTTCTCGGTCACTGTAGTAGCGGGAGAGTGCAACGAATGAAGATACTGTGCCTCTCAGTCTCAGGAACTATTATAAGCCAGTACGTGCTTAATGTAAATACCGATTCCAGATCTACCCCGATGAGCTGGTAATCCGATCCTACTACTTTCCCACGGCGATGAACAAGAGTGTGCTGACGAAGCAGATCCGCGGCATTTACTACCGGTTTGTGGTTATGTTTCAGCAAATTATTGAATTTCTGAAAAACGTTGTAAATTCAATGATCGCATGGCAAATCGCTAAACAAAAATCCATTGGGTATCATACCATTTTGAATCGAGCTCCTAAAGGGCGTCAGAACAGTTGTTCAGTTTTCCAGCAACGTCGACTTCATCCCAACAATCGGCGACACGAAGACGTGGGGCATGTCGCTGTCGCCGTGCTGGTGGGCCTGCGATATGCAGAGGTACGCGGAATAGTCAAGAGTAAGGGAACAGCCTTGACAATATGCATATGGAAGAAATATCAAGAATGTATTATGATAATGGGGATTATAATATTTTGCATTTCAATAATGCATACTTATTTGTATCAGAAAGTGGAGAGCAAACCCGATCGACGCCGTGCACAAGGGCACCGCCTTCTACAACGTTGTCGTCGAAAATGGAGAGTCGACGATGAAGGTGATTGCACACATTTTAAAAAAGGTTTTATCCTTGTTATTCTAAAATTATTTTCATTTTCGAAAATAAAAGAACACTGACGATCTCTGCAGGGCTTCACGACGGGTAAGCTGCGAGAACTTCTGTCCGTCCTGAAGAATCAGTGCAATCCAGATGTTGTTTGCAAGGAGGGATTCCCGTGGTGAATGTATCATTGAAAATTTAATGATCGTTCTCCCCTTACACTTCACCCTTAGACGGTACAATTCACCCTTAGAATTCAATGACTTGTGGAGAATATATGTTGTTGTGCAAAAAGATTGTATTAATGCCGGCTATATCGACACATGTTAGATCTAGCGATCTGACAAAATATCAACACAATTATGTTGACCTGACAACGCTCGATCGATTGCGTCGCCCTCGCCGAAGCAGATTAAACAATGATCGTGAAACAAATTAGAATTTCGGATTTTCGAAAAATTTTGGTTGTGGTGCATCTCGAACTTTAAAAAAATAGAGAATGTATGGCGCATCAATACACGACGCGCATTGTCCCCTCGGAGGAATATATAATATTTCAAGACATACCTAATAATATTGATTTGGCAGAGCTTTATTTTTTGTAGTTCTCCGAGCAACATCGCTCAAAAGTTACCGAATTCTACTCCATCATCGACCAACCTGCAATTATTAATTTTACATTTTTAAGGGTTTTTGTATGAATGATTTGCTCAGTAAATGTAGCAATTGTCGTCTATAACCAATAATGTATGGTTCGAGATCGTATTTAAAGAAGGACTGCCAGCAAAGTTGAAATTTTGACGTTGTCATAACCATGACCGACCTTTGTACAACCATAAGAGATTCTGAAAATTTCAAATGCATATCTCTATTTTGAACCGAGTTATCACTAGTTGGCAGAATGCCAAGGAGGGCTTGAAGGGAAGAAACGTGCGGGAATTCAAATATCTATAAGATTTTTCAAAAACTGGTTTGATTCGAATCCGCAACCTTCCGATTACGCTGCGACTGCTTTACCACTGAGCTATCGAGTGACCCTTGCCTATCGTCTTAGCTCGCGCTATGATCGTTGGATGATTGTCTAGGTCATGGTTATGACAGCGTCAAAAAGTTAACTTTGCTGACACTCCTTCTTTAAGGAGGGGTAACTCGAATGAAGGGGCCTCTACGAATATATTGAGCACTCAATGTGAAACTATAACGAATTCCCACAAGAAAGTGGTAAAACGTATGTATGCATCGTGTTATCCGAACTGCTCCGTTTTGAAACGTAATTTCGGTAATTTGCGCTAACAAATGAGTCGAATGAGTTTCATCATTGCTACAAGTCGTTGGTACGAAGGAAAAATTCAATGCAGTCTCGTTTAGTTGACGCAAAAATCAAACTACCTTCGCTTCTCGTCGTCAGGTAGGCGACGTGAATGCGCGGGAGTGGCGTTCTGTAATTACCTAATGGGACTAATTAATTAAGAAATACCAGTTTTCGCATTGTCATGTTTACTTGCATGCATCATTTTGGTGTTATCATGCTCAATTCTCGATAACATAACAAAGATTAACCTTGACGGGCATGAACCCGTAGTCGTGGCGGTTCACTTGACCATTAGCGTGGAAGTAGGTGTGTCTGAAATTATATGTAACATTGATTACAATTATATACATTTAATGTATCGAATATTTGATATCACTATTACTCGGTTATTCCAACAATCGATTTGCTATCGAATAGTGTTCGTTACACTTCCCTATCAGTTGTCACTTTCGATTTCGTTAAAATGGTAGCTATAAACTGCTTAGTTCTTGGTTTTTTGTGATTTCATCACTAAAGATTCACTTTTCTTACTATTGGGGTGTCCGGAAAGTTCGTATAATGCTTCGGAAAAAAGTCAGGTCGCGATCAAATGCAGTGATTGCGCAATCTGTTTGTCAACAATGTATTGCATCATTCTGACGTTGAGTAGTGAGAGGATTTAATCAGTCTCCTAGTTGCTACATTGATTCTTGTGATGGACTCCCATCTCTACCTCCGAGCAGTTTTACTTCATTACTACCGTCTTGGCCGATCCGTGAAGGAGGCCCACTCTGCCCTGGCCCAGTCGGAAGGAGCTGCCGCCCCCTCCATACCCTTCTGCTATAAGTGGTTCTCCCGCTTCAAGAAAGGGGAGTTTGGTCTCGATGATCAACCCCGCTCTGGACGCCCTCCCTCCCTCGATCAGCCTCTCGTTTTCCGCACACTGAAGCGCAAGCCCATGGCCAGTGTGCGTGAGTTGAAGAAGGATACTGGTACTCCCAGATCAACGGTGTCCGATATCCTCCATCGATCTGGGAAGAAGCCGAAACTCCCATAAGTGATTCCCCATGACCTCTCCCCCGAACAGCTGAAAAATCGTGTTCAAGTCTGTCGGGAATTACTCCATCGTAGATCCAATCGTCGATGGGTCAATTCCATCATCGCTACAGATGAGAAGTGGATCACGTACGATAACCCTGTGAGGAGACTGCAATGAGTGGATGCAGTAGCAGCCCGATTTTTTTAAAAATGTTGATATATTTGTAGAAATTGCAAAAATAAAGCTTAAATTGCGAATTTCTCAAAATATTTCAACATTTTTGAAAAAAATCGGGCTGCTATAAATATTAGATCTATTAACGTAGATATGAAAAAGTTCTGAATATGTGGGGTTCACTATTGCTGTGCATTCTCAACTTTTTCGATATGCATAAAAAATTGGAAAATTCATGTAATAAATTTTAAAAAGTTTATCAATATTATCAACAATTATAGGTGAGGCACCTTGGTTACAATCCTGAGAGATGCATTGCATTAGAAATATTTATTTATTGTTTGTTGATAAGCATTGATATATCTTTCACATACTTTGGTTCAAATTTTCTTCGTTCATTTCAGCCGAAAATATTATGTTTCAAGATCGACCCGGCGCCGCGACAAACAAAGTTTGACACGCTCTGCCACGTCATTTACTATCGGTTTGTAAATGTGTTTCAACGAAATATTATTTTCTGACATTTTAACCAAAACTAATCGAGTTCTCCCTCAGACTGTAGCAGAAATATAAAAATATAATTTATTACCATAGACCATTGCTATTTTAACGTAGATGAGCAGGGAAATTAGTCGCAAATGCATATTTTTTTTCAGCAACGTTGACTTCATCCCCACAATCGGCGACACAAAGGCGTGGGGCATGTCGCTATCGCCGTGCTGGTGGGCCTGCGACATGCAGAGGTACGTGCAATAGTCAGGAATAAGGAAACAACATCGATGATGCGATAGCAATAATGATAATGTGAGATTTTCCTATTTTTCACACACATTTCAATAAGTCGCCGTTACTTGTATCAGAAAGTGGAGAGCCAACCCGATCAACGCCGTGCACAAGGGCGCCGCCTTCTACAACGTCGTCATTGACAACGGAGAGTCGACGATGAAGGTGATTGCACATTTTTATATTTCCGTATAACTTGAATAAAGATTTTCTTTAAATGAAATTTTTTTCTGATATTTTCAGGGATTTACAACTGTGAAGCTAAGAGAGCTATTGACCGTCCTGAAGAAGCAGTGCAACCCAGACGTCGATTGCAAGGAGGGATTCCCGTGGTGAACGCGTCATTGATATGGTTTAGTGATCGTTCACCCTCATAATTCACCCTCACACTGTATAAGTTAATTATTTGTAGAGAATATGAAACAGTACATAAAGTTTTTATTAATGCCGGCTATATCAACATATGTTATATCTATCGATTTGAGTGGCAATGAAAAACATTATTTTAACCTGTCATCGCTAGATTTATTCCGTCGTCCTCGCCGAAGCAGAACAAATAATAAAGTTAAACAAATTAGAATTTCAAATTAGGATTTACAAAAACTTTTCGTTGGTTCATCTCGAACTTCAAAAAAAAAATAGAGAAATGATGTCGCATCAAAATATGGCGCACATTGTCCCTTCGAAAGAATATAGTGGTTCGCTCAAAGGAATATATAATATTTAATAAAACAGAACGTGGTGTTTTTCTTTCCAATACGAATCGACGTAATTATTGTTATTCAATTCTACTCAACTGTTGTGAAACATTTCCACCCAACAAGTCATACTTTATTACGTAGAGAGATCAAATAAGTGCAGTGGTGGCTAACAAATGGCGAATTATTGACCCATAACTTGTGCTTGCATTCATCCGAGGACTCGCTTGTAGAATGCAGTGTAGCTCTCCGAGTCACGTGCGGTCTCGGCGCGAACCTGTATGTTTGTTCATTATTTGGAGCAATGGTCTGACTCTCTCCAAATCATACACTCTCTCGCTCACTCTGATTGACGAGAGAGCGTGTGATTTGGAGAGAGTCAGACGATTCCTCATGTTATTTATCAGGTTATTTTCAAAGTTCGAAAATCTCGCTCGTGTCAGTACAGCTGCATGTTCTGGTTTTGGAGACAGTTAAGGTATCTCTCGCGAAAAAGTGTATCCACTAAATCTAAACAAAAACAAACCATCATGACGATATTGTTGTAGTCCTTCTGCTCGAACTGACGCTCGAACTGAAATTGTGTGTTGATTTGTTGTAAGAAACACTGTTCGTGCCAAGCATTGGAGCTCATCATCTGTTTGCCAAATGAATACTCGGTGAAACCAAACCCACAAATGTTTTCCCAGCATAAATATTTAATGTTTTCAATCACATCCATTTATACAATTGCACATCAACATTATTTCACTGTCCAGTTTAGTTTTTACTTGAATAAAGCCGGAAAATAATAGTTTCACTTCATCTCATTTAACATTGCAATATTGTTTTCTGATCTCTAGTTTCTCTTTTATCTTTTCTTTAGTAGTCCATAGTCGAATCTCCCCCACGAGCTATCCAGATTATCTCACCTTTATACACTTTTCCATATATATTTTATGACGCATCCGCAGTTTTTCGTCCAGTCCGAGTCAGAAATCGACTTATTACCTCTCTAATATCCAGATCACCCATCTTGCCCACTCCGAAGGTGCGCGCGAGGAACTGCTTGAGGTGGAAGGTGAGCTTCGATCCGCGCACCTGACCCTGCTCCATCATCGACCAGCCTGCAATTATTAATACATTTTTTTATAATAAAAATCATTAATAAAAAACTATAAATAGTTTTTTTATGAATGATTTTCTTAGCAACCGTAGAAAGCGTCATCCATTGACAAGGAATTTATGGTTCACTATCGTAGTTTGGAATGAGTAACACAAATGAATGTCCCGCCACGAAGAAATTATGCTATCAACTGTAACTGTAACGAATTCCACAATACAGTGGTAACAATTATGCATCGCGGGTAAAACAGATTCGAACTGCGCGGTTTTGCGAAGCCCACAAATATGTGAGCTAAAAATGAGTTTCAACATAGCTTCAAGTCGTTGATACGAAGTAAAAATTCGATAAAGTTCCATTTCGTCGTCGCAAAATTTAAATTACCTTCACTGCTCGTCGTCAGGTAGGCGACGTGAATGCGGGGGTCTCGTCGAGTGGCGTTCTTTAATTAACTAAGTAGCTTAATTAATTTATAAATAACACTTTACTCTTTCTCAACTGTATTTGCTTGAAGAGTATGATTTGATGATATTATGTATGTTTCTCGAGAAAAAAATACCTAATTGTTTACCTTGACGGGCATGAAGCCGTAGTCGTGGCGGTTCACCTGACCATTAGCATGGAAGTAAGTGTGTCTGAAATTGGAGAAATATCGATCAAAATTTCCATAAATTCATTATTTTAGTCGGTTGTTCGAATAATCGATTTTCTATCGAATTGTGATCGTTCCACTTCCATATCACTTGGCACTTTCGATTTCGTCAAAATGGTTGCAATAAACTGCTTAGTTCTTGGTTTTTGTGACTTCTTCGCTTATATTCGCATTTGGTACTAGAACCATCAACTGCTTCTTTCAGCTTCTCAATGAGCGAATTACATCATATTAACATTTTACTACTGCGTTCTCGCTTACGGGTGATTACTGCGGGAGTAAAGACCGTGTCGGTCAGTGTAAGGGTAAGGGGTGGAAAGCGAGAAGCTACAGTGCAATGGGATGCTATCACTTCAACCATTGTGCTTGTTCTATTGTTTGGAGTGAATTTTGAAATAAAATACATTGGGCTTTCGAGAAGTCATTGCAAATAAGCATTCACTTAGTATACAAAAGCGCGCACCATGTGTGAGGACATTGCTTGAAGAATTCATAGCAAGGTCAAGAATCAGTATGTAAAAAAAGTTCCCACGTGATATTGATGGCTCTCGCTCCAAACTTGGGAATCGGGTTGATGGCGAAGTCGATCTGATCGGGAGGCGGAAGGTCCTGCAGAAAAAAAAAAACGCAATTGTTTGAGTATATCTGGAACGCACAACATCTTCAGTCATCCAAAGTTGGTAGCTTTTACACCCAACACTGAAATTGTGCTTTACTTAGATGTATTTACGCAACACGAATGCATGTTTCTCGACAAACTTCACATGCCAGGTCGGATAAAAACTAGAGTTTGCGAGTGAAGTTAGAGTACAAAACAGTGTTCACCCGACCAAGTATCCAGAATTCATCATCAACTTCCGCGAAAGCTTACGATGATTCTGCCAGATTTGGACTGCAACGACCAGAGGCCGATCATATTCTGCACCGGCCGAAGATCCCACGGCATCTTGGATCTGTCGTAGCCTAAAAATACATGTGTCGTATGCCAGACTCCAGGCCTCTGGTTTGTTTGAACAATACTCATTTTTTTGCAAAAGATTAATACTACAAATCTGAAGTGGAACATGCTGAGAGCTAGAAGAGCTCGATAATGCGCCTTTCAAAAATTACCAAATTTATCAACTCACGGTCCTCATAGCGACCGCACACGAGCACTGCGACTGCAGCGAATGCGATGCTCCCCAATACTCGTCGCATCTTAATTTACTTTTCTATATTTTTTCCACTCGTTCGCGTAAATAAGGAGAAGATATAGCGGCGCAGAACAAAGGCCGACGTAATCCAAACATTTTGATATTGGCAAGGACAAATTTGCAAGGAGCAGCGAAATTTGCGCTAACGCGATTGAAGTTCGGTCGTAAATTGACACATTATGTGCGAATCCATGACCTCGGGAGAGGAAAACGCATAATTCGAATCGCGAATAAAGCTCGTGAACCGCATGCCCTCTGCGCGGAAGCGATAGGTGACAACAATGCAATGCAAGGCGCGTGAAGAGATGAATAGGCTATTGGGGATTAACGAGGGGTCGCCACTCTCTCTCTCTCTCTCTCTTTCCATGTCAATGAAGTGAAAGCGCGCCGTGCGGCAGCAGAGGGAGTCAAACGAGTTCGATTCCTCCCCTCCCCTCCTCCCTTATTGATGAAGAGGGTGGGGTAGCATTTGTGTGTGTGATAGAAAGAGTGGGGCTATCAGCTCCTTTCTCTCGATCGAAGAAGGGAAGCTCTTTCTCGACCTTGAGCTAGTCGCAATTAGAGTGCCCAATGGCGTAATCGAGGCGGAACGAGCGGTGATTGCGAGAGGAAAGGAAAGGAAGCTGTGGCTAGGTGGACTCGGGGATTGACTGTTCACACTTTTCATTAGAATGGCCTAATACTGCAGCACGAATAGCATGTTCTCGTCCAGCAACAGATTGTACCTGTAGCCGAGCAAGTTGATGAGTGGCGATTGGCAGCGGAAGCAAACTTCGGAGATCACAGGGGATTGCCATTTCGTACATTTTATGATTTATTCCGAAACCAATTTTAAACAATGGCTAGAAAGTAGCGAAAGTAACGATAATTTGAACTTGTTATTCGGATTAGTGCCAGTGCCTCGGGCGCACTTGTACTTAGGCAAACCAGTATGCGTATAATGAGCACTGGGACTGCATTTACATAGAGTAAGTTGTAGAGTTCGCAATGTGTGTAATTGCTTTGTCTCTTCATTTCTTACACTTTCTCGACCGTTTGAGCATATGAAATGACGAGACTAATGCATGAATTTCGAAAACAAACTGCAGTAAACTGTGAATCTCACGCAGCTCCGTGAGTAATATAAGCAACCTTCACGGCTCGAAAAAAAACGATGTGAACACTGCTGCACTTTCGTGGTTGAGCGCGCTCGGAAGGTCGCCGGAAACGAAGAGATTGGGGGCCCAATTGGCACGTTCTATCGAAACTGGTGTTGGACATTTGGAATTATGTTTCAGATATATCAAATCATTTTGGCTGATACACTCCTGATTCCTGAAAAGCCTGAACCGGAAAAATTTAATCTCACTTCTGCATGATGAGAGACAAGGAGGAATTAAAAGCGTCGTTCCCTAATCGTTCTTTGAGTCACGGCTCATCATTGGCGCCTAATTGGCTAATTAGCCAGTGGCCTCCAGCGAAGGAACGGCCAAGTACTGATTTATGTGGGATTTCCGAGTTTATTGTCGCTTGGATCGCTTATTTCCCAACCTGGGAAGCCCATTGGTGGTTGTAGAGCAGAAACTGAGTTTGATCTCATCGATCCAACCTGCAAGTAAGAAATATAAGGAGAAGGGCTTCGAAAGAAATGACTTTCTCCGTTCTGTACACTCTCGATATTTCCGACGTGAGATAGCGGAGAATTAAGAAAATGTCTTGCAAAGCCTCCCAGAAAATGACAAGCGACCGCTAGAAGCCTTCCCCAGTACCAGATGCTAGTGCATTCACATTGTTTTTAGAATTGTGAACCAAGTTTTGTGGTCTTAGCAGCTGATTCACGATGCTAAAGATATATCTGCGAGTGTGGAGCATCCAGTTTCGTCCTCGATTCCATCGGCAAACAGAGGTGAGAGTTCACGTAGTGATCAGTGCGGCCCGTGGCAAGAAGCTACTCCCCTCCTCGCCCTCTCATACCTTCCCTCTCCTCTCTCCCCTCTCCCTCCCTCTCCTACTTTCACTTTCCATCTAACCTCTCAGTCAACAAAGGATGTGTCCAAGAAAATGTGCGAGAATCGGCAAAGAAAAAAGGCAAACAAGCAAAAGAAAGAGTAAATGTAGTGGGGTAAATGAGTTACGTTGAGTCACATGGGCGGTGCTTTACTCTGTGAGGTAATACTTCAGATGAACTCTCACAGAGTTCTGAATCACGTTCATTGTTGCAAGCCCCGCACTGTTTTCCTCATTTCCTAATGATTTCCTTATGGTAGTCGAATGGCATTTGCAGTGTTATAGCATGGCTACGCTTCTATCTATTTGTGCGTATCTGATTACGCTGATCACGATGCTGAGTGCCGTGGCGCAGTGCCCGCCGAACTTCGTGATGCTGTCAACAGGTTGTAGATCAGTTCATCATTTGTTTGATTTTAGCCGCTGCAATTGCTTCTTCGACTATGCTTTTCATATTCAAATGTATATATACTGAAACATATTCAAAAACTAATTATAAAATCTTAAAATCATCGCATGTGAAAAAAACAACTTTTCCGTTTATTCCAGGCGTACAATGCTACACGAACGAGTACTGCGCCGCTCTGTCTGTCGGCTACACCTGCGAGAACAACGTGTGTTGCTCGAGACAACAACGGGACAGTGAGTTAGATTTCCATTCTCTTGATGGAGATTTGCATTAGGAATGGATTTC
The DNA here is from genome assembly GCA_036245805.1 of Pristionchus mayeri. Classification (NCBI taxonomy): domain Eukaryota; kingdom Metazoa; phylum Nematoda; class Chromadorea; order Rhabditida; family Neodiplogasteridae; genus Pristionchus; species Pristionchus mayeri. The sequence continues at coordinate 13,578,072 of BTRK01000006.1, forward strand.
CATTGGGATAGGTTCCTATTCCCTGATACATGATATCTGCATCACGCTTGCTCTCTCAGCTGTCGGAGTGCCCAGGGAAAAGGCACTAGGTCGGATGAGTGCTATGAAGTAATGCAGCTTTTGATATTTCTAAGCCTGCATGACGTCATAGTTCTCATCCGACTTAGTGCCGAGAGAGAACGCAGAATCTCGATGCAATTCCTACATTTAGAAGGCATTCAAATTTGAATGAATACCTTCTGAATTTATCCCATGAACTAAGATCCATTTCAGACTTCTGCCAGGTCGGGCAGGTCTCCATCAACGACATCTGCTTCGCGATGGTCAACATCAACGAGCCGTGCGCCTACTCGCAGCAATGCATAGGCATGTCCTACTGTGATCAGGACGAACGATTTGATTTATGTAACAACGATTTTCGAAAAGGAGTAGTTTATTGATTATTAATTTCACATTTCAGGCTCGAACATTCAGTGTCTGAATGGATTCTGCCGGAGCGGGGACGACATGATTGGTGAGTTTTTTTTGGCTTGTATGGATCAAAGCTATTATCTGAGAATCAATGCATATCGTAATGAGTCATTGCTGAAGCATATATCAAACATAAATGTTACAATTTCGAAATTTCCTCTTCAATTTTCTTGAATAGTTAAGTGACACGGGTTCTGTCTTGCATGTTATGATTCGTTTTCAGGTTCTTGTCGTAATCCGTCATGTCATCGAGAGGGATCTGCAAACGAAAAAGTTGAAGAATTGTCTCGAGGAACCCTGCTCGCAAGGTTTTTAAAAAACCTTTCAATTTTACATAGAAATAACCAACAATCGATTTTCACCGATAATTTGTATGTTGCAATTGAACGAGTATTCTTATAATATTTAACTTGATAGCAGCACCTTCACATGGCTCTTCATATCAGGGTTCGTTTGCGAGTACACTACAGCGGGACGGTATCAGTGCTGCGGGCAATACGGAAACATCGACTACAATTACGGTAATAAATAAGAAATAGTTTTGAAACTTTTGTTTCAACTATCTCATATACGCAGGAATGGTGAAGATGTACCCTGGAACTACCCTTCCTCTCCAGTGCAAGGAGGTCAATTCGTGCCTGTTTGTGGACACGCCCAACTGCGTGTACTCACAGAGGTTGGGTACAGAAGGAGTCTCACCAGCCGCGCTCCATTAGAGAACCGAAAGGGTCACACCCTCGCCTCACGCGCTCATTCTTTTATTCCCTGACCAATTTCCACGGATATCCATTGCTGGCAATCAGCCAAATAGTGATGACTCATTTCGAGCCAGTGGTATTAAAAAACGTATTTTTATGGAGACGCCTAACTGTGTGTGCTCGCAGAGGTTGGCTAAGCTGCTTTTAGAATTTGTTTTGTTCCGCCTTTTTTCAATTGTTTTTTTTCTTTTTGCAGGTATCGCTGCAATGTATGCTGCTCGACGTGGAATTGCTGATTTATCACGTGGAATATCCTAAGATGAATATCAACCAACCTACTAAAGGCTATAAAACAGTGAGAATGCGAGTTCGATCCGAAATGATTTCTCTTATGCGAAAATGTACTAATCCTTACGAGAATACAGTTGTAGGCATAACTTTTCATGCTCTTACGAGTGGTATACAACATGCCCGTGGATATTGAGTTGCATTTTCCAAAATTGGTAGGTCAAACAATATTAGCTACCGAGACAACAATTATTCGAGAAAAATCCCTACCCACAGCGTGTAAGAACGGACAAACTCCTTTGTTCTCGCGGCGGATCATTTCTCGTAATAGAGAGTCGCGGAGCGGTGAAGCGACGAAGAAATAAGTCGAATCTAAGGCCATAACTAAATGAAAACAAATACATATTATAATCTGAATATGAAAATAATTGAAATATCAGGTTGTAACAAAAGTTTTGCACGATTTTCAAATTTTCGTCGCCATCTTACCCTGTCCTTTATTTTCAAAATCAATTAATATTGTTACCTATATTTGTTGAGTGCTTGCATACCCGTTATATCCCACATTAGTAGCAACCAAACCATTCGATACTGTGGTCACATTTTAAAGTCAAAGTTACTACATTTGAGAACTGAACTTCCTAATTTTGTGGTCTGCATTCTATGGACAACTGAGATAGAGCACATATCTCGGTATATTTGGAAAGAGTGATGAACAGGGATCAGAATGCAATATTGAAATGGGTATTAGCACAAATGGGGTTCAAGAAACACAGTTCATTTTTGATCTCGCGTCAAAAGGGGCTTGGTCAGAATCAGTTGCCTTTACCGCACAGCCGTAGCCGTATGCCTATCAATCTCAAATACGTTAAAAACATATGCTCCTTCCATGATTAGCTCACAATTATTTTTGTGTGAACATGCAATGATTCTTATTAATAATACAATTTAGTAAACCCAGATACCGCGATTAGGACATTGGAATTGACATTTCCGTCATAGCCATGTTTCCAGCATAAATGGAAGCTCAGATTTTGTGTGGTTAACTACACAAGCTACTCTTACTCTACCACTTATTGGTATGGCCAACTCAGGGGATAGCTTCCTTTTGAGGAAATTGACTCGAACAAAGTGCACCGACTTTCAAAATTTTGGCTGTAATGACCATGATTCTTAATTTCAGAAAATTTCAATTTTCTAGAAGTGGTAAAGTGCACGCTCCAAAATTTCTTTATGATGTAATACATCATAGTTGTAGATGACAATGCACTATTGTTAAAGCCTGTATGTTCGATTCTTGCATCAAGATCAACGATCCTTTGATCAATTATTACTCGCTACTGATCGACTTCAATGATCTGGAAATCGTGATACATTGCAACACCCACTAGATACCATATAATTTTAGAAAGTACAACCAACGGGCTTCTCACACCACTATATGATATTATACAAAGATTTTTTCTGCTAGAATATGAGCGCGACAAACAAATATGTGTACATTGTAAATATTTCACTTTTGGCGAAACCTTATTTTCTCGCATAGCCTGAACGCGGGATTTGATTCGAAGATGTGAATATAATGAACAAATATTCCCCAAATATATGCAATGAAGATAGGTCGCGACGATTCAAGTGAAGTATTTTAGGCGAGCTCAAACTTCATGGTGGAAATCGGGCAAAACTTTTGTTACAACCTAATAATAAGGTATGCAGCTACTATTTAATTTTGGGAGTTTTATTTCGTTTCCTAAGTCCGCTTTATTGAATTTCTTTATATTTCGTTCTTGGAATCTTACAATAAAAACTCATATTAGGGAAATATCGGCAGACCCCACTCATGCATACTTTTCTGAATCCTCATGAGTAGCTCTACAACTGGTATGTACAGATTTTGGATATTCTTTTTAGTATTCGAGAAAAAACGATAAATGCAAAAATGTGTGAATTTCCAAAGTGTACGCGAATACTAAAAACAATAGCAAAAATCGCTATATACCAGTTGTAGAGCTGCTCATGAGGATTCAGAAAACTACCCACAAGTGGGGTCTGGCGATATTGTGCTCAGACTAGTTCTCATTTGAAAATCACCATTTCGTGTGTTTCGAAATAGCAGTTTTGAAATGAGCTTCACAAGACAAATTAATTATGTCCCTATATTTTGCTGTAGATCCCTCAAGTTGGAATCTGTTTCACTAAATATATTTACTCAATGAATTAACTTCGATATAGTGCAATCGAGTGTGCGAAAGTTGATCTCCGCCGCCAGATTGTCTGGTTTGACACGCTGTGCTACCCTCATGAAAACCTGACAGTTGCAACTCGATAGATCATTATGAAGTATTCCGCCACCTCCTGCAAAGCCTTACCATTCTTACAGAGAATGCGTTTTTAAAAATAATTCTCACAAATGCCACAAATTGTTTGTTCTCTCATTGCAAGCGATCGCAACAAGATTGCATCTCTAATTACAAAAACGAAAAGAATCAACAAATATAACAAATTTTAATGTTTATTTTTGAAATCGATCGCAAAATATGATTCAGAAAAACAATTTTCTTCTTTAGATAGATATAAATACGATGGTTGATGTGTCATAGATCATAGATCGATGGTCGTTTCTCCATCTAATTTTTTTTCTCTCAACGCCGCTCATACCCCGATACATCTCTCATAGTTCAATCGTCCTGAGTCATCAGCGGATAGCGATGTAATGAGACAGGTGCCACATATCGCCGATATATGTCAGAGTAATTTCGGCTTGCTTCCTGCAACACGAAAAGCGCGCCAGTTTCAATGCGAGCGGATAAGTTTCAGGAATGAGTCAAATTTGAAAGTTTTTATTTTTTCACAGTGGATAATGCCAAACCGGTGTAAAATAATCAATAGTCTCATATCAATCTTCACTGCGCAGATGCGGATGCTGAATACAGTGGCACAATGCCCGCCCAATTTCGTGATGATGTCAACATGCTATCCATATTATTTTTCGAAATTTTTTAATGTTAGCATTTTTAAGAGACCCTCCACGAGAGAACGTAACAGGTCCACGGATGGCCAAAAATTTAATAATTCCTGTACTTTTTTTCTGAAGTGTAGGTCCCGAGTGCTGATTGACGGCCGCAATAACTAAGGCTGGGGGTCGATTTTGAAAAAGTTTCAGATACCCCCATTTTTGGGGGTCGAAAAATTCGATATTTCACAATTTCATGGGATATAGATTTTCTGACGTATTTTCACGTGTAGAAAACGAATATCTGTGTTAGAACTCGAAAAAATAGAAATAAATAAAATAACGTCGAAAAACTGATTTTTTGACTATGTTTTGCAAGATTGGAAATTTGTGAAAAAATTCGGAGTGTTTTGGATATGATTTCCGGAATCTACATCTAAAAATACATCTAGGGTGAATTTTTTAGAATTTTAAAAATGGGCCTTTTTTGGGAATGAGCTCCAGAACTAGCCGAATCAAGCCAAAATCACGAATATGACGTCACGCCATGTCGCTTTCTAAGCCCATCGAGGTGTTCAATTTACCTTAAACCATTTTTATATTTCATATTTATGGATTATCTTGATGTTTTAATTGTTGTATCTGCCAAAAAATACAAATTCAAAAATTTTGCGTTTTCAATTTTTTTGCTAGAACTCCAGAGATTTTTAATGATGACTTATTAATTTCCCATTTTCACGAGCTCTAGTTTGAAAAATCGGTTTATACGGCCCAAAATACGACAAAAAATTTGTATTTGATCTAATTCTGTGAGATCGACTTTTTCCACCTAATTGTCTGTCATGAAAAAAATGAATTTTCGATTTATTCGATTTTGCTGTTTTGCAAGGCTCTACTATGAAGATTATGCTAAAATTAGTCGGTTATAAGCTCTAGGCGATAGAAAATGAACGAGATGGGCTTAGAAAGTGACATGGCGTGAAGTCATATTCGAGATTTTGGCCTGATTCGACAAGTTTTGGAGCTCATTTCCAAAAAAGGCCCATTTTTTAAATTCTGAAAAATTCACCGTAGATGTACTTTTATATGTAGATTCCGAAAATCATATCCAGAACACTCCGAAGTTTTTAACAAATTTTCAATCTTGCGAAACATAGTCAAAAAATCAGTTTGTCGACGTTATTTTATTTATTGCTAATTTTTTCGAGTTCTAACACAGAAATTCGTTTTCTACACGTGAAAATACGTCAGAAAATCTATATCCCATGCCTTTCTGAAAAATCGAATTTTTCGACCCCCAAAAATGGGGGTATCTGAAACTTTTTCAAAATCGACCCCCAGCCTTAGTTATTGAGGCCGTCATTCAGCACTCGGGACCTACACTTCAGGAAAAAATTACAGGAATTACTGAATTTTTGGCCATCAGTGGACCCCTGCACAGTTGTTACGTTCTCTGGTGAAGGGTCTCTTAAATAGAAAAATTTTCAATTATTTTTCTACCACATTTGCAGAGCACACATCATTGATAATTCGATGAATATTATATTATGTTACTGCTGGCATATTAATAATTAATTAGGAATTTGAAGAAAAAAAGTCAAAAAAAGCCTATTATTACAGAGAAAAATACAATTTTTATTAATAGTCAAGGTGTGCAATGCTCGACGAACGACTACTGATCGGCTCTGTCCGTTGGATACACCTGCGAGAATAAAGTGTGCTGCTTACGACAACAGAAAAAGATCAAACTACAAACTACAAAGATCAAAGATCAATCTTTAAAAGCGCTCGACGTGGGAATACCAACGGTCAAGGTCCGACGTCACACGGACGTGTTTGAGCAAAGCTAGAGCGATTTGAAGAAAAAAATCAAAGATCAAAGATCAAGTTTAAAATTTTGGAAGTGCTCATCGTGGGGATGCCAACGGTCAAGGTCGTAGCGCTGTAGGATCATTTTGAGCCGAGTTAGAGCGATTTGAAGTAAGAGATCAAAGATCAAAGATCAAAGATCAAGTGTCAAATTTTGAAAGTGTTCATCGCTGGGATGCCAATGGTCAAGGTCCGAAGTCGCACGGATACGTTTGAGCCGAGTTAGAGCGATTTGAATTAAAAGATCAAACTACAAACTACAAAGATGAAAGATCAAGAAAGATCAAGTTTGAGGCGAATTAGAGCTTTTTGAAAAAAAGCGTGACAGACAGACGGACAGACAGACAGACTGACAGACGGACAGACAGACAGACAGACAGACGTTATGATATTTCTTTATACAGTAACAGTAATTTCCTCTCGTTCTTGTAGCATAGAAATTGAAAAAATAAGAAAGTTTATCACACGTACATAGATCTCTCGAAGAAAGCCTTCTATGAGCTCGCCTGATGTTAGTGGACCTAGAAAAAAAGGATCCCTGGGGAATATAATGCGAGTCATAGAAGCGATTTAGGTTCTTAATGATCCTCAGCTCAATGTACGTGTGATAAACTTTCTTATTTTTTTCAATTTCTATGCTACAAGAACGAGAATCACGTTACAGAAACATATGAATTGTAAAAGACCAATCATAATATGAGTGAACAATGTAAGTCTAGTAAAAAACTCGCGTGTTTTTTTGAAAACATAGCAACTCGGTAAAAAGAGAAAAAAGTAGTGAGATAAGTATTTTCGGAGATATTCGTAAATGAAATAACAATTTTTACTTTAGAAACAACCCACAATACTGGTTGTGTGATCGCACTACTAAAACACATTCAAGTTATGTATGTGACCCAGGGCACTGTAGTTGACCTACCGAACCGGGATACCGTAGGCAAGATTAAGGTAATATCCACCTTCCGTGGGAAGGTGACGTATCCTGGCTTTGCAAGCAAAGTCAACAGCTGTGAATTTTGGCAAAATATCAATTCAATAAAAGGAGTGAGATCCTATTACACAAAACAATCAGTTCAATAAAAGTCCCGGGATCAACAGCCAAAATTCGATCACTATTTTTTTTCAAATTTCACTAAGAAATCTGAACATTTTCCTTTTTAAATTTCTTATTATAACTTTGTAAAAATTTCTTATTATAACAATTCAGATTGCCAAAAATAGTGAGAGAATTTTGGCTGTTGATCCCGGGACTTTTATTGAACTGATTGTGTTGTCTAATAGGATCTCACTCCTTATATTGAATTGATATTTTGCAAAAAAAATCACTCAGCTGTTGACTTTGCTTGCAAAGCCAGGATACGCCACCTTACCACGGAAGGTGGATCTCGGGACTTTCATTGGCGCGGAGCGACTAATTTGTTTCCGTGATTAGCCTTTTCTACTTAGTACATTGAATGGATAGAGAGAGGAATCTCTAATTAATACGTATTTTCCCTGTGGGATATTTTATAGTGCCTCAGATGGGAAGCTTTCAATTTCCTCCTCCTCTCTTTCCACACCCAGAGGGGACAAATCTGAAAGTGCCCGTTCGACCCCAACAAATCATGCCGCCGTGCGTAATTTATTACGCTGATTTCAAATATGGTACTTGTGTTGTTCTAGATTCAACTTTGTACCTCGTCCCCGACGGCTGTTGACAACTTGAGACGACTCGTATTGTTTACGACCTGACCGAGAGAGGCGCGGGGGAGGGAGAGAGAAGGAGGAGGAAGAGGGGTAAATTCGCGCGGGAAAATGTTTGAAACGTGTCAGCACCTACAGATGGAAACCATTCTTTTCTAAATTAAGCTCATTGGATTCGCCGTGTCAATATTAGTCTACAGTAGGCCGGTAGGAACTTGGATTTTCCATTGAGAGCTTGGATAGCCCAAAATGTGGCTGAACTGCCAGAGGGCTCAAAATTTCGAACTTTGAAGGCATTTTTCGAACCTTTGCAGTAGGAATTTCACAATTCTGAAAAGTCTCTAGGCGGGCAACCGTGTACGCTCTATCGAATGAGCTATAGCACGTCTCTCTACGACTGCTGCGGATCTAACTCAAAAAACCTTGACGCCGAAAAAGGCACAAAAAGCTGAGTCAGCCTGGGGTACTTCCGGTTGAGCTAGAGACTTGAAATTTCGGATTTAGCATCCCTCACACCGGACGAAGATCCCCAAAAGCTGGATACTTAGTTGAACGGTAGTCGATACCCTACCCTCTCAGGAACCTTTCCGACCGTGGGAATTTCTCGTTTCCCGGCCAAAATTGACCCGGCGCTTCGCGCCGGGGCTAACCACTTCACTTTTCCAAGCTACCCAAAGCTTGGCAAATGTGTTTTCCGCCGACCGGACTTGAACCAACAATATCATGTTTATTAGACGAGTGCTTTGTTAACTCCGCTATGATTAACGGATGAAATTGTTTTTTTACAAATATTGCTCGAAGAGTTGTACCTAACACACGTCTTCTGAGAGATTGCATGAAATCGAAACCCCACTTTGACAAAATGTTCAAAGTGCTCCGATCCCTTCGAGATTATCAGGGTAGGGGTCCCTAAGGTCCAGTATCTTTTTGTGCAAGCGGATTCCGCGATTTCTCAAAACTACCTAAAAGCCGGCTCCTGAAATTTCAAAATTTGGAAAATTCATAACTTGAGCTAGAGCTAAATTGAGCTAGAGTTTCGTTCAAAAAACCAAAATGACCACCTACTCAAGTGGAACTACTTTTATGTTGTAAATATTCGGGTAGCGAGAAGTCTTACTTATAAAAAAGTGCTAAAAATCATTTTTCGTTGATTTTTTCTCGCCGCCGTGAAAAAAAAAAGTTCCATACATCCCTGAGATTTTATCAGAATCGTAATCTACGACATTTTTTACCCAAATAACGGATCTTTAGCGCCTATTTTAAAAATAAAGTCAGTTCTTGGTTCGTAGTTCATTGTGAGCCAGGGTTACGGTATCAAGGATACTGTATGTGGGTTACGGTATTCCGGCCGAAGGTCATCCATGCCTGTGCGGCCGAGTACCTGCTTGATTGCAAAGATGTGGTGTGCTTACAGTATCTAGGATACTGTAGATAGGGTTACGGTAGCCGACAAATAACAATGGAGTTACTATAGATGATGTTGGGCATGGTACCAAAGGTCTATCGAATATCAACCCCCACCACTATTTTGGACCATGACCCCCTATACGCCTATGCGCGCTGCCTGTCAAAAATGTGTCAGGCAGCGCGCACCCATGAATAGGGGTCATGGGAGTAGCCGGCGGCGTGGGCAACTATGATGATAACTCAAAACGAATTTCCGATTTTCGAAAGTTACGTCACTTTTGGTTCACCCGACCGCCCCGAACCAGGATGAGGACCAGGAATGATGACGTCGACATGGAAGTTGTAGAGCATGATGGTAGCTTTCTATGGAAAAAAGAACGACCTTCTATCTTTATTTTAAACGGACTTATGATCATTTAAGTGAGCGCGATTTGACAGTCGAAAAGTGATAGTACGAAGATTGGCCTTCTGAATCTCAACGATGACGATAGATATCACAATTCTGACGACGCAGTTTGAAAGAGCATCATCCAAAGTACTTAAAACTTAAAAGCCAGGCATACAGGACAAACTTTATTCCTACCGCCGCGGCGTGGTCGATTCTCTCGCGATTCCTCTCATAAGAGGAAACAATACCACGGTAGAGTGGCGCTCGACCTGTGGCCTCAACTGCTGCAGCTGCTGCAGCTGCGACAGAGGCGGCGGCAGGATCGGCTGCGAGTCCGGACAGCGGGAGGGCAACATCGACAATTGCGGCTCTGGACTCGGATTGGAATGCCCTCCTCTCATTTGAGGAGTCCGGGGCGAGGTCCATTGCATACGTAACTGGTAGCCTGATGCGATGATGCGCGATGGTATAAAACAGCAAGCAGTTACAGAACATACCTGTATATGAGTAATTGGAGGAGTATCTCGTTCTCGTCTGCAGCAGGTGCTGCTGGGGGAGAAGGGGTCGTAGGGGCTGCGGACGGCAGAGGCATCGCCTACAGCATCTGAAATTAAGGGTTACGACATTTCCTCATATGTTTCACTTACTCATGAGAACATCCAATGATATTTTATTAACAATAGTTTTAGAGAATGCTAGTAATAAAATATTTAATCCGGTGTAAATCACCGTGTTGTTACTGTGTACACTTGGCAATTATGACATATCACGTATATCAGGAGTCACTGGTGCTAAATAGAACCCCTCGGGAACAATTTGCAAAAAGTTTTCCGTATCTAGTCCTAATTATGGTGGATGAATATACTAGAGATGATATATTGAAATGTATAGGTCATTGGTCCCAGAGCCGGCTTTTAGGAATTTGCTGGTTAAACTTATTCAGGATTTTTAAACTTATTCAGGATTTTCGTCATGAATAATGAAAAGTATCCTCTAACATTCCAAGGAAAAAACTAAAAGTGAAATTTGACTATATCATCTATATCAAGAAAATATCGAAATTTGACAATAGATGGATGAAATTGAATCGGTATAGTGCATTAATTAATGTTCTAAGAAATAACAAAATCAATCGAGCAGAAAAAAAACGAGAATTGATTTACTCTAAAAATTGATTTTCGCGACCTCGATTTATGTGATATTTAGGCATATCTAACGCACATATTTCAACCTTATCTACGTATATTCCACTTGGAAAATATATTAAGTACCAAGATGAATTGCATCTCTAGGAACCCATCGTCTGAGTCACTTTTTTACTTAGTAAGATTCTCCATCAAACATGCAATTTTGAGAGGGTCGTTTATGGAAATTTTTCGGAGGCGACTTGATTGAGAACAAATTGCATACGAATAGTCTTGAAAAATATTTTCTTTCTTATGCGAACATGAAAATGTTATGATAACGATATATAAGAAGGTTTTAAAAAATTCGAAAATTTCGAGATCCAAAAATATATATTTTTTGAAAACTCAATAAACTGTTGTAGATTTAGTGTAATCTTGAATATCATGTTTAGAAATAATTTTAAAGAACTAATCGTATTCAATTTGCTCACAACCAAACCTTCCACGCAAAATTTTCATAAACGACCTTCTCAAAATTGCATGTTTGATATAGAATCTTGCTAAGTAAACAGCGACTCAGACGATGGGTTTCTAGAAATGTAATTCATCATGGTACCTAATATATTTTCCAAGTGGAATATACGTAGATAAGGTTGAAATAAGTGCGTTAGATATGCCTAAATATCACATAAATCGAGGTCGCGAAAATCGATTTTTTAGAGTATCAATTCTCGGTTTGTTCGGCTCCATTGAGTTTGTTAGTTCTTGGAACATTAATTAATGGACTATACCGATTCAATTCCATCGATCTATTGTCAAATTTCGATATTTTCTTAACCGGCCACCTCACTTTGTGAGATTAGAAGCGATTTTGCAGAAAAACGCCCCCCAAAAATTTTCACTTTTACTTTTTTCCTTGGAATATTAGAGGTTACTTTTCATTATTCAAGAATAAAATCCTGAATAAGTTTAATCTGGAACTCATTATGGATTTATTTTTGTACTAAGATCGGGTTATTCAATCTTACATTCAATAAACGCCGTCATACAGCTTAGGTGTTAACATAAAAGTTGTTGGAAATAATTTTCCGAACATTTTGAGCCCTTCACCACCTTTCTAGCTCATCTGAAAGCTGAAATACAGTATAGCCGGAATGAAAACCAGCAAATTCCTAAAAGCCGGCTCTGGGATAAATGACCTATAAATTACAAGAGCCGGCTTTTAGGAATTTGCTGGTTTTCACTCCGGCTATACTGTATTTCAGCTCTCAGATGAGCTAGAAAGGTGGTGAAGGGCTCAAAATGTTCGGAAAATTATTTCCAACAACTTTTATGTTAACACCTAAGCTGTATGACGGCGTTTATTGAATGTAAGATTGAATAACCCGATCTTAGTACAAAAATAAATCCATAATGAGTTCCAGATTAAACTTATTCAGGATTTTCTTCATGAATAATGAAAAGTAACCTCTAACATTCCAAGGAAAAAACTAAAAGTGAAAATTTTTGGGGGGCGTTTTTCTGCAAAATCGCTTCTAATCTCACAAAGTGAGGTGGCTGGTTAAGAAAATATCGAAATTTGACAATAGATGGATGAAATTGAATCGGTATAGTGCATTAATTAATGTTCTAAGAAATAACAAAATCAATCGAGCAGAAAAAAAACGAGAATTGATTTACTCTAAAAATTGATTTTCGCGACCTCGATTTATGTGATATTTAGGCATATCTAACGCACATATTTCAACCTTATCTACGTATATTCCACTTGGAAAATATATTAAGTACCAAGATGAATTGCATCTCTAGGAACCCATCGTCTGAGTCACTTTTTTACTTAGTAAGATTCTCCATCAAACATGCAATTTTGAGAGGGTCGTTTATGGAAATTTTTCGGAGGCGACTTGATTGAGAACAAATTGCATACGAATAGTCTTGAAAAATATTTTCTTTCTTATGCGAACATGAAAATGTTATGATAACGATATATAAGAAGGTTTTAAAAAATTCGAAAATTTCGAGATCCAAAAATATATATTTTTTGAAAACTCAATAAACTGTTGTAGATTTAGTGTAATCTTGAATATCATGTTTAGAAATAATTTTAAAGAACTAATCGTATTCAATTTGCTCACAACCAAACCTTCCACGCAAAATTTTCATAAACGACCTTCTCAAAATTGCATGTTTGATATAGAATCTTGCTAAGTAAACAGCGACTCAGACGATGGGTTTCTAGAAATGTAATTCATCATGGTACCTAATATATTTTCCAAGTGGAATATACGTAGATAAGGTTGAAATAAGTGCGTTAGATATGCCTAAATATCACATAAATCGAGGTCGCGAAAATCGATTTTTTAGAGTATCAATTCTCGGTTTGTTCGGCTCCATTGAGTTTGTTAGTTCTTGGAACATTAATTAATGGACTATACCGATTCAATTCCATCGATCTATTGTCAAATTTCGATATTTTCTTAACCGGCCACCTCACTTTGTGAGATTAGAAGCGATTTTGCAGAAAAACGCCCCCCAAAAATTTTCACTTTTACTTTTTTCCTTGGAATATTAGAGGTTACTTTTCATTATTCAAGAATAAAATCCTGAATAAGTTTAATCTGGAACTCATTATGGATTTATTTTTGTACTAAGATCGGGTTATTCAATCTTACATTCAATAAACGCCGTCATACAGCTTAGGTGTTAACATAAAAGTTGTTGGAAATAATTTTCCGAACATTTTGAGCCCTTCACCACCTTTCTAGCTCATCTGAAAGCTGAAATACAGTATAGCCGGAATGAAAACCAGCAAATTCCTAAAAGCCGGCTCTGGGATAAATGACCTATAAATTACAATATATCATCTCTAGGATATTCATCCACCATAATTAGGACTAGATACGGAAAACTTTTTGCAAATTGTTCCCTGCAGCTTCCACTGACTCATGATACCCGTGATATATAATATTTGGAAACACTCTCAAGTTTTTTTCCTTTATCACCGACACATCAAGAGCCGTTGAGGTAAGGTAAGGAAGAGTGGTGTTTAGACTCGATCACAACAAACGAGGGATTCGGATTGTGGTATTTTAGTTATTTGTTACAATGAACTTAACGAGGTAGGTAGTACTTTTAGCTTGATTGTATTTGCTTGATATGAAGTCAGGCTGGAAACAAATTTGAATGATCCAATTTGTTGGGGTCGTTGTTCTATGATATCCAATGATTCAGTGGGTCGGAACAATGTAGGCCAGGTGGATAGGGTAGCGAGAGTTAAAGGCATTATCATATTTGACTGTGCAACAGGTCCGATCGGACTTATCCCAGATCTGAATTGTTTTGGATATTGTGTGAGTGTGTTTGGTTTATCTCGTGTATCCGGCTGGCTATATATACAGTATCGGACAAAAGTATTCGGATTTTTTTCAAATGTTCATAACTTCCTTCAAAATGACTTTTTGACAAAATGACTTGTTCTTTTTTCCAGGTTGTAGGGGGATGGAAGTACTACACACTCATGTTATGGAGACTCTTGAAGGTCGTTATCTTCTATTAGGTTGTTGCGAAAGTCTTGTCGCGTGCGTTACTACATCGATTTCGCTTCTCTGGAATTTATGCTGTGTGACCTCATAATATATGTTAGGTACATACATGCGCACCATAGCCATGTAGTTACACGTAGTGAAGCCGCTATAGAAAACCAGAAAATTTCACGAATTTTATTTTGAGTGAAAATGTGATAAAAAATATGTTCCAAATTTATCATACTCTCCTCAACCGAAAATGCCTTTCTTTGGGTTGTTTTGGTCGAAAAACATGTTTTTTCACCTTGTTTATCGATTTTTTTCTTCATTCCCCTTCGATATTATTTTTGCATTCGATTCTCCATATGAAATTAGTGGGGGTCCACGTTGACCATTTTTCATAACTCGAGTACCCCAATGTCGAAATAGTAAGTAGAGTCCCGGACTTTGCCGTTTTTTTTCAAAATTTTCGTTTTTCGGTCGATGATTGAAACGCTAAAATGACTGGTTTTCGAGATATTTGAGAAATAAACTTAGAAAAGCTGAAAATGTCATGTTTTCGCCATAACGATTGATTTATTTTTTAATTATTTGGTCATTCAGCTATTTTATCCGGTCGTAAATATGTTGTATGACTATTTTGAATAATATTGCATATCTAATTAAGGCGGAGAGCACATCATCCTTCTTTTTTTTTCACTCTTCACGTTGAGGTGAATGACCAGCCGTTGGGTCTTGGTGTTTTTACACGTATGTTCTCTGAAAAAATGCATCCTTTCATACTGAGTAGCTGCCTCTGTGAGCGCACTCAGTGTCTGTGCACTTTACACAAAGAACGTTCCCTCCGTTTCAGGGTGGAGGAGGGGAGAGACAGATGTGCGGAATTTGCTCATTTCTGTCATTTTTGTCTTGAAACAAGGCACGTTGTTCTAATTGCTCTTTAGAGCCCCTTTTGTCGAAATGTCTCAAGGCGAGAATTTGGGCATGCGAATGGGATATGCATGCAATTTGTCGAATTTATTTATTAATGTTACATTTTCGAGTATCCAATCGAATTACGTTGATGAACATGGAAAAGCGAAAGAAGAGAGGATTTAGCATGTTTGTTTATTTTCCTCAATCTGAAATACACACTATTATCATGTATTTTATCTTGTATTCGTTTTGAGCTAACTCAGATCATATTCGTGAATTCAAAAATTATTCATGTGTTTAAAGTTGCAGAATAATTCAATCATACACCGTGTTAATTTCTATGCTGCTAAGTATAATTCTCTGTGTTAAATACATGTGTGGCTTTATTTTAATTGTGTGTATTTCGATTTAATAATATGATAACATTAGATGACAAAGTTTCATACTAAATCTCGATATTGCAGATGTACGCTATCATTTCAAAATTGGGAGTGACACAAATAAATTCAAATTGTTTCGGTTTTTTTTTGTTTATTTACTTGACTTAATCATAATTTATATTAGAACGAGGTGGCCAGAAGTGGCGAATGTTGACTGTGCTCGTCTCCTCAAAAACGATACGGATTATAAAAAGGTTCAAAATTAAATGGTTATTTAATTTGATCCGCTGTAATTTCAGGAAATAGGAAACCGTCGCCCTGCTCTTCTCAGAACATCGTCAAATATTTCGTCATGCGGAGAGATCACGGTAATATTTCATTTTATGATATATTTATTGATCCGCATTATGTATGAAAGTAGTTTATCTAAGAGTCGAATTCTTCCTGCGAGAAATCCGGATACTAATCATCCTGTTCTTCATGCTCGGATTGTTTACAAGGTAGGCCAAAATTGTTATATGTTTAGTAGATTTTAACAAAGGACTATGAATATCTCGAAGATCAGCTTGCAACTAATTACGCGAGCGAGAATGTCTACTGCTTCGCCATTGACAAAAAGGTTACGTGATTAATGTTCTATATTAATTGTATTGAATTTTTAAATAAATGGTACCATGTAAAAAATCGTGCAGGTTAATTTGATTTTGGAGTATGGTGCGCTCTGGTAAAATATATTTTAGGCTTCATCCATTTTTCACGAGCAGATCATTAATCTTGAGAAGTGTTTGCAGAACGTGATTGTTTCCCGGTCAGAAAATGTTGTGTTTTATCTTAAATGTTTTTTTATTATTTATTGTAGGAAACAACTGGAATACGATAGTGCGGGGCATAATCAGAATGAGGTAAATATGTTTTTTTTACAAATACATTGTTAACAGCCTTAGGGGCATCTTGATTGTATGCATATTGCGAGGAAGTGGAAGTGGAAGTATGCCCTATTAATGCAGGTGAACACACATATTTTTTTAAAAAAAATGTTTACTTGAAAAAACGAATGAAATATAAATAAATCGAATATATATTTTTTTGGATCTTTTTGGAAAATGAAAATTCCAGAATCACGACGAAGTTATAAAAACACATGGAGAGATCACCGAGATTTTGGAAATTTATGGAGGTAGTCATTAGCGTTATACGGTCTATGAGTATCAACATATAATTGCGATCTTTTTTCCAACTGAACAGAGATATGAATTCCAGGAGCAAATGATATTGATATCTGGCCTTGTCCAGATCATAGATGCATTGCGTCACTGGAAACAAGTTTGGAGAAGTTGGGATTATGCCCCAAGATGCTCAATGGGGCAGAAAGTATTAATCTCTATCATAAATTAATTATCATAAACTATCATAGACCGTGGAGTTCAGTACTCAGCCTCAGCCGAAGACGACCATCAAGGGAATCTCGAAACTCGGGCACTTCGAGTTCAATGGAGATGAGATCTCGGCCTGGAGATTCCGTGGCATCGGACCAGGAATGAAAGTGAGTGGACTGAAGGGAATCGACAGCTCCATTGTCTTCCACAATCATGGTGGAAAGACATCGACTGACTCGGATGGAAAAAGCTACAAGGAACGTGACATGCAGAAGATCGTCGAAGGAGAGGAGCCTCACTACTGGTTCTTCCCGACGAAGAAGGCGAACACTCCAGAGCCAGATGACGTCGATGACGAAGTTGTTACTGGACAAGCTGCACCTCTTCCTTCCGAATCTGACGAGTCACCTCTCTTCGTATGTGATATCTGCTCTGCTTCATTCATCCGCCACTTCAATCTCCTCCGTCACTTGGAAAATGGACGGCATAAAATCCGACAGGAGAAGGTGACCATGTACGACTTCGCCCTTGGCCTTTACAAGCGCATGCTTGAAGAGGTTCAACAAGGCGTCGTAATAGGCCCTCTCGCGGATTCGTTCAAGGAGTACGAAGAAGCGCCAAAGAATCCGAGACCCAAGGGATGGGCCCTGCGAACGAGAAAGAAGAGTGCTCCCTACGATCCAGTTGCCAACCAGCTTGTCACCGATCTATTCGAGGAATTCTTCAGAGCTGGAACTAAGCTGCGCAACTAGGCTGAGAGGAGAATGAGAGAGAGGAAGGAGAGAGGTATTTTGCCATCACAACGGATGAGCCACGACCAGATCAAGAACCGAATCAGAACTCTTCTCGCTGGAAAGAAGGATGAGCAGAAGAAGAAGCACAGGAACAGGAATCGTCGAATGGTAGCCATCATCGCAGATATGGAGAAGGATATGGATGAGGAAGGAGCGTGGATTCAGGATGAAGTCCCTGTGATTCCTGAGAGCGACAGAATTGTCACAAGTGACGCACTCTATGACTGGATTCATGCCCAGACAGATTTATTCGATGATGTTTCCACTCCGATTTTCTCTGATCCTAAGTTTGATGTATTCAATCAGTGATAGCTACATTTCCTTCTCGACACACATTCCGAAACTATTGTAAAGTGTTTTTTGTACCCTTTGAATGAACATAATGATTACACTATTCTTAATATGGCATGAACTAGACTATGAACTCAAATAAATCGTTATGGCGAAAACATGACATTTTAAAAAAAAATCGTTATGGCGAAAACATGACATTTTCAGCTTTTCTAAGATTATTTCTCAAATATCTCGAAAACCAGTCATTTTAGCGTTTCAATCATCTTCGTGAAATTTATTGTACTCGTCGAGATCTATCGATTGCATTTTTTGAGCGCCTGATTGGACCATTTTGAACTGAGATACGACCGAAAAACGAAAATTTTGAAAAAACGGTCCGGGAAAAAACGGGGTTATGAAAAATGGTCAACGTGGACCCCCACTAATTTCATATGGAGCAAAAATAATATCGAAGGGGAATGAAGAAAAAAATCGATAATGAGCAAATTTGACCAAATCAAGTGGACATACCTTCTTTTGACCCCCAATAGTACCCATAAACTAAGTTTCATCGAAATCCGTGACTATGACTTTTTTTCTGGTGGCAAAAGGGGCTCGTTTTCCTGAATTCTTACAGAAGACCCGTGTTATACGTCCATGTAAAGAATATAACACAAATCAATAAGGGTAGCTTTTTTTTTATTTTTCGTTCTGAATTTCGCATATAGTGATTTCTCCGAAAAAATTGTTTTCCGAAATCCATGATGTTGACTATTTAGATTATCAGTGGACTATAAGAAACACTCAAAAAATGCAATTACTCGCTGATTTCATAATAAAGAACAATTTGCTCATTTTTTGGACATTCATAACTTTGTGTACAGTTTTTGGAAAAATCTAGTTTTTATGTGAGAATGTTCAAAATGTATTAAAGATATGACGCCTAACTTTTTAGACTGTTTGGATAACTTTCCTGCCCAGACGACGAGAGAGCGTAAACAAGGTGTTTCCCGACCCTAGTATCCCTCCGAAAAACGGACGCCGCGGGCAGGAAAGTTATCCAAACAGTCTAAAAAGTTTTTGAACATTCTCACATAAAAACTAGATTTTTCCAAAAACTGTACACAAAGTTATGAATGTCCAAAAATTAGCATGCAAAAAAGTGATTTTTTGGTCCCACGAGGGCAAATGTCGACCTTTCAGAATTGTTAACGACTTTGCTATCGAATGATATTTAAGCGATGCGATCCGATGTATCTTCTTGAGTCAGTCTCCATGCTTGCCATTCACTTCTTTCTTCTGCTCGCTTTTGCAAGCTTCGTCTCTTCGGATGTACATCTATGATCTATTGAAGTTTGTTGAAACATAGGCTAGCTCATTTCAGAACATTCATTACATGGTTATAAACTTAGTGATTTTCCAGGAAGGTGAAGAGATTGTCAGGAAAATAAAATCACCAAGTTTTACGGTCGTAAGATGGGATCGAATTGTGAATGGAAACACACAGGCATTCAAGTATATTATATTTTGGTCAAAACAAAATTAAATATGTACTCCGCAGAGTTTGCTTTCCCGGCAAGAATATTCCCGATTGTGGGAAATGGATTGATCAGGTTTGGTTCATTACATATGTGCATTATTTGCTATAATTCATCTCGGCGTTCTAATATATAGAAGAGAGGTCGAGCCTATCAGAGCGGAGTACGATTCGAAATGAGGGGAACAATGCTGAAATTGTTTGGACGCGAAGTTTGTTTTGTGGATATTGTTCAACTAAAACGTTTTGCATCAGGCGGTGGTTGGTGACTCGGGAAAATACTCTCCGACATTTCCAGTAAGTTAATTTAACGAAAATTGTTTATCTGTATTTTTTCAGGATGGAAAACGCGGAAAGCCAATAATTGTTGAATTCAGAAAGATAACCAAGCAAACCTAACGACTGCAAATTACGGCAATTACTGCAGAACCAAATAAAGCCACAAGCAGCTAATCTTACTGACCGACAAGTGAACTTCGAAATGGGATCATTTCGTGTCACCACCTCATTTTATAGTTCCTTGGATACAAAATCATTGCAACATTTTCATATTTTTGTATTTATTACGTAGTAACATTAATAACGCCACAGTCGCCACATTGTCAAACATATTGTATGGTGCACCGGTATGAGTTGAGTGAAGAAAATACGAAATGCGGTGCGGATATCTTGAGAATGGCACGGATCTCCCTCCTGTAAAATTTTAAATTTCGATCTCCCTCCTGTAAAGAAAATGAGACCCCCTTGCTACAGACACATATTTTGTCCCATGGATATCACCAAATTAAAGGTCAATATTGTTTCATAAAGAGACCTAACGCATTCGAAAGGAGTAAAATTCTAAGAACTTCAGGTGAACTTCTGTAAATTTGCAATACGATCTTGTGGATGTCTGAGCTGTATGGAAGTTTAGGGAAATACCGTCAGAAACTGCCTGTTTCTGTTTACCACTATGAGCTAGACTTCTACATGATCGTTTAGTAAATTTAAAAACAAATGGAGTTCTAAAAATTTTCTCCGCTAGGTCTCGTTATCAAACTCCATGGACACTCTGCGACCAAGAAGTTTGATAACGAGAAAAAACTGTTCAGTATTAACATTTATACCATATCTCAAGATAAGTTTTTTTTTAATTTCCCGGAAACAACGATCACATTATCGATGTGAAACAAATTCTAAACTTTAATTGTTCCTAAAACGCATTGTGATCGCGTCTCGAATACAGTGTGAAACGTGCTATGATATGTTTCACTCGTTGTGCATGTGCATTCGGAAAAACAAAGATTAATTCTCTGCCACTCACCAAAAATTTATCCCATTCTTTACACTCCTCTATCTTCCAGTATCTGTAATTCGCAACGACAAAAACAACCAATAAAGAAGTTAATCAAGTAGGGAGGCGAAATCCGGGCCTCTTCTTGTACCCAAGAAATTGGATGGAGTGACGACTAAACAAACGTCGAGTAGTCTGCAGCATACCCAACAACAAGTGATAGTGAGCAAAATCAACTTGCACAATTAATGTTATTTATTGACTCCTCTCCTCGCCTCTCCACTCATTCCCATCGTTTTCCTCCTCGTCACCCGGTCTCTTCGCGATGGCTCCTCCCACCAGACAGGTATCCCTATGATTTGATGACGTTGATTGGATTACATGTTTACTGTGATTGTCTATTCTATAATGCGGCATGTTGGTCTTTGATCTTTGCAAGTGGTGACGGCCACCTGCATTTAAGGCATCCACTACTCCCATCCAGTCACTGATCGACAAAGTGAAGTTCAGCAGTGTCCAGGTTTGTACCACGGATTGTCTTATTTTCCTAATCTCATCTTAGGCATTACTACAGAGATTTACATGGTCAGCTCTACAGTATCCACTACCTACAATAACCTTGTGTATCCTCAGGGCAGACTCGCGGTCGAAGTGCACGTCCTGCACGTGCACATTCCTCGCCATGACGTGACCTCCCTGGACGGGGCGCGACTCACGCTGATCGACGGCAACGACGGCAATGTCTGATTTGGTTTTGTTTCTTACCGATGATACCGTTACATATAGACATATGTTACATATACATATAAACAGGTAGAGATCGACAATCGGGATGTCCAGAAATGTTCTTCTGATATATCGTCACATATATTTTTATATATTCTATTGTGAATTTTAATTTAGCTGCGTTTCTCGGTTGCGCTCAGTGGCGAGGACGACCCGATGGTGTCCACGGTAATTGTTATTTAATTCATCAAATTTCATATATGAAATGGCATAGTACTTTTTATTTCGTATTATTTGGTGACTTAAAACAAATGACACTTCGATAGATCGATGTTTCTGAACAACGAGAGTTGTGCAACCGATAACGATAGTTTCCCGATATTTTCATCTCATTTTTGTCATTGCGATATATATATATATGCTATCCATATTCACAAATCACAAATCACAAAAAATCACAAAAATACTTCTAGCGTATCTGATGTAAGAATGGAGGAAAACAATCCCGACGTCTAAATATATTTTACGTAGAAGATCTCAAATTCATTATTGGATATGTATCTAACACAACTTAATTTTACTCACTGCGGGTCTCGCGAAGAGCATTGTCGCAACTTGTTCATAGTCCATGTGACGAATGAGAAAATGACCGAAGACCTGGACCATGACCTCCGCTGTCATTCCGTTAGACTCGGACTGAGAGATCACCTGGTAAAGAAGTGGTTGTGACTAGAGAATTCGGGTCGCCATCTCCAAATTTCCCACACTCTCTAGGTCGGTACAACGGCGAGAGAGTGCGGGAAATGAATAGACGATGACCCGAATTACGAATTCTAGTTTAACATAACAAAAAATCTCGTATGAAAATACATTTCGTTTAAGTTTTACATTTCAGATTAGTATGATTCGAATACTAACACGTTCCCAGTGAATCATCATGAAAACGAAGGTCCATCTAGCGCTGTCATGTTCTATTCCTCTAACGGCTTCTTAAGTAATATTAAATGCAGCAATATACAATAACATATAATACCTAGAATTTTTATATTTTGATTGTCCTCATCGGCAACTTCAACAGCAACAAGAAAGGGGTTTTGATGCTTCCACGGAATCAGGGCTTCCTGAAAAGATGACACACATCAGTAGTAATATATTGATGATTACGTCCAGCTTGAAGAGGCAGACTTTGATAGCTGAGATCAATTGGAAAGCGGATTTATGTCTGGCAATTATAGGTGTCTTCCGACTGAATCTGAAACAGAGCCACTGCAGCAGATAGTGGCCCTTAAAACTGTTGAATTATTTCTAGAAATAAAGAAGGTTTCAATCACATACATACCTCTATACGCGTTTTCTGCCACAGTTTTTGTGCGGATTCCTGCTGTCCGCTCCAACGGTAGAGGTCCCTCTGCTTCATGTGAAACGTCTCCAATGCGCGCACAACATGAACGAGTGGATGGGGGATCTGTAAAAAAAATCTCTATCTGCATGCCTTAGGTAAATATTAGAGTCACGATACCACACTCTCTTCGTTCTACACACTCTCTCGTCGATCGACCGGTCGAGAGAATGTGGAGAATGAAGAGACTGCGACCCGAATTACGAACTCTAGTAAATATATATGACTTATCTAGGCGACATCCAATTAAGCAATTGCATGAGAGCTCACTTGGGGAGCGAGCCTCCAATGAGAGATCTCGGAAAGCTTTAGCTGTTGCCACGTGCCGTTAAAATCGGCATATAATTCTTTGCGCCTCTCCTGTTCCGAAACTTGATCCCTCTCGATATAATTGATGTAGTACCATCTCTTCTTAAACACTAGTGGTCTGCAATTAGCTAGCGACGTGTGAATAGGCATAGTTTATCGAATTTTGTTTATTGAAAGTTCTACTTGCATGGTAAGTCAGAATAATGTTTGTTTTAATGTGTACATTTGTTTATCCAATATAACCAATATATAAGTTAATTTCAAATAAACACGTAATTAAAACATTCCTGAACTAACAAGGGAATGGTACGTGCACTCGGTAAAATTATGAAACCTGAGATATTGGACCTCAATCTGGACCATGAGTGCATTCGAAACCGTGTTTCAGAAAATACGCAATTTTGTTTTGATTGGAGAACGCGCTCACTGGAGAACATAATCTATCATATGCGGCTAATCGCACCGCGACACATTTATCGATTTATCCGGCTCAAAACAAAAATCGCGCGTTTTCTGAAACGGTTTCGAATGTACTCATGGTCCTGATTGAGGTCCAATATGTCAGATTCCATAATTTTACCGAGTGTACGTACCATTCCCTTGTAAGGTTCACCTCGGCACACAGGTTATGTTGTATGCTTGGTCTTTGCAGTCTTCAGTGTGTACTATTCGAAAGCAAGCAGGACATCCACTCTTGCGGGTTAAGTTGATCATTACACTATCGCATATGTCGCACTCGAAGTAAGCTGAAAATGTAAACAGTTTAGTAAAAGTGACAGTTATTGTCTTACTGTCATTGCATTTCATAAAATTGTGTTTCTTAACGAATAATGCTTTCATCTTATCGCAAGCATTATTAAGCGGATTGTTCGGATCGTTCTGAATTATTTTTTTATTTCATATCATTAGACGTGATCACCTTTTGATCGCCAGATGAGGTGTACCTAAAAATATTGTGATGATATTGAAATGGATCATAAAATCATAAAGTCGACAAAATGCAACTAACTCCGATTCCAGTTCGTCCCTGTCTCTGTATGCGTTGTCACATCGATCGAGTCGGTTTTGTTTGCACTGAACAATCAGATTTGAGCCATACATTCAATTGATCAAAGTATTGTGAAAATTTAGAATTCAACCAACTTTAGCCAGTGGACCCGGCAGCACAGCCATGAATAGGTTGCTCATAACGATGCGAACTTGTCTGCATCGACTTCGCTAAACAAAACAATTTTGTTGGCAGCATACAACGATGCATTTACGTTTTCAAGATAGCTCTCTGGCATGGACGGATCGTATATGTTCTGAAAAAAAAATAGATAAAAAAATATGATATTCAAATCTGAATAGATAACGCAAAACCTATTTTCGACTATTTTCCCTTTGTCATCTAGATATGACATCGTAATTATCATGCTCTTAATTTCCCCTGTATCATATATCTGATATATCATGCTTTGTCGCATGATAAATAATTATTAAAGCATTCAACGAGGGTCACCTCTTGCGGGTCTCTGTGACCGAATACGGGACAGCAGCATAGAAACATGACTGCCAGAACAAATACACATAGAAGTTGCACTTCGTGATTGGCGAACGTTCAAAAGGGGTGAAAATGAAAGTGAAAATATCATAGCTGCTAGAATTGATTATCACATGTTTACCGACCTTTCGTACTTGGCCGAAAAGCGACTGCGATGTCTTTTTTATGGACTCGATGAGGGTTCGATGAGGGCTCTTTTGCTTCTTCATCTTCTTTCGCTTCATGTCAACAAATTCATCATATTCCGCTCTAGACGAAATTAAATCATTTCCATCGGTAATGTAATCAGAGCTCGAGAAACGATACCACTCTATCTTCATTCTATACACTCTCTCTCTTCGCTTGACCTGTCTAGAGAGTGTGTAAAATCGATGTAGAAGGTGACCTTTCAACTGATGCAATGCATCTGCGGCGCCCTCAGACAGCATCACATTATTTTTCTTCTCCTTGCTGGTGTCAACAACATTATCCGGTCTGGAAATTTAGAATAGTTATTCACATCAATGCTATAATTTCTAGAGAATATTCTATAGTGGACCTAATCGATGGTGAATGAGGCATTTCTTGCAACTTCGGTATCTGGTGCGATACATCTTCAGTATCATCAGCATCATCTTCAGACATCCACTTCTTCATCTTCTCTTTAATTTTCATGTATTCATATTCAGTGGTGCAGAAGCTCAGAAAAACTACTGTGAAGACTATGAGAAGTGCTCTCATCCTGGACTCAAGATTCGAGTGTTCCGCCACATTTTATAGTGCATTGATTGAACTTAAAATGCTATTGAGAAACTAAATTGTCTGAATTGATTATATAAACTCGATTTGCGATTATTTTATTTAATGATTAAGTGAGGGAAATTAAATGTGGAGAAATAAGCGACAAATAATGGTAAAAAATAGGCCGAGTAATGGGCAAGGAAATTTTACGTATACAGCTTAACCGTTTATGCGTTGCTGTATACTAGTCATAGTCACGTTTTCTAACGTTATTCAAGGCATAAAACGCAAACAAAATCAAGTTTGTGAACATTTCCTGACATGAGATGCCAACAAATGAGATGACGGAGTTACCGACCGGCATATATGCAGCCGAATTGCCGCTTGCCGAAAATGTGGCTTGCCGTACAGCCCTGGTCCAACATCTGGCACAGTAGGATCACAATATTATGATGTTCTGTATTCCGAGTGTTTCCCCATGTCTATACGAGCATGTTCGTCATATAGGAATGGTTCCCCTCAACAAAAAATAAAGTATTTCAATTTGGAGACTTTTCTTGCAGACTACCAGGGTATCATTCCAAAGTTTATATTGATTGTGATTTGTTTCTTCTTGCAGGAGTTCCTCATCGAATCACTCGGGGGTTGGGGCAAACACGATCTGTGGTGGGATCTGATCCCGAACATTTGGTAAATTTCCATTTCTAAGTTGCGAGAGCGCCCTTTTTGGGGTAGTGGACAAAACGGCAATGGACAAAAACGGCAACAATTCGCCGTTCGATTGCGATTGAAGGCATGGACTTGGGAGGTATTTCATTGTTACCAGTGTGTGCTCACCTACATTTGCATATGCAAATATTGTTACCAGGCGAACTTGAGTTTTACGCCTTACCCGTGTTCATGGTCCAAAATTCGAAATTTGAATGGACAAATAAGGTTAGATAGTCATCAAATGCCATAACCGATTGATTAAAATGCTACTGGTTTAGAGTTATTTCTGGGGTACTGGAATATCGATTGGTTACATCATTTGGCATTTATCTAACCATGATTTTCCACTCAAATTGCCAATTTTGGAACATGAACCCCTATACATAGATATGGAGTGAATTGACTGTTATCACACATTTAGAAGATTGAAATCATGTCCAGAGAAAATATTTTATTCAGAAAAAAATGAGTATTTTCTGAGAATCCTCCGAAAAGAACTGAAAAAATGCGATGATTTTTTTATCATAAAGAGCGCTTATTTTCTCACAGGTACTTGCCCAGACCCAGTAATGTTACTTACAGTCTATAGAACCACTCCTGAGCCATCAGCATGAAAATGACAAATCATTAAACTTCGAATTTTTGAAAAACAGCAGGTTTTCGGTGTTTCCAACTTTGAAAACTCCCGGAAAAAGTAGAAAAGAACTGAAATCAAACTGAAATCAGTTGATCAATATTATATGCATTAATTATTTCCCCTTTCAACCACTCTTTAAAATTATTTGCATCAACAATATCTTCTCGTGAATGCATTATAGAGATGCATGCATTTATGAGTGTTATTAAGAGGCAGGATCGGTAATTCTCGACCACCCCGCGGTCACGGCCCCCCGTAATGAAAACCGCGCAACCATAATTTGTGCATACACACCCCTCGGTCCCATGTTGCACTTAGTACCACTGAGTTATCGATTTAACTTGTCCGCATGAAAATATAAGGTGTCAAAGTCGAAAAATCAATTTTTCGTATTTCCTGAACGCGACAATTTAGACTCAAAATCTCTTTTGCATTACTCTAGGTATGTCCAGAGTTAGCTTCAGATATTACTAGGGCCTACTGATTCTATGCGCTACCGTACTCCTGAGACCCCTTATGGCCCACTTCCCACGTATACGGTGTGATAGGAACGAGTAAGGAATTGACAAAAGAATAACTTTATAAAACACCGACCTTATTCCCGGTGAAGACACGACAGAGCACAATAGAAGACGAACCACCACAACGTGGAACGAAAACGAGAGACGACTAGTTCATCTTTGCATACAACGAAGAGAGGGGCGAGGGTAAAAAACATGACATATGTAAAGACGGTCCTATCAAACTATGAGACAAGGTGAACTACAAAATATACGAAGAGCATTGTAATTACCATAGATGAATATTAGAGATGAGAAAAAGAGAGGGGGAGAAAGGTTAGATGTCGATACGATTGAGGAGGAGGTAATACGGTATCTAACTACCCGCCGGTCCTCGAAATGACGGCTCTCCACTAGCCGGGGCAAATAAAACGGTAATTGGGTACTCTTATCGATTAATTATTATTGTGGTAGTAATTCTTATTGTAATACGTGCTACCGCGACCACCACGTGCTTTAGGTGCGCCGCGTCCTCTATTATAGCCTGATCTACGTGCTTGGTAACCAGAATGGGATGGGTTCACTCCTGATTTCTGGGGTTTCTGTACTCTCCCTCCTCTTCCCTTGGGGATGTACTTGAACTGCGTGAATTCCTTCGACTTGAGATGATGATTCTGCGTAGGGCCAGCCTCAATCTCCTCGTGCTCCATATCCTCTCGAAGACTCGCCCCCATCCGTTCGAACAACACGCGCGTATCGTGCGCTGCAGCGAGAGAGTAGGGCCAATATTGGCGGTACAGTTCTGCACCCTGAGTGGCGATATGCGATCGCTCTACGATGGCGTCTCCCATAATGCTTATCTCACCAAGTAGCGTGCACAAGCGCTCATCGACTAAAACTTGGATCGTGAGGTGTCAAGGCTGGGCGGGGATTGGCATGCATAGATTTCCCATCGTTGACACGCTAAGTGAATGAGAGTAGCGCGAATTAACGCCCATTCCGCATTCTCTATCCTGCATCCAATCACGATTAGAAGACGACCGGGGATCAGTGATCGCACTTCTGTGAGTTGATCAACGAGCGATCTGTCTCTATCAGATGGTAGATCATCGTCGTATTCGGCAGCAGTGGGGAGGAAGTCATCGGGGATTAGCACAATGTCTCTCTTGAGCTTTCTTGCAGCTTCTTGTATGATCTTCCGGATCGTGGAACCGATTAGAATCGATTCGAGTACTCCTCCTGTCTCTCCCTCGTAGAGAATATCGGGTTCGACTTGAGCAAGAGCAACCGCACGATGGCAACACATGGCGTTGTAGGCAGCGATTAACTCCTCCTCGGTCATCGGCAATTTGCCGTACTGAACACGTTGAATCAGTCCGGCCATTCCAGCAGCAGCATGAGTCTGCTTTGTTCTTGCCGTGAGAATCCTCTGTCTAATCGATGCTCCCTTACACGTCTCACAGACGAAGTCGATATGCAGCGGGTGACGCATCGAGATCGTCCTGCAATCAGTTTCGTTCGTTATTTGTATCGTAGAACATCTCATTTCATTTCTATTTCTCAGTGTTTCCACTTCGGGATTACTGACTTCGCTCGATACTCGTTTTAGAAACTGATATTGCACGTTCTTTATGTCATTGCTATCCTTCGTGTTTTGTACTATTGCTGATGATTTGTGACATTCAGTGATTACATATGGACCTTTCCACTCATTAGTCAGCTTGGGGTACTTAGTCCCTCTCTTCTCCGTTGGGATTTTGATATAAACCAATTCTCCCACAGCGGGTAGATCATATCTGTCCGTAGCTTCCTTGTTGAATGACTTTTCCATTTCCTTCCCATTTTTCTCTATCTCAGACTGTACTTCTTGGTAAATGTCACTTAATCATTCCTTCATAATCTCATTGTAATCGTCATTCAGACAATACACACTCTTGGGATATACTTTCGAGATATATCGTGGCTCACGGCCATTCATTAGAAAATACGGAGAGAATGTGGTTGTGGTATGAGGTGTCGAATTGTATGCGTACACCGCGAATGGGAGTAGGTCATCCCACGAGCCTTTGCTCTTCCCATCCATCACCATCTTCTTAATGACTGTTGTGATTGTTCTGTGCATTCTTTCAGTCACTCCATTCCTTCTAGAATCGTATCCTAGGGTGAATATCTGATCGATGCCCAACGGTTCGGTTACTGTACTCATTATTGCATTATCGAACTCCTTCCCTTGATCAGACAGTAACTGCTCCATAGTTCTGCCCTCTCGGAGCATCCATTCACTCACAAGTGTTCGAGCAACAGCTTCCGCTGTCTTGTCCTTGAGTGCATAAGCAGAGACAAATTTCGTGAAGTGATCTATTATCGTGAGAATGTATCGGTTGTTGTGAATCGACCTTCCAACATCGCACAGATCGATTCCAACTATCTCTAGAGGTCGAGTGGGCATGAATGGAGTGAGAGGAGGGTTGAAGATGGGTTTCGGATTGACTATCGCACAAGTTTTGCATTGTCGAATGTACTTCGGTACATCTCTCCTCAAACCGCCCCAGTAGTACCGGGTTTCCACTTTTGGGACAATCTTAACTGTTCCGAAGTTTCCTCCGCCTACTCCCTCGTGTTCATCTCTCATTACTTCCGTTCGTTTGTCCACTGGCACGTAAACTTTCCATTTGTGACGTTCATCAATAATTAGAAGCAATCCATCTTCTACTCTGACATCATCGAGATTGATTTTCTTTCTCGAGTCTGGTATCGAATATTCGTGTTTGCATCTCTCATCAGGGCTAACTACTTCCCATTTCTTCATTATCATCTTGCACCATGCATCGTTTTCGTAAGCTTGCTTCCAATCTACGTCTTTCAATAATCGAGTGCGTACAACATTCACAATGCTGTCCCATGGTGCTCCATCTTTCTCTGGATGATCACTCTGTAGTGGAGCTCTGCTCAGTGCATCTGCCACATTGTTCACTGTTCCTTGAATGTATTCCATCTTTATATTGAAACTTTGCAACAGCTGAGCCCATCGCATCACTCTTGGAGAGAGATTCAATCTTCGGAACATTGATATCAGGGGTTGATGATCAGTTCTGACTACACATTGAGTACCAATTATGAAGTGTCGAAATTTATTGACTGCTTCGTAAACTCCCAATCTTTCTAGATCCGTAATTCCATAATTTCTCTCAGCTGGGGATAGCGTTCGATAATAGTAGTGAAGTGGTCTTTACTCTCCATCACTTCCTCTCTGTGAGAGTACTGCCCCGATTCCTTCCTTGCAAGCATCAGTGGTGATTAGAAATGGTGCCTCTCCGGACACGGCTGTTTCATGGTTCGGTTGTGCCAGAACTGGTGCAGAGCACATCTTCTCCTTGAGGAGATTGAAGCTCTTTTCCTCCTTGTCACCCCACGACCACACTGTCTTAGTGGATGTCAATGCATAGAGAGGATTCGCAATCGCAGCGTAATTCTTGATGAACTTGCGATTGTAACCTGTCATTCCCAAGAATTGTCGGAGTGTAGTGAGATTAGTTGGGCGAGGAAATTCTGACACTGCCTTTACTTTTCCTTCTTGGATAGAAACTCCAATTCCATCAATTGTATGACCGAGGTAGTGTACTTGTGTCTTCTCCAGGAGACACTTCTTCACATTGAGTTTCATGTTTCCCTCTCGTAATAATGTGAATACTCGTTCCATCGCCTTCAGATGTTCGATATCGTTACTTGTAGCTATTAGGATGTCGTCAATATAACAGAACACGTCTCTGTAACCCATTGGCTTCTGGAGTTCAGATTTGAGAATTATATTCATCGTCCTCTGGAACACAGCTGGGCTGGTGCATAGACCAAAGGGAAGCTTGACGAATTCGTAGTGAGTGTCAAGGGTGGAAAATGCAGTTTTCTCTATCGAGCTCTCTTCCAATCCAAATCCACTCTTGAGATCGAGCGTTGAGAATATTCTCTTTCCTCTAAGCTCTTGGACACAATCATTTATCCTTGGTAGAGGGTACGCATCAGTCTTGATGACCTCATTGAGCTTCCGATAATCTACGCACAATCTAATCGAACCGTCTTTCTTCTTTACGAGTACCACAGGACTCGACCATGGGCTGGTAGAAGGGCGAATTATTCCTGTATCTTCCATGTTATTGAGCAACTTCTGTAGAGGGTCTCTCAGAGTGAATGGTACTGGCCGAGCTCTCTGCTTGATTGGCTTATTGTCACCAGTATTGATTGTATGTTCCACTACTGTTGATTTACCAAGCTGGTCATCATTTAGAGCAAAAACGTCCTCGAATCTAGTGACCAATTCTCTCATCGGGGAAGACAATTCCTCTCCCTTCTCCTCTGTGAGGTGTTTCAGAATCTCGAATATTCTCTCATCGTTTGACATTTCCCTCTTATCCATAGAAACATACTCGAATCTTCCTTCTATCACATTGTCACCATCTTCCTTGATGTGCTCCAGATTCCATGTTCCAATCTGATCTCCCTTGAGAAATCGGTATGTAGTATCAGACATATTCGTGATAGGAATTTCAGTGTGTCCATTCTCATCCAGGATATACACTCCACTGTCGATTTCTTTCCGTAATGACCACATTATGCATTCCATATTCGCTGGTCCTTCCACAGTTATCAATGATGTCTGTCCAGGATAAGCAGAAAGAGGCTTCACTACTGTAGCGATAGCAGTTCTGTTCTCATCCTTCTCCTCTCTCTTCTCCATCGAATCATTTCCCACAGTTATTCTCACATTCAACGTCTTAAACGCATTCACTCCCAACAAGATTTCGTCCTGATCGCAATCAGTAATATAGAATCCGACTTGCTATCTCCATCCAGTCGTATATCCAATGCTGCTTTTCCAGCCAATTTCATCACTTTCTTCGAAGCACCCATTATTCTCAGATTTTTCTCTGGAATTTCCACTCTCGTATCCATGAAATCATTCCACTCTGATCCATTTGATTTCAGTATTTGGCATAAGATCCGTTTCGGTATTAGAGACACTTGAGCACCAGAGTCGACCAGCACTCGCTGCGTCACTCCTTCGACTCTCATCTCAGTGTGTAATCTGTTGCCCACATATGTCACTGATTCGATTTCGGTTGCATTATCTTTGACCCATATCCCATCCTTCTATGTTGCTGGTTCCTCATCCTTCATTTGAACTTCACTGGCTCGGGCATCGTTATTGAACGGTTTCTTGGGAGGACCATCATTCTTTCCAGATTGGTTCTTCTGGGAAAAAGATCGATCATTGTTAAACTGGTATCCTCCTCCATTCCCATTTCCAATTTTCGATCTACCATTGAATTTGTATCCATTTCCATTATTTCGATTCCAGCTTCCACTCTGAGGCTTGTTACCATGTTTGGTATTGTCATGTGAGAATTGCTTATTGAACTGAGTAGTGGTAGGAGTGAATGTTTTTCCGTACCATTGACTCGAATTTGCATGAGGAATCTTCGCAGGACCATTCTTGCAGAAGCGTTGAATGTGACCAGTTCGATCACAACTGAAGCAGACTAAATCGTCTCGCTTGGAAGAGGAAGCTTTCTCTTTCTCTTTCTCCTTCTTTTTGGTACTCTCAATAAATTCTGCTTTCTGGGCAGCATGTTTCATGTGCTCAAAAGTAGCTCCTTCCATATAGTAAGCCTCCACTATCTTATCGTACTCGGGTCTTCCCCTCATCGCCTTCATGAAACAGTCCCTCATGCACTGATCTTTGACTGAACCAGTCATGTACGAAAGACCTCTGCCCACTAGCTGTTCAATTTCTCGGCAGATATGAATCATTTCTCCCTTTCCAGAGAGTTCATCCAGCTTCTGCTGAGCTTTCTGTTTCGTTAGCTCTGCATTCCTATCTAGAGCCCTCTTCATCTCCTGTACTATCTTTGCCACATCACTACCTTTTCTCACATCCTCTGGGATAGAACGGAAAACCTTCATGGGGTGAGAATCGTTATCCCCCAGGGACTGGCCAAGCATGATTACTTTATCTCTCTCTGACTGTCCTCTATGCTTCAGTTCGAATCGCTCCATGAATTCATCAAACTTTTCAGTCTTGTAGTCGAATGGTTTGATTTGGATGAAAGCGCTTCCCAGTTGAGCCAGCAATTGGTTTACAGGGTTCCCATTATCGGATTGTTGATGTTGTTGCTTATTCATGTGATCCATTATTGAAGTCATCAGTCAATGAAAAGCTTCTCTCACTTGGGACACTTCTCAGTCTGTCCATCGGCCAGTGAGACTGAAGACTCGGAGGAGTCGGTGGTCTCATCGAGTCTTCCGCTATCCGTCATTCTTCCAACGAGTGCTGAGAGTAGCCAATATTTCTCTCATTCCTTGCTCTGTTCACAACTGGCGGATTCATTTGACGGAGGAATTGATGCTGACCTTCCTTCTGCTCCTTGAGCTGCTGTTCGAACTGTCTCTGTTGGGCGGCCATTCTCTCCTCCCATTCCTCTTTCATTCTCGCCATCTCCGTCATTACGTTAATCGAGAGATTCTTGTACTTGTCAGCTTCACTCTGCAAGTGCCGAATTTGGTTGTGAATCTCAGTTCTATCCTCAATCTCGAGAGTGGACATTATCCCTTCCATCTCTCTCATCGCATTCTCTTTCAATCTCATTTCGGAAGTGCATTTCATTCTGAGTTCCTCTCTCAGACATCTCATCCTTTTCTCTCGATATATCATCCAACTCATTCTCAATTATCCGTATGATCTGATCTATCTCTTCCTCACAGATAACTCTCAAGTCATCTATCACTTCCTCTCGAGAACTGACTTTGTCCAGAGTGGATAGGCAATCTACCATCTTTCCACTCAATTTGAACATCTCTTTGGTCGCTCTCTCTCTCCAATGTACCTCAGTTTGAGTGATTTCCATCTGTTCATGTCCATTGATGCTCAGTCCATTAGCTTGAGATTGGAGTTGCTCCACAGATCGATCCGAGGGCTGTGTCTGATCGATAGCAGACGGTTCCACTGGCTCGATGGGAGACATCTTCAAAGGGATAGCATGAGCTGATTTCACTTCATTCATCGTCTTATTGAATCGTATCTCTAGCTCATTCCTTTCACTAATCTCCATCTGTCTCCTCTCCCCCGCAATCATGCCACTACTCTGCCCATGCGCTTCTGGCTTCTTTCTCACTGTGACATTGGGGTGTTCATAGGAAGGAACAGTATCACCCATCTGGAGCGTGTATCCCTGTCTGGAACCATGGTAGCTCATGGGGTATTCTCTAGCCACAGTCATTCCCTTCCTCTCAATATCCTCTCTCTTCAGGTTTCTCCCCCGTGAGGGTTCGAACTGGCTCCAGTCACGCTTGTCAGTGTGCTGGGGTGAGATGGTACTGGTGGTGCTCCCATCACCGAACACTTCCTCCTGGTTCCTTCGAGTGAAAGTCAGGGGCACTCTCTTGCTCGTTGAGGGATAGTGACCCTGCGTATGCCCGCCAAGTCCTTCCTCTCTCATCATTGAGTGTGGGTAGAGTGAATTCATTAGGGGATAGTGACCCTGCGTATGCCCGCCAAGCCTCTCATCTCCCATATCTGACAGTAGGTAGGGTGCTCTCTCCCCCCTCCTCTCTCTGTCCATTTCCTGGTGGAGTCTCTCATTGATATTAGATGGGAATTGCGCACCCTGTGGATACCCACCAAGTCGCTCCCTCTCCTCCTGGCTCATCAGATAACCCTGCGGATGCCCGCCAAGCTGATCATTTGAGTTCCAGTTCAGACCGTGAGCACCCTGCGGTTGCCCGCCAAGCGCCACGTCATATCTCTGTATGCCCTGCGGAAAACCGCCAAGCATCAGACTAGGTCTCAGAGTAGCCTGCGGTGAACCGCCAACTGACTCTCTCATCGAGACCTTGCTTCTCCCCTCCTCTCTGAGAGAGGGGGTGGAAGACAACTCACCTCTCCTTCCAGGATGAGTCTCTCCACTCATAGTCGCTTCAACACTGGCTCCTCTCTCTGTATGCACAGTGCGCTCCACGCTCCTTGAAGTTCTGCTCCCTCCTTGACTTGTCATGCTTACCGTATCCTCACTGCGTCCAGAGGTGGGACGGAGACTTGCGCAACCGGATTCGGCCCCCAAGTTAGTTTCAGATAGTACTAGGGCCAACTGATTCTATGCGCTACCGTACTCCTGAGACCCCTTATTGCCCACTTCCCACGTATACAGTGTGATAGGAACGAGTAAGGAATTGACAAAAGAATAACTTTATAAAACACCGATCTTATTCCCGGTGAAGACACGAGAGAACACAATAGAAGACGAACCACCACAACGTGGAACGAAAACGAGAGACGACTAGTTCATCTTTGCATACAACCAAGAGAGGGGCGAGGGTAAAAGACATGACATATGTAAAGACGGTCCTATCAAACTATGAGACAAGGTGAACTACAAAATATACGAAGAGCATGGTAATTACCATAGATGAATATTAGAGATGAGAAAAAGAGAGGGGGAGAAAGATTAGATGTCGATACGATTGGGGAGGAGGTAATACGGTATCTAACTCCCGTAACCAAAAATGAACGATGTAGTCACAAAATTCATATTTTGTTCCATATTTCGAGTGTATGAAAAAACCGCACGGCCTTACGATGCTTAAAATGTAGCCCGATAAAAATTACATTAGGTAGCCCACTTGAAAATGTGATTCATTTTGTCCGCTGTCATTCCCAAAGTCGAATATTTCAGAAATTTCAGTTTTTCCTGTCGAATCGTCTCTGTTTTACCTTCATAATGTCGCAATGTACGAAAAACATAGTTTTCGGTACGGATAAGTTGAAATGAGGTCAAAAATGCAGAGTTTGATTTGTTCTAAAATATTCGATTTTCGGATTCTCGATTTTGCTCATGTTTAGGCATCTCCAAGTTTAGATTTTTAAAACTATAGCGTTACGAATGATTCGCGAAGTAAAGAATACTTCCACATGAATAAGAAAATTTACCTACGAGCTTCTTTTCACAATTTCAGATTCGAATTTTTGATGTTCTATAGTGCACAAATGCTCGTGTCGACCAAAATTTTTGGAATGAAATTTGATAAAGCCGTGTTCGTTTGATTGCGTCATAATATTGTACAATCAGAAACTTAAA
Source organism: Pristionchus mayeri (assembly GCA_036245805.1). Taxonomy (NCBI): domain Eukaryota; kingdom Metazoa; phylum Nematoda; class Chromadorea; order Rhabditida; family Neodiplogasteridae; genus Pristionchus; species Pristionchus mayeri. The sequence continues at coordinate 13,614,698 of BTRK01000006.1, forward strand.
AATAATGCTGAAATAATGTTGAATGACTAATTTTTCAAAAAAATTGTCTCAAATTGTTGATTCTTCATATGTTTACCCAAACACAATTCACAATTTTCAGTATCCTAGCTAAGAGAAATTACCCAGGGTTATACTACAGTAACATATGAATAAGCCGACAAGGAAATGATCTGAACAGCTGTTTATATTTCGGTGATTTTCCCACTCAAATTAGGACAAAATCGAGATAATCAATTTTAATTTCACTGAAATTCCCGTTCTTTTCAAGTGAATTGGGTGCCTTTGATTGGTAATATAATCAAATATGTTAGATAAAAGATACAATACACGAAATTCATCAATATGGCCCGATTTGCAGAACCCGAATTTTGAAAATTTCAGAAATTAATAAATTTTATACCTAGAGTAATGCAAAAGAGATTTTGAGTCTAAATTTTGAGTCGTTCAGAAAATACGAAAAATCGATTTTTCGACTTTGACACCTTATATTTTCCTGCGGACAAGTGAAATCGATAACTTAGTGGTACTATGTGCAAAATGGGACCGAGGGGTGTCCATGCACAAATCATGGTCGCGCGGTTTTCAGCCGGGGCCGTGACCGCGGGGGTGTCGATTATGGTCGAGAATTACCGATCCTGCCTCTTAATGCATATCACGTGTATCACGAGCCAGTGGAGGTATGCGGGAACATTTTCAAAACTTGTATCACGAATTTCATCCATATTGTGGTAGTATATTATCCTGGAGTGATGATTTCGAAAAATATAGGTCATTTGTCCCAGAACCGGCTTTTAGAAATTTTCCGGTTTTGCACCTGTCCCTACAGTATTTCAGCTCCCAGATGAGCTGGAAATGTGGCATTGGGCTCAAAATGTTCGGAAAAAATATTTGCAGAAACTTTCACGTTGACAACTTTTCTGTGAAACGTGAACCCGGCAAGTAATATCCAAAAAACCAACTCCTGCAGCAAATAACAATTTTTTTCTACATCACGGAGGAAACTTACACGGGAACATTTCTCCATAAAATGAAAGAATAAGTATCTCTGGGTCTTAGAAAAATGTTAACTAAGGATTTGAAGATGGACCTCATCGCGAAATTTTTAGTCAAATTTGGGAATGTGACCACTAAATTACAAAAATTGCTCCTGCTCGGTTTCAATTGACTACTGAATGTGAACTATCGGTGGATTTCGAGTTTTAGTCATTGGATGTTCGCAATAACCACTTGAAATTCGGACTTCGAATCAATTTGAAAAATCATTTTTTTCATTCTCGATTTTGTCCGAGTTTGCGCGTAGCTAACGTCCACCTTGAATAGATATGCCCATGAAGTTCTAGCAAACATTTTAGTATACCCCGACATGTGCACAATTATGGCGGTAAGATACACTACAAGCTTTCGGTATTCTCCTTACGTGTGCTCAAACATGCTCAAAATGAGAGAGCGTGAACTATCATTGATCATTTTAAACTAAAATTTTATAAATAATGAAAAGTATAACATTGGAAAATTCTCATTGGGGTCACACAAATCATATATCTTTATATTTTACGTTCCTTATTCAATTACACAAAATTTGTTCAGATGTTCAGATTATTTAAATTTTGACTTATTTCAAAATCGGTCGAATTGGTTAGTTTTCTGTATATTCCGGCTGATATTCTCCTAAGAGAAATTTAGCACCTCATATACAAATAGTATCTTGATCACGTGATTTTATAATGATCAATGATATTTTACGCTCTATTATTTTGGTCATGTCTGAGCACAGATAAGTAGAAAGTCGAAAGCTTTACGTGGACCTTTCCATCACAATTGTGTACATGTCGGGGTATACTAAAATTTATGCTGGGAATTCACGGTCACAGTTGTTAACATTGAATTTTAGCTATGCGCAAACTCGGACAAAATCGAGAATGAGAAAATCATTTTTTTTCAAATTGATTCGAAGTATGTATTTCAAGTGGCTATTGCGAACATCCAATAACTAAAACTCGAAATCCACCGATAGTTCACATTCAGTAGTCAATTGAAACCGAGCAGGAGCAATTTTTTTAAATTTAGTAGTCACATTCCCAAATTTGACTAAAAATTTCGCGATGAGGTCCATCTTCACATCCTTAGTTAACATTTTTCTAAGACCCAGAGATACTTATTCTTTCATTTTATGGAAAAATGTTCCTGTGTAAGTTTCCTCCGTGATGTAGAAAAAAATTGTTATTTTCTACAGGAGTTGGTTTTTTGGAGATAACTTGGCGGGTTCACGTTTCACCGAAAAGTTTTCAACGTGAAAGTTTCTGGGAATATTTTTCCGAACATTTTGAGCCCAATGCCACCTTTCCAGCTCATCTGGGAGCTGAAATACGGTAGAGCCAGGTGCAAAACCGGAAAATTTCTAAAAGCCGGTTCTGGGGCCAATGACCTATATTTTTCGAAATCATCACTTCAGGGTATTATGCTACCATAATATGGATGAAATTCGTGATACAAATTTTGAAAATGTTCCCGAGGATCCTGTTTTTCATTCAAAAAAATGGGTAATTTTGGAAAAATTGTTCAGGGTAACAACTTTTTGGAGACCGTAATTCGCTTTTTCCAATATATCTATATAACAAACTGACTTTTCAAAAAAGTCGTCAACATGTGAATTGAAAAACTCGTCAAGTCGGTCATTTCTCTTTTGGAACGACTTTCTAGCTCAATTTTCAAGCAATATGTGATTTTTTTTGAATTTTTGAAATTCCGATATCCGGCTTTTAGGTAGTTTCGAATTTACGGCTTCACCACTTAATTATAAAAGTCTGCTACCAGGGATACATCAACTGTTATTGTGTCGATAAGATTAGAGCAGTTTGATTTTGTTGTTCACATACACCTGCGTTCTCTCAGAATATCTGTGATAAATCAGAATTAATTTAAGTTATTCAATATTTCCATAATCATGCATCTAATTGAGAATTCAAAAATTCAGTGAAATAAGTGTACCAATCACTTGATTTCATCATCATTAGCACAAAGAACAGTCGCAGATTGCAACGCATTCCTATCAGGTTTATCACCATTCGACGTCATTTCGTAGCGGGGAAAGCCCAGCTCTCATTCTCCCTCTCCTTCATCGCTCAGTATCTCATTCATCTCTTCTTCCTCTCACTTCTCCTCTCCCTCCCTGTTGATTGTGTTTCTATTTTTCACTCTCCGACAGCAGTGAACCCCCTCGTGACACTTGCTAGTGTATTTAACTATATAAATTGATTCTATCATCGACTATGACGAATCATCGACTAAGCGCATTGGGAACGAAATAATGGAAAACATCGGTGACCAAAATGAGAACATCACAATAGAGATCAAATATGTTACATAGACAGTGACAGTGGTCAGACACACGAATATGTGGGCGATTGATCACACGATGCTCGAAATTCGACAAAACGGAAATGTTGTCACTGTTTTCGCACTCTATCTCTTCCCCCCTTTATTTGCCGTCAATGAGCTTCGCACTTTATCAAATCAAAAGAAAACACTGAATAGTGCCCATATGATTCAAAGAGCCATTTCACTTCCCGTTTTCTTAAAAATATCATCACGTTTACTTCCATATTGAACTTTCACAATTGACCCATTGCCGATACAAACAAAGTTGTAAAAAAAATTGCTGCTCTCAAAACTAATTAACCTGCATTCCTCACCAGTTCCTCAAGCACCTTCCGTTCTTCCAGATGTCCTCAGCTGCACAGTCCCTCCGTCTGATCGTTATTCTCTTCTTCCTGGCGATGGCTGTTAACTGGCCGTACGCCTTCTCGTCCACTTACCTAAACACTCCAGTGGATCAGTTCAAGGTGGGTTTCGCCAACTATGTGATCCTTCCTTTGTCCTCCGGTTTCTACAACTGATTCGAATGCTTCTTGTTGGCTCTCGACGCTTTGCTTCCAGGGATGTTTTAGTAATTTATATGATCATCAATTGACTAATTTAAACAAGTGATTTCAGGAGTTCCTCAACGAGTCACTCGGGGGTGACATGACCGAGGGCAAGTACGACCTGTGGTGGGACCTGATCCAGAACATTTGGTCAGTTTCTGGTTCTCAATCTCTTGATCACAACATTTCAGGTTCGTCGGCTTCTTCATTGGCATCTTCCTGAATCCACTCGTCAACGATCGACTAGGAAGACGATGTGAGACATATCTTAGTAACTTCAGATTGACTTGACTTGAGGAATATACGAATAAACTCGCATACCATTCAATACATTTTGCACAGCGTTATTTTGATCCCGAGAGAGAGGGAAAGGGGGTTCACAGGTGTTTCGTCACACAGTTTGCAGATGGAATGCTGATCGCTAACGTTTGCATCCTCTTTGCTGCAGTGCTACAGTGGCTCGCAGTTTTTCTGCATGTTCCCGTACTACTCATCATTGGTTAGTATAACGTGTTATGCAGAATTAAGTTGTGCAACTGAAGCATTTTAGGGCGAGCAATAGCATCAACTGCCACAGCCGTGGCATTCCAATCGCTGGTTCTCTACTTGCAGGTTGTGTGGCTTTTCTGATTTATGCTCTTGTTTTTGATGAAAGCTTGGGATTGGGCGGTAGAGGGGTTTCCCCTGTCACTTTGCAACGAATCTCGTGATCTCTCGTGACTTCGGCATTCGCTTATCGCCACGTTTCATCGTTTTATTGATGCTGGACTTTCCCGGCACGGTGTCCAGAGTGGCGCCTAGAGATAAGGCACCTAAACACAGGAGGCACTCTCGAGAGGGCAAGAGAGAGGAAGAAAAAGAGAGGGGGGCATATAGAAGTGATTCATAATATGGGATGCAAAGGTCAACAACCAAATCGGGGTGTGTACATGCGAAAAATAGTTACTGGTAGGGTACACTCACGGGATTGGAGAACAACTGGAGAGAGTTTTGTGGTGAATGTTCCCCAAGCTCCGGGATTTCTTTTTGACGACGGTAGCACAAAAGGAACAAGAACAATTTAGATCGTGAACTTTGTTTTAATCGTCTCAAAAATATGATTCTTAGCACGAACATCATGGAAGAAGTAATAAGAAAGGGAAAAAAGAATAAGAGATGTATTTAGGAATCTCCACCTACGCACATCCGAGGCACGGTCTCGTTCCTTTCTGAGATCACCTTTGCCATATTTTGCATTGAAGGTAGGTCAACGTTACCAGTTTTCTTGCAAATATTTATCACAATGTGAATTCCTCAGAAGGAAACAAACGTATGATTTGCAGGAACGATGCTCGGTACTGATGAGCTGCTGGGAAACAATCTGCCTTGGCTGACTGCGTCCATCCTCCCACTCTGTTTGTTGGCTTTACTACAATAATGAACTAATTTCAATGCCATTCAATTTTCGAAGATGCTAATGGTGCTGAAATGCATTATTTAAAAAAATGTACTTACAAGAATGGAACACAAGCACTTCCTTACTCTACAGGCATCTTCGCTGTCATCTACCTCTACTTCATACCGGAAACGCCCAAATTCCTGCTGATATCGGGAGCGGAACGGTGAGAATCTTGATTTTTTAAAAAAATATTTTACGGATGAGGGAACTTAAATTGCAGATCCGCAGTCGAGCACTCATTCCGTTTCTTTCACGGGCCAGGAGTGAACATTCCGGCTGTTATCAAGGAAACGGAGATTGTAAGGAAAAAAATATTTTTTTTAATACTTACATTTTTTGCGAAAACAATATGAGCTCAAAATGAACGTGTTACATATTCTCAGGAGATCACGCAGGAGTCCTTCTCGATTACTTGCTCCCCCTCGATCTTATTAGCCCTCGATCTTATTCGAGTTTCTCATCTGAGAAAGGCGCTATTCCTATCTGTTTGTTGCCTACAGGCAAGTATTTTACACTACAATTTAGATAATGCTTGTTGGCAGAATACGTTATTTCCGGCGTTCTGAATCATACTAAATTCGTTCAGAACTGCATTGCACTGTGGACGTTCATCTACAATTCCACGCATTTCCTCGAGGACATCAACATCGACAGGTGTTACAATTAATTATTTTTGTGCTAACACAACAAATCTCTATTCTTCCTTCACCCAAGCTGTGCCGCCTCTCCCTGGCAGTAATAGCGCCTGGGGGGGCGCTAGTAGAAGAGAGTGATTGGAGGGGATATGAGACGCAGCCCTCATCTCTTGTTAGAGAGGTGTGGCAATGTGTTTACATTTCAGTGGAATCTCGAAATGGTCTGCGACTGCGATGATGATCGTTTATGCGATCTTCACGATCATTGGAGGATCGTTCGTTGATCGGTAAGTTGCTATTGTATTTTGAAATTCTGGTTTTTTCTCAGGAAATTCCCAAAAATTAATTAAATGCATAAATATCGAGCTAATTGCGAACATTTCAGTTGGGGTCGCCGGAAGATTCTCATTCCGTTCTCCTACCTGAACGCGCTGAGCATCGCACTCTTCACGCTGTTCACGCAACTGCAGAAAGCGGTACGATTTTTTTAGTATTGTCCTACTTATCCTGCTGTCAACGTGGTCTTATTTCAATAACTAAAATCAAAAGGTGTATAAAAACTACACCATCGAGTGTTGAACCACAATTGCTTATAACCACAATTCATATTTCAGCAAGATTTCTGGAAGTATTTCGCCGTTGCTGCTCTCATCTTCTATGCGTCCTCCTATGGATTCGGAGTCGGTGCCATTTCATGGTTCATCTCGTCAGAACTCACTCCGATCCAGTATCGAACACTCATGCAGTCAGCCTGCTACAGTATCAACACGGTAGGTCGGTAGATCAGGCATCTGATGTGAAGTGTTTAGTGAGGTTGCTGTACTCTGAATAGTTCTGCAGTGATTCTGGAGCTGGATAATTGGGATAGTGCATTACATGTGACTAGGAAATCAAATTTAAAAAATATGACTGCCGGTCTGAAAGTGTAGGAAGATGAGGAGAAACTTCGAAGTGGGCGTTTCGGTCGTGGGACGATGTTTGTTCGTTCACAGATTTCCGTGGTGATCTCAACATTCGTCGTTCTTCCCTTCTACTACTGGATCGGCTCCTACTGCTTCCTCATTCTCTACACGATCCCTTCGATGTTCTGTCTATTCTACATTACGAGGTAATCAAGTTTGGCTATCGTGCCTTGCCATCTTATAACACAAGAGAAATGCGCCAATATAAAAAAACAGGAGGTTCTAAGCAACTATAATTAGGTAAATGGTTGTTGTTGGTGGTGAATATCTCAAAAACAGATTACTATTTTTCAAAAAGTCGACCATTTCAGGAATCTCCCCGAGACCAAGGGCAAGGAAATCCACGAAATTGTAAATGAACTTAAAAATTAGGAAGCAATTCCAAAAAAAAAACTGTCATACATGTTAGATGTACACATATATCTACTGTTGCACATATGCTGATCTCATTGAATCCACAAACGTATATTACGTCGTGGATAGTTATGATCTCGCAAAATTTCCCGTAACTGGAACCATTAATATTTGTTCAATTCGAATTATTGTCGAATTTCTAATATTTTCGATAGCGATTTATGCGTTTGGATTTTCTGTGCTGAATGCGTGTAACACAAATACGATGAACGATTTATCAATTATACTGTTACACACGTGCTTCATTTTCTGCCTTTGCCTCCCCTGTCAGTTGCGCCTGCGAATGTTTTAATCGATAAATGAACAAATCTGAGTACGTACCGGTGTAAGTCCTAGGTATTCCTTGACGCTAAGTTCAAATGTCAGTAGTGATTCCCAAACTTGCTGAAATCGGAATTAGTAACAACTGTAAGAGACCTATTACCTATTATACCTATTATACCTACTGTACCTATTAGCGATGTGACAGTTTACTGTATTAACCTGAACAACTCGAAATATGCTGTGATACTTACTTTTGGAACGTTCAGTAACATCTCTGTGATTTTGATACAATCCATTTGGCGAATTACGAAATGAGCGATATGAGGAGCAAGCATTCTAGCAGCCATTGTATTTTCCCCAGAGATTGATACGACCTGCAAAAAAATGAATTAATTATTCGAGAAAACGAATTAAATAAGTTTCGTATTGCAGCTTCTACTGACATTGACCCAGTGTATCATCATGAAAACCAGCGTCAACTTCCGATATTCGGCCATGTCGACGATAACATCTGCAAATAATTCGCACATAGTTTGGATATTGACTCACCACATATTGATTCAATTTGTTCATTTGTAGATTTGATGCTTAATGCACTAAGAATCGCATTTTCATGAGGATAATCAATCATAGGCTCCTGCAAATTGAGATTGTTCAGAAAACTGATAACTCAGAATCACCCTCAGATTGAAAAGTGTGACTTTGACAGCTCATGTGGCTGTTAGCTCATGTGGCTCGGTTAACTCCCGAGTAACTCTCGGTAATTTGATATCTGATCTATGGCTGGTAATCTTTTCCAGCAACTGAAAGCCTGCAATTTATAGATGATTGGTAACAAGTACACTAGAGTTGGAGAAACGATACCACGCTCTCTTCATTCTGAACACTCTCTAGACCGGTCGATCGACGAGAGAGAGTGTAGAATGAAGAGAACGTGGTATCGTTTCTCGAACTCTAAAGTACACCATGAACACTAAAAGTTTTGCTGTATTTTGATCAATCTGTTGAATGTTTACTATTTCACAAAATGAAGGCAGTACCTGTCCCATGTTTTCTCTAGGATCAGCATAGAGGAGATGGGTCATATGGAATTGCTCCAATGCAAGCACGCAATATTTGAGCGGTTGCGGAATCTGGAATATCCTTGAGATAAATATTCCCCGAAAACATGCGATATTATATTAATTGTAATTGTATAGTGCCGCATGGTCTCCCCCTAAACGGGTGCGGAGCCGAGGGGCACGGCGGATCGCGTTAGGTAGGATCACTCCCAAAGACCCGTCAAAATGAGTATTCTTCGCTGCATTTTCGGCTATGGATTCAACTACCGATCGATTTGCAAAATCAAAAAAATATGCATTTTAGCAACGATTTGGATGTGTGTGTAGTACACACCACAGGAGGAAGGGTGTGAGTGAGGTCGTTGATGTTCCAGTTTCGTAAGGGATGCTCGTTTTCGTCGGGACCAATTGTTGGTATAAACCACTTTTCCTTGAACTCTTGTGGCCTGAAATATGCGCAAAGTAAACATTGAAAAATGATCTGGACAGCAATTTTATCAAATTTGACATTTATCAAATGGTCACCTGGGAAAACAAGGAATTGGTAAGCTAGAAGCGCAACCGAAGTGAGCAATTTGAAAGCAGTGACGACATACGCACTTCTTCGAAAACCAGAACACGTCACTACAAATATCACATCGTCTCCAGGGCACACCTGCAAACTCATCAGTTTTTTTTGTAAGTTCTTACAAGGCGAAAAATACTTTTCACAAACAAAAACTACTCAAATGTTCATTGAGTATTCAAATATTGTTATACCTGTAAATGTATCGTATACGTGCGGCTTCTCGAATATGTCCTTCAACCTATTGCATGCTCTTGCAAGGTGCTCCTCTCCTGGCTAAAGCAGAAGATGAAGAAGCTAATTGTAAAAACGAAATTCTACAGGAAAGGGGGGGGTCCAGAAAAACGAGAGCTTGCGGAAATATTGAAATTGGGTAAATGAATGCAATGACATATCAGAAGTATGGCAAACACAAAAATAAACCATGTAAGTGCGCATATCCACTTCACGTTGCACGTTTCTGCAAATAATATTGTTTGTTGATGGCCATACAATATAATTTGAACAACAATATAATTGACAAATACTGACCGTCCGTGCCCGGATCTGTAGTCGTCCCAGCTGTTTACTATGTTACGCAACCACTGTAATGACATGTAATAATTAAGTGTCACTCGTTTTGTATTATTTCTAAGCCGGTTATCGGATACATGTAAAAGATAAGGGGGGGGGGGGGCGGACAAAACGTACACGGACAAAAAGGAAACGGATAACGGTTCGCTGGGAATTCGACGTAGGAGTTTGGGAGATGTTGCGTTGTTACAAGCATGTGCTCCACTATGCTATCCTGTTTATATCCACGTACCAGGCGATCTTGAGTTTTACTCTTCTTTAATGAATAGTGGTCGACGTCCAAATTTGACAGTTTGAATGGAAAATCAGGGTTTCGAAAATCAACACCAAATACCGTTGTCAATCGACATGCTACTACACCAGTAACTACTTTAACAAAGGAATATAATTATCAGTTGGTTAAGGAATTTGGTATATATTTAACCATGATTTTTCACTCAAATTCTCAATTTTGGACCACGACACCCTCCCTATTCGTATTCGTTAACGATGAGTAAAACTCATGATCGCATAGTAAGATGACCTAAACAGGGTAGCATGTTGGAGCACATACTGGTAAAAATGCAACAATTTCTAAGTTCCTATGTCGGATTCCCAGCGAACAGTGATCCGTTTACGTTTTGTCCGCCCCCCAAAATATAAAGATGAAGGCACATCCCGTATTTGAGACTGGACTCGCGATACAACACTGATAGGCAAGTGTCAGCGTGCTAGGCGAGAGTCAGGATGCATGTATGCATCCAATTGTTCAAAAACTAACCCTTGAGCACGGATTTGGCAGCACTGCTATAGTTATGTTGCACATAACGATGCGAACTTTTCTGCAGCATTTGAATCGCTAAAATAATGGATTTCATACGAAAAGCGTGGTCCGCATCCCTTTCCAATACCTTTTCCGGCTTTGATGGGTCGTGGTACTGAATTACATTTCCTATCATGTAAATATCAGATTTATGCACTTACATGATCATCTTTGTCCTCATGTCCAATATACGGAAACAGACAAAGTACGGCAAAAACAATGACCATACAGCAGACAAAACCGATTTATATCGAGGAGAGTTGCTGAGGTAATCGGATAACATTCAGTGAATCGATACTTTAGAAGATTTAGATATAAACAATAAAAACTCTCTGGCAGGAACATCATAGCTCGCTTTCTTCGAACTCGTGGGCTTTGCGATCTCTTTACCATCGTTTGATTGTCAGTAGGCCATGAAGTGCTGGTAAAAGTACTTCAGTAACCGATTAAATTAGTAAATATACTCTTCATTCACGACTAAAGAAAGACACACGAACGAACAGGTTCCTTCATAGGTAATCGAATTGCCTGTCTTTTGAGCGTACACTGTATACATATGCCGGCGAGAAGTGGGCGGAGCTTGTGGAGTCCAAATATCATATTAAGTAGCCTCACCTGATGGCAGAGCGGCGCGCGATTGATCGAGGAGCGGGCGAAAGCATCATACTGGCATTCTTTCCATCCTCTTTAGTCCAGCCCAAACAGAACATGAGAGATACGAAGAGAAGAGTGCGCATTTCAACGCAGAAGAACTAGGACGTGAGCTTTTATAGCGCCATAACCATATTCGAGTAAATATCATTACGATAACCAATCATTTTGTATCTACCCAATGCGATTTCCACTTCTCTATCTTCAATTAATTATTACGACAGAATTGTCGAAAACAGGGTAATTTTGCTCGAACTATGATTATTTGCATACCACTGCTCCAATGCTAATCGTCTCCCTCCCCTAATTCTCCACTCACTTCTCCCTTCTGCACTCGCGCCTGGCGGTCATCCACCTCACTCGACGGTGATTGATGAGGATTTTGTATTTCTCCATAATTTGCCCTGCCCTCTTTTAACATCCGATTAACCTGTTCAGACACAGAATGACGCTTAGCGACGACGTTGCCCCCGACCTCGAAGATAACGTCGTCTGCAGCATCTGCTCGCAGCAACTGCGGTTCAAGGTATGGTTCTTCGTTTAGCTAAACACGTAATGGATTGACAACAATATTTTTAGATTCTAAATAATTGTAATACTTTGAGTTATAGACGACTGCTCGATCCTGCATTCACTCGTTCCACGCAGCGTGCATCTCCATGTGGATCAAATGCCCAGCGGAAAAGCGAGAGGTGCGACAAAGGAGAGTACAAAACAGACCACGATGAGTCCAATTAGATGTTTCTGACTGATTATCTATTTTTCATTTGGAGAAAAGCTCTATTACTCAACAGGTGAGCGGTGATGATGAGGAGTGCCCACTGTGCTGCGCGCTCATGGAGACAAAATTATCTGAAAATTGAAACCCTAGTAGTAGTGTGAGAGCAGAGTATCGATAACGCATTCAGTATTATCGCTCAATCGATAATCTTCGGTCGTGGAATGCGCGGAAAACATCTTGAAAAAGAAATGAAATGATGCATTTATATATGAATTTATATATTTTCAGGGGGATCTGAGGTGGCTTGGTCCACGTCGGGCTGTGCTGGAGCGCCTTCTGGGTCTTCCCTCCTCTCCATTCCATCCTCCATCACTCGAGGGGCCGAACAGAAGGCGAATGCAGAGGATCAGACACCGCCAGAAAAAGGCGAGATTCCAGCTCAAATGTTAATTTTGTTTTATTTTTTATTTTTTGAAAGATAAACTTCGGGTTCATGATCGTAACAACTTTTTTGCAGCAATCGATACAGTCAGATGCTGAACGCGCAAGATGGTTCAGCGAATTATTCCGTTGATTTCCATGTTTAGTCTCAAATAAAAAAAAATATTCGGGAGAAATTACTACCGTAGTCATTCTATGCATTACCTATGATATTCATTCGAATTTTCGGAAATTCTAAATTTAGAATTTCCTTAATCTGTGTCAAGTGTATGTTGTGAAAATTTGATAGTTTTTGGATTGTGTTTCAAATTGCATCGTGCTATTGACAATCTCAACTCACCTTATTGTCTCCCCATTTCTTCCTCATTCACTCGAGTGGTGCGGTCGTTGCGAGGTTTCGCCCACTTTTACAAAGGTTTGTGAGTTCGTATACGGTTTGAAACTGCTCGGGAAGGATTAAAGTAGTCATTTTTGCTACTAAGAAATTGGTCTTCACACATTGTTCTTCTAGTCATACTCTTGGCACTATCAACAGCAAACATTTTTTTGAATATTTCAACTGATCTAAGGAGTTGAATTGCCGACGGCGATCATTTGCTTGACATGCCTCGCAGCCGCCTCAACTGCAGCATCTGCTACGAACAACTTCTGTTCACGGTACAGACTAATTAGCTATTGCATCGAGATCTAGCCTATGATTAGTTATTAATGGAGAAGTTGCCACTTCCGAGTTAATTGATCGATGCCAAATCAATCAATGACCTGAGTATATCAGGTGATTTCTCGTCCGTGCCTCCACGTCTTTCATGCAGCGTGCATCTCGATCTGGATCCCGATCCCAACGGAGACCGGAAAGGTACGGGATTGGCATGACATCTTGATATGGAAGCATATTTTACTTTTATGACTATATATTTATCTGAATAAGCTAGCAATAGTGCTTAGAGTGCATCAGTACATTCCTTATCGAATCCGCGAATTGCACCTAGTCACATGCAACATGTGAGCACCACTTCTGAATTTGAAATTTTCAGACAACGAGTGACGATGCGTGTCCATTGTGCCGCGCGCTAACGTCGAACAGCAGGCCCGGCTCGATCTTCAGACCTCCAGCGGATTCGGTAAGGAATGTCCCGATGCACTCTAGGCACTATTGCTAAATTATCTAGATAAAATATCGTCTTAATCGTAAAATATGCTTCCATAGTGCTGCACTGTCACGCTAGGTGGACCAGATGGTTAAATACAGTTTCGCTGGGTGTATTATCAAAGCCTTTTGATGAAATTAATCTGAAATCAGCACAATTCATAAATTTAGGTGGCGGAGCAGGCGATGTGCGTGGGGTTTGAATCGATTCTGGATGGACGACTGCGATGGTTGCTGAGAGACACCCAGTGAGCATATAAATGAGGAGTAAAGGCAAACACGCGCCCGGTTGGAACATGTCTCAATTATATGAAAACTCTCTTCAAGACGCGTGCTCTCTCACTCGTTGCCTGAGCTTTCACTGATTTGGATGCCTTTGCTCCTCCTTTAAAGAAGGACTGTCAGCAAAGTTGAAATTTTGACGCTTTCATAACCATGACCGACCTTTGTACAACCATAAGAGATTCTGAAAATTTCAAATGCATATCTCTATTTTGAACCGAGTTATCATTCGTTGGCAGAATGCCAAGGAGGGATTGAAGGGAAGGGACGTGCGGGAATTCAAATATCTAGAAGATTTTTCAAAAACTGGTGGGATTCGAACACGCAACCTTCCGATTACGCGGCGACTGCTCTACCACTGAGCTATGCGATTGACCTTTTCCTGTCCTCTTAGCTTGCGCTATGATCGTTGAATGATTGTCTAGGTCATGGTTATGAAAGCGTCAACAATTTAACTTTGCTTCACTCCTTCTTTAAGTTAGAAACGGACCTTCGTCTCTTCCTTTCAAGCAATATGCCACTGGGCATTTGCTTATTTTCGTATATGTTTCAGCTTATGCGTTTTGGAGATATCTAGCGCACCTGGAACACATCCGATAATGACGTGAAATTATCTGGAAATGGAAACCCTGCTGTGTAGTGTGTGCATGAAGAGACGGAGGCTCATTTGTCGATCTCTAGCAAGTCTGGCAATTTGCATGTGTAGAGGAATTGAAAAATGGGAGAACTATATCAGTACTGGTCATATCGTAGCCAGGGTAAATTGTAGGGTTCACCTTTTCAGGTCATTTTCGGTATTTTTCTGTTACGTTTCATATGACCTAAATAGATGATCATCTCATGATTGATGTAGCGCTCCTGAAACATACCCGGAAATGTCGAACAATTACCTGAAACTAGTAAATTGAATCGATTTCCAGGGCGGCCATTGGCATTCGCCGTCGTGCTGCTGCAGCCGTTGCGCGCGAGGGAGACAACGAGCGATCACTCCTCAATGTTCGTTTTCTAGAGTTCCAATCATAGTTGATCTCCCCGGCGGCGATCCCCATGAACCCCTGTGGCACTTCCGCCATCGATATGCGGGGGAAGTGCCCCAGCATGAATATGGGTTCAGGGTCTGAAAATACCTCCCCGCCAGTGTTGGGTAACTATGGTTCCAATGCTAATCAAATATATTCACTCACCTGGTCTTGGGGATGTTTAATCATGCTTTTGATGCATTTATCTGGGTATCTGAACCCATTTTTTATCCTAAGATGATCTACATATCATCATCGATTCAACAATGCAGTGTGCTATTGTCTTTATATTGCTATTGAAATTTATTTATGTTGCTAAAGATATATATTTTTCCAAATTTTCCGATTGTCTATGCGCGCATCTCAGATGCACTTCGCCTGGCTGCTTCCACTGCAAGCGATGCTGCAGAGGCTGCTGGGCGACTCAATCTTCAACAAGAAGACTAGAAGAAGACGCCGAAGAAAGGCAAGATATTTGTTGAACCAATGATCAATCAATAAGTCAATCAATATTTCTTATCATACGATAGGCGGTCGGAGGAGTATGATTGATTAATTTAATTTATCGATTGATTGAATGATTGAACCAATGATGATGTTTTGAACAACTTTTGATGTTGAGATCGCCGCCTCTTCTGTTTCGCCCCCGCGACTGGTCTCGGATTGAATCTGGTCTGCTAATTGTGCTCACCTTCGCAAGGAGCCACAGTTTACAATAAAATATTTTATATCATGATTTTAATCGTATTTTGTTCTAAAGAAGCCTTACAGAATTGTCGGCATTTACTAATTAAAATAGATAAGACTATGTAAATGACCATGCAAGTGTCACCCACAATCGATGTCATATGATAACATATCTGATGTCTAGACACTTTGTTTTCGTTCTAATTCAATTCAATTTGCGCAACACCATTCTAGTGTTTATCTCTCATCCTCCTTCATTGTCCCCCTCATTCTCCCTTCGTGCGCTCGATTGTAGCGGTCGTCGAGCGGTTTCGTCCCACTTTTGCACAGGTTTGTGAGGTTTTAAAGGCTTACAAACTTTTCGAAAAGCCAGAAAATAGTGGTTTTTCATCCAAGTGAAAGAGCGTGATTACGTTCTACTATTAGGTTGGTGCAAAAGTTTCTTTACAAAATGTATGCCGGAGTGAATATCTTACTTCGGTCTAGAGCAATCCTGATAATGGTTTTATTATTATATTAGAGGGTGTATACTGTACATATCGCCCCTTATGATAACGATTCACTGTTCCTCTCAGAGCCACACTTTACAAAGTGCTGATCGCTAAATTTGATCGACGAAATCGGACTTTTCCTCCTCATAATTTTTCCGCGAGATTACGAAACTACCATTTCAAGGGTTCGGTGGAAGCATCAACCGCTAATAAGTAGATTTTCAAAAGATCGAAAGTGTATTGCCTTTCATTTAAATTTTATGATAGTTATTGACGAATACCCAAAAAACGGGAATTTTGCAAATTTTTGGTTAGCATTATGTTCCCGGCGATCGACGTCCGATCAATTCGATATAAACCAATGGTTGTGGTACACCAATACTGCGTCAAATAATGCCAGAGTAGTTTTTGGTATAAGTGACGCATTTCGAGAAAACTTGAAAAATGCCTTGTAAAGAAACTTTTGCACCAACCTAATACTAGTCATCTTGTTTTCATTATCAATGTATCATATTACATTTTACATTTATTTTAGTACGATTTATAGAGTAGAATCGTCGACGGCGATCCTTCGCTTGGCATGCCTCGCAAGCGCGATGACAACCTCGACGTCTGCAGCATCTGCTCCGAGAAGCTGCTGATCACGGTGAGGACTTATTGGAGGACTTATACCCTGCAGATCGGGGTCCGGATTTTTCGAAATTATGCTCCCATTATTGTGAAATATAGTCCATTTAGTCCATTCGGAGTAAATTGATATGGGGTTATCATTTTAGAACTGGTCATTTTAGAACGCTACAGAGGATGAACAATAAAGTACTATAAATTCATCAACGAGTTCAAAAACAAAGAGTTCTAAAATGGCCAGCTCTAAAGTTTCCCTCCTTCCCACCTTCCCACCTCCCTCCACTCCCACGATCTTCCATTCCGCCAGTTCGGCACTTTCCGATCTCAAGTCAAGGAAGACTCCAATAAGACATATATTGGATAGCGGCCACTCTCCCGCTCTCGAGGCCCCCTCCCCTCGACTCTATATATATCTCTCTCTCTCGTGCGACTCTCAAATCGGACGTGATCGTCTCCTCCTCCTCTCCCCCACCCCCCTCCTTATCAATTCGAACAGCTTAGTATTCCGAAGGCAAGCGAGAGGGAGAGCTGAGGTGAAATGGATAACGGAGGAGAGAGGGCGGGGAGGAGAGAGAGAGGGGGGGGGGTGGGAGAGCGGAGGTGAGATAATCTAATAAGGGAATGATTGGCAGCGTATCAATTCGAACAGCTTAGTAATCCGAAGGCAAGTGAGAGGGAGAGCTGAGGTGAAATGGATAACGGAGGAGAGAGGGCGGGGAGGAGAGAGAGAGGGGGGGGGGTGGGAGAGCGGAGGTGAGATAATCTAATGAGGGAATGATTGGCAGCGTATCAATTCGAACAGCTTAGTAATCCGAAGGCAAGTGAGAGGGAGAGCTGAGGTGAAATGGATAACGGAGGAGAGAGGGCGGGGAGGAGAGAGAGAGGGGGGGGGTGGGAGAGCGGAGGTGAGATAATCTAATGAGGGAATGATTGGCAGCGTATCAATTCGAACAGCTTAGTAATCCGAAGGCAAGTGAGAGGGAGAGCTGAGGTGAAATGGATAACGGAGGAGAGAGAGCGAGGGGAGGTGGGAAAGCGGAGGTGAGATAATCTAATGAGGGAATGATTGGCAGCGTATAAATTCGAACAACTTAGTAACCCGAAGGCAAGTGAGAGGGAGAGCGGAGGTGAAATGGATAACGGAGGAGAGAGAGCGAGGGGAGGTGGGAAAGCGGAGGTGAGATAATCTAATGAGGGAATGATTGGCAGCGTATCAATTCGAACAACTTAGTAACCCGAAGGCAAGTGAGAGGGAGAGCGGAGGTGAAATGGATAACGGAGGAGAGAGAGCGAGGGGAGGTGGGAGAGCGGAGGTGAGATAATCTAATGAGGGAATGATTGGCAGCGTATCAATTCGAACAGCTTAGTAATCCGAAGGCAAGTGAGAGGGATAGCGGAGGTGAGGAGAGACGGGAGGGGAGGGGAGAGGGTGAACGGACTGGGGAAATAACGTTATGAGGGAATGACGGGTAGCGTATCATTTCGAACAACTTAGTAACCCGAATGCAAGTGATAGGGATAGCGGAGGTAAGGAGAGACGGGAGCGGAGGTGAGAGGATGAACGGACTGAAAAGATTACGCTATGAAGGAATGACTGGTGGTGTAATTTCAGAACAACTTAGTCCCGGCTCGCAGCGTAGCCGCGAGCCCTGACTGAACTTAGTTCAAAGGCGAACTCCCGCCGAAGGCGGGAGTGAGCGTCGGGGTTAGCTGGTGGTCGAATAAGCTAGGGTATATGAGCATTTAGTGATAATGGTAGATCGTTTTTACGTTATCTGGAGTGAAGGGGAGAAAGTATTTCGAGGGAATAACGGGTATTATTCTGAACACCTTGATTAATATATTGTTCAGAATTTAAAATCTTTTCACTTGGTCGATTTTAAAGGCGGTACACTTGTTAACTAGTCTTTCTTCTCTATTCTCTATACCCCTACTCCTTCTCGCACATTTCTGCATCTGACGAAGCACCTATGTGGTGTACGATAAATAAATAAATACATAAAAGTGTTACACCCCCAATTGTTAGATATCAAATGAAATGACCTGATCTACTCAGGTGCTTGCTCGTCCGTGCCGCCATGCCTTCCATGCAGCGTGCATCTCGATGTGGATCGAGAGTCCAACGGAGACGAAAGAGGTTCGTCAAATATGTTACTTTGAGTAATTAGTATTTTTTGTATTTACCTTTGTATTTTTCGATTTTTTTTGACTGATGCTATTTTTCAGCTGTAATTGTAAAACTGCTGGCAAGTTGATGATGATTCAGATTCACACCGACGAGGCCTGTCCGTTGTGCTGCGGTCTAAAGACGAGAGATCCGCCCGTTTCGGTCTTCGAACATCCCACTGATTGGGTGAGGCTTACGAGACCACTTTATGCACTGAAAATATTTCGAAACTCGGATTATTGGCGTTATCTTGACCCCCCCCCCCCCTTACTTGCATGATTTCCCAATAGTGAAGGAAATCATTATTTCACTCCATAACTACAGTTGTTGTATATCCACAATTACTTTGTTTTCCAGTCGGCTGTATAATATATTTTTTTTAAATTAAAAATATTCCAGGTCGCTGAGCAGGTTCTGTACGCGTCCGTTGACTCGATTCTCGATGGACGACTGCGATGGCTGATGAGAGAGAACCAGTGAGCGCATTTTGTTTAATTGCCCATTCCAAATTCTGCTGTATTCTGTATTCTGTATGATGTGTTGAATTCTGCTGGAACTTCACCTACACATTTCTTAGAAGAAATGGAAAACTCCTGCCCATATGATAGAAATACCCATTTCTTAGGGTGTTACGCATGATATTACCTGCTTACAATATATATTTTATCGCATCTCGTAGCGCCTTCCAGGGTAGATAAAATTTAATATATTCCAGGGTCGCTATTCGCAGGGGCGAGCACTTTCTTGAGGAGAGTCGAGCAGGTGGCACGAAAGTCAACGATCACTCCCTCCCCAATGTACGCCATTTTCGGCTTTAAGTCGGATGATCACCGTCGGATGGTAACCTACTGGATGATATCCACAAAATGGACACTACTGCAGAAGTTTCACAATAGGTTCCCCAAATGTCAAAAAAAAATCATTCTGCGAATGATATACAGAAGGGTTTATTTTTGGTTATCATCCAGTAGGTTACCATCCGACGGTGATCATCCGACATAGTGCCCTATTTTCAAAGGATCTATACCCAGTTCGGCACTGACGATTCTAGGTGGTTTCATTTTAGAACTCCTCGATTTTTAACCCATTTATGAATTGAGAACACTTTATTTGTCACCCTCTGTGGAGGTGAAAAATTACCATTTCTAAAATGATAGAGCCCTAAAAACACATCCCCGTACTTTCTTGCCTGTCTCTCGCACTAGTTCACTCGAACTACGAAACCATCACACACACAAGGGGTAAAAGGTTTCCCGCACTACACTTTGCTCATGCTCCTCCATCTTCCTGATGATAAATGAGGAGTGCGGGAAAGTGTTTGCACACCCTGATCGCCAACACTCATGGTGAACTACGCCTGGCTGGTCATTGTCAATGGTTGGGCAAAGTAACACACATTGGAGTATTGTTGCAGTTGCTGCTCTGTATGCTGGGTCATCGACGAGTGATGTTCGAGAGGCTGCTAGGTGACTAGCGTTTTCTCGTTGTCTTAATGTTATTGTTGTTGTTATTTTTATTACTATATTAATAATATAGCCCCCTAGACGATCCTTGGATGCCCAGAAAGAAGACTCGACGCAGACAAAGAAGAAAGGTACGTTGTTTTTAATTTGTAGCAATCCTTGGAATTCTCTTTCCCTCCCTTACCTCCCAGATTATGTCCCATCCCTCTCTCAACGTTGATTTGTTGTAGATACAAGGGGTGGCAGAAACCCAACTTTAGCTCAATTGTACATAATAATATTTGTTTTACTTTTTTGTTCAGATGGCCCTCCCTCCTGTGCCTCGTTCGGAGCTGCCGTCACTGCTATCGGATTTGATGTGGTGATGTTGCGCACATCCGTTAGCTGACACAGTTTGTACAATAAAGGCGTTTAAAACATATTTTGTAAGCACGTATATGAGACTGTGCGCGATAGATTCAACAAATCGCATGGGAGGCTCCGCACAGCTCAAAAAATGAAATTGCTGCAAACTTGCTCCTAGGGACAGTTTTCGAATCTGAACAACATAGCGTCATCAGTTTTTCGAAATTTCGCCTCTGGGCTCCGGTATGGCACCGGGTTTGTTGGTACCTAATCTAGGGTTTTTCTCAGTGAAAGCTTCAAAATAAAGCCAGTTTCATAAAAATTTGGCACCAAAGGTAGTTTTTCATGAGGAATTCGCCTATGTAACTCGTTTATGATGAAACTCAAAAGTACGGGTCAAAAATTGTCTTTTTGAACCAAATGAGTGCGAGGGTCATCACATAGATCATTCAATTCGCCGTGCAATTCTGATAATTTCATGTGTTGGAAGTTTTTCTAAACAAGGGGGTCCAAAGACGTTGCTCTCGCTTTTATGGGCGACACCCCGCTTGGGAGCCTGCGCAGACAGCGGACGCACGCAATGGCAATCGCATTGTGTGTTACGCTTGATAACCGGCCGGTCGCGGGTTCGATTCCCCTCAAGAGTCACCCTTTTGCCACATTTTTCCCATCATTATGTGGACATTATTGATGAATTTGAACAATTTGCCAAGTAATAGTTGATAATGTTTGCATTTCTTCTAGGCTTTTGTGTTGCCTCAGGTATTCTTGGGCACACGGGTGTTCCAAAAGTCCTTGCACAAATTTTGCTATATTTTTCACTTTTGAACTACAATGCGCAGTAACAAATATTGTTTTGTATGTATTGCATGTACACGTATTATATTTTATTCCGCTATCAGACCGTGGAAACACTACCCCATTAAGTTGCAAAATGCCAAAATGTTGATTTTCGGTCATTTTCTAAAAAAATTTCTAACTCAATTTGAGATTGCTTCGAGAGACCGAGATGGACATCCAAGAAGGGCAACTACTTGCTCTTAAAATACAAAATTTCGAACATGATCTACATGACCTACGTCTTAAGATATACAAAACTTTCACCTCTCATGATTTTTCTGGACGTCGATTTTCGAAATTTTCGATTTTGTATGCATATTTCATTCAAAAAATTATTAGTATTAGTTTCATTCTATTATCAATTTAATATACCCATGATTGACTGGAAATTCGAAACTTTGTAAAAAAATGCGTGGAAAATTACGACTTTCACCATGATTAAGCAATGCCATTAGGAAGATTGGGATGACGCGCAATTAGCTTACCGCGCACTTCCAATTCGCAAGACACCATAAACTGGCTTATATCTCTTTATATCAGAGAAATTGCGATAGGGTGATTTTGATGATATAGTGCAAGGACTTTTGGAACACCCTAATACTATCGATGTTTCTCGGTTTCATTCTCTCATTGGTGAAATGCTAGAGACAGGTCAAGAGGAGAGAAGAGGAAATGCTAGAGCTAAATGCCAGTAATGGGAGGAGATGGGTGAACGAGACTCGCCACATTCCAACCTTCCTCTTTCTCTCGTTTGCATCTCTCTGATTTTATACTTGCTGTTGACGCCTAAGATTAATTTATGCATCTATGGCAGATCTCGTGTAAAATGCAGGAATATGCGACATCTTTACGAGAAAACAATTTTTGGTTCGCGGATTTCGCTGTAAACGTGAGAACTGGCCAAAGTGAGGGCGGGAAAAATGAGGGCCTATCCACTTCATTCCTCGAAATTTGCATGTTGAACGTTATGTCCTACCGCGTTGGAAGGCCGTATATCGGTCAGTTTTTTGACCCATAGCGAGCGGATTTTTTTCAGTCGACTTGTAATAGAGAAATCAACAGAGTTATTTTACGCAATGTGCGGAAATGGCGTCTTCACATAGTTTTATGCGAAAAACGGTTTTTCTCATCTCAATATGCTAATTTTCTACCTTTTCTGATGAAAACTTCTCAATTTGTATCCTTGATTCGGATTCCCCATCCCCGTAGTACGTGCATAGTTCATTTGTCGTGAGAGGAGGAATATCATATCGCAACTCAGTAGGTGGATTTAGGAGTTGTAAAAATTTTTGAAGAAAATGAAATTCTCTCTGTGTGATCCATGGAATATGGTTTTTACTCAGTATCTCGAAAGCGTCTAACTTTAGAGTTTCATCCCCCCTGAGTCATTGTTCCTCCTGGAGGGGTATCCAAAAGTGATCTTAGTTCTTTCATTTGCATAAGTTGGGTTGGAGATACGCACCAAAACATGTTTCATTCAAAACTCGAACTGTTCAAATTCTCATTATCAACCATTACTTGGCAAATTGTTCAAATTCATCAATGAGGTCCACATAATGATGGGAAAAATGTGGCAAAAGGGTGACTCTTGAGGGGAATCGAACCCGCGACCGGCCGGTTATCAAGCGTAACACACAATGCGATTGCCATTGCGTGCGTCCGCTGTCTGCGCAGGCTCCCAAGCGGGGTGTCGCCCATAAAAGCGAGAGCAACGTCTTTGAACCCCCTTGTTTAGAAAAACTTCCAACACATGAAATTATCAGAATTTCACGGCGAATTGAATGATCTATGTGACGACCCTCGCACTCATTTGGTTCAAAAAGTCAATTTTTGACCCGTACTTTTGAGTTTCATCATAAATGAGTTACATAGGCGAATTCCTCATGAAAAACTACATTTGGTGCCAAATTTTTATGAAACTGGCTTTATTTTGAAGCTTTCACTGAGAAAAACCCTAGATTAGGTACCAACAAACCCGGTGCCATACCGGAGCCCAGAGGCGAAATTTCGAAAAGCTGATGACGCTATGTTGTTCAGATTCGAAAACTGTCCCTAGGAGCAAGTTTGCAGCAATTTCATTTTTTGAGCTGTGCGAAGCACTTATTGAATCTATCGCGCACAGTCTCATATACAGTGTCCACTGAGCAGGCATAGGTGGAGATAATCGATGAACAGCTAGCTAACATTGTTCAAGAGAAACAAACGAATGCAAGATAATTAAAAACGCAGATATTGATTCAGTGAATACATTAGGCACAGTGTGCCCTGGAGAATTATGTATTTAAAAAAAAATGATATGCGCAAAGGAACTGACTATATAAAATATTACAAATGACGTTTCGAGCAAAATATAATGCAAGTGTTGATAGAAAGAAAATCAAGTTCAAATTTGTAGTCTGTTTTGCTAAACTACTGCCTCCTTATCATGACTAAGCAAGTGACGCGAAAGATGATCCTACTGATCATTGATATTCAACTTCTGCAAACTCATTGATACTCCCTCACGTTTCTGTTTCTCAGTACTCTTTCTTGTTATCGCCCTCGTGAGCCTATTGAAACGCGAATATCAGTTACGCATCGAGATCCGGTGTTTACGTGTGTAGATGCAACATCAGAAATGGGAGGAGTTCTCGCAATCTCTCGCTACTCCCCTCTCTCTAACTCTCGGGGTGCGCGAGCGATAATGAGAAAAGAGAGGAAGATTTTAGGATTTTAAGATTAGCTCTACTCTATCCCCTGAATCTTGTCAAAAGCAGTCAGTCCAATCGCTCCTCAAGCGAGATGGACAGCACCTGGTACATCAAGGGCGCCATTCATACAGCTTTTCTCGCTTCCACTGCAGTGGCGATACCGGCGGTGAGTATTATGATCTTAAATGACAAAATGTGGCTTTAAAATAAAATATCGTTAAATAATAAGTTTCAAGTGGCCATGTGATGTTAAATGAATAAGTATGCGCCTTGGAAACTACAGATATGTCTTGCACGCACGCTGCGCCGCTCACCCATCTTCTGCTGCGTGGCATTCGGGTTGGCAATCACCATGGTGGAGATTCCGCGTTCCATGCTCGGTCATTACGCAGTCCTTGGTCAGTGTCTAGCTCATCATGCATTCATGATAGCAGACACAGAACATCTTTTAAGAAGACGCACTCGGGGAATTGAAAGGACGGTTGGTGATGAGTATGGTGTCGATGGCTCGATGGTACATCCATACCCTCAACATACTGACTCTCGCGGTTTTCTACATTATCCTCGCCGGGTGGGATGCGCCCACGTACCACCGCGCTGCTGCCTTCCGCTTTCCCGCAAGTACGTTCGTCCACGACGTAATGAAATTTGCACGAGTCATTCTGCGGGATGATTTGATCATACTGTAGAGTGATAAAACATGTAACAAATACAACTACTAGCTGTTCCATTTCAGTGCTGCTCGCTCTTATCGGTGGACTCGCGAGCGCATGCTGTCCCTATTTCGTCGCGAATCATATGGGGTAAGGCAACTGTTCCCTGGCGGAAGCAAAATCAGAACGAGAAACGATACCAACCTCGCTTCATTCTACACACTCTCTCATCATTCGACCGGACGATAGAGTGTGGGCAAAGAAGAGACGGAGACCCGTTTATCGAACTCTAGTTTACACGCTCTCCTTGGTCAGCAATATCGTTGCCAAAACTAACAACTTTTGCAGCATCACAGGTGCGAATCTGCAGAATAGCAAGGCGGAAGAAATTATTTCCTGGTGCTTCACGGCGAGTTGTTTGTTTGATGCAATAATATGGACGCGCTCAGCAGTTTTGCACGTTGTCTGGTGGAAGACGCATATCACACGTTGTTTGGAAGGACTTTTGACGGGGAATACTGATTATGATTATGGGAGAAGGTAGAAAAATACAATGCGATAATAAGTGCTGAGAAAATTTGAGAATCATTAAAGACATGAAGTACTGAGGTAATGGACATTATCATTTCTATTTTCAGGGCATTAACGTGATCGTGGTGGTGCTGGCCGAAGTCCTTCTCGTCGTTCGCATCCACCGTCGGCGTCTGCTCGAGCGTCTAGGGAAGACTCAGGCTCATCTGCGTCAGAAGGCGCGCGTCGAGGTAAGGAGTGATTTTTATCAAATTACTTGTGTCGATTATATGTCGTTTGTTTTCAGATAGGGTAGCGCATTGACTTGTGTTATCCACCAGAATGTGTTATCTTGTGAAGCACTTGCGAATGCAGCTGTACGAGTACACAAATGCAGGTTCCTGGCGCCCGTCGTGCCCAGCTCATCGGTTTCCTCATCGCTTCGATCGTGCATCTCGCTCTCACTCTCACCATCGTCCTGCCCAAGCAGTAAGTTATCCTAGTTCGTTAATGTCCCGTTTCTCAGTCAAGAGTTTAGCACGTTTCCAGATTCAATCTCCACCTCGGCGCCTCGCAGCAGCAGATGCTCGAAGTCACGACGACGCTGGCGAACTCCGTTCTCTGGCCTGCCTTCCTGATGAGTTCACGCGACTTTCGACGAGCTCTCAGGAGGGTGTTCAGGTGTGACTGGCATTTGCTGATTAAGCAACGCTAAGTCGCACAACCACCCCCCCCCCATCTCCTTCGCCGATTATTTACAATGGTTTACCCTTCTCTTTCTACCCTTCCGGAAATTTCGCTCCATTTGAATTCCTTTTGAAGTATAAGTGACTCAAATGTTGTCCCACTTGTATGTTTACCTACCCGTAGCTTCTGCCCGTTCATGTTTGCCTCGCTTAGTTTAACCATCCATTTTATCTCGTTTAATTCCCGTACTTCAGCTTACATCCAATGGTATATATTACCTCTCATCAGATGTATTAGGTTGGTAAGAAAGTTCTGTCGCGTACTATTTTTCCATTTTTTCTTGACTGAATAAATTGTCTCGAAATTCAATTTAATAAGTTGAAGTGATGTAAGTAGTATACATCAACATGTTCAAGTCGATTCTATTTCGCATATAAAGCGAGAAAATATATAAAATTTCAAAAATTCTGAAAATGACAATTTTATAGTGTTATTTTTTGAACTCATCCGTTTGAATAAGAAATATCAATTGCTTCTACTGCTTTGAAGGATGATAACACTAGAGTTGTACATTCATATTATCGCATAACATCTGGCACTCGATATGTGTGGGAAGCTGTAGATTGCAAAAAAAAGGAATATTTCAAAGAACAATTTTCGGTTCCATCCTTTGAAAAACTGTAGCTTACGAACAGTTAGGTACCAATTTAAGGTAAACACAAATCATACGGAGTACTTCACTACTCACTACAACTGAGCTTACTGGATCAATAGCTAACTCAGGGATGAGAAATGCTTATCAACAAAATTTAATTCAGTGAAATTTTAAGAATTAGCGCTGATCCCAAGTTGACATAATGGGGCGTTCTGATTGATATGCAATAAAAACATGCCCACTTGTTGCACTCTACAATAGAATGTTAGTTATGTCCATATCACATTTCTTCTTTCAACCATGATCAAATAAAGAATACGGTTTGTCATCAATTTCGCTGAATTTGGCAGTTGACTATGCCAGAAGTAGTAATTGGACAAAACTATGATAACGTTTTCTCGAAAGAGTAGCAAAGCGCTATTAGACAACTGAAGATCGTATGAAGATTGATCAACTTTGAAGGGCAGGATAAACCAAAATGTAAAATACGAGAAACGCGACAGAACTTTCTTACCAACCTAATAGTTAGTATACTCTCCTGTCTTACTATGTCATTCTCAACGCTTTAATTGAATGATGAAATACCATTAATCATTACTTTCGATTTGAATTACCCAATCTTATATCTGAATCACATAAGCAGCTTCATCGATGACGGATATGAACATACATACACATTAATTAAGATTTATCTTTTATCTTTTATTTATTGACGTCGTTGTCAAGTGCGGATGTATCCGTTATTCGGAGAATTATGGCTTGTAGCATCAAGTTGTCGTAATGAAAAATATCACGGGATTAGTGATTGATGGCCTAACTCTCTTCATTCCGCACACTCTCTCGCCGGCCAGACAAGGCTAGAGAGCACACCCAATAGAGCGAGATCATTGCTCGGATTAGTTGCGTAGTGGATGTACGATCAGATTTCGCGTGACTGATTACGTCTATATCTTGGTACATGGTAGAATGTAGCCTGCTCGAGATTCAATAACAACTCTCGTAGACGAAAATCGAAGAAAAATATGCGTATAATGAGTAACTGATGTAGGATGTACGATGTTTGTGGAAAATATATATTGCCAACGCGTACTGCAGACGGAAACTCGAAGATAGATGGACAAATACATGTTTAATCTCAAATACATATGGACGGGAGATTTGTTGGCAATAATTGACTTAGAAGAAATTTGATAATAATGAGAATACAAGTCGAGATTATGCTTCTTTGTTACGGGTTTGCGGACAGCCAAGTAGAGTCGTGCCTGACAAGGGAACCGCAAAAGAAGGACTCTCAATCCTTGAAATTTGTCGATGCAGGTTCCAAGGAATCCCTAATAAGGTCCTAGATCCGTTTACAAATGTTCCGATAATTGCTTCTTAAGATCCTAAATTTGACTTAGGGTTCAACACGTAAAATCTGCATGCGCGGCTCCCAGAATAGTGAAAGTGTTCTAGATCTCGCCAAGGGAATCTCTCGTGGCGCAGTTGTTGCGTTCTACCGTTACCATTTTGACAGTTGTGGGTTCGACCTCTGCTTGAAGATATGGTTTTGGCTCATTTTTTACAAGATTTGGGTGATGATTAAAACCATTTATTTATCATGGCTCCTGCCATCTATCGTATTCAAAGCTGTTCATTTCAAACCACTGAAGCATGTTATGTATGTTACTTCGAAGCCACATATCAAAGCCATGTTTAGGAATTAATGAATGCTAACGAACATGCCTAACTTTTAAAAATGATCAAAAACCATATTAGAGCGTTCGCGTAAGAATCGCAGATTTTGATTGGAAAAATGAACAAGCCAAAATCCCTGTCTGGGATTTTCACAGAATCTGATAGTCATAGGGTTCCTCTATCGATTTCTGTATTTGAATTGACTTGAAACAATTAATTAGCTTAGTTAATGAATTTACTAAGTTAGGCAATTTCGAACGTTTTTGAGCGTAACTTACTGGAAACGACCTCGAATCTACTCAAAACTTGGTTTTATACTAAAGTTCACATGCGGAATCGACCTAGGTTTATGCAAATTCAACAATTTGAATTTTGCTTGAAATTTCAAAAAATTATTAGCTAATTAATTAATTAAGCTAATTAAGCTAATTAATTAAGCTAATTAAGATACATTAATTGTTTCAAGTCATTCAAATACAGAAATCGATAGAGGAACCCTATGGTTATCAGATTCTGTGAAAATCACAGACAAGGTTTTTGGTCTGTTCCCCCTGGGATGTGATTCTAAGGCGAACTCACTGATATCTTCAAGCGGAGGTCCAACCCACAACTGTCAAAAGGAGAATGATATAACGCAAAAACTGCTCTACGAGAGATTCCCTTGGATAGATCGAGAACTCTTCCACTATTTTGGGAGCCGCGCATTCAGATTTTACGTTTCGAACCCAAAGCCAAATTTAGGGTCTTAGGAAGCAATTATCGGAACTTTTGTAAACGGTTCTAGGACCTTCTTAGCGATTCCTTGGAACCTGCATCGGCAAATTTCAAGGATTGAGAGTCCTACTTGTGCGGTTCCCTTGTGAAACATTCATCGTCACGGAAGCGAAAATATAAGTATAAATGATTCCATTATTGTTGTTAAAATGAAAGTGATTGGGTTTGATTGGTTGAGGCCTCTATAAAGCCAGTATTTTGCTGAGTAGTGTTGTATGTGTAGTAGCAAAACAAGGTGATTCAGAGCACCTCCAGTGGATTGATAACACACACGGAATCTGACATGTCAATAATACTAGTATCCTTCGTAGTTCTGCTTTCGACAATCGGCCCAAGCCAATCCGTGAATGGACAATTTGCGAAGAAAATGCTGCCTCCCTTATTTCCCACTCTGAATACGGCACCTCCTACCGAGTCGAGGCTATCTACTCGACTTTATGCTTCTGCTTCTGTACCACCGTACGGGTCGACGACCACCCCTAAAAGCACACATCTGACAGTGGCGGCGCACTTATCAAGACAGGAGACGCCATCCCAGCCTATCGAATACAATGATGAGGAAGGGAATTTCGAAGCGGTCGGATCGTCAGATCAGGGAGGCTATTGGAAAATTAAGTCAACGCGTCCTAAGGCTTGTACATGCCCCATGCTTCTAACCACCCCACTTGTAAGCTACATTGTTCTAGCATGCACATTAAATAATGCATTTTCATGTGTTTTCTGCTGCATATTGTATACTCTCATTTGGAGTAGGATCGCTCACTACTATCATTATAATTGGTGGTTACAAGATATATCATCGTGTCAAGGTCAGGGTTGTTTTTATTTAACGAATTAATGCATTTATCGGTACTTAATGTAGACATCGGTCAATACGGTGTTAAGGACTAAGCGATCATTTACGCTTCGTGATTCAGATTTTTAATTTTCAAACGTCAATATAAGTGTTGATTCAGGTACCACCACCTCCAATGCGAGAGCCTCCACGGCTTCCAACGAAATGCAAGAGCGGATACGAAACATTCCACGATTAGACGAATCACGTTTTATTATTAGTGATCGGGCTCTTTTACAGACCTGATTCATTATTTCTCTTCTATCAATTTTCTTTATTATTGAGGATAAAGAATGGTGAACTGAGAATTTGCTCGCAATGAAGCAGTTAAAGGATGAGTAAATGCTAACGCGCGCCCGGTTGGAATATGTTTCACCTAGGGACGCACTCTCTTCAAGTCGCGTGCTATCTCGCCCCCTTCCCTGAGCTTTCCCTGATATGGCTCCCAGCCAATTAGCTATAACTCGGTTCGGAATGGAGATATCAATGTGAAATTTCGGAGCTTCTTATCGTAGTGGAGCTCTAGGTCGTGCATATAATAGCTTCAAAATTTGAATTTTGAGTTTGCTCCTCCTTTAATATGGATCGAAATGATGTCCTGGCCATGGTTCTCATACACAGGTGCCAATCACATTCCTTCCCCAACAACAGACTCGCCCTGGAAGTGATAGCGCACGACATTCATGTTGTCGACATGAAAGTGTTAGTAGTGTCACTGCTGTTTCTGTACAATCTCACGACTGTTGATTTGAGAAGCGACTTTGAGGACCTATCAGACTGGGACATCAGAACAAGGGATATATCATTTCTATTTCCTCACACGATAACTCCACCAGGCCTGCCAGCCCACCCACATGCCAATCCAAGTCATTCTCCGGCAATAGCCCATACCGTTCCCGAAGGTAGGATCCACCACCCAAGCGAATCGGAAGGAACTAACGCCGTAAGATCGCCATTAAATGGCTTAACGAATGCGCAAGCGGAAAGCTCCAGATCAGAGGTGAGCGGAGAGGCGATAATTACAAAATTGCTAAACAATTTTATCCAGGTCCAGGGCGGATTTCCAATTGGACACTGCGTTCTCGCCTTTTTGATCGGCGTAATCTTTGTTGTTGTCATAGTGGGAGCATATTGCCGCAGTATCTGGGTTGGTTATAATCGAAAATTAAAATGTTGTTTCAGAACATAACCTGCTTTTAGATTCCTCCACCACCTCCCAAGATTTTCCCACCGCTGCCTCCAACTGAATACGAGAATGGATATGATACGATATCATAATCAATGGTTGAAGTTGAAATCGGATTGAACTTTTCACCGTTAAATCCGTATTGTATTCACTGCATGCGAAAGTCGAGAGTAATGGTTGAGACGTTCAATAGTATCAATTCGGTACTTGGCTCAGGAATACAATTTGATTGTAAAGAATATTCTCAAAACATGGTGATTCAGTGCATCGACAGTGGATTGATAACGCATAATGAAATTTTCATGGTAATACTTGTACCACTGATATATTTCTGATCCACCTTTATGCCGGTGATCACGATCTCATCGATGCGATAATATCCTATAGGTATGTGCAGCCGGAGAAATATCACCAGCATGCACACCAAGTGCCGAGAGTGCACCAAGTGATCCCTTCTTTAACACTTTTTACACTGCATCCCCGATCACGATGACGTCCGTATTATGAATCCATACCAACACATGAGACATTATTCCATCCTCTCGAAGAAACTTTTGAAGAATGTAGTCAACTGGACCGCCAGATTACAGAGATAAAAATTATGAAAAAAGTGCGCCAATCCTCGTTCATACTATATCAGAGGTCTTCTGAAAGATCGCACATGGCATTTGACCAACTGTTCAAAGTGCTTCAAAAAAATCTGAATAATTTCGTTGTTGACGATAAATCAGTAGAAAAACAATGAAATGCCGTCATTTGCAAAAAAATGTTTTTAGGGGTCGAAAAAATGCATAAAAATGAATGTCCTGAAAAATATTATCTCTATTACCTGTGAGATTATTTCAGATTCGAATTCAACGTCCTTTTAAAACCCCGGGAAATTTTTTTTTGTAAAAATAGAGAGCGTGCTTTTTTTGCTATTTCGCTGTTTTCATGCCGGATCGCGTGTTTTTTGATATATCTGTATGATATTTTTGATTGTAGATGCTGTTTATTGCCTCAAATTGCCTTCACATTTGGCACAGAAGTCATACTCAAGTATACAATCGTGTCAGAATTCAAAATTAGCAAAATTGCAAAAAAAATTGAAATTTTGATTTTTTTCGACCATTTTGATAATATTTTTCTGGACATTCATTTTTATGCATTTTTCGACCCCTAAAAACATTTTTTTTGCAAATGACGCCATTTCATTGGTTTTCTACAGATTTATCGTCAACATCGAAATTATTCTCCTCGACGAGGCGGTCATTGTACTTTTTTGAAGTACTTTTTTACACCACTTTGAAGGAATATATCACGCATCTTACGAGAGAATCGGGACAACGGATTGACATTCAAAATTAAAATACTCCAGTTTTTCTGCGTATTAGTTCGGGGTTGGGTAGGAGAATATCCTCCTACTTTGCTTCGAGAATATTACATCTCGCAGCTGCAGCAGGCTGCTGCAAAGTTCTGGGCGCGGGCATTCGATTGAAAGAATTACGCATATAAAGTTGACGATATTTCTTCACAGAAGTGTTTCTATGACCAAATGAACGATTTTGGCACATCTTGTTCATTTTTCACTTTTGCGACCGTTGCAGCAAAGCCTAGTCAGGTAAGTTTTTATTTCATAACTTCAACATAGATTTCCCCCCCCCCACTCCAAACTTTCTCAGATTGTAGAGCTTGAAATTCTGCACATGCTTGATTTTTTGTATAATTTATTTCGACGGTCTTCGTAGTTTCCTACTTCGCAGAATAGATCGTAATGGGCTGCACCGCGTACTAAGGGAGAGATTAGATTCTAGAGAACGCAGGTTCGCCTCCCGGCCATGAAAACTAATGTTTTGCGCGTCTAATACACGGACTCTGCGTAATGAGCCAAATCAAAACATGCTTATGATCAATCAATAGGTTAGCAAAAATATTGTTTTCCGTGGCCGGGAGTCGAACCTGCGTTCTCTAGAATCCAATCTCTCCCTTAGTACGCCGTGCAGCCCATTACGATCTATTCTGCGAAGTAGGAAAGTACGAAGACCGTCAAAATAAATTATACAAAAAATCAAGCATGTGCAGAATTTCAAGCTCTACAATCTGAGAAAGTTTGGAGTGGGGGGGGGGGGAATCTATGTTGAAGTTATGAAATAAAAACTTACCTGACTAGGCTTTGCTGCAACGGTCGCAAAAGTGAAAAATGAACAAGATGTGCCAAAATCGTTCATTTGGTCATAGAAACACTTCTGTGAAGAAATATCATCAACTTTATATGCGAAATCCTTTCAATCGAACGTCCATGCCCAGAATTTTGCAGCAGCCTGCTGCAGCTGCAACTCGCTCTAAAAATCTGAAACTTCAGTTTTAGTCTAATCTCGTCAAGTACTGAAAGGAATCATACGAAATGCGATTTCGAAAAATTAGAATGTCAACCGAAATTGCCAGTTTGTCCCGATTCTCTCGTGAGAGGCGTGATATGATGCTTTGAATTCTCGTGTTTGCCAGAACCGGATTTTAGGCAAATTTGAATTTACGGACTCACCGACTTTAATGACAGTTACTACGCCTCACAAGGGAATGGTCAATCCATAATTTAAAATTGAGGGAGATGACTGTTATACACCGAAATTGTGTCCCATGGAGACCCCAACTAATTTTGCAGAAAGTGCTCCCAGGCCCCTATAGTAGATTTGTGTGACCTACTTTTTTGCGCGCGAAATTTACCATACCCGAGCACGCGAATATCACCTCTTCTCGGAAGGCAAGAGGCGTGGTTCTCGAAGTCTATTGGTTTGCGAAAATGGCCAACTTTTTGCTGCCGCGGGTTCGATTCCCAAACCGGCCAAAATATTTTTGCAATTTGTAAACGCTTATAGATGGATATCCAAGTATGATATTTTGCAATGAGACCTATCGTTGGAGCTTTCGTCAATGAACATTTTCAAATAACAGGTGAAGCAATGGGGCAGGAAAGTGTGGAAAAAAACAGCTTGTTAAATGATGGTATATCCACTGGTACGACTTATTGCTATATTTATCACTTTGAATAGCCATCTAATAAGCGTGTACAAATTGCAAAAAAAACTATGGCCGTGTTGGGAATCGAACCCGCGGCAGCAAAATGTTGAGCATTTTCGCAACCCACTAGGCTACGAGAGCCCCTCTTCTGACGATGAGGTGGTGTTCGCGTGCTCGGGCATGGTACATTTCGCACGCAAAAAAGTAGGTCACACAAATCGACTTTAGGGGTCTGGGAGCACTTCCTGCAAAATGATTTGGGGTCTCCATGGGACACAATTTCTGTGTATAAAATTTTTTCCCTCAATTTTAAATTATGGATTGACCATTCCCTTGTCAGATAAAGGTAAAGGTATTCCCGTATCAGGCACACAGGTCCTGCGGGGAGTACACTGCTAGGCCAGTGTCTACGATAGGCTAGTTCACTCCGGAGGGCCAAATCTCTTCTTCGGACCTATTTACCTGCGTTAGACCACTACACCACTTCGCCACGTGGCGAAGTGGTGTAGTGGTCTAAGGCGCCCTCCCATTCTATCCCACCCGGGCTCGATTCCCGGTCGTGACACCGCCACCGCCCCACCACGGCGCCTACCCATTGGGGACGGGGAATTGGTAGTCGTGACTAGATCACGCAGGTAAATAGGTCCGAAGAAGAGATTAGGACCTCCGGACTAAACTAGCCTATCGTAGACACTGGCCTAGCAGTGTACTCCCCGCAGGAGCCGTGTGCTACGATACGGGAATACCTTTACCGCTTCAGGTACATCAACCACCAAAACCATTCAGATTAAAGCACATTGAGCAGTTTGTCAAAGGGGGTCTCGATTTCATGCAATCTCTCAGAAGACCTCTGATATGTAGATCGCTCACGTAACTATTACAATGTTCTCTTACTATGTTAATCAATATCTTTTCAGATACACATATTTGCTCTCTTTTGCATTTTTCCCACTATCATTTGGAATCAGATCAGTTACTACGAGCATCATTTCCTAGACATGCTAGGTTCCATAGATTTAAGGTGAATGCGGCACTAGGTCGCCGTCGGATGCTAACCTACTGAATGATAACCAAAAATGGACCCTTCTGTAGAATTTGCATAGTAGGTTCCCAAAGTGTCAAAAATGATTCTGTGAAAGTTCTACAGAAGCGTTCATTTTTTGGTTATCATCCAGTAGCTTACCATCCGAGGGTGATCATCCGACCAAGTACCTTAAATGTATCAAACATGGTCATGTATTTCAGGTAGAATTGCATCCATGTCATGTTAAAGCCCTTTTCTTCTGCGTCACGTGTATTCCGAAATTGTGATCGTTAGCCTTCATCTAAGAATGTCGATCATCCAATCAGTTAGATACTTTCATAAATAACGTTTTCAGAAGTTGATTAAATTAGCTTCAACATATTCTTCTCTTACTCGCCCAAGTGCGTTCTTATTTTTTCTCACATCCTCCTTCCGGAAGATGTTTTCATAGAAACGAAATAGTCAATTATGGATGCTAGGAGGTAATCAGTGCCAATTCTCCGTTCAGTGCCTAATCATAACTGTATTACAGCTTCCGTAATCATCGCATATATATAAATCCACGTGTTGTTTACGTATTCGTAACTCGCATGTGAATGAGCTGGTAATATGTTTTTACTGTGAATAAAAGGCGCTTCGCAGACGGTATTAACGAGCATTTCCTTCCATGCAAACTTCCTCATTCATTCCTGCAAGCGAAATGAGAAGTCCCTGGGTCTCGGCTGCACTTTTCATTCTTCAACTCGCTGGTATCAAAATGTCGTTTTCCGAATGCATCACCAAGTACAGAAACAAAAAGTTCTAAATTTACCAGTTCTTAACTGATACAGCCCGGTTCGATCAATTACAATTATCTTAATGAACCACTAATTTAATT
Organism: Pristionchus mayeri; assembly: GCA_036245805.1. Lineage (NCBI taxonomy): Eukaryota > Metazoa > Nematoda > Chromadorea > Rhabditida > Neodiplogasteridae > Pristionchus > Pristionchus mayeri. The sequence goes on from BTRK01000006.1 coordinate 13,650,781, forward strand.
GCATCAATTATTCTGCCGATTGACAGGAGTGGCTGGAATGGTGGCAAATGTCGTGCTTCTCTCCACTCTTTCGCGCACAAAAGTTGGCTCAGCCGCACGCTTATACTACATTTCGTGCATCGTATCGGCCATCAGTTCCTTCGTGACCTCGCTGCTTGTGCTTATCACCGTTGATGTGAGTTTCACTTTCTGTTGTCTCACTGTGCTTTAATTTTTCGTATGATGCAAAACAAGAAAGATCCTTGCATGATTTTATTGTAGTGAGTTGCCAAAGGAGATTTAAAGAATGATTCTCAGCAACCACTCAACTGGTTTAAATATGCCAGCCAGCTATTGGTAACTTGCCTCAGATGCAAAAATTCCAGATAATAGCTGTAATTGACGGACTTTACATATCCGTTCTCTACGGACCCCTACTTCTGCACTTGCCTTCATGGGCTGTCGATGGCTGCATTATGATGTTCACCGCGCAATTGGAGAACATGTGGCAGGTAGTGATTCGGAATGAATAGTACAGTTTGAGTGACGAACCCCCACGATCTGTTCACTGTGCCCATCAGCCTACCTTGCCCATCAGCCGGTCGAGATGGTATGGAAGAGACGATAGCCCAAATTACGAAATATATTTACTTCTCGAGCAATTTCTTAACCACTTTCCAGATGCTGCCCGCTCCTTCCATACTGCAATGGTTGTCTCTGTCACAGTGAGTTTTTATTTTATATTCTGTAGAAATTGAGGGTATAAAAGGGAACGATGCGTTTTGTACATTTCCTCGTTCGTCAAGGTTAATTCTAAAACTAATTTTTGCAATTACCACGTTCAATTAGTGTTCAGACCTCATCGCAACAGCAGTTCTCGAATGGCCTTGGCCTACGCAGCTCCCATTGCTTTCAATGTCTACGGATGGGTGATTTTACAGCCCCTTTGCATTGATTCATTTCCCCCATTGTAGTTCACCTTTGTCTCGCGTGTCGCTCCACCGGAAGAGGTGCGAGTGAGGATGGTGGAGAGTGTCCATCGACTGCACGGAACTAATCTGAGCGACTTTAGCGTATATGGCTTCCCGCTGATCGATACAGTAAGCTGCACTAAATACAGAATTTGAAAAATTGTTTTTTCTTACTGTTGGAGTGGAATACTTATAATATAAAAGGGGTAAATCTATTTTTTCTTAGGCACAGAGAGAGTTTGATAAAATTCGTCAGATAGGGTGGGCCAAAGTGGAACAAAAAAATTTTTTTTTCTTTGTGTGAACTATTTTCAATCGATCTTTCATTTTTCTATATATTCATTGTAAATTGGTGTTTGTTTTTATTTTTTGTGTGCGTGCCAATACGCGTTTTAAAATGATTTAATGTCATGCACAATATTTAAAATTATAGTTTTTTATCATAAACATTTATATCATATGCGAATTATTTCAGAGAATTCTAATCGTGACTTTTGGTGTGATCTCATTAAAGCAATGGTCATCTACATAATTAGTACAGAATGGGCTCCTTTCAGTATTAGGTTGAATGTCTCGGTCAATTGATAAATATAGTTTACTATAAACAATGTTAAATACACATTAAACAATTAAACAATTGACTGGAAATAAATTTGTTGAAATAAACTTAAGTGTCCGATTTCGTCATTACATGATGAGTTGTTGAAAAATTCAATATTATTGAATCAATACATATGTCGAAGCTTAGTTTCACGAAACTGTCGATGTGCCTAAGAAAAAATAGATTTACCCCTTTTATATGATACTTGATTCAGTTGTTTTATATAATTTTTGTTATTGAAGATCAGCCTTGCTCTGTGCATTTCAGAATCTCTACAGTGCGTACGATGTAATTCTCATCGACGTCCTCCCCTCGTACCTCACGAGCTACGCTCTCCTGGCCGTCTGTTCGCTCAAAGTATTATTTTTTTTGGCTATTTGATAAGTTAAGCGGAAATAATTGCAAGAACACCAGAGCTGTTGGCGCCCGCTGGAGAAGCGCACTTAATAACGAATATAGGCCCATCATTTTCCTTGCGAATATCATATCATTACATGTATTGCTTGATTAATTTCCAGATTCGCGCTCAACTTGCTGCGATCGGCACATCAATCAGCGCAAGAACAGCCCTGATGCAGCGGCATTTCTGGCGCACTCAAATTGCGCAGGCAAGATGATCTTTGATTTGTATTAAAGAAAATATTAATATTAAATTCAGGGTTTCCTGCCGCTCATACTCATGTCGCCGTCTCTGATTCTCGTTTTTGTCGCAGTTTTAATGGGCGCGGATCTTCGTAATTGCTCAGCATTCATCAGCTTTCTTCTCTTCCCCGCACCCGCTTTCACCGTGAGATTCCAGTCTAATAACGCACATTAAATTGTGAAAATGCCAAACAACGGCATTCAAGAATACCAGAAAAACCTGACAACATAACAGAGAGTAGAGTACGAAAAACGATGGCACGGTTTCTTCATTATTTAAACTTTCTCGTAGATCCATCAGTTGAAAGCGTTTATAGAATGAAGATACGGGTTTTTCAAACTCTACCATCCAGGCCCTACTGCTTCTTCACTTCATTCGCAAAGCCGCGGAATCGAGGAAGGAGAAGAACGTTTCGACGCAGATGTCTGCATTCTCTCATGCGCAATCAGCATGAGCCAAGCATTGTCTGCATGCACCTTGATTTACCCAATCGTAACAAAGAAAACCTGATTTGTTTTCGCAATAATTATTAGATATTTCATAACTAATAATCACATTTACAAAAATAGATGTTACCTAGTTCGGAAAGGAGTGGAATTGCATACTTTCTGGGTTCTGGGAACGATAGAAGAACAAACATTGCATCTGTTCTGATTCTCGCAAAATATTGGCATGTTCCGCATTTCCCGGGAGAATGCATCTTTCTTCTCATCAAAGCACTTTGATTGAACGCAGTCAATTTTAGTTAGTACGTGGGGATTTTTCAGCATTGATTCCTTGTATGCGCGTTTGAACAGCGCAATTTAGCGGAAAAGTAAAAATGCAGTGGAAATGAAGATGGTAAATCATTTTCTCATGAAAATGAACATGATAAGAAATAATGTGAACAATTATATATTATTCAATGGTATTGATTGTGATTATTTTCAGTTTCACTCTCAAAACACGATGATTCAGTTTACGGCCAGTGAATTGATAACGCGCACTGAGTTTACAATGTCAATAATCGTAGTTATATCGTTGCTAGTACTGCTCCACGTTTCGTCCAGTGATCAAGATAACACCGATGCGGATAAGTATGAAGTGTGGGAGAAAGACCGTCAGCATGTGCTCCTAGTGCCGAGAGTAATGCTGCCTCCCGCCTTGCCCACTGAACACTGATCCTACTTCGGAATCGATGTCATCTAAAGGACTTGAAACAACGCATTATCTCGTTCCCACGACCACTGCAGTTCCCCAAATTACCTATGCATCGGGGGAGTACTTGTATAACTATTGTAAAAAGCTGTGTCCCAATTCCCTTACATGCTCCGACTCGACATTGCAAGTATGTTGCATTGTTCGTTTATTCACTTGCATCACGCGATTTTCAGATCCCGACCCATGTGTTTTCTGCTGCATATTGCCTGCTCTCATTTGGAATTGGGTCGCTCACTACAATTATCATAATTGGTGGTTACAAAAGATATCATCGTGACGAGGTCATTTGAGTTATAATTATAGAAACTAAAAGATCATACATAAATAGTGAATTTTCTGCTAGTCCTTTTTATTGATCTTATATTTTAATTTTAAGATTTTAAGATTTTAATGAGATTTTAAGATCCATTTTGGTCAAGTCAATATACCTTCAAGATTGTTTGCGCCTATCATGCATTATATTAAAATACCACAATCGAAGTGTTGATTAAATGTCAGGTACCTCCGCCTCCAATGAGGGATCCTCCGCGTCCTCCAACGAAATTCGAAAGCGGCTACGAGACATACCGCGAATAGGCTAATGGAATTCAATAATAAGAGATCGCGATCTTTCACAGAGAGGGAAAAATCTACAAATATTCCGAATGTTTTTTTTAATGTGTATTGCGCACCTGGATCAATTTGAAATTTTGGGATATCTCAGTGATTGATACATATTGATTTAAATACGATTTCCTTAGTTGAGCAGCGGCGTTTCTCCAAAACAGAGTGAATCAGAGAGACAACACCGCAAAGTGTGTGATAACGCACAAACGGTGTGAGTCCACAATGTCAGTACCAGTACTTTCGCTGTTCTTTCTCATCTTTCTGCATGCTGTTAAAGGGAGACGCGACCTCGACTTCCCAACAGGTTGGGAAATTAACCAAAACAACATCGCTCCTCCTTTTCAAAAGCAATTATCTTTACTCGTCCACCAGCTCTTCTAATTCCACCCCTACAAGTGTCAAGATTGATCATAAAGGAAGGATCGTGCAACCAACTGCAGCAGACAGAGTCGCGATTGCTGAAAGTCAAATAAAGGAACGCGATTTGAGAAGAAGTGACGACGAGTGGCGAAAATTAATGGATAAGACTACGGAAACGACCTCGCAACGACCCTTATCTTCCACTACTCAAGCAAGCTTCTGTCTAACAGTAGGTTGAATTCCAATTCGCGCGAAGTTACCCTTTTCAGACTCGATTCCCAATTGTTCATTGCGTTCTCTCATTCACTATCGGTGCAATGATTGTGGCTTCCATATTTGGAGTATACTGCAGATGCTGCGGCGTCCATGTGTGTTTAAATATTTTTAATTATTTATGTTTTGTGAGTATTTTATTGCCTCGGAACATAGTACCAGCAATACAATTTTCCTTTTGATTAATTACTCTCATTATTTCAATCTCACAGGAGCACGTTAAAATGATATACTTGCTCGTTCAGACTCCCCCACCGCCACCCAAGATCTTCCCTCCGCAACCTCCACCTGTATACGAAAATAAATACGATTCAATAGGATGATCGATGATGAATACTACTTTCCAGTGTGCCTCATAACGCTCAACAGGATTGAACGTAATCATACCCCCTATTGTATTCGCATTTCATCCTTTCATTGTGTTCCCAGCGTTCCCAAATGCTAACTTCTATTCGACTCGTGAAAACACGAAAACATTCCAAACGGGATTACACATTCGCCATTGAAACCCGAGAAGTCGAATCTTGTGGCAAGCTGGAGCGTCATTTATGATAATTATTGTAAATGGCATCCAGGATGAATACGATCCGCAAGAAAACAATACTTTTCAACAGTTGCGGGAGTTTTAGGCTATGTATCCAATTTTGCTTCTACACTAAATGATTTGTCAACACTCCAAGTTTAAATGATGAATCCGCAATTTCATCCACATTTCATTTTAATTGTGTATGTCGATGTTCCTCCGTCGCGACCTAATATTCCCCAAAAATCCAAAAAAAACTAAATTTGAAAACAGATACGATACAATAGGGTGATCGGTTGTGAATAGTGTTTTCCACTGCACGCCAGAACTTCAGAATTCGAAATAGGCTTGGACTTTTCCGCGACAAATCCCTGTCAATATTGCATTCACATTTCTTCCTTTTAGGGCGTCCCCGGAGTTACAACTCCTAATCTCTATTCGACTTGCGAAAACACGAAAACATCCAGTGTAACAAATACCATTCATCGACCTTGGCTGATCTGTGTTCTGAAAATAGCTCCGAGCTGGTTTTCATTGAATTACCTACGCGATCGCTGAAGTCATAACTTTGCGCAAACGCTATTTCGCCGTTGTTACTCATGATAGTCGACGATTTGACTCAAAGAAAGGTACTTACGCGATGCATACCTCATTCACACCCAACCAGTTTCCACCCCGTCTCCTCTTTACTATGTTGTTATTGGTGATTACCATCGGCACTATCGCCCAGTGCCTAAGCGCAAACATCACACATTTTTCCAGTTCTGTGGTTACAAGAAGCGCGAAGAGCAAAGTTCTAATGAGAAGTGACAATCAAGGTTGCTTCGTTGAAACTAAGCGTGTTGAAAAATTGAAGTGAAATCAGCTCGAATTAGAGTCGAACTGGGAATAAAACGAAAGGGAAACCGAAAGAGTAGGGCGACCGCATATTAGTCACATCACTACCGGAAAGATGCACATCACCTAATAATTGGACTTTCCGAAGTGGTGTGGATTTTGATTTGAATTGGTCAAAGATAATTCATTGGTGATTATCACATGCGTGGTAATATGTCGCGCCCATATCGAGAAATTGATCAGTGAACATTTGCGACGGTTGGGACACGTATTGACCACATATAAATATGCCAATCAACACTTCGTGTACCTGCGTTTTCTGGACTCTGGTCGATCCTTACATGGGAGGGGCTCATCTTTGTGCAGGAAAGAATTACTAAAATTAACATCTTAGAGCAGACAGTAGAATATGGGGAAGGTAATAGTGTCATAGTTAGCAATTGGAAGTCAAAACGTCATCATGATAGCATCGTTGCCTTATCTATAGTGCGGGGGAGGGTGTGTGTTCTCTCACTTCTCACAATACGATTGAGATGATTATGTATTATGTTTTTGTTGGGCAGGAGGAGGTGGAGCGAGACTAGTCGCCACCTGAAGATTACTACAAAGGCAGGACAGGAGGCGTCAATTGACGCGGTCACTCGTCTCTCCGTCTAGCGATCATCATTGATCTGGGAATTGTCGTTTTTTCACCACCTTTTTCCTGATTCTTTCATCATTGTAATCACATTCTTGTAATATATTTTCGAAATGCTGTGAAATTTAGATGCGCTTCATCATCACATTGGCTCTTCTCGTAGCGAGCGCTAATGCGCAGATGGTGAGATCGTTATAATTTCTATCTTTGAAAATTAATTGTGGCTAACAATGCAGTGATATTTCCTCGAAAACAGAGATAATAGCGCAAAATAGCTGTAATGACTAGCATCGCATGTGTCATAATGAATCGGTAAAGACATTTGTTTACAGGTGCGGCAGTGTCTCTGCACGGAGGTGCAAGGCTGCAAGAATAGTGCTTTCGGATCTATCCAGCAGTGCGCCGACAGGTACGGTAGTCACAGGAGTAGGGTTTAGCCGTTTGCAAGCATATCAGACAGCTTAGAATAATATCAGAAGCTTGCAATATATTGCAATAAAATAACGCATAACATCATGCATTACGTTTCCTCATCGGCAGCTACTATTGTGCCGTGTCCTAATTCACTTTCAACGCGCGAACTTCCACAAAGCCGATGGAAGCATACCATACTACGCAAGATGCATTCCCACGGAACCAATATCTGCAGCTCTCCCACTTCAGGTGTCAGAGTCACGTCACAGCAATGGGTGGATCCGTTCCAGCCGTCCGACAGTGCGTCCTGGCGCAGGAATCACGGCTTCGCGCAGCCGCAGCCTGTGTTGAGGCAGCCTATGGCAACTCGTTAGTGGCATTAATCCTTAATCCTAAAGCTTTAAGCATTTTCTTAAAGCTACTGAAGTTAAGACTTAAGCAAACATATTTTAGGTGCGCCAATGGACCCGGACAGACGGTGCCCAAGCGCTTCCCTGAGACTGCTCAGGTAGCGTAATTCGCTTTTACCACAACCTATACGTTTGATTCAAAAGACGAATTTGCATCCCTAATTAGGTTCAAATGTTTCATACATTATTTTGATTTAGATCGCAGCCTTCCGTGAGCTCACAGGCATGATCGCGCGCTCTGGACTGACGGCCGAAGCTGCACCTTTCCTTGCAGTAAGTTAGATTATAACGTCACTAATTTAGAAACTATGACGTCATGCCGCATGTGATATAACAAAGGAGGTAGGCCGTCACAGTTCGCATCCTACGTAGTTGACTTCACACGCCAGCATGATCACTATTCGTTCTGCGTTATGTCTGATCAGGCGGATGAGATTACGCATAATGAACAAAAGTCGTGCGAAACCATCCCCCTACTAACAACAAGCAATGCAAACAATGCAATTTAGCAATGCCAAAAATTAATGTTTGTTGTTGCTGTTGTTGTTGTTTTTGTTGTTAAGGCTCATTTTGCAGGCCGGCAGGAAGGCGGGAGCGTGCGCGGGCAAGTGCGCGCAAGCACACAGCTGCGCCAAGTAAGATACTGCCCACGTGTTTCCCTATTTACTAGGCACAATTTCCTTTTTTTATAAAAAACCCCTCATGTCTGCACTGTTTGTGCGTCCTCACTCCATTCTTGTGCAGGCTAGGCTGCGGTCTCGCTCTGCCCTCCGACTCCATCCTCGTCGCAACGGGCAAGCGGTGCGCCATCCAGGCCGGCTTCACCACACCCGTACGCGGCGTTTTCTACCCATTTTCGGCAATTCTGATCAATTTTGAATGCAAAAAAAACACTTTTGAGCCATTTTAGCCATTAATTTTGTACCAGCCTAATTGATGAAATAATACGTTTATTGTAGGTGGCCCGTGATATCTGTCATTGTCTCGCCAACGCTGGGATTAAGCAGCTTGCGCCACTTTGCGATCGCATCGTCATCTCGTAGAAGTAGAACGACGACATAAATTGATTCATGTAAATACTTTTTGTATCACCGACAGTACCTGTTGAGATGCGATAAACTTGTTTGATTTTGATAAACGTAATTATAATTGTTCTCAAGTACAATCATCGCATTAGATTTTCATTCCTACAGTCATAAAATGACATTGAGCGGATCGATTTCACTTAGTTCGCTGCTTTGTGCTAACACATATTATGTTTGTAATAGTTGTTACGAAAATAACAATGTATATTTAAAATCCGAAGAAGCATTATGTTGATTACGGTGATAAAGTGAGATTTCCACGGAATAGTGCAAACGATTTTTCATAATTCAATGTAATTACGCTTGTTACTACGCTCCTTGCTAATCTATGATTAACACACACGAACCTATTCAACTGTGCGGATACGATTGATTTCTTAAAACTTTATTTATCCATGAATCAAAGTCTACACATTCCGGATGGTTTACTTCTTCCGTGTATCGGGTATCTTCTTCAATTACTTTCCAAATTAGCTTCGATATGTTCAAATAATCGATCCGTCTAGTTGTTGGTCTTTCAATTGAGCGAGCTCAATCGCATGGAATCGAACAGAGGTAGTGAATAGTGTTTTGCAACAACGCCTCAGAATTTAAAATAGGATTGCACTTTCTTCGGTAAATTCTTTTCAAGACTATTTTAGCATTTCTTCCTTCCCCCAAAGTTTGCCCCCAAAGTTCCAACGTCTTTCCCCTAATCGCCTTGCGAAAATTCGAAAATATTCGGTGTAACAAACACCACCATTCATTGACCTTGGCATTTCTGTTTGATACAAACAGGTCCAAATGTGTGCTCGTTATCACTGAAGTTTCTGCATTTCTCATGATACCATCAATGTCTTCTAAATCAAATATACTATGTATAAGTCGGGTGATAATACTGAGACATATCTTTCAATAAAGGCCGGATACAAATACCAGAGATGAAAACATATAAGAACAAAAGAATCGTTGAATTCATCGACACTGTGGATCCTTTCTGAGTAAATGGTGTTAAATTTATTGTGCAGGGGCTATTTCTAAGCGAGCTTAAGAAACATCGACAAGAATACAATTTGGAAACATAAATTTCAAGTTGCTGAAATGTGTACCTTGCCTAGAGGGCGAATGTATGTTTTCTCCTACTTTTCACACTTTCCGATCAAGATAATTTAGTATTATGTTATTGCTCGAGACGGGAGGTGGAGCGAGACCAGTCGCCCTCAGAACACTACAAATACGAGGGGCGCGGCGCCTACAACCATTCGCATCTCCGCAGAAGATAGTCCATAACTCCTAAAAATAGTTGTTTTTGGACCATTTTTTTGAAAAATTTGTTTTGCCTATCTCATTTGTTCGTGCCGTTATACATTTAGTGATATTTAGATGCGATTCATAATCACATTGACTCTTCTCGCAGCAGGCGCTAATGCGCAGATGGTGAGATCCCATCCATTGTTGATGCTACTAGATCATTTCCCTCACGATAATCTTTATGAAAAAATGAAACGTGAAAAAAGTGCAGATACGGCTCCCTAAATGTGCCGTTTAACATTCAACAAGTTGAGGACATAAATTGTTGCAATGTTGTTGGTATGAGTAATTACAATTCAACAGGAGAGACAGTGTCTCTGCTCGGAGGTGCAAACTTGCAAGAACAGCGCCATGAACGCAGTTCAGCCGTGCGTCGACAGGTACGGTGGCTAATTTACAAATCTAATGACAATGATTCTTAATGAATACCGCTAATCATATCTTGATTCTACGTTCCCATGGAATTTGCTAACGTTAGCTAAGGCGTGCTTTCCACCAGAGAACTTCCACTACTTTCACTAGAGAAGGCTACGCAAGAAATGAATGTCTCCGTGTCGCCAGAGCGAATGAATATAATAATTTAATGCGAAGCCACTCCTAGCCACAATTGAAGCGTTGCTAGGATTGCTCGGTCATGTCTAGCGTTACCCTGTCTTGCGCTATGGGAGCAACGTCAATTAAACCGAAATTCGGCATTCATGCCACCGCGCCGTAATTCACTTTCCAATCGCGAACTTTCACTACGTAGACATACAAGCGCCAGCGGAAGGATAGTACAATACGCAGGATCGAGTGTTCCATGGACCGAAATTGGTGCTAGAGAGACGTAGTATCCATCGAATGAATTATACCTCTCTCTATCATCTCAATCCCAATCATGATCTACTTATGCCAATCGATAAATCGTTGAAATGTGCAGGTGCCAGGGTCACGCCATCGCGATGGGCGCCTCGATCCCAGCCGTGCGCCAATGCATAATGTCGCATGAGGGCCAGATCAGAGCGGGCGCCGCCTGTCTCGAGGCTGCCTTCGGCAATTCGTATGTTGTTCTTAGTACTTTAGGGTCTTCTTAATCGTAAGGCTTATGCTTTTAATCTGTGTCTAATATTAAGGCTATATAAAATTAATTCATTAAAGATGCGCCGCTAGACCCGGACTTACCGTGCCCAAGCGCTTCCCGGAATCGTTCCAGGTACTCACCGCCTCCATTTGTTCACTACAATGTTGTTCATCGTGTGATGCACATCCTTCAGAAATGAATTATGTCATTACATCAAACGATGCATTCAGAAGTTCATTCATAACTCCAATTCTCTGATTCAGATAGCAGCTATGCGTGAGATAACTGCCATGATCAAACGTTCCGGACTAACGACCGAGGCGATTCCCTTCATAGCGGTACTTTCTTAGATATGCAAATTTCAGAATATTCATATTGTTCGTGCAACATCAATTGAATTTGACCGATCACAATTAGCACTGATTAAAAGAAATTATCATTTCCAGGCTGGAAGGAAGATGGCGGAGTGTGCGGGCACGTGCGCGCGGCAACATAGCTGCTCGAGGTAAAAATGATATTATTTTGTTTGCGGCACAAGTTATTAGTGATTGCAGCCAGAAATGATTACAATAATTTGCTCATAAGTAGCACGCAATGTACCCAGGAGCAATTGTCATTTGTGATCCATTCAGAAATAAATCCCACTTTCAGACTGGGCTGCGGACTTTCTCTGCCCTCGGATAATATCATTGTGGCTACGGCTAAGCGGTGCGCGATCCAGGCCGGCCTCAGCACTCCGGTTCGAGTTTCCCACTTATTTGTGCTTTTGCAATGCCTTTTGAAGAAAATAACTGAAAAATATCGATGAAAAAATATAACATATTCATACCAGTACGATTTTGAGTAATTTACACAATTTTGCATCACATGTTGAGCAGGAAATGGATGAAAATCATCACATTTTGAGTAGAAAATGGATGAAAATCATGATTTCAGGTGGCCCGTCAGTTCTGCCATTGCGTCGCCAACGCGGGTGTGCGCACACTCGTGCCAATCTGTGATCGTATCGTCATCTCATAGATTGTTTTCCATTGCAAATACCAATTTACATTGAAATGCATTTATCCACGAAATAATCTAGTAGAAACTGGAGCTGTTCATGATATTTTGGCAAATATTTCACATTCTGATTTAATGGGTAGACGATACAGCAACAAATGACTGAATCCTGTAAATAATGACCTTATTTGTATATCACCGTACGTGTAGATGCGCAACAATCTTGATTGAATAAATGATACTCTAAGTATGTATGTGTGCGGATTTCTATGAGTGCGCAAGCAATGTTTTTTCAGTTAACCTGGAAAAGGAATGATACTGTCGTTGTGATAGCAATTCATGCGTAACCTAGAATGCGGATATGTTCATGTAACCGTGCTCACGATCACAAAATGATATGGTAATGGAACAGAAATAACTCCCTTACGATAGCGAATAATGTCAGCATTGTTATCGTAATCCATCCAGTTTATTTCCTCTTAACTACGTTGTTATTCTGACCAATGATTACACCTGTAACAGATTAAACATCACAACTTATTCTCGTTATGGGAATATTGGAGGTGGAACTTAATTTCGAAAGTAATGTTCGAAAAAGTGCGATTGTAATGTTGAGCCTAATGATTGTAGAAAAACCGACAAATCAGGATGGAAACTTGAACAAAATGAGAAAGCAAGTAAGTTGTAAATTCGAAATTCGTCAGGTAAAATATTCATAGAGTGTATGATAGTACATATACCTTGGTGTGTTATTGTTTCGCGAACATTACTCCCTATCAATTGCTACCAAGGCAAACTATGGAATAATAGGGATGGTTTCGCAGTATTTAGCTGACGCAAACGCGATTCAATCAAATGCTTGTCTGAAGAATAATTAATGGTTCAATCAAATTCATCAATCAAATTTTGCAGGCATTCACAAAATGTAGTTTATTTTTTCAGTACAAATCATTTCTATCTTAAGAAAAGATTCGCCTCCCGTTCTATAATCGAATTATCATTTGATACACATCGTGCATTCGGGGAACATCGCCGCATTTTCACGTTCGTCGACATATGATTTGATTATCTAACCATAATTGTTTCGCTAAGAGAACAGCGATTCGTGCTAGAAAATGAATAACTAACTCATTATGATAATAAATGCTGTTTTGGACGAAATTTGTGTGGATCCTTGGCATTGATCAGTGATTTCTAAATACGAGAAATATATTGCCCCTTGTCTTTGCCAAATAACTTCCTTTATTTGCGCACCTTGGGATCTGTCATATAACTAACTATATGGGCGGTGTGCGCCTGTTCGCCTATCACCAAGGAAGTAACTATCTCATCACAAATATGACCTCGCAGAGGAATGAAGAGAGAATGGTGAAAAACGTTGTGAGCGTCCAATTTGGCAACACACAAACACTTCAAGTTTATGACATCGTTAACTTATATTGAGGGCTGAGATTTGTTTTCCCTCACTTCGCCCAATGGCAAATTATGTTTTGTTTTTTTACTGGACAAGGGGAGGCGTGAGTAGTCGCCCCTCAGAACACAGCAAAGCGGTGGACGAGACACGTGGTCCCTCTCTACTGCTCATGACTTTGAGAACATGCGTTTTCGTGATTTCTCTCTTGATTGATGCATGGATGGCACCGTATTCCTAGAAATTGTGATGTTTAGATGCGCTGTATTATCACATTGGCTCTTCTCGTAGCAGGCGCTAATGCGCAGATGGTGAGATTGTTAAGTTTAGAAATAATTCAGTAACATGATACAATTTGCTTTTCCTAGTATAAGCGATGAAAATATACCAAAAACTACAGGTTCGGCAATGCCTCTGCTCGGAGGTGCAAGGCTGCAAGAGTGCTGCTTTGAACTCAATCCAGCCGTGCGCTGACAGGTATGGTAGCGAAGGTACAAACGATAAAAAACTTTTTTTACAAAATTGTTAATATATATTGCGTGATTTTGCCAATCAGCTTTTGCTAATGCGCAACGTGCACTCTACACATGAGAGCGCTCACTTGATTGAACATTACTAGGAATGGCTTCTCAAGAAATGTTTAGGCTCCTTACCGAGAGATGGGCCCCTTTAAAAAAATAAGGAGGCATTTCGAAGTGCGGAAAATTTCGATGATGGAGTTCATGGATTAGAACCACCAAGAGAAAATGACCCCTTTATCTGGGCCGATCTTTTGAGATACGGCGAAAATCTACATACCAATTTTATGGATTGCAACGCGATGGCCTAGCAGTGTTCTCCCGCGAGCCCAGTCTCGAAGACGGGATGTACCTTTACCTTTACCTTTTACAACGTGATTAATGGATTCCTAACAAATTCAATGATATATCACAAGTGTGTATTGATATTTCCCCTCGGTGTTTGCCATCGCGGCGCGCCCTAATTCATTCTCCACACATGAACGTGCACTACTTTGGCCAGCACGCACACTAATCTAGAGGACCTGATCCGAGCAAGCACTCTACTTATTTCTCTCTCACCAGTTCATACAGACCCAGAGAGCATGTGAAAGGCGGAGAGCACTCGCCGATTGTTATCACTAATTGGTAGCAATAATTACAGGTGTCAGAATCACGTGTCTGCCATGGGCGGCTCGATCCCCGCTGTGCGACAGTGCATCATGCAGCAGGAGGGCAGGATCAGAGCGGGCGCAGCTTGCATCGAGAGACATTTTGGAAATTCGTAAGGCTCATTTTTTTAGAATTTTTAAGGCTGTTTTAGATGTTAAGAGTTTTTAAAGGTCATTAAGGTTTCGGCAATTCGTAATTTATCACTATTATTTAAGTCATTCATGAGTAGGGCTGATGAAACTTATCGCATACTTATTAAAAATGGCTTGCAATTCTGAGGGTCAGTTGTCTGAAGCCTTACTCTTTAGCCTTAAAACGCGTTCTCTGTAAGTCTCGGACGGGCTTTGCAGAGGGTGGCACAAGGCTTCAAAATGATCGTATCGACTTGCAATTTACAGGGTGTCATGCCTAAGGGTAGGGTATGCTCCCACATGATTTTTGTGTCCCTACCTCAACATTTTCACCTACCAATTTTGAAAAATGAAACTCAATATCCAATGGCATGTTATATATCATTCGAAAGAGCATGAAAATATACTCCTTAATTTATTTTTTCCTAAGAATTAGTTCATGTGTTCACGAGATATGTCATGAATAGCGCATTTTCCAGCAGTTTTCGCGATGGAAGACAATTATGGGGTAGATTTCACAGCAATGTTTTTGAATCAGTAGTTGCAGAATTTAAATCTCTATCGGCGTATTAGATTCATTTTACGAATTTTGTCCCCTAATTATGTCATACGGTGGATTTTATAGCGCGTATTCGTCAAAAAGACGAAAAGTTAGCAAATGAACTTTTGACCGGCAAATAAATGTGGCAAATCGGAGTGGAATGGTAGACTACTGATATAAGAAGAAGTGTTAAATATGGAAAACACTCGAAAATGTTTAATTGGTGTGAAATAAAAGTTGACAAAACATTATACACCGGGGAGGATTTGAACCCTTGTCGACGAATACGCGCTATAAAATACACCGTATGACATAATTAGGGGACAAAATTCGTAAAATACGCCGATAGAGATTTAAATTCTGCAACTACTGATTCAAAAACATTGCTGTGAAAGCTACCCCATAATTGTCTTCCATCGTGAAAACTGCTTGAAAATGCGCTTTTCGTGTGCTATATCGTGAATACATGCACCAATTCTCACGAAAAAATAAATTTAGGAGTAAGTTGTCATGCTCTTTCTAATGATATATAACATGTCATTGGATATTGAGTCTCATTTTTCAAAATTGGTAGGTCAAAATGTTGAGGTAGGGACACAAAAATCATGTGGGGCATGACATCCTCACCCTTAGGCATGACTTCCTGCAAATTGCAAGTCGATACGATCATTTTGAAGCCTTGTGCCATCCCTCTCCGAGTCTTACAAAGAACCCCTTTTAATACTATTTTACCTGATTTGTGAGATAAATTGAAGATGCGCGGCTCGTCCCGGACTGACTGTGCCCAGGCGCGACCCACATACTGCCCAGGTACCGTTTAGGGATGCCTTCACAGTGGTTATCTTAATTGTGCGTGGTCTCTCGCTGACCAGTTAGAGAGTACATAGAATCTGCGTACCATCGAGATGTCGATAAACTATACCACAAGTTCTTCATTTTATACATATTCACAACCGTTGGATGGTCGTGGAGCCGTTTGTCGAACCTTAATACTGTCATCATTAGTTATTTAGATGTTTGAATCAACACATAAATGATTCGAAAGTTCAGTTCATAATTCAAGTATCTGATTCAGTTCGCGGCCATGCGGGAGATTACGCAAATGATCGCACGTTCCGGGCTGACTTCTCAGGCGATTCCCTTCCTAGCGGTAAATTGAAGCTCGCCATCAAAATGTTTTTTTTAAAATTTATACATTTTTCTGTGTAATACGCATTGCCTTTGAGATATGAGATGTACACATTAAAAAGAAAATATAATGCATATTTTTTAGGCTGGTAAAAGATTGGCAGGGTGCGTACAGCAATGCGCACAAGCACACAGTTGCTCAAGGTAAGACTGAACTTTATAATTATAAAACTCATCATTACGCAAGAGCAATATGCAAATATTTAGTTTGCACATTGCTAAATATTACCAGTCATTGTTCCTGTAAAAGCGATTATCGTCCAGACTTGGTTGCGGTCTCTCGCTGCCTTCTGACTCCATCCTCGTGTCTACGGCTAAGCAGTGCGCGATGCAGGCCGGCTTCAGCACAGCGGTATACTGTTGTATAATAGAAGTATAGCATATTGTGTATCAGCACGATTTTTTTAAAAATTTGGAATCAAAATAGTTAAATATTTTCAGGTAGCCCGTCAGGTCTGTAATTGCCTCATGAACGCGGGCATCCGCCAGTTGGCTCCCATCTGCCCCCGCATCGTCATCACGTAGAGGGAGAACTTCTATCAGTTATCTTTCTCGCGCATATATTTTACCATCATTTCTCACTTTAAAACACCATTCATACGAACTACAGATCTGTAATTTGTTGCGTGTTGATCCGCGACAATATTAGTTCTTCTCCGGATAAATGAATAACTTCTTCATGTGGCTTGTATCAATTGATGCAGGTTATGTATAAGGTTATGTGTTAACCAACTCATATCAATGAGAAGCGACGAGATCAATGATATGCAAAATTAAGTAAAATTAAGTATGATTGCTTGTAAAAACGATTGTATAATATTGTGTAGACAACGACAACTGTAAGCATCATCTATGCCTTCACACATGCAGCGCCAGTAATAGCAAGTTGATAAGTTCCTTCGACGTGCAGACGGAACCAAGTTCCCGCCTTGCATTTGAGAATGTTCTTAATTGTATCATTTCAAACACGAGAACCTGTGGGTAAATCGTACCTGTCGTGTAGCATCAAGATCAATTACAGCGACACTATCCTGGAACTTGTCCCGCTGACTGAATTACAACATTTGCATACATCCTATCTAAAGAATTAACTGAAGCTGATCGTTGCCTTGGCAGGGATTCACGCGATCCGTTACCACTGCGTATGTTCGTTTTCCCGGAATGGATAATTGCTCGAGCGGCGCGCATCCGCACTTGCTGTCATCTATATTGATCGTCATATGTGGGATTTATGCTGACAAACCTGCGGAAGCGCAGACGGCAGCCACGATCTTCTCCGAATATGGCACATACGGGTCTGTGTACACCCACATTTCGCCCGAACGAGTGATGCGCGAGCCCTCTCTATCGTAGAACGTGTCAGTAGAGAACGAAATTCGTCGACCGCTAGAGGTCACAGCACTGAACACATTTAGAGTTGTGTGAATATTGCACTTTAAATTCGCACCTAAAATTATTTGAATTTACGCGCGTCTCCGATCACATCCAATATCTTTATTTCGCTTACTCTCTCGCACGTTTTGTCGAGATTAGAGACGAGTTAAAATTCACATAATTTCATGAGGTAATAGCTAAATTTGAGAAGAGCGCGAGCAAATTCACCTAACAATTCGCATTGAATGCTTCTCCAGGGCGCACTTTGTCATTTGTTTGTACAGTGGCACCTCTACGTACTCGCCGATACAGGGATCCACGCCAAACTCCTCCGTTAGATTGGTGCGTGCTTAATACGCATGGGATATCAGTTTCTTTGTATGTGATTCTAGAGGTAAACTATATCTCACCGGGACAATCCGTAGTCTGTTTGACGAATATCTTCGATTCGGCTGCGCAAACAAAGTTCGGAGTCTTCGTGAGCGAAAGGAGCTTGCAATTCGATGAGAAACCACGATCCAGAAAGGAGAAACCGATACACTAAAACACGAATAATGTTCGTTCTTGAAGAGCATAAACCAACCTCTACTTTGCCCTCGCACAACACCTCACATCCCCTTCGAGTCTCCACGATGTTATTCGACAACATGTCGTAAGGAGTGCGGGTGGTAGCATGCTTGAAGCATGTGGTTGCACAGGCGATCTGAATATCGTATTAACAAATGCCTGTGAAAATTAACAC
This sequence comes from Pristionchus mayeri, assembly GCA_036245805.1. NCBI lineage: Eukaryota > Metazoa > Nematoda > Chromadorea > Rhabditida > Neodiplogasteridae > Pristionchus > Pristionchus mayeri. The sequence continues at coordinate 13,669,225 of BTRK01000006.1, forward strand.
TTACTTACCCCAATGATCGCGATTAGGCGAGTCAGCATTGCTACCGTAATCCCTTGTGAGGATACTGTAGCACGAATGAAGAGAACGGTAGTCACTAGCTTTCTCTGGAAGAAACGAAGGGAATGAGAGGAAGGATGGATGGCTTGAATGCCCCTCTTTTCTCTGCTTCCAATGACATCAATGACTCCCTGTGTATCTTCGTTCCCCACGCTATTTCGTGTACATGGGCAGTATCCATGGAAAATCGTATAGTGGAAGAGGAACCGTTCCAATTTGATGAGGAGGAAAGTGGAGAAGAAGAATCTACATTGAGAGAAAGGGAAGAAGAGAAACAGTGGAACTTAAAGCCCAAAAATACAAATTTCCGACGACCCAACAATTTCTTCGGTTTCTTGTTTCGGTTAATATTAACAACATTGTTTATTAAAGACATACAAAGGAAACTACATATTGTTTAAATCATTGAATCAACAACTTGAATTATTACATTTTCGTTCAGATGGATAATATGTGTAGATTTGCCAGATGGGCCGAGTTAAGATACTACACAATGAGTGAAGACACTAAAAAAGTGTGGAGCAAGCGGCTCCTTTGATTGGCCAATGATGCAGTTGTTCGTTCACTACATTCTCGAAAAACCATATTCCAGCTCTGCACGTGATGGAAGACTGAATTTATCAAAATTAAAATATAGAATGCCTATAATATATCACTTACTGATAGTATTACTTGTTCCGACAGTATAGTCGTCTGCCCATTCTGATAGCGGATACTGTACGAACAAGTGCCAATTCAAGATATTGCGTAGTATTCACGCTAGCATGTCATTCTGGGAACAGGGATTCAAGCAATCTGTCGCCGCTGCGTACGGATTTTTGCCCAAATTTTGCGACAATTGTTTAAGATTAGGACATTTACACTTCGTTGATCCTGGAGTGAAATTTTAAAAAAAGCGTTCGAAAATTTCGGCTTCACTCCAACTAATTAATGTATAGTCACTGAAAATCTGCGAGGACGTGTCATAAACATGTGTGTTTACCTGCAGTTGCGCATACAGCCGCCACGATTTGTGTAGATATTTCGGGGAGCGAGACCACGCATATATCTGTGAGCCCACATGTCATTCTTCTTCGAGATTTTGGACTCCGAACTATCCAAAGAAACACGCTCTCCAGTGGAAGTAATCGCTCTGCAGTTGATAGTATGTCCAATTATGATGGCAAACCACAAAGATAAGAAAGTACAATTTTAATCATGAGTTCTGACCTAACAATGTAACGTGTGTCAATGCCATTAGGACAGATTGGTTTGTTGAGCTTCTCAATCTGGACGAAGCTATCAATGCAAGGATCTTCTCCAAACTCAGCAGTGAGTTTGGCACGAGCTGAATTTTGCTTGTATTTCAATTAAGTACACTATATCAGCAACAACAATAGTATGAACAACTCGCCGGTACAATATGCATACTGCTTGAGAAAGACCGTCGATTCCGCACCGCAAATAAACTTCTGAGTCTTGGAGAGAGAGAGAAGGAAACATTCCGATGAGAATCCGCGGTCGGTGAAGGAGAAGCCGAGGCACTGAAATATAAAGGTCTTATTTCTTTTCGAATGGTGCAGGACTAGGCAATGGATGATACATATCTTATTTTCGAATATTTAGAATTCGGTGTGATGCGATTCAATTTACCTCAGTTTTGTCGTCGCACAACACCTCGCAACCCCTTCGAGTTTCTGTTGTGTTCTTCGAAATCACATCGTACGGCTTGCGTGAGGTCTCGGATTTGTAGCATGTGGTGGCACTCGCGATCTGGAACAAACAAAACGAATTAACATCAGCAAAATAATTTTAAGAAAACATACTAATATAATACTAACCCCAATGATCGCGAGTTGGAGCATCATCGCTACCGTAATCCAAGTCGATACAGTAGTGGCAGTCACCAGCTCGCTCCGAGTGTAAGGATGGGAATGGCGGGAGAGGGTGATGGAAGAACGTCCTTTTGAGGTCCCGGAAGCAGTTGATGCGATTTGTCTGGTTCTCTCAACTTCGTATGCTCTCCCTCGATCCCTTTAACTGCTCCCCTATCATCCACCAAGGAGAAGCGTACAGTGATGTCAAGGAAGGGATGATTTAATTAGCAAGTCATGGTTGAATGGAAGCCTGAAAGCAGAAGCCACTACATCCGGTTGCAGGAGAGACGGTCTTTGGTCTCGGTGAACGTGAATTTGCTTTATCCATCAAGATTTCCTCGAAATAGATTGAACTGGCGTCGGACTGTAGAAGAAACTTCGATAGGGTGGAAGGTAGAACATGTTGATGAGTGGCGAGGCTAAAGCTGGCACTCCGCTGCCCTGTAATATGTGGGGAATATCGAGTTGTTCTCACAACGAAACGTCATAACAAGGTGAACGCAAGAACGATAATAACGAAATGTTACACTGAGACTAAGGAAAACACATTCCGTTCGACGGATTTTTTCGCTTTCTTACCACAATGGTGAAGCGTTGCGCAAGTTGGTTCGGATATAAGAAATCGATTGCGAATGCAATCCCAGCTATGCCGATTCCAAACGGTAACATCATTTGAAAGGTGAGAGCCTGAAAAACCACACCATATTAAGCTCTGCATTTGTTTTATTACACGTAAATAGATTATCCATTATGCACTATTCACATCCACAGGGTGCGTAAAAAGCATGGTGACAAAATCTATTGCATCCTATTCGAAATGCTCTGTTCCAATACATCTCAGTTTGTTGCACTATGTTCCTCAGATGCTTAACTATTCAACGCATAAATGACGTTAACATATTCTTAACAGCTTCTTAGTATTAATGTGTTAAGAGACCGGATCGGTAATTCTGGATCACCCCCGGACACGGCGCACCCGGAATGAGAACTGGGCTCCCATGCTTTGTGTATGGACACCCCTTAGCCACTTATTGCACAAATTCCCCAAGATTTCTAGGTTTCACATTAGAGCTGTGAAATACAAGGTCCCAAAGTTGAAAAATCGAAAAATCATAATTTTTAAACGAGACAAGGTAGCCTCAAAATCTCTTTTGCTTTGCACATGGGACGACCAATAACCAAAAATGAACCATCCAGATCGATTCTCAATTGATTGTAAAATTATTTTTCAATTCGAAAATTTATTTTGCATTTTGACCAATTTCTCCACCATAGGAAAAAAAGCACGAGCTCACTATGCTTAAAATGTAGCCCGATGAAAACTTTACCGAACCCCCCGCAAGAGGGCTCGATTCATTTTCCCACTAATGCTCTCCCTGAGCCTCGAATGTTTCGGAGAGTTGCGAAATTTCAATTTTTTCATTACCATTACCTTCAATTAAGACTAGATGTAGCGATTTTAGTATAAAAATGACTGTCAAAAAATAATACATTTAATTTTACTTAAGCAAGCAGAAATTTCGTTTTCCCACAAAAATCGATGTTCGCGATTTCGTCTACATGCTAATTTATGAATCTAAAAATCAGCATTACCATTTCACCAGAGGTCCATTACTTGCAGGGAGGAAAGTATGCTCCACCTAGTGTACGAAAATCGTGAAATAAGTTTCCTTACTTTTCTTGAAGCTTGATTATTTATAGCCAAAAAATGCAAAACCGGTGGTTCTAAAAAGATTTTTATGTTATATATTTGAGCAAATGAAGTTCCTTCCACCGCAAATTCTCGCTTACAAATGAAAAACGTAAAATTTACAAGAAAAATTGGAATTTGTCCAAAATTCTGAAAATTGTGTTTTGCAAGCTTCGATTTTCTCAAAATTTTGCATGAGGAAATTCAGTATAGAAAAGCTTGAAGAGCGTGAAGTTATATGTAACGTGTACTACAGTAGTACGTAAGTAAATATTCAAAACATAGGCCTACCAAATAAAGTCAGTGGTCCATTGTCCTTTCACCAAATTGATTAAAATCGAGTATACTGAGAAATTGTAAATAGTAATTTTGCGTTGTATTCTCATGAGTCAGGTATAAATTAATAACATGCGGTTCCACAATCATAATTAACTCGGAAAATGATGTGAAATCGCGCAAGAAATGCAAAAAAATCTTATTTTTTCACAATTTGCTCGATTTTAATCAATTTGGTGAAAGGACAATGGACCATTGACTTTATTTGGTAGGCATATGTTTTGAATATTTACTTACGTACTACTGTAGTACACGTTACAGATAACTTCACGTTCAGCAAGCTTTTCTATACTGAATTTCCTCATGCAAAATTTTGAGAATATCGAAGCTTGCAAAACACAATTTTCAGAATTTTGGACAAATTCCAATTTTTCTTGTAAATTTTACGTTTTTCATTTGTAAGCGAGGATTTGCGGTGGAATGAACTTCATTTGCTCAAATATATAACATAAAAATCTTTTTAGAACCACCGGTTTTGCATATTTGGCTATAAATAATCAAGCTTCAAGAAAAGTAAGAAAACTTATTTCACGATTTTCGTACACTAGGTGGAGCATATTTTCCTCCCTGCAAGTAATGGACCTCTGGTGAAATGGTAATGCTGATTTTTAGATTCATAAATTAGCATGTAGACGAAATCGCGAACATCGATTTTTGTGGGAAAACGAAATTTCTGCTTGCTTAAGTAAAATTAAATGTATTATTTTTTGACAGTCATTTTTATACTAAAATCGCTACATCTAGTCTTAATTGAAGGTAATGGTAATGAAAAAATTGAAATTTCGCAACTCTCCGAAACATTCGAGGCTCAGGGAGAGCATTAGTGGGAAAATGAATCGAGCCCTATTGCGGGGGGTTCGGTACAGTTTTTATCGGGCTAAATTTTAAGCATAGTGAGCTCGTGCGTTTTTTTCCTATGGTGGAGAAATTGATAAAATGCAAAATTTTCGAATTGAAAAATAATTTTACAATCAATTGAGAAACGATCTGGATGGTTCATTTTTGGTTATTGGTTGTCCCACGTGTAAAGCAAAAGAGATTTTGAGGCTACCTTGTCTCGTTTAAAAATTATGATTTTTCGATTTTCAAACTTTGGGACCTTGTATTTCACAGCTCTAATGTGAAACCGAGAACTCATGGAGAGTTTGTGCAATAAGGGGCCAAGGGGTGTCCATACACAAAGCATGGGAACCCAGTTCTCATTCCGGGGGCGCCGTGTCCGGGGAGTGCCGGATGTGGTCGAATCTTACCGATCCGGTCTCTTAAAGAATTGGTGCATAAAAAGTGGCGTTTTTGCCATACTAAATTCGACGTAGTCTTTAATGCCTAATTATACCAGAGATATAGGTTGAGCATTCAAATTTTTTTTCCTGATGAGGAGGGCAATATACGAGTTTAAATATGTGAATCACTCAATTAGTGGGCTACGTTCTACAGCAGCAAAAAATTTTTAAACGGCTTTCCTAGGTATGGCCCTCGAAAAAAAAATTTTGTACTCAAAAGTTGCATTCATTAATGTTAAAGTTATAATATTCGCATTATATTTTATATGATAATCAACCACTCAGAAGCGTAATTGTCCATTCAGTGTACTTCTGGATTGGGAACCTGGATCTGCAGATTGTTCGAATATCTCCCAAGTGGCCACATCAGCTATATTTGGTCATTTTTGATGCAGACATTATGCCCTTGTTTTCATTCAATTTGATACTATCAAAATTCATGATTCGACCGTGCTATACGCGATACATGTTTAGGTCAATAAATAAGCATGCTGAATATAAAAACTGAAAATCTCACTTTTCAAGTTTGTATGTCATCATCAAAGTATTGGGGTGTCCGGAAAGTTCGTATAATTTTTTTGTTTTTATTTTTTATTCAATGCTTTACAATTCTCAGTGACCAATGTATGCCCCCTTCTTTCTCACTACCTCCCTCCAGCGATTGGCCAGGGTCTCGATTCCTCTCTTCCAGAATGCGGGTTTCTTCGAGACCGCCCAGTTCACGAAAGCCCTCACAACTTCATCTCGATTCTTGAACTTCTTTCCTTTGCAGAAGTCAGAGAGAGAGCGGAAGCAGTGGTAGTCGCATGGGGAGAGATCCGGGGAATACGGTCGATGGGGAATCCTCTCGATCTTCAGCTCGTCCATTTTCTTCTGGGTCATCTTCGCTCGATGTGGGCGAGCATTGTCCATCAGAAGAAGAATTTTGCCCTTGTTCAGGAGTCTGGGAGGGACTCTGATCGCGACATCTTCCAGTTGTTCAGAGAAGAGGTCGGCATTGATGCTGGTGCCAGGGGCGAGGATCTCCCAGTAGATGGGACCGAGCACTGAGAAGAAGAAGCAGAGGAGTTCCTACTTTCCGTGCTCTTCCTTCTTCGGGAAGGGCGTGGGCTTTTCATCTGCATCCACCCATTGCAGTCTCCTCACAGGGTTATCGTACGTGATCCACTTCTCATCTGTAGCGATGATGGAATTGACTGGCCATGGGCTTGCGCTTCAGTGTGCGGAGAACGAGAGGCTGATCGAGGGAGGGAGGGCGTCCAGAGCGGGGTTGATCATCGAGACCAAACTCCCCTTTCTTGAAGCGGGAGAACCACTTATAGCAGAAGGGTATGGAGGGGGCGTCAGCTCCTTCCGACTGGGCCAGGGCAGAGTGGGCCTCCTTCACGGATCGGCCAAAACGGTAGTAATGAAGTAAAACTGCTCGGAGGTAGAGATGGGAGTCCATCACAAGAATCAATGTAGCAACTAGGAGACTGATTAAATTCTCTCACTACTCAACGTCAGAATGATGCAATACATAGTTGACAAACAGATTGCGCAATCACTGCATTTGATCGCGAACTGACTTTTTTCCGAAGCATTATACGAACTTTCCGGACACCCCAATATGAGTTCGTTAAGTTGATATTTCTCAATTCCCTAATAAGAGAGCGCTTTCTATGCACCAGCATTCTAATGTGGAATTGATTCACTCTATACAGGGTGGATGCAACTCAGTTGTGCGTCACCTCGACCCACAACTGATTTTCGCGAAAAAATCGTTGTGAGAGAAGACTAGATAAGCATGTTCCGATTAATCAAGTTAATCATAAAGATGAACCATTCCACTTATAGGAACTTTTAAGGAAATGGTTCCATAACTTCTAGAGGCAGAGAATTAGACATTTTGCGATACCATACTTTTGGCGGCATAAAATGCACATTTTTGGTGTTTACGTTCAACATTTCGATATCAGGCTAAATACTTGTGTGTATTTTAACAGTGCCGAAGTATGAATTTTAGAAGCATAAAAATGGATGAAAACGGCGATTGAATAGTTGAAACGAGCATCAAAATATTTCACCAAAAGTGTCAGGCAGAAGCATTTGGTAAAATATTCTGATGTGTGATTGGCATCCTGCTAGGTATGGAGTGCATATCTGTGTGCCTTAAAGGTTGATAATAATGCTTACACATGGAATGATTGGGTAGCTTTTGAATTCGGAGAATACATTTGATTTAGTCTGAAACATTTGGTTGGGCACCGTTCATATTCATCCCGTACTTCGTCCGTTTCGAAAGTTTTTAAGCTATTTGAATTAAATTAATGACATATTTTAAGTCATTGATGGTTGCTCTTATTACCAAAAATTGGATAACTATTACATCATTGGTTTTCGTGCAACGCGGCGAAATAGAAACAAATTCAAGTTCCTGAGAAAGCTCACTAAATTTACAGATCATATGTTTCAGAAGTTGAAACTCGTATATTGTTTCGAATAGAGATCTGAGTATTGGTAAATATATTGGTAATTAACTTAGCTGTTCTATGCTAAAAGATGTGGCTGAAAAGTGTTACCCATTAGAAATGAGATATAATCAAAGTTGGGTCAATACTTTTGTGCCACCCTGTAATAAAGTTAAAATAGTGAGTAAATGCTAATCCAAATTTTTGGAATTATCATTTATGCAAAAAATGAGTAGAGGGCCCAGGTCACATGATTTCAAATGAAAATTTTCGCTCCTCTAAGTGGCAGAGCTCCTTGGTGGGAAACTAAGATAAATATCTTGGAGCAATTATGCTCAGGTTAGTTGAGGCCAAACCGAGATTCATAGTGGTTGAAAGTACGCGAGAAATTATGGGTAATGTTTGTCACAATACTTTTTACGCACCCTGTAGATATGTCTTCGCAAGCAATCTTTCTCTTCATGTTTAGTTTTCTATCGTAGATATGCATTTATTGCTAATCCATCTACATTCCCATTATTACCCTCGCAATGTTCGTTTGATGCACTCGAGTCTGGGGGCTCTGAAAGATTTAAACTTGTTTGTCTAGTGTAAAATTGAAAATACCATCGAATATATCTTGCAGATTAACCGTTTTCTCATAACGAACATAACAGTAGTGCCAAGAAGAGAGATCCCGGCGGGAAAGAGAAGGAAGCCCGATACGAGTACATAATTTGCATCTAGCACTGCAAGGCAATACTTTATCTTGCCGCAAATCCCATGACACCATAGTCTGATACCTGAGAACGCATAGTCTTTGAATTCTGCTAGAGAAGAATTGGTTTCCGACTGATTATGCAATAGCGAAAAGTACGTGAACTGCGTATTTTTAGCTCATCATTCGGATATTTTTGGAGCCTACAGAAATGGGGAAAGTTGTGACGTAGGATGATAGGCAAATGCACCAAATTACTGAGCGAGATCGCATTTTCGAAAGTGGTGTACTATCGCGAAGCACGTAGTGACGATATCCAAAAGAAAGCAAGAGCAGGAGAATGGATTGATTAACGAGGTAGAAACAAGTACCTTTAACTGAAAATTTTGCACATTGTAAGGGGGGAGCAACTCACTTTCGCAGATGTGGCACACTACATCACCCGTCGTTTCCGAAGCGCAATATCCGACATATACGATGACCATGCGCAGGTCGGGAAGGTTGGCAATTCTGGAGTGATTGGCAAGTCATTATGGTAAAAGTAAAAAGGAAATGTAAATATGGGACGAATTAGCTTGTGGTGCGTTCAGAAATTACCTTGTCACGATAATAGCGCCCGAGAGTGCAGAAGCCGCGTCAACGATTGCACTGTTCATTAAGAAAACTGCATACGACCTCATGTACTTAGGAGTCCTGAATTGTCTATGTTAGGAAACAGTACGTCATAAATTCGAGCCTCATTATATATTTTCCCCACAAATAAATGACATATTTTTTGAGGATCTACTGCACACCTTTTAGCGATGAGGAATATGAGAAACAGGTTAGCAAAAAGTGCACATCCGTCCACGGCGTATACAACCGCCCGATGGACATTGTCAGCAAATGTCATCAATATCTGAGCTAAAATGGTTCATGTTTTGATATTGCGAGCGATCTATTGACACTCTGACGCAAACCCGGAAGAATATGTCAATTACTTCCTCATTCCACACTCTGCTTCACAATTATAGCGAAAACAAGATAGAAAGTGTCGAACAGTAAGTGCAAATGGTAATGAATAGAGCAAATACCATAAATTGAGGAGACCACTCGCGGAATGACTAAATTAGCGCATGAAAGCGTTAAATTATACACTGTGAAGTACACAGCGCGTCTTATTCATCAAATAGCATATCTGCATCGCTAGGAAAGATATCTCGTAATGAACCCTCAATCGATGGCAATACTCCGAAGAAGATATGGGCGATATAGATTTGGAAAATATGAGATTCTTCACTAGTGTGAGCGCTAAAGTGCCAAAAACATGGCATTGCTTCAAATTAGAAGAATGCAAAGTGTCACATCTGCACGTAATCAGAAAAGTGAATACACATATTTATATCTGGCACATCATACAAGTCAGAGAGCGGTCACTTTAGGAAGTAGCTTAGTTCTCTAAAATGTGTTATCTCCGCTCATTTGTATTTTAACCAAAGATAAATATGTGCAAAATAAGAGACCAGCACGGTGCCGCTCACTTAACTTGTATCCGTTCGGATATGAATTTTAAGATTCAGCAATAATGCCAATTGTACGTGAATCGTCCATCGTCACTCTCATCCAGGAACGATTTATGTCGATGGTTTCCTTAATGTTATTTTGAATTGGTGGAACTCCACAATGTCTAAAATCAGCTGAACGTTACCCTAGTTGAACAATACAAGCTGTATTATCACAGCCTCTCATTTTATCCGCGGTAGAGTGTCCGCGATGAATCTATCCCCCTCCTCCTCAAAATATTAAACGGTCCTGATGCTTGGTGGAACGATTAGGTGTGAAGCACTCGTTCTCGTCTAAAATCTCATGTTTTCTTTATAAAATCGTGTAAAAACCATTCATTGTTCAGAAAAAAATTCGGGATCTAAATTATGCGATACTATCCAAGAGTCTGGTCTGCTACCCACTTAATATTATATCCAATTATGCACTATCATACCATAATGCAGCTGGCATGAGCGCTAATTGTCCATTGGCGCCAGGTTTTCGAAAACATTATTACATATATCCTCATTTCCCAATCCACTGTACTATCGCCATTTGCCGTCCATTATTTTCCGTTATTTCCGTAATGGATTCTAGTAAAGTTATTCCACTCAATCTGGCCAATCTCTCATCCGACCTCATCCGAATGGTTATTCGAATGAATTCTCCGGAATCAAGGGGCAAGATGAGCGCGGTTTGTGATATTCTAACAACTGAATATGAATTCATTGTCTAGATAACTCGGTCATGGAATGTTGCCGTGCGTTGTGAGAGGAATATTTTGCCGGCGATTTGCATCCTTTCTTGTGTCTAGCATCGAAATACCTCAAGATCATCAACCAATAAGCTCATCCCTTCCAACAGTAAGTGAAAACACGTGTTGATGATTAAATAATTTCAGAAAACAAAGAATTTCACAAACAAAAAGGGAATCTGGACTCAGATTAGATGCAATTCGAAAATTGATGAACTCCGAATCAAGATTGAAAAATCTTTCGCCCAAATCCCCAAATCTTTCGACTATCTTGAATCTTATCTTGGAAGTGTGCCGATCATTCGAGTGTTTGTATCCGATGTTGACACTTTTTCAAGTGAAAACAGATTCATTAAGCATATTCCTTAGTATCTATGATTGGATTTGTTTTAGCATTTTCTGCATTTCATCCATCCTTCTCGTTGCTTTACAATCGCACAGTGAAGTGTGTTGAAATCGAAACGGGCTCAGTGGGCGAATCTGCATTGAGTATGCTAAATTGTGTCATTTTTTTTTCGAATTGTATTATTTTGTTTCGTTCTTTTTCGCAGGATTGTTCATCCGTAACGCGATTCGAGTCGCAAATACTGTCAAGGTTCGTGAAGTGAAGCCGACATCTTCCTCAGTTCTGAGAAAGGGCGCAGATGCTTGGAAGGAAATGATTGACTCACTTCATGACGAGGGCATTCATGCACACATCTATTTCGACACCGAGGCGATGAATGATGCATTGTGCATTCAAGTGCAAAGAACGGAAAACCTCTCCATTCAGTGATACATTTTTATACAGCCGCGACGGAAAGTTTCCGGGCACTTTTCTCCGCAGGAAAGATACAATTATGATGTCCAGCCATGGTATACCAAATTCATCGTAGATTACGGTGAATGTACTGGGGTCTCATGATGATCGATATTTATTGAGTAGTGATGACGCAATCAAAACGTACTTTTTCAAAACGGCATTATTCTTACATGGATTTTTTCCTGCTGGCCAAACTTTCTGAAGTTGGAGTCATGCCCGAGGACTACCCAGAAAAAAAATTAAAAAAAAAAAAAAGACCGCACATTTGCTGCAACCTTGCTGCAAAATCGTGGTCGAAAATTCATACCTGGGCTCCTAGTCAAGCTAAAGGCTCGTTCAAGGCGTCAAGATGATCGCCATCATGAGTCCAGATGATCCTGAGAATATGAAAACAAAATCTAGAAATTTGCCCTCAGGGCATACAAAAAATCACTGTTTTGCATAATCTTTTTTTTACATTCATAACTTTGTGGAAAATGTAGGTAAAAATCTGGATATTCCTCAGAACTGTTCAAAATGTATTAAACAACTTGTTCCCAACTCATGATGGCGATCATCTTGACGCCTTGAACGAGTCTCTATATATGAATTTTCGACCACGATTTTGCAGCAAGGTGGCAGCAAATATGCGGTCGCGCAGCAACTTCAAAAAATAATTTTCTTGGTTCGTGCTCGGGCATGAATTCAACTCAGAAAGTTTGGCCAGCAGGAAAAAATCCATATAAGAATAATGCCGTTTTGAAAAATTACATTTTGATTGCGTCATCACTACGCAATATTATCGATCATCATGAGACCCCAGTACATTCACCGTAATATACGATGAATTTGGTATACCATCGCTGGATATCATAATTGTACCTTTCCTGCGGAGAAAATTATAGGGTATTGAAAAAGTGCCCGAAAACATTCCGACGCGGCTATGTATTTTTTTTTCGAAAATCTCATTTGCTCCGAACACGGATCATTATGTCTTCTGCTAATATTGATAAAATTAATTATGCGGAAAAAAAGATGTGTAACAAAACTGAGTTCAGTTCAGTTTGAACACATTTATCTAGAATAGGCTCTGATGTGCATGGCATGCCATTCGTGACGTCTTGCTTCTCTCAAAAAAGTGGCCCGATAGCGCGAATGAAGAGGTCTTTCGATCGTGATTGGGGTCTTCCTCGTCCCCTCTTCGGCCCTCGCGGTGTCCAATCAATCACAGTTCTGCTCCACTTCAAGTCATGATCATTAGCAACTTATGAGCCCATAGTCAATTTCTTTTAAACGCACAAAGAACGACGTCTCCTACCTTATTGAGGTCGCGCAGCCTTTCGTTCGATATATGATCCAGTACAGTACCTCCGTTCATCCAGCGCTCCATGTGTTTTTGTGCCACCGATAGCCCGATTTTGTGCTTTGGTTAGGGCCCATGTTTCACAGCCGAAGAGAAAAGCGGGTAGTATACAAGCGTTAACTAGACACCGCTTGTGAACCATTGGAATCGATCTGTTCACTAGGAACGGTCGATGCTTATGAAAAGCCCCGTATGCTTGCTGCCTGAATTCGCCGGCCAATTTCTCCCCCATCCTTCCCATCGATAGAGATGATGCTACCGAGATAAATTACTTCCTTCTTCAAACCGACCACCTTCCCAGCAACTCTGGCCTCCCTTGGATTAATTTTAGAAGATATTCCTACTGTTTTATCCCCATTTAAATATAAACCCTCCTTTTTCAATTCCCTCTCCAATTCATTTGAATTTGCCGCTCGTCATGGGAAATGAGAGCAGCGTCGTCGGCAAAGATAATGTGAGAGAGGAAACGACCATTGATATTAACCCCTTGCGCCACCAGTATAATTGACGGAATGCCAAGTCCAGTACTGCAATAAAGAGTCTGGGAGACAAACTATCCCATTGTCTTACTCCCCACAAACTATCCCATTGTCTTACTCCCCTCTTTCCCATTCACCACTATGACACTCTTACTTTCCTGCGATAATGAAGCAAGGAAAGATACTACTTAACAAAACTATTCAGAATAAATGTTTCATGCAATTACTGTATTTTTACATTATATTTTATTCACTATTATTTACATTATTACATATATTTTACATTATTGGCGAGATTGCGCTTTCGCTTGCCTCCTCCAAGACCTCCGCACCCCGTAAAATTGTCGAAGTGTTCTCCATCGCGGTTGGGTTTCTTTGTAGTCGCCTCACGCTTGACCACTGCGTTTATCTTGTAGTTTGGATCATCGTGATCATCATCTCACCCATTAGGACGAGCGACCTCGCGCTTGGCCATGGCTTCTTCCCCCAAAGAGTATCTCTTCTTCCTAAGCTCTTGTAGACGCTTGACTGCTTCACTCTTGGCCACGGCCTCTCGCTTCACCACCACCGCGCCTTCGTTTTTGTCTTCAAGATTGAAAACAGCTTCACGTTTGCTTCCGCTTAGTCCGGGACAATCGGTTTCACGACCCATGATATCAGGACATCGTTCTCCAGTGGCATTCACGCATTGCACTGCCAGGACAGCGATCATGATTACGAGAAAGCGCATCCTGAACGGAAAGTGCGATTACGGTAGATCAGATGATCGTTATGGGTGGTCTAGGATCGAGGCGAGGTTGGGCCCAGGAGGGGGGTGATCTGTACCTGGGTTTTGCAGACGAGTCGGGGGATTACAACAGTAGAGATGACCGAATGGGTATGCAGAGGAGGAGAGAAATGGTTTTTATAGGCATCGTCCGAATGGAGTTTAAACTATAAATGAATCGAAAAAAATGAAATATGAATCCAAATGAAATGGGTTAAAATCTTGTTATTTCCATACAATCGTTGATAAACTAGAGAACCCCATGATATTAAACAAACATATAGATTTCATATTTTGATAAATAAAAACAAATGGCATGATTGGTTTCGATGATCGTGTCAAGGTACGTCTCGGAGGGGTACTACGCCGGATGAGAACCCAACGGATGATATCCAAAAAATGACACTTTTGGAATCTACTATGAAGAAGGGTACTTTTTTGGTTCTCAACCGGTGGGTCGTCATCCGACTTGGAGGTAGTGTTGGCGATTTGATTCCTCACCGACCGGCTCGCTCGCAATTTGAGGAATGGAATGATTCCCAAACCCGCCTCTCTCCCCATCGCGCGAGGAATGGAATGATTCCTTGAAAAATCAATCAAGGAATCAAAGGTTCCTCGATTTTGCACCAGTTTTCAACCAAATGAAATAAATTTATAGGATTATGGATTACGGTCGCTAGAGGCACTCTACAATGGAAATAGACCTAGCATATACTCAATTGTAGGCCTTTGGAGAAAGTCAGTTGGCGATTGTTGCGGGATACGGTATCCGAGTTACGATAGCCGTATGCAGTAAGGGGTGCTTACTTCGATTATGCGTAGTACTTTGAAAAAAGTCCGATTGGGTACGATAGTTTTGATTTCCCAAATAAAGTCAGTTCGCGATTATCGGTGAAATCGATAGCAGCATACGGTATATCATGGTGCTGAAGGGTCGATTGGGTACGGAACTTAGTCGTGACCTACCAAGACCTACCAATAGATTTCCACCACGACTCACCCCATCGTACACTACTCGTGACGATGCGTAGAGAGGGGTTCTTACGCGTCCACAGGCATGGACACATAATAATTCAAATATGTATGAAGTGAAACATACCAGCAAAATTATAAAATGTGTCGTGTTGCTCTAAAATGTCAGGCCCACGAGGAATAACTATTACATAAACCATTTACAAAATCGCAAGTGGATTTAAGCACTTTTCAAAGAGCAACACGTCGAGGAACCTTTGATTCTGAGAATCATTTGATTCTCAGAATCAAAGGTTCTCAGACTACAACCGCTCCGAGCGGCGAGGAATGAAAAGTTCTGAGAACCTTCGAGGAATCAAATCGACAACACTACTTGGAGGCCTCTCTCTCTCGGACATTCGATTTTTCTCCATGAACGATTTTTTTCAAGACATCCTCATGATAACATTCTGCCTGATTTGATTAATTGAGTTGAGCATATCGCTGGCATGCACCAATTGTACGCTGTCGTGCATACGGTGGATATGTGTTGTTTTCGAAAATACTATGCGTTTCTCAAAGCATCTTCGCAGTCTTACTCATTGAGTTACTACCTCCAATCATGGTACCTCTACATACTCGCCGATACAGGGATCCATGCCAAATTTTCCCGTTGGGTTGGTGCGGGCTAAATATTCAAGGCATGCCAGATTTTTATTTGCGATTCTTGAGGTGAAATCTCACCGAGACAATCCGTAGTCTGTTCGACGAATATCTTCGTAAGTGAGAGAAGTTTGCAATTCGATGAGAAACCAAGGCCCTCAAAGATTAAACCAATGCACTGCAAACACAATTCACAACAGATTTGAAAAGCAAAACTACATCAGATTTGTCCTCGCATAGCTGTTCACATCGCCTTCGGGTTTCCACGGTGTTATTCGACAGCATATCGTACGAAGTGCGGGTGGTAACATGTAGCATGTGGTTGCACTCGGGATCTGATGTATGCAAATTCAAAAACATGCATACATTAACTTACCCCTATGATCGCAAGTAGGCGAATCAACATTGCTACCGTAATCCCTCGTGAGGATACTGTAAAACCGATGATAATAAATGGATGAGCAGTATTCATTAGCTTTCTCTGGAAGAAATGAAGGAAGGGAATGAGATGAAGCAAGGTTGGTTGATCCCCTCTTTGCTGGGTCTCCAATTGATTCAATGAATCCCTGTGTATCTTCGTTTCCCGCGCTATTTCGTGTGCGTGGACTGTATACATGGAAAATCGTATAGTGACATTGAGCTGCCCGAATCTGATGAGGACTAAAGAGAAGAAAGTCGAGAAATGGAAGAAAAGATGTAATATCACGTTTGTTCTACTAAATGATTTTCCAGCTCATCCCCTGATGCTCATTGGACTCCACTGGGTTCACCGGCACTGAGTTTCAAGGCCATCAACTTTTTTCCGATTTATATCACGTGTATCACGAGTCAGTGGAGGTACCTGGGAACAATTTGCAAACAGTTTTCATGATTTTGTCATTATATATATTAAGTGAATATACTTGGGAAAATATTTTGATTGGTATAGATCATTGGTCCCAGAGCCGCCTTTTAGGAAATTTCCGGTTTTCCACCTGGCTCTACTGTATCTAAGTTCCCAGATGAGCTACAGCGATGGTCTTGGGAATGATCGGGGAATTGTTCTGAACAACTTTCATGTTTTGACCAAAGGTCAAAGATCAAAGATCAAAAAAATATGTTAGAAAAACCGTTTCTGGAGCTAAAAAAATAATTATTGCTGCTCTTGCGAGATAGGTTTCCCTGGAATTTTATTGCTGAATATGCAAAGTCCATATCTGTATAATAAAAACATAAAATTGCAATTTTGGGATTGGGTGTTTTTTGCAATTTGGCTCTGAAAGTGGGAAATCTCATTTTTTTGTTGTGAAAATTCACATTTTCTAAATTGTCTTTAAAACTTCAGAAAATTGCCAGAACTGGTCCATGACATGGTGGAATAATATGTATGTAAAGAGATTTTGCAAAATATACGTCTTTGGTCTCAGAGCCGGCTTTTAGGAAATTTCCGGATTTGAGACTTCCCACCTTCAGAGCCAAATTGCAAAGTACACCCTATCCCAAAATTCCAATTTTATATTTTTATTATGCAGATATGGACTTATGCTTGCATAATCAGAAATAAAATTTCAGGAAAACATATCTCGCAAGAGTAGCAAGATTTATTTTTAGCTCCAAAAACGGCTTTTCTAACATATATTTTTGATTTTCGATTTTTTGGCCTTTGGTCAAAACGTAAAAGTGTCTTGAAAATTTTTTCCGAACAATTTAAGCCCAATAAAATCTCTGTAACTCATCTGGGAGTTTAGATACAGCAGGGCCAGATGCAAAACCGGAAACTTCCTAAAAGCCGGCTCTGGGACCAACCACGTACATTTTGCAAAATCTCGTATCATACGTATTATTCCACCATACCATGGACCAGTTCTGATAATTTACTGAATTTTTAAAGACAATTATAAAAATGTGAATTTTCCAAAATTTTAAGATTTCCCACCTTCAGAACCAAATATAAAAAACACCCTATCCCAAAATTGCAATTTTATATTTTTTATTATACATATATGGACTTATACTTGCATAATCAGCAATAAAATTCCAGGGGAACATATCTCGCAAGAGCAGCAAGAATTATTTTTAACTCAAAAAACGGTTTTCCTAATATATATTTTTGATCTTTGATCTTTGACCTTTTGTCAAAACATGAAAGTTGTTCAGAACAATTCCCCGATCAGAGCCCAATACCATCGCTGTACCTCATCTGGGAGCTTAGATACAGTAGAGCCAGGTGCAAAACCGGAAATTTCCTAAAAGCCGGCTCTGGGACCAATGATCTATACCAATCAAAATATTTTCCCAAGTATACTCACTTACCATATATAATGACAAAATCATGAAAACTTTTAGCAAATTGTTCCTTCAGAGGTCAATTTTCCTCCACTGACTCGTGATACACGTGATATAATACTAGATCCCGTACTGAAAAAATGTTACACCGACATTACGCAGATGCGCTCATATATGTAAATGCATATTGTTAAGTAATTTCGACATGTGACAACATATTGTTTGGAAAATGATTTATTTATCCTACGAGACTGTGATCATCTGTATTTATAATTTGGAATAATGCCGTTCTATTTCGTAACGCAAACTGCTCCGGATAATCCATTAAGCTTTTCAAATCCAACGCTTTCGCGAAACCACGTCCCCGCTTTGCACATGATAGTGATCTTTAATATTATTGGCAAGCTGGGTGCCGACAATACACATATCACGTGTCTTCTGAGAGATCGCTTTTGCTGGGATACAAAATAATCAAAAAGCTTCATTGGCCTCTCTATTTCAAGTGTTGATGCATCTATGGTCGAACACTTTTTGGTTTAAGATGTAGAGCCGTAAAATCCAAAATGTCTAATTGCCGGCTCTTGAAATTTCGAAAATTCGGATGAGCATATATTGCTTCAAAGTTGAGTAAAACAGTCTATCAAAAAACCAAAATGACCGACTCGGCGGGCCAAATAACATTGATGTTGAAGACATTAATGTACGGAAACGGTGAACTTTGGAAAATATCGAAAACTTAATTTTTCAAACAAAAAAATCGAAAATATGGGCTGCTTGAAAAATTTTATCACTTCCGTAAATTAGATATTCACATATTCGAAATCTACGTAAAATTTCACTCTGGATAGCTGTGAAAGAAAATCAAATATCGCAAAACAATTTTTGTCCTGTAAGTCCAAAGCCTCGGATTTGACAGATTTCGATCTAAAAAAATCGAATTTTTGCACCAAACTTTTTTAGATTGACATCCTGTGCGCTGTAAAGTAGAAATTCGGATTCTATGATTGAAAATACGCCAGAAAATCTATATCTCATGAGATTCTAAGATATCAACTTCTTCGACCAGAAAATGGGAAAAAAACGGAGAATTTTAGGTCAAAAAAAGTTGATGTCTTAGAATCTCATGAGATATATATTTTCTGGCTTATTTTCAATCGTAGAATCCGAATTTGTACTTTACAGCTAACAAGATATTAATCTAAAAAAAGGTCGGCTCAAAAATTAGATTTTTTCCATCGAAATCAGTCAAATCCTAGGCTTTGGACTTACAGGGCAAAAATTATTTTGCGACATTTGATTTTATTTCACAGCTATCCAGGGTGAAATTTTACGTAGATTTCGAATATGGGAATATCTAATTTACGGAAGTGATACAATTTTTCAAGCAGCCCATATTTTCGAATTTTTTGTTCGAAAAATTAAGTTTTCGATATTTTCCAAAGTTCACTGTTTCCGTACATTAACGCCTTCAACAGCAATGTAATTTAGCTTGCCGAGTCGGTCATTTTGGTTTTTTGAACGACTGTTTTACTCAACGTTGAAGCAATATATGCTCATCCGAATTTTCGAAATTTCAAGAGCCGGCAATTAGACATTTTGGATCTTACGGCTCTACAACTTGAAATAAAAAGTCTTCGACCAAGCAGGTATCAACCCTTGAAATAGAAAGGCCATTGAAGCTATTTGATTATTTTGTATCCCAGCGTCTCTATTTCATGCATTCTCTCAGAAAACCTCTGATATAATGTAATAGTTCCTCGTACCTTAGGTGCTGATCCATCATCAAGTGCCCACGTTGCATTCGAGCCCAAATAAGAAATGCTGAAATGATATTTGAAAGCGTTTAAAGTGCTGCCATCTTTCACTTACTGGAGCTGGTCGTTAGCGTCTCTGCATGGATTTTGGCGCTCAGGAATCGCTGCATAGGTTAAAAGTCCCGGGACAGACACTCTGGGAAGCGGTGAGCACTTGCAATTTTGAGATCCTGCCATTAAATAAATCTCTAACCTGATAAGTGCGACATAAACACACCTGCAGTGGCTCAGACCGCTGCTATAAGCTCACACTGCGACTCGTATTTCATGAAAATTATTGCTGTGTACTGCCACATATCGACAGATCGCATCTTCTGAAGTTGTCCTCCCGCAGTTGGCAACGAAACTCGATGGCCGCTCGAAGTAATCGCTCTTAATTTGTTTTACTTCAACATTAACCATGCGTTTCTGACCGAATAATCTTATCAGCTCCAAGAGGGCACTCGAAAAAAAAAATATTCTCCCGACTGTTGTAGTGGAGTGTAGGAATCGATGCATGGATCTTCGCCAAATTCCTCAGTGAGATTGGTACGAGCTGAAATTTGATTGTATTGCAACTAAGTACAGTATATCAGCGACAATGAAGGGTATGAACAACTCGCCGACACAATCTGTGGTTTGTTTGAGAAACACCGTCGATTCCGCACCGCAAATAAACTTCTGTGTCTTGGGGAGAGAGAGAAGGAAACATTCCGATGAGAATCCGCGGTCCGCGAAGGAGAAGCCGAGGCCCTGAAATATAATGGTAATATTTCTTTTCGAATGGTGCAGGACTAGACAATGGAAAAATATTTTCGAATATTTAGAAAGGTGTAATGCGATGCAATTTACCTCAATTTTGCTATCACACAGCACCTCGCAACCCCTTCGAGTCTCCGTTATGTTCTTCGAAATCACATCGTACGGCGTGCGTGAGGTCTCCGATTTGTAGCATGTTGTCGCGCTCGCAATCTGGGGCAAAAAAATGAATACACATCAGTAAAACAAGTTTTAAAAAAACTTAAACTGACCCCAATGATCGCGAGTTGGAGCAGCATCTCTACCGTAATCCAAGTGGATACAGTAGTGGCAGTCACCAGCTCGCTCCGAGGGAAGGGAAGTGAATGGTGGATAGGATTGTGGATGGAAGAGAGTCCTCTCTGAGGTCCCGGAAGCAGTTGATGCGATTTGCCGGATTCTCTCAACTTTGAATGCTATTTCTCGATCACTCTAACTGCACCCCTCTCAATCACCAAGGAGAATCGTACAGTGGGGCACGGGAGGGGATGATTTGATTAGTCACCGTTGAATGGAAGCCTGAAAGCAGAAGCCACTTCATCCGATTGCAGGAGAGATGGTATTTGGTCCCGGTGAAAGTGAATTTACTCTATCCATTAAGATTTCCTCGAAATAGATTGAACTGGCGTAGGCCCGTAGAAGAAACATCGATAGGGTGGGAGGTAGAACATGTTGATGAGTGGAGAGACTAACGCTGGAACTCCGCTGCCCTGTAACATTCTGATAACTTCATGTTGCTGGAGGGTTTTTTCAAAGAATAAAACGGTGTTATAGAAAATGTGATCGCAAGTACTGACAAAATATTACAAAGAGAAAGGGAGACATTTGACGTTGCGTTCGCCCCAATCGTGCATATCACGCCATTCACCTACGAATCGAGCTAAATTCCCTATTTCTCGGTGTTTTTCCCTATTATCTCATGTTTTTTTGAGGAACGAGATGGTCCACGTCTATCAGAAAGACCCGGAGAACTTCATTTCCGTACCATCATTCTGAAGGTTTCCGTACCATCATTCTGAAGGTTACCGGGTCGTTGGTTCTGGTACCCATCATTAACATTTATTTTCTCAGTTATCCTGCACTTTTGGTGAAAATTGCACCCTGAGTGACCCCCACTAAATTTTCGAGCGCTATCGATGCGTACCAACTAGAACTCACGAAAGTGATTTTAAATAGTGCTACATTCAAGACCAAATATCTCGAAAATTTATCGAAAACAGCAGCTGAAATTTCAGGATTGTAAAGCACTTGATGGCAGCTTTAAAATGAGGGGCTTGCGGTTTTCGTACCCTTTCCGCAAGTGCCCTTTTATCCCCTGTGAAGTTCCGAGATGATTTGAAGTCATTTCATTCGTCGCTGACCGCGCGTTTTCTCAGGCGCGACAAAGAGTGAAAGGAGGATTTCGAGTTTCAAATGTGTTTCAGAATTGAAACAAATAATTTGTCACTGAACATTATTTGTACTACTTCTGAAACACATTTGAAACATGACACATTCCTTTCACTCTTCGTCGCGCCTGAGAAAACGCGCGGTCAGCGACGAATGAAATGACTTCAAATCATCTCGGAACTTCATAGGGGATAAAAGGGCACTTGCGGAAAGGGTACGAAAACCGCAAGCCCCTCATTTTAAAGCTCTCATCAAGTGTCCTGAAATTTCAGCTGCTGCTTTCGATAAATTTTCGAGATATTTGGTCTTGAATGTAGCACTATTTAAAATCACTTTCGTGAGTTCTAGTTGGTACGCATCGATAGCTCTCGAAAAATTAGTGGGGGTCACTCAGGGTGCAATTTTCACCAAAAGTGCAGGATAACTGAGAAAATCAATGTTAATGATGGGTACCAGAACCAACGACCCGGTACCAGGACCTTCAGAATATGGGCATGGCAATAACAAACCAAGCAAATGCTTAGGGACATCAGAAGAGTACAAAACCGAAGAAAGCTCGATTTGGGCAATTCCGTCAAATCCGGCGTTTAGATCGATTCTTAGGAGAATGTCGTGATATTCTTACCACAATTACCACAATAGTAAAGCGTTGCGCGAGTTGGTTCGGATAGACGAAATCGATTGCAAATACAATCCCAGCTATGCCTATTCCGAACGGTAACATCATTTGAAAGGTGAGAGCCTGAAAACCACATCATATGCAGGTTTGTGTTTGCTTTAGAACACGTGTATAAAGGACCTGAGACTTGTACGATATTTCCAATAAGCACTATTCACATAGAGGGATAGCATCGCAAGAAATTCCTTTATGTTCATACGTCATGTCGCTTTTGATGTATCAAATTCGGCATGATAACATAGTTCGCATCCGCCCTAGTGCCCAAGACACGTCTCTCTTCGTCCAGTGCGGTCTCTCGCCTGTCTAATATATTTGAGAGAACGTAACAGTGAAAGGAATTTCTTGCGAAGTCATCTCCATTCACATTTTCACCCTCGCGATGTTCGCTAATGGCAAATTATGCCGTATTGTTTCATATATAGACATATATTGCCTACGATTGAAGTCCTTTCATGGGACATGTTATGCAACATGGCTAATATTACAATATTCGACGCCACTTATGAACCAAAAACGACAATATTTAGTTCGGTAAGTGCCACTGATACATGGCCCAGACCGGAATTTTAACACAACTGCAACGATTTGTTGTTTACGTTACAAAATCATTTTTTTTCCAGGGATCTTATTCAGAATTTGACGATTATTGCTTGAGAGCGCCGCCGGGGGAAATGCGACAGCGAAAGACCGATGATTTCGGCAATCGGCAATTTGATTTTTTGGCAGGTGTAACCACTAGTATTTGTTTCACACATCTTTAGGATTTTCCAACTTTAATCGACAAGAAAATATGGACACTGATAAGACGCTGTTCCAAAATTGATGAGCTCCGAATCTCTTTGCATTCGGTTAAATGCTTCTCCCAATATTTTGGCACACTCGAGTCTTAACTTGGGAATGTGCATATCGATCGCGTGTTCGCTTCCGATCTTGGCACTTTCTCCAACGAATGCAGGTACATAATTAGTGCATATTGAATGGACCATATGCATGAAGATGTTAGCTTATCTTCTTGCTTAAATGGTCTTCTCACCTTGCTTCGTAGACATACAGTGGAGTGTGTTGAAGTTGAAACGGGCTCATTTGGCGATATCACTTTGAGTATGCGTACATATATCGCTTTTTGATAAAAAAGTTTTTTCTCAGGGTTGTTCATCATCAGTGCTTTGCGAATCGTGAATACTGTCAAGCTATGCGAAATATATTCTACAGCCTCCTCCGTACTGAGAAAGGGCCCTGATGCTCGGAAGGACATGATTGAATCATTCCATGAAAAGGACATACAAGTAGAAGTTTCTTTCGATAACGAAACGGAAGTAGAGGGTATGGGAAAGGTACTTAGCATTAAAGTGGAAAGATGTATCCAGTGAGATAAATATCCAAGTACCGTCAAAACAATGAACATATTTTAATGTAAGGTATGTTATTGAGCTGTTTTTAGATATGTTTGATTTTGAAGACAAAGTAATGTATGTGTATTCACAAACTCCTATTGCAGAGTACCATGGTTTGATACATGCAAAATATTTATTCCCAATTCCCTTCAACACTCAATCTCAAGGACAGGTGCACTTGTATCCGACCGCCTTTGTGGCTGTTCCCGAGAGAGTGACGAATTTGTTCGACCCAATATACCTGAAATCGAGTAGTGTAGTTTCAAATGTTTCTCAAACATCCATAAATGTGCACTTCTGTCCACGATATTCTCTCACAATACTGATGGTAAGATATAATGCATATTGAAGATACTCTTCTAGCGAAACTTTTCTAAAATAAGAGA
This sequence comes from Pristionchus mayeri, assembly GCA_036245805.1. Taxonomy (NCBI): domain Eukaryota; kingdom Metazoa; phylum Nematoda; class Chromadorea; order Rhabditida; family Neodiplogasteridae; genus Pristionchus; species Pristionchus mayeri. The sequence continues at coordinate 13,693,579 of BTRK01000006.1, forward strand.
CGCCAGCAAGACTCACGGCGATCCGGTTGCTGCTGTAAAAGGGTCGGCGTTGAGCTTGAAAGTGCATCCTGTTTTGACGTAGACCTTTGAGAGTGGCTGCAATCTCAATATATATTAAGAGATCGTAATTATAGTCCAAGTCCCTTGATTTCCATCAGGCTCTTGATCAGTTTAACGGCGTGGGAAGAAAGCGTGGGAAATGAAGAGGCGGTGACCAGAATGACGAACTATAGTATTACTCTATTCATTAAACTATTATTATTATTGCTTTATAAATTCGAAATACCCCTCTCGAAGTAATTGCTTCCGCAGAAGCAGTGGGACCAGTGTTGACCGTGACTATCCATTCTCCCTCATAGATGACTGCGCAGTCCGTATCTCGCGGGGGCTGTAAATTGGACCTCTTCATTAATTTAGTATATCGTCATGCTAAAGCTGAATTGACGTCGTTGGTTTCTTCTCCCCAACTCGACAAGTACACCTTTCTCCAACTAGGTTAAGTACGTACTGGGGTGACTTGCGCGGGACAAGTCTTGCAGCAAAGCTGTTGCATCATTGTTTCCGAAATATCGGTGCTGGTGCAAAATCCATTGGCGGCCCACGCAGCACAGCTGTAATGAACCATTTGCTTCGCTATCATATCACATGTAATTTGCACTTAACCCAGTAGAAGAGACATGCAATGAATATACTGTGAAGTCGTGTTATTGTACAGTATTGCATGACGTATTGTTAACAATATTGAATTGCGCTTTCTCGTAGAAGCACTTTAAAATGAGTTTGCTCACTTCGGATTTGCATCTGTTGTGCACATTGGTACTGCTTTCCGCACTTGGATGGGAACACAATATCCATAATGCTCGATCTTCCCGACAGGACACTTGCAAACCTGCAGTATTTTTATCAGTAAAATTTTGTTGAACATTTGTTATATTAGGCTGATGCAAAAGTTTTTGCCAATTTTTCATTTGAGCGTGCCTTGCATTTTGCCTTGGGCTGATTTTTTTCTAGTTCTATATTATCAACCGGGCTTGGGTACTCTCATCAGGGCCATTTAGTAATGGCTTAAACAATGAGCATTATGGCCACAAAGTTGACTCAAATTCGTTGGGTGTGTCGACTCTACCTGACCTTTCGATCATCTGTGCTCTGCGAAAAGCAAAGGTAGAACAAATTAGAAATAGCATAAGAATGTACAACTCACATAGATGCTAATATGATATTCAAATTAGGTATGCTCGATAAGTCTTTTAGAAATGGCTGCCCAATTAACAATGTTGAAAGGACCACGGCCAATAATGTACAGGGCATATTTTTTTCAATACAATGGCGCTTGAGATATCAAACGCACAAAATATTAAAGTTTTCACCTAACAAACGCACAATACTAGTATGGTTAAAATTCATTTGTATTATCAGAAGATATATCTTTCCAAATATTTATGTCAAAAAATGCACCGAAATTCCTACTTTTGACGGCTCCTCCATTTCAAGGCATTTAGAAAACGCGAGATTTTGTGACTAGTTAAACAAGCAGCCCTTGCTACTCAGTGAACTGGCAAAGTTGGGGGTTGCCTGTGTTTTGTTGAAATTTGGTTGAATCGCGCTCACATAAAATCTATTTTTACGATCGAAAATTGTGTAAAATTTTTTTTTTAGATATAAGAAGGGCCGATGACTCTGATCACTCTTCTATTATAATAGCCCCGTATTTGTAGATAATAGCGCCCCTGTGGATAGGCCAGCCTCAATGACTTCTGAATCAGGAAACTCAATTAAAATAAATGCCAAATCGGCAAAAACTTTTGCATCAGCCTAATAGCTCATGTTGACTACGAACTTTCCTGTGTTTGTAAAAAATGTGTTTGTTTAAAATAATGATTTCGTAATGCTTGGAAAATTGATATTTGTCGGGTTGAAGCACACTCCGGGCATAAGACGAAGTTGAACGTACCTTGTTGACACATGTGGATCCGCCCACGCACTGTTGGGTTTGATTGCAAGGCATGGTTGGACGAGCGAGCTCGAGGCAAACTCCGCCAAACCTTGCCGGGGCCTATGAAAGCATAGGGCATCATGGCGTGTATACTATGAAGTATTATGTCGGACTATTACTATTTTACCTGGTTCTCCTTGCATCTATCGAACGATGCTCTATCCACATCTAGACAGTAACCGATAGGGTAACCGGTAGCGCCGGTGATGTTAACGAGCGTCCTGTAATGGTACTCTCATTGGAATTTCTTTGTGAAATGGTGGGGAAGTTTCAATTGCGCTAAGTAAATAGACGATCACTGACTGTATAGAATTCCTGAAAAATACCTGAAAATAAACAAGTTTTCAAACAATATAGCCCTCTTCAGTGGTACTCGAGGCGTTCCGAGATTACAAACGAAGAACCTACTTTGAAGCCGGGCATTCCCATGTACGGTCAAGTTCGTAACGCTTATGGCACGTTGCCGTCGGATCCAAGCACGCTTCGATGAACAAAAAACGGTGCGATAATAATTTGAACCCAGAATACGAAATACCAAGCATCGTTGTCCAGGGGGAGTCATTTCGTTGTATGTCTCATAACCGTTGAAGACGTCCTTGAATCGCACCTCAACAGATATTCATTCGTGGGATAATTAATTATGATTTGCACCGATCAGTAGGGCAAAACGTTATGGGGTAATTGATATAGCAGCTGAATCCGCTGTCCTCAGTTCCGGCTGTGCATGAGCAAACCTGCGTTCATTAGTGTCATAGACAATTAAAGTAATGCAAGCTCCGATCCCCTCTAATGAAGATTCACAGTACATAAATTCCTCTTTTCCTATGCCAGTATAATTTTCTAGAGTGAAATTCGGACATTTTGGATGTAAGATGATCCGAACATGCACTCCTCATTTGCTTGGCACGGCGATCTGAGGCCGACTAAGTCGCGGCAAACTCCGTTCACTTTGATCTGTAATTGCATATAATGTGTGTTAGTACTCAATGTCGTTGAACTAGGAAATGAATCATTCCGAGTTCGGGAAAAAGCAAACAATAATGTAATCGTACCAACCTGAGTGTTGTTGCATCCTATCACCGGAGTTATACAGTAGCCATTTTTATTGGCAGTCCTGCGCAGGAAATGAGTTGTAATGCATTGAAATATGTCCATGTTCAGTAACAACGTCTCATCATATGACTGGAGTAAGTAATACTCACTTTCCCACTGCGCAAGTGCACTTGTTGTTCACGCACGTAGAATCGATGCATTCGGAGGACTTCTGAGTGATTATTGGTCACCGAAAATCAAGATCTTTTTTCTGAAATCAAACCTGGCAATAATTGCCAGCACGACTTTGGTGTGTACATGATCCGTTTATAGGAACCTAGAAATAAATATATTTTGATCGTAATTCAGATATATTACCATATTGTAAGGGCAACTGGTCTTGGAGCCGATGCAGTCGCCCATATATTCAGTCGTACCCGTGGGACATGTGCATATCTGCATTTACGGATCAGCACGAAGGATACAATATGAGGAATTACATTATATACTTTTTTCTTGTATTGGGTTGTTCGGAAAGATTCTTTCTTTTACTTTTCTCTTGGAAATTCTTGCGGTAGATGAGCTCAATTATTTTGTATATGGTATACTTAAGGGTTTTGGCGGTGGAATACTGCAATATTGTTCAAATAACATCTCGGTCGCATAGCAGGCTAGAACAAAAATAAAAAGTTAGCGAATGTCAAAAACACCTGAAAAAGCAGAATTTCATTTTTTGTTGAGTAATTTTTTTCCCGAAAACTAGATGCCTACCGATATTAAGCCGATAATGTATGATAGGGCAAGAGTTAATATTCATGATAACAAAGAAAAACCAGGCTTTAAACCTTTGAGGGAGACGAGAGATATCAATATGTCACCATTTCGATGTTCACATTTCGGCATAAATATTCTGAAGAAAGCCTGCTATTGGATACGTAATTGGATTCCCACTTAATTAGGGATACGAAGTGGCCAAGTAAAGTACTTGACAAATAACAATCGCATTTTACTCTAGGTTGATCGGGAGAAGCATAATAAGTTCAAAATTCCGCTCGAAAAATAAATCGTAGTACCATTATCCAATCGACGCTTCGTTAGATTAGGTAATGCGTGCTAGATTTAAAACTTTATGTTTACTAATAACCCTATTTGACGTACTTCACAATAGTGGGTCATTTGTGTGCCTATCTCTGTTCTGCCAAGAAATGTGCACCTTTAAAAATCTCTGCCCAAAATCGATTAGGCTAACTTCGGACCTCCTTTGCTCAAGATCTATTGATCGAAATGGTATGAAATACTGGTTGTTATAGAGATTATCCAAGTCCACACCAACTACAAAAAACCATATGATGATTGGTCAAGGTTAATTAAAGGAGAAGTGAAAAATGTCCATACATGAAAAAAGAAAGAAACTTTCCGAACGATCTAATATTATTGTACAGAATGGAATTTTCACCAAGTAACATGGAATAACAGAACATACGTTTCCAACACGAGTCGATCCCTCGGGACATGTGCAGCCGAGATTTGGGCACGACTTGGGACAAAGTCTGTGAATATGCATTTTAGACCAAATTGCATTTCATTTTGTCCACTATCAAGTCAATCGATATGATACTGGTTCGGTTGAGAGTAATACAATTAACTTGCTCTAGCATTTTCACACTAATTCAAGTGTCAACAAGTTTTCTGTTCATTAGAAGGGTTCTTCTTTGCTCTCTTGCGGCAGTCTAAAACCCAACGGTTCTCATCCGGAGTATTACGATCGATATATGCATTTTTACCAATTTCGCAGATATTAAATAACCAACTCTCTTTTCACTGCAGTCGAGATCTCTGGATTGGAGCAGAAACCGTCCGCGACCCACTGTTTGCAACTGAAAAAAAAGGAAAATTAGTTGCCAAATTGGCAAACAAAAACATAAATCTTGCAGCATATGATGCATGACGATATCGAAAAAACGTATATTTCGAAGAGTAAACATATAGCCAATCCACGCTTTTCTCGCTTTAGCAAGTTTCACATTTTAGAAAAAAATATTACTGCGAAATACAATGATATTTCCAAAATAACGCAAATACAGAAACGTACTAGCGGTGGTCTCTCCATGCACAATTCTCAAATTCCGACTGAGTCTGGGACACAGAAGGCATGAAGAGAAGGAGCGTCAGGTAGAGGAGGATCCAGGTCATTCCTTGTTGATGCGCAGAGGGGAAGGCGCTTGGTTACTGGATCGACCCCATTATTTTATATGAGCCTACAATGCTTGCTCAGGTGCTCTTTGATATTTAGCATCGCCAATACGTGACTGACTCCGCCCTCTCCAGGTGCATATGAGCCTCGTTTCCATCACGATTACGGTATCTCTCCAATAATTCTCCAACTGAAAATCACCATTAAACAACGGACATTTTATTTCAAGAACAAATGTCTCATAGCAACGTTGGTGTAGTGAAATCTAAATTCCGGCTAACCAATTTTTTCACTGGAAATGGTTGGAGGACAGTGCTGTCAATATTTGTCGGTCATTCATGGATAGATCGGCGAACATTCATCTCTCTTCGATCATCCCACGGAACTTAACAAAAAGCTGTTCAAACATCATATTTTGCCAGTGAGAACGCCGCTCCGTTCGATGCGCATGATACAGTTGCGCATACACGCAGGCCATTCAGTTTCTCTATTGTGTGTATCGGATGTCCATGGTTGTGCTTTGCTACGCCTGGGTTTGTCGACGCATCATCGGTATCAACCGTCTGATTCTATTGGACAGTTAAAGTCTAGGAATTATATTACAATATTGATATCCATGATATACCACGAATAAGCAGGATGATCCACAATATTTTCACAATACCACTGGCAAGTGAATTTTGACTAAATAAGTTATAGATGAAAACAATTAATCTTCAGAAAAAAAGTAATATTGCACAATCTGACGCGTAGCTTGATCGGCACCGATATCGCCGTCTGTTTGGCCAGGCTGTACCATATGACTGCCATCAACTTCTCCCAACGGGCAGTTGTGCATTCAAAACGCCCCCGAGCCGATCAAAGACGACGTTGCTTCATTTTTGACACGATTGGTCATATTCACGATGTATTCAAACGTTAGGCTCTGGATCCGTTGAATGATAGACGCTCTGCGGGCAATCGTTCACATGCTCTCGACCAATTCATTTTTCGAAATCTATCACTCCATTTGCTCACCATGCAAAATATTTTATAATGAATGAATTTTATCCAACCTGTTTTTATGTTGTATGCACTTCATGCTGATGTTGATCATTCTTTTAAATTGCATGAGCACTTTTTCAAACAATGTTAGTGAGGTTACATTAAACATTTTTGTCTGACAACACTACTGACAGATTCCTGGGTCATTGTTATCATGCGATGCACAAAAATGTGTTGCAGCAAGAAGCGGGTGGCGCAAATCAACACGTTCTCCTGTGGTCTCTACATTCTAGCATACCAGCAGTATCTTCGTATTTTTTTCACTTTTTCAATCAAAATGAAAAATGATTCAAAAAAATTATTCAAAATTGAAAGCTGATTCAGGCTTTCGCATGAATCTCAGTACTCTTCCCGCAGATGTCATTCGAATGATAGCAGAAATTTAGAGACCAGAGATCAACACCAATATGAAATTGGAAAGTAAATGTAAAATTAAGCAAATGTGGTATTTTTAGATCTCACAGGGTTGGAATTCGGTAGTATCAGCTCTCCGGAAAACCGAAATCGAATTACTGTTTTGCTATTACGTCATGAAAGAATACACAGTTGACTAGTGTTATTGCACCTCCTATTCACCTACTGGTCAACTTTTGATTTGTTAAATTATGATAACATCTTATCTGTGATCCACGTAGTCTGCTTGCAGTTGTCATCAGTGCGGTAGATCAGAGGGGTGAAGCCCTTCAAGACCACACAAAGTATCCCATTCCATATATTCACCGTATTCACTCCTACCTATTGCAGTTCACAAAGAATTTTTCCAGTTTTTTTGATCAAAAAGCCATATATCTGTGGCGTCTGATGATTTTATGGCCAAAAACATAAACAATATTGTTTCTCTATAATACATATTTATAGAAAGATCCAATTTTTGACTCCACAAAATGTAATTTTAAAACAAATAAGGAAGAGCAAAAACTTCTCTGATGGGCTGCCGATGCCGCCCTCCACCAGGAGAAGAGTCCCCAGTGGAGGGCCGATAGAGTCGACGGTACTGAAGGAGAAACACACCAGTAGGAATTTCCATAATATTTTAACAGATCAGTGTAACATTCAACGTACTGGTTAAGGTTTACTCAAGGAAATGAACCCAAGTGACTTTCTCCGCCTTCACACTTATCGTAAACCCAATCCTAACAACTTGGATTCACGCAGAACGCAAAAGATCACATTGAAAGCAGATAGTCTCCATCAAATAACGCAATAGAAAGTAAATTAGTAATTACATCGCTGATACAAATCACTCACTGCTAATCCCTCTTCCTCGTCGCAGCCAGAAGAGGAGCCATCGAAGATAGCAGCACCAGGGAACTGGAAAGCGCTAACAAAGTACCAGGTTCTTTATCTTTTAAACATTAAATAGCGCCCTAATCTTAGAAGCTACACTAGTTAGGGTACTGTAACAGCAATATCATCTTATCAGAACTATTTAAGTGCAATTATGTATATAAACATATAAAATGGAGCAAAACGCTTCCCTGATAAGGCGACGACGGTGGAGCGCCCCCGCCAGTCGACGAGGGAAACTGAAGTAGAGATGAAATGAGCAATAAATTCGATCCTTGAATTATAATAACCATCTCACAATGAATCATTGCAATAATCACGTATTGTACTAATCAGGATTCAACTTTCATCCCGAATCAGTGAACATGGACAGAGAGAAAGCACCGGCCAGTAAATATTTTGATATTTGTAAGGATATTCGACGAAATAGCGCGTTCCTAGCACTCCAAAAGCAGAAAACTCGATCTATCCACGAATACTAACCTAACTGGAGGTCTGATTCACGTGCTGCATGTACCCAAACTGATACTGCTAAGTATAAAGGTAAGCATAATAGGATGAGAACTCATTTTCGGTTGACATTTCACGCGCGCGTCTTCAAAATCATAGTGCCAGTGGGTGAGACTTCATAATTTGTTAACGCAACTAAGTTTACACTGTTTTCGGCAACCAATAAACAGAGATTATGCGTGAACAAAGGGCATAGATAAGTGAGAAAATGAACGGACTCACCGCTGTTTCCCTCCAAATCGGTGGCGCCGCCCGGGGCGCCTTCCTCCCATCCCTCCAGTCATGTTGTAGTACCCTGAAGCAACAATTTATCAAAGATAATGCATGGAAAGAGCGATCGCACGCTCAAAGCGCACTCGAGGTTGCCACGCCCCTTTTCCACTAAATGCAGTAGTGCCGAAAAGGCGATATTTTGCATTTTTTTATTTAATAACTGAATATTTTGGCAAATTATCAGTCCCGTTTATGTTATCAATATTGGCGAACACAGCACTAAAAGGATTCTCCGCCAAAATGGCTAGAAAGCTTGAACGAGTTTTGAAAATTTTGATCCTTTCTTAACATTTTCATTTCGTTCGTTGTACCGTTGAAAATGAAAGGTACGATACATGTAAACACAACAAACAGTTGAATTTGTTTCAGTCTAATCTCCATTGGCGCATTAACAACTGGGTTGTGCGAATATTTTACGGTCTCTTCATTCCGCATACTCTATCACCGGTCATACAGTGCGAGAGAGTGTGCGGAATGAAGAGACTGTAAAATTTCTGCAAAACCAGATTCAAATATGAATCTCATTGCACACCAATCATATATTATTCGAATATTATCAGAAATGAAGTGGTCAGAGAGCATGAAAGCAATATTATATGTACATATTTTTAACGTTACCATTGAATCTTCAGATAATCGGAATTGTAATTGTTCTAACACTCGACTAATTTATTTGGACAGTATTTGGAAAAGCGGCTGGTACAAAGCGCATTTGTGTAATATATCGTACGTGATGGAAATTTAGGAACGTATACCGTGCAATTTCCAAAAATATCATGTTTCGTGGATTATGGTGAATTTTTATTTTTACGAGTTTTGCTTTTTTGCATTCTTTTTTTCATATGCGTTTTCATAAAACGTATGGGTTTTTACACGGAAATATGGCTAGAAATGCAATAAAAGCTCGCGAAAATTATGCAATATTGACGAAATAGCCATAACCGGGTTTTAGCACTATTTCGTCAATATTTCATGGTTTTTTCACGAGCATTTATTGCATTTCTAGCCATATTTCCGTGTAAAAACCCATCCGTTTTATGAAAACGCATATTGAAAAAAGCAAAAGTCGTAAAAATGAAAATTCACCATAATCCACGAAACGTGATATTTTTGGAAATTGCACGGTATACGTTCCTAAATTTCCATCACGTACGATAAAGGTTGAATATCCCCGGAAACAATATACGTTCTCCTCACAATCATCTAGATGAACAAGGAAGATAAGCCTCTGAAACTGACAACTCTTCCATCAGACATAATCCGAGCGATTATTCGATTGGTGCATCCATTGTCGTGGGGAAAGCTGTATTCGGTAAGTATTTACAATATTTTGAAAGCTGCTCGTTTTTTTTATTATTATTATTTGACTATTAAGATCTCTCCGTCATGGAATCTTCTTACACGCAGTGCGAGAACGAAACTTCCAGCAATTTCACGCTTTTGGTGTCATTATCAAGCAACGAAGATCATAAGTCTAGGATTAACATACACGAGCAAAAACGAAACAATTACTGAGCGTTTCTCAGTTTCAGAACTGGAGAAACTCAAAACTGTGAGTAGTGACAAAATCTTTGATTCACGATGATATTCATTATATTTATTCTATTCTTAGCACTATGATGATAGAAGATGGATACGAAAGAACAATCTGTGGAGACGAATTAGATGTTCCTCGAAAATTGATGAGTTACATATTATATTAAATCACATCAATGTAAATCTCGAGTATCTTCGTCATTTATTTGGCGGGATTCAAGTTTATTGTTTGGTGATCAAATGCCTTGAGTCATTCCGATGTCCTTCCTGGTAAGTCAAAAATTATATTGTATGTGTACAATAACATAGATTAAGGACCGGCCTAATCCAATTCATGCAGTCTCATACGTTTGAAAATTTAAAATTTGAAACTTTCAAGCCGGGTGAAATTGCCTTGCGTAAGAAACATGTGCATTCATATTTCAAGCAAAATAAATATTGTAGGCGAATTTATCCAAAGATCAATCGCCTTTCTAAATTCCATAAAAATCTACGAACTTCATCCTAGGCCAGGATCTTTCCTTGGTCAGGACGTGAAGGTCTGGAAAAAAATGGCAAAGAAATTGTACGACTCTAAGCTCGATTGATCGCTAGCGGAGATCCGGATAGTGACAATAGGGCAAAACCCTTACGCATTCACGTAACACCAGCGCTATGGTACCTTCAAATGACTTCATAACGTGTAGAATTATATTTTTATCATCTACTGCATTGTTATATTCGATATATGTGTTCTTATTATATGTATGTCTTCGCATTCAACATTCACGCTAATGTTAGTTATAATATATTTTATTTTATTAGTTTGTGCCTACCATCTTTAATCATATTATACTATCACCTTGCATGTTCCTAGTAAAACAGCTGGCACTTTTGGTTTATATTTTTGCGCGCAATATTCGAAAGTAAGCCGCGTCTCTCTAATTTACTACATAAACGTTTTCTTACTGGTCAGCATTGATCTTGAACACTGATTCCCAAAAAATGGAACTCAACAAAATTGCATCTCTAAATCTCGCCACTCTCCCTGTGGATGTCATACGACATGTCCTTCGAATAAAAAACCCGGAATCATGGGGGAAACAGTATTCGGTACGTGCTTATTCCAAAAGTTTTTTATAAGTTATTTCAGATATCTCGTTCATGGAACGCAATTCTTCGTAGCGAGAGGAACCGACTTCCGGCAATTGAAAACGTATGGTGTGCATATCACGCCTCTCATGAGAGAATCAGCAGGACAACCAGTTGACATTGTAAAATAAAATTTTCAAGTTCTTTTGTTTTTTACGTCGGTATTGGGTCGTAGAAGACCCTCCAAAATTGTTTCGACCTTATTGAATTCCGTTGCTGCAGCAGGCTGCTGCAAAGTTCGGGTGCGTGGACGTGTTTTTTGAGGTTTTCATGAATAAAAGTGGTGATTTTTTTAACACGAATGTGCCTTTATGATTAAATGAACCATTTTAGTGCAAGTTGTTCATTTTTCACTTTTGCGACCTTTGCAGCAGAGACAATTCATAAAGGTTTTTAATTTCATACTCGAACACAGATTTTTCCCCCCACTTCAAACTTTCCCAGTTTGTAGAGCTCGAAATTCTGTACTTACCTGAATTTTTTCGGAATTTATTTCGACGGGTAAGGTACTTTCTCAGAGCCCTGAATGACTTTTAATGGGCTGCACGAGTCACTCCCTGGGAATACTGAATCTAAAGTCCGCCAGTTCGAACCCCGGCAAGCGCACAGCTGTTTTTGCCGTTGTTGTTCCATTGAATTTTCATGCGTTTTTGTTCCATACGTACTTCCTCATCATATTCGAGTTGTTTCGAATTGAGCAAAAACAGCTGTGCGCTTGCCGGGGTTCGAACTGGCGGACTTTAGATTCAGCATCCCCAGGGAGTGACTCGTGCAGCCCATTAAAAGTCATTCAGGGCTCTGAGAAAGTACCTTACCCGTCGAAATAAATTCCGTAAAAATTCAGGTAAGTACAGAATTTCAAGCTCTACAAATTGGGAAAGTTTGAAGTGGGGGGAAAAATCTGTGTTCGAGTAAGAAATTAAAAACCTGTATGAAGTGCCTCTGCTGCAAAGGTCGCAAAAGTGAAAAATGAACAACTTGCACTAAAATGGTTCATTTGATCATAAAAACACATTCGTGTTCAAAAATCACCACTTTTATTAATGAAAACCTCGAAAACGATTTCAAAACAATCTAACTTTGCAGCAGGCTGCTGCAGCTGCGAAACATGATAAAAATCTGAAACTTCAGTTTTAGTTTAGTCTATGCAAGTACTAAATGGAAACATAATAAACAAGATTTTCGAAAATTTTTATGTCAACTGAAATCGCCGATTTGTCCCGATTCTCTCATGAGAGGCGTGATCAGTCTTCACAATGGTCGAATGTCACAGTGCGCAATTACGATATAAATCGAACACTGGACCTATTTTACATGAACACTAGTAAAAATTATGAAGTGAGTTTCGTTGTACTATTGCATACAACACAATGTCCTTATTTAAGGAATGTTATAGAGTAGTAGAGATACGAGAAAAATGCGTGCTGAGGAGGCGAATTATCTGTTCCTCCAAGATAGTCAATCTTCGACTTAGTTTTCACAGTTTCCCCGATTCTTGGGACAGGCTCCAGCAATGCATGGGTGATGTTTCAATAAATCATGTGGTTGTCGCGGAGCTAGACGCATTCTGTGGTCGAAAGTCTTGGTGAGCCAGAAATCACACTATTGGTTCAACAACACGCGTTTAAGTTCCGAATTTGCCAATTTCCTTCGGTCTCATTCTGTTCGAGATTTGTCGATCAATACGTTTAGGGCGGATGAACACACTTTGAGTGGGTGTTGCTTAATCAAATCACTTATTTATTGCATACTTATTATTATGCATTATTCATATTATTCGTATCATTAGTAGTAGCATTAGTATTACTACTGCTACCATTATTATTATTTTATTTATTATTAATAACGCATATATATTGCAAACACTATGTTCAGGCGGGTTTCTCAGAATATCGATGTCGTTTCTACAATCGGTGAAGATTTACGAACTACCACCACGACCCTCAAATTGGCCATTACTAGGGAAAGAAATACACATTTGGAAAAAGATAGTCCGAGAGTGTAATGCATCTAAGTTGATTCAACTATTCCCTGATGGAGATGTGGACAATGAGAGTGCACGTAAACCGCTGCGCCTCCAGTTTAAAGCGGTTGATCAATGAATCACTGCGTACCTTCCCCAATGGTCTAAATATTCCATTTATATTATTTAATGTGTGGCAATTTAACAATGTTCTTACTTTAACAAATACACTAAGTATGCATTGTTTTGTGATAAAAATCGCGGAGTTATCGCATACATTCAATTTCTGATGATTGTTGGAGATAAACTCTGTCTTTCTTGTTTCTCTTACTTCTCACGATCCTTCTATACGAGGATATCTCACACTACACCAATTTGACTGACCTTCTTCAGGTATTTGGTATTTGCCAGAAGTTGCAATCACCATTCCTTCAATCACCGATTTTTACTAACCATAAGCGGTATCCATTACATTCGTTTTGTAAATTTGAATATCAATACCATTGTAAATATATGTATGGACATATCTTTCCCCTTTGGAATCGAATAAAAACAAAACGATTGGGGTACATTCCACATACTTTTTAGTTCCTTCAGAAAGGCAGCTGGTACTCTTTGATTTGGTTTTAGCGCGGTTTTTTTCTCGAAAATAAACCGTATACACAACACTCATCATTAATTCCTTTATATCACATCAGTGCGTCATGAACCTTTTCCTTCTTTCCAATTCTCAATGGAATACGAACTGGGCTCTCTTACTCTCTCCACTCTCCCTGGTGACATCATATGGGAGATTGTTCGAATGGAAAAGCCGGAATCATGGGGGAGACTGTATTCGGTACAGGTATATTTCGAAAGCTTTTGATAATTAGTTTAGATATCTCGTTCATGGAACTCGGCTTTCCGTAGCGAGAGGGCTAGACTGCCAACTCTTTCCATGGCATGGTGTTCCTACGAATATGCGAAATGGATAGACATTTCCAACCTCTACCGTATGAAGATTGGTAGTAATTATGTGAGTGTCTTCGCCATATGTGAGCAAGTGCATTGAAAAAATAATAATATTAGACAGGGTATAAGAGAGAAGACATACAACCAAACTGCGGATTGTGGAGACGAATCAAGCACTCGTCCAAGATTGACGTGCTTCGTATTAGCCTTCTAAATGTCCCCAAATCGTGGACCACTATTGAACAATGCATGGGCGATATTACAATCAATCAAGTTGTTGTAGAGAACCTTGACGGATTCGGGAAGCAGACTTGGTATGTCCGAAACTTAAAAAATGCTAGAAAGACACATCTAAGGTCCGGATTCATCGGTTTCATGCGAGCCGCTCAATACTTATCGATCGAGTGCTTTAGTGCTGATGAACACGCTTTGAGTGAGTGCTTATTCTCAGCACAAACGAAACTGTAGTTGTCCAATCTCAGGACAATGCATCAAGATATCGATGGCGTTTCTAAAATCTGTGAAGATTTACGAAATAACCCAAAAAGTCGTCGTTCCTAGGAGAAGGAGTAATCGTATGGGAAAAGCTTGTCCGAGAGTGGAATGCATCTAATTCGATTGTTCGAGCCCGACTATTTCCTTATGGAGACCCGGAGAACGAGAGTGCAGAAAAACCGCTGCGTCTTCAATTTGAAGCGGTTGATCAATTAATCACTAAATATGTTAACCAATGGCCCAAATATTCCATTTATATTATCCAATGTGCGTCATTTTATTTCGATTCGTTTTATTGAAATATAATCAATATGCATTGGGTTGTGATAAAAATCACGGAGTTCTGTGAAAAAGAGATGTATCCGCACATATTTCAACAATTGTGTCCTTCTTTTCACTCTCACATCTCACATGTTTTTACTATCTTTCGAATCCCATTCAAAGGATCTTCGTTAGATTGTCTTTTTTATTTAAAAGACTTTGAACACTCACCATTACTTTAAGCACCTATTATGAAAAACCAGAATCGGCACCCATCACAGTTGTTTTGTAAACTTGAATGGCAATTCAATTGTTATGTAGATATCCTTCCGTTAGCTTCGAATACAAATAAGAACATTCTAAATGAAATTTGTATTTCCTTCAAGAATGCAGCTGGCACTTTAGATTTTGTAATTACGCTCAATATTAGAAACTAAGCCGCCTTTCTCATCGTTCATTTCTTTATGGTTTCTAATTCATCTTGAATAACATTTTTTCCATCATTCCTCAATGGATGTCGACGAGAGTGCATCTCTCAATCTCACCACTCTACCTGCGGACGTCATACGGCTGATAGTTCGGATGCAAAAACTGAAATCATGGGGGAAAATGTGTTCGGTACGTGTTTATTGCAAAAGATTTTGATGAACTAATTCAGATATCTCGTTCGTGGAACTCGATTATTCATAGCGAGAGAAAGCGTCTACCGGCAATTGATATTGTATTACGTGCATACCAGCATTATCAGTGGTCGAATATCATGCTGCGCGATACCGATAAGAAAATAACATTCGACGTACTTTGTCTGAAGAGTTTTGATAATAAAGTGAGCCTCGTTATACTAATACGGGTAAAAAAACATCTTTTTTAGGAACGGTATAGGGTAATAGAAATACGAAGAAAATGCGGGCTATGGTGGCGAATTAAATGCTCCTCCAAGATAGTCGAGCTTCGACTCTATTTTCAAAATTTCCCCGACTCTTGGGACACGCTTAAAGAATGTATGGGTGATGTTGCAATCAATCATGTCGTTGTGCCGGAATTAGAAGCATTATGTGATCGAAAGGCTTGGTGAGCTAGAAATATATCAAAATATATAGAAAAATCACTTTAAGTTCCGATTTTGCCAATTTCCTTCGGTCTCATTCTGTTCGAAATGTGTCGATTTATACGTTTCGAGCGGATGAGCACACTCTGCGTGAGTTTTATTTTCTTAAATGATAGAATAATTATTGTGTATTTCCTTGTGCTCGTTGTGCGTGTGGACGTTGCGTTGTTGTAGTAGTTTATCGGTAGCGAAATAAAGAAGAGAAACGAAGAAACTGTAAAGAGATTAGGGGACAGGGGAGAGAACCAGCGAGAATCCCAAATTCAGTAGAAGGCCGGGAAGATACAGTAATACATAGTGCATCGGCAGAGTAATCGTGGTGGGATATTTGCCATACAAATATTACGATAGAGTAAGGGAATACGGGGGAGCAACGATATATCGGCGGGTCAGGCCTATTACTTAAATAGCATATCTGACTTAGTTGCTTATTGTATTATTTACGATAATATACAACACCTCCCTTCTAAGATACGACCTTGGGAGTATCTGATAAAACAACAAGAAAAATGACGAAGAGACTGGGCCACGAGTACTGATAATTGGCTTCGTGCTCAGTATTTCTTCTTCGTCGGATCAACATTCAGCTGCAGGGGTGCCTTCCGTGTTCGTGTCGATCTACGGGGCACGTTGGTCGGTGCGTCCTCGGGGTCGGATTCGATGTTGACTGCCTCTGGCGCGGCATTGGGCTCGAGATCGTCCATCATTGGTGCAGGGTCGTAGTCGTTGAGTATGTGTTCCTCGTTGGCGACTTCATGATGATCGTGAGTCTCAACCATCGGGACGACCCGATTCTTCATCTCGAGATTCACAGTCTCGAAGACATTTCCATTCTCCATCACTTCCAGATCATCGTCTGTTGAGGACACTCGCAATCTCAGGTGATTTGCATGAGATCGAATCACTCTGTGCTCTAACTGCACTTCATAGACCACTCTGCCCTTCTTGGCAGTGATCACTCCACGAGTCCATTTGAAACCATTTGGAGCCACATGCATCCGATACAGTACCTCATCTCCCACTCTGAACCTCTTCGGTCGAACACCGTTCTTCCGATCGAATTGTTCCTTGGCGAGATTTGGCACTTCCTCTTTGCACTTTCCACTATCCTTGGGCAAGCACAATTCCAATTCTGAGCGGAGTTTCCTGCCCATGAACAACTCGGCAGGCGTTACTCCTCCACACTGAGCATTCGGTGTCTTCCGATAAGTGAATAAGAACACCTGTAGAGCTTCTCCCATAGATCGCTCGCCTCTCTGCTTGAGCAGATTTCTCTTGAACGAGTCTACGAAGCGCTCTGCCTGGCCATTAGATTGTGGATGATACGGTGGAGAGTAGAGATGCTTGATCCCTCTCTCATTGAGGAACTTGTTGAAATTCTCGGAAGTGAACTGTGTACCATTATCCGATACCACAGTTCTCGGCATTCCGTTTCTCGAGAACACTTCATCCATTATTCGTATGGTAGCACTTGCTGTCATTGTGGGGGTCATTATCACCTCAGGCCACTTCGAGAATGAATCTACGACAACTAGAAAATATTGTCCATCGACTGGTCCAGCATAGTCCACATGGATTCTTTCCCATGGTTCAGTCGATTTCGGCCATGGTTCAAGAGGTACTTTCACTGGCTGCTTACTCGCAACAGCACATTGATCACATTCTTTCACCATTCTCTCAATTTGAGTATCCATGCCACTCCAGTAACAACTCTGTCGAGCAAGTCCTTTCATTCGAACGATTCCAGGGTGACCCGAATGAAGTACCTCGAGCACTTTCTTCTGTAGTGACGAGGGAACGACAATCTTGTCAGATATGAATACACATCCCTTGATGATGCTCAGATCTGTCCTGCGACTGAAGAAAGGCATCAGTTGTACTCTCATAGAATTCTTCTTCAGGGTACGGTAATCTGGCCACTTCGACAGGTGGTAATGCTTCACCTTCTGGAGTACGGTATCCTTAGTCTCTTCCAAGAGGATCTTCTCAGTGAGAGGCATCCTGCCAATACAGCTTGAGACAGCATTGCAGACAGTCTTCTCGATCTCTCCCAGACCTAGGATATCCTCATCCACATCCACCTCGCTCCTTGAAGTGGAAATCAATCGAGACAGTGCATCAGCATATGCGAAAGACTCTGTATACTTTGCTGTATGCACCTTCACTCCTGTCTTCGAACCAAAAATTCCCAATAAGGGTTTATGGTCCGTCTGCAGTACGAATCGTCGACCATAGATGTAGTGATGAAACTTGAGGACACCGAAAATGATTCCAAGGCCCTCCTTCTCGATCTGAGAGTATCGTGTCTCGGCATCCTTGAGAGTTCTCGATGCGTGCAAAAGTTCTCGATGCGAGCAATCGGCCTCAACTTTCCATTGATACGGTGTGCTAATACCGCTCCGATTCCTTTCTCACTTGCATCAGTTGCCAGAACAATCTCCTTGGATGGATCGAAATGAATGAGATTCAAGTCCGATGCCAGTATCGACTTGATCTCCTTGAACGACTGAGCACACTCTGTGCTCCAGTTCCACTTGCTGTCCTTCTTCAGCAGTTTATCCAGAGGAACTCTCAGTTTGTACATATCACGTATGTATTCTGAGTAGTAGTTCGCCATACCGAGGAATGATCTCAGTGACGACTCATCCTGTGGTTCGGGCATCTCTCTCACTGCTCGCACCTTCTCTGGATCTGGTCTTCGACCATTCTTGTCCATCACAAATCCGAGGTAGTGAATTTTCTCCTTACCGAAACTGCATTCTCGGGTCGGATTCTGAAACCGTATTCCTGGATTCTGCGAAGAACCTCCTTGAGATTCTGATCGTGATGGTCCTTCGTATCTCCTCCGATTACAATGTCATCGAGATACGCAGATGCGTTCTTGCATCCTGCCAACATCGTATAAATACACTTCTGGAAAACTCCAGGTGCTGCACTTACTCCGAAAGGAAGTCTCTTATACCGGAAGATTCCACGATGAGTACTGATTCCCAGCAGTTTCTTGCTTGAATCATCGGCGGCGATTTGGAGGTATGCATCAGACAGATCAATCTGTGTGAATACCGTACATCCTTCCAGCTTAGCCATAATCTCCGATACGAGTGGCAATGGGTGATTGTGTGCTTCGATTCAGACCTGTTGAGAAATCAACACACACTCTCGGCTTCCCATTTGCCTTGGGAACAATCAGAATTGGAGCAGCCCAGTCCGTGTAATCTACTGGCTCAATCGCCTCCAGTCAATCGGTCAAGCTCATCGTCGACCTTGCTCACGAGTGCGAGAGGGATGTCTCGCCTCTTGCAGAATACCGGCTTCGAGTCCTTCTTCAGGCTTAGCGAGGCTTTCATCTTGGTACAGAGTCCGAGCCCTTCTTGGCAAATCTCAGAGAATTCTCTTCGGACCATCTCACTGTACCCGGCATCTGCCTTCACAGCATTCACATGTTCTTCCATCTTCTGGTTGGGCACAAGAGTAAAGAAGAAAAGAATGAGATCCTTTCCAAGCAGGTTCGTCTGCTTCTCCGTGATGTATACTGATCCGTGTATGGTAATGCCATTCATTTCCAGAGTAACCATGCACTTCCCTTCCAGTTCCATTGATGAGCCATTAGCACACACAGCGTACGCATCGGCTGTTGACTTGGTCGGGGAACCAATCCTTCTCCATGTTTTCTCTGAGATGAAAGTGAGGTCAGATCCCGTATCGACACCCGTGGTCACGTCACTTCCCTCCATCTTCATCCTCACATTGAACTTGCTCTCGTTCGCTGTGAGTTCACCCACGATCATATTCATCTTTGCCTTCTTCTTGTATCCCTTATTGGTTGGCGACGATCGGCATACTACAGCCAGATGTCCCACCTTGGAACACTTATGACATACCGTACTCGCATGAGCACAAGTCTTCGCCTCGTGATTTCTCCCACAGCGATAGCACTTGTATCCACTGTCTGCCTGCTTCTTGTTCTGTCGCTCCTTGGACTTGCTGAACTTCCCTTCGATTGCATTCACTTGCGATCGATTCTGAGCAGTGACAGTTTGCGAGTCATGCTGAGCCTCCTTGAAAGTATCAGCAATCTCGAGTAACTTCTCGAGAGTTGGACTCTCCTCCTTCTTCATCCCATTGATGATGTGAAACATTGCACCGGTGTGCCTTGGTAAGTCCACACCTGCTAGGAAGACCATCGTCTTGATCTTGTCAGGGGTGAGGCCACTCACGTCCGCGTCCTCCACCACTCGGTTTACTCTCGTTGCAAACTCTCGAAGATCGTCGATGTGCACCTTCGACATCTTGAGATTGAACATATCGAGTCTCTTCTCGAATAGTGTTATCACCGAACAGTTTGACCATCACTTCCTTGACTTCCTTGAATGTCAACTCACTCAGCTTCTTTGGTCGGATGTGGTCTCTGAATTGCCGATCGACAGTGTCCTCCACATGTCTCAGCATCATTCGACTCTTCTCCTCATCATCCATAGTTGATGTGACGTTGCTCTCAAAGAGATCCTCATGACGTGTCCACCAGGCTTCAAAGGTCCATCCCTCATCTGGATTGTACGTGAAAGTCCTGATCTGCTTCTCAAGGGAGTCTACGGTAGGTCCACGTGCCTTTGAAACCGTCTCAGTTCCACTGGAAGTTCCACTCTCTTTTTGTTCTCTCAGTATTCTCAACTCCTCCTGTTGTGCTGCCATCATCTGTTGCATCAACTTCAGTGTGGATGCAATATCTGCACTCGCATCCAACACTGGAGCCATTCTGACGAAATTCGTTTGTCACTCGACAAGTTCTCTGCCCAAAATCAGAATTTTAGCAGCACTTCGTGTACACAAAACGAAATCAGCAACTGATATTACGCTTGTCACACAGTGCTATCTGCCCAAAATCAAAATTTTGGCAGCACTTCGTGTACACAAAACGAAAAATCAATTCATGTCTCGGATCTAGTCACCGCACCTTGACACACCGGTATAACGAAACAGAGAATCCGCACACAGGAGATTCTCTGACGGACCGCACACAGGAGTCCGCTTTTCAGCCAAGGAACACAAAGAAAATAATCGAAAAAAAACAAAGAAAGCGAATAAAATCACTTCCCTGAATTCGAGTTACTCCTGATCGCCAATATTGTGTATTTCCTTGTGCTCGTTGTGCGTGTGAACGTTGCGTTGTTGTAGTAGTTTATCGGTAGCGAAATAAAGAAGAGAAACGAAGAAACTGTAAAGAGATTAGGGGACAGGGGAGAGAACCAGCGAGAATCCCAAATTCAGTAGAAGGCCGGGAAGATACAGTAATACATAGTGCATCGGCAGAGTAATCGTGGTGGGATATTTGCCATACAAATATTACGATAGAGTAAGGGAATACGGGGGAGCAACGATATATCGGCGGGTCAGGCTTATTACTTAAATAGGATATCTGACTTAGTTGCTTATTGTATTATTTACGATAATATACAACAATAATATTGTGTATTGCGCAGATTTCAAACAATACGTTCAGGCGGGTTTCTCAAGAGGGCGATGACGTTTCTAAAATCAGTGAAGATTTATGAACTACGACCCTCAAAGTGCTCTTTCCTAGGGAAAGGAATATATGTTTGGCAGAAGCTTGTACGAGAGTGGAATGCATCTGGATCGATGGTTCATGCCCGACTATTCCCTGATGGAGATCGGAACAATGAAAGCGCAGAAAAACCACTGCGCCTTCAATTGGCAGCGTTTGAGCAATGAATCGGGAAATCACTGACCTAATGCTCCAAATATTTATTTATGTTATTTAATGAATGTGAAACATGTTAATTATGCACTGGTTTTATAAAAAATATACTCATTATGCATCGTACTTAAAAAATACTCAAAAATCGCGGGGTTCTACAATAGACATATTGGCGCACACTTTTAATTTCTGATGATCAAAACGAGAATATATTATATCTCACACTTCACCCATTCCACCACGTATGTTTTTAAAAACAAGTTGAACAACTAACATTCTTCAATAACCAATTATGACTAGCCAAAATCCTCATCAAATTCGTTTTGCAAACTTGAGTGCAAATACTATTGCAAATATATGTGTCTCTCTCCCCTTCACATCGAATAAAACATTAGAACGATGGGGGTACATTCAAAATGTTTGTTTTATTTCCTCAAGAAAGCATCCGTCACTCTCTGATTTTGACTTAGCGCGTTTTTTCTCTGTAATACGCCGCATCTTTTACAAAAACACTAAATATGAATTCATCCATATGATCAATACGTATTAACGATATACCTTTCTTCTAATTTTCAATGGACGACAATGTGTGCTCTCTGACTCTCTCCACTCTCCCTGCAGACATCATTCGAGTGATTGCTCGAATTGAATATGGAATCGTTCGGGAAAATGAGCTTGGTTTGTGCTAATTTCATGAACTTTTTGCAATTTAGTTTCACAGATTTCTCGTTTATGGAACTCGATTTTGCCTAGCGAGAGGCCTATAATGCCACCTATTGAGATGGTATGGTGTTCCTACGAATCTCCAAAATGGAAAAAAAAAACCAACGTCAATGACACCAATATGAGCGCCATGTGAGTTGAATCGCCGTATTGAAGGTGGCCCAATGAAAACTTAATATTAGTATGGCATATGAGAGGAGAAGTACAACGAACGTGCGGATTGTGGAAGCTAATCAAGTGCTCGTCCAAGATGATTTCCCCGATTCCTTCGACGTGCTTCAACAATGCATAGGTGATGTTGCAATCAATCGTGTTTCTGTGAGATTGTAAATTTCGAGGAGCAGTTTTGGTATGGCCGGAAGCACTTCACTTACTCACTTACTCACTCACTTTTTCATCTCGAGTCCACCACTCTATCACGAGTAGTCTAAAGTTATATTTAAGTACTCATCAATTTCATGAGAGCTCATGAAGCCCAACATGTATCTTTCGAATGTCTGGATGCGGATGAAAGCGCGTTGGGTGAGTGTTTATTCTCATTTTACAGCATACACTTTTTTTTAAATTTTAAGGCTAGTTTATCAAGATGTCGTTTCTCAAATCGGTCAAGATTATCGAAGTACAGCCTGTGAAGAAGTATACTTTCGGAATATTAAAATTTGGGAAAAGGTTGTCACAAAATGGAATGAATCGAATTCGATTCTAGTTCGGCTATTTCATTACAGTGATCCTATCAACACGAATAAAGACCACATTTGCGCATTCAATTTGAGGCGATAGGGGACGCTATCTGAGTTCCATAATTAGTGTTAATAGTTCATTCATGTGATATTTTTTGTGCATTCATATATCGCACTGATTATGTTTTTCATTATCTACGCTTTATATTTTTGAATAAAATATTGTCTGATTTGAACCAGAATTCTGCTTGATGGCTGCATACTTATGAATACATTACGCTGACATATTACAATGCCAATTCAGCGATTGCGCTACTACATATCTTATTACGCAAAAGCTCTCGTATGTGGAAGCGAATCTTCGATTTGTGCAGTGTTTTCGACAGAATCTCACATGCTTTGTTAGTTGAAGAATATCCAGGAATTGTTATGTTATGAATCTGAGCGAATTTCGCCTATCTGCCCTCTCCCGCTTCTCTCCCACTTTCACTATCTCGCACTCAATTTCCACATTCCCATGGATACGACTGCACGTGTCGTCCCTCCCTCTCCTAACTCTCCCCCTTCACATCTATCAGTCTTGTCTAGCTTCACGAGTTCTTGAGTTGTTGATATCCTGCTCTCTCTTAGATAAAGATATCCCTTTCTGATCTTGGAGTGGAGATATTCTACTAGATAACTGGATAACCTTGCGCTATTTATCGTATGTGTATTCCCATAAGAATTTACTATCCCTCAATATGATTCGATTGCCAACCCCTGTGTTTTGCGTTATTTTGTTTTACGTATTGCATATAATTTTTTGTAGTACCCTAAATTTTTTTTTTCAGATCTATATACGATCTCGTTCTCTATTCATGATCCACGGATGTGGATGCCAAATAATACACTTTCATCTCGTCAATAGAGTAAAATATGGATCAGCTCTTAATGTAACACATATTCTTTCCAGATGCATTCAATCAATGCCGTAGTTTCGAAGCCAAATCCATAGCACCGTTTGCCGATGACATGGTGAGCCCCCCAATAATTGAGTATGGATGTCATCCACTCGCCCGAGCCTTTCCTTCCGTTATCGATTGAGTGTTTTCCTCGAGAGGTATTTCCATGAATTTTCATCACACATCGAGTGCATTCCCATACCTATAACATCGATTGATACCTCATTTACTTGAATGTACAATGTTGTGGAAACCGAGGCAACATTTGCACCCCTTCCTCTCTCTACCCCCGAAGTTCGATCGAGTTAGCTCGATCTGCCAGAGGGTACGAATCTCGCACTCCCATCGAACTTCGCACTCAACCCTCTTCTCTATTCGAGCTGGGGAAAAGGGGGGAAGGGGCGAGTGCGAAGTTCGATGGGAGTGCGAGATTCGTACCCTCTGGCAAAGAGAGTGCGAGATTCGACTAGAGAGATAGGGTTGACCTCTCGCCAGTGCGAAGTTCGAGGGATGAATGGAAGACCCCAGTGGGCACGAATCTCGCGAATTCGATCCCGCAACCCTACTGCAAGGGATATGAAAATCATACAAATAATATTGTGCAATAGTGAAGGTCGAACCCTTGCATCCGTACACGATGTTTGCGAGAGCGAAGTGCGTTTGAGGGACTCTATTCTTCTTGACACTCGTACTTCCTAATAACTTTCACCATAACTCTGGGTCTTTCTCGACTCTAATGACATGGTTCGCCTCCCTTCCATTAGATGAATCGAATGCGTGCGAGTGCTCATAGTATAGCTCACTCTTCCTTACATCTCGCCTGATTGTACGTCGGAAGGAACGAGACAATTGTGTGGGAGATCTGATCATTAATGCTGCTTTATTCACAGAAGCAGCATGTTGCAGTCATCAACTCGACGATGGAGGACATCGTCATTGTTGAAGGATATCAGATAATACTAGAGTACGGCGAATTTGATACTAACTGTAACATCGTCCTTTGTTCTTCGATGATTTGTTTTTTTTATATATTTGGGAAATACATTATGTTATGAATTTATTCAAATAAAAACAATACACGTCATACTAAAATAATCTACCCAGTTCGAATCACGATAGAAGTAGAGACAAGGCTAGGAGTGAAAGCAAGAGAAACCCGAATGTTAACTGAGATATGCGATCACTTACTGGGAGAAAGTGAATGGGACATTGAGCTATTGAAACAGTAAAGCATCTATCATCTCAAACGTGAGAGAAGCGATTGCAGCTTCAGAGAGAACCCAGCGTGATTTCCATTATTCCTCGTCCACACATCTGCTTCAGCAACACTGCAAGAATGAACAGTGTTTTCTTCCTAACAAAAGTAAAAACAAAATTGCATCAGTTCCTTGATTGTGTGCCCGAAAAGTTCTTGAAAAAACTAGTACAAGCCTTGGTTGAAGTGAATTTCATCTGTTAAATGTCTATGCCCATTTGTAAATGGCTATTCGGTCACAATAAAATGACTTACTCCTTACTCCTCTGCCCTCCTGCTCTTCTTGTGAGGGTGGTGGGTATGGTTGTGTCGGGTATGTCCTCGATAAGGGCAGCGTACACACGTGCTCGAAGTGTTCATTATAAGTCATTGTCAGTTGAACTCGCTAATTGAGTGAAGTTGAGCCTGTGTAAAAGCCTGCAAAGATACACATGAATTGGCAGTGCGGAGGTTGTCAGCGAAGGCGTAAACGAAAGAATAGTAATACAAGCATCTCCAGATGTAGGAGACTTGTTTTCGAGATGCTCTCCTCCGTCTCGTCTCCCTCCCCCCTCTCACTTTCCACTCTGTCTCGCAATCATCCCATCCCTGTCACTACCATGGTAACGACTGCCACTTTTCACCTCTTACGCCCTTTGGATGAATCGAATGCATTCGAGTGCTAGACATTGGCAATAGCAGCACATCATTTCCCGGAAACAACCCTATCACTATTTATCGTTAATCATCTATCATATATAGTAAATAATATTCTGCAGATCCACCCAGACCCCGGGGGTTAAGAAATAGGTCAGAAATCCCCCACCACGTGCACACAACACGGGCGGTAGCCTCACGCATAGGTCGCTGATAACTTCAGGACAGACTGAACAATACAAACTACACTCCAAACGCTTTACTTTGTTTTCCCAACACAAAAAAATCTGATATAACTGGCGCGCTTTTTTCGAATTATTCTGCGTCTTTCCGTTATCCTGTCCTTTTCTCATTCCCGTGTACGTCGTTGTCGATGGTGTCTGAAGAATATACTTCATTAAATCTCGCCAGTCTCCCTGACAACATCATCCGGAACATTATCCGCACGATGAAGGCGAAAACAAGGATGGAACTTCATTCGGTGAAATATATTGATTGTTTCGATATTGTAAAAAAATATATTATTTTCAGATTTCATGGAATTTCACGTACTCATGGAATTTGCTTGTTAAGAGCGAAAAAAACCAGCCTTCCTCAAATTGAGAAGCTCGATTGCGCATGCGAACGCTCAAAATTAACAGAGCTGATATTGAAATATTTAGATGAGAAGAACACATCTTGTTACATGTTTCATACTGATGAAGATTCAATAGAATTTACTAATGTGAGTACTATGTACAGTCGCGCCGGAAAGTCACCGTACACTTTTTGAATTTGTTGTGTATTTTTGCCCAGCAAATGCATCATTCTGGCGCTCAGGTATGATGTACCAAATCCATCGGAGATTATGATCATGACATTGTGGTATGACGTCATCGCATAGTGATTGCGTGGTGATGACGCAATCAATCTGCACTTTTTCAAAACGGCATTATTCTTACATAGATTTTTTCCTGATCGCCATACTTGCTATGATTGGAGATATGACCGAGACCTACCCAGAGTAAATTTTTGAAGGTGCTGCTCGGTCACACATTTGCTGCAGCGAAGCTGCAAAAACATGATCTGAAATTCGGAACTCGGCTTCTAGTGTAGCTAGAGACCCGATCATGAGTACACATGATCCTGAGAATATGAATACGATATCTCGTAATTTGCCCTCAGGGCATGAACAAATTACTTGTTTGCATGACCATTCTTTGGACATCCATAACTTTACGGAAAAGTTTATTAAGAATCTGATTATTATCTGGTAATGTTCAAAATGTATTGAAGAGCTGAATTCCGACTTTTTAGAGCGATTGGATATCTTTCCGACCCGCGGTGTGCGTTTTTAGGAGGTATACTAGGGTCGGGAAACACCTTGTTTACCCCTATGGGCGAGAGAGTGCAGCCGACGATAGTGCGTAAACAGGGTGTTTTCCGACCCTAGTATACCACCGAAAAACGCACGTCGCGGGCCGGAAAGATATCCAAACGCTCTAAAAAGTTGGAATTCAGTTATTCAAGTTATTCATTACATTCTGAATATTACCTGATAAAAATCATATTTTTACTAAACTTTTCCATAAAGTTATGGCAAAAAATTGTCATGCAAAAAAGTGGTTTTCATGCCCTGAGGGCAAATTATGAGATATCGTATTCATATTCTCAGGATCATGTGTGCTCATGATGTAGATCATTTTGATGCTTTGAACGGGTCTGCAGATGCTCTAGAAGCCGAGTTCCGAATTTCAGATCATGTTTTTTCAGCAAGGCTGCCGCAAATGTGCGACCGAGCAGCACCTTCAAAAATTTATTCTGGGCAGGTCTCGGTCATATCTCCAATCGTAGAAAGTATGCCGTTTTGAAAAAGTGCTGATTGATTGCGTCATCACTACGCAATAACTATGTGATGACGTCATACCACAATGTCATGATCATAATCTCCGACGGATTTGGTACATCATACCTGAGTGCCAGAATGATGCATTTACTGGGCAAAAAGATTCAACAAATTCAAAAATTGTACGATAACTTTCCGGCGCGACTGTATGACGTTTCCAGACAAACATTTTCAAGATGAACTAATGTTTGCGACCTCTGGGCCAAGATCAAATGCTTATCTAGGATTAAGAAGCTCAAAATTTGCTTCCGAGATAATTGCTATAACCTGGACAAGGTCATTCAATTTCTTGTCGGAATCACAAGAAATCGTATTATCGTCACGAACTTTGAATACCTCATTTCATGGTAGGTACTGAGCCACCAATTCGAGCATCGGCATGTGTCTCAGACTCCATAGTATTTTCGTCCATTTGTCCATGAGAATACGGCATCATCTCACTACTACAGTATCCCCTGTCATTGAGGTCATCACTTCTTTATTTAATTCGATTATGTGATGTTGAGCATTGCACAATAGAACCCAGGGAATTCCGAAATGCGTGAGTGTAATCACTTAAAAACAACACTCGTAAGAGTTTTTTTTTAAATTTTAATTTAGCATGAACCATAATCAAAGAAGGGATGGAAGATCTAACATCGTTCAAAATATACGAAAGATCGCCTACTTATCCTTTTTTCATCGATGGAGAAGAACCAATGTGGCAGAGAATTTTTCGAGAAATGAACGATTCCGGATTGGTTAAAGTACGCATGTTCAATAACGTTGCTAACTTCACATTGATGGGCAAACTGGTGCGTTTTCATGCAGACTCAATTGCTCATGCTAGCTGATGTATCTTATTCCAAAAAGTTAATGGCTGTCAGTGTTACCCATTCTTTCATTTGTAAAGTCACTAAAATTTGCGATATAAAACGTCCCTAAGCGAATTACGGTTATTGTTATTCTTGAATTTCAAAGTAAATGTCTTGTTAATGTGCAATTCATCATGAATATATATATTATATATTATGAATACATACATATGCCATTTTTTGCATAAGAAATTGTAAACATTTGATGCGGTATTTTCACATAACGCGTTATATTCTCAGAATCAGAATCGTCTGTGAGCGTTCTTCTCAATTGTTGTGTATGACTCTCGTCTGCTCTCGCTAAATGAGATACATTCAAAGCAGTTCAAAGCATTCAAAGCATTCAAAGCAATTATATGAAATATGGCCTAATAGTTATTCATTCATCGATGAAGAAGATTCAATGTGGGAGAGAATAGCCCAAGAAATGCACTCCGACTTGGCCAAAATGTCCATTTTTAATGACGTAGATATTAGGTTGGTGCATAAGTTTCTTTCTTTTTTCTTTTTCAAATTTCTGTTGGCGTGCCTAGACTCTCATGATTTTCTGAATACCATGTGTTACGGCCATGGCGGTAGATTACTACCATACAGTTGATTTGGATCTACGCGTCATCGTGAGAACTTGATAAGACTCAGAAAATTAACATAGGAAAACGGCGATTTTGAGCATTTTGGGATAATTTCAGGTTATCGAATACTTTTGGGATTCTGATTCTACCCAATTGAGGAACACTTGTGCAGGAGTTCTTTGTTCTAATAAGCGTAAAAAATCCGGATTCGAACGAGTGTGTGAGACAGGGGAATCCAAAAAGTGTTGATTTCAGCGGATGAATCAGAACACGATTATTTCAAAATCAGCAGTTCTTCAACGTGAAGTCCTATTCTTTCCTAAATTTGTCAGCATACTTAAAGGGGAAAGTACTTCACAACCCGTCGAAATTGAGCATTCGTTAATGCTGTGTAAGGAAGTTGCGCTCAGCAATTTGTGATCTATGATTTTCAAAGACAGTAGTTCTGTAATTGGGCCAACATTTCTAGTAGGTTTATCAAGGCAGGTTTGGTGGGCTATGTCGTATGGTATACCCAGTCAAAGTACTTTGTAACAATGTGCTAGATGTAGCCTTTGCGCTATTCCCCTCGGAGCCTAGAGCAATTGAAAAGTCGGATTGCTCTACCTGGTCCGATTACTTCCGAACTAAAATGCTCAATTCTAATTGATCGAATCAACACAATATAGTATTCGCTATAGTGTGTACCCATGTCCGTATCAACAGCAAAAACAATTATTTGATTGGCTCATCACAACTACCTGTTGGTGCATGAAAAAAGAAAGAAACTTTTGCACCAACCTAATAGCTATAAAGGAATTGATAAACTGTTGCGCATTCAGGTAGATTCGATTTTCCATGATTCATGATCTCTCTTGTGTCGTTCGTACCAATAAGTATCTAATCGTATAAGTAAATTACTATAATTCGTGAAATTTGCATTTACGCTCCATGTACAGTACTATTCGATATATGTATACATATTTGTAAAAAAAATACATTAAACATGTTTATTTTCGTACATTTGTTATATTTTCTCGTGTTTGGATATATGCGAACCAGCGATGGTAAAATCTGAGTTGGTCCCAAAATGGTCCGCATGAAATTCAAAAAAAAAACTTATAGCCTGCGTGAATTGCATACGAATTTTTTACTGTTTTTAGCAATTGCAACATTTACGATAATCTTTGTTGACTGGCGCGTTGGTTGAGAACGAGATTTTGATAGTTTATGTGCAATCGAAATACAACGTCATTACACTAAAAGATTTCCGAAAATTCCAGAGGAAAAATTTTTTTACGATAAAAAAAGGCGTTCGTCTGTCCGTCCGTCTTCCTTAATCTCGAAGTGGCGTTGGTTGTGTCAGATTCATGATTTCATCGTGTGATCGGAGAAAATCATCCGTACAGTGCTCATACCGTAACCGAATGCTAACGTAACCCGAAGCCATGGGTCAGGCGCTGGGTCATGCTTTCGTGGGAGAATGGATGTAGAACAACCATACCGAAATCCTACAATAACCGAGAGCTAGAGTAAACTGTGGCACTGAGTCGTATGATGAATCAGATTCATGATTTTGCTGAGGGCGTAGTTGCCCACTAGTTTTAACATAACACCAGATAATGTCTCGACGCGAAAAATGCAATGAAAGCAGCTGGCCCAGATTTATTTAAAAATGCCGCGCACTTTCAAATTATACACTCCCCATCGTATATCCATCATTTCTCATATTATGTTTCTTTATAATTAATTTGCATTTATTTCCAGGTTCGATGGCGAACGAAGCCACTGCTCTAAACCTAGTCACTCTCCCTGCTGACATTATCCGGAAGATTATCCACATGGAGAAGACGGAATCGTGGGGAAGCCTTTATTCGGTAAATTTTATATCAATGCGTACCCTGTAACAAGCAGTGATTATGTTCAGATCTCGAATGCGTGGTATTGTCTTGCTCGAAGTGAAAGAAGAAAACTTCGAGATATAGACTTTATATGCTGTACCTTCGTTTCTTGTCAAGGTGGAGTATCAGGTGGCGTAAAATATGGAACGATTTTGACCCAATACGATACAAAAAAACTTCTGCACAATACGAACTCAATCGAAGGGTGCACGATGTTAGTTAATTAATTATTAAATATTAAGAAACTTTGCAAAGTAACTATCCAGTGAATTAAATAAATTTCCAATTACATGTACTGATTTACCTAGAACAAAAATGTGAATGGGAACATCTATAGGCATCAATCAAACGCAAATTCAAATATCAAGCTACGCTGAAGGCAATCTGGCACCATCTTTGTGCATTCTCAAGAGTCATGAACCTGCACATAACATCAGCATCAACATACGATCTAGGCGATCTTATCTCAACTCTAGGGGGTATCCTAGTGAATCGATTCTCGTTTTCCGATCTCAGAATATTCGACATGCAAGCGTGGTACCTTTTCATAATATATTAATTCGTATCATGATTCTTTCCACGGTTTTCTCTTATTTTAATTAAATATTGGGGTGTCCGGAAAGTTCGTATAATGCTTCGGAAAAAGTCAGTTCGCGATCAAATGCAGTGATTGCGCAATCTGTTTGTCAACAATGTATTGCATCATTCTGACGTTGAGTAGTGAGACGATTTAATCAGTTTCCTAGTTGCTACATTGATTCTTGTGATGGACTCCCATCTCTACCTCCGAGCAGTTTTACTTCATTACTACAGTCTTGGCCGATCCGTGAAGGAGGCCCACTCTGCCCTGGCCCAGACGGAAGGAGCTGACGCCCCCTCCATACCCTTCTGCTATAAGTGGTTCTCCCGCTTCAAGAAAGGGGAGTTTGGTCTCGATGATCAACCCCGCTCTGGACGCCCTCCCTCCCTCGATCAGCCTCTCGTTCTCCGCACACTGAAGCGCATGCCCATGGCCAGTGCGCGTGAGTTGAAGAAGGATACTGGTACTCCCAGATCAACGGTGTCCGATATCCTCCATCGATCTGGGAAGAAGCCGAAACTCCCACAAGTGATTCCCCATGACCTCTCCCCCGAACAGCTGAAAAATCGTGTTCAAGTCTGTCGGGAATTACTCCATCGTAGATCCAATCTTCGATGGGTCAATTCCATCATCGCTACAGATGAGAAGTGGATCATGTACGATAACCCTGTGAGGAGACTGCAATGGGTGGATGCAGATGAGAAGCCCACGCCCGTCCCGAAGAAGGAAGAGCACGGAAAGAAGGAACTCCTCTTCTTCTTCTTCTCAGTGCTCGGTCCCATTTACTGGGAGATCCTCGCCCCTGGCACCAGCATCAATGCCGACCTCTTCTCTGAACAACTGGAAGATGTCGCGATCAGAGTCCCTCCCAGACTCCTGAACCAGGGCAAAATTCTTCTTCTGATGGACAATGCTCGCCCACATCGAGCGAAGATGACCCAGAAGAAAATGGACGAGCTGAAGATCGAGAGGATTCCCCATCCACCGTATTCCCCGGATCTCTCCCCATGCGACTATCACTGCTTCCGCTCTCTCTGACTTCTGCAAAGGAAAGAAGTTCAAGAATCGAGATGAAGTTGTGAGGGCTTTCGTGAACTGGGCGGTCTCGAAGAAACCCGCATTCTGGAAGAGAGGAATCGAGACCCTGCCCAATCGCTGGAGGGAGGTAGTGAGAAAGAAGGGGGCATACATTGGTCACTGAGAATTGTAAAGCATTGAATAAAAAATAAAAACAAAAAATTATACGAACTTTCCGGACACCCCAATATATTGTACATTCGTTAAATAACGTTCATTATTTAAGCACTTTTTTCCTCAATTTAATCACAAATCATGATGTGAAAGATTTCGAAATCAAAGCGACAGCAGCGGACAAAGAAGCATTGGGTTGGTAAATTTCGAAGAATTTGACACAATTTATTTAAATTTCCAGCCGATTTCCTGCGGGTGGGCATGAAATATCTTGATTCGATTAAGATTTTCGAATCAATCCCCGCAAGAAAGGTTCAGAACTCAAGTGTCGACTGTCAAGTCGCTATCGATGAATTGAACAACTCCGGCACGGTTAATGCCCAATTCTTTGGCGATGCTAACCTCAACAACCATCGTTTCGATGCTAAGTTGCGTGTTCAAGTTACCGCTATTCCGCATTCCAAATAAATTTACTATTATTATTCCTCGCTTTTTTATGTATGCGAAATCAACAGCAGATTGAGATATTGACCGCGCTCTGCTCGTAACAATTCACGATAAATTGCTTATTCAGAATCCAAGCTGACGTGGATGGATCGAGGAGTGAATGAAACAGTGAATATCGTATACACTTTTTTTAAAATCACCACGAAGTCTATTGATTCCCGTATTAGATCTGAGAGTGTCCAAGTTTTTTTCTTTCACCAAAAGTAGACTATACTGATTCAACACAGGTATCACGAGCCACTGGAGGTACGTGGGAACAATTTCCAACTTTTATTTTTTGTTTGGGTTCATATGATGGTGGTAACATACACTAGAGCCAACTTCTCGAAAATTCTAGGTCACAGGTCCCAGAGCCAGCTTTTAGGAAATTTCCGGTTTTTCGTCCGGCTCTACTGTATCTCAGCTCCCAGATGAGCTAAAAAGATGGCGTTGGGCTCAAATTGATCGGAAAAATATAATAAGGAAGTTTTATGATTTGACCTAAGCGATTAAACAAAATTTGGAAAAGATATTATTTGAAAACCAACTTTTAGTCTCGATTAAAATCTGCAGCAATTTTGAGAGATACCATTCCCTGAAATTGTATTGCAGAATATACAAGCGAAGTGCATAGGTATGCAACAAAAATAAAAATTGGAAAATCGAAGAGGGTACTTTTTTGGAATATGGGCTGTGTGAATGTCGATGCGAAAATTGAAAATTCCTGAACAGGTATACATGAAATCTGAATAACTAATATAAATTAATATGTTGGCATTAAAGGCATTAAAGTAAGATGACGCTATGAAACTCCAAGTTTGACTCATTCTAAAAAATCGATTTTTTTAAAACTCGATTTTGGCTAAATTTGGATACTGAAAACTGAACAATTTTGATTCGAGTTCATTGCAAAACAACTAAAATATAAAGTAGTAACTACCATGAATAAAAACATTTGTAAGTGAGAGTCTACAGATCTTCGGAGCTCTTGCCTTGTTCACTCGCAAATGCTAAATCAATGAGGTCAACATTGCCCTAAATTGTATGTTGGCTATATTTTTGAGAAAATTGCATAATTACAGGTGTCAAAAATCTATGCTAGTACGCCAAAATACACCGATGAAAAAGACTAATAGCTCGATATTTTAAAAAAACGAGAAAAATGGTTTGGGCTCAAATTTTCTTTTTTTTTAAATTTTTTTAAAAAATTTTTCTATATTCATTACTGTTATGATTTTATTGTGTATTTCTGCAAAGAATCACAAATAAAGATTGTTGATACCTGTAATTACGCAATTTTCTCAAAAATATAGCCAAAATATAATTTAGAGCAATGTTGACCTCATTGATTTAGCATTTTCGAGTGAATAAGGCAAGAGCTCCGAAGATATGTAGACTCTCACTTACAAATGTTTTTATTCATGATAGTCACTATTTTATGCTTTAGTTGTTTTTCAATGGACTCGATTCAAAATCGTTCAGTTTTCAGCATCCAAATTAAGCCAAAATCGAGTTTTTAGAATTAGTCAAACTTAAAGTTTCATAGCGTCATATTACTTTATTGCCTATGAAACATCTTAATTTATATTAGTTATTCAGATTTCATGTATAGCTGTTCAGGAATTTTCAATTTTCACTTCACGGCATTCACACTGTCCGAGATTCGGACCCATATTCCAAAAAAGTACCCTCTTCGATTTTCCAATTTTTATTTTTGTTGCATACTTATGCACTTCAGCTTGTATATTCTGCAATACAATTTCAGGGAATGGTATCTCTCAAAATTGCTGCAGATTTTATTCGAGATCAAAAGTTGGTTTTCAAATAATATCTTTTCCAAATTTTGCCCAATCGCTTAGGTCAAAACATAAAACTTTCTTATTCAGGAGAGTCCCCCCCACCTGCAATCATTAATTAATTATGTGTTTTCATGGTATCGTCGCGCCTCGGGCGTAGATAAATTATTATTATATTTTTCCGATCAATTTGAGCCCAATGCCATCTTTGTAGCTCATCTGGGAGCTGAGATACAGTAGAGCCGGATGAAAAACCGGAAATTTCCAAAAAGCCGGCTCTGGGACCTGTGATCTAGATTTTTCGAGAAGTTGGCTCTAGTGTATGCTACCACCATCATATGAACCCAAACGAAAAATAAAAGTTGGAAATTGTTCCCGGGGGCTAGGTTTTTCCTCCACTGACTCATGATACCTGTGTCAAAATGTCATAAAATATTCCTGAAAGTACTGATTTCTAAAACTACTTTATCGACGACTATCTTCGGCAAGATCATCCAGATAATCGTCATCATCATCCTTCTCGTCTTTCTCTTGATCAGGGCAGAAAGTGATGTTGAAGGCGGAGCCATGCAGTGGAGCTTCGTGGTGCTGAATGAGATAAATGCCGACAACGATGACGCTCTGAAATGCCCCTGAAACTGCAGTAGCATATGTAACGAAAATGATTTACATATGGAGCGAATTCTTGGGAAGCAGTAACTAGCCACTAGGCCGGATGAACAACACCTCTCTATTTGTCCCTCACCCGAAGGATGCGAAAGCCCTCTGGCAGGGATGCGTGCAGGTGCCTTTCAAGAACTGATGCGTCCAAGCTGAGAGCGATCCATTTCCTACGCCATGGGGGTAAGCTATTCAGTTTATCGCTGGTCGGTAAATCTGGGATATTTTCATGCGAGCTTTTGGTGCATAATTTGAAAAATGATTACAACAAACGAGATTTTTTTAAAAAAAGTTGTTACCTATCAATATGGTTATGAATAAAGTTAAGTATACGCCGGGCATTCAGATGTTGGTTTAGTATGACGATATTTGGGGTGATCCGGATCCTGAATGTAGGGGGGGGGGGGGGTTGCACGTGATAAGCAAGTCGCGACTCGAGTTCAATGGATACTCAAGGGTAAGCATGCGACTTCTCAGGCGGCAGTATTAGGTCGTTTCATGAATTTTGCTTGCTAGTTGCCAGAGTATTAAACTTTTACTTAAATTGTGTGCATCAGTTGATCGTAATTGCTCGCCTAAATTGCAAATCGGTTAGGCTTGAAATGTATGCGAATAAAGTTCATGTTCACTGCTAAATATTGCTATGTTGGTTGGGCATTGAAAAAAAAAAGTGAGGCCACAAAAACGCCTCAATCATGAGAATGATGGTATGTTCCTGTCCAAAGAAGACAGCTACTCTATCAATGATGTTTTCAGCCTCACGGACAAATTTGTCGAAGTTGCTGGCAAAAAAAACAATATTAGTACCTCCGATCGTTTGAATAGTTGTGATCATTGTTATTGATATTTTCACGTAAATTACGTGTCTAGTGATTTCACTAACTCTCCTCTATCCTCTCCCCTCTGGCCCCTCCGCACGCTTTGTCTCTCTCTCCCCCCCCCCCCCCGCCGCATGCTTTTACCCCCCCCCCCCCCCCCTGCACGCATCCCTGCCAGAGGGCTTTCGCATCCTTCGGGTGAGGGACAAATAGAGAGGTGTGGATGAACAAACTATGACCTCATACCGACTTTGATCTATCCAAGGCGGAATGACGTCAAAGCTCTCCTCCAACCTAGTGCCCAACTATGCAACTATTCAAACGACAGCAACTTGCATGCTCTCATACTTGCATGCTCTCATCTCAATTTCTATAACCGGCGAGAGAGTGTGCAAAGTGATGCATCGGGTATCGGGGAACTGTCATTGGAGGGAGAATTTTAATACCTTCCACTTTCGATTTTTGGTTGCATCCGTCTGGGACCAACCAAAACAGGTCGAATTCATGCATTCGACGGTGGGTAGGTCGGTCCTGGAATTTAATGTTCGGGAATTATCGTGATTTATCTTTCATGTATCAGGTTGGTAAGAAAGTAATGCTCGATTTTCAAATTTTCGATTCTGAGTTACCACGCCTCTTGTTGTCGTCTGATTATCATATTGTTATATATGATCGTAGAGTGCTTGGGTACTCTTTCCATCGCACATTGGTTCAAGCCTATCCAATTGGTATTGAGACCACAGGATGAAGTTAAAGGTACATCATCGAAGGGTTGAACTGATTACGTTTTGGTCCAGGATTCCATGGATAGCTTTGATAATGTAAATAATATGCCATATGCGAAAAGTACTACTTAAGGATATTACAATACAACATGCCAATTTAGTCTGCTGCAAAGGAATTGCTAGAAAATAAACTCATTTGCGAACTTGACCCTACACATCAACAGAAATACTTGTTTTTACCGCGTCTTCGTCACAATAGATGTATCGATCTCAAATATAGTAAAACGAAAAGTACTTCCTATGTTTAACTTAAAATTGTATTTATGTCAACATACAATTCCTCTACCAAAACATGCAACATTCATCAACCTGACAACGAAATTTGAACATCGAAATTCGAATATTTCGAAACTCCCTTTTTTCCAGTATTAATGAAAAGTACTAAATTTAGTAGTTATATGTTGAATCTACTCTTTTTCTGTTACTACTCGGCTGGACTAAGTCAGGGGTTAGCTCCCTTTTGAGGAAACTTGTTCATTCACCGGACACCAAAAATAAAAATTTTGGTTATGTTTACCCTTATTCAACAATACTGAAAATTTGTGTTTTATAAAAGTAGAAAGGGCGTGAGTTATAATGTTTCTTTGTGATATGTATCACCATAGAGCATCATGGCAGCGCACTTTTTAGAAGCGAGTCTGAACGATCCTCGAAGCAGGAAACATCATCGCTAGAAAAGGCTTACCTCTGAAAGGTTTGCATTCAATGGTGAGTAAATCGTGTTACAATAATCCAGATATTATGCCAGACGTATTTTTAGAAAGCACTCCCAATGGGCTTCTCATTCCATTATTTGCACAGTTGCGACATTTTTTTTCCCGCAAAGTACGAGAAACATAAATTAATTTTTTAGAAAACTGTGAAAATCTTACAATTGATAAATCTATAATTTTTCTGATACCCAAAAGGCATGATGCGATTCGAACACATTGGACATGTGAACCCCTACTATATGCCATGGTGCTAGCTTGAGATCTTTAGCGAAAAGAATTTTAGGCGGGTTCAAAGTTCATGTTTCAAATCGAGCATTATTTTCTTACCAGCCTAATAGTAACGTTATCCAAAGTGGACATTAATTGTCAAGATAACTTTTTTTCAACTATTAATCGCATGCATTAGTTCATCAGGTCTTCCAAAATTCATCACGAAAATGGGAGGTACGGAAACTAATAATTGTGCTCACTCATGCTGTGTATAAAAATAACATGTGGTGTATAAAAATGCATCCGAATCGAGCTCGTCCCTATCTGGTCCTTGTACAATGGGCGAAACGAAAACGAATAATTGATTATGTGTATATAAGATGATTGACTCTCACACTGGGGAGGAGCTGAGTTAGAGAATGGGGGGGGGTGTGGGGGGGATATAATACGGGTAATTGTCAGTCACTGTTCGAGTACCTATCCATATCGTAGCCGGGTTTGATCTCCATAGCGACATTGAATCCGAGCGCGAGATTTATTCCGTACCTGATTGTTTGCGCAGATATTGTTTCTCACGCCCAGTAAAATATCATACAATTATGTTTTTAATAGTTCAGCCAAACTAACTTGACGCGATCCCTCTCAGTAATGAAGGTGGCGTGCGTAGCACTTTTGTGATCTCTGAAAATCTAAAATTGCGTAAATGTAATATCAACGAAATATCTGAGAAAACCTAGTCGATTAGC
Source organism: Pristionchus mayeri (assembly GCA_036245805.1). Lineage (NCBI taxonomy): Eukaryota > Metazoa > Nematoda > Chromadorea > Rhabditida > Neodiplogasteridae > Pristionchus > Pristionchus mayeri. The sequence goes on from BTRK01000006.1 coordinate 13,732,487, forward strand.
AAACACATTAGATAAAATCACACCGTTGTTTTTTTCAATATTTGTCAATATTTTAAAAATTATATTCATCGAAAATTTATTTTTTTATGATTTTGTTAGGATTTTTTCTGCTAATTGCCATTGCTCATGCACACAGATGATTCGGAAGTGCAAATCAAAACTTACGATGCGTAGAAGCATGCGACTTTCGACAGCTCGTCACCATGCCTCGGGCAGGACGCCTCCAAACAAACTTTTCGTATTGAGAAAAAAATTGAAAGATTGTTCGGTGTGTTTCATGTGCGCCATTTCTCTCTGTACATACTAGAGTTCGTAATTCGGGTCACCGTCTCGTCATTTCCCACATATTCTAGACCGGTCGAGCGGCGAGAGAGTGTTGGATATGAAGAGACGGTGCCCCGAATTACGAACTCTAGTACATACGCGAAAAGTATCAGCCAATCCAAGAACAGCACCGTACCTTCGGAGCGAGTGTGCACACTGCCGTGATATGATGACCGTTGCGACCCGTCGAACTCTGCATTACCTAAAGAGAGGTAAATTTATAGATTCATTCATTCTTGGAGACTGGGATCGCGGGAGAATACAACTAGGCCAGTGACATGGATCAACCACTAGTTGCGAGTGCGATTTCTCTTACAAGACGCGGTTCACGATTGTTTACATCCACCGGGCTATTCTAGAACATACTTTTACCCCGTCCATACCTCTATATTTATAATTTTACTTTATTAGTACAACATAATGATCGAAAACACTTTGGTTGAGTACTCGATTAATTTTCTGATTCGTTAAGTCCTTCAGTGCCGAAAAACAGTAAGTGCATACATAATCTCATTATTCACATGAATGTTCACTCACTCTTCGTGTATATCAAGTAAGGTCAATTTTGCTCTATCTTTCACCGTATCCAAGAAATCAGCTCTCAAAGTGAGTGATGCCGGTATCCGACCCTACATAGGGAGCTACAAAATGAAGTGTGCACTATAAGACTTCAGGGGTCACTCAGGCATGCGTCAGGGAGGCCAAAACCGGTTAGAACTCATTTAACGATTTCCTCTCTATTCCCATGAATCGCGATTCTAGCTCGATTCTCTCGTGAATGGCGTGATATGTAATAATACGGCATGAAGGGACACTATCGTAATTGTATATCATTCGCATCTACTTTATCCGTGGCCAGAGAGGCAAAGATGTCAACAATATCAAAAAGCGCATGATAGATAATGAACAGCCAAATGCATTACAGATTCTGTAAGCATTTGTCCATAGGATATTCAACATTTTCGAAATGTTCACCGTGAGCGGTTATCGGCAGCTGTTGATGAAGGTGAACTCAACGGCGCATTGAGTGAAGACGATGCAAATGAAGAGAAAGATAAGTGCATCGTGCATTCTGGAGAAGGAATATGCTGTAAAGCAACGTATACTACATGAATCATTATGGCTTCCCCACCACTCGGCAACTTCAGCATGTTGTGATTGATATTACAGCCTGGAAGAGCTGGGCACTATGCAGGCAAGAGCAATTACGTCATGCCGCCTTTGATACATTAACGGCGGCATGACGTCATATTTCTCACTCGACCCAGTTCCGAGAGATAATAGGTCGCACGTTGACTTACGGGGAAAGTAATGCATGAGGGAGCAAAATAATCGACGAAAAAAAAACATTTTTGATCGCGTGAAGTTTTCGACTCTACTGGAACAACCGACAAGAGTGAGTATATTTGCGATGGTTCGATTGAATATCGATGTGGTTAGTTAGTTCTCTATTCTAGGATGATTGACCAGGGGTAGACATCGTAATGTTGTCTAGAGTTCGAACACTCAGATGTTTTTGTGTTTGCCCTTTTCTCATCTTTAGATCGAGAAAATGGGAAATGTTCGAGTACTGTTCTTTGTGTATAATGACTTACATTGCTTTGATAACATAAGTGCAGACATGAAACACGTACATAGTTCTTTGAATTTGATCATCTCGTTACACCAACTATCAAGCAAACGGCGCTCAGTCGCAAAAATTTCGGTTGAGGAAACGACATACCCTCATTATTATATCACACGTCTTCTGAGAGATCGCAGATGGGGTTTGATAAAATCTTCAACGTGGTCCAATCTCCGCATAATTTTCAAAGATGATACATCTGAGGCCCACTAACGTGTATGTAACATTTTGGAGCCGGGAATTGAAAAGTGCCTAAAAGCCGGCTCTGGAAATTTTAAAAATTCAAAAATTCATAAAATGCTTCAAAGTTGAGTAAAAAGGGCGCTGAAAAAACAGAAAGATTCCACTCGACGAGTACAATAACTTTTCTGTTGACACTTTTTGTGTGGGTAAAACATGAAAATATGAAAAGTTGAAAAAATCATTTTTTCATCATCAACAATTGCATAAAAATGGCCGTAGTGAGAAAAAAAGCTATTAGTGTCCAGCTGATTTCGTCAGATTCGGAATCTGCGACCTTTTCTACACCATGTGACATTTTTTCAGGAAAATCGAAGATGTAATATGTTTCCATTTTTGGCCTCAAGCATGGAGAACCTCGTGTTTTCAAAAAAAATCGAAAATTTCATGATGCCATATTTGAGTAATTATCACTCATGGATATCTTTTCTTTCCGTTTTCAATGTTTTCTGACTTATTCATTCCCATTTCCTTTGAAAAAACCGAAGATTTCAATACTTCATAAAATCATGAAATCTGAGAAATTTCGTGAAAAATGTGATTTTGTGAAGTATTGAAATCTTCGTTTTTTTCAAAGGACATCAAAATGAATAGGTCAGAAAACATTAAAAACGGAAAGAAAAGAAATCCACGAGCGATAATTACTCAAATATGGCATCATGGAATTTTCGATTTTGCTTGAAAACACGAGGTTCTCCATGTTTGAGGCCAAAAATGGAAACATATTACATCTTCGATTTTCCTGAAAAAATGTCACCTAGCGTAAAAAAAGGTCGCAGATTCCGAATCTGACGAAATCAGCTGGACACTTATAGCTTTTTTTCTCACTACAGCCATTTTTATGCAATTGTTGATGATGAAAAATTGATTTTTTCAACTTTTCATATTTTCATGTTTTACCCACACAAAAAGTGTCAACAGAAAAGTTATTGTACTCGTCGAGTTGATTCTTTCTTTTTTTCACCCACCTTTTTACTCAACTTTGAAGCATTTTATGAATTTTTGGATTTTCAAAATTTCCAGAGCCGGCTTTTAGGCACTTTTCAATTCCCGGCTCCAAAATGTTAAATAAACGTTAGTGGGCCTCAAATGTATCATCCATGAAAATTATGCGGAGATTGGACCACGTAGAAAATTTTGTCAAACAGGGGGCTAGGATTCATGCAATCTCTCAGAAGACGTGTGATATTATTTATTTCACTATTCAAGTTACTGAAATTCCAACATTGTCTACTATAAATTCCACAATATTATAATGTATGTTGTCATGCAATCTAAGCTCAAACTCGCAATCATCGTTCATACAGTCGCGCCGGAAAGTCACCGTACATTTTTTGAACTTGTTGTATCTTTTTGCCCAGGAAATGCATAATTCTGGCACTCAGGTATGATGCACCAAACCCATCAGAGATTATGCTCATGGTATTATGGTATGACGTCATCGCATAGTTATTGCGTAGTGATGACGCAATCAATCTGCACTTTTTCAAAACGGCATTATTCTTACACAGATTTTTTCCTGTTCGCCATACTTTCTATGATTGGAGATATGATCGAGGCCTACCCAGAATAAATTTTTGAAGGTGCTGCTCGGTCGAACATTTGCTGTAGCGAAACTGCAAAAACAGGATCTGAAATTCGGAACTCGGCTTCTAGAGTAGCTAGAGACCCGTTCTAAGCATCAAAAGTATCGCCATCATGAGTTCACATGATCCTGAGAATATGAATACGATATCTCTTAATTTGCCCCCAGGTCATGAAAAAATCACTTTTTTTACATGACCATTTTTTCGACATCCATAATTTTACGGAAAAGTTTAGTAAAAAAACTGATTTTTATCTGGTAATGTTCAAAATGTATTGAAGAACTGAATTCCAACTTTTTAGAGCGTTTGGATATCTTTCCAGCCCGCGGCGTGCGTTTTTCGGGGGTGTACTTGGGTCGGGAAACACCTTGTTTACCCCTATGGGCGAGAGAGTGCAGACGACGAGAGTGCGTAAACAGGGTGTTTTCCGACCCTAGTATACCTCCGAAAAACGCACGCCGCGGGCTGGAAAGATATCCAAACGCTCTAAAAAGTTGGAATTCAGTTCTTCAATACATTTTGAACATTACCAGATAAAAATCAGTTTTTTACTAAACTTTTCCGTAAAGTTATGGATGTCGAAAAAATGATCATACAAAAAAGTGATTTTTTCATGCCCTGAGGGCAAATTATGAGATATCGTATTCATGTTCTCAGGATCATGTGAACTCATGATGGCGATAATTTTGATGCCTTGAACGGGTCTCTAGCTACTCTAGAAGCCGAGTTCCGAATTTCAGATCCTGTTTTTGCAGCTTCGCTACAGCAAATGTGCGACCGAGCAGCACCTTCAAAAATTTATTCTGGGTAGGCCTCGATCATATCACCAATCATAGAAAGTATGGCGAACAGGAAAAAATCTATGTAAGAATAATGCCGTTTTGAAGAAGTGCAGATTGATTGCGTCATCACTACGCAATAACTATGCGATGACGTCATACCATAATACCATGAGCATAATCTCCGATGGATTTGGTGCATCATACCTGAGTGCCATAATGATGCATTTCCTGGGCAAAAAGATACAACAAATTCAAAAAGTGTACGGTGACTTTCCGGCGCGACTGTATGCCGCTGATCGTAATTGTATTTTCAATTTTTTGTTACATTGTCAAATCAGAAACTGAGTTGATGAAAATAAATAAATGTGAACATATATTAGTCACTGTCATTAGAATTTACAAAAACAAAAAGAAACATCTCTGATTAAAAATTGCTGCAGAATTGAGATTATTTATCTGTCGATTGATATAATTTAACTATTCTTCGGCAATATCGTCCAGATAATCATCTTCATCGTCCTTATCGTCTTTTCCAGCGCAGAAAGTGATGTTGAAGGCGGAGCCATGCAGCGAAGCTTCGTGGTGCTCAATGATACTATTATCTATGTAACAAAACGACGATGTGGATCGTACCGTTAGGTACAATCACTAATTGCTTGTCGAAAATGATCAATATATGAACAAGGTTGTGCAAAATGTTTTTCAGATATATCCATTTCGCATACTCTCTAGAACTGTCTGACCGGCGAAAGAGTATGCCGAACGAAGAGATCGGAAAATTGTTGCGCAGCCATCATCAAAAACACATCTAGCACTGTTACTGCTCGATATTTTGAAAATGATTATACCAAAAACTTAACTACAATTTTTGTGTTTAAAATACAGCAGTTTCTCAATCCGGGCACCGAGAACTGTCACTGTAGGTAGTATTGTAATCCCATTGGACGCCCACCTTCCACTTTCGAGGTTTCGTGACATCCGCCTGTGACCATCCGAAACAGGTGGAATTCAAGCATGAGACTGGCAGCAGGTCGGTCCTGGAATATGGAAATATTCTATACAGATGGCTTGGGTCGAACAAAGGACCGATCGATTACTACGTTGGCTCGATAGCGAATGAGGTATGCTAACTAAGCTACTTCTTCGTTAGCGATTGCCCAAATACCTTCCATTCTCGTAGACTGGCTTGATCTCCATTGCCACATCAAAGCCGAACGTGAGGTTGATTCCGTACCTGATTATTTATACAAATGCTAACTCAAGCCCACGTGAGCTCACAATTTTTTATCGCGGAAGTGAAAATAATGAGTTTAAAATATTGATTATCATATACCCAAACTTACTTGACACGCTGTCTCTGATTAATGAAGGTCGCGTGCGTCGCGCTTTTGTGATCGCTGAAACTCGAAATTTGCATAACTGTACAATTGCAATAACTGATTAGACCGAATTTTGACACGGTGTGTCAAAGAAGGGAACACAGCTAATTATCGTGGCGCGCCATTCCTCTCTCTCTCGCTCTTGCCTGAGGCGAGAGCCCGGAGGGGGTTGATAATCACGTATCACTTCATACATCGTAGTGACACGCCTAATTGTGAAATCCGAAGAGGGGGCGGCTAAACGCGTATTTGTCTAGAAAGCCATAGGAACACATACGCTGTGTAGAAGTACGTGATCTTCGCGAGCTCGTCGCCGTGCCTCGGGCAAGACGCCTTCGGATAGAGTTTTCTTTTCTTTTTATTTATTTATTTTTAATGTTTGAAGATTTTTCAGGGATGCTTCACGTGCGCTGTATAGCTGATGCCCATTTCTTTATGTAGCGAAAGTGATACATGACCGAAAATGAACGAAGATTTTTCAATTAGAGAACCCTACCTTCGGGGCGAGTGTGCACAGTGTGGTGATGCGAAAATGCTGACCATTGCGACCCGTCGCATTCTGCACCACCTGCAAATGTAGATTCAGTAAAGGTGAACCTAAGGGTTCATAACGTCAGCAAGACTGGGTTCTCGCGAAAACTCTGCTAATCCAGTGTCAATTTGGAGAGATTCAGTCTGTCCAAATTGACATTGGATTATCAGAGTTTTCCGGATTAGGAAAGCGCCCATTTTGCGCGAGGCCTATTTACCTATGTGATGTTTCATATTACGAGTTCAACAACAGTAATTTCCAATGTATTGCCCGTGGTCACGTGTAAGTTCACTTTTGCTACTTCTTGCAAATCGATGTAAAATTGAATGAAAGCGATAGTTATGTATCGATTCATAATTCCCATTCACTTTCTAAAAGTTAGATAACACTTTTAGATGGGCAAATAATGGAAAAGCCTTCATCGGAGTTGTTAATTAGGTCAGACAATCACATCATGATGTAACCTCTTATTTGACTATTCAATGGGTCAATCTATTGAAAACCCCACGAGCAGGCTTCTTTTATGTTATCATGGACGGTGGTAATCCGATATAGTACATCTAGTTTCCTTACATGCATAACTGAATGCTCACCGTCAGCGGATATCCGCAGCTGTTGATGAAGGTGAACTCGAAGGTACATTGAATGGGGACGATGAGAATGAGGAGAACGAGAAAGGTGCTCCGCATTCTCGTGAGGGAGTATGCTGTGAAGCAATGCACAACACATCAATGTACTCTCTTTCTTCACTATGCTCTCTTCTGCTCAATGATAATGCGAGAGGAAGGAACATCACACGACGAGTTGATAGCGCTGTTCATCACAGCAATTGCAGGTAGGAAGAAGCACGGGAATACCCCAAAAAGTAATAAAATATGCCAAACAAAATCGATAGACGTTTTCGAGCAAACGAGACGAGATAGTGTGGTGAAGGTTCGATTGTTGCTCGAATGTGGTTACTGACTTCTCTATCACACCGTGATTTATCTGGGGTAGACGCAGTAACATTGTTTTGACTGGACATTAAACATGTAACTCTTCCTTTCTCTCGTTATTCTGAAAACATGAGAGAGGTCGGGAAATTTAAGCGTGCTGTCCTATGTGTTCTTACCTTGATTTGATTGCAGGATTATGGCTTATCTCTATCCTAAATTCGGAAACCTCAGAGGAACTGAGAACGTGCTCCAGGGAAGTATTGGCGTCATAGCTGTCCACGCCGCCGGCGAGGGGCATGAATAGGGATACATGCTTGCGCCCTGCCCTACAATATTTTGTCGGGCAGGGCGCAAGCATGTATAGGGGGTCATGGTCAAAAAACGATGGCAGGACATGGATAGGTCAAGACTAAGTACTGTACCAATCTATAGTACAATACTTTCTGATACCGTATACAGCTACTGTACCCCCGAATATCGCAAACTGACCGTAATCCCGACTATCACTTTGGGATTTTTAGAAAAATGCTTAAAAATTTTAGAAAAATGTTTGACCCAAGGAACTAGATCTGACCCAACGAACTGGGTTACAGTAGTCAGTTGGGTACTGTACAATCGATCGTTCACGACACCAGGCCAATTGTGCACGTTACCAGGAGATCTTAAAAATAAAGTTAGTTCGTGATAGTCGGGGTTACGGTAATGGGATACGGTATTTGATGGCACTGTACTATCGATTGGTACAGTACGTAGTCTTGACCTACCCATGACCTCCCATCGATTTTTTTACCATGACCCCCCCTATACATGCTTGCGCCCTGCCCGACAGGTCGCCGCCAGTGCTGGACAGCTATGATTGGCGCTCATTTTGTAAAAATGCAGCTGGTTCTTAGAGGTTGTCTATTGGCGCGCAACTTTCGAAAATTCAATTAACACGTGTATCACGAATCAGTGGATGAAAAATCAAACCCTCGGGAACATTTTCAAAAAAAATATCTCAGATATTGATAATATTATAGTGTTATATTGTCCTAGAGAGAATATTTCGAAAAATATAGGTCATTGGTCCGAAAGCCGGCTTTTAGGAATTTTTCGCTTTTGTATCCGGCTATAGTGTATTTCAGCTCCCAGATGAGCTAGAATGCTGGCATTGGTCTTAAAATTTGCGGAAAATTATTTCCAGAAACTTTTCTGTTGAACACTTTTCTGTCGGGAGTGAAATACATTTATGAAAATCGAAAAACCGATGTTCACACAAGAAAATAAATATTTTCGATATCACACAGAAAATTTCAGTTGATTTTCTTTTCATAATTCGAAAGAAGAAGTCAACATTTATCTTAGAAAAAAATATGGAGAGATTTTAAGGGTATATATGTCTCCCAATTATGGGTCGAACTGGGACATGTCGTGAAATCACATACATTTATGTCAGTATTCAATCTTAGAATAGTTTCACAAATGAACAATCGACGTTTTGAGTCATTTTCGGAATGGTGAAGAACGATGGAGCTGCAAAACACAGATTTTGAGTTACTCTGAAAAATCACTTTTTCGGGAGTGCAAATTGCTAAGTTTGACCGTCCGAAACTTAGAAATCCCAATCCTGCGATTGCAATTTGAAGGCGTCATTTAAAGTAGGCACCGACATGAGTAAGAATGTTGAATATAGTCCCGATATGAACACTACAAAGTGCTGAATATATTGCTGGAATATGCGATTTCGCTATACTCGAAAAATACAAAATCCAAAATAACGAGTTTTTATGAGATATTCATTCAGATTTGCACTTGAAAAACAATTCTATGAGGAATAATCATAAACCACTGATCAAAGCAGCACATTTCTCAAATGAGGAAAACAGATGATCCTCTAAAGCACTCCCCCATCTGTTGTTAAAAATAGTGCCCATAGTAGGAGTTATTGTTCTTTACTGATTATTCTTCATAAAAAAATTTTTTCATGTGCAAATCTGAATGAATATCTCATAAAAACTCGTTTTTTTGGGATTTTGAATTTTTCGATCATCGCGAAATCGCATATTCCAGCAATATATTCAGCACTTTGTAGTGTTCATATCGGGACTATATTCAACATTCTTACTCATGTCGGTGCCTACTTTAAATGACGCCTTCAAATTGCAATCGCAGGATTGGGATTTCTAAGTTTCGGACGGTCAAACTTAGCAATTTGCACTCCCGAAAAAGTTTTTTTTCCGTATTTCCGATTTAGTTTATCATACGCTTTGTATATCCACAAAATTCAACCATCTGAAGCACGAAGAATACCCTCCGCTGACCATGATTCTAATGAGTAAAACTAGTATTTTGTTAAGAAAGCAGCTGGCAGTCACAGATTTGGAATTGGCGCGATATTTTCAAACGTATTAATATTGCGTTGTCTTCTCATTCTCTCTCAATAGGCTACTTTTATGCCATCCAGTATCTTTCTCGTCATCGTCGATGAAATCAACTGCTAATATGCCTCTTAATCTCGCAACTCTCCCTGGTGATATTATCAGGATGATTGTACATATGGAGAAGCCGGAATCGTGGAGGGAAGTGTATCTGGTTCGTGGTGCGAACGGTGCTCGTTTAATCGTGAATTGTTTCAGATTTCTAGTTCATGGAATGCCCAAGTTCACAACGAGAGGAAACGATTACCTGCCATTGACGTACAGATTATCAGGCCTCTCGCGAGAGAATCAAGACAACCCTGGTACAATCAGGAAAATCGATTTTTTGAATTTGACATAATTAGGGGTAATTTACGATGCAGAATCCGATTTCGGGCCAAGCTGCGGCCCATCTCGATCGCCGGCTGCAGCAGCATGCTGCAAACATTCGAGACACTCACTTTGAGGGTTCTGAAAATGGGTTCAAAATACATCAATCGAGCTGAAATTTGGCCTGTAGGCATCATTTATGAACTTCTATGCTTCCCTAGAGCAATTTTGTGGTAGGTCAAATCATGATCTCTGAGCAGTTTTTGCTGCATAATTTTTTCAGTTCGAGTCCGCAACAAACCAAAGTTTTGCATCTTTTAGAGAATTAAATTCTGCATGTACCATATTTTTTCCGAATTTTTAGGCTGTAGTAAAGCATGTTTTCTAAGCCAAAAACCGTGAAAAATGCGCCGCATGCGCCTGTTCGCACTGCGTGCAAAGTAGTAAGAGGATATGCTTTGAATCCGATCATTGGGGGTTCGACTTCCCGTCGATGCAAAGCTATTTTGTCAATGTTTTGTGTGATTTCCCATCGTCATTGCTTATTTTGAAATGCTTGTGGGTTAATTGTCGGCTCATTCATCATGGCTGGACAGAAGGTTTCTAACTGTTCATTGTATACTAGTGCTGCTTATACAATTTCCGATGGAACAAAAAAATACGACAACGAAATGCTTCCTAGAGTAACATAAGCAACCTAAATTAATCGTCAACTACTTCAAAGATTGATTCCTCATTAACGCATCTACGAATGAATGAACGAATTCATCTTCAATTTCCCCGTCCTCCTCTTCAAGTTCAGCCTACAATAAAGTTGGTAGTGATCCATATATACAATTCTTCTTACGTTTATCTCCTCATCTGTTTTCTGTGCAACTTTCGCTTCTCGTTTGCCTCCTTTTTTGCCCTTGGTCGCTGCCTCTTTATTCTCAGGAACTGCCATTATTTGTTCATTAAAATTATTTAATACATTTCATATCGCCTTCGTGTCTTTGTTAAATATTCAAGGGAGGATACATTATCCACGTAAGATTTGCAAATTATAACGTTAAAGACTAGCCAGGTGCAATTCTTTTCTTCTCCAGTCTCGAGAATAATGATGTTAGTTGTTTCTCATTGTAAATACAATCGATCTGAAAATATATCAGTGGAAATAAAGTTATTTTTGCCTCACCTTGAATGTATACTTTCCGTTTGTAAGATTTCCTCCATCTCTTTAACACATGATCGTGGACATGCTCTTCTCGGCGGTATCATCGATCTGTGCCTGTTGAAATAATCAACGGCGAATTCTCTTGATGCAGGAGGAATGATTGATCGAGAGGTCTTCTTGAGGGCCCACCCCTCCTTCGATGCTGAAATAATGCTTAATGAAGCCGAAAGTGTAAACAGCATACCTGGTATTATTGTTGGGATCAATTGTTCGTTCCTGTGCAATAGCATCTCGAGCAGCTTCCTGAGTCTCGACAGCAAGTCCACACTTCTTTATAGCGGAATCTATGAGAGTGTCTTTCTTCCGTTCGAATTTATGGATGCCCTTGATCTCGTGTTCCTCAAGTCTGCGAGTTGTTAGAAAACTTTTGATGCATCCGCGTGTCGAGCACAAAAACATCTGAAGTGGTATTTTTACTACAAGATTAGCCGAGATGGGTCGTACCTTATTGGAAGAAGAGATCTCTTCAGACTGGGTGTCCTTTTTCTTCTTATGCGATGGTTCGGGCTCGTCTAGTCTCTGCCAGAAGTCAGGCCCAGTCGTGAATCCGTCTTCGTTTATCACATTCAACTTAGCATTCAGAGAATGCAGATCAGAAGGATCTAGTTTTTGACCATCTCCAACACCAAAATGCTTGCGAGCAATTAGTTCTCCATCCTGCAGATCAAACATAAATTAGCATAGACAATCTTGAATAATTGACATACCTTGAAAGTGAAGTGGAACAGTGATGATATATCTGCTATGGAAGACCTTTCAGTCTCCTCTGAATCAACAGTACAGTGAACGGTGCTCGTGGCCTAAATGAAAACATTAAAAAATATATTAATAGCTCGATAACTCACGCGGAAGGGATTGTTCTTTGTGAGAGCATCGAATATCTCACTTCCACATCCGACTGCGTGATTGGATATTGTCTTCTCATTAATCAGTCTCTTCGCGTGCGCTGTCATTCTGTCGCTCGGTCCCTGCAATAATAGGTCAAGCATGATACATTATATTGAACGCACCTTTCCCAACTGTGATTCGGAGAAACAGTAGTATTCTATGATCGGACCGTTAGTTGCGATGCTATGGAGCGTAGCTATCAGATCTTGCGATTTGTAGTACCCTTTAATGGAACCTTAGTTCTCCAAGAAAACCCATTGAATAAAAAAAATTAATACCCGCGTTATCGCTCCGAAGAGCGACACGCGAGATTCCTTCAGTTGAAAGTTTCTTGAGCACATTAATCAGCACCGCAGCGACCGACTGAGCATCCTCAAATTAATAAATGGTGAGAATTTTTAATTTAAAAAATAGACAAACCTGCTTGCAGCCGTCGATTACATGAAAGAATGTGTGGTGAACGAGACAGTCATCGATTATCGCGAGGCAGTGAGTTACATGTAAGGAATGTCCGGCCTTAGCGTACCAACCAGATTGCCCCTCCCTAAAGACGCATCATTACAACAACAACACACGAGTACTTACATAGGCGATTGGGAAAGGATCTTCATTGCCCAGTCCAAAGTCACTATACACGAACCATTTGTCATACTATTCTGATAACTCAATTTTGCTTCATCCGAAACGACTCCGCTGGAAAAAATAAAAAGAATCAGAAAACCAATTTTCAAAATAAATTCTCACCGTAACACGTGAGCACGATAAGCGAATAGAAGTTTTTCGCATTTCTCAGTGATTTGTTTGAGACGATTCAGTCGATTCTCGGAATCTTGATCTGAAAAAAAAACTTTTAAAATAATGCTTTCAACTTCGCTCACCTCGAGAGACTAACAGTGCTTCATCAACTCTAGCAGAGATTACATTAGGAATGCGAGTTGCCTGTAATTCAGAATATACAATTATATTATCACTGAATTTTCCAATCGCCTCAATGCACTCTCCACATCTCTTATCATGGATATGCGAGCATTTGACGCTGTAAACAGATTTTCTGATATCGGAGAGAGCGAAGCAAGTGCAGTGGTCGTGAACTTCGGTTTCACGGGATAAATGATTCCGATAATCTCCTACAAATATAAATTATTTATTATATTTTAAACATATCGAAAATAAACTGGACACAGTTACTCACCTTCCATGAATGATCTGGCCAGTCTCAACCTCCTCAATAGAGATATTTCCTCGTCACTTCCCATTAGTCCTTTGGATCCCAACTCTTTCACAATAGCGGACAGATCATTCCAGGACTAAACGAATTCGAGTAAATACTTGCTAAACGAGATAATCAATTACCTCGATTGCGTCCACGTGAAACTCATCAACACACTGCATTCTCTTGTTTAACCGTGGAACTATGCTATGTAAGGTTATGTACACAGTACCAACAGAGTAGCATTCAATGCCCTTAGGCAATGAATTCTCATCAACTTTTCTCTAAATTTTTAAACCTTTTTTTCGCATATATTGTGACTAATGACATACCTTGAAATCTTCTCGATATGTTCTGTCTATCCGGGAATACGTGAATAAGCGAACTGTGCTTGCTAAACTGACAACTGTTCCATCCGACAGTTCTGCCTGGTTATCGACCCAGGGAAGGGTCTGCAGAACATTCGCACTAAACGAACATGACTATTAGATATATTCAATACAGGACATACCGAACAAGAAAATCAATGAAATGGCTAAGTGATGCTTCATTGTAACGAATCTTGACATGCTTCATTGTATACAGAAAGCCACCGCGATTTTGCACTCTCGCGAGGAAAATCAAGTGCTTGGTGACTGTCGGTAGTGATAACAAAGTCTTGTAAAGAAAGTAGTTAATTAAGGAATTCTAAATCTGGTACCTTCCCTGATGAAAAATATGGTAGATCGACAATCCAACTTAGTATATGAATACGCTCTTCTCGTGATCGTGCCTCAGACCGTCGTTCTCCCACCGAATTCATCACAATGTCGAAGCAGTTCGTAATTTCCATTCTTCCAGTATTGAATTCCTGGATCATATAGGTTTCACTCTCTCTAATATTGTTGTCAATTTTCTTAATGAAATCTGTCCTCAATTCATGGTGTCCTTGTTCGCAGATTACTTTACAAACACTAGTCAACACATCCGAAACCAAGGCAAGCTAAAAACATTTTTTTTAAAAATCTATAATGCAAACTAACTCGTTTTCGTTTAGTCTCTGGTGATTGTTAGTCCCAAGGCGATCGAGAAATCAGACGAGAATTTCCCATCGTGGAGATAAGACTGATCAGAGTTTGTTTGAACTGAAATCAAGTATTTACTTCATAATAAATATAAATTGCAATGCACGCAATACCTTATCGGCGTCTTCATCTGTCTCGTTTTCCTCTTCATCGGAACTCTCAGATGCATCGGACTCGTGATACTCAGAAGTTGGACACTCAAACTTGGACACTCAAACTTCTTGGGATTGAAGGAAAAAGTGCCAAATGAGTTGTAACCCGATTTGGGCATCCTGAGGCATCCCTAAGGCTTCCCCAGACTCATTGTGAACACTTCATTTTGGAGCCCACAACACCGGGTAGGAACTCGGCACCTCCTTCTTTGAGGGAAGTTTTCACGCCTCTCGTGAAAGATAGACGAAAATTCTCCTCTGAGTGACCCCCACTCATTTTTCGAGCTCTATCGATCTATATACTTCATTTTATTTGAATGTGATTTTTAACGACAATACATGTGGCTCAAATTTCTCAAAAGTGTAGGTAAAGATGCAGCTGAATTTTTCGGACAGTGTATAGTTTTCAAAGGGCTATCGAATGAGTGGTCTGTGCAGAAAATATCACGACTTTAGTGAGAATTAAGGTCTTTAAACTTTTCCAAATCATTTGAAGTTATTTTTCAATAGGAAACTTGGACGAAGAGCGATCATTCTTGGCGACGCAGGCGATGTGAGCGGTCTTCGCGCATTGTCCGATGAAGTAAAATTACTTCAAATGATTTGGAAAAGTTTAAAGACCTTTATTCTCACGATTTTCAGCGCATACCACTCATTCGATAGCCCTTGGAAAATTATACACTGTCTGAAAAAATCATCAGCATCTTTACCTACACTTTTGAGAAATTTGAGCAACAATATATTGTCGTTAAAAGTCAAATTCAAACGAAATGAAGTATATAGATCTATAGAGCTCGAAAAATGAGTGGGGGTCACTCAGAGGACAATTTTCGTCTATCTTTCACGAGAGAGGCGAAAAATGCCCTCAAAGGAGGAGGTGCCGAGATCTGACCCGGTGTAGTGTGCTTCAAAATGAAGTGTGCACAATGAGAGTCTGGGGAAGCCTAAGGGATGCCTCAGGATGCCCAATTCAGGTTAGAACTCATTTCACGATTTCCCCTCCATTCCCTGTCTCAGCTCGATTCTCTCGTGAGAGGCGTGATATTTTCTAAAATCCCATACAATCATGTCGAAAGTGTACGACTAAAATAGCGAAAGACTCACATCCCGTTACATTTGATGCCCTCGAGGTCAGTCCCCTTGTGCCGAGACTTGGTGATGCCGTTGGAGGAAGCGATCCCATCCAGATTGACTCCAAAGTAGCAAAGAACCATGATGAAATCAAGTTCTTTCCTACCGAAGTCGAAGCGACGTCCATACTGGCGGAAGACAGAGCGAATACATCTTGATCGTGCGCTCTCTACACTCACCGGGTTAGAAACCTTCTGTCCAGCCATGATGAATGAGCCGACAATTAACCCACAAGAATTTCAAAATAAGCAATGACGATGGGAAATCACACAAAACATTGACAAAATAGCTTTGCATCGACGGGAAGTCGAACCCCCAATGATCGGATTCAAAGCATATTCTCTTACTACTTTGCACGCAGTGCGAACAGGCGGCGCATTTTTTACGGTTTTTGGCTTAGAAAACATGCTTTACTACAGCCTAAAAATTCGGAAAAAAATATGGTAGATGCAGAATTTAATTCTCTAAAAGATGCAAACGTTTGGTTTGTTGCGGACTCGAACTGAAAAAGTTATGCAGCAAAAACTGCTCAGAGATCATGATTTGACCTACCACAAAATTGCTCTAGGGAAGCATAGAAGTTCATAAATGATGCCTACAGGCCAAATTTCAGCTCGATTGATGTATTTTGAACCCATTTTCAGAACCCTCAAAGTGAGTGTCTCGAATGTTTGCAGCATGCTGCTGCAGCCGGCGATGGAGATGGGCCGCAGCTTGGCCCGAAATCGGATTCTGCATCGTAAATTACCCCTAATTATGTCAAATTCAAAAAATCGACTTTTCTGATTGTACCACGATGTGGCCGATTTGTCCTAATTCTCTCGTGAGAGGCCTGATATGTAGATACAACTTCGGCCGCCTCATATGTCTTACAATTGCCAATAATAAACTGCAGAAAATAAAGGAAGTTAAAACAGTAAGGAACAGTAATATTAATATCAGTTAAGCAAATACATTTTCACAGCAGGCGAGTGGTAAATTGAAGAAGGATATGTGGTCTCAAATAAAGTCTTTTTCCAAAATTGATAAGATGGATCTTGATTTTGATTCAGCTTCGGACACCCTTGGCGATCTCAAGCGGTATATTGGCAGCATTCCGATTAATTATGTCGTGGTGACGGGATTTGGGCCGACGAAAGAACGAACCAGGTATATACATATTTTATTGATACATATTTTCGCACGTTCGCGTGTTAATTTAGCAATTTTCTTCTGGATTTAATTCACTCAAACACCGTACAACATTTGATTGATCGCAGGAGAGGTACGATTAACATGCGTAAGTGAAAACCATTGGAAAAAATTCGAAAACTTCAATATTTCAGGTTTTATTGTTGAATCGATGAAATGCCTACAATCCATTGCTCTTTTCGACGATTTTTCCAGCAGAAATAATGCGAGAAAGAAATACTGGAGAGACATGATTCGGGAATTGCTGAATTCCGGATACCAGGCTAATCTCCTCATTGCGGATACCAAGGATGCAAAGGGAACGAGCATAATTGTGTGTGTACAATCAAAATATGTCGCATATGTAACTGATGTGACAGTACTTTTACAGAAATATGCGTTGGTTGACATCCTCTGACACGTTACCTGACCGTTATTCTTCACCACATGTGTTCATTTATGCAATGCGATATAAAGGTATACGTATTTGTTGATCTGCCATCCGTAAAATGTTAATCGTTTTTCTAAATCACCATTATCCTTGTAGATTTCGTATTTAGTCACGAGTGGACTGGTACAGATGATGACACTGAATCCTTTCGTTGGAGACTCGTGATGCGAAAATATGAAAATTAATAACTTAAATATTGTAGTTATTATTATTAGTGTATGCGATTATTCAATTCTCTAAAACAGAACGGTTGATCAAGGGAGTCGCTATGCGGTACCGTAGACTAGAGTTGGCAGTTGAATAGGTATACATCATATTAACGGGCTCCATCAAATGCGTCTAAGATAATTCGTATTCCGTGTTTCCGACTTAGTTTATAATACGCTTTGCATATCCACTTCAATTCAACCATCTGAAGAACGAAGAATACCCTCCGCTTACCATGATTCCAATGAGTAAAACTAGTATTTTGTTAAGAAAGTAGCTGGCAGTCGCAGATTTGGAATTGGCGCGATATTTTCAAACGTATTAATATTGCGTTGTCTTCACATTGTCTTTCAATAGTCAAATTGTATGCCATCCAGTGTCGACTTTCTCGTCATCGTCGATGGAATCAACAGCTAATATGCCTCTTAATCTCGCAACTCTCCCTGGTGATATTATCAGGATGATTATTCGGATGGAGAAGCCGGAATCGTGGAGGGAAGTGTATCTAGTGAGTGGTGCGAATGGTGCTCGTTTATTCGTGAATTATTTCAGATTTCTAGGTCATGGAATGTCCAAGTTCACAGCGAGCGAAATCGTTTGCCTGTCATAGTCGAGCTCGCATGTAGGTACATCTTCGGACACATGATTCATCTTTCAATTGGCAACAAGAATTATATGAAACGAAGGGAAGTACAACCAGTAAGTATGGTATTAAAGTCATTCCAAAGGTTGACTTCACAGAAAATGAGCGGTAAAGTGAAGAAGGACATGTGGTCCTACATCAAATGTTGTTCGAAAATTGAGAATTTGATTCTTGATTTTGATTCGGCTCCGGACACTCTAGTCGATCTCACACGGTATATCGGCGGTATTCCGATTAATTATCTCGAAGTGTGGGGCTCTAGAAAGATCAAAGAACGATCCAGGTGAATAACATTCCTATGTAAGCGGTTTATATTTATTTGTATCACTTATATGTAATTACGCCGTGATATTTTGAGCAAATTTCTTCTCGATGTAATTCGCACAAACAGTGTGAAGCATTTGAGAGATTCCAGGAAGGGAAATAGAGACATGCGTAAGTGAAAATCGTTGGTGCAATTACGAAAACGCCAATCGTTCAGGATTTTCAATTGAATCGATGAAGTACCTTCACTCGCTCAAAGTGTATGATGATTTTCGTAGCAGAAATTATGAGAAAATGGATTACTGGAGAGTAGTAATTCGTGAATTGGAGAATTCCGGATACCAGGCTCGTCTCCTCGTTAAGGATGTCAGACAGGATGCTAAGGAAACACGAATAATATTCGTGTGCGTACAAGGCATAGACAAAACACCCGTGCAAATAATTTAACATTATTTTTACCTAAAACACCAATTATTTACTTAATCTGGCATATTTCATGATTCTTCACCGCACTTGTGTATTAATGTAATGCAATCATTTTGTTATAAATATGTCTTCATCAACCAGTCTTACAATGTCGTAATTTTAGTCGTCCTAGTCGCTTTCAGATTGCAGTCGCATTGATTATTATTGTGCACAAGGACTGAATCCGATGAAGACTAGGGTGGATGTATTGTTAACTTTCTCGCATGGGCCATCCTTGAAGGCTTGGTGTCAGTCGCTTGGTGTTATCGTGGATAGAAGAGAGCGCAATTGGAGTAATTGTTTATTCATTTCAAACACTCTCTCGATCGGTTGAACGGCAATAGTGTGTGCATAATGAACAATTACTCGAACTTCGCACTCTAAAGGAGACTTTGAAGTCGGCGTCCTTCGATGTAAAAGTGGCAAAGTATGCACAATGATTATTAAGAACTAGTTTATCATCAACAACCTAATCATTGTAATCCTCATCGTCATCATCCATTTGCACTTCGGTCGCATTCGGTTGTCGAGGGCAGAAGGTGACGTTGAAGCCAGCTCCCTTCATCGGAGGAGCCTCGTGGTACTAAAATAAGAAGTTTGACGAATACAATGTGTAATACGCACTTCGTTTTTTCTTAATGTCGCATACACACATAATGATTATTAACTGTATATTTCAATCACTTTAAATGTGAATTTATAACAACTCAACTTCGTTATAGCACGTCATTGCCTTTCTTTGCCATATCACGACCATTTATCAAAATTAACCATTCTCCAAGAACTTATATATGGTGACTTACCTTCCACTTTACCGGTACACTTGCACTTCCTTTTACTTTGACCCATCCAAAGCAGGTCGAATCCAAACACTTTAGCTTTGGCAGGTCAGACCTGAAATTGCGTTGTTACAGATGTGTTGATAGCTAGAATTGAAAGGAATCATATGTACTGTTTCATTTCCGCACAACATTGATGAAATACTTATTATTGGCTGTTCATAGCAATAAGATATTGATTCCACAAGATAATGGTGATTGTAATGCTTACTTGGTTCGAACTACATACTGATTCATTAGCTAAGCTACTCAGGTACCTGCCACTCTCGTAATCTGGCTTGATTTCCATGGGAAAATCGAATCCGAGCGCTAGGTTGATTCCGTATCTGAAAAAAATCGATTACAATATTAGTTATATATATAGTGTGTTATATTCGGTTTTCTGTCAATGTATTTGCCATATTTTCTTGAATGATAGAGGTTCGCGAAAGAATTGAAGACAATTTGTAGTCATAAAACTCGACGAAAAGTTTCTTCAGCACATGCGACAAAACCGATACTTTTGAGTACGCACATACCACTATTGTACCTCATTGAACTTCAGGAGTATACCCATGAACTATCAATACGACAAAACAACGACGAACTTGATTCGCGTTCGCTCAAAAATGAATGTCGCGTGTGTTGCCACGGCGTGGGATCTGCGAATAAATTAAATTTAATGTAATTTTACTCTTCTACAACAAACTAAGAAGGCAAAAAACACACGTACGTTGCGTAATACGATGACGTTTTCGAAAATTTGTCATTCTTTCGCCAGCACGAGGCATTCGCCGTGATCACGCACGTTTCGGTGATTCGTCGCCCATGAAAGTTGCGTCCCGTAGCGTTGTGCATTATCTGCGAAGTTATTGTTCAGCAAGAAGATTGCATTATCTGCCATTCATGACAAAATCCACTATCACTTAAAGTCTGAACGTATTTTCAATTATGAAGCGAAAGGGATGGGAGTGTTTATACTTTTTTTTCTGATATACCCCCGCGCGCTTCGATAATCCCCGCACCAATCTAATCGCATGACGTTACGCGAGTGTATGACCGTCGGACTCGCATTCTTGGCACACATCCACTGCTCCACATTGTTCACAAGATGGTGAGAATGATGCGAAATTGATCGGACACACTCTCCAAACATAGGAAGTAGTGATATGCGATAAACAATCGCGGCACATTCTGTGGAGAGGAACAGTGAAGGAACTAGTTGCTCGTCTTGGAAAGTCCATTCGAAATTCTCGTATTCGTACGAATCAATTTAGCATGGATAAGCGGCATAATCGGTCAAATTTGATTATTTCTTATCCCAATTATTTGGATCTTACTCGAGGAAACATAAAATTTAAACATCCCACCGTCAAAGTGTATCGGCACTCATTATTGAAGGTGATCCAAGTGCAATGGGCAGCGAATACTACGAATATCGCAACTAGAACGACATTCCGCATTCTGAATGTAAGTCATAATACAATACAAAAGAAGATCGAATTTGTTTGGAAAGGCGCTATTCGGGCATGCAAAAAATACGATGGAAGATGTCCTTGAGACCTGGATCTGTGGCCCCACTATTTGTGTTATGCACTTGACTGAAACAAATACCTGGTTGAATAATCCAGAGTGCGCGAATAGGTTGTCCGGCGTCGAAAGATGTAATTGGAACATCGCCTTTGTTGTGTCCGTAGAGTGAATTGAGAGAAGGGACGCGCGATATATGGGCGCGGTTGAGTTTTCGGTGGCACAATAACTCGATTATGGTGACAGTTGTATTCATTTTCAACCAAATGGTAGCCATTCGAGATCATTTCTACATGGTTTACAAGCGTTGACGATATTGTCGGATGTAGACAGTGCGTGTATTGTTTATCTGCGTTCCAATCCATAAGGGCTATGTTAAATGGAGCGTAATAAGTACATTAGTGTGTCTAGCGGAAATATGACCAAACAATTGACTCGAGGAACAATTGACTATGGCATAGTGAAAACCCTTAACTGGTTCCGCCACTCGCAGCGAATGAAAGGCTCATTTTAATTCCTTAGATATGGGGAGTGCACGTTCTCCCAGAACTTCCCTTTTCATTTAAACTCTAAGACCACGATTATCGACGTCCCACTGTGAAAATCATCGATGATAATCGTAAAAACTCCCCCGATGATCGCATTCGCTTGTTCATTTTCCCCGTACTAGTGTCTGGTGATGGATCGTGGATGTCTATCGAATTGTTTTATCTACGTCGCTTCTTCAGAATATCTTCTAGATAATCGTCATCGTCATCGACGACACCATTCTTCTGCTTCGGGCAGAACGTGATGTTGAAGGAAGAGCCTCGAATCGGAGCTTCGTGATACTGAAGTACGCTTATTATCTAGATTTAGGCAATAACTTCTTAATAAGTATAGAGTTTATTTTCTTCCAAATTGAGTAGAGACTTACCGTCCACTTGCGTGTCACACTAGCTGATCCCTTTGTTTTGCTGAACCCAAAGCAAGTTGAATTCAGGCAGGATAACGTGGGCAAGTCCCTCCTAAAACACTTAAGCATTCCATTCAACAGTTTTTTCTGCCAATTAAATTTTGAGGAACGCTCAATCTAGAATGTAAATTCGGATACCTTTAGTATGAGATAGAATGTATTAGGTTGTTCGGAAAGTTTCTTTCTTTTTTTCATGTATGGACATTTTTCACTTCTCCTTTATTTAACCTTGACCAATCATGTTATGGTTTTTTAGTTGATGTGGGCTTGGATACTCTTTATAACAACCAGTAGTGCATACCGTTTCGATCAATATATCTTGAGCAAAGGAGGTCCGAAGCTAGCCCAGTCGACTTTTCTCCGATAATGTTAAGGGCGCACATTTCTTTGCAGAATATAGATAGGCATACAAATGACCCACTATTGTGAAGCACGTCAAATAGGGTTATTAGTAAACATAAAGTTTTAAATCTAGCACGCATTACCTATTCTAGCGAACCGTCGATTGGATAATCCGCACTATGATTTGTTTTTCGATCAGGATTTTGAACTTATTGTGTTTCCCCCGATCAACTTAGAGAACAAAGAGATTGTTATTTGTGAAGTACTTTACATGGCCTCTTGCTATCCCTAATTATGTGGGAATCTAATTGCGTATTCGAGAGCAGGCTTTCTTCAGAATATTTAGGCAGAAATTTGAACATCGAAATGGTGATATATTGATATTCCTCGTCTCTCTCGAAGGTTGAAAGCCTGGTTTTTCTTTGTTATCATTAATATCAACTATTGCCCTATCATACATAGTCGGCTTAATATCGGTAGGCATCTAGTTCTCGGGAAGAAATGGGCCCAACAAAGAACACTGACATTCTGTTTTTTGAGGTGTTTTTGGCATTCGCTAACTTTTGATATTTTTTCAAGCCTGCGATATGACCGAGATGCGATTTGAACATTATGTAGTATTCCGCCGCCAAGGCCCTTACATATACCATATACAAAATAATTGAAGTCGAATTCCACAAGAATTGGCATGACAAAAATAAAAGAAAGAAACTTTCCGAACAACCTAATATTTATTATACGGCGCTTCACACTTATCCAGTTCGGAAGCACTCCGTTACCTTTCATTCTCCCAGTCCGGCTTGATCTCCATTGGAAAATCGAAACCAAGCGCTAGATCGATTCCGTACCTTTAAATAACATAATCGTGTACTAAATGTTGAAGTGATCATCAAAATTTCACGAACTACAGTTGGGAAAAAAACATTCCGACTCAATGATTCCAACTTTAACAACATCAATCTTACTTGAGTCTCACTCGTGACTCTGTGAGGAAGACCGCATGAGTTGCACTGTGGTGCTCACTGTGAATCATCTTATCATTATTGTTCACCCATATTTATCTGGTGATTCGACAGTTTAACATTACATGTTTCATTAGATATTGCAAATCGATTCACTGGTCTCGTTTGCTCAATTTCTCATCGGTCAAGGAGACGAGAGAGCGTGAAAAACGATGAGAGACAGACCATACATACTTACGCTGCATAGAAGTAAGACGTCTTCATGAAGTGGTCGCCGTGCTTCCAGCAAGTCGCATTTGGAGTGAGCAGGCAGACTGTGAACAGACGACGGCCTTTGTAGTTGCGTCCCGTTGCATTGTGCATTATCTGAAATAATTTTTACTATGATAGCACGTTTTTTCAAAAAAAATAATTATATGTTGCATTGACAGAATGAATATACCAAACACATTTTAGTCTCCATAAAAATGGTCGTAAATGCAAACCGTAAGCAAGTATCCGCAGTTATTGTTGAAGGTGTAAAAGAAGCGGCAGTGTGTGGAGATAATAGTGCTGAGAAAAATGACGAGAAGTGCGATTTGCATCCTGAAGATGTTCTTTGAATCATTCCCCGTAGTTCGACATTCGGGAACTCCTTTGGAAAGGGAAGATATAAGATGAATTTTGAGTACACTTGTATCGCATTCAATGATGCGTACTCAAGTGAGGATCCAATAACCAGGAATTCATTTCAAGTGGGAAAAATTTAAAACTTGAGGAATACGGCGATATTTTGCCTCGAGCACTCACTTTACTGCAGTAGACAATGTGCGATTGTCTCGGCTGACGAATAAGAACTCGATGACCACATGTGAGTGTTGTTGACGTGATTCCTGGACGATAAATGGGTTGGTGAGCGAAGGCGAGCGGGTTAAGTACCCAGGCGTACAATGAGTTGGTGAAACAATTATTTCTCACATTTTCCGATGTGGTCCCATATTTGTCAACTTATTCCTTTTCAATTTATTGTACAGAGTTTCGTGTTTCCGAGTGTTCCGCAATGCCTTAATGGATTGGAAATCGAAAGTGAATGGGGAGCACTACGGCGCGGCAAAAGGTGATGAGAGAGAAAGTCACTTGCCGTTATCAACCGGTAGGTTGTTATCTAATAGGTCAGTTGCGAGAGAGCGGAACACAAAACGTTCCTACATTCACTAAAATGAAGAGATCAAGCCGATTTCACACGTTAAATTGGAAAAAAATGCGATAAAGCGATTGCAAACGTCAGATCAGCTATACGAATAATTAAAGGTTGTTGTTGGATGCATAACAACATGCACATTCTCGGCCGTAAATGTGATCACAATCACTCAGGCGGAAAGGGGAAGAGAGCCGGAAATACTCGATGTGCTATTATAGTGAGTTGGGAGGCATATGTGAATCACGTATCGTCTTACTCCATCGTTTCCTAAGGTCATCGTATAAATTCCCCGGAAACGACATTTTTTGCAAGGAACATAACGTTGAACAAATATAGCGGCACGATATCCTCACATGATTTCATTGGTTTGTTGATACAGGAATCGCATTAATTTGATCAGGTGCGGAACTTGCGGACTTCAGCTGATCGCGCTTGATATAAACCCACCTGCCACTGTACTAAACGCAGTTAATAGTAAAATTAGGGCACGTGCCGAGTTAGAGAAGGGTCTAATTTTTCAATGAACTACATTTATTATCGCGGTTATTCGGTGTCCACACATCGGCTTCATGCCTAACGCTCATACAAATTATCAAAATGGATGGTGCACAATGTGTTAATGCTATTATTTCTCCCAATCATGCCTAGTGATGATATGATATATCTATCTATTGCATTTCTTTATCAACGACCTCATTCGAGAATGTAATCGAGATAATCGTCGTTTTCGACGACATCGTCATCATTTCCACTTGAGCATAACGTGATGTTGAAGGCGGAGCCGCGAATCGGCGCTTTGTGGTACTAAATGATCAAATGTTAATAACATGCTGTGATTAGTCTCATTTGAACCAAATATCTACTCGCCCAATATATATTTTTACCTAGATTATCTATATATATAAGAACGTCACGTTAGTGTTTGATGCTAAGCTTCTCATTGTGGGTGGGAACTTGATATGAGTTGGGCCAAATCAGTAATTTACCTCACTCGTTACCAGTTGACTCGCCGTTCCGTTGATCTTGGTGAAACCAAAACATGTCGAATTATTACAGGACACGGCTGGTAAGTAGGTCCTGGAGTCGCGAAAAATATTATTGACTTACTAAATGGTGAGGAACTTATTCATACAAGTTCGAATTCTCCCAGTTTGTATGTATTTGTTATGTATGTGTGTGATTGTTCCTTGAATTGTCGCTTCGAGAATTTTGGCAACATCAATTCTGGCTTTTCAATAAATCGAGTGTGTCATATTCGGTGAAATATTCGGTGTAGGATTTCGGTGAAAGCGAAATATGGAATAGTGTTAGAAAATATACTACTTTTAATCTTGATAAATAGTAATAAACACTGCAATACCTCTCACTGACCCAGACGGGCATGATTTCCATTGGTAGATCGAAACCGAGCGAAAGGTCGATTCCGTACCTTTGAAGAGAAAGAATAGTCCGTAATTGTATTAATCGGCTTTTCAATTTGGTCTTGAAAATTCAGCTATTGTTCAAGACAACTAACGTATGTCCTTACTTGAGGAGGTGCCGCTCAGCGATGAAAACTGCGTGAGTGGCGCTATAATGATCTCTGTGAATAGCTGTATCGAATCAATGATTGATAAGTAAACCAACAACTTGGTTGGTATGAAATTCGCATTTCAAGGAATGTATTTCCAAAATAACGGTATCAATATATCAAATATACCCACGATGTATAGAAGTACGATGTCTTCGCGTATTTGTCGTCGTATATCCAGCACGACGCCATTGGAGTAAGAATGCACACTTCGGAAACATCACGACCCTTGTAATTACGCCCCGTGGCGTTGTGCAGTATCTGTAGAATTAAGCGTTCTGAGAGCTAATATGTTAATATATTTCGCCCATAACACATCAGAAGGAAGTTACCAATGCAGAAATACACTGTCAGTTTCTTAACCGAAAAATAAATATTATATCTGTGAAAAGCACACCGTGAGCGGGTAGCATTTGTTGATGAAGGTATAGAAGAAACGACAATTCGTGTAGTTGATAGAGATTAGAAGGAGAATCGGAAGGGTACCGTGCATTCTAAAGAGATTATTCGAATTTGTCAACGCCGTGTTGGTGGTGTCCAAATTATGAGCGACGTCTTGAAAATAAAATCGTATTGCGGAAATTTGCCGCACCCCAGCTCAATTTGAACATGAGTGTACAAATTAGTCACCAATTCACGTACGGATCTTTCAAGAAGGCGAGACTATTGCACCAATTTTTTTCGAGTATATTTTAAGTATAGTTTTTTAAAGTATAGTTTATGCAGGAATGGGGAAGTATGTGCAATGCTACGCGGCACTGAGTGATAAGCGAAAGTGCTGTTATCACCGGATCTTATATTCTGTTCGGCTGTTTTCTCATCAGTTGCAGGAGATCCCGAACACATTAGAGGAACGATTGAATTAGTACCTCAAATACCAAATGTTCAACCCAGAGTGGATCAATTTTGATTTAACCTGTCACTCAGCAGTGTTGTCATTAATGAAGTGAGCAATTGCGCGAGAGAAAAAAAAACCATATTAGCTACGCAGAGATAAATGAGATGTAAATCAAAGTTAACGGTAATCCCCTAAACGTGCACGGGTTCTCAATCGCAATATTTACGGAATCACTCATGTGGAAAGGGATCGGATAGGAAATCCGGAACCTATTTATTGACATACATAATGGGAAAACACATCACTAGTCACATTATCACGTATGCAATCAAGATACGAAAGATTTAAAGGTTACATTTTTTTCAATAACAACGAGGTATCAACCGAAATCTAATTTTACGAATTTTCAATCGCAAAGCCACAATATGATAATTAATCTTGTATGTTCCACCTATTAGTACGCATACTAATTAGCATATGACATGTTAGCCTTGCGAGCGAGTGTTGCTTGCAGCGTATGCTATCTATCATTGAGCGTATGTTATTTGTCATTATTCTGCATTCAGCTGGCATGTTCAACCTCAACTTGTCACTGTGATGCGAGTGATATGTATACCATTGAAGGTTACCTGTCAAAAGATATTGGGGTGTCCGGAAAGCTCGTATAATGCTTCGGAAAAAAAGTCAGTTCGCGATCAAATGCAGTGATTGCGCAATCTGTTTGTCAACAATGTATTGCATCATTCTGACGTTGAGTAGTGAGAGGATTTAATCAGTCTCCTAGTTGCTACATTGATTCTTGTGATGGACTCCCATCTCTACCTCCGATCAGTTTTACTTCATTACTACCGTCTTGGCCGATCCGTGAAGGAGGCCCACTCTGCCCTGGCCCAGTCGGAAGGAGCTGACGCCCCCTCCATACCCTTCTGCTATAAGTGGTTCTCCCGCTTCAAGAAAGGGGAGTTTGGTCTCGATGATCAACCCCGCTCTGGACGCCCTCCCTCCCTCGATCAGCCTCTCGTTCTCCGCACACTGAAGCGCATGCCCATGGCCAGTGCGCGTGAGTTGAAGAAGGATACTGGTACTCCCAGATCAACGGTGTCCGATATCCTCCATCGATCTGGGAAGAAGCCGAAACTCCCACAAGTGATTCCCCATGACCTCTCCCCCGAACAGCTGAAAAATCGTGTTCAAGTCTGTCGGGAATTACTCCATCGTAGATCCAATCTTCGATGGGTCAATTCCATCATCGCTACAGATGAGAAGTGGATCATGTACGATAACCCTGTGAGGAGACTGCAATGGGTGGATGCAGATGAGAAGCCCACGCCCGTCCCGAAGAAGGAAGAGCACGGAAAGAAGGAACTCCTCTGCTTCTTCTTCTCAGTGCTCGGTCCCATCTACTGGGAGATCCTCGCCCCTGGCACCAGCATCAATGCCGACCTCTTCTCTGAACAACTGGAAGATGTCGCGATCAGAGTCCCTCCCAGACTCCTGAACCAGGGCAAAATTCTTCTTCTGATGGACAATGCTCCCCCACATCGAACGAAGATGACCCAGAAGAAAACGGACGAGCTGAAGATCGATAGGATTCCCCATCCACCGTATTCCCCGGATCTCTCCCCATGCGACTACCACTGTTTCCGCTCTCTCTCTGACTTCTGCAAAGTAAAGAAGTTCAAGAATCGAGATGAAGTTGTGAGGGCTTTCGTGAACTGGGCGGTCTCGAAGAAACCCGCATTCTGGAAGAGAGGAATCGAGACCCTGCCCAATCGCTGGAGGGAGGTAGTGAGAAAGAAGGGGGCATACATCGGTCACTGAGAATTGTAAAGCATTGAATAAAAAATAAAAACAAAAAATTATACGAACTTTCCGGACACCCCAATAGTTAACAGAGATATCACAATGTGACAATGGAAAAGTAAGGTCGAAGGAGCGTATACATCGACGCAGGAGAGCAGAGAGGGTACAACCATACATATCGGTATGATTGCATTTCGCTAGTTACACCAAGACTAGACTATTAGTCAACAAATTAATACTCGTTTCGATCTACCAACGAAAAATGGGTCATATCTCGTTTTCAAGGAATGATCAGAAATTATAGTTAACGGATATACTTCGACTTTGTACGCAATCAGTTTCGAACCGCATTGATGTGAACGTGATGTGAAGTTTCATCATCATATCATCATATTTATCCTGACGTCAGGCACAATGGTCCTGCAGGAGGGTGACTTCAGTGTGGAGGGAATGGGGATCTTCGGTCTCAGAGCGTCGTTAGGTCAAGGGATGGGATCTTCTTTGGCTTCTCTGGTCAACTGTTGGGACGATCGTGACGGATCTCCGTTGAGCATCGAAGTAGATCATCCTGTCGCCGAACACCTGACTTGCGCCGGTTAGGAACTCACAACGCAGACAGCGAGGCTTTCTTGACGGTAGATCACTCGAGACGATGGGAATCCGTCCGTGCTCCTCCTCTTGAAGTGTACCAAGTAGGCGATACTCTCCGGGTTGCCCAAGCTGACGGGAGAGGATTCCCCAAACTAGGTCGGAAAAGAGCGGGGTCAGGGACGACCGCCCATCACGAGCGCTAGAATGGAGAATGGAGAATGGAGAATGGAGAATGGAGAATGGAGAATGGAGAATGGAGAATGGAGAATGGAGAATGGAGAATGGAGAATGGAGAATGGAGAATGGAGAATGGAGAATGGAGAATGGAGAATGGAGAATGGAGAATGGAGAATGGAGAATGGAGAATGGAGAATGGAGAATGGAGAATGGAGAATGGAGAATGGAGAATGGAGAATGTGATGTATGACCTCTGTTATATTCATGTCGCGAATCCATAGCTAACTCACATTCGACGAAAATGGTGACATACATGGAATTGTCTCGATTACGTAATCGTCCGTCGTACGCACTCTGTAAGGATACAAGAACAAACTCGGAATTGTTGATTCACGAACCAATCCGGTTATACAAGGATGTCACGATTTAAACGGTCGATTAATGAAGTTCAACTATTTGCTATATTTGAGCAGGTGTTTTTAGATCGTGCGCGATTATGATTGTTATAGGTGTTCAAGTGTGTTGACTCAGGAGAATAATGCAGAGTTCAATAGCAAAGCGGTTGTTCGACATTTATCAACTTATAACTATGAAGGATACACAAGTGTTGGTCATGCCCAGCGCAATAGTGTATGCTTCAATTCGCGCATCGTGATGCACATTACGGTTAATGTCTATTGAATTTCTTTATCGATGACGCATTTCGGAACTCTCATCGGGATATTCGTCGCTTTCTTTCACTTCGACAATTTCTTGTTTAGGGCAGAAAGTGATGTTGAATGAGGAGCCGTGGATGGGAGCTTTGTTGTACTAAAATATGAATCTTTTGAAATATAAATCCCCCGATTACCTCAGGTGTTTCACTAATTAAAATCCTTCGCCTATATAACCAAAATCATACTTATCACGATATCTGTGCACATGTGTTTTAGAAACATATACATTTTGAATACATTTGATATTTCCGATGTTGTCGTTCTAATACACTGCTAGGGAACACTTGAAACGAATAGGACTAATTTTACTCACCCTCCGCTGTGTCAATTTACTTGCTGTTCCTCTGACTATCGTGTATCCAAAACATGTAGAATTATCGCAGGATAATGTTGGTAGGTCGGGTCTGAATTTGGTTAATCGTGTGATAATATTGTATATTACGTATTAAATATTGAGGAACCAACTAGAATTGCTGGGTTCAATTAGCACATTATTGAACATAACCTCATGACAGAAAGTAACAAAACAATATAATAAACACATTGACACACCTTTCATCAAACCATGCGGGGTTGATCTCCACTGGAAGATCGAAGCCGAGTGCGAGGTCTATTCCATATCTTGAATTTTGAAAATAAAACGAAATGAAGGCGAGGAAAGTTAGGTTGCTATCAAATGGAGAACGATTTGGATCAAGTGGGGTTCCTATTGAGTTCAAGATAATACAAATGGTCTTACTTGACGCGCTGTCGCTCTATGATGAAGACGGCGTGCGTGGCGCTATGGTGGTCCCTGCAATTCGCATTCAAAACTATTGCAACAATTACTAAAACATAAAAAATTCCATATGCACATTCAGCAACTACGATACATGGTATTATACCGAGATTGTGCCGCACTGCCATTGTTGAAATGTCAAACATAACATGCTAACAATATGTTCAATAAGCTCACTTTGGGTAGAAATGGGATGTCTTCGAGTATCTATCACCGTGCATCCAGCAAGACGCCCTTGGAGTAGACTTTCAAAATTTAGCTAATTAACTAGTTCATAAACTAATTAACTAGTTCAATTCTATGGAAATTGCCCTCTTTCTCTTCTTTTTTACATACTCTATTCATTATGGGCCAGTCCATTTCTTTAAAAAAGAACTAATGGATTAGTTCCTTTTGAAAGGTTACCTTGGAGCAAGAAGGCAGACTGTGGAAACGTCACGTCCTCTGTAGTTTCGGCCAGTCGCGTTGTGCATTATCTGCGAAAAAAATGATTAAAATGTCGATGTATCATCACATCGTTCGAGTTGGAAAAATCAACCATTTTTAATGCAATTCAGTAGTTCCTTCATATTTCATATTTATCCTGACGTCAGGCACAATGGTCCTGCAGGAGGGTGACTTCAGTGTGGAGGGAATGGGGATCTTCGGTCTCAGAGCGTCGTTAGGTCAAGGGATGGGATCTTCTTTGGCTTCTCTGGTCAACTGTTGGGACGATCGTGACGGATCTCCGTTGAGCATCGAAGTAGATCATCCTGTCGCCGAACACCTGACTTGCGCCGGTTAGGAACTCACAACGCAGACAGCGGGGCTTTCTTGACGGTAGATCACTCGAGACGATGGGAATCCGTCCGTGCTCCTCCTCTTGAAGTGTACCAAGTAGGCGATACTCTCCGGGTTGCCCAAGCTGACGGGAGAGGATTCCCCAAACTAGGTCGGAAAAGAGCGGGGTCAGGGACGACCGCCCATCACGAGCGCTAGAATGGAGAATGGAGAATGGAGAATGGAGAATGGAGAATTCCAATTCCATATGCACATTCAGTTCCTTAGTTCCTTACACATATGAAAACTTAATTATCGATAGGGAAGAAGTTGTTGTAAAAAAGTATTTTTTTGAAAAAAAACGAACCGTAATTGGGTAGCGGCACTTGTTGTTGAAGGTGTAGAATAATCGGCATAGTGTGCAGTTGATAGTAATTAGGAGAAACACGAGTAGAATACTGCGCATCCTGAAGAGTATTTGTAATTGTAACATAAATTTCGTAAACAATTGTAACGCTTCGTAAATGGTTTCATAACTTTATGCAGGAGTGAAACGAGTGTGTGCTGTTATGCGGCTTGGGGTAGTCGACGGAAGTGCATTCATTTTATTCTGGTTGGATGTTTTCTAATACACATTATACAGAAGATCTGGAACGCATTAGTGGAATGATTAAATTAGTATTTACTTCCTTGTACAAAGTTTTCAATCACATAAATTTCGTGAAATTCTTAATATCAACAAGAAAATAGTGAGAGATTGCTTGAATAGAAGCGCTTCGGCAGAATATGTAGGGTAAATGAAAGTACATTTTAGTGTTATTGTGGAAAGTAAGTGTCTAGTCGAAGTCGTAACGGAATCACTCAGACGGAAAGGGAGGGGGCACTGTTTTATTGGTCTATTCATCGAAGGAAAACACTTTAATGTACACGTAGGCACGAAATCAAAGTACAGTGGAAGAACAGGTCAAGTTAACGAAATTTTCAGCAACAATTGTGGAACAACTGGAAAATGTATGAATTAATATTCAATCCCTAAATAAGGATATGACTTGAGTTTTCGGCGCTCATTTTAATTACACTTAGCCATCAACACCAAACACGTGAAGTTGGCTCGACTCTCCTACCATAATTCGAAAAGATTTTTTTTTCAACCGTTACTCTAAAATTTATGCAATTTATTGGTTATTACACCCTGTTCAAATCTCGATATTACGTTTCAGGAGGAAGGCAGAGCAAAACATAACGTGGGAAAGTGAATCATCCATACGAGAATATAATTCCAGAAGTGACTCGCTTTAAATTTTGCCAGTTGCGTCAGGGAATTTGACTTTGCAGACAACCAGAATGACGCCAACAAATGTAACATTGAGCTGGATAAATAATATGCCGGAAAAACTTTCTCACATGATATTGGACTGTTTACACAGAGTAGCAATAGAATGAGTAGCATTTCATCAAGTGCAGATTATTCGGACTCTAGCTGAACTTCTTGTTGGTCACAAAATCGATCACACTTGCTATTTTTCACTTCTACATTGTGCCGTCGTGTTTCCACACACACCCTAGCAATACATCATAGAAGGAATATGGGTTATACAGATTCATTGTGATCGATTTCATGATCTACCGCCGTCTCTAATTCGAACAGGTACCTCAACTGCGTATGCGATTATCTGAATTATCGATCAAAGAAACTTCTCAGTTCAGGTTGTCTTAATGGCACGATGAAACACATCCGAACTGAACTTGTTCATGAACCAAGTAAACCAACTTTTTGGTGGCGATCATGGAATTTTCCGGAAGTTGTGCGCTGTACGATCAATATCACCCGCGATGCAAATGAGGCGCGGCACAGATTGGCAAAATAATCCGCAATGATTCAGCCCGGTCAGGAGTGGGAGAGGTATTCCTCCCGTCAGCCTATAAAACATAAGTGCTGGTGCTATCACGTCCACATCAATACACTACTCCATTATCTATCGAAGAATGCTTCTTCTCGTTCTGCTTTCTTCACTGGGAGTGCTGGTCTCTGCGAATTTCGGCCGAGGTGGAGGGGGAGGCTTCGGCTATGGAGGTATCGATTACAAATTTGCAACAACATCTAGCCTTCCCTAAAGCAAAGGAAGATTAAAAGCCGTAGAATCAAACTCTATCGAGCTATGCAATGAAATATCTTCAGCCCAGCAATTCGGCCCTCCCTTCCTCGCTAACGTCCCTTGGAATGGTAGAGCCGCCTTCTTCCAGATACTCCGGGTTCGTTATCGTGTGTCAAAGCCCAAATAGGCAATGATGTTTCCAAGTACATGCCTAGGGCGACTTACAACTACGCAATTAGTCCGATCAAAACAACCAAAGTAACAACCAAAGTTTACAGAATCAGAACCAGACTAAGGCGCAGCTCCAATCGGCGATTGCTGCTTGGGCCACTACCAACAATGTCTCGGTTAGTGTTATGATTTAATTCCAAAACTAACAATGCCAGGAAATTTCAAATATTTTCAGAGCGAAGTGACGCAGTTCGAAGCGCAAATGAACGCGACTCAGGCAGAGATCCGCGCCAATGTCACCGCCGCTGTTAGCCAGCTACCGGAGGCTGTTGCAACGGTGAATTAATGTAGTAATCGATGACGTGACGGCTGCGCCTCCCCCACCTCAGTTTGCGAAACTAGGAGGGTGGATACGTAGTGGTTTCGTCACCTTGTCTCTTGCTAACCCTACTAACTATGCTTCACCATATTTCGTGACTTATGATATTTCAACTGTACACAATTATACAATTATTTCCAAAAAAAAATATTGTGGTGAAAACAAATCGAATGTATGCACGTGTATACCTAAATAGCTTTCTATTTCAGCTCTACGCCATCGAAGACGCCCAAAATCTGACCATCGCCGAGTCATTCGAGCAGATCCGCGCGGCAATCGGAGCCATGAGTCCCGAGCTAAGGAACCTGATCCTCGCCATCGCCCCCGCCCCGCCCTCACCCCATCAGTCTGGGTTCGGAGGCGGGTTCCCCGAGGGACCGGGCGGTTTCGGTGGTCAGCGAGGCGGATTTGGAGGGCGATTCGGTGGTGGACCTCCTGATTTCAATCGCGGAAGGTTCCAGGGGCGATTCTGAAGCCCTTCTGGATTAGCGATTTTGTAATAATCAATTCTGTTCAACAATTGTAAACTGAGATTGGTTCTGTTTCAGTAAATGTTTATCTATTGAGTTCCTGCGTCCAATTGCACGTAGCCAAATTTGTTTACTCCAATTTGCATCGAAATAGATTTAATCAAAGTGCCCCGAACAACGAGATCACTCTCCTTCTCCAATCACTCGCTCGTCGTCTGCTCATCTCGAGCGGTTCCTCCCCCGATTCCTCCCTTTGATGCAGCATTTCTGACGACTGAAATGGCGAGTTTTTACTGGAATTTGTATCTCGTTTAGCTCATTAGTTCTAACTAGACTTGGTCAACATTGTTTTTATGTAATAACTAGTCCGGCTCCCCCCCCCCCCCGCTTTCGGCGGCGGCGAAGTCCTAGCGGAAGTAAAGCATTTAAATAATAAATATGACACCCGGGATAATATTTGACCCATGGTTAATAATTGATTGGTGTACGGTAGTCGGCCGAATGACAATTATTGATTGACATATAGTAGTTCAAAGATCAAACGTCAAAATCATGAATCTGGCCCAGGGAATAATAGCTGACCCATGGCAAATTATTGATCGGTATACGGTAGTTGACCCAATGTTGATTATTGATTGGCATACAGTAATGGACCGATGACTTTCTAACGTCATTAGTTTCACAATCCGAACAGACGTACAGACGCACACTGCTCTTATATATCACATGTATCACGAGTCGATGAAGCAAAATCAGAACCTTCGCGAACAATTATTTTCAAATCCATCTCAAATCGACCAAACCAATTTAGAATACTACCCTAGTCAATAGTTTTTGAAAGAACCATACTATTTGTCCCAGAGCCGGCGTTTAGGAATTCTCCGGTTTTGGTACCGGCCATACTGTATCTCAGCTCCCAGATGAGCTAGAAATATGGCACCGGGCTCAAAATGTGTAAAAAAATATTTCCAGAAACTTCTATGTTGAAGGAAGAGCATGAAAGTCAAAAATAAACTATCTGCAACTAAAAGTATGATCTCCAAACGACAAAAAAATTATTTGATTCAAACTGATTCAATCGGTCAAAATGGTCGACAAATCGAAATTTTAAAAAAATTCAATGTTTGTAATTTCGGCATATAATCACGTTCAAATGCTCCAGAATGACTCTCGTGCAAAACATGAAGGTGATTGGAGGCTGGAAACGGTATCTACATTCATTTTGGACGCGACTGTTTGCGTGTTTTTCCATGGAATCTCATGTTTTGACGCATAAAAATATGTAATGTCAATTTTGCTAAATTATGGCAATACAATTCCCTGCGGTAAAAAAGTACTTAGATTACGAATCCGTAAAGATCTCATTTACACATGGGATCTTTTTTTCGGCTACACCCAAAAAACTGTGAATAAAGTTATCGAAAAATCGCTTTTCTTGAATTATCTATATTTTTGCTTCTCAAATGGTTTTTCTTATAACATAAAAGCTGTTCAGCTCTCAAAGGCGGTTCGTTTGCTTTTTTTAACGATTTCGTATCTCAAAAAAGAAAGGAATTGTGGTATGTTAAACTTTTGAAATTTTGAGAGCCGGATTTTAGGTTGTTTACAATTTACGGCACTGAAACTTAAAACGAAAATTCCTTATCCCTAGATGCATCAATAATGATAATAGGTTGCCGATTGAAGCAGTTTGAAGTTTTTGTAAATCAAGGGTCTCTATTTCCTACTCTCTCAGAATACCTCTGATATTGTACTTTATTTAAAATGCGAAACAAGTTCAGAAGATGCAATTTTGAAAAGATTGGAACTAGAACGTTCATCACTTGAAAATGTCAAGATAAAACTGTCTTCGGCATTTTACTATGGTCTTTCAAAGTGGGAAGAGCTTGACGAGAACCTGAAGTGAGTATACATATCGAAAAGATCAAGTATCGTTCGATTTGGAATAGTTTGCTTGCTTTAGAAATACTATCTGCGGCATAAACATTTGCGCCGAAATTGCTGTGGCCTCCTACGTCATTTATCGCATTATTCTACAAGTTAGATAGCAATTTATATTTCATTAAAAAATTACCGCAATTGGTTATCTCCGTTCTCCGTGGGGCTAGATATTTGAGAATTGGAATATAAGGTTCTGAGGGTCAAAACCCGTATATTCCAATGTTCAAATACATGGAGAACGGAGATATGAAATTGTGGGAATTCAAATAAAAATTACTCCGTTCAAATGGACTGAGATACTAAAGCCACGTTAGACTCTCATTCTCAGGAGCGATCTGTGGAGAGCGCGCGCGTCGCTGGATTGGCGCCAGATCGCGACTCGCCCAGCGGTGATCTTTCGAGAGAAGAGATTGCAGCCAGACGATTCATTCGAGGTATAGGATGGGAAAGATAAGTGTGTAATCGGCACTAGCGTACTAGGTCGGATGAGAACTATGACGTCATGCCGCCTTTGATATATCAAAGGCGGCGTGACGTCATAGTTCTCATCCGACCTAGTACCGACACTAGGTCGGATGATCCCCGTCGGATGATAACCTTCCGGATGAGAACCAACAAATACGCTTATGCAGAACTTTCACAAACGGATTACTGCCACTTTGGGAACCTGAAAATGCTGGAATTTTTTTCAGGAAGTTTTTCGCTGGATGTCCCTGCCGCGCTTCAAGGAGCGTACGTGGAATCGCCATGAACGGAGATCTGATCTTTGATCTTTGATCTTTACAGCTACTCGACATAATCATCCGTTTACACAATCTCTGGCAAATTGTCAATATGAAAATTCTCGCACAGAGAACATCAAATTCATAGCTGATTTCAAACTGGAATTCAGTTTCAGAGTGGGTTTCCCCTTTTTTCCGCATATATTTCCGTTTAGTTATATAAGTCTGGTGCATAAGTTTTTTTCTAATTTAAAATTGTGAAGATTTTCACATGTTACAGTCTTTGGCTCTAATTGATTTTCATTTTGATTCTCATATATCAGGTTGGTGAGAAAGAAATGTTTGATTTTCAAATTTTAGATTATGAGATACCCCGTCTTTAGAACACACCTGATTATCATATTGTTGTTAGTTGAGCGATTGGATACTCTTTCCATTGCACAGTGCTCAAAGCCTATCCGATTGGTATTGAGGCCACATGATGAAAACAAAGGTACATCAACAGAGAGTTGAAATGTTTACGTTTCGGCTCAACAATACACGGAGAGTTTAGATAGGCCAAATATTCTGCCACAGCCAAAAAGTACGACATATGGGTATCACAATACAACATGTGAATCTTGTCTGATGCGAAGCGCCTGTTATAAAATACGATCATTTATGAGCTGGTTCCTAACTGACCATCACCAGAAGGATTGGTCTTTACGGTGTATCCGTAACAATAGTTGTATCGATCTCAAATGTAGCAAAACCAAAAACACTTACCGTTGTCAACTTAAACATATAATTATGTGGGCATACAATACTTCCACCAAAACATGCATGATTCATCATCCTGGCAATGAAATCAGAGCATCGAAATTCGTATATTACAAGACTTCCTGTTTCCAGGATTGGTGAGATGTCTTAACTTTTGCGGTTCACTGATAAAGCTACTCTTTGTCTATCAGTATTCGGTTGGGCTAAGTCGGGGGATATTTCTCTTTTGAGAAAAAGCATAACAATTTCTCGTTTGAGAAAAGGCAGAAAAAGCGACTAGAACATATGTTTGTATTGACCAAGTCCACCCCTAGTATACTCTACTGAGATAACACGATATCTTTAACGAAACGGATTTTAGGCGGGCTCAAACATGATGGTCCAAATCTAACATTACTTCCTCACCAACCTAATATTATGAGAGCATGGATACTCTCTTAAGCGCACTTTAGTACGGACATATTGAGATCGCCTTGTGGCCATAGTGCGAGGTCAAAATAGTCTCGATTACAAATTTCGGTATGAATTTAACAGATTAGAGCTTTCCAGTGTGTAGTGTTCAGGTGAAATCATCAACACTATCGTGAAGTGTGATGAACGTACATCACGAATATACATTTGAATCGTGTTTGGCGCAAATTACCTGCTCACAATAGGAGCTAATTTCACGATTGGGTTTAGTTAATCGTGACCAAATTCACTTCCCTGCACCGTGCTTCCGTTCGCATTATCTTATCGAAACCAAACCTATCTCAGCAAAATGTTACTCCCATTAGGAGTTCAAAATTACATTATTGTATACATTCATTACTGCAACCAAAATCTGCAGTCATCAACATTTTTATGACGAAATTTGAACATTGAAATCAATGTATTTCACAGCTTCCTGATTAGAAGATAGATAGAGGTCCCACGTTTTTGTGTTCGTTATCATCAGCTACCCTTGACCTATCACTCAATAGCTTCACATAGTGGCGGCATGCCTGTGCATTCAGAAAATGGACTCTAAAAATAATCAGCAAAAGAAAATTTTGATCGGATAGCCCAATAATCGAATTTTGGAAAAAATCTCTTTTTGAAAAGGGGATGTTTCGATGCCTCAAATTTCACCAATGGTAAGGTAGCCCCATAGTGCAAGATTAAAGCGCCCCTATAAACAAGCCAGTCTCTTTAGCACATAAGGTAAGAAAAATGAGATATCACGTGGAATTTCTTTCCAGCTTGTATGATTAGTCACTCCCTAATCAAGGCAACTCGAATCCCCTATCAAATTACAAAATTATAGCGTCTGACGAAGAGAGGAGATTTCCAAGACGGCTGGCACTTCCCTCTGTACCACAACCACGTTCTCTGGAGTTATGCAGTGCGGATTTCTCGTGAGGAGGGTGAGCCGTGATCTTTGATCGTTGGTCTTTGATTTTTCACCACTCAATGATATCGATGAGTTACTAGGGTATATAGATAAAAAACACTATAGATAAAAAAAGTGCAATTTGGTCCGACTACACTTGGGTCTGACAAATTATTGATTTGGTTGTGATAATCTACAGAGACAATGCAGGGATGTCTACTTGATTTATTGATTTTACTTGCTCTCAGGCGATCGATATTCGATCTCTCTGGTGGACAAAGGTTCCCGTGTGGGATACACGATGGACGGGAATCTTCGTGAGCAATCATAATATTGCAAAGCAGCACAGTTGACAACCCATGGTTGATCAGCTCAACCCATATGCAACTAGGCTAAATTAGACTGATCTAATGGAAAGCATAATAACAAATTCGCAGATTCGTCTCATGCCTTCCCCAACATGGAAGCTCCCTCTATCGTTCGCGCTAATCTGAGCTTCAAAAAGAATGGAAAATACAGTGAAGACTGTATGTTTTTTTAAATTTTTATTTTCGTGAATTTATATCCATTTTTACAGACCCGATAAACGAGAACAGCACTCCCTTCACCAAGCGAGAGCTCCTCGATTTCTCAGGGACGACAAACTATGATTTTAAATCGCATAGTTTAGGGGCCTTTTTTCTTTGGAAGTCATTGAGGAATTTAAAATTACTTTCTTTTTTGAATTCTGAAATGTGGCGCCCGTTAAAGTTCACATATGCGATATTGTCGATTCACTTCAGATAACTCCGAACTCCACATCAGTGTATCGATTACCGTACCCCGTTCCTTTTTCTCTCTCGCTTCGATTATCGATCTGAATCCGTATGTTTTTTTCATGTTATATCAATTAAAAATTAAATATAAAACTATGTTGTGTATAAATAATTTTTGAACATACAAAGTATCTAGTGTGTTTTCATAATGTTGTGTTATTATATTCGATCCTGGTCGATCACACATATTCAGAAAGTCTGTCGCACCGCCAGGATATATTCACACTGTGGATGCGATTCTTCGCGGAGCCGAGCCTCGCAACTGCAACTGGGAAATTACAGTATGTATCGCGTCATTGATTCTGGGGATATCGGATGAAAGCATCTGATCATTGATTTTTAATGTAAAATCAATATCAGGCTTGTGGATTTCGATCGCGGGATGAAGAGAATAATGACTGCCCAACCTACTACGTGCACAAAGAGAAGTTTGAGAGTACAAGTTCAGCTGTCAAGGTTTCTTTATATTTAATTTTTTGTTCGTGTATTGAAGTCCAGATCGGATATGAAGGGATCTAGATTGGAATAGTCACAGAGAAGAGACTCGTATTGTGAGAATAGCACCATTTTGAAGATCGAATTTACGAGCAATGACACACTAAAATAAGGGTAGAAATAGCGTTGAACTGGGCTGTAACACACGACCATTAAAAAAAGAAAGAACGATTGTTTTCATAGAACAATTTATTCAAAGGGATTACTATAGTTGTCATAATTACAATTTTCAGAGAGCTCTGAACGGAACTGGATCGAACCGGGTCAATTTGTCTGAGAATGGGGAGCGAGGAGCTGTGAGAAGACTCAACGACTACGAACTGGAATTGGTGTGCTATACGGAATTAATCGAAATCTGATATCAAAATTTTGGGAACGCTATGTAAATCGCAAATGATTCATATTTTGTGCCACATGTTGTATAACGTTTTTTCACTGAACGGTATTTTCCTCTAGAGCAAATATCGTACAATTATACGACATTGTCACACAATTCGCATGTCTCACAACTAGAGTTATCTTATTGGACTGCTCCGTCTCCGGATATGTTCTATGTAATTGATTAGCTTTTGCTGATGTAGCGCGCCTGAAGCTTACCCGAACATTCCTCA
Organism: Pristionchus mayeri; assembly: GCA_036245805.1. NCBI lineage: Eukaryota > Metazoa > Nematoda > Chromadorea > Rhabditida > Neodiplogasteridae > Pristionchus > Pristionchus mayeri. The sequence continues at coordinate 13,774,302 of BTRK01000006.1, forward strand.
AAAAATTTCCAAGAAGAACCTTACTCACAACATCTCAGGCCATTCACATCGCCTATGGTCTCGAGGCGCCTCTGCCTGAGAGAGGCCAACCAGCGAGGAGAATCTTCTCGGGACTACGCAAGTTGTTCGGAGTGAGTCGATTAAAGATGATAAGATACGTTCATTACGCATGTATGCAAAATCGTCGAGCTGCACTTGCGTATTGTAACATCAACCAAGGGTGTTCCAGAACTGACCATTTTAGCACCCTGTTATTTTGAAACCGATAAGGTAAGGATATGACATACTTTCTTTTGATATGTATATTGAGCTCTATCAGCTTTAAACTTTCCAGAAACACCTGCTTGAAGTCGTCGTGCCTCAGTGGGAACGGGACATCATCAATAAGGCCCTCGCACTCGACGTTTGTTCTCTAAATTTTACCAATTACCTCTAATAAAAGTATATCAATATATTGGCTACACTAATCAGCTTCGTATAGACCAGTCTCATATAACTAGTTAGCCATATTCAGAAGCGCAATGTCGCTACATCGATGCCGGATCTCCTTTACTTGCTCAATCTCATCTGGGAGGCTCCATCCGGATGGTTTCCCGTGGCTCTGCGAGTAGTCATGGGCATCTTCACCGATATGGTACGTATGGCGCATCGGCGGATGAGAAGAATGGCGTCATCCCGCCTTAGACACATCAAGGGCTGCACGACGTAATAGTTCTTATCCGACCTAGTGCCCGGAATTGGGATGGTCATTCGATACGAGAAAGCGATTCCGCTACGCCCCTCCTTCACCGAAGTGCGGCATGAGCATAGTTCGAGAACCGATACCACGCTTTCTTCATTCTACACACTATTTCGCCGATCGACCGGTCTAGAGAGTGTGTAGAATGGAGAGAGCGTGGCATCGTTTCTCCAACTATAGAAATCAGGCAAGGTAGAGGCGTAGCGGAATCACTGCGGCGCGTCGAATGGTCATCGCTTATAATATCTTCACCACATTACAGGTGCACCTCAACGGTGCAAGATGGTTCAGCGTCAATACATGGGTCCATGATTCGGTGAGCCTTTCAATTTCTGATCGTTTTTTTCGAATCAAAAAAACTCTAAAATCATGGCAAATGGTTCATTTTAGGTGTTCCCTCGTGTTGACGAGTGCGGCCTCAGGAGGAAGCACACGGCCTCCGTCCTTTACTCCCTCTACTGGGTCAGTTTACGGAGTACTTTAGAACTGGTCATTTTAGAACTATTTTATCCTTATCCGTCAATTTGTATCATTTACTTTTCACCATCTAAAATGGCCAGTTCTAAAACGATACACTCCCCAGCTGCCTTTCATTCACAATCGGCGGGGATAAGTGCATACAATTTTTAGGGATTTGTAAAGGGTTAAAAAGTAGTAGAGCATTAGATGGTGCAGCCAGGTACAAGTATAAGAGTGACTATCTGAGAGAAATGACCAGAGGCCGTACAGCAAAAAATAAAGTGTTGATTTTAAGATGCTCCTAGGGGTAACTTTTACCGTAGTTTGAAAATCGACCTTAGTAAGACGTATCTCTGACCGCTGATTTTCTGTGGCGCGCCTCAACGCTGAGGTCGGTTTTTGTAAATCGTGAACGGTTGATCCAAACCCCATACATAGATAGTGATTCTGAAAGTACTCGACGAGATAAGCATTCTTCAAAAAAAAAAAGTGAAGCTCATCTGCGAAAAAAGGTGTGACCCTTTGAAATTTCAAAATGTATGCCCTGAAAAAGTGTTTCAATGTGTGTCATTTTAATGAAGATTATTAGATTCCTCGTGAAAAGTTACCCCTGGAACCAACTTTTAGCGCAAAAATTCGTGCCTCATAGGGGTCGCCTAAATCAAAGAATCGGATAGGTGGTTCACTTTTCGCAAATCTATGAAATTTTAAGCCGAGCAACAGCGAAATCCGATCAATTCTATGCAGTGTCTAACAATACTAAGGTAGGATAAAAATATAATACAGGAAAAACGGCCATAATCTCAATTCGAGAAAATTCGATATACTGAACTTCGATTTTTTGCATGTTTAGAGTCATATATCTTTTCAATTCCGATACGAATTCTCAAATTTCTAGGTAATTCTGTTATCACAGAGGAACATACATCAGAAAATATTCAAAGTTGGGTCGTCATATATTGACCTATAAGGAAGGTTGTCATATTTGTCCTTAAAAATGCAAAATTTAGAACATCGGAAAAGAACGAAATTAAATTGTAAGCTCTGTTGTGCGCAATTCTGCTAAATTATATTTGTATGAGACTTTTCGACAAAATTACTAATATTTTATGAGAGGAATCGCGAGAGATTCGACCATTTGAGGGGGGTGAGCGGCGGTAGGAATCAAGTTTGTCCTATCCTGAATCAAATTGGGTTATAAGTACTTCAAATGATGCTCTTTCAAACTGCGTCGTCAGAATTTCGATAACTGTCGTCATCGTCGAGATTCAGAAGGCCAAACATGGCACTATCACTTTTCGAGAGTCAAATCGCGCTCACTTAAATGATCAGAAATCCGTTCAAAATAAAGGTAGAATGCCGTTCTTTGTTTCAAATGAAAGCTACCACCACGCGCTACAACTTTTATGTTGAGGTCATCATTCCTGGACCTCATCCTGGTGAGGGGCGGTCGGGGGAACCAAAACTTTCGTAACTTTGGAAATCGGAAAAACGTTTTGAGTTTTCATGCTTAAGTTGTAGCACATGTATATGCCTCACTTCTCCCCAAAAATGAGCAAAATCGGGGTATAGAAAAAAAGGGGGCGCACTTCCGTGATGCGACCCCAAAATGAGTTACGGACTCGAATACTTCCGTATCTTCAATTACCCTTATTTGCACTCAGAATCATCCAAAAACGTCCAAAAGAATATTTAAAATTGTTTCCGCCCATAGTACAACACTGTCACGGGCCATAAATGCTCACATGATCCAAAACTTCAAAATCGAAATTTTGACCTATTCCAACTTGGGGGGTGGGCCCTAATGCACTAAATGGGTTTCAAATAATGCAGAAATGTGCCTCTAAACTATTCCAAGAAAGGGGGCATCTATAACTATGATTTTTCATCCGAGGAATTGAAGGAAAAGCGCAAAACTGTACATTAGGTCAATGTAGTCATTGAGATGTGGCTTATGGCTAGAAATGTAGAGTAGAAAAAACTAAACATTTCATCTGTTGAAAGTGAGTCTCTATCTTCTCGTTGAAGCGTGCTACAGAGCTTTGAAAATGGCAGAAAACGACGGAAGAGGCGCGCGGGGGAGCGGTAAATAGAGGGGAGGGAGAGGGAGGTCAGGCGGCGAGAGCGCCAGACGGTTAGAGCACGCGCTCTGGGGGGATTCTATCACTTTTCTAGCCATTTTCAAAGCTCTGTAGCACGCTTCAACGAGAAGATAGAGACTCACTTTCAACAGATGAAATGTTTAGTTTTTTCTACTCTACATTTCTAGCCATAAGCCACATCTCAATGACTACATTGTACAGTTTTGCGCTTTTCCTTCAATTCCTCGGATGAAAAATCATAGTTATAGATGCCCCCTTTCTTGGAATAGTTTAGAGGCACATTTCTGCATTATTTGAAACCCATTTAGTGCATTAGGGCCCACCCCCCAAGTTGGAATAGGTCAAAATTTCGATTTTGAAGTTTTGGATCATGTGAGCATTTATGGCCCGTGACAGTGTTGTACTATGGGCGGAAACAATTTTAAATATTCTTTTGGATGTTTTTGGATGATTCTGAGTGCAAATAAGGGTAATTGAAGATACGGAAGTATTCGAGTCCGTAACTCATTTTGGGGTCGCATCACGGAAGTGCGCCCCCTTTTTTTTTCTATACCCCGATTTTGCTCATTTTTGGGGAGAAGTGAGGCATATACATGTACTACAACTTAAGCATGAAAACTCAAAAAGTTTTTCCGATTTCCAAAGTTACGAAAGTTTTGGTTCCCCCGACCGCCCCTCACCAGGATGAGGTCCAAGAATGATGACCTCAACATAAAAGTTGTAGCGCGTGGTGGTAGCTTTCATTTGAAACAAAGAACGGCATTCTATCTTTATTTTGAACGAATTTATGATCATTTAAGTGAGCGCGATTTGACTCTCGAAAAGTGATAGTACCATCTCGCGATTCCTCTCTTATGTATTACTGCGAAATATGAGATGCTTTTTTAAAAAATGTAGATTTTCAGGCATGAAAAAATCATATTTTTTTAGATTAAGGGAATGTGCAATTTCACAATTAAATTATAGTTCGCCTATGTTGAAAAAGTATTTTACTGCATAAATTCTTCCGATTGTCTTCGAAATGCCGCTTGCTAGCATTGAAAACACATTTTTTTCCAACCCTGCGATGCATTTTCAAGAAAAAATATGACAATCTTCCTTATATGTGATAACCCAAGAAAAAATGCATATTTTCTGACTTATGTCCCTCTGTGATACTAGAGTGACCTAGAAAATTGGGAATTCGTATCGAAAAAGATATATGACTCTAAACATGCAAAAAATCGAAGTTCAGAATATCGAATTTTCTCGAATTGAGATTATGGTCGTTTTTCCTGTATTATATTTTTACCCAACCTTAGTATTGTTAGACACTGCATAGAGTTGATCGGATTTCGATGTTGCTCGGCTTAAAATTTCATATATGTGCGAAAAGGGAACCACCTTTCCGTTTCTTTAATTTAGGCTACCCCTATGAGGCACGAATTTTTTCATTAAAAGTTGGTTCCAGGGGTAACTTTTCACGAGGAATCTAATAATCTTAATTAAAATGACACACATTGAAACACTTTTTCAGGGCATAAATTTTGATAATTCAGAGGGTCACAACTTTTTTCGCAGATGAGCTAGCTTTTGACTTCCAACAGTAAAAATGCTTATCTCGTCGAGTTCTTTCAGAATTGCTATATATGTATGGGATTTGGATCAACCGTTCACGATTTACAAAAACCGACCTCAGCGTTGAGGCGCGCCACAGAAAATCAGCGGTCAGAGATACGGCTTCCTAAGGTCGATTTTCGAACTCTACGTGAAAAGTTACCCCCAGGGGAATCTTAAAATCAACGCTTTATTTTTTGCTGTACGGCACATAGGTGAAATTGCTCACTTCTCTCAGATAGTCACTCATAAAACAAGTAAAACATATATCAGGTTGGTGCAAAAGTTTCTCCCTTTTTTCAGAAATTTACATTTTTGCTTCCTCTGACCTCCAATGTTGATTAATTCCCATACAGTCTTTTACAATAAAAGGGTACATGAATACTCTTTATAACAAGCCGTGTCCCAGTTCTCCACCTTTAGCAGCGTCAATACAGCATTCAGTCAAATTTGGTAAAATTGATTTTCAAAGTGAATTTGTATAAGGTCATCGCTAAGTGGGGAAATGAGATAGGGGTTAATCATGCATACCAGTGTAAAGTATGCTAGCTGGGCATGCTCATACATGTAATTCAGTATCAGTGTGCCGTCATGCCAAGATGAGATGAGCGACTAATTCGAAAATTCCGGGTGATTAATTTCAGCAGAATTACATTTCATAGCCCCGAATGTTTAGCCATTGACTCAGAAAGCCATATTGTTGTGGACAATGAAGTCCTCGCTAGTTTTAATATTACCATTAAACTTGATGTGGTTACATCTATCCATTCGTGAACAGCAGTATGATACTGCAAAATTTCAACGAAATCAGCACTTTTTCTAATTCCCAGCTTCCAACGCATTTTGAAAGCCGGATATTTTGTGATATTCTGAAAGAGCAACTTGAGTGGTATTACACATCAAGTAGGTAGAATCAATTGCTAGGTCGTATTCAAATGGGAGGGTCCAGCAAAGTAGCCTAATAATCGTCATATTTTGACATTTTGACTTTTTCATTATTTGTTCCCCTAATATGCTTTCCAAAATTGAATTGATCCTGCACGTGTTATCTACATATATGCCCACAACTAATGTTAAAAGGAAATTAAAGTCAGGCAAATATGGCTAGAGAAAGTTAAAAAAATATATTAGGGAGAAACTTTTGCACCAACCTAATATTATTTGCAGATGTTGAACATCGTGCCCTACATGGAGAAGCAGGCGGAGGACGCGGATTACGATGGATTCTTCGACTTCGTTAAATCGACGTGCACCATTTCCTGAGCAATGGATGAGGTCTTATCTATCTATGTATTCTCTACTCGATTCCAGTGATAAAAATTGATTTATCTTGTGCTCTGAACTCTATCTCATGCTACATGTTGATTGTTGATTGAACTAGTGTGTGAGCAACATGAAGACTGTTTACGATAGCTAAAACGTAATGCTTTGAAGGTAAATAAAGGAAGATGAGCACTTTGTAGAAAAATACAAGAAATACTACAGTGAAAGCAACGACAATATATCGTTGTGTATCTATTGTTCCCGTTATGTAAAGTACGGACACTCCACTGTCCGGTTCATGACGGATTTCGTAAAAGATTGAGGCGAGCTGCGTGACAGCGGATCCTAAAGTCCATTTATGATTTAATGTTTAGTATTCATAATGTATTATTGTATATTGTTCATTATTTATTGCACCACAGACAGATATGAAATTAATATACGGGAAACAACATTGACTAGTACGAAAAAATTTTTTTGGATTTTTCTTCATATAAATATACGATAAATACAATAATTATGCGAATACGGCAGTAGGTCGGATGAGAACTATGATGTCATGGAACTGATGTCACCGTATAGAAAATCCGGCATGCCATCACTTCTCATCCGATCTAGTGCCGCGAATGCGACACCTTAACTGAATTTGCATATCTTAATGAATTCCGCTTATTCACAATTTTGTGAAGCAATCGCGTCTACGCGAATACATACTGGATCGAAATTAGCAATGATACAAGCATTCATATGGCCAGTAGCGTTTAATGATCTAATCATCGCATGCCATTTATCTATGAGTCGACCAGAATCGTACTGAGTATTATGCTCATATTTGCAAAATCTTGATTGAGTTGACTAATCGCATAGCTTGAATTATAAAAACACCTGAAAAGCAGTCGGTCGTGGATTTTCGCATAAATCCACTCACGTAGTATATCCTGAAGAACGATTTTAGTAGTTAATTCAACATGTTGAACGTTATGAGATCGAATCAGATGGAGAAGAATACCCCTTAATAACGAGAATTTGAAATATTCAATCAGTTTTCATAGTCACATACCTGCTTTGTACAGTAAACGTATCATGACGTGTGTGGTCCACCACCATACGATGGACCATTATGTCTCCAAGATATGTACGGATGAATTCTCGCTCAGCCGAGGTGCAGCTTCGTGGATAGTCATGCAGAACAACTCGAAATTCCTCAATCTTGGAGGACTTTTTCACTCGTCTCCATAGTTCTCTTTTATTTTTCATTGCTATTTGGTCATGTGAGTTCTGCAAATATAAATAAAATATGTACTTAAAATATATTAAATACAATAAGTGAATCGGAAAGAAATTGGTCGATTTTCTCACATTATTGACGTAAATGGCACAGTTATTGCGTCTGTCGGAATGTTGAGAATGTTTATTAGAGAATAATTCGATACTAGATCCGCCGGGACAATTGAGTGTACATATTACTAACTCAATTGGTGGAAAATGTATTCTTAATTTCAAGTACTCATTATACATTACCGAATTCCACGAACGAGAAATCTGAAGTGGATAATGTTGAACAATGGGTATAGTAACACTTACCAAGCACAGCTTGCCCACATATTCCGGCTTCTCCATTCGATGAACCATTCGGATTATGTATGTAGGGAGAGAGGCGAGGTTCACAATTGGATCACGATTATTTTCCGCTGCCATCACTACGGAAATAATGATTCGCAACTCGGATATATTGACAATAGATGGGATGGAGAGTCTTACTGGCGCTCAGGGAATGTGTACTGATTTTACAAAAGTAATCGCCAACACGCTTTGCATTAGTGCAAGCCGCTTTGTTTTCCCATGTCAGTACCAGTAAGTTCGATAATTAGATATATTGTATTGCATGTTTTTATAAAAAAAAGGTAATGCAAGCTTTTTAAAGTGACCTCTTGGATTGAATTGGGCGCTGAATTTTCTGTGAATATTTCTTAATTTTTAGGACATCGGAGTTATAAATATGTTTTGATTCATTTATAGTTTTTGATTTCACCATATACAGAATAATTAAATAATAGCTATGTTTTAACTTTTTCATAAAAATGACAAGCGATCCAATATAAATTGTGTATACTTAAACATGGAAAAAACAGCGGGTTGCATTAATTCAAAAAAGTTGTGGCGCTGACTTTTGAAAAATCAACACTTATTCCCTGTGCTTCAGTAACAAATTCCGTTTCTTGTCATTATTCCTGAGTTGTGATTTATTCAATCCCAGTTGAAATGGAATCAAGCACCGGTAATGAATCACCAGTGAACCTCGCCTCTCTCCCTTCAGACATAATTCGAATGGTTTATCGATTGGAGAAGCCGGAATCTGTGGGCAAATTGTGCTTGGTAAGTGTTACTCTTTGAACGGCTCGTAATCTCCGCTTCAGATCTCTCGTTCGTGGAATTCGATAGTACTAAACGAGTATTTGAAATTAAGAATACAATTTCCGCCAATCGAACTGTTTACATACTCGTTTAATTGTATAGTTGGATCAAGTATTGAAATATCCATTCAACAGTCCGGCAGATCCAATAACGCTGGTGTTAAGGTACATATCGTGAGTGAAAAGACGTCGACAAAGCATCTTTAGATTTGTAGGACTCGCAAGCCAAATCAGAACTGAAAAGGGAATTATGGAGACAAGTAAAAACCTCCTCCAAGATTAAAGAGCTCCGAGTTGTCCTCGAAGATATACCAGTCGACCTACAATTTCTGCCTCAATATCTAGGAAAGATTCATATCGATCGTATGATCGTGGAACACAGAAGTCATGAGACATTTACTGAGCAGTGCGGGTATGTAAATTTTAGCGTTATTTTCATTTGAAAATAATATATTTATCAAGGGCAACACTTCTCGATTTAATTCGATCCCATAACGTGCAACATGTTGAAATGGCTGCATACATAGTCCTTCCGAATACATTGTGTGAGTGACAAAACACTCAAATATAAAAATATGCGTTTTCAGGCGATTTCATCATTCCATCGATGCAATGCGCACAGTCCATGAAGTTTTACGAATATGGGCCTAGGACAGAGTGCTATTTCAGATTACCCATGGATTCATGGGAAGCGATGATTCAAGAATTAAACGATGCCGGTTCCATGATTGCTTACCTGATTGGTAATGGCGATCCAGAGTGTGGAGACCAGACAAAGCCCTTGCGCATCAGAGCAGACGCAATTACATCGTACACACCTGAAGAGGTGGGACCCTCTAAGAAGTACAAATACAACTAGCACACATCATTTTGCCAAAGCGATTGTATTTTTATGACATTTTGTAATTGATCAAATTATGGTATATTTGAGTGCTGTGCTCTTCCATGTTAGCATACATGTTATCGACAATGATAATGATGACATTATCCGCGAAGAAAAGCATATGAAAAGTGGAAGTAAACAAGCAACCAAAACTAATCGTTGCACACTGAAGAAACGTAGTTCGGCGAATACAAATCCAAATTAAAATTATCGATCGGAGAATGTGAAATGTATTCTTATGGAGAAATAACAATTGATTGCGGCAAATGGAAATTTATCACACTGTTTACAATGTGTTCAATTAACAAAATATATGCTTGTGATAATTTCATCTGCTGATGTTTGATTTTATTTGTCGAGAGACTGCTGAAATGATGATGATATAACTACGGTGAACGATTGAAAGCTCATAGGGATGACTGTTACACTTCCATTGTTCCAGTGACCGTCTCATTTCCTGAGATGCACGGAAAGGAAAGGCGATGTTCGACGATGAACGGATTCTGACGACTGTTTTGTTGACAAGATGAGTAGGTTCAGTGAAAAAAGTATGCAATATTTCTGCAAAATAAATTGATATGACTTCGCATAATCAAATTTGCCTGTTTGGTGTTGCTTTATGTTTGTTACGCTATTGTGAAAAACTTCCGTAAATCAAATGGTTCATTTTATCGTTATATGATCGCATACCAATCAGATTATCAGAGCAATCTTCAAAGAAAAGATCCATAGTTTGAATGTAGAGACTTTTAATGACATTACTAATAGTTGCCCTGAAAATATGATGCATTACAAAACAATATTGACAAGAATATGTAAAATTGCTCACATAGTCTGCGGATTCAATTTGCCGATTGCATGAAGTTCCAATTCTTTGATACGCATTCCGGCCATGGAATTTTTAATGACATTCAAAATGGAAATCAGGGGTTTCAAGTTCATTCTCAATTCAAGTTTTCCGATACTCGAGCAACGTGAAAGCAAACGAGCGATGCGACCAAGGTTTCTCTCCTCTTCTCTTGAGATGGAGAAAATGGGATAGAAACATCGAACTTTCGTGAGTGGGATCAGCATTTTGTCGAAGGAAATTGCAAAATCACCCGGGAAGCACTGCGAAGGATTCCCTAAGAATAGTCAAACTACGATAACTTACATATTGGTCTCTGTCAATCATTCGTTGTTCGATTCCGAAATGATCACGGAATGCTTTCGGGATGTTTGCGGTTATCCGCTCCTCTTCCCCTTTTATCATCCATGTGAATCTGTGCATGGGAGGAAAACGCTTGCGACTTCGCAGGTACTCCACGCGCAATTCATGCCATCGAGGAGAAATCTGCGCGAGTTTGTTTGGGTTAGCACCGTTATTCCGGTTTGAAATTTGGGTTTCAAACAGTTTTTTTTTTCAATTGTATACATCTCAAGTAATAAATGAGGTAATTGCGACTCACCAAACGTAGTGCATTATGTGATTCTGGTCCAGCTCGCGAAATCATTCGAATTATGTCTGATGGTAGAGTCGAAAGTGTAGGGCCATCGACTGCAGGAGAACACATGTTTACCTGAAAAGTAGGTTCAGAAAAAATAAATAAAAACATGACGTCGTTAAGAGATATCCAGTCATGATGTCGGAATAAGTGATGAGCGAGATGAGTACTAATATATACGATTTCAACAAATGCCGCTGGCACGATGTCATTTGAGGTATACAGGTTAAACGTGCCGAGAGACCTCACCAATGATGACTATGTGGAGTTCACTATGTCTTGACTAAAACAGGAGCACAGTGACATTGTTCGTTCGGAAAAGTATTCCTGATGGAGATCGTATATTCCTGATGGAATAATGCACTTCAGAATTGATATCACCAGGGATTTTGAGGTACGCCTGCGTGCTACCTAATGGGTCGTTCGAGTAAGAATCGAGCGTGGTTTGCCATAATGTAACACTTTTGACTGGAACTCTCGGTATCCACATTGCAAACATGCAAAACAAAACAAAGAGAACACAAATTGATTGGATACCTATTACAAGCATAATAGCGAAAAGGAGAGACTGAAGTTACTCAAAAGAAGATGGAACAGACGATGATGGGATTACCATTGAGATGTCGTTGAAGGAAAGAGCTCAAGAAGCTGCGGGATTGGATTGCGGAATCTATACAAACCCACATTACAAATTGTAAACCATAAATGGTAGTAACGCTTACACACATTTATCTTTCACATGATTGGTTTACATACAACATCAATGTCTTATTGTGTTCATAATGCAACCCACAATATGTGCGTGCGATACTAATTGCATATACATTATCAGATAATAGAATATTCAAGGAACGATAAGAAGAGTATGCGCATACGGAAAATTTTAAATGTAATTGCCCTTCTTAGAGGGTCCCGACTCTTCACAGGTAGATGATCCGATTTCGTCCACTAGAATGCGCAATGTCATGTGACTCCTGCAAATTTAAAGAATATAATAAAAAATATATATTTAGAACTGCCTCTGAGCGAAATGAAATGATATAATAAATATGTGCATATTTACTTACAATATTGGCGTAAATATCACAATTATCATCAGATATTATTCTGATACTGCATCCACCGAGGCAATTGAATGATCACATAAACAAATCAATTGGTGGAAAGTGCATCCGTAATTTCAAGTACTCGTTGAGTACAATGGAATTCCATGAACGGGAAATCTGTCAAAAATATATGCTTTAATAAATATTAGAGACTTAACATTGTGCTCTCACCAAACACAATTTTCAAATAGTTCCATGGTTCTCAAATCGAGCAATCATTCGGACTATGTCCGCAGGGAGAGAGGCTAGAGTCATCATCGGATCAATATTTCTCTGTGATTCCATGTAAATCAGAGTATGAGACATTAGCAGTCGTATCGCCTATCTCGATTCGCACCTTTAGACGAATCGAGATAGGCGATACGCGCCAATTTTCACAAATGGCGCGCCAAATTTACAAAATTGAATTAGTGCAAACCGCATTGTGTGCGTTTGTGTGTGCAATAGTTGCACATAACTTTTAATAATCATATTCTCTGCATAGTATGACATTAATATGTAGTATGATATGTTTACAATATATTGGAGCCATTGCTCAATAGTCCATAATGGAAAAAAACCATTGATCAATATTTTCATGATTATTCACGACACATTCAAGAACATATGAATGATCTATCACACTATATTGTCGGTTCAACTCGCTCATAATACAATTGTTCAATGCGAATGCATGTGCGGAAATCATTCCTGCGTAATCTATAATAGGATATGAATTTTGTTCAGATAAATTTTTATATTCAAACAATATGCATGGTGTATAAACATTGACGAAATATGTGCTAGATCATGTGAAAGATTCAATTGAATCCACTCGAATACGCAGTGGTCGGTCATTACTCTCACTTTCAGGATCATCAAGAGTAATTAGTCGAGCATTAACAGAACGTGACTCGTTCAATTCTTCGATCATTGCTGTCCAGAATTCCATGCCCCATCCGAAAAATGGATTAGCAGATGGACGTGTCTCGTAAATCTTTAAGGACTGTGCACAGTACATAATACCAACGACAAGATCCCCTATGAACAGAGAATATTTTACAAAAAGTATACTATTTAACTTACGAACTGATTTTTCGTCTGCTCTAATTGTTTCAACGTCGATATGTTTGATATTATTGTGTATCTTCTTGTGCTAGTTGTGCGTGTGGACGTTGCGTTGTTGTAGTACTTTATCGGTAGCGAAATAAAGAAGAGAAACGAAGAAACTGTAAAGGGATTAGGGGACAGGGGAGAGAACCAGCGATGACGACAAAATCCGTAGAAGGCCGGGCTGATACAGTAATACAGATTGCATCGGCAGAGTAATCGTGGTGGGATATTTGTCATACAAATATTACGATAGAGTTAGGGAGTACGGGGGAGCAACTATATAACGGCGAGTCAGGCTTATTAATTAAATAGGATATCTGACTTAGTTGCTTATTATATTATTTACGATAATATACAACAGATATGATGCGACTCAATGAAATAGCGCAAAGCTGACCTTCAAATATGTGATATTACATTACAGCTAACATGTGTGTATTAACCACGAGTGTATGTTCAATGATTGCAGGCCGGTAACCGTAACACGTGTCACTGATACGTCATCTATATATCGCTCAAGAGAGCACAAACTCTGTTCGGATATCAATTTGGATGAGTCGAAGATGCTCAATGTTAGAACAAAGTTTAATCCTCATTCGAATTTCGCTTATCCAACGAACTCCTCTAGCGCTTTGCAGGTCCTGCAAACATATGTATGTCTTACAAACTAAACGATATTCCATTTCTCACTAACCGTGTAGAGGTCTCCATCGGCCGAATTGTCAACACGCATTCGGAGACTTGCAAGAAGGGAGTCGTCATAATAGCAAAAAAGTGTTTTAATTGCCGGAAGTATTGCTCTCTTTCGAGCATACTCGCAAGTAACTATCGAATTCCAAGTGAGCGAGATCTGTGATTTAATAAAATTTAGAACGAAAATATTACGCTCTCACCAAACACAATTTGCAAATAGTTCCAGGCTTCTCCAATTGAGCTATATTTCGGATTATGTCAGTAGGGAGAGAGGCGAGATGCATCACTGGATCAATATTTTCATTTGATTCAGTGTAAATCAGGACAACAATAGCATTTCAGGCACTCTGAGACGAGATAGCGATGCGTTAGAAAAGATTCGCGCTATTTTTAAAAACTCGCGCGCCAAATTTGCAAAATTTAATTAGTGCAAACCGCTGTGTTCGAGTTTATGAATGCAATAGTGGTTAATAACTTCATATAGTCTAATACTCTGCACGGCGCTCATGAGATTAACATTGAGCATCTTGGTATACTGATAACATTTTAGAACCATTACGAAATAGTCCACAATGAACAAAATGCTACTAATCGCAATATTTTCATGAATGACTAACGCAAAGACAAATACATTTTTTTATCACGCGACCATCGTAATATTTGGTACAGTTCTCTCACAATATAATTGTTCAATATTTTGAGAAGTCGACTAGAAGTGAAAAACTAGAATATGAAGTTGTTCAGACATTTGTCTTTACTAATAATAGGTACAGTCGCGTGCGTAAGCTTTCACGCACTTTTTGAATTTCCTGTAACTTTTTGCCCAGGAAGGCATCAACCTGTAACTCGGGTACTATGCACCAAATTCATCAGAGAATATTTTATTGTTATTGGTGCATTGCGAAATCACACAATGATTGTGTAGTGATGACGCAATCAAAGTGTACTTTTTCAAAATATCATTATTCTTACATGGATTTTTTCTTGCTTGCCAAACTTGCTGAGGTTGGAGACATGCCCGGGGCCTACCCAGCTATTTTTTTTTGAATTTGCTGCGCGACCGCACATTTGCTGCAGCCTTGCTGCAAAAACAAGGTCTGAAATTCAGAACTCAGATCGTAGACCAGCTAGAGACTCATTCAAAGCATCAAAATGATCCCCATCATGAATCCAGATGATATCCTGGGAATATGAAAACAAAATATCATAATTTTCCCTCAGGGCATGAAAAAAATCAATGTTTTTGCATAGGAATGTTCAAAATTTAATAGAGATATGACTCCCAACTTTTTAGAGTGTTTGAATAACTTTCCTGCCCGCGGCGATCGATTTTCGGGAGGATACTAGGGTCGGGAAACATCCTGTTTACGCACTCTCGCCGTCTGCACTCTCTCGCCCATAGGTGTAAACAGGGTGTTTCCCGACCCCAGTATACTTCCGACAATCGATCGCATTCTAAAAGGTTGGGAATCATATCTCTAATAAATAATGAACATTCCTATGCAAAAACCAAATGTTTACCTACATTTCCCTCATAGTTACGAATGTCCAAAAAATGGTCATGAAAAAAAAGTGTTTTTTTCATACCCTGAGGGCAAATTATGAGATTTTGTTTTCATATTCCCAGGATACCATCTTGATTCACGATGGGGATCATCTTCATGCTTTGAACGGGTCTACGAGCTGAGTTCTGATTTTCAGACCTTGTTTTTGCAGCAAGGCTGCAGCAAATGTGCGGTCGCGCAGCAACTTCACAAAACATTTCTGGGTAGGCGCCGGGCACGTCTCCAACCTCAGTTGGTTTGGCAAGCAAGAAAAATCCCTGTAAGAATAATGCCATTTGATGAATTTGGTGCATAGTTCCCGAGTTACAGGTTGATGCCTTTCCTGGGCAAAAAGTTACAGGGGATGCCGTCATGTTTCACAGGAGCGAAAAACTTTCGAAGATTCTTTTCTGAACGAAGGAAGGCCTGTTACTATAATACGTGTGATTGATACATCTCCTAGATATTTCATGACGGTAGGAAGATTATCTTCACCAATCGATTTGGTGGAAATCCGAAGGTTCTCAATGTGGGAGAAACGTTTTATCGCCCACCTGTCGCGTTTCAAAAAACTCATAATTTGATTTGCAAGTCCTAGAAATACAAGTATCGCAATGAATAATTCATGTAGACCTACCGTATCAAAGCATTCATCGTCTAATTTATCGATACACATTTGTAGACTTGAGAGACGGGCGTAGTCGAAAGAATAGAAAGGTGTGTCAATCGCAGCAAACTCGTTTCTCATTATCCAATACGTGTCGAGAGAGCGGGGGAATGTCGAGAGGGCGGGGGAATATCGAGAGGGCGGGGGAATGGACGAAGAGGGATCGACCGACAAGAACGTGAGTATAGATCTTTCGTCTTCCCTTCCTCTTTCCTCTCTCCTTTCATCTCCTCATCATCTCTCATCATCTCTCTTGCCACATTATTCATCCACTCTCTCCTCACAAACTTTGCATCACTCGTCACCTCTCATTACCTCCCCTGTCGGCACTCAGGGAGGTGATAGTTATCGCACCCTGAGCGGTCGAGCAGGGGATAATTCAGAAATTCAAAATACTATCAAGTTCATTCAAAGTAACGTACAGTCCATCCGTAACAAGGTGGATTCATTCCATTCTCTCCTTTCCCATCATTCAATTGATATTGCATCTGTGTGTGAAACGTGGCTGGATGACTCCATTCCTGATGCTTTCCTTGTGCGCAGTTCTTCATACTCCATTATCCGTCTAGATAGACCCACTCATGGAGGTGGTATCTGTCTCTTCCTTTCCCACTCAATTGATTTTGTTCAACTTGAGCCCTGCCTTCCCCCCGGTGTAGAATTGCTCGCTATCGACATTGTCAAACCATTCCCTTGTCGCGTTATTTCCATCTATATTCCAAATCACGATTGCGACTCCCGTCCCCTCCTCGCTTCCATTTCAGATCTAATTATTTCCCTTCTCTTCCCTCATTTATCGTGGGAGATTTCAATCTCCCTCATATCGATTGGCCTCATTACAAAGTCTCCCGCAGTTGCACAACTTGTAGCAACTTCATTGATTTTTGCGCCTCTCATGGTCTCACCCAACATGTTCTTTCTCCTACTCGCAATGCAAACGGAGTGTGCGATTTCGCTTGCTCTTCCGCTTTCTCCTATTTTTTAATCATCCCTTCTCAATGGTACCGTCCCATCACAATGGACCGAGGCCATTATTTCCCCTCTGTTCAAAAAGGGTGGAAAACGGGAAAACCCTGCAGACTATCGCCCGATTTCGCTAACTAGCAATGTTTCTAAATTATTTGAGCGTGTTGTTAAGAGCACACTCGCTTCATTTCTCGATTCGCATAATCTGCTCACTTCCTGCCAATATAGCTTTCGTAAAGGTCGAAGTAGCATTCACCAATTAGTATTATTCCTATCTAAGCTTACCACCGATCACTGCTCCAAATTGTCATCTGATATTGCTTATGTAGACTTCCGCAAAGCATTCGACACTGTATCGCATTCCAAATTACTTCTCAAATTATCTGCCTATGGCATTTGTGGTAATCTTCACCGATGGATTGAGGCGTGGCTTCGCAGACGTTCTCAAAAAGTCCGTGTTGATACCATTCTCTCTCAACCCTCCCATGAGTCTTCCAGTGTTCCGCAAGGCAGTGTTTTAGGTCATCTACTATTCCTTATTTTTATAAACGATATCGTCGATTTTTGCCCAGTAGATTCCTACTTATTTGCCGATGACCTTAAGCGTATGTTCTCTTTCCGCCATCAATCTCACCCCTCTCATGCCCCTCTCCAATCCGCCCTAGATGACCTTTCCAGTTGGTGCGCTACTTGGCAAATGTCAGTTAACCCATCTAATTCTCACATTCTTCATATCGGGAATAGAAATCCCAAAATTAAATATTATTTCAATTCCGTCCTAATTTCTGTCCAAACGTATTGTTAGTTACGATATTGTTCTTACACTATGCTTAGTGTTCATTAGTTGCTCGAGTTGTTTACATAACGAATAGCTATCGAGAAGGACATCATTGTAAGAGTGGCATGGTTGGACGAAAGTCTTTGTTACTTTTTTTTAAAAATATCTCTTTGAGGGAAAAATAACACGAGTTCAAGTATACTAGTCATGATTATTGACAACACATGCCCAATGTTCCTTGAATCTATGGATCCCCTCAGCACTCCATATACTGCAAAGATTAAATGTGCACCCTCTGGCGGCCCCCCAAGACTTTCACCTATCTGAATATAAACATAGCAAGACTGAGTATCCTCATATCCCATGTTTTCTTTCCTCACACCAGAGATCTAGCACTGCGTCATACGTGTAACACATGGTCATACATTCCCTGCTTTCCTCCTCTCCTTCCCGCATTCTCTCGTTACACCAGCATACCATCTCAAAATTACTCTCTTCATTCTTCTTGCTCTCTAACCTGCGATAGAAAATGCAGAGTGGAGAGAGTCATTTATTACGAACCTTCACATCCACACATCTGGCCATCCCGCAGCAGAAATGGCGCGTGGATTCCCTTTCTTTACCAGCTCAACTAGCGTTCAAGCCTGCACATGATCAGTTACCTTGCACACATGCGTGTGGACAAGATCAGATAGCGCAACACATTGATCTCCTACTCCCGCCCTCTTTCAAGCAACATTTAACTCCATATTCCCGCTCTTTCGCTCCATTTTCCCAAGCTTTCTACTAAAATTACTTCACGCAAGACGAGTTCACTATTTCTCTCAGTTCCTACATCTATTAAAATTGTTGTGCGATTCAATTATCTAATTTTAAACAATTATCTAATTTTCGGCAAACTTTTGGCTATCCTAATTTTCGTAGTTGCGTGCTTCAGTTGACTTTTTCGTGCTTGTCCATTGTAAGCATTTTTCCTCGCAAATTGTTCTCAACCGGATCATTTTTGAAATGGACGAGCTCGGGAAAGATAATAGCTTTCAGCCAGATTTGGTGAGATATTGCACCGCAGTGTTCCAGGGGGAATTCGATACGGTTATAATATAGGTTGTCAAACTATCAACTGTACACCGAATGGGGGAACAATCGAATAGTTCATACCGTTTTATGGATATCTCAATCTGTGGATCTTCTGAATTCGAGGTGGATTAATGTGTTTGCTTTTAACATGTTTTTTTTCAGACACTGAACGAATTAATGTCGTCACTTATGCCGATCCGATCACAACTAAAATGAAATGCAATGAGAGGTAGTATGATATTTCATATAATATTGATAGTAATCAAGGAATCAAGGAGTAAATGTCCAGACAATCAGCAATGCATATGCAATATTCAGGGAGACTCCGCTTCGCGATCAGTTATGTGGTCTCTACGATTCCATAAAGTCTGCAATGACGTGGGTGAAGGCGAGAGAAAGGAAGGGGCGAAGCGCACCAACTGAAGCATCGGTATGCTGAGTATTTTTTATGAACACACATTACAGCTTTGACTTTATAGAACACTAATGCAATTGTTCAATTACTTGAATATAACAACTCTCTGAAGCTCTTTATTTATTTCAGAAATATGCATTGATGTATGCACTCGAAATGAGTATCGATGGCGCTGAAGATAATCAGGATACTGAAGCTGATCCTGAATCCGGGTCTGATGATTCGTCAGAAGAGGGGCTTGACGAGTCAGATTCCGAGGGAGAAGAGAATTCTGATGAGCAATGCGTGCATAGTGACAACGTTCGAAAATCAACTGGGTTTCGAGCGCGCACGGGAAGATATCATTGCCACTGCGGAAAAAGCTACTCAACACGAGATGGTTTGACCGAGCATGCGCTTGCCCATCTGGGTTAGAATTTTCCCTATTTTGCTGCTATATATTAATTACGAACCTGTATCTTGATATTTAGAGGGCGATGAATCGAGGCAACCGTACAAATGCTCGAAATGTGATAAGCGATTTACCAGTAAGCAAGTGCTCAAAAATCATGAGCGTACACACTTCAGTATGTTTCTTTAATTAAAAAATGATTTTAAAAAAAAATTATTTCAGAATTTAAAAAAAAGCATAATTTCCACTCAGGTCTAGACGATCCTCGACGGAAACGGTTCAAATGCGACACATGTGGAAAGCGGTTATCAACTTCCTCCACACTCCGAAAACACAAGTTGGCGCACCAGCGTTAGTTGCTATTCGAGAGGCAATCATCCCATTGCATTAATTTCAGGAGAAAAAGGCGTCAATTTGCCGTACGCCTGTGACAGTTGCGACAAATCTTTTGTTTCGAAGCAATATCTCAAGACACACATGCTCTCCCATTTACGTATGCTTCTTTTGATATTTGGAAATGTTTTTAAACGACAATTTCAAGCTGATGACGATCCACTCAATCTTGTTTTCGAATGTGAAGTTTGCAACAAGCGGCTTTGCTCCGCTTTCTCACTAGAAAATCATCAGAGGAGCCACTTGGGTGAGCCAGCACTTTGTACGCTTGAACTATGCATGGTGTACGATAACTGATAACATAAAAAAGTAGTCATGATTAGAAAATTTCAGTCGATGAAAAAGAGAGACGTCCATTCGAGTGTGACGAATGTGGTCAGCGTTTCTCCATTATGAGAATTCTTCAGCGGCATAAGAAGAAACATTTGCGTAAGCTTATATTTGAATGATACTTGGATATGTTTTCGTTGTATTTTTCAGCTGACTCTGAAAAGCTGATTCCGTGCGAAGTGTGTGGGAAGCGACTGACGGAAAATGCATTCTACCACCATAAAAAGACACACTTAGGTAGGCTTATTCAGCATGAAAATGTTTACGATTAAAAAAAAGTGTTGATTCATATTTAACAATGAATTATCATGCAGATGAGAATGATCCGCTCAAAAGGCGATTCAATTAGTGAAACCCTTCTCATGTGATATATGCCACGCCGGTTTCATGGCGAGCAAGGCTCTGAAAGTACACATGTATAAACATATTTGTGAGTTTCTGCATCTTCAATTTATGCACATGTGAATTTGCGTTAAATACAATATTACAAACACATGTCAACTGATGTTGAAAGGCCGAAATTCGAGTGTGAAATATGCAATAAGAAGTTCTGTGCACTAAGTTACGTGAAGAAGCATGCACTGATACATCTCGGTTAGATGTTTTTACATAAAACTCTGAAATTATTGCACAGAAATAATACTGATGTGACGATTTTAAGATACAAACGATCCTGCGAGAGCTAGGATGAAAACTTTCAAATGTGACGAATGCGGATTGGTTCTTCAAACTGAGAGGACCCTCAAGCATCACATGAACTTCCACACTGGTAAGAACTTTATTTGTTTGATATATAAACCATTCAAAACGACAAAATATTGTATCCTTCACAGGAAACTTCCCGCATAAGTGTGAGATCTGCTCGAAAGGATACAATATCGCGGCGCTTCTAAAGAAACATATGGAAGGCCATGCAAAGGGCGTGGCATTCCACACCCGCAAAACTAAGCTGTGCACTTTCTGTCCCAGAAAATTCGTGAGCAAAGTTGAGCTTGCAATGCATATGAAGAGACACGAAGGTGAGTTCAAATTTATTTAAATGTGAGACCACACGGTGTTATAAGAAAACATATGTAAAAGGATGGCAAGACAGCGACTAATTTCAATGCGCACTGAACCACAAAAAATGTTTAATATTTATAGAAGGCACAGTTGGTGAATCCACAGATAACGACACGGACGAGGAAGCTGCTGCAAAATTTTATCAGTGCAAGATATGCGATAAGAAGTACACTCAATATAATATGAGCAAACTACACATCAATACCAATCATTCGGGTAATGTTCTTTATTTTTTTTTAATGTACGAAGGTGCACAAAATTCAAGACTAAGACTATTTTCAGATTATCTCCCAGGGAAACTCATCAAAACATTCATAACACACTCAGTTAGTGCAAAAAGGGAACTAGTTCTTCGTAAGAAAGAAGAGACAAAGAAAAAGGTGAGTTAATTTCGAAAAAAATAGTTGAGATCTTTTCTATTTTATTTTATCAACAAAAGATTAATGACAATATAAAAAGAAAATCCTAAAAAATCATAAAAACCCGATTATCTTGTCTGAAATTTCAGAAGAACGTTCAATCGCGATCGAAGGCAGCCTATAAGCAGGAAGACTCGGAGGAGGCGTCCTCGGACGATACTTTTGATGGTTGTGGGGCATCTTCATCAGAGGATGATTCGCACAACGAGAAATAAGGATAAAGTGAAGCTGAAAACAAGCAATACACGAACACATAAACGCATTTTTATATGATGAATTTATGGATCCATCTTTTTTTCTGAAAATTTTTGCATTGTTTTCTAATGCAACATACTGATAAATTTAGGATCAAATGCTAATGATCGGACACATTTGATCACTCTGTAAATATCTATCCTCAATCAATCGTCGTTTGGCATCATCTTCTTTCCCATGAAGTAGCACTATCTCATCGTAAAAGGCGGTATTATTACACGTGTGATCGTGGGAATGAGAAGAATGGATGTCTTGTGGCGCTTCTCCGTAATCTATTGCCCCGTTGCGCCCCTCACCCCTTACTCCCAATTTAGGCTAGCGATCACAATCTTTAATTAACTACGATAGTGCTCTAGTTGCTCGATGTAATGTTCTCAACAATTTTATGTATATTTGTTTACGAATCACATTGTTTTATTATTTTGATGTTTGCCGTTTATATGCCAATAATTCACATTTTCTCGTGTTGCTCAGACTTTGGAATAGGGAGTATCACCAAGTACATGATGACACTCTTGAAATCATTCATCGATAGTGATATGGGTTCAGAGGCGAGTTCCTAAGAGCATGCAATTAATTCAAATATAATATATAGTATTTTAGGAATTTGTCAACGCAACTAAATGCGTTCCCTTCCAAAGCATGACACAGAACGACATTATGAGGTAGTGCATTCAAAGAACGGACAATTTTGCGTAAATATTAATGCTTGCCCCTCTAATGCTATTATTTGATCTGACGCTTTGCAATATGATAAGTACCGCTTGCCAAAACCTATTCAAATCCTACAAACCATACCTCCGTCAATTCCCTATAATTTCGACCACATTGTGATTAAGCGTCCTAGAAATTCGAGAGCTTATTAAAATTGGCCTAATGAATTTGCAGGGACGGGTCACTTTTTGTTCTTCTCAATCGATTTTCCTGCAATCTCGGTGAAGCGATTAGTTGGATGATCGAGAGGCGCATGAGAAGATTGGCTGCAGCAAATCCGATGACCAATTTTGTAAGAGTTTATTAGATCAATACATTTCTTACTCGTTATCGGCAAATGTTTACTAGGCCAGTAAAATGCAATTTTATGTACAGGAAGATGCAGAGACATTGTATGTTGCTGTGAATGCAGAGTATGATGAAGTTTCCGTGACAGACGAAGTACTAGAAGCGCATGATGTAGACATCGTGATGGATATAGCTGGAGAAGGGTACGGCATTCAAGACACCATTCCTCAGGTGACTGCCTAAAAATGCATCTTTGAAATACAATACAATGACATATAATACCTTGTCCATACATATGTAAATTTTAAAAAAAATCAATCATAGCCAAGTGTGCAGCCTCCTCGTAAGAAGACTAGGTATGAAGAAAATGAATACGACGATCATCATTCGGATGAATCTCTGAAGAAAACTCCGACGAAGAAGGCCAAGTCATCCAACCCACCAAAAGAAAATTCCAAGAATTCGGAAGATTTCATGAAGAAAAAAATATTTGCCTCTGGAAAAACATGTCGAGATGCTTCGGGAAAGTACAATTGCTATTGTGGCAAGAGTTACACCAGTGATGCAGGGTTGAGAGCCCACAAGAAGACACATATTAGTAAGTTCACCATTGCTCGGAAATAAGTTAAAATATCCAAACATAATACAATGTAAAATTTTAATGTTTTGATAACCAGATGTATCAACTCATGTATTTATTCACTCAAAATTTGCACTTGCAGATGATAAAATGAGACTTCCTCGTTATATTCTAGATGCCTTTTATTGAAATTAAGTTGCGTGATTTTTCAGATGACGAGGAGGAGAGGTGCCCTCATAAATGTACGAAGTGCGAAAAGCGGTTTTCCACTCGAGGTCTTCTTCAACGACACAAAATTACTCATTGGGGTTAATTTTCTATTTTTTTGTCATATTTGCAAAGTTTACCCCATTGTTTTCCAGCGAAAGATGATCCTCGTAGAGATAAGTTCAAGTGCGACAAGTGCGGGAAGAATTATTCAGGCGATGGCGAACTTGCTCGCCACAAGAGACTGCATCTGAGTGAGTGAATATGATTGTCTCCAAGTTTTCCAATGACTAAATGGTCCAAAACATTTAATTGAAAATAATTTAATTGTATGTATGGCAATTTTTGTGCGAAAACACATATTGATAAATACCCTCTTCAGGAGATGAGGGGAAGGCCTTTGCGCATCGGTGCAACGAATGTGGGAATACATTCGCATTGAAATCAATTCTCGAGAAGCACAAGTTAACACATCTACGTTCGTAATATTACTGTTTGAGGCTATAGAAACTGTAGGAAAACCGGCTTAGTTATACAATCATCAACAATGCTTTAATGTTAGCGTTGTCAAATACCCTTAGTAAAATGATTTAGCAATGGATGACCCCCGCAAGAAGTTGTTCGTATGCGATGTCTGCGAGAGAATTCTACAAACGAAAGCGGGGATGGAAGATCATAAAAAGAGCCATATGAGTGAGTCGAAAAAATCGGATTTGCAATTGATCTGCAAATCTAGAATTCGAATGTCCTCGCGTTGAGCAAAAATTCGCATTAGAAACATTCATGTGAAGAGGAATAGCGCATTGTAAAGGTTTTTTGGGGAAGGGAAGGTGAGAATACGCCCATATCAAGTGTCCCTTTCTTTCGGTCGCTCCCTTTAAGAGACACCGCGTTATAGTCTTCGCTAAGATATAAACATATTGTATATTGCATTCCACGACTGTACTCGAATAAAAATGTACGAAGTATGTCTCCAGGAATTCCTCAATTGAAGGTGACGAGAAGGAACAATTTCCTTTCGCTTGCGAGCAGTGTCCGAAGCGCTTCGCTAGAATTCATAGTCGTCGATTGCACGAGAGGACTCATTTGCGTAAGTCATGAGCATTTTAATTATTTTTAAACTAGTCCGGCTGCCCCCCGCCTTCGGCGGGGGCCCCGTACTAGCGGAATACGTTTCGCAATCACTCGTTTCGCAACTTGTTGACGCGCGATCTCTCTCCCTCCATGTTTCGCAATTGTTTCGCAATCCGAACAGACGCCATCACACTGCGCTTTATATATGCACTATATTACATATACTATTATATTATATATTTATTACATATACTATTTATATATAATATTTATACGCTTTATATATATTATATAGGTATAGATATTCACTTGTCCGTATTTTTATTAGCTCTATGTCATATTTTACTGTATGATAAGAAATAGTGAAAATATTTCAGCCGAAGACCATAAGCGAATCCCATGCAAGACTTGTGACAAGATGTTGACCAAAGGCGCAATGAACCTCCACATGAAGACTCATCTCGGTAAAGAAAGTGTAGATTATAATTTTGCCCAATCCTTAGCACATGCAAATTGAACAAAAACAACGTATGTGCTGATCAGTTTATATGTTATGTTTATCATTACATTGTACCTCATTTAGACGACAATGATCCCGAGCAAGCGAAGCTGAAGAGGCCTTTCAAGTGTGGAGAGTGCGGAAAAGCTTTCACTCAGAGAATTCACCTGAAATCGCACATTCTAAATCGTCACCCAGATGGTATTCATATTCATCGTATTTGAAGTCGAATATTACCACCTTGTAAATTGTTTTTACGGATGGTATGCGTGTGCTTTCGTAATATCATAGTTACGGTGTTTCCATCACTTTTCTATTTCGAATAATTATTTTTTTATAATGCACTGAATTATTTGATTACATGATTTTTCGCGTCGACTGATCCAAAGACTAAACAACAATTTGATATAATGCAAGGAATAAACCACACTGCGAAAAAAAGAGCGGCACATATCATTCGATATCAGATAAGATATCATTGTAAAAGGCGATCTCGGCGTAATGCAAACGTGGAAACGTGGGAAATGGCGCCAGATGTTCCTCCTGGCATACCTCCTTGCAGTTGGACCCGTTGTAACCTCCCCCCTCTCCCTCTCCCTGCAACCCCCTCCTATCCTTCCTCTCCATCTTCCCCCTCTCTCTCCCTCTGCCTTCTCAATCGTGTTTGTTATCACTCTCGTTTGCCCCCTGATAACGCTCTGGTTGTTTACATCATTGGCGTATTCTTCGAGTGCACTATTTTTCCTTATTCCAATTTGATTCGCTTAATATTATTATAAATATATTACTCTCTCAGCACTATATTCTCATCCGCGCTAATGGTAAATGTGGCGAAGCAAGTGGTGGCCCTCTTGGAAACACTGTCCAAGAATGGATCGGGTTCGAATGTAAGTTCATATCACAATGTGAAGCTGATTGTGAGATTATCTGTTTATCTTGCAGGAATTTATTAACGCAAGACAATCTCTTCAGTTCGAGCACATGGCTCACAACGACAATATGAGGTAATATAATGAAAATATTTGAATTTGATCCTTTCAATCAGTTCTACCTTATCATGTTTTTAAGACACTCAAAAAAGTGCTAATAAATGTAGGCAATAACTTGATTTGTCAGGGATAAATCGTTAAGTGGTCTGATCAATCGACTAGCTGAAAGTATCGTGGGTGTGAGTGGATGGATATCCGAGAGAGAAGAGAAGAGACAAAAAGCAGCGGGGAAAATGGTGATCATTTCGCTTTCGAATTATTACATTTGCCCAGGACTAAATATCAGGAATGGCATCTGATATAGTACAAATGCTTTACAATTACAGGAAGAGAAAGCAGCAGATGCAATGCGTAGCGTTGCGGATGGTGGTGAGTATGAAGGAGGCGTGAGAGTTGAGAACATAGAAGCAACCGATGAATGCACTAACGTGTGTGTATTTGTGTCAATTGCCAAAAATGCTACCTGAAGCGCTTGGTTGCAGGAAGCATCAACTGAAGCAGTCAACACCTTCGACGTAACTGATAATGAATGTGGAGAAACGTTTAAATTGGAAGATAACGTCAATCAGGTGATTTTCAGAGATGTATTTTAATCTGTAAGAATATCACGGACTTCCCCGAGCATCAGATAATCCATTTTACAAGCCAAGTAAATGGCGATTTTTTCAGCCTCCTCGTAAGAAAACGAGACAAGAAGAGAGTGTAGAAGATGTACAAAATTCGGAAGCATCCTCATCGATGGAAGAGTCGGACGATGATCGTGATTCGAAATATTCTTCTGAAGAAGATTCGGAGAACTCGGACGATGATAATAAGAGAAAGCCGGCAAAGCGTAAACAGCAGAATGTTCGAGATGACTCGGGACAATTCACCTGCCATTGTGGCAAAAGCTACAAAAGCGGAGCAGGATTCAGATCTCATCAAATGTATATTGGTAGGTGAAGTAAACAGATATATATTGTTTATATACAGTAACTGGTCGTATGTCTCTCTAGCTTTATTACAGAAGACGAGGAGGAGAGGTGTCCTCATAAATGCTCGAAGTGCGATAAGCGGTTTGCCACTCGAACTCTTCTTCGACGGCACAAGACTAGGCATTGGGGTAAGTTTTCGAGTTTTTTTGTCATATTTACAAAGTTTACATATTTTTTCCAGCGAAAGACGATCCTCGTAGAGATCAATTCAAATGCGACCAGTGTGGGAAGAAGTATTCAGGAGCAGGCGAACTTGCCCGCCACAAGAGACTGCATCTGCGTGAGTGAATGTGCTTGATATCAGTGTGTCTAGTCTTCTTCAAAGAAAGTAGCTAAATATTGACGTCAACTTTTGCTAAATTTGAGTTAAAATACATTAATGAAAGCCCCGTTCAGGGAACGAGGGAAAGGAATTTGCACATCGATGTGATGAATGCGGGAATACATTCGCATCGATATCGATTCTCGAGAAGCACAAGTTAACACATCTACGTTCGTTTTTCTATAATTGTGGCTTTACAATGTAGAGAAAGTGCACCAAGAAATTGCAGAAAACTACCCAGAAAACTAAGGAATATTTAATAATCAAAATGGTCTAGCAATCGACGATCCTCGCAAGAAGACATTCATCTGCGATGTCTGCGAGAGAATCTTCCTGACGAAAGCCGGGATGACGGAACACAGAAAGAGCCACATGGGTAAGAAATGTGAAGAATTCAAGGGCAATGAGTTGTGGTTTTTTTAGAAGACGAGAAAGACCGGCTTCCATTCGAGTGCGACGAATGTGGCCGTCGATTCTCCAAGGAGAAGAACCTACAATTTCATGTCAAAACACACTTACGTTCGTTATTTTGTAGATTGATCTGAGTGGCGAAACAATGTGATGTTTGCGATCTGTTATGCGAGCAAATTTTCCCTTAGCAAAATTAAGTTTTTTTACAGCGGATGACGAAAAGCGAATAACGTGCAAAACGTGTGGCAAGCTCCTGAGCGAACGCTCAATCGGTCACCATATGAAGAGGCATCTTGGTATTTTTTTACTTGATTGGGCATTTCCATTGTTTCACTTTACATAGTAATTCAAAATTTAACCTACGATATCATATTAATTTCAGAGGACAACGATCCGGAGCGGGCCAAGTTGAATAGAAAGCACAAATGTGAGGAGTGTGGGAAAGATTTCAAACTACGATGTCATCTGAGGAATCACATACACAACATCCATAGTGAGCTTTTTTACACATGTACGATAGTGTTCATTCAAATGTTCACTTTTAATTGATTTTTAAATAAATTACATTGCTCAGGTGTTGAGAAACCATACAAGTGTGACGAATGCGACAAATCCTTCAAGCAGGAACACAGTCTGAAAGAGCACAAGCTGATACATCTGCGTAAGTGCATAATTTAGCATTTGTTCTTGAAATTTTATTAAAACTGTTAAAAAATTCAGAAGATGATGAGAGACCGAAATTCGAATGCAATGAATGCGGGAAGACGTTCAATGCGAAGAAATCCCTGAAGAAGCACAAGCTTCATCATCTAGGCAAGTAGTATGCATACAGTTGCATGTCATGTGATACTTATACTCTTAATTTATACAATATCTAACGGGTTTTCCTTTTGTAAAACTGAAATAATGTCTAGTTTAAGACGATAGCGATCCAATGAAAGCAAACCTCTTGGAAAGATTGAAATGCGAAGAGTGCGGGATGCAACTTCGCTCTAAATCGAGCCTCAGGAATCACATGAATTATCATACCGGTAAGCGTGTTATCATATCTCTAATCGTTATCAACTATCCTACCTGTATCATACTATCAACTATCGACGTTATCCACGTTCATACATATAAGTAGGCAAGTACAAGTATACCGGTATTTTTGCAAATTGTTGGTTGACTGCAATAATATATTTTTGTTTTGCACTTTTCCGTATACGGAACAATTTCGTGCGAGAATTGCAGGAGATTTCCCCATTCAAGTGTTCCATCTGCTCGTCTGGATTCTACATTGAGGCGCTCCTGAATAAGCACATAGAAGGACACAAGAGAGGCGTTACCGTCCACACTCGTCGCACAAAAGTCTGTACTCTCTGCCCTCGAAGATTCGTCAAAAAGTTCGAACTGGCCCAGCATTTGAAGCGTCACGAAGGTATACCAGGCAATCATGATTGCACATTGCGCTGCAGTTGATATCTATATTTGTGCGAAAAAATAATAATTTGTTTCAGACGGAACAGTTGGTGATTCTGCTGATGAACTGGAAATTTACGATGAGCCTGCACAAATTTTCCAATGCAAAGTGTGCGAAACTAAGTTCATATGTCTTCGGTCCATGCAGGAACACGTCAAAGCCCTTCACAAAGGTTAGCAAATGTTGTATTTCGTAAAGTGCATATTCCAACTCATTCAGAAGAATTGCGTTCGGAAGAGCTGACTTCTCTCTATCGAACATCAGGCCCAAACGGTGAAGTGAGCAACGACGAAGAGGTTACTTGCGAATATTATTTGTTATTATTATTATTATTGTTTTACCCCGCTAATATTTGTTGCGGGTGTCTTGCTATTGGGGTGTCCGGAAAGTTCGTATAATTTTTTGTTTATATTTTTTATTCAATGCTTTACAATTCTCAGTGACCAATGTATGCCCCCTTCTTTCTCACTACCTCCCTCCAGCGATTGGGCAGGGTCTCGATTCCTCTCTTCCAGAATGCGGGTTTCTTCGAGACCGCCCAGTTCACGAAAGCCCTCACAACTTCATCTCGATTCTTGAACTTCTTTCCTTTGCAGAAGTCAGAGAGAGAGCGGAAGCAGTGGTAGTCGCATGTGGAGAGATCCGGGGAATACGGTGGATGGGGAATCCTCTCGATCTTCAGCTGTGTTTATTTTTTTAGAATATCATGTGCATTTTATACAATTCTTTAGGACGCTCCCTCACTGTCGCATAATAATCATTTAGATGAAAATGATCCAGAGAATGCTGAAATGAAGCGACCGCACAAATGTGAGAAGTGTGGACAAGCATTCAGAAACGCTGTCAATCTCAAGCTCCACACTAATATTCACACAGGTCAAATTATTTTGCCATTCATTTATTTTATCAAAACCAATTAACATTTAAAAACACATATCTCTGCAGGGAACTTCTCTTTCAAGTGTGACTCGTGCCCTAAAGGATATAATAGTAGGGGAGCGCTGAAAACGCACATGGAAAGCCACAAGGAAGGCTAGCTAACATTTGCGATCATAACTCGAAAACAATTTCAGAAGGGGACAGGGAACTTATAACTGCTAGTTTTGCAATAAGCCTTTCATCACTAAGCATGGATTAAAACGGCATAAAGTGGACCATCAAAGTGGGTTTTTCGATAATGAATTCGTAGTGACAAAAGTTTTTTTCGGTAATACAAACTGCTGTTTCAGATGAAAACGAACCAGATCAGGCTAAACTCAGCAGAAAATTCAAGTGCGATGAATGCGGCGCGAGTTTTAAAGAATCAAAACCTCTCAAACTGCATTCAAATATCCACACAGGCTAGTAACCCTTTGTTCAAAACTGATATATCTTTTACATTAGAATATTCCATTGATTTGCAGGAAATTATCCTTTCAAATGTGACATCTGCCAGAAAGGCTTCAATACTAAATATGACTTCAGCAAACATAAAAAAGGGCATGAGAATGGCACGTTGCGAGTCTTTGCACGACGCTCGAAGCTATGCCATCTCTGCCCTCGCACATTCCACAAGACTTGGCAACTCGCAAAACATCTACAACGACATGAGGGTATGTGCGAAGTGTACATATGTTATTGATATTTAACTTTAATTATTGATTTTCAAAATTATTAAGATTTTTTACTTTTTTTTTTCAGAAGGCATTACTGGCGACTCAACGGATGAAGGGAATGAAGATGATAAGCAACCCACTGATACATATCAGTGCAAAATATGCGATAAGAAATTTGAGTTGAAAACCACTCTCAGAAACCACGTCATGCAATTTCATAAAGGTGTGTGAATTCACATAATTGATATATCTCTATTATAAAAAGGCAATCATATTGCATAATGTAAACACATTCGATGCATTTCAGTTGTATCATGGATGCAACAGATGATTGTTAACCGTGTGGCGGCAGCTAGAGTAAAGCCTAATGCAAATCCGGTACCCAAACATCCAAATCCTGAAAAAAAAGCATCGGATTGTGAAACGTCTGAACATGATATGGAGTGATCGGATAATGAAACGGATGAAGAGGGAAATACAAGTGATATTACCTTGGACAATAGTGGCACTGTGCGAATTTAATCATATATAACTTTATTTACTTTTAAAATGTATTTGATATGCATATTTTTGTTCTGCGGATCCCTTGTATTTCATATTATTATTATTATTATTATTATTATTCTAAGTAGAATATTTGAAATAAATGTGATTTCCTAATCTTTGCTTACTTTATGTTTTCTGTAAAGTGAGCGGAATTTACAATCTGTGTTTCAGGGTTATGGTATAGAATAATAAAACCAGGGAAGTAGAGTGCACTATTCATTTGTGACCTAAGAAATATACAGACGCGAGCATAGGTCACCGAGCACTTTTGGAATGGATTTGATTTTTTAACCAGGAAAATTTCAATTTTGGACTAGGATGTTATGCACCAAATTCATCGGAGATTTTTATTTTTGACATTGGTGCATGACGCAAGCGCACAGTCGTTGCGTAGTGATGACGTAATAAAAGTGTACTTTTTCAAAATTACATTATTCTTTCATGGATTTTTTTCCAGCTCGCAATATTTTCTGAGGTTGAAGTCATGCCCGAGGCCTACCCAGAATTTTTTTTTTGAAAAACCGCACATTTGCTCATGTGATGCCATCGTTCGAGGAGTTTGGTCAAGTGAAGATGAATCGAAAGATAATTAGTCAATTACCATGAATTGTGTACCAAATAATTCAAACTCTCATATTGCGCCCATCTACAATATTCCCAAATATATGCGTTGTTATCCTTGCATATCAAAAATTAATAAATGCAATTCAAAAATAAATATGTACGGGCTCGTTCGTGGAAGGCAGTTGTGACACGTCCGGATAAACTGGCATTATCATCCTCCATCGAACAAACAACAGTTGTATTGTTTACAGCAGTTGTATTGTAAAAACGTTCGCATAGTCAATTATTCATAAGTATTCATATTTCTCATACAATGATGCACTATTTTCATTCACGGTCTCACTTACTAAAAGGAAGTCGGGAAATTGCTGGAGAGTCACTACCTCCTCCTTTCTTCCAACTCAGCCGTAAACAAATCCTCCCGCACAATATCCGCCTCGAGTTCAAACTTTACTGCTTTCAGAAATAGCTCCAATTTACTATTTCATCGTATTCATTATTCTCTTTCCGCTCAATTAAGAGACATTCCACGAGAAAACGTACCTTTTGGGAGGATTTAATCAGAACGTGAAGCTGTTGGAAATAAAATCTTTGGATGTTTGTTGATTATCGTTTATTATCGTTGTACGATTCGTCTTCAGAATTGTCAGAGTTAAAGTCATCTAGTGTGACTGTATAGGATTTACTCTTAAAGATAAAAGTTTCGAGACATATTTCAATCCATAATATTGTTGCACTGTCTTTTTTTATATATTTGCATCCTTGTGCCGTACAATTGACAATCAAGTATATGTGAACGTTATTTATGCAACTCATCATGATCCCATGACATCTTCGGTTCCATCGTAGGTTCCATCCGTCCCTTCACCAGTACCTTCGGGTCCATCTTCGGAACCATCGTTTCCATCGGTTCCATCGTCGGTACCATCCGTTCCTTCACCTGATGATTCGGGTCCATCTTCGGAACCATCGTTTCCATCGGTTCCATCGTCGGTACCATCCGTTTCTTCAAAGGATCCTTCGTGCCCATCTTCGGAACCATCGTTCCCATCGGTTCCATCATCGTTAACATCCGTTCCTTCACCGGATCCTTCGGGTCCATCTTCGGAACCATCGTTTCCATCGGTTCCATCGTCGGTACCATCCGTTCCTTCACCGGATTCTTCGGGTCCATCTTCGGAACCATCGTTTCCATCGGTTCCTTCGTCGGTACCATCCGTTCCTTCACCGGATCCTTCGGGTCCATCTTCGGAACCATCGTTTCCATCGGTTCCATCGTCGGTACCATCCGTTCCTTCACCGGACCCTTCGGGTCCATCTTCGGAACCATCGTTTCCATCGGTTCCATCGTCGGTACCATCCGTTCCATCACCGGACCCTTCGGGTCCTTCTTCGTCAACCACTTCGAAAGACGTGAGAGTATCGAATTCCACTCCCGCAGCGGAGAATGCACGGAATCTGTAAATTATTTTGTAAAGATAAAATCGTTTCAGTCGCGTCGATCGACTTTACAGTTATCAAGAGGTGAATACGCTACATGATGTAGTTCGGTACGACCGTCTTCTAAGGGGAGTAATTTGTGCTCTACAAATATTACCCGACAATGTTCGTTTTCGACACGAAACTGTGGCCCTGACGTTGATGGCAGCAAAACCTAAATTCAATTTTAATGATTGGTATACTGAGATTCGAGGCTGTTTACTTTTTCCCGCCGAGAGTCAGATCCGAATTCGCGTTGTCCACAATCTCAACAGCAGCCGCGAGGCATCTCATTGTGCAGAGCAGTTCGGTCATTTCCTTTCTCGCGTACAGCTTCTCCAGTGTGACTTTGATCTTCTTGCCATCAGGAGCCTGAAAAGTGGCATTTTGAAGAACAGACAAATCACGCAAAATTTGCCCGGATAATCACAGGTGGTGCCTTCTCGAAAAGGGATAAATCAGTATTATCATGGTACTTGTCATAGATCGCCTTATTGAATTCACGGAAATACTTGAGTTTTTCCGAGTTTTCCTGAATTTGTCATTGCCGGTCTAATTAAGGGTGTGTGATTATACTTGTGTGATTTCGAGAACCATCTTCTCCTCTCCACAGTCAACTCCCGTGTAGAAATCAGGACAGATACATCTGAAAAATATCATCAATAGTAAATAATGACACTGGGTCGGATGAGAACCATAGCGTCATACCGCCTTTAATACGCTCGTAGTCAACATGCTGTGGTAGTTATTAGGGCTGCACGAACGGGATCGGCAATTTCGTCCCCTCTGGCACCCCTTCCGATCACCCTCTCGCTCGTGCTCTTTAGAGAGGCAGCACCCCTCTTCCCCCCTGAAATTTCGGGGAGAGGCGCCAGTGGGCACGAAAATCCCGACCTTGGACGAATATCGCGCGCTCCTTTTCCCTGCTCTCATTACTCGCCCCGCCTAGGAGAGATCGCGAAGTGGTTTTTTTTTCATTTCTATCTACTAGTTTGCAAGATTAGCTAAAAGTACTTGCATTTTTCTCTATTGTATCACTACTCGGAAGTGTTATCAGTCAAGAGCACATACTATTTAATTTGAAATCAAGATCAATAATATTTGAAGTAACAGAACAATCAACAAAACAATAATGATACCAATAATGATCTTCATACAAAACAATTTCATTACTTTCAATCTGATTTTTCTCATCTTATTTCATCATTATCTTCAATAAATTTGACTAAACGAATCATGAAAAGTTTGGAATGGCTCATATTTGGCAATTTACTTTGATCAGCGATTGGATATATTTTTTCGAACATTTTGAATAAGAAGAAAACAGAAAGAAATCACTTTCCTATCAGCGCTCTATCACTCCCGATCAGTCCAAGAGAAGGGACGAAGAGAGACGCGAAAAATTCGTTCAACATCGGATTTTTGTGCCCACTGGCAGGCTCATCTCGCGCTCACGAAATTGGGGGAGAGAGGGAGAGAGGATGGGAAGAGGGTGCGGATATCCCGATCCCGATCTCGACCGTGCAAAACTAGTAGTTATCATCCGACCTAAGGTAATAATAATATGTCATACGAACCGATTACACTCTTTCGGATGCGCGTATCCACCATTCAAGCACTCGGGTTGGGTCGGGCACGATTCTACAGTGGAATATTTACAATTATAAAAAAAAGTAAAGATGCACCGCTGCATTTGTAGAGAAGATTGATCTGCTTGTAGTCAGCGAAGCTTAGCTCGTGTGCCTCAAAATCATTTGTATTAATTTAGAATTGTGACGATCAACGTACGCTGCCCATCGTATTCATGTAGTCATGCTCCCATGGAACGTACGTTGACTTCCCTGTATCTCCATTGGCTAAACAATGGATTGTTCTATAATCAACACAGTGTATTATTAAGTAGAGTTTCTTGCGCTGATAAAGTGTACAGAATGAAGAGACGATTACCCGAATAATGAACTTTTATATGGAATAGTCGACTTACTCGACCCGTACATCATCAAACTGCCAAAGTCAAAGCCAACGCCGAGATCCGCCATGTCAGCATCATCCAGCTATTCGTTAACGCAAATATCAAATGTGTTATCATCCGCCTTGATTGTATAACTATACCTTTTCGCCCTGCTTCTCAATATCATCAATGACGTTCAGATAGTAGTCCCGATCGGATCTGAATAAGTACAATACATAACATTATATTTCAGTGTCTTTAAAACTCCGTGTTCTATTCCAAAAATTATTACTGACCTTGACATAGTGTGGTCAAGTCCTAATGCATGACCGAATTCATGTTGAATAGTTCCCATCTTCAAAAGGCCGTATAATTGTAATTCATTTGCACAGTTTTTCCCATTTCTTGAAGTTCAGTAGAATTATATTCCAAATCGCATTGTTTCACTCACATAGGTGTCACATGGAGCAATTACTTGCGGGTCGCTTTCGGTCATTCCCACACTCGACCAGCAGCTATCATCATCATTATCGATGATCAACAGCTAGAGAAAAGGTTATCATTATAGTTTATAGCAAATTGGGACGTTCATCTGAGCACCCATAACATTACCTGATGACCAGGGGCGTTTTCCTCGAATTTCAAGCACGTCTTGTCCGTGATCAGGTCGAGCGCTCTTCTCAGCAACTGCCGATTCACGTCGGCTGAAAGTACATATTTAAATATTGAAATTGGAATTTAAAGTGCTCGTACAAAAGATACTCACTGTAGTTCGGCGCGAAGACGTATGAGATGGGCTGGTCCTTGGGCCACAGTTTTGCTGATGCCGAGGGAGCACCACGGCATGTCGGCTTTCACAAATCTATTTGTAAATAATATATTGAGCAATCGATTCAATTGTGCAACTGGAATGATTCGGGAATTGCATCAACATTCCAGTTGCACAATTGAATTTTATGATATTTTCAGTCGAAAATACGGATTTAAGTATTTTAGTAAATGCACTCTCATACACCCAGTTTTCGACGGATAATTATGGCCAACTCTGTGGTCAATAAGGGGATTATGCACAATAATGACGAGGGGAGATTTCGATCGACAAACGCCGATGAGAATTCTGGTGCAACTCCGAAACAGAAATTCACTCATTTTTGGACATTTTATCCAATTTCTTCGTCCTCTCTGCTGAGAGATAATTTAAAATACCATTACGACCAATCTCACTATGTTGTCTTCTAAACAGCAAAGGGTGGTGATCGGAGTCCCTCACGTGCTCCTGAACAAGGGTAAAATACATATTCTAAGGGAAATGAACTTTACCGAAATCAAAAATGTTTCATTAATTTGTGATTGCTCCAAAGATATACATGATTTCAACACTTCCAAACATAGTACACTTATGCATGTTTATCTGGAATGCGTTTGGAATTTGATATCTGTTATCCCATTGACATTTACAATTTTCAAAATGAGGGTGTAAAAACGATTTTTTTGCATATCGCATCGTCACATGTTAATAGTGTTGCCCAATCAACATGGCATAAATTACTTCTCAATTACCTTCATGCATTAGTACCACGAGGCTATAGTTATCGCTTCCCATTCGTGAAAAAACTAAACAACAAGAAAATTCTTTAAAATTTCCGGACACCCTGATACTGAACCTGATCATCGGATTTTCCTGTCGACGGTCTTTGTGCTTCCAATTCATCGACGTACCGAAGGCGTGCCACATTCGCTGTAAATATGTGGTTTTTTCATGGATCTTCACGAATATTGTATGTGAGCGAGCCTTACTTTGGTGTGTGTCACTGATTTCGGCGAAATCCGTCGCTCAAAATATTTTTTCTGACGCTTCGGCTGCATTTTACATGAGATCGGTGAAATATAATGAGGCTTTTTTTCTATTCTTACACCACTCACTATTTTTTGAGGAAATCGAGGCACTCACCACTCGCCAACAGGGGAAACGCCAGAAAGAAGAAATGCAGCCGCATGGAATGAGAATGAATGCATTGATGAGTGTGTTCCCATTTATATCGCGATTGTGTTGGATGAGAAACCCTTCGAGCGTCAGAAGGAACAATTCATGTTCCTGGATCTTATTGTGTTGGGAGAAAGGAATGATTTCATTTTCGATATGATTCAACACGGCGAGGATTTCAGCCGACGCTGCTTTACAGCTAGGCAAGCGAAATTACTCATCTGTCTAGAGACGCATGGATAATTTATTATTTGTGAAAGTGTATCACACAGTCTGGAAAAATTCTGAGGAATTAGTAAATGTTACTAGATTGTTTGAAAAATATCTTTACACTTTCATCATGTCTTTATGAGATCGGGGTATGTTTCACAAGCTGGAAAATGTATACAGTATCGCCGGAAAGTATTGGCCAGCTTTTTCTTTTCGTCATAGTTCGTGAACGACTCGAGATATTGAGCTGAAAATTGAACTAGACATAGCAAATCTAATGGGGAACAAAATGCTGCTATTGCGAACGTATGCAAATTTCTCATTCTTGCGTAGTGATGACGCAATCGCACAACACTTTTTCGAAAAATTATATTTCTTACAAGAAAATTGTCATACACCTAAAATTTCTTGGGTATTGAGACATGTCCTAGGACTACCCAGAAAATAATTTTCAAGTTGCTGCGACTCTGCGCCTCGATGCCGCAGCGGCTGCAAGTTGAAGGCTGAAAACACATAACTCTGCTTCTAGCGAAGCTAGAGACTAGTCCAAAGCAGAAATATGGTCGCAATCACGACCCTAGATGATCCTGAAAGTTTGGTATTGATTGGTTTTCATTTGTTTTCAGGGCACAAAAAAGTAACTTTTTCGTATGACCGAACTTTGGCCCATTACCATTTCAAGAGTTCATTAGCATAAAATGCGGCTCCTGGGCAGGAAGTTTCAAAAACCATCCACGAATCGATTAACTTTTGGTAGACTTGGGTTCGCGTTCCGGTCCTCGGCGAGCGATTTACGGACGCGCGCCTTTCTCGAAACGCACGATCTCTCTTCGCGCCGCTCGCCCACCGCTCTCTCGTCGTGTAGGGAAATGCAGTGGGCAATGGGCCAAAGTTCGGTCATACGAAAAAGTAATTTTTTTGTGCCCTGAAAACAAATGAAAACCAATCAATACCAAACTTTCAGGATCATCTAGGGTCGTGATTGCGACCATATTTCTGCTTTGGACTAGTCTCTAGCTTCGCTAGAAGCAGAGTTATGTGTTTTCAGCCTTCAACTTGCAGCCGCTGCGGCAACGAGGCGCAGAGTCGCAGCAACTTGAAAATTATTTTCTGGGTAGTCCTAAGACATGTTTCAATACCCAAGAAATTTCAGGTGTATGACAATTTTCTTGTAAGAAATATAATTTTTCGAAAAAGTGTTGTGCGATTGCATCACTACGCAAGAATGAGAAATTTGCATACCTTCGCAATAACAGCATTTTGTTCCCCATTAGATTTGATATGTCTAGTTCAATTTTTAGCTCAATATCTCGAGTCGTTCACGAACTATGACGAAAAGAAAAAGCTGGCCAATACTTTCCGGCGATACTGTAAGTAAGCCTCTACCACGTCAACAATTTTCAAGGGACTTGGCTACAATTGAATCTTATCCTTCTGTGCGTGTATCCGGTGAGAGAGCCTGGATAACGAAGTAAGTCGTGTATCGTTAAGTCATCACCGCAACGTGCAGAGCGAGATCAGGACCACTTCATTTCTTCCTCCTTGGAATCTCATAAGACAAATCCTCATCGATAAGGAGAGCCGAACTGCTTGAGTCGGCCCATTGAGATTAGCCAGCAGCTAATGCAGTTCCTTTCATGTTTCCCTCCATTCGATATTTATACTTAGAGTTTTGAGGCGATATATGTTAGCTATTTTCCCTCGCCTTGGTTACTCCGATAGATTGAATTTATTGTGAACCATTGTCCAGCCAGCGCGATACCAAAGCCCCTTGTGGTAGAATGTACCATGACCTTTGCCAGAAAATCGATATATGTTTATCGCTCGAGACTAAGGTAGATCATAGGAAGAGGGGGGGAGGGAAGGGAAGACCATAGAGCGAGGAAGAGGGAGAGAGAGAGAGAGAGGTCACAGAGAATAGAAAGAGAGAGAGGCAACACTAGGAAATGGAGGTGACATGTGATGGTAGCTTGCCATGGAGCAATGACTCGCCACCAATTAATGGGCACATAACACAATTTAGTGATAATCCGAGCAATTATCAGTGAATATATTATTTTTTTGGGAGGAAGAGTCGCAGCGTCGTCGCAAGAGAGGAAAAAGAGAGAGACATAGATAATTTAGTGTCGATCATCGAAGAGCATCCGGTGATGGAATCGTAGTATTTTAGGCTAAAAGAGATGCAAAGAGGAGGTTTGAAATAGACAATACAAAGGACTAATCTAACTATTCAACACAAGAAATGAGTATCTACGGGGCAACAATAACGAATAGAGTGGGAAGGGAATCTTCGTCGACCGGTTGAAAGACTCTTGACACCGGTTAAAATCTTCTCCGAAGATCGCCGTCGCCGCTCCTCCTCGGAACGGAGCACTCGGGCTACCTATAAGATGTTATTTGAATAATCCATAAAAAAGGGTTGCATTGAAGGAGCGTTGTAAGTTATCCGTAATGGTACAACAAGAGCAAGTCAAAGGAACAGTGACGGATGGAGGGGTTTTAAAATACTTGCATTGCCAATAATTCGAAGTTAGTGACTAAGAAAACTCTCTTATGAAAAGTATTCAGTGGCAATTATTGATAGGCAATTGCATATTCAACAATAATCTAAGGCTATCACTGACCTCATCCCATTCACAATCTTCTCCTTCTCCATCCTCGTGAAGCCGGCCTCCCAGCCGGGACTCTCGGGTCCTAGAAGTAGTCATTGGTGCTGTTATACTGTATTACTCGGCACAGGTAGGTGTTTGAAAGGGTTGAGAGTAACTCGCAAGTTTATTCAATTTATCCTCAACTCTATTCTATTCGTCGAGCACACCCAGTCTACGAGTCATTTTCCTCCAGTTACTCATGAGGGACCGATTAAACATTAAACATGGGTAAAAGTTAGAATGACTTGCAGAGCAAGAGTGCACGATGGACAATGCTCGAGTCAAGATCGTTAGTCAATGACAAAACGGACAATCAACCATACGCTAATCTTTTCTTTTAATATTGAATCCGTTGGAGACTTACTACTTTCCTTTTCTTCACCCTTTCCATCTTCGCGTCTTCCTTCTCTATGGTCGGTCGCGTGCTTCTAAAATAAATATGCTTTCCATGCGACGTATAATGCGGGACTGGGAATACGCTCGTGAATCGCGAGTTGCCGGTCACGTAGTCCTTGTAGCCCGTTCGCTACGTGCTACGTGGCTGGCTACTCGCGATGGATTGGAGCGACATTCCAGTACAAGAAGCATACTCACCTCAGCCACAGTAAAATGATCCTCACGGAGATTTAAAGCTTAAATAAAGAGCATTAGTAATAACGGTAACCCCAGTCGGGGACGGAACAAACCGATAAACACTACATTCAAACATCATTTATCGAAATAATTACAGATTAATAAGGAGCAAGGATAGGCGTACAAGGAATGGTCGCGAGTATAAGGCGGAGTTTTTTGAACGAGATATACCGGGATCGAAACAGAATCAAATTCTAAGAACTTCTACGTTTCTCCATCTTACCCTCGCGACCATTCCTTTTTAGAATAAGCCTAAGCCTTCACAATCCTCTATCTCAATATTGCCTAGACAGACATATCATTACAAATAAAGATATCCCTCAAGGGGCGGATAAACCGTTTCAAACACTAAATCAAACATCATTTATACGACTGAAAAAAGCGAGAACGAATATATACATAAACCTTTGCGATGTCCTGTAGAGATGGCGTCCTCTACCTCCCTCTATCGTCCTCGAATCGGATCAGCTCAGCCTCTCAAGTATTTCGTTCGAAAAGGATGAAATATGGGGACTCACTTGCTTTAACTCCCCCCTGCTCGCTGTTGTAAGGATGACCTATTTAAACAAGAGGGTATTATTCAAAGATAACCCCCATAGAGGGCGGCTGATACCATTAAACAAACATTGTTGTGAAATACTTTATACGCAACGGAGGCACGATAAACAGTCACAACAGTATTTGACGCAAAATAATATCGTTAGGACAGACCTGCACTAGTGGGATCCCTCTTACGAAAATTTCCTCGTGCCAACCTTCTTCCGGAACTCAGGCGATATGATGTACCTTCTCGAGGTGATTACGACGAACTTGAGCCTGAACATGAACATACTCCCAGCAGAAAAAAATATTGCACTCACCGGCTTGTTTCGAGTTGTTGCAGAAGAGATCAGGAGAAAGAGGCAAG
The DNA here is from genome assembly GCA_036245805.1 of Pristionchus mayeri. Lineage (NCBI taxonomy): Eukaryota > Metazoa > Nematoda > Chromadorea > Rhabditida > Neodiplogasteridae > Pristionchus > Pristionchus mayeri. Next base: position 13,816,470 of record BTRK01000006.1, read on the forward strand.
TCTTGTCGCATGTGCACGCATTCACCAATTGAAGCACGGGCAGCGAAAGAAGAGAAAACGTCTATAAAGACGGATTGCGGGACATGAATTTTAATAGGAACGACCAAGAATACGATTAGAAACATAAACAAAATAATGAAATGAGACGATGATGACAATTAGAACTTCACGCGCATACATGTATCATCGAACAGACAGAGCCAAACTCGCTAAAAACATAAGAACGTACTCAATACCGATGAGGGCGGCTAATTTTTCAATTAAATTACAATTATTAATCATTAAAAACAACAATAATTAGCATTTGAAAATTCAAAATCGCAGCGCGCGCCATAAACGTTGGCTCCGCTGTGCCGTATAATAGGTAAAAGTAAGACGATCTGCATTACAGTATGCCCGATCACAAATTCAGCATCGTATTCTAACTTTTATGCATATTTTGCTTAATTTTTAATTCCTTAAAATATAACATTAAAATAATATTTATTTTCGTTATATATAAAAGCTTCCATAAGTGAGGCACCTTCGAGACCCTCCAAACAATGATTTCATAGTCAATTTACCTACATACAAGGAGAAGAATGAATGTGTTCGTTCTTTGACCAAGCCTACGTGGTAGATCACACCGGCGAGTCTCACCGAGGTCATGGTACTTTGTACCATGAAAAACAGGTACTATGAGCTCATAGTAGTAGTTCTCTCGTCGTCTCGTTCTCTCTGACATAACTCTTGTCTCTCGCTCTACCATGAGCTCTCACTCGTTTCCCCGAGTTCATGGTAGATGGAGAGAGTGTCTGCGCTCTCTCTCTTCCCCCACTCTCTCCTATCTCTCTTACAACTACCATGAGGTGCAATTGGTACGGCGGCAGATCGAGTTGGTCACTTCGCAGCCAAGAAGAATACATCGTGAAACTTATCGAGCACAGCGCAATGATAGAAACGGTTTCTCGTAGGGATTTCCGAACGTTATCTTATGTAACTGCGCACTACGATCGAAATTGTCCAATCGGCCTCGTCGAGTTGTGCGGAAGGGTTTTAGGCAACTTTCTGCACAATCACCATGTCCATATCTGAACTCTCCTCGGAGGAGATAGCTCTGGACTAGGCAAAACAGTCGATATTTGCTTGTTTTTACGTTTTTTAAGGGGTGCTCCGGGGAATATTCAGTCACCCATAGGGACAGTGTGGATATCGTAGAGGACACTCACCCGATAAGAAATCACTTTGTGCGAAGTTCCGCAGATGCCTCTTAAGATATTTACATACGCACAAAGTTCATTGAAAGCGCAGGATCGCGACTGATTCGTTTATATGTCAATCGCACTACTTATGTTTCGCCTGAATATTGGGGTAAATTCGTTACAGTTTCTTCTGCAAACAGCACGAAAAAAATCAAGAATGCCACATCAAAGCAAAGTAAATACGAGAACACGGAAAAAGAGAAGGACAGCAAAATCGCGAAGCCGAGAAAAAGTGACCGTAAATATTTTGCCTATTTCACACACATGTTCACACACATGAGTCTAGCCTATTTCACACGTATGTTCCCTTCGCAGGAGAACGTCTGCTCAGGCAGGCATTGATAACGCGCAAAATCAAATCAATAATCCGGCAGAAACAGAAAGAAAAATCGATAAGCCTGTCCCACGTGTGGCGTCACGAGCTTATTTCAAACAGTCAGGTTTCGCTCTCTCGAGGGCAAAACTGCGCCCGTTTAGTCTCCACGGTCGGCGCGCGCTCTCCCTCGTTATTCGGGTCCAATTCGTGAGATGAGTCCGTCAGCCCGCCCTATTTCGTGACCAATTCGGGTGACGAATAAAAACCTTTCGTGACCAATTCGTGTGGCCTATTCGGATCCAATTCGGGACGATTTGACGCCATCTCTCGGGGATAGGCTAAGCCTATTAAGCCTATTAGGCCTATTAGCCTATTAGGCTTTCGTGGCCAATTCGGTTTTCCATTTTATGGGCGATTTATTCGGAGCCAATTCGGTTGAGGTTACCAGAGTACCATAATCATTGCGAAACCATGACATAGTATCACGAACTGATTTTTAAAGCGTACAGTGTCAATACATTCCGGACACCCAATAGTTTGATTGAAAAACAAATACAAAACATGTAAAAATAGCATGTAGCATGTCATGTAAAAAACTGTTTTGCCAACTCCAGAACTATTAAATCCGTTGGGAGTTAAGATATGGAAACGACGATTGTGCAGAAAGTTGCGTAAACCCCTTCCGCACAATCCGATCTGGCTAATTTCGATCACAGCCAGCGGTGGCATCAGCTAACGTTTGGAAAACCCTGGATTTCACTTCGCCCAATTTGAATGCGAATCCGATGGTCATGAGTTCGACCCCCCTTGCCCGCAGATCCACCCAGACCACGGGGGTTAAGAAATAGGTCAGGAATCCCCTACCACGTGCACACAACACGGGTGGTAGCCTCACGCATAGGTCGCTGATAACCTCAGGACAGACTAAACGCAGAATTGGCGCAGGGGTGGCGAACCCGCCTAACGTGGATGCCTCAATATACGTTGTTTTACTAATTTGTCTCCCTCCCATTGTCTGCAATGACCGGGATTAACTCTACCACGCAATTGAACTTTTTTTTCTGATTTGGCAAACTGTGATCGGCACATTAAAGAGGAAATCATCAAAGATCTTCATATATTATCACATGAAACATAACCCAAAAAATCAAAACTGTATCAAAATAATATAGTTCAGCAATTACACACACGTTCTACTCAACATATATGTTTCACATTTTCTAATTAGTTCTTACAAAAAATTGCAGGCTCCGAGAGTATAAAATGGCCATATAAATGTAACGATTGCAGCATGAAACTCGCCGGAATAGTCATGCGAAGAAACAAGCGACTCGAATGTACTAATGTGAATGGACCTCATTTTCTGATACAAAACGAAATGGTGAATGCAAGATGGCTGGATTGAAATCTGTATGAATTCATAAATTATTGACATTAGAGCCGTTGAACATGCCGATAAATAACGTCCACCATATGTTTGTTCTTCTCATTCGTTACATACATTATTTCTTAGTGTAATGTATGTATGTCTATTCTAATTTGATTTTGTTGTACACCGGAGAATGTAAATGCATGAATGATTTTATTGAATTCATATGAAGCTATTCAATCGTCATCAGTTCCCTCATCGGTGTCACCCGTTCCTTCACCGGAACCTTCGGTTCTAACGTCGGCTCTCTTGGTTCCATCGTCGGTACCACCTGTTCCTTCACCGGATCCATCGATTTTCTCGCCGGAACCCTCGATTCCTTCGCCGGATCCTTCGGGTCCATCTTCGGAACCACCGACGGTACCAGTGGGTTCATCGGCTATCTGGTCCTTCACCGGATCCATCAATTTCCTCGCCGGAACCCTTGATTCTTTCACCGGAACCTTCGGTTCCTTCTTCAGAACCATCGGTTCCATCGTCGGTACCAGTGGGTTCATCGGTCACATCGGTTCCTTCACCGGATCCCTCGATTTCCTCACCAGAATCATATATTTCTTCGCCAGATCCTTCGGTTACTCCTTCGTCAACCACTTCGAACAAAGTGAGCGTATCGAATACCACTCCTACGGCGGAGAATGCGCGGAATCTGAAAATGTTTAGTTAATATGAAAGAACTGGAGGAAACTAACTATCTAACTATCTTCATCCCCCCCCCTCTGTCATGTTGTTGTATGAGGGAAGGTTGTGTGGGATGATGAGAACAAGACCGTTGCGCATGGAGGGCCCATGTATGTTTTATAATTATTACCCGACGACCTTAGTCTTCGACACGAAACTGTAGCCCTGACGTTGGTGACAGCAGAACCTAAATTCGAAGTGTACCTCGGTAGATGCAATTTTCAAAACATTTTAAAGGTTCCTCCTCACTTTTTCCCGCCGAGAGTCAGGTCCGAATTCTCGTTGTCCACAATCTCAACAGCAGCGGTGCTGCATCGCATTGCACAGAGAAGTGTTGTAATTTCCTCTCTGACAAGTACCTGTTTGCGAATAATGTAATGTAACGTAACGAATAATGTAATGTAACGTAATGTAACGTAGAATAATGTAACGAATGACAAGAACAAACATACAGTATCGCCGGAAAGTATTCGCCCACTTTTAATTTCTGCCGTTGTTTTTCAACCAAGCGAAGTATCGTGCTGAAATTTTTACTGGAGATAGCAAATTTAATGAGGAATTGGTGGTGTTATTGCAAACTTATGTAAACTGATCGCGCTTGCGTAGTGATGACGCAATCGAAGTGCACTTTTTCGAAAAAATTATATCCCTCTGGCGAATTTGTCCACGCCTGTCTAACTTTATGAGCATTGAGACATATCCATGTACTACCCAGTACACCAAATTTCAAGTTGCTGCGACATCGCACCATGTTGTTGTAGCTGCTGCAAATTTGAAGGTGGAATGTCATAACTCAGCTTCTAGTAAAGCTAGAGACTCGTTCAAAACAGCAAAATGATCCGTTTAATGACTTCAAATGATTCTGAAAGTTTGGTATCCATTGGTCATCATTTGCCCTCAGGGCACAAAAAATCACTTTTTCTGATGACCCAACTTTGAACGCTTACCATTTCCAGAAAGAAATATCAAAAATGTGGCTCCTGGACAGGAAGGTGCAAAAACCATCACAGAATTAATTCCCAAGTTTTGGTAGAGCTGGCTTCAATTTCCGGGCCATAGGGAACGATCTAGTGACGCGCGCACCTCTCGAAACTGTAAGTTCAATGAGAACAATGAGAACACCATCAGCATCAGCACGAGCGAGGTAAAGGATATTCGGTAAAGGATATTCGAAACTGTAAGTTTACAATAACACCACCCATTAAATTTGCTTTCTCCAGTAAAAATTTCAGCACGATACATCGCTTGGTTGAAAAACTACGGCAGAAATTAAAAGTGGGCGAATACTTTCCGGCGATACTGTATGGTGGAAGTTATTTATCGATAATTTATGAAATGATACATATTTCAATCCAGCCATCTTGCATTCACCATTACGTTTTGTATCAGAAAATGAGGTCCATTCACATTAGTACATTCGAGTCGTTTGTTTATTCGCATGACTATTCCGGCGAGTTTCATGCTGCAATCGTTACATTTATATGGCCATTTTATACTCTCGGAGCCTGTAATTTTTTGTAAGAACTAATTAGAAAATGTGAAACATATATGTTGAGTAGAACGTGTGTGTAATTGCTGAACTATATTATTTTGATACAGTTTTGATTTTTTGGGTTATGTTTCATGTAATAATATATGAAGATCTTTGATGATTTCCTCTTTAATGTGCCGATCACAGTTTTCCAAATCAGAAAAAAGTTCAATTGCGTGGTGGAGTTAATCCCGTTCATTGCAGACAATGGGAAGGAGAAAAATTAGTAAAACAACGTATATGAGACTGTTTGCCTAAGAATCGAGCAGATCCGAAGAGGTTTAGCACAGCAAAATTTTTCCATTTTCTGATTCCATGTGTTGTGGAGTTGTCAAAGGTGCTGAAGACGCTGGGCATATTCATTTTGCACGAGGAGGCCCCATTGGCTTCAGACGACGTTGCGTTGAGATAAGATTTCTTTACAAATCTCGAACACCAAGTATGCTAAAATTAATAGAAAATCTTCCCTGATGCAGAATAAGATGGAGAACACGTCTATTTCATTTATCATAATTTTCAAACATAATTTTGTAATGAGCTTCAAATAGAAACTTTGCGCGGAGTAGAGATAGAGTATCAAGAAATACATAGATCTGACGGTGAGAGGAGTCCAAATCTAAATTTATAGCCAATTTCCGCTTAGACATTTTGAGAAAACATTAATAAAGTGAAGAACTTTGACAGTAAAAGAGGCGATTCTCCCCTCTCGAGCGCTGCCTTCCCCTTGGCTGAGGAGAGAGAGCGTGTGAAATGGAGAGAGTAGAGGGGAGGCAGAGGGAGAGGTAGATGGGAAGAGCGTCAACAAGCGCTTTTCTCGCAGAAATGCTTCACTCTATTAATGTTTTCTCAAAATGTCTATGCGGAAATTGGCTATAAATTTAGATTCGGACTCCTCTCACGAAGCCGGTCAAATCTATGTATTTCTTGATACTCTATTCCTACTCCGCGCAAAGTTTACTTGTTTAGCTCATTTAAAAAATATTTTTGAAAATTATAATAAATGAATTAGACAGGCGTGTTATCCATCTTATTCTGCACCAGGAATAAAATTATGTTAATTTTAGCACAATTGGTGTGCGAGATTTGTAAAGAAATCTGATTTCAACGCAACGTCGTCTGGAGCCAACGGGTCCTTCTCGTGCAAAATGAATATCCCCATCGTCTTCATCACCTTTGATAACCTCAAATCACATGAAATCAGAAAATTGAAAAATTTTGCTGTGCCGGCCTCTGTTCGATTCTTATTCAAACGGCCTATTGAGGCATCCACGATAGGCGGGTTCGGCACCCCCGCGCCAATTCTGCGTTCAGTCTGTCCTGAGGTTATCAGCGACCTATGCGTGAGGCTACCACCCGTGTTGTTTGCACGTGGTTGGGGATTTCTGACCTATTTCTTAACCCCCGTGGTCTGGGTGGATCTGCAGGCAAGGGGGTCGAACTCATGACCATCGGATTCGCATTCAAATTAGGCGAAGTGAAATCCAGGGTTTTCCAAACGTTAGCTCATGCCACCGCAGACTGTTATCGAAATCGGATTGTGCGGAAGGTGTTTACGCAACTTTCTGCACAATCGCCGTATCCATATCTTAACTCCCGAGTAAATAGTTCTGGAGTCGGCAAAAAAGTTGATTTTAGATACTTTTACATGTGATGTATTTGTCTTTCAATCAAACGATTGGGTGTCCGGAAAGTAATTGACACTGCACGCTTAAAAAATCAGTTCGTGATCCTATGTCATGGTTTCGCAATGATTATGGTAGCCAATATATTGCGTCATTCTGACGTTGAGTGGGAAGAAGATTGCGACACATTAAAAGTTTCTACATAATTTCCAGTGATGGTGTCTATCCATGATCAGCGCGCACTTTTATTTCTAGTGATGGAGTCTATCCATGACCAGCGCGCTTGTGATCGCATCGACCATTCCTCGAAGATGCCCACTATTGATTTGTACTGCGGTTCAGCTAAAAATGACGAAAAAAATTGAAAAACAATTGTGAGATTTGTGCGAAATTACTGTTAAATCAATGAATTCAGATATGTTTCACAAATTGAATAACTTAATGTGTTGTCTTTTCGAGCGCTCACTTATATGAGATAGAGGCAAGCGTACCTTGTCCGTCTCCTCGGTCTGGGTCGAGGCGGCCGCCGTAGTCAGCGCCAGCCGTCCACGTCCACGTCAGTCTCGTATCCGTCGTCTGGAATGAGTACGGTAACATACCGTACACTTTTACCAAGGCTACGGTACCCATGGTAAAGCTCGGGGCATGAATCAGCACAGAGATTCGCTGAGGTACGGTAGGATACGGTAGGTTTCAGTTTAGTGGTACCGTACCCGATGCCGTCGAAGATTCGTCCTTCGTCGAGAGCAGCGCCGCCATCAGACCGCCATCGCCATCAGAAGCGCCCTGTCGTGAGTGTTTGGAAACGGGATACGATATGGTACGGTACCACACACGGTTTCGGCACCTGGCTCGGCCGCTGTCTCCTCGCTCTCTTCATTGAAGATTTCCATGTACCTCTTGTTGAGTTCAGTCGCGGAAGGCGCCCGCACAGCGATGTTCTCCTGAGAGGAATACCGTAACCCGAGGTACCGTATATCCTTTACCTCGCTCGTGCTGATGATGATGGTGTTCTAATTGAAGATTTCCATGTATCTCTTGTTGAGTTCAGTCGCGGAAGGCGCCCGCACAGCGATGTTCTCCTGAGATGAATACCGTAACCCGAGGTACCGTATATCCTTTACCTCGCTCGTGCTGATGATGATGGTGTTCTTATTGAAGATTTCCATGCACCTCTTGTTGAGTTCAGTCGCGGAAGGCGCCCGCACAGCGATGTTCTCCTGAGAGGAATACCGTAACCCGAGGTACCGTATACCCAGTGCCTGGTGAGGATGCTGCTGTTGACGTCGCTGTCGGTGAAAGCACTCGAGATGTCCTGTAGAAGCCATTGATAAGGTACTCCGTCTTGTTCTCGGCCTGAGGAAATTACAGATCATTGCTCAATTGCGTGAAGGTTTTGGCAATGTCGAGGTCAACAGCGTCTGCGACAGTGTTTCCTTGTGTCTTGAGCTGAATTAATATATTTTTTTGGCAATTAGAACGGCATGGATACATGTGGACTCCTTTCATGAAAGTTCTATGCTCGAAGTGAAAAAAAGGCCTGAGCAATCTACTTTGGTCGATTTTTTCACGTTTGTACATTTTGTCAGCTCACAATATGTTTCTGTATCTACAAGCACACAAGCGAAGCCTAAATCATAATCAGCGCACACTCCGCATTTGAAAACGACAATCGCGAAAACAAATTTTTAGTATGCGCCAATAAAATTCCGGAGATCCAACTTCCGTGGGAAGGTGGCGTCTTACCCTTGCAAGCAAATTCAACTGCTGAGTGAATTTTGGTAAATATCAAATCCATAAAAGGGGTGAGATCGAACTATTTACAGTGATCAGTTCAATAAAATTCCGTGGATCAACAGCCGAACTTTGGCAAAACTGCTAGCAAAACCTGCAATGTCTGTTACTAGAAATTTAATATCATACTCATCACACAATGTATCATGAAAAAACAAGGAAGACACATTAATTTCAAGTATTTTTGCAATACAATAGAAAGATATAAAATTGTTCGCCGTTCCTGATTACATCCAAAGACCATAATTTCCCCAGGTCATTCATATACTCTTATTCCGCTTCATCCGACCATTCCATATCTTTTTTCCGACACAATCCGATGCTTCTTCTTGAAGGTTGGGATGTTTGAGTACCACCGTTTTTGCATTAGTCTTTTCCCTAGCTGCCGAGCCACGGCTAACGGTCATATGTTGCATCCAGGATGAAACTGAAATGCATCGAATGTCCTTATGAAATATAGTGGGATTTTTAGATTAAAACCGAAATCCAACATATGTAAATTCTCGCACCTTTAAGAAACTGTATGATGTGGTTTCTGAGAGTGGTTTTCAACTCAAATTTCTTATAGCATATGTTGCACTGACATATCACTGTTGGTTGTTCATCATCTTCATTCCCTTCGTCCGTTGAGTCACCATTGATGCCTTCTGAAAATATAACATAAGTATATTAAATAATCATTAAACACATTTAAAAAAATCGATGTACAGTTTCGTACACACACCTTCGTGTCGTTACAGATGTCTGGCGAGCTGCCACTTCTTCAGAAATCTTTTACGACAGAAGTGACATAGCTTCGAGCGTCGTGAAATCAGTGTGCCCTTCTCATGTCCTTCTTTGTGTTTACTGAACGCAGGTTTGGTGTTGAACCCCTTCGGACAAATGTCACATTTGAAGGGGTTGTTTCCTACAAAACACATATTTCAGACTGAAAGGACTATCATATTTAATGTGTTCACTGGCCTGTGTGGACATTTGAATGAAGATCAAGATCACGTTTCGGCTTGAAACGCGCACTTCACATTAAAACTTTCTTCTCAATTTCACTTGAACTGGGTATTTTTCGTCTGAAAATACAATTCACCGGCTAATCCCTGCGCATAATTTTTTTCACAATATACCTTCATAAAACATACCTTCATGACCCAACATATGATAATCTAAGCTGAACGATCTTTTTTTTTGTTATGAACGATCTTGTACATAACTGGCAATTATATCTCGTCCTCTCGCTTTCTGTAAGCTATTTATATTGGTAGGTATAATACAAATAGAGATGTCCATTCTTTATGGCTGTCCATGTGTCTTTTCAACTGTCCTCTACTATTGAACCCTCTGGGACAAGATTCGCAGTTGAACGGGAAGACTCTTGCAAATTAAGAATACATAAACACATTTACAAAATAAATAAAGGTTCCTGAGTGAATGTTCGTATGGAGTTTGAGATTAACAGCGTTTCTGAATGCTTTCCCACATTTTTGTGTAAAGGCCCTGGCCTTGTACCCCATAGTTAATTAGCATACGTGTAGACTAGACTATCCCCCGTTGTCTCGAGTTGCACTCTCGCCCTCCTCTCCCCTCTCTCCATTAGCATGTCCCATTTACATGTGACCTCGTGCCTATTTAAGAATGAGTCCTCCCCATTCTATTGTCTCTGTTACGAGTGCAATGTGACCTCTTCTCTTGTTCCCCTTTCTGTAGATAAAGCTTATTCCCTCTATGCTCATGGAGTTCGGGGACAGGCCAACTACACAATATTGGCGATCAGTACTCACGATTAGGCGTTGCCTGTTCCCTGTGTTCGTTCTTGTGTTTCGTGTTCCGAGTGTCCAGTACGTTTCCTCTCGTTCTTGTGTGCGTAACTGTGTGTCTCGAGTGAGCACATCAGTTGTAGGTTCCGTGTGGAACTGAGCGTATCGTAACTGTGTGTCTCGAGTGAGCACATCAGTTGTAGGTTCCGTGTGGAACTGAGCGTTTGGAAACAGTGATTGTCGATGTCGGCCGGAGGCGCTGCTCGATTTTCCGTTGTGATCAAAGGTACGTGTACGGAATCTGAGTACGGCAGTTCGACAATGAGGTCTCACAAGTGGCAGTGAACCGTGTCGATGCTGTGCTCGATCGATCGATAGTACACGTGTCACAAGGAAGGAAGATTCTGGCAGAGCGAGCGAGACTAGTGGCATGCAAATGCGGACTCGGATGCGAGTTGTTGACTTGTGTACGTGTAGTCGTTGGCTCGTGGTCTTGTGACAAGTGGTCCGGTCTGGACTGGAGACGTGTCTCTGTGGATCTGCTATTCATGCGGGGTCGGCGGAAATTTATCGTCGAAAGTGTGAAATGTGATTGCTCTGGGTCGACGGAAGTGTATCGTCGAAGGAGTGATCAGCCATTCATGCGGGGTCGGCGGAAGTTTATCGTCGAAAGTGTGATTGCTCTGGGTCGACGGAAGTGTATCGTCGAAAGAGTGATTTGCAGTCCCAAGGGTACGGTATCCTGACAGTAAGGATTACTAGTGAAAGTGAACTGTGCTTACGAGAGTGAGACCAGGGTTGGAATCCCTGTGTTACTCGATCGATCGATAGTACACGTGTCACAAGGGCAACCGAGACTCACAAAGTGTTGAGACAAACGACATGCAAATGAGTCTCGGGCGCGAGTTGTTTACGTGATAATGCGAAGAGAAAGATGCAAATTGACACGTGAGGCAACAACGAGAGAACAAGTGAACGAACAAGAGCGAGGGAATCTCAGATGGAAAGATATCAAAGATCAGATTGAGGGCTTTGAGATCAGAGAAGAGCCCATGAGGACTGCATGTAAGAGAGTGAAAGTTCACGGGATTCTTAAAGACCGAAAGAGGACTGGGAGAAGGGACGGGAAGATGTACATTCCCTCTTCTCAGCCGTCGCTCTGAGGTGCAAGTAGGATGATGCGAGGTGAACAAAATGCAGGTTCGAATGGAGAGCAGAGACCAATGAGGCTAGAGAGTCAAGGTGCGTGCACAGTTTGAATGGAGTTGAAGGTACCTTAGATGAAGGAACTACTCCAGACTAGAAAGTGCGAGTGAAGTGGATGACTTTAGGGGAAAAGCCAAGCGAGCTGAAAGAGTGCCAAAGAGCCGATCTCCTGAAGGATTCCAGGAAACTGAATGTAGTAGCGGCGACTGACCTGTTGGGGTTGTCAGAGAAGTGAGAGTAGTGATATTATGGATCACTAGCAGTGACCGAGATGAAGAGCGACTGACCTATATTTAGGGGTTGTTAGATAGAGTAGTGATTGACCTCTAGTAGGGATCACTAACAGTTGACTGAGGTTGGTACTGCCCAGCGAACTGGCAACTGACCTAGTATGGGGTCGTCTATGAACTTTCCGACGAGGATGTCGGCCGAGAAGCTAGTGATTGACCTAGCAGAGGGATCACTAGAGGAAGCAGCAGTTGACCTACGTTTGGGACTGCCCGAGAGAACGGTGATTGACCAGGATAAGGGATCACTCGTGGTATCAGTGACTGATCATTGTGATGGTCTGCAAGATCAGGTGTGCGCATAGCAGGGATGCCTGTGGCTAATAAGTCGTGACGTTGCCGTTTGGCAAGGCGCCTAGCACGGATCCGGTGGCTAATAAGTCGTTGCTGTGAGCGGAGGCAGTGATAGTACTGAGTGAATAAAACCAGAGGTAAGAGCTGGTGGCGCTGAGTAAGCCGTGAGTTCACAGCGTCGTGGCCTGAAATGACCATACCCGACGGGGCGTCACGTTGAGTCTCGTGTATCTGAGACGGAAAGGGAGAAAGCGGATCCCGGTCTCTAAGGAATCGAGAAATCGGAAGCGTTTCCTGGAATGGAACGTTAGTGTGAGAAGGCACGAAAGTGCATAGAAGGAATCTGAACACACGCTGTTGTTGTTCGAGAAGTGTGTAGTGTGAACACAGGTGGTTGATTCGGTCGACCCTGTGGATTGGAAATATCCTGAAAGTTTGTTATGGAGGATAGTGAGATCCTGCCGAAGACGATCACTGAGGAAAGCGTGTGTACGCCCACCTCAGAAGCGACACCGAGTTCAAGTGCAACGGCATCGTCATCGAGTTCAAGTGCAACGACATCTGCATCGTGTTCAAGTGTGCACCTACGAGGGCGTCTACCCGAGTTTCGTCGAGTCTCGCAGTGCAACGTCGAAGAATAAACGAGCCCACAGAAGTAGTGGAGAACGACAGAATCCCTCTGACCAAAGTGCTTCAACCGTGGCCCGTTGATTATTGCCTCGTTGTAATTGATTATTATGTATCAGATTCACCCCTCAGTTTGAATCTTGGTGTTGTGTAAAGGCCCTGGCCTTGTACCCCATAGTCAATTAGCATACGTGTAGACTAGACTATCCCCCGTTGTCTCGAGTTGCACTCTCGCCCTCCTCTCCCCTCTCTCTCCATTAGCATGTCCCATTTACATGTGACCTCGTGCCTATTTAAGAATGAGTCCTCCCCATTCTATTGTCTCTGTTACGAGTGCAATGTGACCTCTTCTCTTGTTCCCCTTTCTGTAGATAAAGCTTATTCCCTCTATGCTCATGGAGTTCGGGGACAGGCCAACTACACAATACACATTGTTCGCATTTGTGCGGTCGCTTCTTTTCAGCGTTCTTCGGATCATTTTCATCTAAATGATTTATTATGCGACAGTGAGGGAGCGTCCTAAAGGATTACATAAAATGTATATGACCCAAAAAAATTAACAGACCCAAGTGCATGCCTGTGTGCTTGATTAGTTCGGCGTTGCATAGGAAGATTTCGGCGGAACGCTGTTCCTTTAAAAATGAAGAGAATCGTTTCTTGCGATCCCGAGTTTCTGCTGGATCTCTTGAGCACCTGTGAGGGCACCGCAAAATTCTCGGGCTATGTTCTAGTGTTAGCTATTCCGTGACTCCATCATTTACAGCACCCGAATGTAGTGATTTTGTTTGTTTTTTCGGAAAACGATTCTGCTTGAAAAAAACAAGCCTTATTTTTGGGTCCGCCACAATTTTTACGGCCCCTCACCAAAAAATACGGCACCGCGGGGCCGATGAAATTTTCATCGGCACCCGCTTATTCAGAGAGAGATGCTTTTTTTCTATGAAAGGAATGTAATGTATATATTAGATGAACGCGGATGGTAAGACATGCAATAGAAACATATTCAGAAAAGGTTACTTCAAAATTGAATTCTCAGAAACGGAAATTTCGAAAAAATCACGAAGGTGTGTGTACGAAATTGTACATCGATTTTTTAAAATGTGTTTAATGATTATTTAATATCACGCGTCTTCTGAGAGAATGCATGAAAACGGACACCCCGCGGAACCAGGAGCCCCAACTTTCAGCAGTATCTACAAGATAATTATGCCAGAGTATATTTTGGATGAGAACACTTTCTGCGTTGGCCGTTTTTTTACAGAACCGGCTTTTAGGCATTCTCCGGTTCCGCACCCGGCTCTACCGTATTTCAGCTCCCAGCTAGAATACTGGAATTGGGCTCAAAATGTCCGGAAAATTATTTCCAACAACTTTTATGTTTACAAAAAAGTTTGCCGGCATCAACTTCATATTGAAATTTACGAAAAACTGCAATCCAAACCAGAAAATAAATTCTACCGGCTCGGGGACCCCACCCTTTCAAGTATGCGGTGCTCATATTCGGAATCTCCATGCCCGATTCTATCAGGAAAAAAATATAGCCGAACTCATTAGGCGTGACAACTGGTGACAACCCAAGGCGAAAAAAGCGTCGAATTCCATCAATTTCAAAATAACTTTTCTGAAAATCATCGGATAAAAGCTCCAAAACATGACTACATTGGCGAAAACATCATAAATAAGTAACATAACTCTAAATAACATATGCCAAAACCGGAAAGTATGTAATTTCCGGCTCTATAACCGAAATCGAATTGTTTTCGAAGAAATCGCCTCTGCATTACCATCTCATTGTTTTATATGATTTGGCTGCAAAATATACATGAAAATCATGAAAATAGAAATTCATGAAAATCGATACATTTTTTTCGAATTTTTTTCGATTTTTTAAAAAAGTGCCAAAATGCTTTCCGTTCGAGTTATTTAGAGTTATGTTACTTATTTATGATGTTTTCGCCAATGTAGTCATGTTTTGGAGCTTTTATCCGATGATTTTCAGAAAAGTTATTTTGAAATTGATCGAATTCGACGTATTTTCGCCTTGGGGAGACCAGTTGTCACGCCTAATGAGTTCGGCTATATTTTTTCCTGATAGAATCGGGCATGGAGATTCCAAATATGAGCACCGCATACTTGAAAGGGTGGGGTCCCCGAGCCGGTAGAATTTATTTTCTGGTTTGGATTGCAGTTTTTCGTAAATTTCAATATGAAGTTGATGCCGGCGAACTTTTTTGTAAACATAAAAGTTGTTGGAAATAATTTTCCGGACATTTTGAGCCCAATTCCAGTATTCTAGCTCATCTGGGAGCTGAAATACGGTAGAGCCGGTTGCGGAACCGGAAAATGCCTAAAGCCGGTTCTGTAAAAAACGGCCGTTCTCATCCCCAATATGCTCTGGCATAATTATCTTGTGGGTACTGCTGAAAGTTGGGGCTCCTGGTTCCGCGGGGTCCTGCAATCTCTCAGAATACGCGTGATATCACGCCTCTCACGAGAGAATCGAGCTGAATTTGCCGTTCATGGGAATGGAGGAAAATCGTGAATTGAGTTTTAACCGGTTTTGGCCTTCCTAAGTTTTGGCCTTCCTCTCTCTCCCTCTCTCCCTCTCTTCCTCTTCCCCCTCTTTCATTCTCTCCTTCTCACCCTCTCTTCCTCTCACTCCCTCTCTCCCTCTCTCCATCTATTCTTCTCTTCCTCTCTCTCCACGTTTCTCCCTCTCCCTCTCTCTCCCTCTCTTCCTCTTTCTCCCTCTCTCCTTCTCGCCTTCTCTCCCTCTCTCTCCTTCTCTCTTTCTCTCCTTCTCGCCCTCTCTTCCTCTCACTCCCTCTCTTCCTCTCTCTCCCTCTATTCCTCTCTCTCCCTCTCTCTCTATCCTCCTCTCTCCCCCTTTTCTCCCTCTCTCCCTCGCTTCCTATTTCTCCCTCTCTCCTTCTCTCCTTCTCTCCCTCTCTTAATCTCTCTCCATCTCTTCCTCTCTCTCTACCTCTCTCTCCCTCTCTCCCTCTCTTCCCCTTTCCCCCTCTCTCATTCTCTCCTTCTCACCCTCTCTTCCTCTCACTCCCTCTCTCCCTCCCTCCATCTATTCTTCTCTTCCTCTCTCTCCACGTTTCTCCCTCTCCCTCTCTCTCCCTCTCTTCCTCTTTCTCCCTCTCTCCTTCTCGCCTTCTCTCCCTCTCTCTCCTTCTCGCCCTCTCTTCCTCTCACTCCCTCTCTTCCTCTCTCCACGTTTCTGCCTCTCCCTCTCTCCCTCTCTCCCTCTCTCTCCCTCTCTCCCTCTCTTCCTCTTCCCCCTCTCTCCCTCTCTCCTTCACACCCTGTCTTCCTCTCACTCCCTCTCTCCCTCTCTCCATATATTCTTCTCTTCCTCTCTCTCCACGTTTCTGCCTCTCCCTCTCTCTCCCTCTCTACCTCTCTCTCCCTCTCTCCCTCTCTTCCTCTCTCTCTACCTCTCTCTCCCTCTCTCCCTCTCTTCCTCTTTCCCCCTCTCTCATTCTCTCCTTCTCACCCTCTCTTCCTCTCACTCCCTCTCTCCCTCTCTCCATCTATTCTTCTCTTCCTCTCTCTCCACGTTTCTCCCTCTCCCTCTCTCTCCCTCTCTTCCTCTTTCTCCCTCTCTCCTTCTCGCCTTCTCTCCCTCTCTCTCCTTCTCTCTTTCTCTCCTTCTCGCCCTCTCTTCCTCTCACTCCCTCTCTTCCTCTCTCTCCCTCTATTCCTCTCTCTCCCTCTCTCTCTATCCTCCTCTCTCCCCCTTTTCTCCCTCTCTCCCTCGCTTCCTATTTCTCCCTCTCTCCTTCTCTCCTTCTCTCCCTCTCTTAATCTCTCTCCATCTCTTCCTCTCTCTCTACCTCTCTCTCCCTCTCTCCCTCTCTTCCTCTTCCCCCCCTCTCTCATTCTCTCCTTCTCACCCTCTCTTCCTCTCACTCCCTCTCTTCCTCTCTCCACGTTTCTGCCTCTCCCTCTCTCCCTCTCTCCATCTATTCTTCTCTTCCTCTCTCTCCACGTTTCTCCCTCTCCCTCTCTCTCCCTCTCTTCCTCTTTCTCCTCTCTCCTTCTCGCCTTCTCTCCCTCTCTCTCCTTCTCACCCTCTCTTCCTCTCACTCCCTCTCTTCCTCTCTCCACGTTTCTGCCTCTCCCTCTCTCCCTCTCTCCCTCTCTATCCCTCTCTCCCTCTCTCTCTCTCTTCCTCTTCCCCCCCTCTCTCATTCTCTCCTTCTCACCCTCTCTTCCTCTCACTCCCTCTCTCCCTCTCTCCATCTATTCTTCTCTTCCTCCCTCTCCACGTTTCTCCCTCTCCCTCTCTCTCCCTCTCTTCCTCTTTCTCCCTCTCTCCTTCTCGCCTTCTCTCCCTCTCTCTCCTTCTCACCCTCTCTTCCTCTCACTCCCTCTCTTCCTCTCTCCACGTTTCTGCCTCTCCCTCTCTCCCTCTCTCCCTCTCTATCCCTCTCTCCCTCTCTCCCTCTCACTCCCTCTCTCCCTCTCTCCACGTTTCTGCCTCTCCCTCTCTCTCCCTCTCTCCTTCTCTCCTTCTCTCCCTCTCTTAATCTCTCTCCATCTCTTCCTCTCTCTCTACCTCTCTCTCCCTCTCTCCCTCTCTTCCTCTCTCTCTACCTCTCTCTCCCTCTCTCCCTCTCTTCTTCTTTCCCCCTCTCTCATTCTCTCCTTCTCTCTCTTCCTCTCACTCCCTCTCTCCCTCTCTCCATCTATTCTTCTCTTCCTCTCTCTCCACGTTTCTCCCTCTCCCTCTCTCTCCCTCTCTTCCTCTTTCTCCCTCTCTCCCTCTCTTCCTCTCTCTCTACCTCTCTCTCCCTCTCTCCCTCTCTTCCTCTTTCCCCCTCTCTCATTCTCTCCTTCTCACCCTCTCTTCCTCTCACTCCCTCTCTCCCTCTCTCCATCTATTCTTCTCTTCCTCTCTCTCCACGTTTCTCCCTCTCCCTCTCTCTCCCTCTCTTCCTCTTTCTCCCTCTCTCCTTCTCGCCTTCTCTCCCTCTCTCTCCTTCTCTCTTTCTCTCCTTCTCGCCCTCTCTTCCTCTCACTCCCTCAGTTCCTCTCTCTCCCTCTATTCCTCTCTCTCCCTCTCTCTCTATCCTCCTCTCTCCCCCTTTTCTCCCTCTCTCCCTCGCTTCCTATTTCTCCCTCTCTCCTTCTCTCCTTCTCTCCCTCTCTTAATCTCTCTCCATCTCTTCCTCTCTCTCTACCTCTCTCTCCCTCTCTCCCTCTCTTCCTCTTCCCCCCCTCTCTCATTCTCTCCTTCTCACCCTCTCTTCCTCTCACTCCCTCTCTTCCTCTCTCCACGTTTCTGCCTCTCCCTCTCTCCCTCTCTCCATCTATTCTTCTCTTCCTCTCTCTCCACGTTTCTCCCTCTCCCTCTCTCTCCCTCTCTTCCTCTTTCTCCCTCTCTCCTTCTCGCCTTCTCTCCCTCTCTCTCCTTCTCACCCTCTCTTCCTCTCACTCCCTCTCTTCCTCTCTCCACGTTTCTGCCTCTCCCTCTCTCCCTCTCTCCCTCTCTATCCCTCTCTCCCTCTCTCTCTCTCTTCCTCTTCCCCCCCTCTCTCATTCTCTCCTTCTCACCCTCTCTTCCTCTCACTCCCTCTCTCCCTCTCTCCATCTATTCTTCTCTTCCTCTCTCTCCACGTTTCTCCCTCTCCCTCTCTCTCCCTCTCTTCCTCTTTCTCCCTCTCTCCTTCTCGCCTTCTCTCCCTCTCTCTCCTTCTCACCCTCTCTTCCTCTCACTCCCTCTCTTCCTCTCTCCACGTTTCTGCCTCTCCCTCTCTCCCTCTCTCCCTCTCTATCCCTCTCTCCCTCTCTCCCTCTCACTCCCTCTCTCCCTCTCTCCACGTTTCTGCCTCTCCCTCTCTCTCCCTCTCTCCTTCTCTCCTTCTCTCCCTCTCTTAATCTCTCTCCATCTCTTCCTCTCTCTCTACCTCTCTCTCCCTCTCTCCCTCTCTTCCTCTCTCTCTACCTCTCTCTCCCTCTCTCCCTCTCTTCTTCTTTCCCCCTCTCTCATTCTCTCCTTCTCTCTCTTCCTCTCACTCCCTCTCTCCCTCTCTCCATCTATTCTTCTCTTCCTCTCTCTCCACGTTTCTCCCTCTCCCTCTCTCTCCCTCTCTTCCTCTTTCTCCCTCTCTCTTTCTCGCCTTCTCTCCCTCTCTCTCCTTCTCTCTTTATCTCCTTCTCGCCCTCTCTTCCTCTCACTCCCTCTCTTCCTCTCTCTCCCTCTATTCCTCCCTCTCCCTCTCTCTCTATCCTCCTCTCTCCCCCTTTTCTCCCTCTCTCCCTCTCTTCCTATTTCTCCCTCTCTCCCTCTCTTCCTATTTCTCCCTCTCTCCTTCTCTCCCTCTCTCCCTCTCTTCCTCTTCCCCCTCTCTCCTTCTCTCCTTCACACCCTGTCTTCCTCTCACTCCCTCTCTCCCTCTCTCCCTCTCTCCTTCTCTCTCCCTCTCTCCCTCTCTCCCTCTCTCTCCCTCTCTCCCTCTCTCCCTCTCTCTCCCTCTCTCCCTCTCTCCCTCTCTTCCTCTTCCCCCTCTCTCCTTCTCTCCTTCACCCCCTGTCTTCCTCTCACTCCCTCTCTCCCTCTCTCCATATATTCTTCTCTTCCTCTCTCTCCACGTTTCTGCCTCTCCCTCTCTCTCCCTCTCTCCTTCTCTCCTTCTCTCCCTCTCTTAATCTCTCTCCATCTCTTCCTCTCTCTCTTCCTCTCTCTCTACCTCTCTCTCCCTCTCTCCCTCTCTTCCTCTTTCCCCCTCTCTCATTCTCTCCTTCTCACCCTCTCTTCCTCTCACTCCCTCTCTCCCTCTCTCTCCACGTTTCTCCCTCTCCCTCTCTCTCCCTCTCTTCCTCTTTCTCCCTCTCTCCTTCTCGCCTTCTCTCCCTCTCTCTCCTTCTCTCTTTCTCTCCTTCTCGCCCTCTCTTCCTCTCACTCCCTCTCTTCCTCTCTCTCCCTCTATTCCTCTCTCTCCCTCTCTCTCTATCCTCCTCTCTCCCCCTTTTCTCCCTCTCTCCCTCGCTTCCTATTTCTCCCTCTCTCATTCTCTCCTTCTCGCCCTCTCTTCCTCTCACTCCCTCTCTTCCTCTCTCTCCCTCTATTCCTCTCTCTCCCTCTCTCTCTCTCTATCCTCCTCTCTCCCTCTCTCTCCCTCTCCCCCTTTCCTTCTCTCCCTCTCTCCATCTATTTTTTCTCTTCCTCTCTCTCCACGTTTCTCCCTCTCCCTCTCTCTCCCTCTCTCCCCCTCCCCTCTCTACTTCTCTCTCCCTCTCTCCCCATCTCGGAAGCGTTGGAGCATTTTCGAACTTTCTGGAACATTCTAGAAGCGTTGGAGCATTTTCGAACTTTCTGGAACATTCTAGAAGCTTTGGAACATTTTCGAACTTTATGGAACATTCTAGAAGCTTTGGAACATTTTCGAACTTTCTGGAACATTCTAGAGGCTTTGAAACATTTTCGACCTTTCTGGAACATTTTGGTAGCTTTGGAACATTATCGAACTTTCTGGAACATTCTAGAAGCTTTGGAACATTTTCGAACTTTCTGGAACATTCTAGAAGCTTTGGAACATTTTCGAACTTTCTGGAACATTCTAGAAGCTTTGGAACATTTTCGAACGTTCTGGAACATTCCAGAAGCTTTGGAACATTTTCGAACTTTCTGGAACATTTTGGAAGCTTTGGAACATTTTCGAACTTTCTGGAACATTCTAGAAGCTTTGGAACATTTTCGAACATTCTGGAACATTCCAGAAGCTTTGGAACATTTTCGACCTTTCTGGAACATTTTGGAAGCTTTGGAACATTATCGAACTTTCTGGAATATTCTAGAAGCTTTGGAACATTTTCGAACTTTCTGGAACATTCTAGAAGCTTTGGAACATTTTCGAACTTTCTGGAACATTCTAGAAGCTTTGGAACATTTTCGAACATTCTGGAACATTCCAGAAGCTTTGGAACATTTTCGAACTTTCTGGAACATTTTGGAAGCTTTGGAACATTTTCGAACTTTCTGGAACATTCTAGAAGCTTTGGAACATTTTCGAACTTTCTGGAACATTCTAGAAGCTTTGGAACATTTTCGAACATTCTGGAACATTCCAGAAGCTTTGGAACATTTTCGAACTTTCTGGAACATTTTGGAAGCTTTGGAACATTTTCGAACTTTCTGGAACATTCTAGAAGCTTTGGAACATTTTCGAACATTCTGGAACATTCCAGAAGCTTTGGAACATTTTCGACCTTTCTGGAACATTTTGGAAGCTTTGGAACATTATCGAACTTTCTGGAACATTCTAGAAGCTTTGGAACATTTTCGAACTTTCTGGAACATTCTAGAAGCTTTGGAACATTTTCGAACTTTCTGGAACATTCTAGAAGCTTTGGAACATTTTCGAACATTCTGGAACATTCCAGAAGCTTTGGAACATTTTCGAACTTTCTGGAACATTCCAGAAGCTTTGGAACATTTTCGAACTTTCTGGAACATTCCAGAAGCTTTGGAACATTTTCGAACTTTCTGGAACATTCTAGAAGCTTTGGAACATTTTCGAACTTTCTGGAACATTCTAGAAGCTTTGGAACATTTTCGAACTTTCTGGAACATTCTAGAAGCTTTGGAACATTTTCGAACTTTCTGGAACATTCTAGAAGCTTTGGAACATTTTCGAACTTTCTGGAACATTCTAGAAGCTTTGGAATATTTTCGAACTTTCTGGAACATTCTAGAAACTTTGACCCATGGCTAATTATCGATTGGTATACGGTAGTTGGCCCAATGCTAATTATTGATTGGTATGCTGTAATTCAAAGATCAAAGGTCAAAATCATAAATCTGACCCACGGAATAAGAGGTGACCCATGGCTAATTATCGATTGGTATACGGTAGTTGGCCCAATGCTAATTATTGATTGGTATGCTGTAATTCAAAGATCAAAGGTCAAAATCATAAATCTGACCCACGGAATAAGAGGTGACCCATGGCTAATTATCGATTGGTATACGGTAGTTGGCCCAATGCTAATTATTGATTGGTATGCTGTAATTCAAAGATCAAAGGTCAAAATCATAAATCTGACCCACGGAATAAGAGGTGACCCATGGCTAATTATCGATTGGTATACGGTAGTTGACCCAATGCTAATTATTGATTGGTATACGGTAGTGGACCGATTCCCTTCTAAGGTCATCCATCCCTCCCCTCCCGATTTCGCAATCCGAACAGACGGAACACGCACACAGCGCTTTATATATAGGTATTGATATTCTCAGTCGGCGCTGAATTCCCTGCCGGTCGGTTCGCTTTGCGCTCCGTCATTTTTGAATCCCTTGCCAAGCCGGAGTGGTCACCGTGGCATTGTATGACCATGCTCATGGCTGTTTTATCGCTGGCTACGCTCAACTGCTTAACGCTATGCAAGGATGCTCGTATCGTGGAATTGGAGAACGCCCTAAGCAAGATCAAGGCGGACATCGTTGGACTCTCTGAAGTTCGAAGATTGACAGAAGAAGAGAAGGAGCTCACGTGGACCAATGGAAGACTCTATCATTATGGTGTCAAATTCTTCCCTTCATCGGAGGCGCAATAATATTATTCAACGCTTTCGTTTATTTGCATCTGTAAAAATCCTTCACTTTATCGTTCATCATTATTGGTTAATTTGCCCTCCTACTATGCAGTTCCCTTATTTGTCTATTGAAAAGCGAGACTCACCTCATGCGCTACGCTCACATAATGATCAGCAGAATTCACTTCCATCGCCTCGATCATTTCTTCGTTTTCGATCTTCGTATCTCCCTTGTCGAGTTGTCGCATTCGATCATTTTCTCTACACCAATCCGCCATCAGTTGGACACTCTCACAGAAGCCGTAGATCATTCCTTGAGAAGAAGATGCCCTGAAGTAACGAGTTCCCATCTGTAAGATATTATCCGTACCGATTACTGGAATGCTGACCCAGAAATGGCTCTTTCGCATGTGAAAAACACCTTTTTGTAGTCTAAATTGTGCATGATATGATAAAAACATTACAATAGTGATTTAAATAAATCGATTACATTTATGCCGACATCACCGCTCATCAGGTCTTCTAAAAGGCCAACAGACTAATCAACAACTCGTTCGTTTAGATCATCTGATGAAAAAGTCTGTAAGTATGACAATTATTGGAATAAACCGACGAAACTATGGACTATTTTGCAAAACAATAACAACATTCTTTCGAGATTCAGCACACACTAATGAGGGTCATTTGGAAGCCCATCCCTAGAAAAAGCAAAATAATAAACCTTCAAGTTGGGAGTCATATCTTTAATACATCATGAACATGCCTAAAAAATCAGATTTTTAAATACATTTTCCGTAAAGTTATGCATGTCCAAATAATGGTCATGCAAAAAAGCGATTTTTTCATGCCCTGAGGGCAAATTTCGAGATATAGCTTTCTAATTCTCAGGATCATGTGCACTCATGATGGCGATCATTTTGATGCTTTGGACGAGTGCCTAGCTCATCTAGAAGCCGAGTTCTGAATTGGCGACCCTGTTTTTTCAGCAAGACTGCAGCAAATGTGCGGTCGCGCAGCAACTTCAAAAAATTTTTCTGGGTAGTCCTCAGCCATATCTCCAACCTCAGAAAGTTTGGCGAGTAGGACAAAATCTATGTAAGAATAATGCCGTTTTGAAAAAGTACACTTTGATTACGTCATCACTACGCAATCAGCGATGATGCAATTGATGACGCAATGCACGCATCGTATTGTACTATTTTTCATCTTTGCCTCAATTTATGATGTTTTTAATATAAACAACATAGGGGTAAATTTTCATGCAACCATCTGATGTTTTAATCATAAAAAGTACAACCCAAAAGGTGACTTTATCAAAAAAAAATGAATCGTCTTGATCGACAGGATAATTGTAGCCAATAGACTTACTGAGATGAACCTATTATTGTTGTTTATATCCGTTCTTATATTTGAATATTTTTCCACACACATCGCATTCATATTTCTCTTTTCGAGGATCGTCATCCGCTAAAATACAAAAGTCAAAGTATGTTTTAGCTAATTGAAGTGTATAATTAAAACGCGTTCTATGTAAGAATGCAGTGGGTATGGCACAACTCCACCAAAATGGTCTCCCAATGCTCAAACTTTCAGAATATGGCCACTAGGGACAACTAATCTTTCAAACAGGAATAGAAACCAAAATATCGATTTTGACCTACAAAAATCGATAATTTCAAATTTTAGATTTCGAGTTTGTGTTATACATCATTCGAAAGAGCGTGAAAAGTTATGCAACAATCTCCGTCTATGTCAACAATAAGCTATCCCGAAGCGAGAAATAAAAAATATGCAATTTTTCGCTCATTTGCACATACATAGCCGAAACTACCCCTGTTAAAGTCACCAGCACCCTCCAGTACCGAGATATGTTGTGCCAAATTTATCTAAAAATGCAAATAACTTTTGAAATCGCCATATTTTCAGTGACGAAGAACCGAAAATATCGCTCGAAATGACAGCTTATATCAGTAGTTTCCACAGCGTTACAAATGCAATTTCACGCTTTTCACCACTAAAGTAATATATTTCCCTGTTGCTAACTCACCATTTCTAAATTATTGCACGTGTTGGCTGCGCAAATTATATAGTATGGACAGCCATGAATATGAATCGGTGGCAAAGACCTTCACCAATGATTCAACGCCCCGATTGTTGATGCTCAAATATGGAAGATCGATTGTTTCGGAAATGTAAAAAAACCGTTTTTGATTAGATTATGCCAATTCTAATGAATCATATGTTTGGTAATTTTTTCTCATGCATATTAATTTGAAATTAACGAAAATATCAGATTTCAGATTTCGAAAAATATCAGATTTCATATTTCGAAAAATTAGAAATTTCAGAAAGGATAATGATAGTGCTTTTCACGTCGAATTCTGATTCTTTAGAATAGGAAAACATTGTCCAAACATATAACTCATTAAAATTCACATAATCTAACTCAACAACGGTTTGCTAACATTTCCGAAACAATCGATCTTCCATATTCGAGCATCAAAAATCGGCGCGTCGAATCATTGGTGAAGGTCTTTGCACCGATTCAAATTCATGGCTGTCCATACTATATAGTTTGCGCAGCCAACACGTGCAACAATTTAGATATGGTGAGTTAGCAACAGGGAAATATATGATTTCAGTGGTGAAAAGCGTGATTTTTGAAACATGTAATTGAGCGATATTTTCGGTTCTTCGTCACTGAAAATATGGCGATTTCAAAAGTTATTTGCATTTTAAGATAAATTTGGCACAACATATCTCGGTACTGGAGGGTGCTGGTGACTTTAACAGGGGTAGTTTCGGCTATGTATGTGCAAATGAGCGAAAAATTGCATATTTTTTATTTCTCGCTTCGGGATAGCTTATTGTTGACATAGACGGAGATTGTTGCATAACTTTTCACGCTCTTCCGAATGATGTATAACACAAACTCGAAATCTAAAATTTGAAATTATCGATTTTTTTGTAGGTCAAAATCGATATTTTGGTTTCTACTCCTGTTTGAAAGATTAGTTGTCCCTAGTGGCCATATTCTGAAAGTTTGAGCCCCGGACGATTATTTTTCCGGAGTTGTGTCACTATCTCACCCGTTCACTGCGTTCTTACGGAGAACGCGTTTTAAAATCTTCTCTTATCAACCAATCCCCTCCCATTCTAACACATTTCTATGGTGTATACGATAAATAAATAATTAAACCTTCTGTCTATGCAATTATGAGCCAGTACTCTCAAGGTTCCAACCGAGGTCGTTCCACTCTCAATTTCCTGCAATCTTCATTGAAACTGAGAAAGTTAAGCAAAATAAATTACCTCTCTGTATCCGTCATGTCTGAAAGATAACCAGTTAATAAACTAAAACGAATCAAATTGTATACAATATAAGACAATGAACACGCGATAAAAAAACATTCGGCAAATTACATACGCGGAATGTGAGCATATCATGCAATTTCGAACCATACGTTTTGCGTGGTAGAGAAGCAAAATGAGAGCTTGAACGAAGCGCACACGAATCCTCTCACACTCCTCCTTTGTTCCGGCACTGTTCGAGTGACGAATGAGAGAACAGATAAGCAGTATAAAGTATTGTTCGATTTCCAATCTCGAATAGTAGAAAGTGACACAAATAGTTGAACTTCAAAAGTACATATGATGCTGGTTGCGTAAGAATCGAACAAAGTCCTAAAGGGTCTGGCACAGCAATTTTTTGAAAACTTGAAACAAGGGGTTCTCGATGGTGCTGATTATCGTTGTCAACTTCATTTTGCACCATCTCGATCGGTTGAGCAGCAACAACTAAGATGCCAATGAATATCAAATTTAGTAGAGTGAGAAGTGCCGAAAAGGGCACGACCAATGGGTATTACAAAATGAGCAATATGAGGTGTGAATTGCTCAGACTCTCATTATATGAGAGGAATCGCGAGAGAATCGAGCATTTTAGGGGGGTTCGATGCGGAGAATTTCAAATTTGTCCAATCTAGCTAAGATTTTGGTACAAAGTATTTCAAATGATGCTCTTTCAAACTGCACCGATTTAGTGCAATAGAACCCATCCCTTTAGTTTATGAAGGTCAAAATATAGATTTTTGAATTTGAGGTAATACCGTAATTTTTGAACAATGGAAGTGGTATACCTATTGGGGAAGCAATTTAAAATTTTGTTTTTGATGTTTTTGAATGTATTCACACCCAATAGGGGTCAATTGGAGCTTTGGAAATATTGCTGTCCTTGACCGATTTTGGAGTCACAGTACATAAGTGAACCCACTTTTTTTCCCCTTCTCGATTTTTCTGATTTTTGGGCACAAGATAGACAACCATAGGCACTATCAATTAAGCACCAAATCCCAAAGTGGTTTTCCGATTTTTAGAGAAAAGTCATTTTTAGTGAACCCAACCACCCCGAACCAGGAAGTGAACATGGAATGACATCGTCCACATGAAAGTTCTAGCGCATGATGGTAGCTTTCTTTGGAAAAAAAGAACAGCGCTCTATCTCAATTTTAAACGGATTTATGATCATTTAAGTGAACGCAATTTGAATGTCAAAAAGTGATAGTTCCATGTTTGGTCTTCTGAATCTCGAAGACGACATATATCGGAATTCTGACTGCGCAGTTTGAAAGAGCATCATTTGAAATACTGTGTACCAAAATCTTAGCCAGATTGGACAAACTTGAAATTACGGCTCTGTGCGAATAACGTGGTACGTGTTTTGTCCTATGCGACTAACGTGGTACCTATTACGTACCATGTGGTACGTATCATTTATCATGGTACGTATCTTTTTATCATGGTACGTAACTTTTCAGTATGGTACGTAACTTTTTTTTCAAAGCTGACCAAATATGCTCTATACACATAATTGCCCCCTCCTCTAAGCGAGCTTCCGCCTTGTCCCCGCCCTTCATTCCTTCTTATCTGCTGCTCCAACTTCTCTTTCAGTGGAGCACCTGTCCTTTGACTAGGTGACCTGAAAGTGATGCGCTTCTAAGCCATCGCCCTGCTTCTTCTCGCATTGGGAGAAGCCCGTCAGCATGAGCGTGTTCGGGCTGGGCTGCGCAACGAGCAGGTCAACTATGTCCAAACAATCAAAGATATGATTTTCATCACATATGTTTAGGCACCACAAGCTCCGCCCACTTTGCTCTGACACTTCTCCCCACTAAAGCGAGATCTAGGGGACACGTGCTTCATTCGCAACGAGAAAACTCGCTTAAAACCCCATGGGACTGTTTTAACCCACTTTTGTCCAGATTCCGAAAAATCGGCTATCCACGTTGTGGACCCTACATATGTTATATTCTTCAATCGTCGCTGTCTACGGTACCTCGTAGTACTGTGAGACCAGTTTCATCTTCCTTAGCTACTACAATCAGTACGCTGGCAACTACCAAGACTACTAGAAGACCGACTGCGACTACCACGAGAAGACCCGTGCAACCAACACCGAGACATCCCACGAGATCAAGAAATGTTGCTCCAGTGGCCCCCGTCGGGAACTCTCAAAAAATTCCCCCAAGATCGGAGGAATAAGACGAGGACCAAGATCTGCAACTGCGAAGGATGATTATAGGCTCAGTCGTCGTGGAAGTGGCTATTATGGAATACCGGGATCGCTGTTTTAACTATATATTCATTACCACAAAGGGTTGGGCCAGTACAGCACATATAGGTCATATATTTGACCGATTCTACAATAAAAATTACGTACCATGATAAAAAGTTACGTATCACAGGGGGATCGGTACGTACCATAATAAAAGTTACGTACCATGTGGTACGTAGTACGTACCACAATAAACGGCACGTACCACGTTATTCGTACAGAGCCGAAATTACCGCCGCGAGAGAATCGAGCACAACTTGCTGAGTGCTCGATTCTCTCGCGATTCCTCTCATATGAGCCCGGTTGCGTAAGAATCAAACAAGATCTGGCACAGCAAGTTTTCGAAAACTTGAGACAAGGGGTTCTCGAGGGTGCTGATCATCGTGGTCAACTTCATTTTGCACCATCTCGACCGGCTGCCCCAGGCTGCATGTTGGCACCATATACCCTTCCAATAGTAATCCAATAACCCATTGATGAATTGCCGCCAAACTTTCACAAGTCCGACATTAGTTCGTATCTAAGA
Source organism: Pristionchus mayeri (assembly GCA_036245805.1). Lineage (NCBI taxonomy): Eukaryota > Metazoa > Nematoda > Chromadorea > Rhabditida > Neodiplogasteridae > Pristionchus > Pristionchus mayeri. The sequence goes on from BTRK01000006.1 coordinate 13,844,935, forward strand.
GATTTATATCAAATTTGCATATTTCCTAAATAAGTAAATCGATGAAAAATTGGTTCCCGAATATAAATTAGTACGGTTAATAAATTGGCAAATGCGCCATACTATGAGGATCAGTTTTCGGATACATAGAAACAATCTAATCACTTTTTTGCTACGATTAGTTTTCTGATGCATTTTCCACTCTTTGCCGTGTTGAACAAACAGTAAGTGAGAAAAAAATAATGAGTTTCACGGCAAACTATACCCTCCTCGATACTCACCACGAGATAATTAAATCTGAGAGTATAGTTGGCAGTGAAACTCAATCTCATTTTTCACTCTCCGCCTCAATTACGCGGCAAAGAGTGGAAAATGCATCAGAAAACTAATCGTAGCAAAAAAGTGATTAGCTTGTTTCCCTTACTATGTATCCGAAAATTATCCTCATAATATGGCCATTTGTCTATGCAATTTATTAACCGTACTAATTCTTTATATTCGAGAATCAAATTTTCATCGATTTACATATTAAGGAAATATGCAAATTTGATATAAATCTTGTTGATAGGAACTAATGTCAGCCTTGTGAAAGTTTGGCGGCAATTCATCAATGGGTTATTGGATTACGATTGGAAGGGTATATGGTGCCAACATGCAGCCTGGGGCAGCCGGTCGAGATGGTGCAAAATGAAGTTGGCCACGATGATCAGCACCCCCCGAGAACCCCTTGTCTCAAGTTTTCGAAAAATTGCTGTGCCAGACCTTGTTTGATTCTTACGCAACCGGGCTCATATAATGAGAGTCTGAGCAGACGTGGGGGCAATTCACACCTCCTACTGCTCATATTGGAATACCCATTGGTCGTGCCCTTTTCGGCACTTCTCACTCCACTAAATTTGAAATTTATTGGCATCTCAGTTTGTAACTTTGCTAGTCTACGAATATCATTTAATTGCCATGCACCAGAATGAAGATATATAGATTGCATAATTACAAAATACGACGTTTGGGAATAATGATCAGTGTGATGAGCGAGGAGCGAGCCTTGCAAATTCTTTATGAAAAGGCGCTCAGCAATGTCACGTCTTGGGAATCACGAAAATGCATATGATCAACGCAAAAATCGTAGCGATGTGTGATAAAAGCTGGACGATCGGCTGATGGGAAGGAGAACATGGAATGAATGAAGGGAACGTTAAATATATGATTGAGGTCGTCTCTCACACCAATCGAACAGTAGTGAAAACCGTAAAATTTGGCAACTCCCCCATTTACAGATATAGAGTGTGCGAGAGAAGGGAAACTGCCCTCCTTCTCTCCATTCAAAGGCGACCATAACTGGTGACTAACGAGCGCACTAGAGGACATGAGGCACCAGATGTGCCCACTTATCGCCTCTGCCACTACTTACAGTCAGTATCAAAGAACTTTCCCGGATTTTGTTATTTTTGAATGATTTCGTTTTTAGATCATATCTCAGTTCAACATTGTCCAATCGAGCACAAAAATGCAATCGGCAGCTCTCACCAAAGCCTACGAATTTGATTTAGTCCTTACAATCGTTAAAATTCTTCGTTTTCAAGTTATTTTACGGGCTGTGGCCCGAAACGTCTCGCCGATCAAAGCTGATGCGCTCCCCCCCCCCCCCCTCCTGTCCCCCATTTCGGCTTTACAAAGATTACAAGCAAAGAGATGTGTAGAAAGAAATATTCAAGAATTTGAGCGGTAATAGCGTGAAACAGGATCACAAATGTCCCAAAACATGGTTGAGATGAAGTACAAGTGTGGGATTGCTTTCATGAGATTTTTGTAGCAGAAATGACTCAATTTTACATGATTTCGATAGTTTTCGTAAAATAACTTGAAAACGAAGAATTTTAACGATTGTAAGGACTAAATCGAATTTGTAGGCCTTGGTGAGAGCTGCCGATTGCATTTTTTGAATGCTCGATTGGACCACGTTGAAAAATCATTCAAAAAATAACCAAGTCCGAGAAAGTCGAGAATCGCCCATAGTAAATCGATATTCCAAAGACAGAGATGTGAAAATTGATCAACATAGGAGAGACTTTTTGTGTCAGTGAACATATTTGTGAAGACCCTTGGCAGTAGCGAAAAATTGAATTCCTCCAAAATGTGCGCACATGTAGTTCTCAATGAGTATAGCTCAGATGTGGCTTCTTTAGTGTTCTAGCTCAACCGAAGGGAAATGAGAAGTACTTCAGACGAAAAATTTCAATTTTAGAATTTTACCATTTCGCAACCGTTCCGAATGAGTGATATATCAAAAAATGTAGAATATTCGTGTGATTGCTCCTACTAAGAATTGCAATAGTTGAGACAAAATTGTTCGTGAAAAATGAAAATTTCGATTTATTTATTTTTTAAAATTTTCAGGAATATAGAAATGAATAGTTTTGATTTGCTCAGTTTGTAGCGCTCATCGATTAATATTTATATTAAAAAATGAGCGCAAAAAAATGGGACATGTTTTGTGAAATTTTCGAAAATTCGAAAAAAGTCAGTTCGTAATAAAGTTTCAGGCTACCGTATCCTGCAATGAAAGAATTTCGCCAATCCGTGAACGTCGATGTATTTTTGAATCGATTGGGATTTGATTACTTACGGGTAGTATCTATTGGGGTGTCCGGAAAGTTCGTATAATGCTTCGGAAAAAAGTCAGTTCGCGATCAAATGCAGTGATTGCGCAATCTGTTTGTCAACAATGTATTGCGTCACTCTGACGTTAAGTGGGATGTGGGTTGGATCAGTCTCGTAGTTTCTACACTTGTTGAAGTGGTGAAGTATAGCCGATATTTTGATACAGTTGTGTTGAATTACTGTCGGAAATCGCTCCATCGTAGATCGGATCTTCGATGGACAGATTCCATAATAGACATGTGCGAGGAGTGAATCATGTATAATAACCCAGCGAAGAGACAACAGTGTTTCGACACCGATGCGAAGCACAAACCCGTTCCCTTGAAGAAAATGAGGAAATTCACTGATTCTTTCTATCATTACTTGTTCCGATCTAATAAGAGATCCTTCCTACTGGAACCGCCATCAATGCCGACCTCTTCTCTGAACAACTGGAAGAAGCGATCAGAGTCCCTCCCAGAATCTTGAACCAGGGCAAAATTCTACTTCTGATGGACAATGCTCGCCCACATCGAGCGAAGATGACCCAGAAGAAAATGGACGAGCTGAAGATCGAGAGGATTCCCCATCCACCGTATTCCCCGGATCTCTCCCCATGCGACTACTGCTTCCGCTCTCTCTCTGACTTCTGCAAAGGAAAGAAGTTCAAGAATCGAGATGAAGTTGTGAGGGCTTTCGTGAACTGGGCGGTCTCGAAGAAACTCGCATTCTGGAAGTGAGGAATCGAGACCCTGCCCAATCGCTGGAGGAAGGTAGTGAGAAAGAAGGGGGCATACATTGGTCACTGAGAATTGTAAAGCATTGAATAAAAAATAAAAACAAAAAATTATGCGAACTTTCCGGACACCCCAATAACTAGCACGTATCAGAGAAATACTGAAATCATTCGCTAAAGTGCCGAAATCGACGAGAGGTGGGAAACTTGTGCAATGGTGTATTTTCTCAATTGCATGAAATATTTGCCCACAAATTTTCCCATGAATTTTCATATATATATCACGTGTATCATGAGTCAGTGGAGGAAAAAACTACCCCTCGGGAACAATTTCCAACTTTTATTTTTTGTTTGCCTTCATATTATAGCGGTAGCATACCATAGATCCAACTTCTCGAAAAATCTAGGCCACAGGTCCGAGAGCCGGCGTTTAGGAATTTTCCGGTTTTGCTCTCAGCTATACTGTATATCAGCTCCCAGACGAGCTAGAAACATGGAAAGGTGCTCAAAATGATCAGAAAAAAATCATAAGAAACTTTCATGTTTTGAACTGAGCGGTATAACCAACGCTCGCCAAGTTAAGCTCGATAAAGCAGATTTTGATCGAGATAAAAAATCGTAGCTTTTTCGAGAGTATACGATTCAAGCAATTTTATTCCAAAATATAGTAGGTCGAGTTCATACGCAAATTAAAAAAATATGAAAATCGATTTCTGTGATAGGCATTTTTGGCAATATGCATTTGAATGCTCCAAAGTGACGTTGGAGATACAAATATGTTAGTTACCCTGCTTTGTTTTGCCCAATATTTAATAGTTATTAATATATTTCAACATTTCTGTAATATGAGACTTCGATGACGTTGAAAAAATAGCATTTTTCACAACTTCTGAAAATTCGATTTTGAGGCCCCATTTTTTACCAAATTTACGTATCTCAAAGCTGGTAAGTTCTAGTGTTGATTTAACCATAGAGTGTTACCAACAATTGAGAAATATACTTCAACCGTACTAAATATCATATTCTAAACATCGAAAAAAATAATTGTTCTGAAAATTCCCTTTCGAACGATCATTTTAGAAGCAAAATATAATAACTTTTAAAGCGTGTATAGAAGTTCTTTGTATAGAACTCAATTCACGTCGAAGCATACTGTAGGTTCCACCCAGCGTTGATGGTAGCTGTTGTTAAATTTCTGACTTTGATAGCCGTAAATTTAAAAAAAATGAGGTCTCAAAATCGAATTTTCAGAAGTTGTGAAATCTCTTATTTTTTCGACGTCGTCAAAGTCTCCTAATCGAGAAATGTTACAATAATGTGATATCTGATCAATATTGAGCTAAACAAAGCAGGGCAACGAACATCTTTCTGAGGCCAGCGTCACATTGGAGCATTCAAATGCATATTGCCAAAAACGCCTATCAGAGAAATCGATTTTTATATTTGTTATATTCGTGTATGAACTCGACCTACTATATTTTGCAATACAATTGCTTGAAACGTATACTCTCGAAAAAGCTACGATTTTTTATCTCGATCAAAATCTGCTTTATCGAGCATAACTTGGCGAGCGTTGGTTATACCGCTCAGTTCAAAACATGAGTTTCTTATGATTTTTTTCCGATCATTTTGAGCACCTTTCCATGTTTCTAGCTCGTCTGGGAGCTGATATACAGTATAGCTGAGAGCAAAACCGGAAAATTCCTAAACGCCGGCTCTGGGACATGTGGCGTAGATTTTTCGAGAAGTTGGCTCTATTGTATGCTACCACTATAATATGAAGGCAAACAAAAAATAAAAGTTGGAAATTGTTCCCACATACGTCCACTGACTGGTGATACCCGTGATATATATTGCTACAACCTGATCCGATAATACGATTTCAACTCATCTTAAGTGACAGTGGTCAGATACGGCAACTTTTTCGAGGAAATTAAGTCGACTTCCTTCATCTTTGTAAACGTTGAGACTTTTGTAGAACATATCAAGACGAGTGAAATGCAAAAAAAAGTTCGCTGTACGATCAAAATTGAGCGACTTATGCTACTTGTAGCAGGTAGATCACAAAAATCGATAATGAACAGTTTCGACCAAATCAAGTGGATGGACCTTAGTCTAACCCCCAACAGTGTCCACCAACCAAGTTACAACGAAATCGGAGCCATAAAATATTTACAGTCTCCAGCATGCCTGCATTCTCACAAGAGACCCGTGTTATATCATTCTATTGATATCCCAGAACAACGTATGAGCTAATAACAAACGTGTCTAATGTTGTAAGGGTTTTCCACATTTCCCTCACCAATTCATTGTTGGGTAATATAATCATACCCTCTAGCATTTGAATCTCTCATTTGCCTGTGTTCTCTCGTCATTCGCCTCACTCCCTTCCGATCGAGTCATTTCCTTGTTACTAGAAGGAACGCTTAGATCGGAGACAGTCATGCCTCCTGGCTGTTCACTTTCTCGTTTTGCGTACTATCTCGTCTGCTTCACGTATCTGACATCCGATAGAGTCGTTTCCCTATTTTGGTTCCTGATTCAAGAGTCAAGAGACGCAATGAAAATGTGCCTAAGCATACAGCAACATTCGTCTATAGTTAGTGTCTATCCTTCCCTTCGCCTTTCGTCCTCCAACTCATCTTGAATATCCTAGTACAAAGTTCTAATGTTCCCTTCGATCCCCTCTTCTCACCATTACGATTATCCGCCCGACCCATTCCACTCGCCTCCGAACACCTTCAACGATTCGACTATCGTACCCGGAACTACGCAGCCGCGCCAGCTATCGACAACTGGGTATCAGTTCGGTCAGTTCTATCCATCTTTTAATGGAATGTTTGCTGGCGCGGACAATTTCAGATACGACTCTTCAACCCTGATGAACTACCCGATGACGTCAAACTTCGATCGGAGGAGCTGCGCCTATCAAGTGGAACCTAATCACTCTAATCGCTCCAATGTCAATCCGATGTCCATTCCTGTTAATACGACTCAAGGTATTTATCTATTCAACATTACGCAAACAATGTATCCATCTACCTCCAGGTCCCTTGCCATTCCAACATGGCAACAGTGAAAGGATGATGAATCCACAGCAAGAAAATACTGACAAGATCAAGAAGCCTCGTGAGTGAAATCGAAAAATTAATTTAGTATTTATTCGAATTTATGCCGTGATACTCCAGTAATTAGTAGGTTGATTCTAGGTCGCCCCTTCGACCGCACTTTTCGACACAAAGACCACCACAAACGGATCATGAAGTGACAGCATCAATTCAGTAATTTGGTTTGCAAATCCAATGTTCAGAGCCATTTTCGCCCTTCATCCTTCGCCTTCTCCGGCTGAGTACATGCTCATTGCAAATCACTGTGGACTGAAGCATAAACAGGTAAGCGAGACAATTGATGTAGGGATTTTAAAATACTTACTCGATAGAATCAATGCAGTTTGAATGCAACTAAATTTAAAATTTAAAGGAAAAAAATTCAGGTTAGAGACTGGTTCCGTAACACGAGAAGAGTAGCGAAAATGAATGATAATAATGTAGTGAAGATAAATAAATCGTACGAATTCATTCAAAGGTGAGCAAATTCTCTTTACACTCCATCGTTATTAGCCTACAATCAGTATAAATGTTTAGTTTTAATCCACTGATGTTTTGCAGTATCCTCGCAGCTGCTTCACGTGGTGTTGAATCGAATGAGGATCAGGTGTTCGATCGCATTCAGATGAAATATGAGAATAAATAGAATGGACAAAATAAGTAATTCACAAAATATTCTTTTTCCATACATGTAATATGGGGGGGGGGTGGGTTGTCCCATAATTCGTGTCGTTTTTCTTCTACATTTAATTTCTCGTAAATAATCAAACGCCTTCATTACCTCAGGCTATATTTAATAGAAGACTCATGTTAAGAAATTTATCGCACATTTATCTCCGGCTTGCATTGCCTAATGCTGGTGCAATAAGTGAAAATATAGAATTTTCGACCTTTTTTTCAAAAACGTTTAGTTATTTTACGAGTAAAGATTAAAATCCCTAACACTACGGGTGTATGGGTGGTGTATGGCATGTCACATTAATGCTTCTAAATCATAGTCTTCTGAAATTTTCACTGAAATATTTCACAATTTGTCATGGGAGGGGAGTTTCAAAAGGGTCGATTTCACGATTTTAGTATTTCCAATAGTCCAACCTAGCTCATTTGACTATGATAATTCAAAAGAATTATTTGCAAACTGTTCCACACTGTTCCGGAAAGAAAATCCACAAAAATTTTCAAACCACATTGAAAATCTCAAGTTTTGTAGTCACCTCGCAAATCATTTTGGAAGGTAGGGATTGTGTAAAATAAACTTAGTTGCTACTAGAGAGTAACGATGCACTGTATACTTATTTTTATCTGTTCGTTAGAGTTGATTTTTTTCAATTTTAAGATCGTCGATTTTTTATCAAAAATTTCGCAATCGTCTAATTCCCCTCCACGGCAACGCCTTTACTAGCTGACGCCCCTAAAATGTAGAGAGCTGACCACTGTATCTAACGCAACATACAACAAGTCAAATACTTTCCTTGTTCCAGCAAAATATTCTTTAAAAAAGTGGCGACACGAATTATGGGACAACCCAATAATTCTCTCAGCCGTATATAATTGTATTGTTGTGAAATATATCGTACATCAAAGTTGTCCTCGAGGTGACTCCAAATATATAATCTGAAGAAACCTTGTTAAAGATCTTGGAATGTAGTTTTTTTCGAAGACATTCGATGAACATGATCGAAATTCCCCCCAATAATACTACAATAAGGATACAGTGGAACACATTTTTTTCTTCATATTGACAATTGCGAAATATCAAAATAGTTGTTTCATGTCCATAATCACGTTTCGTCACAAAGGGACCTTATTTGTCATTTCCAATCACTCTCTCCCCTTCATTTCGCGCCAGTCGGTCGATCGTGTGGAGGAGCGATGAGGTTCGTTCTATGTTCCATATTCTACGATCCCAAAACCTAACTTTAAAATTATTTTAGTCTGTAGAAGCTTTTTCGACAAATCGTATTTTCTGTCAAGTCCAAGATATTAATTATCAATAATAATTTAGTGACCTGTTTCGGAAAAAAAAATATATTTGCAGACCTTTGCTACTGTTTGACATCTTTTTGCTTACGACGATTGCACAGCCTCCTGAAAAGACGAAGATCGATGACTGTGGAACAATCTACGTAAGTTTCAATAAAGTTATGACAAAAAATAATAAAATAATTTTAAAAAAAAAATAATAAAATAATTTTACAGAACTGTTATGCTCCGGAAAACTGCGTAGAAAATTCAAAGCAGATTGGGACGAGTTCAGTGATAGCTATTGGAAAGTGAACGGAAATTTACAAAGACTGTCCAGCGCTCATCCGTTTCCAGTTAGGCTTAAATATTTTGCTTTTATGTGATCGAGTTAATAAGCATCAGGAAAACGCTGTTCTTGCAGCGCATATGCTCCGTATTGGGTGCACGTATCGATTGAGAGCCTCCAGCAGACTACGACCTCAGTTGTGTTCAGCCAGAAAGATTTTTCAACGGGCGAGTTGAAGTCCGAGTTTTCGTGCATTCTTGCCAACAGTCAAGTGGAAGGAAAATACATGACCGATCTTAAAGGTGTGCATCGGATCCGTTTTTCGTGAATAAACCCACTAATTTAGTTGCTGCAAAAACCGCGACTAAACTAAAGTGCGCATTCGACGTTAAGCTGAAGAGACATGAAAAGGTACTGATATAATTAATTCAGTTTATTTATTTTATTAGTTTGTATCATGTTCAGTTATTGTTCATTTACATATGTCCATAATGTGTGTTCATCTAGATATTCAAATCTGATTCCAATGATGTCGTTCAATTTACGATCGACGGCATGGAAACAGATCCTAGCGGGCAAACTCGCGGCCTGAGCTTTGGTATGATCTTATTACATTCGCCAATTTTAATTTATGTGCTTCAGAAAGTTGCGATCCGTCAAAATTCGATTTTATAAGTGAAAATTCAAATTCGAAAATTTACAAGAGGGTTTGATTTGAACAGCATTAAGTATACAAACAATTGCAATTTGTAGGTAAAGTACAGTCCTGGGAAGTATTTCTGCGACGATTCTACGATATTTTCTATGGAGTATGTGCAAATTTAGATAGTATTATTATTATGAAAAAAAATACTATTTGCTAGATTTCGCTCGGATGTATCAGCTAAGCACGAGGAAAATGTGCAATTAAAATGCATTCGAAACGCGTTCTTTGTTAATGACGTGAAAATTATTGCTGATATCTTGGACATTAGATGCGTGGCAGATTGTGAGTAGTAACTTTGTACTTTTCACTTTTTTTAGTTTACTTGCCGATTTAAATAAACAGTCACGTGTTATTTAAAGAAAACAAAATTTGACAGCTCGATTATTCTGCAACTATGATGTGAAGCTCAAAAGCGGCAAAACACCACTGAACCAAACAAAGGCGGACTGGAATACGAAAAAGGAGGGTAAACTGGAGGTTTGCACTGAAAGATCCATGTATATATATTTTAATCTGTTCAGTGTCCCAATGAGGAGCCTCATATAATGGTCGGCGGAAATCCCATAACACGCCCGACATTTGAATGCCTAAACTATGGTGGCAGTGAACTTTGGACTGTAAATCAGAAGATATTACTTACTCAATCTGGTCCGGAAGTATACTGCGTTAAAGAAGGTTTGTAAGATTTAATATGTAATAATACTTGAGAATGTGAATTTGGAGTTTATTCATGTCAAAATAAAAAGTCACAGATACGTGTGTTAGTTCTTGTTTATAGTTGAGTGCCATCTGATTCGTAAAATTCCTTAAAGCTCCGTGAAGAAAGGCATAATTGTGGGTTATCAACACATTTTCCGCTGACAATGTTTTTGCTTATTTCAGGATAATATGCATCTTCCGAAGTGTCATGAAAGCGGTGTTTTATTGTAAGTAGTGACTCCAAGCGTTGCTGTCCTCGTCTTTGTCTATGATTGAATGCCATTGAATTTATTGTAGTGTGGATGGGAAGGAAGTGACGAGCTCCCGCTGTGATCGTCTAACAGGCGAATTCAAATATACAGTTGGAGGGCAAGAACAAGCTGTTCTCGAAAATACACAATTTATTTGCGAATGTGAGTGATTTCTACATGTTTTCCATTGCAACAAAACGGTATATTGAATGTTTTTTAAAAAATAACAATTACTTTTTAAGATCCCAAAATAATGGATACGGAGGTGAACGCCAAGAACGATCAGGCTATCAGGACGGGCGCTTACGTGTCGATCGGAGTCACTGCACTTTGCTGCATCGGTGCGACATCATTATTCTTAATTTATTTTCAATAATACTCAAAAAATCAAGTCAAAAATCAAGAGAAATCAAGTCTTTTTTTTAAAACGAGTGCGACTTTTTTTCGATTTTATGCTTTTTTTCAGTCGTGATCGCCGGCGTTTTCCTCTTTTCGTGCATCCGCAGCAGAATGCATCGAAAGAAGGCGGAGGAGATGATCAAGGACGACGAGGCGTGGAATCGATTCTGTATGGATCCTCAGGAGAAGGCACAGAATCGTCTGGATAGCAAGTTGCCCCTCGATGAGGAAGAGCCGAAGAGTGCAGTGAGATTTTTCGATGTTGAGATGTAGACCTGAATTTTACTGAGGAAATGGCGTAGATCACTTGAGGTTAATGGACCAATTCTGTCAAATATGTTTCATTATAGCCCAATGTGGACTCGTGCAAGTGGAATGCTCGTATTAATGCATTTACCTCCGCCACAGATGTAACATTTTTTTAAATTTATAATTATGTGGTTTTCATTGATGCATATATTTTCAGAAACTCGTAAATCGCAATTCGAATATGGTAAGAATGAACCGCACTGATTGTTCATCAAAAGTTGATTTTAGGCTCCAGAATACAATGACTTTGTTGGCCAAGAGTCGCATGCGGCAAAGTTGAAGGAGTACAATCATTGCGACCTGATAGTCTTCGTAGTATAAACAATATAATTGTTTTAAAAAAACAAGGATATCTATGCCGGTTCTAATGTCGAGTTGTGCAAATGCTTCATAAGCGGCTGATAATTATCAGTGCCTTGCAGGATCTGAAATTGGTCGAGTGTTACCTTCGGAAAGAAATCGGCCATAGCACTAAGGACGTGTACGAAAATATGTTGAATGCGTATGAAGAGAAGAACGCAGCAGCGACTAAGAAGAAGGCCTGAATCAAGTACGGGGCAATTATACAACCTAATATCATTGTGATTGCCCACAAACACTTGGCATTCAAATAAATCGTATAATCATAGTATTTATAATTCAATTTTTCCATCATAATTGATCATTTACTCCTGTGATTCATCTGAGTAGTTACCAGTAAGAAACTGGACACATTTTTTGCAATTAACGTTTATCGCTGTTTGGCTGAGCACTTCAAGTTTCTCTTCGCGAATCGATCACTCTTGAGGTAGTGGGCCAATGAAGGAGGTAATAGAGCCGTCGCCGCTCTCAATGATCACTTCTGCCGACTTGGGTCCGTGATGAGCAGACTCCCATGTAGCTCATAAAATCATTTGGGCTATAGGACAAATATTATAACGACGTTCCCATGAAAATGATCAGAAAGCAAAAATATCGACGGAATGATTTGTATTACCCCGAAAATGTGGACTCACTTTTCTTATCGAATGGGGAAGACCGTGAAGGAGATGATGCCGTCTTCTCCCACAAACGCGACGGCTCCATCGTTGAGCTGAACAAGTGATATTCTGGAAAAGTGTGGCAACGATAAATTGCAATAAATATTTTGATATTATGTAATTCCTAACAAGCCGAAGTAATTCGAAGTATTTAATACTTTTTTGAACATATCATGATTTTTATATCGTCAAACGATACCGTGTCCTTGTCATCCTTCCTCACATCCGAGTAGCCTGAAGCGGAGAAGATCGTGAAGCACACGCCCCACGTGATCTCGTAGCCGCCCTTGACCATCTGCAAGGGCAGTTTGTATCACCACATCATTTCTTAGCTCTTTGTGTGTATATTTTGAATTACTCTGCCGGGCGTGAAATAGGTACGATGAGGCTAAATTATTGGGGAATGTCCTAGATTCCCTCCTGCGCTTTCTCACCGTGTGACCTCTCAGTATCGCCACACATCCCATCGACTTGAGCGCATGCACGAGCGCGTCGAGACCGAAGTAGATGGATGTGCCTCTCTTGAAGTTGAAGGCCGTTCTGAAGTGCAAAATGTGCAGTTACTTTTAAAATATTTTTTATGTGGAAGACTCGGGTTCGATTCCTAGTTGGATCATATTATTTACAATCTTGTAAAAGGGTTACGCCCATAGTTGCCCACGCCGGCGGCGACCCCCATGACCCCCTATTCATGGTTCAGCACTGCTCCCCTCGATTTGAGGGGAGCAGTGCTGAACGACGTATAGGGGGTCATGGTCAAAAAAAGGTTGGTAGGTCAATGGTAGGTCGAGACTTGTTACCGTACACAATCGATCATACAGTACCAACAGATACCGTATACCACTACCGTAACCCCCGATTATCGCAAACTAACTTTATTTTTAAAAAGTCCTGGTAACGTGTCCAATAGATAGTACAGTACCCAAGTCACTACCGTAATCCAGTTCCATGGGTCAGATCCAGTTCCTTGGCTCTAACATTTTTCTAAAAATTTAAAATCGATAGTAAAATAATTTTTAATTATCCTACCATACCTCTCGTTACTGTAGAATCATTTTATAATCTATTTAAGATTTTTAGAAAAATGTTTGAAAATTTTAGAAAAATGTTAGACCCAAGGAACTGGATCTGACCCATGGAACTGGGTTACGGTAGTGACTTGGGTACTGTACTATCTATTGGACACGGTACCAGGACTTTTTAAAAATAAAGTTAGTTTGCGATAATCGGGGTTACGGTAGTGGTATACGGTATCTGTTGGTACTGTATGATCGATTGGGTACGGTAACTAGTCTTGACCTACCATTGACCTACCAACCTTTTTTTGACCATGACCCCCTATACGTCGTTCAGCACTGCTCCCCTCAAATCGAGGGAGCAGTGCTGAACCATGAAGGTCATGGTCTGAAAACACCTCGCCGCCAGTGTTGTGCAACTATGGTTACGCCTCTTGAGCCTGCTGGGCTATAATCAGAGGTTGCTCAGCAATTGTTCAGTAAGTCATGTATATAGTTAATCGTACCCCCTGAGTCCGATGGCGGGATCCGACCAAACCATGTCGTTCACGAAAACGTCGTCCGATGAATGCACGCACGGCTTGTGCAGCTGAACAAGGATAATTACCTAGAAAATTTTACAGCGATGTAGAACATCATGGAAAAAATGTATTTATTTTATTTCAGAAGTTTACTAATAAAGACGGGAATCTGATTGGGGCGCTATACCCCTCTCAGCTGGCGTCGAGTGAATAGCCACGGCGAGATGCCACCGTGTGCGCAGAAGTACTTATTACCTGAATACATTTTACTTTTTTTATAAATATGTATTTTTAGTAACTATAATTTCATTTATCGAGTTGTGCACAACAATATAATTATCACTCTGAATTATCAGCCTTTGCACGCAGAATGAAGCAACATATAGATAAGTATAATTCCTAACTCACCGATGATGGCCGCAACGGAGAGGTAGCAGAAGACCTTATTGACCTCGTAGTACAGCGACCGAGCGGTCTCCTGAAAGGGTTCGTTTCCGTGCCTACATTGATACACTACATGCCTTCATTATCGTAATAGCATGTAACTTCCATTAACTCTCATTTTAAACTAAAGTCATGGTAAACTAACCTTCTCATATCGATCGTTGAGCTCAATGACGAAGCCAAACTCGACATTCGTCAATGCGAATTCGTGATTGCCGCAAAGGAGGAAGATCTGAAGAGGCATCAGACGCTACGATGACGAATTACTGCTCTCATTACACACACGTTTCTCCTCATGGCTAATGTAGATTATCAATTGAAAATGGTTTAGTTTCTACAAAATAAAAATAAACCAATATGTAAATATCGCTCACTCTGTCCGGGTAGAGCATCTTGAGAGAGAAGAGAGCAATGATAATCTCGAGAGACTGCTTGCCTCTGAAATCGAAGAATGAAAATGGATCGCCTGTTCGAACACATGCTTTCATAAAATGTCATGTTTTTGAAAGCATGTGTATTCCATTTCTTCATTGTTTATTTCACCCGTCAACGTAGTCTCCCAGGAAGAGAAACTTGGTGCACTCGTAGCCCGGTTTGTCGTCCTTCTTGAACTGGCTGAAGATGCGGAAGAGGTCGTGCAACTGAAATACTGTATTTTTTAATGGATATTTTAAAATAAATGTAAGTTGCCTGTCCATGCATATCCCCGACGACAACGATTCCCAAGGGAACGTCTTCGATGAGCATCGGCTCCGACTTGAGGTACCTGTATAATAAATATATATAGTTTAAAATAATTTTTAAAAATACTAATTTAAATATTGTAACATACTTCTGAACCAGCGGGAGCACCTCGACGACATCGGAGGGATCGAACGATACCTGCCCATTAATGTTATCTTATTTTTTCAAAGCCACAACTGTATTTTTATAATACAATATCTTAGCATTTTACTTGTATTTTTATACCATGAAACATGTATTTTTCCAAATATATCAGCAAAACGAGCAAAAGAAGTTGAACTCACCCTCTTCCCATTGATTGTGTCCTTCTGAAAGATCCTGTCCAGATGGCCGTGCAGCTTCGCCTGTAGTTCGGACGATTCGCGCGTCTCTCGAATGCGCTGAGGCCCCGCCCACTGCACACGTTTTGTGCCGTCGTTTTCGAGACCACACTGGTCTGGGTACGTCTTGTTCTGAAACGGTACTAAGTTCATGGAAATTGTTCACCGAAATTACTGTTTGAAAATTACTATATTTTATTTCGAGTAAAATACATCAAACAATTAAAACGGGAATGCAAAACAAAAATGTGTACCGTGTTAAGGTGTACTGCTTAATTATTAACCTTAGCAGCCGCTTGGACCTCCACGAGCCCATCCGCAGTATCACTGGTGGCTCCGCGATCGACGACAGTAGACTGAGTCGTAGAAGACATACTACAGATAATCATTACTAATGTTAAGATCGTTTTGTGGTAAAGAAGCGAAGCAAGGACCCACCTTTTTGAAGAGAAAATAGATCCCGACCGACTGGGAGGGGAGAGCGAGTGAGAAATGTGAGGAGAATGAACCAATCAAAATATGTTGATGTCACGTATTTCATTGAATAATTTTGCCTAATTCAATTTGATCAAAATAGAGAGATTTCATTTTTCATTCATTTCTCACGCCGCAGCTCGTCCTAACCGGTTTCTCCCCCAATTTCTCTTCTATGACGTGTATCTAACATCAAATAATGGTGGGTAATTTTATTGCATTTTTTCACAGTCATTCCAGAAATATTAAAATGCAGTTCAACAACTTGTATGTTTTCCAGATCCTTCTGCTTGCCGTTGTTTGCCAGTTTATCTACTGCGTGAGGCTGCCTGAAATCGACTGGAATGCTTGCGATACTGACAGGGTGAGCGAAAGACACTCGAGAATCCTAAATAATTATACCAGTATAAGCGAAAGAAGCAGCGTTTTTGTTTGCGATTTGCTAAACTATTCAACAAAATGTTTAAGTGTCACGTCTCCAGAACATGCACAAATCAGCCCGGATCTCCGACTGAGCTGGTAGATTTCATGAAAACTACTGATCCAAATGGCGTCCAATTGAATGAGAACAACTGCGGTGTTGGGGTTCAAAACAGGTGAGCACACTGCCTGATTTGATACATTGATTGATTGATTAATTTTCTTTATTTAACATGTTTTATTTCATATTCACAGTTATAGAAAAATTTTGAGCATTTAAAAAATTGAATTTCAGATTCTTCTCGGACGATTTAGCATTATTCCAATTGCAAGTTTTGGGAGAAAACATTCCTATTGAGAATGGAATGAAATTAAGTATCAATGTCAGATCGATAGAGTATTTTGGATGCGTTTTGTACGGAGAAACTGTCCGCTTGACAGGAGACATGAAGGGAAAATATCGTTTGAGTTGTTAAGTATGGAAGATATTGATGCATTATACACACACAGTAATGAATAAGTGATAATATTATTGTTTAGTAAATCAATTGTGTTTCAATACCGTAATTTATTTTATTTAAATTTCAGTCTTCAATTCATTGTGCTTAATTTCTGTTGTTTTAGCATTACGGTAGCGTGTCTCTTTCGGCTGCATTTTCCCAATGCAGCCGAGCACTTTTCGTTTTTGTATTTTCGCCTATTTTTCGTTTATTTTAGGGAAATTGCTACAGTTTTGTGTTAGGATTGTTAGTAGGGCATTAGATAATTATTAGTTATCGTTAATCGGTTTAATTACCCAAGTTTGAGGCCAATAAAGACACTTTGCCAACGCTGCCGCGTTCTGTTCTAGTCCTCGGGTACAAGTTCGCCACGTGTGCAAGAGCGACTGGGACAGACAAGGGTCTTTGGAGAATAGTCATCGTCGGAAGTGATTCCGATCGGCGCATCTTCTAGTATTTCAAGCTTACTTTTCGGTAGTAGCTGAATTACCGAGTGCGGGTAGTCGCCCAAAGCTCTGGTTTGCTCTGTGATTTGTAGTTGCCGATCACAGTAGCTATTTTAGTACTCCATAGTCGGTAGTAGCCGGTGTAGTAGTTACAGTCAGTTCTATCCCACTGGTAGTAGCCGGTAGAAGGGTTCTCTTTTGACACTAGGACATAGGCTGATCGAAAGTCAGTAGTTATTTTCCTAGTCGGTAGCGGCCGATACGTCGAGGGAATCCATCGAGGGAAGAGAACACGCACAACAATACAACAGACAGGGTAGTAGCCTTGTTTCACACGGGGGCTGAGCCGTTCTAAAGAGACACCACGGATATTCGCCATCGATAAAGGTAGTCGCCTGAATCGGTGGAGATTATTTCATCATCGAGAGAAAACATCTGTCAAGGTAGTTGCCTGACACAGATTGTGAGAGGAGAGTTAAGCGTGGAGAAGACAAGGGTTCTTCTGAATCATTCTTTATCGGAAGAAGGTACAATTGTGAAGAAATCGAGATTGTTCCACTTGAAGAGAGCATCGAAGAGAGAGGATAGCACCTGTAAAAGAAGATAGTGCGCTTTGTGCTTTGTGTACGAGTCGCGAATTGTGGTGAATGGACGATCTGACGGGAGGATTGGATAATCGGATTGCAGTGAGATCTCAGAACAATGCTCAGAACAATCACATGGCTGCACCAGCTGAGATGGACGTGGATCAATTGGCGATGCAGGAACAGATAAGAGTGGATGAGGAAAGAAGGAAGGAGGTAATGGTGGACATGGGAGTGAAAACGAGAGCAAGAATAGAGAAAGAGAGAAAGAAGAATCAGACTGAGAAAGAATCACACGGAGAAGCAATCCAGAGAGTGAGAGCGTTTATAATGGATATGGAGGATAAGCATAATGCAATTGTGAATGCAACGAAAGTGATGAATGCGAATGAGAAGAAAATTGCAAGGGAGACGTTTGAGGAGCAGAGGAGAGAGATAGAGGGAGAGATTACTCACCTGCATAAGGCAATGGAGGATGTATGCCTTAGGGTAGAAGGAATGGCAGTCAGAGGAGAAAGGGAAATGGCTTTTGAAAGAGTTGAATGTGACACAGATGGAGCAAGTGGTAGTGACATGGACGAATATGCAAGATAGAATGGAGGGAATGGCGGAGATGATAAAGAAGTTGAAAGAAGGGACTGGAATAACTTCCCTGCCCGGAATAGTGAATGCATTGAGAGTGGAAAGAGAGAAAGTGGAAGATGGGCAGAGACAATGGATGGATAGGGAGGAAAAAGACAAGGAGGCGGAGGAAGAAAGAGCATTGCAGATGGAGGCAGTTCTCGTGAGCCGCGATGAACTCGAGCAGAAGGTTCTGATGCTCGAAGAAATCGTGAGAAAGAAAGAAGAAAAGGAGAAAGCGGAACTTGGAAGTGAGGCATGCGCCCGTTGTGTGCAGAAAGACGAGATTATGAAGGGTGAGGAGGGAGTGAATGGAACTAGAGAAGTGAAAGAGGAAGTAGAGGATGAATGGGATATGAAAAAGATCCAGGAGACATTCCAAGAATTGCAGAGGACGCAGAAGACAGCAGAACTCTCTCGAAGTTACTCGAAGAGTACCGTCCCATCCTCGAGAAGGGTGATGGAGTGCTCGAGTATGCAGAGCGAAAGGAGAGGTGAGACGATGGAGAAAGAAAGAGAAGAGAAGGTGGAGAGACAAGAAGGTCGAAAGGAAAAGAGAGGACACGAGAGTTCAAGCGAGGATGAGAGTGACAGTAACAGTGAAAGTGACACGGTCTCAAGTACGGATTCGTCAGAGTCATCGGATTCAGAGTGTGATAGAAGGAAAGGGAAAGATAAGAAGAGTAAGAATGAAAGAGCAGGAGAGAGTAGAGGGAGAGAGTACACTGGAAATTTCCCGAGAATGAAGAGTTACGATGTAAAGAAAGAGGACTGGGATATGTTCGAAGATGGGATAAAACTGCGATTTGGAAAGATGAAGGATAAGGCTGCATTAGTTATGATGAGGAGACTCTCATTGACAAAGCGAAGGCTACTTACAAGCATATTCCGAAGGAAGTGAAGAAAAAGGGAATGAAGAAGGTGCTAAAATGGCTGAAGAGAAGACTGTCAGAGGAAACACCTTACGAGGAGTTAGAGAATGAGAAGAGATTGAAGGCGATAGAATGTAGAGGGAGAAGAGCAGTAAAAGTGTGCGAAGAGATTGATATTCTGGTTGAGAAATTGGAGAAAGGGAAGGAAGAAAGAGAGACTAGAAGCAGGAGATATCTGATATTAGTATATGAGGGTACTGTAAGTCATGCAGCACTATTGAGAATGTGGCACAAAGGAAAGTCGTTCAAAGCAATGAAGATATCTAGAAGAGGAAGAGTACTTAGAAGCAACGAGGAGAGAGATGAGTGGATTCGGAAGGAAAGGATGGGAGAGAGACGGAAATAGTACGTTCCAGAATAGAAGGCAGAGGGAAGGAATTGTGTGTCACCTGTGCAGAGGAACAGGGCATAAGATAGGACAATGCCCACTGGCAAGAGGAGGAGGAACAGGAAATGGTGGAATGAGAAATGGATGGAGAGATAACCGAACTTGAGCCAGGTCACATCAAAACAAATTGCTATCAATTGCACCCGCCTCAGAGGAAATCATTCAATTCGAATGCACCCCCGTTCGTACCAAACCAATCAGGAACACCTGACACGCCTCAACCATTCGATAATAAAGCACAAGGTCCTCCGAAGGTACAGCAAACAATTATGCAGCCAGGAAAAATGAAAATGGTAGTGGGAAATGAGGATGAAAAGATGGAAGTGGATGAGGAGAATAGAGAGGATTTTTTTGTGATAAAGAAGACGCGGGAAGTAGAGGGAACGATCAATGGAATTGAAGTGAGTGTGGTACTCGATACGGGTGCAGAGGCATCATTGATCGAGGAGAGAATTGTGAAGCAGATGAAAGGAGTGGAGGTGTTGAACACCGATAGAAGAGTATCATTGATGGATGCTCAACAGAATCCGATCGACTTAATCGGAAGAGCGATCTTGAAGGTGAAACTCGACATGGGAAGGAAGGCAGAGATTGGTTTTTATATCACTCGAAGAGAAGTAGGAGTGATAATTGGAGGAAGTGGTCTCGATAAGATAGGAGTAGAGTTACGGGAGATTAAGAAAGAGGAAATGGAAAGTGAATCAGATCTTACTTACTTAGATACTTAGAAGATCCATCTTCAACGGCCGGTGCCGCGTGGATCACAATTCCGCCAGTCTTCTCTATCGCGCGTGCGCGTAGTCCAATGACGGTAGGGGGCTCTCGAAGCTGAAGATCTCGTCGATCGTCCGGTAGCGTAGGGCATCTTGGCATACTCCTCGATCGAGTCTCTCCATCGAGCAGGCGGTCGCCCCGGTGGGCGAATGAGTTCGGGGGAGGGGAACCACTGAGTGACCCTTGTTGACCATCTGTCGTCGTCTCTTCTCAGAACGTGGCCCGCCCATCTATGCTTCGATCTCCTGACGTATTCCACTGGGTCGGTAAGGAGGGAGAGGCGGCGGATGTCTTCACTGCTTTGCTTCGATTGCCTCATCACGTGCAGGCTTGTACCGATGAGTGACCGCTCCAACGCTCGATGTGTTGTCTGGATGAAGGTGATGACAGTCTTCGTGAGAGGCCAGGTTTCCGCAGCGTAGCAGAAGGCAAGTAGAACATGCGAATCGAAGAGGGAGGCTCGCAGCTTCGCGTCTTGCAGTTGTGACGTTACTTCTCGGATGCTTCCAAGTGCGGCCCAAGCTGCTCGCTTTCTCCTCATAAGTTCCGTCCGGATGGACCCGTCGCCTCTTAGCACTCGTCCAAGGTACACGTATGCATCAGTCTCCTCGAGAGGGTCGCCGTGAAGGGAGATGACCGGGCCGGGGCACCATGCGTTCCTCATCAGCTGGGTCTTCTTTCTGTTGATAGTGAGGCCAATCTTCTGTCCAGAATCCGCCAGTTCGCTCAGCATCCTCTCCAGAGTAGCCGTATCGGTCCCTATCAACACGATATCATCGGCGAATCGTAGATGGGAGAGTCGTTTCCCATCGATGACGACGCCGTCATCGCTCCAATCGAGATCATTCATGCAGTCCTGCAGGGCTGCCGTGAACAACTTGGGGGAGATAGTGTCTCCTTGGCGCACTCCCTTGCCGATGGGGATGCGAACTGGGCGGTCGAAAGGCTTCATCTCGGTGTAGCAACCAGTGTTCAGCGACTCAAGGCACTGTACATAGGAAGGGTCGACTCCTGATCGCGTGAGGGCATTCAGCACGGCGGGCACTTCCACACTGTCGAAAGCCTTGCAGTAATCGACAAAGACGAGACCGAGTGGAAGGTGGAATTCTCGGTGGTGTTCGATGATGGTGGCGAGCGTGTGGATATGATCCACACATCCGAATCGGCGACGGAATCCCGCTTGCTCCACCGGCTGAGCATCGTCCAACGTCATCTCCATCCGCGTTACGAGCACCTTGGTGAAGAGCTTGTATGGGATTGAGAGGAGGGCGATAGGGCGATAGTTGTTGAGATCGCTCCTATCACCCTTCTTGTGGATGAGGATGGAGTTGGATGCCTTCCATTGGCTGGGGAAGTCCTGGTCGACGAGGTATCGAGTGAATCGACGGGCGAGGAGCGAGTGCAGAAACGGTCCGCCGTGCCTGAGCATCGTTCCACTGATTCTGTCCGGTCCGGGTGCTCCGTCCTTCTTCGTTCTTGCAATGGAGGATCGAATCTCCGAAGGTAGGATGGGCAATGGAGTGTCTGCTGGTGGGGAGGCGCACCTTGGGACAGAAATGTCCGAGCGGAAGAGGTCCGAGTAGAACTCCTTCGCCCGCTCTTCAATGCCTGCTCGACTGGTGATGGGCACTCCGGATCGATCTAGCACTGCATCCATCGGGGTCCTTCCCTTGGATAACGACATCTTCGCCTTCTTCAGTGACTTCTTCTCCTCGGCAGCCTTCAGCATGACTCTCCTTCGATGCTCCTTGATGTCTGCCTTGACCGAAGCCTGGCACGACCGATGTGCCATGATCTTCTCGAAGGCAAGGAGTTATTGTACGTGCCAGAGGCATTGAGGGAGAAAGTAGTGAAAGAAATGCATGAAAATATTCTACTTGGACAAGGAAGCTTAGCCAGTTGTTGCAGAAAGAGTTCTTCTGGGGAGGATTGGATAAGAGTGTGGCAGATGTAGTGAGGAAGTGCACGAAATGCAAATTGAGTAATGCAGGAAAGAATTTTGTACCCGATTTAATGCCAAGAGAAGTGAGTGAGCCAATGGAAATGGTGGCGATGGATCTACTGGATCTTGGAAAAGGAGAAAGAGGAGCCAGATATGCGCTAG
Organism: Pristionchus mayeri; assembly: GCA_036245805.1. Classification (NCBI taxonomy): domain Eukaryota; kingdom Metazoa; phylum Nematoda; class Chromadorea; order Rhabditida; family Neodiplogasteridae; genus Pristionchus; species Pristionchus mayeri. The sequence continues at coordinate 13,867,319 of BTRK01000006.1, forward strand.
TGGTGATCGACATGTATAGCAGATATGCTGGGGCGTATCCGATCAAAGATAAGAAAGCGGATACGGTAGCTCGAGTGTTCATGGATCGATGGGTACTGGAGAATGGGAGAGTACCGAAGGCACTTTTGTCTGATAATGAAGGAGAGTTCATAAATGAGGTGATGGAAGAGATAATTAGACTGTGGAAGATAGAGAGAAGGACAACTCTACCGTATCACTCCAGAGCGAACGGCAGAGTGGAGAGACTGAACAGAACTCTGATGGATTTAATGAGAAAAATGGAAGGAAATCCGAGTGAGTGGGAGAGTGTGCAACCGTACGCACTATACGTATACAATAATTCCCCACATGGATCGACTGGAGAGACCCCAGCGTTCTTACTGAATGGAAGAGATGAGAGATTACCAGGAGGAGAGCCAACGAAGAGAGATGAGAGATACGTGGTAGATCAGGACGATTACGTAACGAGAATGCAGATTTTGATGAAGAAGACTCACAAGGAAGTGAATGATAGATTAAGGATGGAGAGAGAGAATATGAAAGAGCAGTACGATAGAAAGAATAAGAATAGAAAGGCGAACGAACCAAGGATAGGAGATCGAGTGTATGTGAAGAAGGAAATGAGAGGAGTGAAAAATGCGAAGTTAGCTATCGAATGGGAAGGACCATATCGGGTAGTAGGAAGAAGTGCAACAACGGCGGAATTAAAGAGAATTGAAGATGGAGTAGAAAAGACAGTGCAGTTGGATAGAGTGAGAAGAGTGGAAAAGGAAGGATGGGAAAATAAAGAGAAAAGAATGAGAAGGATTCGAATGGAGAGCAACAAGGAACTTTCCAGGTTCGATGTGGAGAAGGGATCCATTCTGGATGTGAACACGCCCTGTGCTCAATGCGGAACAAGGAGAGCTGGCGACATCTGGAGGTGCCAGCAGGATGGGAGGATATCCAGATTCGGCACATGCGCGATGCAGTGATATTCACTGCTCTGAGACGCAAAGAAGGGGACAAGGCTCCCGCCTTATTCATCGAGCGTCAGTTGCCGAAAGGAGACTGGGCACTCGTGACACCGGAGGATTTGGAGATCGGAATCTTGAGGAGTGTTTGCAAGCACGTGGAGGCAATAATCGGGAGCGAATCACTGGCCAGTCAGAGACGATATGAGATCGAGGAAAACATTGTTCCTGTCAGACTCGTGAACAAGTTCAGAGAGATTCTGGGAGAGAAGGAGGAGAAAGCCCAGAAGCTGGGGATAATAATCGCTCACGACACGTACAGGGAGTGTATCGGAGAGAGAATGGTGAAGAATTCACAATGGGAATGGAGATTTGCGGGGCACGATCAGATGCTGGATGCTGCTCGTGAGTTCAGAGGCACTCGAGGAGTGGCTGCTGTGATCATGCTAGGACATGATGCGACTCAAAGCAAAGCCATCGACATACTCAAGAAGTTGTGCACAGAACTCGGTGGACGAGTAATGTTGCTGGTGAAGGGACCCAGGATGGAAGGGCAGGAACAAGAAGAGAGTGTGATGGACCGATGGCCACTACTCATGAAGGAAGACATCGTGAACCTGAGGGTAGTACCCGAGACAGAAAGATACACCGAAGAAGGAATCGGGAGCGAAAAGATTGCCCACAAAGTGAAAGGAGATCGCAGACCTTACGAGAATCTCTTTGCCTTGATAGTCGAAGGAAAGAAATGTGCCATTTTCCAATCGCATGCCATGTGCAAAGAATGCAACGAGACCGGCCATTATGCGAAGCGATGTCCTAATAAGGAGAAAATGGAGGGAAAAGAGGAGAAGAAGGAGGAAGGAAGAGAACGGAGAGAGGAAGACAGAGAAAAGAGAGAAGGAAAGAAGGAGGAATGGAGGAGTGGAGGATATCAAGGAAATGCAAGAGGTGGATATGGCCAAGGTGCCAATGGATATGGGAATGGAGGATACAGTGGATACGGCAGTGGGCGAGGACACGGATACGGAATCAACAATCGCGGAGGGTACGGGAACAGAGGATCGTTCAACAACGCGAGAGGAGGAACGAAGAGAGCTCATGAGGGCACGAGCCAAGGAGGAAGGGGGAGAGATGTTAAGTATGGAAGATATTGATGCATTATACACACACAGTAATGAATAAGTGATAATATTATTGTCTAGTAAATCAATTGTGTTTCAATACCGTAATTTATTTTATTTAAATTTCAGTCTTCAATTCATTGTGCTTAATTTCTGTTGTTTTAGCATTACGGTAGCGTGTCTCTTTCGGCTGCATTTTCCCAATGCAGCCGAGCACTTTTCGTTTTTGTATTTTCGCCTATTTTTCGTTTATTTTAGGGAAATTGCTACAGTTTTGTGTTAGGATTGTTAGTAGGGCATTAGATAATTATTAGTTATCGTTAATCGGTTTAATTACCCAAGTTTGAGGCCAATAAAGACACTTTGCCAACGCTGCCGCGTTCTGTTCTAGTCCTCGGGTACAAGTTCGCCACGTGTGCAAGAGCGACTGGGACAGACAAGGGTCTTTGGAGAATAGTCATCGTCGGAAGTGATTCCGATCGGCGCATCTTCTAGTATTTCAAGCTTACTTTTCGGTAGTAGCTGAATTACCGAGTGCGGGTAGTCGCCCAAAGCTCTGGTTTGCTCTGTGATTGGTAGTTGCCGATCACAGTAGCTATTTTAGTACTCTATAGTCGGTAGTAGCCGGTGTAGTAGTTACAGTCAGTTCTATCCCACTGGTAGTAGCCGGTAGAAGGGTTCTCTTTTGACACTAGGACATAGGCTGATCGAAAGTCAGTAGTTATTTTCCTCGTCGGTAGCGGCCGATACGTCGAGGGAATCCATCGAGGGAAGAGAACACGCACAACAATACAACAGACAGGGTAATAGCCTTGTTTCACAGAGTAAGTGGATTTTCTACAAGATCAACATCAAGAACAACGAAAATATTTTAATATGTGTTTCAGCGCTTTTCGAGGATAAATCTCATTTCGAAAACAGGCACATGTTTTGCGCCGTCAAAATGGAACGGGCTTATAATTTTGTTAGTGATCACGATTACAGTCTAGTCGAATGATGTTGTTTTTTTAGAAACAAAAGCTTCCGACCGACAAAACGACGTCCATAAAGATTACCACCCAATCGACCTCCAATCAATACTCAACGATTTCTACAATCCCTGCAGTCTTTATCGAATTGAGTGAGCCGATTTACATTAGCTGAGTCTCCTAAATATTCAATTACAAGTTGTGCTTTGCTTTATTGTAGAAATAAAATGTGAGACACCAAAGTTCAAAGATCAGTCCGCTTCACGAGGCTTTCAAGTACTACCAGTGGGTACTTTTCAATCTCGAAAGAAATTTAAACACAAAAATAAATTCAATAATTGCAGGTGATAAACAGAGATAAAGATGTTTTGAACTGTGACAATTACGGAACATCGCATGCTTTGAGGTATGCTTTACTATTTCCATCATAAGATCCACTCATAATTGCAGATACGAAGATGCGACTGGACAAGGGGATGCAATCAAGGAAGTGAGGTGCGATCTCGACGCGAATCAAGTGTATCGCCTTTTCATCGTCAAGAAAGGTGACCGCAACCGAATTGAATATTACAATCTTCGCATTTCGCAGACGATTCGATATTGCCTGTCAACGATCCCGAATCATATTCATTATACTGCGCAGCTACAAGTAAGCTTGAAGAGATTGCATCGATCACATATTTCTGATTTTTTCAGGCAATGAAGTTTGCCCGAATCCGATCAAAGCATGCTCAGGCGAAGATTGTCCAAATTACACCCCTGGGAGCCTAGGACAATCGGCTACAATAACGGTAGCTGCTTTCACCTATCTTTAGTGTTATGAATACCATTAACAATGATTTCAAACAATAACATATCATGTTTCAGTGTGCCGGGAAGAAGTGGTTGATCGGGGATGAATACCACGAATTGGAAGAGGATCCGGTCTGCATGCAGGATGAGATTTCGGATCTGAACGCCGCCGCATTCTTTGTGGACCATGAAAAGCTGACGGACGCGCGCTGCTTCACAGAGTGTATGCAAATGAATTATTGATAGTTCTCGAACTATTTACCAATTTAAAAAATCTTTAATCGCGTTTTTCTTAATTTAATTGCTAATGATTGCAATATTCACCTACTCTCCTGTCTGACGTAACAATAATTGTAATTGTATAAAATGCGTAATTCAGATGACTGCAAGAAGAAATCGAAGCTGGATTATGTCGAGTGCGACGAGAACTCGTGTGATCAACTCGATTACAGCGGCGGTCTCATGAAATGCAGTGATGTGAAGAAACATTTGAGGTGATTGGCGCAAATTTATTATTTTTTAGTTCAAACTTTCCAGGGTCAGTGTCTTCGGTTCGAACGACATGCTGAAAGCCGACAACTATTCGTGCGACGCAGCTACCGGATTCTGGAAGCATCAGAACATAACGCTCACGGAGAATGCGCAAGTGCGCTGAGTTGGTGAGAGCAAATCAGTATTTGCTTTCAAATCTTGAAAATTAATTTGAAATTTAGATACTTATGAAAATGTTTTTTTCAGGCGAGACTGTATTCGAGGTGGTGGTTGAGGCGAGTTTATCGCAACACGATGTATGGTTGATCATTGGAGGAATTATCGCGTTCGCCATCATAGTTGTTGCATTGATCATCACAGCGTTCTGCTGCATTGTAAGTTTACAATTGATTTACAATGATTTGTGCATGACAGTTCATTGCTACATCTTTCCATTCCATTTTTCAATGCAAAGAATAATCCCTTTTTAGTATACGCATAGAATGGACTTCAAGCGGAAAAGCACCAAGGATTGGAAGAGCCTTTCTAGAGCGGAGAAATTCGACCATTGCATAGAAGTGTATGGCAATGTGTGTGAAACATTCATTTTCAAATTTCGTGATTTCGCGCTTTCCAGGTGATCCAAGCGACGCCCAACACCGCATACGGCATCGCGGACGGCTTATACCTGCTCGATTTACTGCTGGAGACAGACACTGTCTATCCCGAGATCTGGGGTATGTACAGTAGAAATGGCTTAGCATGAGGTGTCATCTTCTTTCTGCGTTAACCCTTTTGAACAAATCAGTATGAGATTGAGTTGAGCATTATGGAGTCATTCATTGCGAATTGATACATAGTGTACAGTGAGCAAATAACCATCTAAATCAATAACTTTCGAATTATCCCATTCCTTTGTGACTCAAAAGGCTAGCCTATGTCCCCAACTGATCTTCGTTTAACGGCGCTTAATGCGTTGGCGATAAAAATTTAAAATTTAAAAATAACTTTTGCAGAGGAGGTGTATTGGTTTCTGAACCGTTGCCAGTGGGCGCTGGCTAACGCGGACGATGAAGTCAGCGAGCTGTTCATGCGCTATCTGTACCTGCACGCTAAGAAGATCATCGACAAGCGCGGCTGGCTCTGTCCGAAGCCAATCACAAGCAGTGAGTACCGATAACGAAAGATCAAAGATCAATCACTGAACAACAGGTAAGCACAAAGGGCTGATGCGCGCTGTGGCGATTCGGCTGCTCTCCTACGGTCTCTCGGATAGCAAGGGCGAGGCGGCCGAGGTATTGTGTTCTACAATATTTATTGCAAAGATCATCCATCTTATTTTTCATTTTGCTATGCCCTTACATTCACTGCTAAATTCATGATTGAAGATTTCTACATGAATACGTAATTATCGACAAATATTTAAATAATTTCAAAATTTTAGCTGCTCGAGTCTGGCTTCTGCCAGCTGGGCTTCGCGGCGGTTGAGCAGTACCCGCACTGCGGGCTGCTCTGGTGGGCGCTCATCAACATGCGCGTGAACAGCGTGCGCGAGAGCGAGATCACGGCCGCCGAGCCAAGGCTGTTCGACCATGTTCAGTTCAGAGCGACGCTGAACGAGATCGCCTTCAAGTCGACCTTGACGGTAAATTCACATGGGGGTTAATAATGCACTTGATTATACAAATAACACGAACTGCTAGAGTTTTCCTCAATAATGCCGTCAAAGACTAGCAATTCGTAGATCAACTATTCAAACCTAAACTGAGTGGGGCTGAAGAGAAAGTTTGAGGGGTAACCAGTGTTCCAAGAAGTACCAAATATGGTATTCTTCAGATGCCCGCGGAGCACGTCATTCCCGAGTTCGGCTCGCCGGCACAACAAGCGGCATTCGCACTCGCCGGCTCGCCTAACCTTACCTACCATACCCGACGAGTATTCAGTGTCATGCAGGTGCGTTGTGTATGAAATTTCAGCTATCATCGTCAACCGTAGTATAATATTTGTTTCAGAAACATGAGAATGACGATGGCTCCTCGTCCGTCAGCTACTTTTCCGGTTTTTTTTTTTTTTTTCCTATGCGCTTCCTGAATTTTGTTTCAAGTGATCTAACAAAAATAAATTTCCAGATGTGGCAGAGTGCCTGCCAGCACTACCTGGACACAATGCGGGCGATAGCTGCGGAGAGCGTGTGAAACGCGCTCGTTGAACGAACGATGAGCATCATGGTGTACTACGGACGCGCGCTCGATGCCAAGGTATGCAGATTTCTTTTTTTTAAAATGAAAGTTGCGTATTTCAGAGACTGCAGAGCCGTTTCATGCCCGCTGCACCACAGCCGAGCGACCTCTTTAATCAGGCAAATTCTATAGCAAAAATATTTTGGGTTTCATTTGGCTTGCATACGCTAAGTGTGCGCGAATCTTGTCCATGTCAACTGTTGAATTGAATTGAAACAAAATTGCGCAGCTCACCGTGGACCAGCAGCTGTTCGAGGAGGCCGCCGAGTATCGGCTGCAGGAACTGCGCAAGTGGTTCGCCGCCCGAGTGGAGAAGGAAGAGCTGAGGAAGAAGGCGGATGGAATCGGTAAGGACGATTTCCAATCTACATTGATTCTTTGCTAGGTGAAGATTACAGTTGACAATACGAGAGGATGTTACAAGCTCGTTACGCCTCTCCCTCATCGGATTGCGAAATACGAGTAGGAAATGAAGGGAAGAAAGCTCGGGGGAGGATAACGAGCTCGCAACTTCCCTCGTATTGTGAAGATGACGGCTAGAGTTAGATACACGATCCTTCTTCCCTTCATTTCCAACACTATCTGACTACTCGACCGTTATAGAGTGTGTGAATGAAGCAGGGACGAAGGTCCGTTTATCGTACTCAATTTGCGACACTCTTACAGGCGCAACGCTCAGGGAGATCTCCCGCTCCGCTCGCTCCTCCCGAGTCGTCGGCACAACACCCAGTGCCAGATCCAGCAAGTCACCGATGAAGAGTGCGACTGCTGCAGCCGAGTCGCCAGTCCCGCCCACTCCGCCCGGTGCACGCCTTCCCCTGTCCCCGCTGTATGATCGGAGCAGCTGGTCACTCGAGTTGTAACGCGGCCAAAGTCGAATGAATCGATACAATTAACTGTTCATAGTAACCAGAAAGAGTACCATGAGTAATGGTTTCATATAGTTATGTCTGGTAATCACATCGTTATTGTATTTATTGGAATTATTTGACAATTTATCGAGTTTGTGTAGCAATGTTGGCCTGGTACTGTGAACTTTTGTTTGAATTAATCTAAAAAGTAGTAACCATCGTCCACTCATTTCCTCAGTCACCTTTTGTTTTTCAACAGCTATCTTTCTCTCCGCCGTCTCGGGACTAGGGATGAAAAGAAAAACAGAATCGAACGAGCGCGAAGAAGAGAGCGCGAGACGACTAGAAACGGGAGTGAGGAGAAGAAGGGAACGAATGCCCCAGTCTTCTCAGTCTCACCCTCCTCTCTATCCCTCGCCCTCTCTCACTATCTCCTCACTCATCCATCCACGTGCTTCATACACACAACGCGAGTGCACGCAGCACTCACGCAGAGTCTCGAAACGATTTGACGTTAACCCTTTCTTATGTTGGTGACTTCAAGTCGAGTATTTGTTATTGAGCACGCATAACATACTCGTTTTGCGCCTTCGTCGTTTTAAAGTCGTGGAGATCACGTTAAAAGGGCTGAAACGAGTCATCCCAAAACGTAAACATAATTGCTTTCAGAAGAAGATATGACGAACGCATGGTACTACATTGACCGATACTGCTTGCTGTGGATGTTCCCATTGCTTCGAAAAAGAGCAAGGTAAGCAATAGAACTGACTGTGTACATCGACAGTGTTGACTTAACATAGGATCAAAATAGTCAAATTAGTCATATCAACCACATGAATGTTAGGTCCATTGTTTGAGAGCTTGTACAGTTGTATTTCAGTGACGTTCTAACTCTTCCAATGCGATTCTTCGACACAAATATCTCAGGAGACATCATATCTCGATTCGGAAATGACTTGAGTACGGTAAAATACTTTCTATATATGTCTCTTGAACTTGTTAAATGCGAACGAACACGTATTTCAGATAGATCAGGCACTGCCCAGTACGATGAAGGCTCTGCTGAAGAGCTTACTCCAGGCACGCTAGTTTGAATTTTACGATATGATAACTACTAAATTACATGTTCCGAAATAGTGACACGGAACTACATGCTATTTAGTTTCGCCCGAGTCACACTATAGATTAAAACTCATAGAGCATACAAATATTGTTTTATGAGTAGCTATATTTGCAGGTACCTTCAATTAATTTTGTCATTATCTACACGTCTCCCCTCTTCATACTCCCACTCATTCCCTTGGCTGTGTTCTTCTTCACAATAATGGTGAGCTATTCGGAATATATGATATTATGTATACAACCAGTAGCTAGTACTTCTTCCCAAGAGGTCCATGAAAACTTGTTGTGTTTATTTAAGAATCTGCACAATCCGCCGAGCAAGCAATTTCGAAAGATGGAAAAGGATGTGAGGAGTACCATCTACTCGTTCATAGCAAAATGTTGTGCAGGAAGTGAGACAGTGCGCGCATTTGCGAAGGTAACGCCGACGATTCTTCTAAGGTGTGAACTAAAAAGTGAATTGGAAATAATGTGGACGTTTCTCTAAGAATCATAACATGTCAACAGCTGCATATTGTTGCAGGAGGAGTATGCTTCCGGTATGCTGAGCGCCAAGCTTGATCGTTTCACTCGTTGCAAGATTGTTCTGCAATGCTCGGATAGATGGCTCTGCTACTATACTGATCAAATTGAAAATCTGGTAAGCATAAACATACACTCGAAACATACTCATGAAATTACGAACATATCAGGTAGTCCGTTTCTCCGCTCTATGCGCTGTAATTTCGTGTGGCTATTTCGGTGTTGCTCCAGCCCTGGCCGGTCTCTCGCTCTCCTATGCATTCTCGGTAAGGATACACTGAACATTCGAATTTCGGGCAATTCTCTCATCTTGTCCCATACTCTATCACCATTCTGCCGGTCAAGAAAGTGCGCAGAATTAAGAAACAATCAATTACCCGAATTACTCATTCTACTCATTGAGCCGAATTTCATAAAGAAAACCCATTTCCGATGCACATGCTGGACAATGTTGTCGAAGAGATTTCCCGCATAGAACACTGTAAGATAGATGCAGAGAGGCTGAGAGACTACTCGAGTCTTGCAAAAGAACTATTGGCAATTGAAAGAACAATGGAAGCGGACTGGATCGCACATCCTAGAATCGAATTTGACAACATTTGCATTCGTTACGCGTGAGTTGTTTTTTCTCTCACAGCTAAGAAGTCTAATTTCGAGGAAATTTAACAATGGGCCTGAATCAATAACGTTTCAGAGCTACTTTGCCGTTGGTACTTTGCAATGTGTCGTTTTCAATCGCAGCAAGGGAGAAAGTAGCAGTTATTGGAAGGACGGGATCGGGTTTGCATAATTGCCAGTATTCTTTAAAAAATGCGGTTTAAGGAAAGTCATCGCTAACAATGGCGTTGTTCCGAATGATCGATCCTTTCTCTGGGTGCATTCGCATTGGTGGAATAGACATCAGTGCGGTTGATCTGAGCCAGCTTCGAGGAGCATTGGCTATCATTCCTCAGGTATTGGAGCTATCGATTTGGGAGTCGTCCAGATCGCCTGAGCAGGCGTAATAGTGCAACTCGAGAGCACTAGTTTGAACTGCCATCACTCCTTCATTCTTGAAAACCTCTTTCCATGTTATTCAAAGTTTCATTCGTTGGAATGAAGGATTGAATCATTGTTGGCTCATCACTTTCTACTCACAGGATCCAGTTCTTTTCTCCGGTTCTCTTCGTGCCAATTTGGATCCCTTCGGAACATGTTCTGACAAAGAGCTCTGGAAAGCGATGGAGCAATGTCATATGAAGGTTAATTTTGCAGCTTCCAGGGCTTTTCATTTAGTACATATACATTTTCAGGAAACAATCGATAATCTGGGCGGTCTCGACTGCAAAATCGACGATAGCGGCAAGAACCTTAGCGTTGGCCAGCGCCAGTTGTTATGCCTGGCAAGGGTGTTGATACGAAGAGTCAATGTGAAAACTCATTTTTGTTATTTTTTAATTGCGTGATGAATCAGTGATTAATTGGAAGACATCGAATCCTTTAGCATCCATTAATCAATTGGAAAAATATTTCAATCTTTCAATAACATGTTTGGTTGTAGTTTGGAAAGCGATGCAATTAATAGTTTTACACAGGGAAAAATAAACTATCAACGATAAACTGTGATTAAATCACATCAAACTTCGTTGAAACATACTTCATTCAGATTCTCATTCTCGACGAGGCCACTTCTTCAATCGATAACCAAACGACAGAGCTGATCCACGCCCTAGTCAGACATCGATTCACACACGCTACCGTAATCTCTATCGCTCATCGTCTCGATAGCATCGAGGGATACGATAGGTATCGTAACCCAATCGGTTTACGAAATAACAATGTTAAAGGATTCTCGTAATGGACGATGGTGAAGTTGCGGAAGTCGATACATCGGCTAATCTGCTCGAGAATTGGACATCAAACTACGCAAAGTTGATCAGGAAGTAATGTATTTGTCCATTATGTTGAATACGCCGACGGGTGTACGCAATCTAATTTCGAAAGACACTAGGAGCTACATCCTTGTTCCAAGCATTTCCTCACTCTTGACAATATATTTGTAATTGTAAGTTGTGGTTACACATATACACTCCAATCACATATCTATCAGTTGTTTATCACTAGCATATCTCTGATTTGCGTGAGGTCTTCGAACTCAAGAAGCTTGCTCGTGTATCTGTAAATTATTCAGTTAAATTACGAGGTAAAGTCATTTAACCTATTTTCGAAAATGTAAAAAGGTATAAATTCACCTCAAGTCTTCAGTTTGGGCTCTTTAGCCTCCTTGGCTTCCTTTCCCTCCTTTCCCTCCTTCACTTCGAGTCTCTCTCCCTTGCCCTCCTTCGGTTCCTTCTCCTCCTTCGTCGCATCCTTCGAGTTGTCCTTCTCCTTCGCCGTGAGAATCGTCGCCTCCAGGACCTACAAGAGACCAGAGATCAAAGATCAAATCAAAATCAAAATAATAATGCGTATAGGAATCCATATAATTCCAGGAGTTATGAGAGTCGAAAAGATCAAAGGTCAAACATAATTTTGAGGAAATAAAAGATCAAACTCGAACCTCAAAGCGGCACTGCAGATCCTCGGCGACGCACTGGAATTATTTACATTACGTTATTATGTTTGTTGAACAATTCTGGTGGTCAAAATCATAGGCATCATATTTTCAACTACTTCAGCCAACTGTGAAACACAAGTAAAACAGGCTAAATTCTCATTTTAAAAATGTGATTGAAAATCACCAGCATCGCTGCGCGGTTGTCGTACTGCGCCGCAGTAGTGCGGCGCGGAGAAGATTGTCACCTATAATTAGGCAATATTAATTTATTAAGTATAATTAATTTAATTACCAGTTTACGCGCGGCGAAGAACTCGTAGCCGTCCTGGACGACCTGATGCGCGCGCACGATCTGGAAAATGAATTGTGATTAGAGATCAAGGGGGGCGGACAAAACGGCAACGACCAAAACGGCAACACAGCATAACTCGCTTTGGAGACATTCTTACAAGTTGGGACTATCATATTCAATCAATTACTACAGTACCACCATCAGCTACCGTAACCAGTTCCTTGGGTCAGATTCAGTTCCTTGGGTCAAATATTTTTTTCTAAAATTATCTAATGTATCACAAAATGATGACAGCATGGTCAGGGGTATGACAATCTACGGCATAATTATTTTAACATCGATATGAGAATTTTATAAAAATATTTGGCCCAAGGAACTGAATCTGACCCAAGGAACTGGTTACGGTAGCTGATGGTGGTACTGTAGTAATGATTAAATACGATAGTCCCAACTTGTAAGAAAGTCTCCAAAGCGAGTTATGCTCTGTTGACGTTTTGTCCGCCCCCCGAGATCAAAGATGAAAGTTCACGATGGGCAAAAAGAGATCAGATGCTAAGCAATGGGAAAGATCAATGATCAAAGGTCATCGATAGTGTATCATTACTATAGTTCGAACAAAAAAAAAGAAAATCGTAAGGTCAAAGATCAAAGATCGACCGACCAGATCGATGTCGTTCTTCTCGCAGAACTCCTGCACGACGTCCTTCCCGAAGCCGCACGAGGCTCCCCGCGGATTTGGCTGGAATGCAATCAATAATATTCCAATTATTATTAAAATATATTCAAAATCCCTTTCCCAGTGTGGTTAGACTTGATCTTTGATCTTTGATCTCTCACCTCGAATCCCTGAATGCCCTCTACAGGATCCGCCCACAGCAGGTCGAGCTCCATCGAGTCCTCCACGAAGTTGCGCGGACCTCTGAGTAAACAGGTTAGGTTTTACTAAGATTATCTTTTAGGTTAATTGTGTTTTGGCATAATTCCAGCGATAATCACACTTTAGAGCACGCAAATGCGAAGTTGTTTCTTTCTTTCTTTGCACACTCTTATCCCATGCGCATTATCATGAGCCCGCACCTCTTGACTGCCAGGAGGTCCTGCAGCGAAGTGAGCTTGGGCGAGAGGCCGCCGTGCATGCACACGATGCGGTCGGCGACGATCGCCGAGAGCGGCATCTGCGTGAACGCGTCCTGTAATGGAGTTGTTGTAGTTTGTGTTGTTTTTTGTTTTTGTTGCTATTGTTATTGTTGTTTATTTATGTTTCTGTTGTTGTTGTTGTTGTTAGACTGCCAACGGTCAAAGATCATCCTCCATCCTGCCAAAGATCAAAGATCACTTCGGCTACCTGGAATGACTCCCAGAGCCGCGCGCTATAGCGCTGCAGGCACTCCTGGTAGAAGCCGTACACCTGAAACCACGGAAATCGATGAGAACCGGGAAATTCGATCCGGCAAATGGTAAACCCGGAAATTCCAGGTCCTTCAAATTGTCAGCACCTTGTTGATGCGCGCGCACTCGTGATTGCCGCGCAGCAAGAAGACGTTGGCCGGGAACATGAGCTGCAAAGATCGATACCGTCTCCATACAGTATCATAATGCCGTAATCCTACCGCATACCTTGTAGCAGAAGAGCATGAGTACGGTCTCGAGGTTCTGCCTGCCCCTGTCGACGTAGTCTCCGAGGAAGAGGTAGTTGGATATGGGAGGGAAGCCACCCTGCAAGAGATTACTTTATTCCCGAAGTATCGTAACCTGCAGTTGTTGTGGATAATCTACTAAAGTAATTTGTGGAAGCCATTTCACCGAAATTGTCATCGGTTACAGTAGCTACAGCATCCTTCAGGGAAGATACCGTACCGCCTGGAATAGACGGAGAACGTCGCCGAACTGGCCGTGTGTGTCGCCACAGATGCGCACCGGCGCCTGTAATTGAAGGATTACGGTATGCGTACAGTATGCACACAATGCAACACACAACTGTCGCTGCTAGATGCAGTAATAATGTTTATACGGTTGGGCATTCTTCATTATAACATGGTTCGATATCATTTCTACTACATCTTATAACACACTATCTGACAGAATCGAAATAGACTTGGCACAGGCCGAAAATTCGAATAACTACTGACTTCACCAATAGGTCGGCCTCGACGAGGGAAACCGACGAGCATCGCCAGAATTTCGATCCGGATCCGCGCGATCGCGGGCGCGGATTTTGACAAATTGACTATGGTAGCCTCGAAATTTTTAAAACGACTCCTATCACAGCGGCAGTAGGGGGCGCTGCATTCCTTGACAAATTCTAAGACTTTTTTACTCCGGGGAGTTTTTCGATCAGATTCTATCTAACGCCGGAAATCTTTTTCGATCAGATTCTATCTAACGCCGGAAATCGATGATTCAACTTTTATTTAGGACGTGAATGCAATTCTCCAAAAAATTTTCAAGAACCCGCACAAATATTATAGATGATCCAGCTTCTGCTTGAGCCGATACATCTTTCAGTAGAAAGGCGCAATTTAAAATTTTCCGTAAGTTAGCTAAAATGAATTATGAATGCATTATGGTGTATTTTTTTGGTTACTGTAAGCGAGTGCAAAAGTTGGACGACTTTTCCCAATTGGTGTTCCGTAGTCCAAAAATCGCTTTTAGACTATGCTTCATCAATTGGGAAAAGTCGTCCAACGTTTGCACTCGCTTACAGTAACCCAAAAATTACACCATAATGCATTCATAATTCAATTTAGCTAACTTACGGAAAATTTTAAATTGCGCCTTTCTATTGAAAGATGTATCGACTCAAGCAGAAGCTGGATCATCAATAATATTTGTGCGGGTTCTTGAAAAATTTCTGGGGAATTGCATTCATGTCCGAAATAAAAGTGGAATTATTGATTTCTGGCGTCAGATGGAATCTGATCGAAAAACTCCCCGGAGTAAAAAAGTGTTAGAATTTGTAAAGGAATGCAGCGCCCCTACTGCCGCTGTCATAGGAGTCGATTTAAAAATTTCGAGGCTACCATAGTCAATTTGTCAAAATCCGCGCCCGCGATCGCGCGGATCCGGATCGAAAATCTGGCGATGCTCGTCGGTTTCCCTCGTCGAGGCCGACCTATTGGTGAAGTCAGTAGGGGTTCGAATTTTCGACCTGTGCCAAGTCGCTGAAGAAATATGATGATTTTCTCAGATAGTTTGTTTTATTATAGCTCATGGCACATCTTTGGGGTTACGGTAGCATTGAGCTACAGTAATCCAGATACAGTATCCACTGCGACTGCACCTTGAGCGTGACGCAGGGCGGCGCTGCCTCGAACTGCTTCTTCGCATCGGCTGAATGTAACAATGTTGACCCGCCGAACCACCGTACCTCTTTCAATTTTTGATTGTGACTCACAGCACTACAGTCCAACATATCGTCAATCGTGAACGTGCCCCACCGAACTACCGTACCCCTTCAGCAATTTTTGAATCTGACCCGCCGATCTACCGTATCTCTTCAGCAAATTTGTGTCTGACCCACCGAACTAGCGTACCCCTTCAACATTTTTGAATCTGATCCGCCGCACTACACTATCCTCACCGAGCTGGACCATGATCTCGCCCTCGGTGACCGTCTTGTGCAGGTCCTTGCCGGGCTCGCCGATGGACAGGATGCGGCACAGCACCTCCTTCGGGTCCACCGACTTGGGCAGCTCGACTGAAAAATCGATAGTTGTTAGATCAAGGATTACGGTAGTTATCGATTAGGCAAAGTCTAGGAATATTTATGGTAAGATAAGCCAACTTACGGGGCGCGGTGTTCTTCTTGCGATGGGACATTTTGAGGGAGAGGAGAGGCGGTCGACCACTCGGAACGAGCGAAAGGAGTGGGAATGGAGGGAGGTGGAGAGGGAGAGGAGAGGGAGAGGAGGAGAAGAGCGAAACTCACGTAGGCTAATTGAATTACGTGCAAGTTGATTGTGTTTCAGCAAGTGCAGAAAGCAAGGATAAGTGGTTCATCACGTTTGAAAAAAACAATTATCATAACATGACCAAAACGCCATTGCAAAAAAACGCTATTGAACTTTATGATATCGAACGATGTTTTCGCCTCTTGGATGTTACGTAGAATATCTGAGCTTCGCGGGAGTAATCGTCTGACTCTCTCGAATTGCATGCTCTCTCGCTCGCTCTGGCCGACAAGAGAGCGTGGGAATCGAGGAGAGTCACTTGTTCCTTCGTTCTTAATCTTTTTGTGCCGAAAGCCCTACGACAGAGACGACGTCTAGACGATTTTTCTTCGAGTATTTCGTCTGTATCGGCTTTTCCAGACCAAGAACGAAGAGAGTTTATCGAATTCAGTTTCTTCCTAATTTCCAAGGAAATCTTATCGACTGATCTTACGTGTTCGGGTTCGGTGCGAAACTGTTACTTGTTCTGATGAAAACTTACCGGAGTAGCACAAAAAACACCTTGCCCATTAGCTTCATAAAATCATTTTTTTGTGAGAACCTTTTGGGGAAAGTATTGGAGAAGGAAACTTTTCAACTGAAAAGAACCTTACATTTTTTGTCAAAATCGTGGGAACTTTGTTCGCTTCTAATATTTCATATGGAATGACGCTCATCCTTTTTTTCGTTCTTCCTATCTCTGGTAAGTAAGGCATGTCTTATTCAGAGAAATGCCTTCAAACGGCTATTGCGCTTCCGATTGCAGTAAACAAGGCACCATCTTCGACTACTTTTTCGCCGGCGAAACACTGGTGACTAAAACCCGGTTTTATCACTAATTTTGTATTTTAGATACTTCTTGTTGCCTCCTCTTGCATCGCTATCTTTCCCGTGGTCATACTTCGCACGCGAGCGATCAGCGCTCATTTCAGGTTCCATCGATTTTTTTTGAATTATTCTTTTGAATAAAAAACACCGATATCCTTCAGGTTCCTGCTTCTGCTGCTGTGGTTTGCTCACCTTCTGATAGTTGCTGATCACTGGACCTACGCTGTCATGAGATGGGGGCATAATGATTTTACTGGATGCTGTGTACCCTGGCTAGGTAGGCCCTATCATGCATATTTTTTGTCAGTGATGAAAATCACGAACCGTTGTTTTTACTATTTTCGAAAATAATTTTCAGATGTACAAGTATTTCGTATGATTCATGACATCGGATTCTACCTGAGCACGCCTGCCATGTTTCTGCTGGTAATTTTTTGCTATTTTTATATATGTGGCAGTTCTTCCACACAGTGAGAAACAAAATGTTGACAATATTTCAATAGTTTTGTACGTCAAATTCATTAAAGATCTTCGATCGATTTCTCATCACACTTTTCTACAAGACCGTCAATGAACGACAGATGTACTTCAGGCGGGCGATTTTCATCACAGTGCCTATTGGAGTGAGCCCGATATCTAAATACATTAAAAAGAGTATGTTCGATGGTATTCATGGTATGTTGCAGATTTGCATCGCTTGCTTCCTACAAAGCTAACTTTGGTAAGTTAAATCGCATCGAATTGTTATGTCAAGATATTAGACAAAATTGAAAAGTTGGGTGTGGAAATATTAATATATTCTTTCAGACTTTGCAATAACTGAGGCATGTATCATAGCGCATACTTGCGATGCGATTTCGTACGCGGTATGCTGAAATTTGAATTTGAAAACAATATTACTTTCAGTTCTGCGCGATAACCTACTTTCGCAGCAAAATAAAGTATCGGGAGTCGTTCACTCATGTCACTCTCGACACTCGATTTAGTGTTTGTCATCAACTATATTTTTTGGATAGTCACATGTTGAGCAAGTGTCAAGCACTCTAAAAATCTGTTCAGAAGAGCAGATAATCTTGATTTAACGAAGGAGTGACACGTAAAATAAGTTTAATGAGCCACTATGTTGAGTATTAGTAGTGAGCAGTCTGATAGTGACTCACTTTATCCAAAGTTTCACAGACGGCTCTGAGACTGCTTTCGCTAGCGCAAAGTTGAGTGACAGCGCAGGGTAGTGGCTAGTTCGTTTATGTTTCATTCGCTCTTCATAATTCTCTCCTCTTTTTGGGCCAAATTCGATACAGTTTCACATTGCGAGCACAATAACTTCATGGTGGTACTCCCTAGGATATAATCGTGTTACCCCTTCTTTAATTCCAATTTTTAATTTAATTTTATAGCTGTTCGAGTCGCAAGAGCTGAATTTGGCGCTTCTTCCGGTATGTATTATGGATGTGTTTCTCAAGAATCTCTCACTCACGACTGTCTGGATCTACGCAATTCACCAAAATATGGATTTCTCAGTAATCATGCTTCCATTTTACTCGGTATGTGCTAGTAATCAACATTGACGAAATTGCAAATGCATTGAGATCAACACGATCAATGTTTTCATCGGGCAAGTTTCGCTTATTTACTCGCATCGCATTTTGTGGAGGAGATGCAAGGTTTGCTGTTTAATTGTTTTTAGAGTCACATTCTTTCAGGAATTATTCGGGTGTAAAACAGAAAATCGCAGTGGCCACGGAAGAGGTTCAGGTTTGCGAGCTATATTGTTTTAGCCAATAATGATGCATTCAGTTTGCAACTTACTTTGACATGATTGACCGACAATGGAAATAATCAACCTTATTGATTCTCGAAATCAATCATCTACAATCTAGTAATAAATAATCACAAACACCTTCCTTGATTCACGTTCCCAGCTTGTGTTGCTTGTTGAATTTCCAAGTGTTCACTGATCGAGCTAATGAAACGCAATTACATTTTAGAAACACTCATAATGTTTTCCGTTTATTTTGGAAAATGTGATAAAGCTCATTGGATCACCAGATTCTGAGACGGCCCATACATTGCATTTCTGGATCGTTCGCGTTTTCTTCCCGATGTTAGAAAAAACTATATTCCCAAGCCTACCCAAATGACTTTATGAAAAAGTTTCCCAGACTTTTTTCAGTGTAGTTCACATTTTCGTTTTTCAAAGACTACGTGCCATTTCTGATTATTCCATTTCCAAAGTTCCGAGTGAGCTATTCTCACAATTGCGGTCCATACTATCACATTAATTTGACAATGTTTCGAAATAAGCAACGAGTATGAAATGACGTATTTTACGTGTGACTTCAGTGTTGTTTTGCTTTTCGACTCGTGATCCCTAGTTTCAATATTTCTATCAAAAATGACAATATCATTTGATAGAGAGAGAGAGTGAGAGAGACTGCCCGGATTTTTAGTCTCGACTTTAGTCTAGACTGATCGGAATTCAAGACATAAAATCTTAGATATTTTGTCTAGACGCTGGCCCCTGTTCTCAATATAAGTCTCTGCCTAAATCATTAATAATCTAACAAAATTTACCATTTTCGTCGACTTCTCGTCTACCTTCGTTGAGTTCCAGTACCATATTCATATATAAAACGAATTATCCTCAGTAATTAGCAACGAATCATTCCTTCCTTTTGCTCGTTGTATTTCCTATGGAACAAAAAGGTCGAAATAATTCAACCATTCAGATAAAATGCCGATAAAAGGCGGTTGTTATTCAAATTGCATCAAGTATGGAACCGTCATGGACTACGCATTCGCAGGCGAAATTATGGTGCAAACAATCCAGTGATTGATGATATTTTACATGCTTTAGATTCTTCTCATTGCCTCGTCCAGTCTAACGATCTTTCCAGTTATTATTCTTCGAACTAAAGCGATCAGTTCGCATTTCATGTTACATTTTTCTTTCATAATCTAGCACTTGAATATGAGTGACTATCTGAGAGAACTGACCATAGGCCGTCCAGCAAAAAATAAAGTGATGATTTTAAGATGCATCCAAGGGTAACTTTACACGAGGAATTTAATGAACATACTTAAAAGTACGCCTCGCATGTAACATTTATATGACGACCAATTTGATTATTGAAATGACGATAACTTTTTTTCCCAGATGAGCTAGCGTTTCACTTCTTACAGCGAAAATGCTTATCTCGTCGAGATCTGTCAGAATTACTATACATTTGTGGGGTTTGGATAAGCCGTTCATGATTTACAAAAACCGACCACCCAAATTCAGCGCGACACACAAAATGAGGGCTAAGAGATACGGCTTCCTAGGTCCGATTTTCGAACTCTACGTGATTTACAAAAACCGACCACCCAAATTCAGCGCGACACACAAAATGAGGGCTAAGAGATACGGCTTCCTAGGTCCGATTTTCGAACTCTACGTTTGTGTGTCGCGCTGAATTTGGGTGGTCGGTTTTTGTAAATCAAAAGTTACCCCTAGGGGCATCTTAAAATCATCACTTTATTTTTAGCTTTACGGCCAATAGGTGAAATTGCTCAGTTCTCTCAGATAGTCACTCATATGCTTACGAATCAATCAATATTCTTCAGATTGCTTCTACTTTTGCTGTGGTGGGCTCACTTCATGATTGTTGGAGGTCATTGGATCTATGTGTTCATGAGATGGGCGCATAATGATTACAGAGCGTGTTGCGTGCCGTGGGCAGGTGGCTTCATTTTTTTTTGCAATTTAAATAATTCTGTTATAGAGATACAAGGACTCCGACTTACTCATGACATTGGATTCTACCTGACAACGCCGGCAATGTTTCTGTTGGTAATGTGTTTATGAATTCTTGTTTTAATGTGTTTTAAATGCAATACATTTCAACAGATATTTGATCGATTTCTCTTCACTCTGTTCTACCAGACTGTCGAGGACAGGCAGAAATACTTCAGACGAGCGACAATCATTACTGTTCCTGTTGGAGTGAGTTGCATTTAGATTTGTGGAAATAAAAATCTATTTCAGATTTGCATTGCATGCTTCGCTTCCTTCAATGCTAACGTGGATAAGTGAAATTATATCGAATTATATTATCTTGATCTTGATCTGAGAAAAAAATGGTTGCTTTTAGATTTTGCAGTAGTAGAGGGATGCATTATCGCGCATACCTGCGATGCCTTTTCATGCATGGTTATTGCAGATTTAGAGGCCGAAAAATTCTGGATATGTTCAGTTCTGCACAATAACCTACTTTCGAAGCAGGAAAAAGTATCAAGATTCGTTCACTCACGTTACTCTCGACGCACGATTTCATGTGCGTGATCTTTATCAATTTGGTTTTCAAAAAATTAATAAAAAATTGTAGCTTTTCGAGTCACAATCGCTGGCCCTTCTTCCGGTTTGTATAATGGATGTAATTCTCAAGAATCTCTCACTCACAACTGTCTGGATATACGCAATCCACGGACATAAATTCTTCGACTTTTCCGTCCTGATGCTCCCATTTTACTCGGTCAGTGAGTTTCCAACTTTCAAATATATGAGAACCAAACTGAAATTCCCCAGCTTTTTTCGCAGATTTATTTTGTATTAGTGTGTGAACTGAAAATACGGGAGAAGGGTATTTTATTGGTTCTTATCCGATCTACTGCAACAATATTTTTATATGTTTAGATCAGCACTATCAACGTTTTCCTTGCGCAAGCATCTATTGTTTACTCACATCGAATTCTGTGGAAACGATTTAAGGTAGTTTTCTTTCCAACACTTCTCTCCAAATCGTTTGCATTCAGGAATTATTCGGCCACAAAACAAAAGAGCCGAAAGTTCCCTCAGAAAAGGAGCATGTTTGTGCGTTTTACAAACGCGGTTAATTGTTTTCATTCAGTTTGCCACTTATTTCGAGATGGTGGACAAACAGTGGAAATAATCAACCTCTCTGATTGATCCAGCAAATGAAATTGTTTGATTTGTTATAATTTATATCCTGAATTTTATTTATTTATATTTTTTCTTATAAAGTTATTTTACGTTTTTTTCAACCGCACTTTCTCGAAGAAAGAGCCTACATACGTAATCAGTTTTCTAGAATATACATTACAAAATCTTGCGGAAACGCCCACACTCGCTCTATAATTCGTACTGCAATTAGCACATTCCCGAAGCTGTGCTTACTCTGAATTTATCAAGCACGAAGCGCGTAATTTTCTCACCTGCATGCAGTGGTCTGTTTTCAATGACCAGAAATCTACTGAACATCTAAGCAACGATCATCGACAAGCCTTTCACCGTTCCGTAAAATCACCTGCACACCTGACTGGTCATACGAGCGTATCGCACTTGCTGACACTTTACGTAGAGCTCCCCTCTGCTTTTTGGATAAAATAAAGTTGAACTCGATTCCTCTGCATCTGACGAACTTTAAATTTCAAAGCAATTAGAACGCAATTTTCGTAACTTTGTAGTTCAACTTCTATTTAATATATATAAACTTCGTAGAAAGGTATGTTGATATTGTGTGTTGAATTTACATCCCTACTGATCAAATATCCAGACACCTTTTTCACCACTACCCATCAGAAAGTAGGCACATCGCCGGACCGAATCTCATCTGTACTCTGTAATTTACCAGTCCACTTTTGCCACTAATTTCATTTCATCCCACGAATCACTTAGTCCGTTGAGCGGAACCACTGAAACCAAGACTCAATGTCATTGCGAAATGATTTTCAAACGTTGATATTGAAATTTGTTACGATCAGAGAACATTCAGAGAACAATGGCCGCCAACGGGTATTGCGATGCGAATTGCCTAAAATACGGCACCATATTTGACTATTTCTTCGCTGGCGAACTTCTGGTTTTAAACTGTATCATATTTCGAAAATGATAATAATTCCTCAGATCGTCCTCATTGCCTCATTTTTCCTTAGTGTCTTTCCCGTTGTCATCCTTCGCACGCGAGCGATCAGCGCTCATTTCCGGTATGTTTTCATAATTTTAATTTATTGTTGGTCATCGTTGAATCATCAATCAACAGTTATCTTCAGGTTTCTTCTTCTACAGCTCTGGTGGGCGCACTTCATGATAGTTGCCGGACATTGGATCTGGCTAATCATGCGATGGGCGCATGAGGATTGGACGGGGTGTTGTGTACCCTGGCCTGGTGAGCTTTTCCGAATGATCAGATGTGTTGCAATGAATCCGGTCAATGCTTCAATTTTTTAAACAAAACTGATGTAGAAATGCAAGGATTTCGCATGACTCATGATATTGGATTCTACCTCACTACGCCCGCAATGTTTCTGCTGGTAATACAACTTGTCTCATTTTGATTAGTCATACCTTGGTTCGTTCATCAGGAAAAACCGGTTAGCATAGATGGAATTTATAGCTTCTTCTCACATGAGACGCATTGAACTCCTGATTAGCACAACCGAACACCTGACTAAAAGGCACTGTGCAAATATGAATGTTATTTTCAGATCTTTGATCGCTTTCTTTTCACACTGTTCTACCAAACGGCGCAGCAAAGGCATACCTACTTTCGAAGAGTTATGAGCATTACGGTGCCTCTGGGAGTGAGTTTAATACCTATATTATGAATTTATTTGACAGTGAATTTCAATTATCGATAATGTCTCCCTGTTTCAGATTGGTATCGCATGCTTCGGCTCATTCAAGGCAAACTTTGGTTGGTGGATTCTCAAATTTCTCAAATATTTTATTTTGTGATATCAGACTGAAATTAAATCAAAATATGGCCATAGCCTATGATTTTAGATTTCGCGGTCGCCGAAGCATGTATTATCGCTCACACTTGCGATGCTATTTCGTGCGTGGTTTGTTATGATTTCCGAATGCAAAAAAAGTTGAATATTTGTAGTTCTGCGCCATAACCTACTTTCGAAGCAGAAGAAAGTATCGGGAATCATTCACTCGTGTAACTCTAGACACGCGATTTCTAGTAAGTTTATTCAAAAATTCCAGTCCTGTTGTGTACCAGAGTGGACATTGGTTACCGCATGCTAACAAATGACTAGTTTTTCTATGTTTACGGTATTGGACACATCAATACTGTATCATTTTTACTAGTATACTTTCGTGTATTTCAGTTATTCGAATCACAAGAACTCACTTTCGCACTTCTTCCTGTTTGTATTATGGATGTGATTCTGAAGAACGTCTCACTCATTACCATTTGGATCTACGCGATCTACAGAAACAAATTCTTCCACTTTTCCTACACTTTGCTTGCATTCTATTCGGTTAGTACACAACATCAGAACACTCATAGATTGCTTAGATCAACACAATCTATGTATTCCTCGGCCAAGGATCCCTCATATACTCACATCGAATTCTGCGGAAAAGATTCAAGGTTTGCAAACATAATGAAATTCTCGTAATTTTTAGAATTCAAATTCAGGAAATATTCGGATGCAAAACGGAAGAGCGAAAAGTACCTTCAGAAAAGGAGCAGGTTTGTGCGATGTTTGTTTACGGCTAATTACTTTCTGTTTAGTTGGCAACTTATTTCGAGATGATGGACAAACAGTGGAAATTATAAAAATGCATTATTCATCTTTGGAAAATGTGTTGACGAGACATAAATATATTTTCATTGCTAATACAGTTAGATTTATGTTGAATGCAACTAACACCATTTGTTCATAACACGTTCATGTCTTGCTCTGATTTTCTGTCTAGAAAACATTTTCGCGACAAGCATTCATTATCAGTGCTTTCGATAACAATTTTGGATGTGGCCAAAAATCGTACTACCTTTTCGCACCACCTACATCAATTACACACACCACGTACTTCTTAATTGTCGCCCGAGATGTGAAATTACAAAGAGCGAATCCCCAATTTTGTCACGTGCTCTCTTCTTTTCAGCCTACACTGCACCACCGTTAGAAAGCAACGAAACTTAAGTGTATACGATAATGCATCTGATGATCACCCTTGTCTATATTGCTAGCAGACAAACTCTAAATCGATCTTTTTACGAAATATCTATTATTGTGATTATCAAGTCATTGATCGTCGACCATTTATCTCGATTCTTAGATGAGGCGTGATTAGTTCCTTTTGAAATTAGCCTTCTATTGATCATTATCTCTAAAAACTTGTCCTCTTTTCAACACTTTCCAACGCAAAGTCAGCACCCACATCCGATACATTTCCGCACATTTCCCATCCAGAAGCGTTCAATTTAGCCACCTTCTAGATCGTTTACATACAACTGAGAACGCACCGTGTCCTTGCATCAAAGGCGGCGTTGCAGTGGTGACGCATTTTCTAAGGATCAAAGTTGTGAACACCTCCCCTCCGATTCCTGCCTGGGTCTTCCGGTAATTTAAAATAATTTAGTTTTCGTATTTTTTTTTCAGAAATGTGCAACCCTCTGATTGTGAATGGTATTTGCATGCAACCCCCGTATGAGACATGTCCGATACATCTCGATACCATCTTCGACTATTTCTACATCTTCGAAATTCTGGTCTGCCAATTGTCTTGAATTGCCTTGATGCAAGATGCAGATTGTAATCCTTTCGCTATGTAGCATCGTAATATTTCCAGTTATCATTCTGCGAACGAGAGCGATAAGTGTTCACTTCAGGTAAATTTGTATTTCATCGCATATTTTGAATGCGTACTCAATTCCGCAGGTTTCTACTTTTGCTGTTGTGGTTCGCACACTTCCTTCTAATCGTATCTCATGTGATCTCCATAACCTTGCGATGGGTACATCAGGACTTCATAATGTGCTGCTTGCCTTGGAACCGTTCGTGTTTTCATTAATATCTTTCATTGTTATTGTGCTAATTTGTTCATAATCAATATAACCAATACCTGCAAACCATTTCAGAATTCCAATTCTTTCGGCTCATCCATGATGTCGGCTTTTTCCTTACAAGTCCCATCATGTTTTTGTTGGTACGAATATTATTTCGATATTAATATGAATTCGAATAACGTGTGCTAAAGACAGCTCTCAATAAGTAGAATTTCACTGAAAAGTTTTGAGATAAATTTCCACTTCAGATCTGTGATCGATTTCTGTTCACTCTCTTCTACAAGAGGGTCGAGCGAAGGCAGATGTATTTCAAACGAGTGACGATTATCACAGTTCCCCTGGGCGTGAGTCAGCTGACTTCAAGGGGTCTTTAAGGGATGAAATAGTGAAAAATTAAAAAAAAACGAATTAAATCTGGGCAACTATGCCAATCAATATTCCGATCTTCTTCCAGATTGCAATTGCGTGCTTCGCTACATACGAGGCTGATTTAAGTGAGCATTTTGCTTTCGGGAATTTTCTACGATTGAGCGTTTCATTGTTTTTCTCTGAACGATTTGTTGTTGTTGTATCTTTATCCAAAATCTGGCTAGTATTTCGTAAATGTTTTTTTCCAGAAAATGCCGTCGCTCAAGCCTGCCTCGTAATGCATACTTGTGATGCAATCTCATGCGCGGTCAGACAATTTTAGAAATCTGAATAAATATTAATTTGTTCAGCTCTGCGCAATAACGTATTTTCGTAGTAAGAGAAAGTACCGCGTATCATTTACGCAAGTCACCCTAGATACCCGCTTTCTAGTAAGTTGTATTTTGTATATACTAATAATCATGTTGGCCACTGGTCAAACAGTAGTTTCTAATAATGTGAATCTTTTCTTTTATATTTCTGCAATTTCAGTTGTCCGAGTCCCAGGATTTGACGTTCGCCCTTCTTCCGGTTTGCATTTTGGATGTCATTCTCAAAAACCTCTCACTAACAACAATCTGGATATATGCAATCCGTCCAGGAATCTTCTACCACGGATTCATCCGGTTTCCCTATTATACAGTATGTTTATCGGTGAAAAGTTTATAAAATAGATGATTTTCAGATTAATACAATCAACGTTTTCATTGGAGAGGTATCGCTCATTCGATCTCATCGACTTTTATGGAGGCGATTTAAAGTGAATTTTAATAGAAGCAATTCAAAAATATAGTATCTTAGGAAATTATCTGCCGCTCAACACAGGAACGGAAAGTTCGAACTGAGAAGGATCATGTTTGTTGGGAATAGAACCATCTTCTCATTCTACCTTTTCAGTTCGACACTTACTTCAAAATGGTAGAAAAACAGTGGAACTGAACTGAGACTTTTTCGTCACTATTATCTTCGCAAGCCTATAGAATGTTCATTGTTGCATATCCTTTTTTGTCTTATACTGGATATTCCAAGGGCCTGTACGAGTGATAAATCCGATTATGTCATTGGTGTTCTCAAATAGCATCTTTCTTCCATCAATTATGAAATGTCTGTAGCACAAATTACATTAAAAAATATGAATTTTCGACAGCTTCAGGCAAGCATTTTGTGTCTACTGCAACTCACACGCACCGCGCATTTGCAAATGTTTCACACAGCTGTGGTACAACAACAAAATATTACATCAAAGGTTGCAAAAACTAACTGAGTGCAACTGGGAAGAAGAGCGATTGAAAATTGATACCAACTGCCGTTCCATCTAATAATAAATTAAGTTTATCATCATTATTTCTTACATCAGGAGAGTGACTCATACAAACATAGGCTCGTGAGATCTACCATTTCTCGTTCACTATGTACCAAACAACTTCCCCCCCCCCAACAAACATCAAGAAGCACCATACCTCTCCCTTCATTCAAAAAGTGTCCGTACGATGCAATTACGCGGCGAGAAACGTACAATTTAGTCACTTGCTGGAATTGCTCTACTGAGAAACTACTATGTCTAGTTTCCCAAGCACGATGTACTCAACCTTTTTACCATCGATTGGGCTAGATTAGGCTGCTCAACTGACTTGTTTGACATAGGACTTTTTTGATATACATTCAACTTCAAAAAAAGTTGTTAATCACGCTTCATGATGTTATACCGCTCATTGAAACGCTGTTTTCTTATTATTTATCTCAGAACTTCTCTCAGACATGTACGCCAACCCTCTGATAGAGAACAATACTTGCAAGCATTCTAACAACACATGCCCGATTCATCTCGAAATTCTCTTCAATTACTTCTTCGCTTTTGAAATCCTGGTATGTTCATTTACTCGCATTGCACTGATTATATTCGTCTCTTAGAAAGTAGTCCTAACAGTAGTCCGCACTAGCGTTGTTGTTTACTACTGTCAAATCGCTTGAAGTGACTGCAACTTTACGATGCCTTCAACCTTTTGCAGATCGTTCTTCTTTCATTGTGCAGCATTGCCATTTTTCCAGTAATCATCCTGAGAACGAAAGCTATCAGTTCTCACTTCAGGTATAATTATCTGCAATTTCGAGATCTAGGTAGTTAGTATGACTTACTTCCGGAATATCCTTAGGGCCGGATAATAGTTTCAAACGTATTTAGGATCTCAGCCTAAGGTCTTCACTTTGAGAAAATATTCAAGCAACATCTCCAGATTTCTGCTTTTGCTGCTGTGGTCGTCGCACGTTCTACTGATCATATCCCACGTGATTTCCATAACCATGCGATGGGCCCATCTGGACTTCGCGATGTGCTGCCTACCCCACATTGGTGAGCTTTGAATTACGAAATGTACATGATTTTTCAAAACTTCTAATTATTCTAATTATTCGAACCATACGTTTGAGCCTATGCATCATACTTGCCCACGCCGGCGGCGACCCTCATGACGCAATTTGTGTCGTTACGCACTACTCCCCCTCGATTTGAGCGGAGTAGTGCGAAACAGCGGAAACATCGGGTTATTGTCTGAAAACTCTTCGCCGCCAGTATTGTGCATCTATGATTTGTATTCTTGAGTCTGCCGAGTTGGTTCAGGGGGTCAATGAATAACTCAAATTTAAGAATTCCAAATATTTCGGTTCATTCATGATGTCGGATTCTTCTTGACAAGTCCAATCATGTTTCTATCGGTAAGACATTATTTAGATTTATACAAATATTTAAGGTAGCCTTGAAAACTCAACAGTCGTTAGGGTTATATATATATGGGTATTTGTTGGGTTGTTTATAGTGTGATTGGCTAGGGTAATGAAAAACGCAGTAATGGTGTGATCTTAAGATCTGTGATCGATTTCTGTTCACTTTGTTCTACAAGAGGGTCGAGAGAAGACAAATTTACTTCAAACGATTGACTATGGTTACTGTTCCCCTTGGAGTGAGCAATATTTATTTTATAAAGATAGTATATCTATCTCATATATTACACTGATTGCACATGCATCACCATCTATCATATGTTTAATGTATAACCGTCCTATAAAAGTTGGATGATGTTTGTAATCGAGGTCGGAATGATTACACATTACTTGTTCAGATTTTGATTGCATGCTACACCACATACGAGGCTGATGTAAGTGAGTGTTTTAGTTTTTACATCATTTCAAAACATAGTGCAGTTGAAAATTGACAATGCATCTCAAATTAGTTCAACATCTTGACGACGGTATAGCAATAATCTATCGTTGACAATATTTTTATATCAGAAATTATACAATATCAGTTTCAGATATCGTCATAAATGTTAAAAAAATATATTATTTTTTCCAGGAAATGCTCTCGTTCAAGCCTGCCTAGTAATGCATATTTGGGACGCAATTTCGTGCGTGGTAACTGAATTTTCAGCTTCAACAAATTCAACTATTTGTTTAAGTTGTGCGCCATAGCCTACTTTCGAAGTAGGAACAAGTATCGTGTTTCGTTCACACATGTAACACTAGATACTCGTTTTCTTGTGAGTTACCATGTATCATTTATAACCTTAAATTGTATTATTTCAGTTGTCAGAATCTCAGGATTTGACATTTTCCCTTCTCCCGGTGTCGATTATGGACGTCGTTCTTAAAAATCTTTCACTAGTAACAGTCTGGATTATCGCGATCAACCCGCAAGTATATTATCATGGATTCGCTCGTTTTGGATACTATGCGGTTAGTTTTGAATATATGGCACATTTCGTAAAATCTATATACACAGATAAATACGATCAATGTTTCAATCGGGGAAGCCTCGCTAATTCGATCACATCGACTTATGTGGAGACAATTTAAAGTAATTAAAAGTTTTTAAGTTTAAGTTTTACGTTCATTTCAGGAAATGTTCGGCTGCACAACACAACGGAAAGTTCGCACAGAAAAGGATCATGTATGCAGGATGTTTGGAAGGAAAATCGTTCAAATCTTTTTTTTCTTCAGTTCGACACTTATTTCCAAATGGTCGATAAACAGTGGAAGTGATCGGATGCTGATGCTCCTTGTCTACGATATTGAAATGCTCACTATGCCATTAACCCTGAATTGTAGAAACACCGTAAATCACGCGTATATACTACTTATTTATCATTCATTGTCTCGATAAATGACATCGAATCACTTCCACTGTGTGTTCATCATCTCGAAATAAGTATCGAACTGAATGGAAAAGAATGGACGATCGTTGAGCGTCGAGCAAACCTGCTCCTTTTCTGAAGGAACTGTCCGCTCTTCACTCTTGAAGCCTAATATTTCCTGAATTTTCCTTTTTCGGTCGTTACATAAAATACAACACCTTGAATCGTCTCCACAGCAGTCTATGAGTACGAATAAGCGAAGCTTGCCCAATGAACACATTGATTGTGTTGATCTGAATAGGGGAATATATTCTGGAAGTTACTATAACGATGATACTGCGTAGAATCCAAGCAGAGTGTATCCGTGATAATGAATCGTAGGATTGAAAGCGTAAATCCAGATTGTGACAAGTGAAAGGTTCTTGAGAATCACATCCATTACGCACACTGGGAGAAGTGCAAAAGTGAGCTCTTGCGACTCGAACAACTAAAAATTAAAGAAAAGTAACTTAATACGTAGTAGTCAATTTGTTACCTGAAAGCGAGTATCAAGGGTCACATGAGTGAACGAATCACGATACTTCCTCTTACTACGAAAGTAGGTAATGGCGCAGAACTAAATAAATCCCTGGGTTCAAGGACGAAAAAGTCG
This sequence comes from Pristionchus mayeri, assembly GCA_036245805.1. NCBI lineage: Eukaryota > Metazoa > Nematoda > Chromadorea > Rhabditida > Neodiplogasteridae > Pristionchus > Pristionchus mayeri. The sequence goes on from BTRK01000006.1 coordinate 13,897,935, forward strand.
TTTACCAAACAGGAAATTGCGTCAGAAGTATGTGCGATGAAGCATGACGGCAACTGCGTTTTCTAAAACAATGCTTGACGACTATTATCTCACTATTATCGTATAACACCAAGTCCATTGAAAAAGCAACTGACCCACGTTAGCCTTGTATGCACCAAAGAAGGCGATGGAAATCTGGAAATGATGGTGATCACTTGTCGACTATAGAGCCTCTAGTTCTCGCTAGCGCAGTTCAACTGATTGGGAGCACATGGGTTTCTCCGAACTACATGCAAAAAGAAGGCACAATTGTACTCTAGGCATTAAAAAAACTTATTTGAATTATTTGATGCATCACTCGTGAATCGCGAGTAGGCGGCCACGTAGCTTTTGTTACGGAGACATCGTTTTTGTTACCGGCCACGTGACTTTTGTGACCGGCGACGTAATTTTTTTTAGCCGGCTATATCAAGTTGTGACCGGGCTACTGGACACTTGCGAATGCGCTTTGTGTGTGTAGCCGGCTACGTAGCTTTTGTTACCCGCTACGTAGCCCCTGTAGCCGGCTACGTCGCCTGTAGCCGACCTGTAGCCGCTGTAGCCGGCGACGTAGCCGGCGGTCGGACTAGTAGTCTGTTGTGGTCGGGGGCAATGGAATAGCCCATGTAATGCATTTTGAGACGGGTACCAGTCGGTATCACGCTGGTTCCGGGTTGGTTCAAGCATTGCGCTATATTGGTACCAACCTGTGCCCAGCGTGGTACCCACAAGTGTGGGGTAACTGTGAGACCAGCGAGGTGCTAGTGTGGAAACACCGTGGTACCACGATGGTACCAGCATGGCACACGTGTGGTACCCATGGTATCACGATGGTAACAACATGGTACCACGATGGTACCATCCTGGTACAAGTGTTGTACCCATGGTGCCACGATGGTTCCAACATGGTACCACAATGGTACCAACATGGTACAAGTGTGGTACCCATGGTGCCACGATGGTTCCAACATGGCACCACAATGGTACCAACATGGTACAAGTGTGGTACCCCCCGTGTTACCTTGTTGGTTCCATCGTGGTGCCATGTTGGTACCATCGCGCCACCATGGGTACCACACTTGTACCATGTTGGTAACCATTGTGGTACCATGTTGGAACCATCGTGGCACCATGGGTACAACACTTGTACCAGGATGGTACCATCGTGGTACCATGTTGCTACAATCGTTGTACCCATCGTGATACCATCGTGGTGCCATTTTGGTACCATCGCGGCACCATGGGTACCACACTTGTACCATGTTGGTAACCATTGTGGTACCATGTTGGAACCATCGTGGCACCATGGGTACCACACTTGTGCCATGCTGGTACCATTGTGGTACCATGTTGGAACCATCGTGGCACCATGGGTACAACACTTGTACCAGGATGGTACCATCGTGGTATCACGATAGATACCAGTGAGGTACTAAACCTGCGTCATGTTGGACCACTGGTACCACGCTGGTTTCGAGCAGGTACCAGAATACGTAATATAAATGTGACTTTACAGATGTATCAGTTTGTACCACGCAGATAGGTCATTGGTATCGGATGGTCACTGTGCTCAGGGTTTAAACCACCATGTTGGCGTGGCAAAAAGACGGGTTGAGTTGCCTGAGTACGGTAGTTCTTACATTCATGATAATTTTATTATTATTAAACTTTTAGAAGGCTAGCAAGTAAAGTCTTGCTTATCTATGACACAAGAGTGCTTATATTTAAGTGAATATTACAAAATGTACCATTAAAGATATTTCAAAATATTCATCTCGAAAATAAGCAGTTCGTGATAAAGCAGTTTGAGTTTTTTTCTTACAGTACACCTCTCAGTTTTTGAACATCAACTTCGGTGTCTGTGACTTGTACCGTTGTTCCTCTTCGATGTTTTATGCTATTTCGCCCGAATCTTTGTTTGATTGATGGAGATGACCTTGTCCGACACGCGTGGGACGGTTTCGACAATATTTTTGTCATATTTGGTCGTGATTTTCATCGAATTTACGAGTTCTGCTCCTATTTCATGCTTGTGCCAACCTTTTGAATATTTGCAGGCCTCATTTATGGTTAAGACGTCCTTTTCTCTACGTTGGATTTAAGGAGGAATATATAAGAAGAAAAGTGAGTAATATAATCCACCCTTTTTAAACGGGAACATTGGCTTTACGTTGTTTCGAAGCGCAATCTCGCCATCTTTACCAAATGTTATGTTGTTTGCAATAATTCGCACTTTTGCAGGTTTATTTTATATCAAGAACGATATTATCTATTGTTATTTAATGGAGGATTGTTTCAAACAGTAAAGTAAGTATTTAAATATATTATTTTGAAAACGGGAACATGGAAAATATAGTTTGTTGAGCCTAGCTGTGTTTTAGCTCGATATTTTTCCGAATTTAAAACGAAATACTGACTCATTTGGCTACACATGAAGTAATATTAATATAAAGTAGTCATTATTAGTTATTATTACTTCCTTAGCATCGTGATTGGCGGGGCGGACAATAGCGAAATGACCAAAAGCACAACTTGATGCCATTCGCAGGGGAGTCACTCTAGTGCTTGGGGGTTGTATACCTATAACCGCTCTACTGCATCACTGATTAGATTTTTTTTTGTTTATAAGTTTCACTCGCCACCTATGGTCATGGTCCAAAATTTGTAGCGTGATGGTTCGATGACAATACAGGTTAGACGATCTAAACATGGTTTGTTGGATGAGTCTACTGATTACAATGAAAGAACCCCCAAGTCGCCGGAATTTTTCTCCTGCGAACTCCGCATCGAAGCGTTTGGTCGTTTCGCTTTTGTCCGCCCCCTTCCCCGTCGATTTAAGGCTATAAATATACATATTACATGCGATTTTTTTTAAAAGGTGAGATTTCCATTTTTATTAGCTCCGCATTGACACTCATTAGCTCAAGTGTAGTATCCTTTGGCTATGGATTAAAGGTGCTGAGTTGAATATGATTTCCACAGAATATAAAAATTAAATAATGAGGTGTAGTTTATTCTTAACGGTTAGTACGTATTAATGGTAAATCAATTCCATTTGAGTTGGGATACAATTATGTCAATTTCTTGTTTAGATATTTCGGCGTCGGAGGCCAGGGAGCGGCCAAATAATATTGATTGCTCTCGTGAGAAGCTGAACCCAATTGATAAAGGACTAGGAGGAGAATCGCGCAGTCGAGGTTAGTATTTACTGATCTGAATTGTTTACCGTCATACCTTCTCTTTCTCCCGCTTCTTTTCGAGCTAGTAATATTTTTTTCATACATCAGTGGAAATTGGTTTTAAAATCGCATACTTCCTTTTACTGAAAGCCCCCCTAACGTTGCTTACCGTTTAGGTTTTAGTCGCGTTATGCTGGCTATAAGCACTATGGTGGCGAGAATGGCTCAAGGATATCCGTCTTGTTTACCCCCTCTCGCGGCTTATCCTTGAGAGGGGGATTTACAGCCTCCCTCTCGTTGGCTCAAGCCGTTTTACAACCCTGAGCCGTTTTTGGCGGCTCAAGAGTATCGGCAGTCTCTCCCCTCGTCTCTCCCCCTGGCAGTTCCCCTTCCCTGCTCTCACATCCACACACTCCTGCGTCTCTTCCCCTGAGCCGTTTGTGAGCCGTCCGAAACGGCTCACAAATGGCTCAAGGCTCATCTATGCCAGCGGGAAGGATATACTCTCCTTTCCTGACCCTTTCGCGCTCTCTAAAAGACGACCCGTTGAGCCATTTTCGCCACCCTAATAAGCACACATGTGCGTGAAGCACCGTGTCGATTCCCCTCTGGCACGGCACACGAGAGGGAAAGGGGGGGCGCTAATAGGAGGGAGGGATAGGGGAGGAGAGAGTCGGACCTTCCATACCAAGGCGCACTCACTTTGGAGTATACCAGTTGTTAAACAGTTTGACTGGACGGAACTTAGGCTAAATAGTAGGGGGGGGGGTGACAACTGCACAACGGACAGCTGCACAACAAATCGCCGCTCGCTTGCGGTTCGACGCAGCGATTGGGGAGTTGCTTAATTGTTACCTGTATGTGCTCCCCTACATTTGCCTATATAAATCTTGTTACCAGGCGTTCATGAGTTTCACTGCAAATCAGCGTATAGGGGGTCATGGAATGTGCATTTCCATGATACGTTGAAACTCATGATCGCCTTGTAACAAGATTTATATAGGCAAATTTAGGTGAGAACATACAGGTAACAATGAAGCAACTCCCCAATCGCTACCACTGTGGGTAGTAGTAGCCGGGCTAGTGGTAAGTAGTAGCCGGACTACCTTGTCTTTATGACCGGCGACGTAGTTTCTGTGACCGGGCCACCGGCTCTTTGTGACCGGCGACGTAGCTTCTGTGACCGGGCCACCGGCTCTTTGTTACCGGACACGTAGCTTTTGTGACCCGGACGTGGCCGTAACGTCCGGGTAACAAAAGTCACGTGGCCGGCTACTCGCGATTCACGAGCAAGTGCAGCGTGTGTTTGAAATTGGACGGGCAAGGAAATATACTCACTCCAAGGGGTACTATAACAATCATCACTCGGCGGAAGTACGTCTGTCTTCTTTCGGCAGCCTTATGAACAGGAACAGCCTTATGAACAGGAACAGAGTGAACAGGAACCGATCATAGATCTGAAGAATGAGCTTATTCTGATTGAATTTAAATTTTAGAAAATACTAAAGTGATAATTTCCAGATGCTTTTGAATATTTCCCCTTCCAGTTTCAGTTTTAGTGCCACTTCCGTAGTTGACAATTTGACCGGAAGTGCCAATGTCGCAGGCGTAATTTGCTCTCTAACCATCGTGTTTAATGGAACTTCCGCAATTCGAAGTTCAAAAGAACATCTTCGTTCACCAAACCAGGAACACTCATGTATCAAAGCACTGGAAAAGAACAAATTCTTTACCAATAGGAACATGGACGGTGTGGTCAGGTAGAAGCCAACATCGTGCGTTAGTCGGAATCCATTGAATTCTGAATATATCAGAGGCCAATGAAATTCTACTGGGAACATTCTACTGAAAACCTTGAGGGGGCAAGCAGCACATAATAATATCTTGGTGTGCCCATCTCATGATTATCGAGATTATGTGGCCAGCGACTATCAGCAAGTGCGACGACCACAGTAGTAGGAGCAAAAAACTGAACGTGTTATTGATTTCTCACTCAAAAAGGATAAAATTACCTGAAATGAGCGCTGATAGCTCCAGTCCGAAGAATAATTATTGGAAAGATAGCGAGACTGCTTGTCGCAACCAGAACGATCTGAAGCGTTTATATGAGCCCGATTGTCTAAGAGTCGAACAAAGTCTGGCACAGCACTTTTTCGAAAACTTGTCGAAAGGGGTTCTCGAGTGTGCTGATCACCGTGGTTAACTTCATTTTGTATCATCTCGATCGGTTTTACCAGGCTGCATGTAGGCACTATGTGCCCTACTCATCATAACTCAAGAAACGATTGACGAATTTCCGCCAAACTTTCATGAGGCTACCTAACTAAGAGATTGGCATAAAATGTGCATATTTTCCAAATATGCAAATAAATGAAAATTTGGTTTTCGAATATAAGGCCGAAAGTAACGATGAGCTACACACAGAAAGGTGTGCCTTGTCTAGGGGATCATTTTTCGTATGCTATGTAGGGCATTATGTCTAGACATATTTTTGTTATACGCTATTTTCTGACGATTTTGTCAGCCGTGAACTGCATACAATGCTCGGAGAGTGTAGAATTAAAATGAGTTTCACTCTGCGAAAGAAAAAAATCAATTAATATTGAGCGGAACAAAGGAATTCATAGTCATTCTACACTCTCTGAGCATTGCGTGTGGTTCACGGCTGACAAAATCGTCAGAAAATAGTGTATAACAAAAATATGTCTAGACATAATGCCCTACATAGCATACGAAAGTGATCCCCTAGACAAGGCGCACCTTTCTGTGTGTAGCTCGTCGTTACTTTCGGCCTTATATTCGAGAACCAAATTTTCATTAATTTGCATATTTGGAAAATATGCAAATTTGATGTTAATCTCTTAGTTAGGAACTAATGGTAGCCTCATGAAAGATTGGCGGAAATTTGTCAATCGGTTCTTGAGTTATGATGAGTAGGGCACATAGTGCCTACATGCGGCCTGATCAAACCGATCGAGATTATGCAAAATGAAGTTGACCACGGTAATCAACACACTCGAGAACCCCTTTCCACAAGTTTTCGAAAAAGTGCTGTGCCAGACCTTTCAGCACATTGTTCGATTCTTACGGAACCGGGCTCATATATCGCACTGTCAAGTCAGCAAACAAACCACAATCTCGAATGCGAACAGATAATTGAAGATAGTGTCGAGATCGGTAGGGCACTTCTCTTTCGCGTGGACACATGTTCCATTCACTATCAACGGCATCTGGAATGCGATTCGATTGGTACGTACATTGAAGTGTCTTGCAAATACGCATCAGACCAGGGATTCGTGAGAATGGATGAAAAGTTGGAAATTACGAGTTGAATTAATGAAAGAAGAAGCAGCATGAAATGAGAAAATGATGGGAAAACTGTTTGGTCCAGGAGAGTTGTCTAATTGCTGAGCCATCAACAAAAGCCGTTCTAAAGGCGTATGTGTCCGTCTTCTTCGATCTCACTAGAAAAGTACACTGGGACTAGTGAGACTGCTTGGTGAGAGTGAGCAGAAATCGCTGAATGGGACCAATTAGAGGAATGATAACAAGCTTGGAGCTGCGGGTACAAAAATTGACACTTTCGCAATTTGGTACTTATTTACTTTTTTTGGTCGTATAATTGATGTAGGAAATATCAGAAGCCGTTATGAATGCTAATAATGCGTTATTTGTGAGTGTATGTTATTCATTACTAGTCCGGCTGCCCCCCGCCTTCGGCGGGGGCCCCGTCCTAGCGGAGTATCTAGGTTTTGCAATCACTCGTTTCGCACCTTGTTGACGCGATCTCTCTCCCTCCCCATTTCGAAATCGTTTTGCAACTGTTTCGCAATCCAGTCAAACGGACAGAGACTGCGCTTTATATATAGGTATAGATTATTATTCTGCAGAGAAGAATCACGCTTGAAAAGTGAACCACTGAACCAAGTATCCAAGTACCTAATCTGATCTTTAGCTGAATAGGCCAATTAATGGAATGAAAACTAAAACTCGCAGTTGTAGCAGAAGGTTTGCATATGTCTTAGTTGAGGCAAACCGAAAAAGTTATTCTAACAGTCTAATACAATCGTGTTCAAAAGTACACAATCGTAACAGAACATGATCTCGTACAGATGGACGAAAAACAAACCTAGAAAGTGGAAATTGGGCGCTTCTCGCAAGCAAATTGCAGATCTTTCATCGGAGAAAACGAAATGTCTGATTGATCAAAGAAAACGTAAAAGAGTATTATGATCTCCATAATCTTGGATGGCTGCACACATGAAAGAAACATATGTGTTGTTTGTTTTAATGTAACAGCTCACAAATAATATTCAAAGACAAAAATTGACAGCATTGAAAATGTGCCAACTGTTATACATGTGAGAAGTTCAATGCATTTCTTCAACGGACAGCATGAACAATATTTGACAACGAAAACACATTTACTTCCACTGTTTGTTCATCATTTCGAAGTATGTATCGAACTGAATGAAGAAGATTTGATGGTCGTTGAGTGTCGCGCAAACCTGCTCCTTTTCTGACGGAACAATGCGAGCGGCGAATTTGAAGCCGAATTGTTCCTGAACTTATGCATTTTTTGTTGAGCTGTGGATATTTTTACTCTATGCTATTGAAAAAAAATACCTTGAATCGTCTCCACAAAATTCGATGTGAGCAAATGAGGGAGGCCTCACCGATTAAGACATTCACTGTGTTGATCTGACGTTTAACAGTTACACATTGTGATTTGATTTTGGATTCATACGGAGTAGAAACCGAAAAGAGTGTAGCCATAATAGTAGAGATTAGGGTTGATTGCGTGTATCCAAATTGTAATAAGTGAGAGATTCTTGAGGATGACATCAATGATGCAAACCGGCACAAGCGCGTAAGTAAGCTCTTGCGATTCGAATAGCTGTATAAGGGGGAATGTAAACATTAGTAAAAGAATCTAAGCATAAGTGAAAAACATGAGGATAAGCATTTTCAGTTTCCATAGAAACTAACCAGAAATCGCGTATCAAGCGTTACGTGAGTGAAGGAATCTTTGTAGTTTCTTCTAGTACGCAAATAGGTTATGACACAGAACTGGAAAATAATGAGTATTTTATGATAAGAAACTAGTCTTTACCACGCACGAAATCGCATCGCAAGTGTGGGCGATTAGGCAGGCCTCTACCAGAAAAATGCCTGATCCATTTTCTAAATATATAAAACTATTTAGAGGGAGTAGGATAAATGTATAAACTATACTATTTACAGACAGTAGGTTTAAAGAAAAAAATCCAACTTACCTAAATGAGTCTGATATGCACCAAAGCATGCAATGCAAATCTGAAAGATGATGTTTCAATAAACTATTTATGCTTTTTATCTTTGCTTACTAAGAATGACAAAATTTTGGAGAATTTTTTTCCATCTAGTAAAATGAGAAGTAGCTCACTCCAAGAGGCACCGTAACGATCATAGCTCGATTGAAGTATCTCTGCCTTTTTTCGACCATATTGTTGAATAGAGTGAACAGAAATCGGTCGAAAATCTGAAGTAACATCTTACGAATTCAATTAATTAATGCTTAATTAACACATATCACTTAGAAATTCCTCAAAATTAACAACACAATGATCAGACATCTACAGCTACCTGATCTACATCTGATGACAGGTTCATTAAAACAACCCATGACTCACAACTCATTTTTCAAAAAAAAGTTCTCACCAATAGGAACATGGCGGTCGTTGTCAGGAAGAAGCCGGCATTGTGCGTCAGGCGGAACACATTGAATTCTACGAATTTTCATATTTTCAAAAAAAAGTTAGCTAAATTATTAGTCGAAAAATGTCGCATAGGACTAAAAAAAATGAGTGTTGGCCGAACCATTATGAGGCAAGCAGCACATGATAATGTCGTTATGAGCCCATCTCAGGAATATCGAGATCACGTGACCGCCAACTATTAGAAGGTGTGATACCCACACTAGTAAGAGAAGGAATCTGCAAATTGTAATTGCTTTTAAATGTGGAGATCAGTGAAATATACCGAAATTGAGCGCTGACAGCGCCAGCACGAATAACGATTACTGGAAATACAATAAGACTGCTCGCGGACATTAGGATAATCTGAATCACTTTGCACATCTTGTTATTTTTACAACTGGCTTACCAGAATCTCGAATGCGTAGAAATAGCTAAATATGATTTCGAGATCGCTCATACACTGCGTAGTAGCATGCAAGCAGACGCCGTTCTCGATCAATACCATCTTATTTCTGAAATTACACATTTTCAAATACAGATCGGGATGTCGAAAACGCTGTAACGCACCCCACAGTGGCTTCTAGCAAAAGGAGTGAATCAATGCATTACTGAGGACCACTCCGCCCTCGTGAATGTGTTGATCAAACGAAAGTGGTGTTGTATAGATGCTGCTTAGTAAGATAAAAACCGTGCAAATTCGAGCTTTTCGTTCAAGTAAATTGCATAGTTCGGTAGGTTGTTGGTCTTGTGGGGCGATGTTTCGTTGGCAGAGAATGAGACAGAGTGTAGTATATTCTATACGGCTATACTCCCTTTGTCATCTAGATATGACATCGTAATTATCATGATTATAATTTCCCCTGTAACATATATTTTATACCTCTGCACTGTCGCATGATAAAGAATTATTATATCGTTTCTCAAGGATATCCTTCAAGGATATGTCGTTAGCATAGTTGCCCACCACTGGCGGCGGCTTGTTGGGCAGTGCTCATCCATGAACAGGGGTCATGGGAGTCGCCGCCTGCGTGGGCACTATGGTCGTTAGTCCTTCTAGTTCGAAGAAGACGGCGATGTAGATCAGTGAGGTTTCCGGTAGTGTTTCCCAGTCAGTAAAGGTAAAAAGCTAAAGGTGCAGCCACGTCAAACGATTTTACAGTATCATACGACAACGCTAAGTGGTGTAGTGCGGCGAGGCCGACTTCTGCTAGGACTACGTCCTAGTCGGTATACGCCCTAATTTATTATGATTTCTCACCGGACTGAGACGGCTAGAGAGTACGTGAAATGAAGATAGCACGCGTCGATTTGTCATCACTTGTTTCAGGAGATGTTCAACAAACGTGCATTTATAATTTTATGTTGTGTCATTATTTTATATTGCTGATATTCTTTTTGTTTTAGTCAACAAGAGAACAATAAATTGCAAAAAAATGGAGTTAGCAACTCTACTTTGAAATACCCACACATCAAATGGAAAATAAGTTAAACAACAACTGTAATATCGATGACAACAGCCTCACTTCCTAATCATCTGAGCATATTTTGAGTCAGGATTCTTGATCAGTTCAGCTGGGGTGTCAAATTCAACTACTTCCCCAGCGTGCATCACGAGTACCCTAAATGTCACGATTATGTTAAGGTTACGGAGAACATCTGATACCTCGACCCGTTTGCACTCCAACGATACTCCGCTTTACCCAAGCAGACAAACGCCGCACCTCACAAACTGAACGCCCGCAGGTCCAACGGAAGTAAATGCAAAATGCTTCCTCGGGCATAGCCTTCGGCGGGACCCAAGCAAATCGCACTCACAACCGGGCTAACCTCACGGCTCGCTCAGCTAACAGGAACTCACACTCAGAAGTTCCTGTGCGCACCCCACACTCAGAGGGCACGTCTTCCAACCAGACCACACTCAGAGTCTGGTTGGCTTATTGCCACAGAGTTTATTGCCACGGGACAAGCAATAAAGATGAAAGGAAAGAAAGAAAAGATAATCAACTAGAAGCACCAAACTCTGTGATAAACTCCAACTCACTTGCATTGTGAAACGACGATGAAATAATAATTCCTTTATTGAGGGAGAGAAATCCATTCCTCCGCATACAATCAGTCTTGCTCGGAAGGGGAAAACAATCTTCTAACGACGACCGTCATCTACGCCCGACAACAACAACAACTACTCGCCATTGGCGAGGCAACAACAACTGATTCGAATATAGAAAAGAAAGCTTGACGAGACTCGGGAATACTCAGCGAGATAGTGTGTAGAAGGGAGAGGGCGGGAAAACGCAATAAGCATACGGTAGATACACATTATACATTTGACGGATATTAATACGGCTCTGGTGAAAATTACGGTAACTTGGGGTAAATATTATAATAAATCGCATTTACAGGATTAAGGGGATTCCTAAGGGGTTACTAAGGGGCTAAGGGGAATTATGCTAAATCGAATGTTCATGAATACGGTAATACCTATCGTATCCCTCGATGGTCTCGAGTCGATGAGCTATGGAGATTACGGTTGCGTGAGCGAACCGAGTCGTGACTACAGTATGGATGAGCTCGGCGGATCGATTGTCGATCGATGAAGTTGCCTCGTCGACGATCAGAATCTGAATCAGTTAGGTTTCGCAATCCATTGAATTACAATTGTAAAGGACTGCTACGATTTCACGAAAGGTTGGCGGAGAACAATACAACGACAAAACAACAAATCCCTCGTACTGTTGATACCTTGACTTTCCTAATCAGCACCCTTGCCAGACACAGCAACTGCCTCTGCCCTACACTCAGATTCTTGCCGCTCTCATCTATTGGACTGTCCAACCCACCAATATTATCGATCGTTTCCTGAAAATATTGATTTTCGATATTTTTATTGAAATTTGACCTTCATCTGGCACTCCTCAAGAGCCCTCCAGAGCTCATCGTCCGAACATTTGCCGAAGGGATCAAGATTGGATCGAAGGTTCCCCGAGAACAATACTGGGTCCTGAAAAAATATGTGAAATTACACTAATAGGCACACCCCGTCAAGAGGGGGGGGGAAGCTCATTTGCGAGGCATCCCATTCTCGGATTAGCAAGGCAAAGGAGCTGTCAGATTGTGGGGAAGGGCATAACACAATTTTGTGTACAATCGCCGTGGTGATAGCGTTACTCTCCTTGGAGGAGTAGGGTCTAAGATGCGCAAAACTATGCAATATTCATCGAAAATTGTTGTTTCATCGAAAAAATATCAGAAAATGGCAAAATGTAATTGAGCAATTGGAATTTAGGATGTGTTTCACCGAGGAAGGTCCAGGGAGGAATGAGACGATATTGGAATCAAAAGCAAGCTGAATACGCTTCACTGAAATTTGTTTAGATCGGACATGAGATTGGGGTGAATTACGAGATTTTTCTATATAGGAGGCTTACTTGAGGAATTATAGTGAGAGCGCTGCGGAGTTCATTCAACTCCACGCTGTCGATATCCTTGCCACTGATAAGAATTCTCCCCGAGCAAGGCTCGATCACGCGGAATATAGCCATAGTAAGTGATGATTTTCCTGAATTTTGAGCATTTAACAATTATTTTTGTAAGTCATTCGTAACCTGAGCCAGTCCTGCCAACAACTGCCACTTTCTCTCTTGCTGCTATGGAGATCGAGACATTTTTGAGCACCAATGGCAGATTGAAATGAGACATTTGTTCCAAAGAATCGTTCATCGTGATCTGGACTAACTTACCCATAGCGAACGGAGAGATTCTCAATAGCAATCGACGGTTCGCCGATCCAGTTCTTCCTATCTTCTCTTTCAAGAGACAGTTGCTCCTTTCCTAGACTCGAGTAGTCTCTGAGTCTCTCACCACCCATTTTGTAGTGTTCGAGGTAGGAAAGGGCGTGGATAAACATGTTTAGCATGTCCATCTGAAATAACGCTAACATATTGAGTTGTTTTCGTAAATGTGTCGTTTCACATGCCAAAGGTAAACTGCGAATTACTAAACTACCACTACATGCATGCATGTAGGAGGGTTGATGTTTTCTCTCTCTATCAACATTCGCCCCTTTCGAAAGCTCGTATAGCCGCTTTATGGTGCTCGAGGAAGTAAATGAAATTTATAAAAAGGGGCAAGTCGTGTTGAAGTGAGATGAAGCATTGGGTAGGGAATTACACCGAGGTGGGAGTCCAAGCAGATCATTCTAGGGTAAATTAACATGAGCTCTCACCGAGAATGCGTGGGATAGCGACAGACCGGCCAGAGCGGGAGCAACGCCGAAATAGCGGCATGAGATAACTGCGAACAGAGCGGCGAAGAGAAACACCTGAAGTTCACAAGTTGTTGTTTTGTTTGTACGAGGAATGTAGGGTGGATTGATTTCGGATATTGTACACGTCTAACAATATCATGTGAAACATATTGCACGCGTATCACCGAAAATCACCAAATTCACCATAATATCGATGTAGTGACACAGCCATCTCGTCGACCATTGCACGATCATCTTACAACGGGCGAATCGGTTCAGTATGGTGCCCAAGAGAGATGAAGTATGCTCCTCCTAAAACCGGTCCAATGTTATCGGAAATCTCACCCAGAGTTACGCAATATGACTAGGCGGGGGTACATAATAGAAGTTACCTTTCCAAAGGCGATGATCATCTCTCTTCCGGCGCAGCATTCCTTGATTAATGAGTAGATCGGAGCTCTCGAGTCCTTCTCCATCTTGCGGAACTGCTTGCTCGAAGCCACGAATAAGGTCTGAAAAATATTAGGTTGAACAGAAAGTCTTTATAAACTGTTTTGCTCGATCACTGCTCAGTGCACGAGACCTTTGGTGTTCCCTCGCCTCTAGTGAATAACTCATGACAAAGGGACTATGTGGTCAACAACTCCCCATTCCACGCCTTTCATTCTGCCACTAGTAAGACCACGATGTTTGTTCCCACGGCCTTGCACATCCGCAACGTTCTGTTATTCGTATTCCTCTCTCACACTACAATGAAGGAATAGGAACGTCAGTTGGCTGAAGTGTACGATTCATATGCCACTCACTACCAGACCATGCGCAATTGGTACCAACTCTTCGAGAAGGGTGACTTTTCCATGGATGATCATGACCGGTCTGGGAGGCCACCCGAGCTGGATTTGGATGCGCTACGGATCGTAGTGGAATTGGATCCTTCCCAAATACCCGCGACATGGCAGCCACACTTGGGGTATCGCAAAGCACCATCGTAAAATGATTGGTCTCCATTGGCAAGAAGAAGAAGCTAGGCCGTTTCATACCCCACAAATTGACCCAAGACCAGTTTGACCACCGTGTCGACGATTCCCTTTCTCTACTCACTCTTCACGCTGGAGATCGATGGTTGGACCGTCTCATAACAGGGGTCGAGAAGTGGGTCTGCTATGAGAATCACCATAGGAGGGCACAGTGGGTGGATGCCAATGAGACCCCACAGGACGTCGCAAAGCCTGACCTTCACCCTATGAAAATCTTGCTCTCTGCCTGGTGGGGGGTGGATGGCCCGATTTACTGGGAGCTCCTACCCGAGAAGCGGATAATTACTGAATATGTCTACACTAAACAACTACGGAATCTCAAGAAGAAATTCGCACAATCTGCCCTGAACGGCAAGAAAGTGTACTATCAACACGATAACGCCCGACCCCATGTTGCACGGCAGGTCAAGCAGGAGCTGTCCAAATAAGGCTGGATGGTTCTCCCTCATATACCGTATTCTCCTGACTACCCCCTTCGGATTATTGGTTGTTGTCGGATCTGACCCGTCATCTCGATCAGAGATCCTTCATTTCCCGTGGGGCGATCGAGGCCGCACTCAAGCAATATTTTGATTCGCGCCGAGATGGGTTCTATAAGGAGGGAATCCATAAGTTGCCTGAACGTTCGAGATTTGTCATAGATAACAATGGCGCGTACGTTTGATTTCGCTCTTGCGCTTTATTGTCAGAAGAAGGGAAATAAAAAGTTTATAAAGACTTTCTGTTCAACCTAATATAATGCCATGCTCGAATGCTAATATCTGTAATGTATAGTGAGCAATTCGAGTAATCGTCACTTTCTTTCCAGAGCTGTCTCCCCGCATGACCGGATGAAAGAGTGTATACAATTAAGAGAAGATTACCCGAATTATAGACAACTCACCATAACCTTGAAGTAAACAATTGCCATTGGAATCAGAGCGAAGATGAAAATCGGAGAGGCGTAGGAAATGACGAAAAAGATTGAGAGAACCTGAGGTGAATCTACCAATGAATCTGAATATCAAAGAAATATAGTTGAGTTTCAAATTGCTTTTAATCCACAAATCATCCACGCTGCAACGATGACAGTCTGGCGTCGTGAATAATATTATTAAAACGTTCATTACGATGTAAGTTTATTACTAATTTACAAACCTGGAGTGCCGATTTCAGCATCGATCTGACCGCAGTCGGAAACGCATGATCAAACTGAAATTATATTGTCTTGTTTCAAATCTGGTCATTATGTTACCGTATCCAGATCATTGCCAAATCGAGAGGGGGTGTCACCAGTAGGGTAAGTGTCGAAGAAGCGCATAGGAAGCGTAAGAACATCACTAGTAAAGAAAAAGTTTCACAGTACGGCAGCATTATGCACATGGTGTATATTGTTTGCAGATTTCGGATAGTTCTCACAATTTGGTTGAAATTAAAATATTTACCGAAGAAGAGGTCGATGCATGTTGAGCGAACTCTGCGCGCAAGCCTCCTGTAGGAAGTAACACGACATGAGGAAGGATATTACTGGAAAAAAACATATTATCGGAATTTATCGGGTTGTAGCTCACCCTCCGCGGCCCCGAACATTGAGAAGTTCCAGATTCTCGAGCCCATTCCCGAGTCATCACTGTCTGACCTGAAAAAAATCTAAATTTTTAACAATATGTATTATTTAATGTGTAGCATGATTAAACACGCATTCACTGACCAAGAAGCTATGTAGATACTCCTGGCCGATTGGAAGGCGTAATGGGAAGTTTGAAGGAGGAGGAACAGCAAAACGTTGTGTATGCCAGCAGCTTGTATGAGGTAGAGCCAGATGCTTTCTTTTGGATTCTGTAAAATTGTTTATTTTCGTAAGTAAGTTTTGATGTTACCTTCTCTTCCTCGACATCTTTGATATTTTCAATTTCTTTAAGTAAACCGGATTTCTTCCGTTTGCGTAGTTCTAAACGAAATGTTCAACGGTCAATAAATTCTGAGGCATACCTGGCACTCGCTCTTCCGCTGTTTCGCACGATTCTGATTCATCATCGACTTTATCCTCGGTATCAGACATCGAGGCCAACTTTTCGAGATCCGCAGTGTCCCTCGTCAATGTACCCTCTGCAATGGACAAACTTTACAATATTTACAATAGTTTACTCTATACCTTTCATGATCTTTACAGTGGATCCTTCAGTGTACTTCACGTTATGTGTGACAAGCAGCCGTGTTTTGTCTCTGAAATTTATGAATGTGATTATTCATTAAGCAGTCATGAAATGTAAAATTGAACACACTTCAGAATCCCATTCGATCCGATAACTTTTCTGAAAATACTCTCTCCGATGTGCACATCCACTGCGGAGAGAGGGTCGTCGAGCAGGTAGATGTCGGAGTTCTTAATCGATTCGAAATAAGCAAAACAATTTTTGAAAATAGTCCGCCTGATAAACTGCTCGGGCAAGCGAGACGCGCGCTTTCTGACCCCCAGAAAGGAGCGAACCCTGAAACACGTACTTCAACACAAAATTAAAGGAATTATGAAGCTCACATTCTCTCCGACAATCGTCTGAGTTCGCAAGCTTTTATAACCTGAAATGAAAATCTATTTAAAATCGAAGTGCAAAAGAACCACGAATCGGAAAATCGACCCACCTTCTGGTAGGTCACTGCATCGAATTCCCTCCCGAAGAGGATGTTCGACGTCACGGTTGAGTTCATTAACCATGTCTGCTGGGAGACGAGGGCGACTGATCCTCGACGATTGAAATCGCCGGATTGGAGTTGCATCGAGCCTGTACAGCTAGTGTAATCACTAATTATTAGTATTACGATTGCGGATACCGATGATAAACTGCTCAAATTCCAAAGCTATATCCTATGTACTTCCTTTGAAGCATATTCTCTCGAACATGAATAAACAAAAACATTTTGCTCCTTTGTTTTCCATTTTGTTTTATCAATAATGGCTGATTTCTGCATGCTCCCATTGCTGATTTCTGTATGTGAAACGCTGATCCTCACCAGCAATCGCCGACAGCATACTGCTCTTGCCCGCTCCCACCGATCCCATCACTGTTGAAGTCTCCTTCCCTCAGCGTTAAGTTGATGTCCTGAAATGCGCCTAATTTGATTCAGTGCTTGTTTCTTCAAAATCAAGTACGCATAATGGATTGGTAAATATGTGTTATATTGCTGTAGTTTAGATTTTGACTACCTTCAGCGTATCTTCTCCATCTTTCCATCCAAAAGAAGCGTCCGAGATGTCGACCAGGAAGTCATCGTCACTCATTTTCGATTGAATTTCGTCGGACTCCTCGAGCGCGAAGAATGCTCGGAGACGGTCGTGGGAAGCGGAACACTGAATTGTATTATTGTATCCATTGGTTGTGCTTTTTGATTGTTTTAAAAAATGTTGACTTACGAAAGAGCAAACGTAGATCAAACTGCGGCAGAGCTCGACTGGGAATCTGCATACAATAATTATTTGAAATTTATTTTTTATAGACAACTGCGACAGTGATTGGATGTAATTCCTTCTGCGACTATTACTGAATCGTTGAAGCATATCAACGTTACGGGTGAATAAAAATCAGTGACTGTTGGGTGACACTGACTGTAACTGATTGAATATCGTGAGCGAGAAGAGGGCAACTTGAGGAGTGAGAACATCGTGATAATCAGTTAGGAGATATACGGAGAAGCAGATAAGGGCCATCTAAAATTTTCATTTAAATATTATAGACAGTATCCTCAGCGAGATTTGTATGATAATGCAAACTCACAATGAAAGGTGCTGCAATGTTGATCAGATCTGAAGCGCGAAGAATCAAGTTTCCTTTACGATTGAAATCCACCTACACATTTTTGTTCTTTGGGACCGAATGGTAATATATATACCTCTTCATTCCTCAGCTTCTCAATCTTCTCCTCGAAAGCGCTCTCCCATCCGTACAGCTTAATCACTTTCATGCCGCTCAACATCTGATTTATTTTTATATTTTGTTATTTTCGAAAACAAACAAACCTCAGTGCACGTTTTAATTCGTTCGCCCTCACGCGGCCCCGTTTACCCTGCGATTATATTGCATTAAATCATCGCGAAAGTTCAAACACCAAATTCAACTCACAATCAATCCCTTCGACTGGTTCCACACCCAGTGATTGAGCGGAATCATTATCATGGTTACGGTAAGAGCTGCCACGGTTGCCGGTCCAAGGGTCCGCCAGAGCAAACCAAACGCGAAGATGAACTGAAATTTATGATGGCACCAGGGGAAACTCGTGCTACAAAGTGGTTACCTGTAGTGGCGCTGAAATGAAATTGTGCATCAGTCGAAAAGCGTCGAACATGCTCTCTACGTCTGAAAAGTGGATTCACGCACCAAACGATTAACAATTTCAGCAAGTCTCTCACTGTTACAACGAACCACCGATCACCAAATTCATCACGTGCCCGTCAGTGGTTGAGGCTCGAGATGAGGGAGAGAGACGCGGGCTCTGAATGTTTAATCATGATTTGATTATTTATGCATGCTCCATTTCGCTACGGTCCTGGACTTTGCTAAAGTCTAATTCAAATCAACTGTGCGGATCGTTAAATATTTTTTAAATGTGCTGTGAACCTTCTCATAGACTGCGCTGTTCAGCATGCTCTGCAACAGTGTTGCCATCTCATTCTGCTCGCGAGTGAAGATGTTGTAGAGAGAAGATCGCAGCTGAAACAATTTCGTTTCCTCTTCCGCCCTGTTATTTTGGCAGTACCACGCTTTTCTGCGTGCTATGATAACCGTTATCAGTGATTTTTAGATCGCACGTGTGCGAGAATGTGGAAATGAAAAAACATACTTCTGGACAAATATGTAATTTTGAAAATAACCAGTCCACACCTATTATTGAGTACCTTATGAAACACATCAACGTATGCGTATGTTTCCGCATTCATTCAATTTTCGAACCACAAATATGAACGGCCGTTCATCTATCATAGTGTGCTTCATACAATATTGATAGGATGAGTCGCGCGATTTATACAATGCTCAGCGGATAAGCGGTGAGAAAAAAAAACAAAAAAAAACCTACCTCAGCAGCAACGGCTTTGTAAAGTGTACGAAGTCTTCAGCCACTCTTATTCCAATGGAGAAAATGAGGCGCGCGTTGAAGATTCGAAAGACCGGCCAAATTATCGATGGTTTCTCATCGGGAGATCGCAGTTTTCCATTACGACGGCGAGAGTCGAACTCTAAAAGGAAGTATTAGGTGGTTTTGCAAACCTTCCTCAATCATTGTAATCGCTTCATCAATTGCTCACCTTCGACGGTGTCCGTCCACTCCTTTCTCCACTGTTGCTTCAGATGCTCGTTGCGCTGATCTTTTTCCAGTGCAGGAATATCATCCTCAGTCAGCGTGCAGCTTCAAAAGGACATTGTTTTCAGGTTATTTGTTTTTGAAAACGCACACGGCTACCCAATCGGTTCAAGTTCTCTAATTCCCTTGATCTTCTCCCCTCAGTATCTCTTACTCATACCCTACCAAAGATCTCGTTGATAACAAATTTCAGCTGATTTCATCATGATTTCTCGAGCTTTCACTCTCTTCTCAACGTTCTCCCAGTCGCCTCACTTTCCATGTTCTCTAACAAATCAGATGAGCGAGAGAGCACGTGAAATGAAGAGAGTCATTTCCCTAAATCCTTTACCTCTTTCCCTTCCTCAGCAGAGGGAACATCCACAGCAGGAAGTAGCGACTGAGGTAGTACCAGGCTCCTTCCATCTCTTTTTTTCCTGAGAGCAACGTCATTTCCGCTTGGCGATGACTCATATTTGCTTCGCTTCACGTGAATTTCATGTATGTACTTTGTTGAAAAATTATTGAGCGAAATCACACATTTTCCGTGTGAAATTGGTAATTTCAAGCATAAAAGTGAAAACCGAATTCAGCGAAAAGTGGTTTCGAAGGTTTTCGAAACTCTCACCTTTCGCTATTGCGTTGTCCACACGCCAGAGAGAATGAGAGAAAAGCGAAGGAGGACGGCTTTTATACCCCCTCCCTTCTCTACTCTTCCCTTTTCCTTCTCTCTTTCTCTGCTCTCCCCCCTTCATCTTCCACTTTCGTGCCTCTATCCCTCTCTCTACCTCCCTCTCTCTCTTCCGCGAGCCAGGAATGAGATAGCAATAGAGCACGAAAGAACAGCACCAGTGGGTAAAGAGCGGCAGGCAAAGGGAGAATCAGATAATTAGAGATGGATGTTTGCTCACGAATTTCGAAGGATTTCGAATGACTGATCGAGAGGTTTATCACGAAAATTAACCCAATATCACAATAATAGCAAAAAATAGCTATAACACAACACGCAACTCGGTAATAATCACCAGAAAGGCAATCCACATCGAATACAATGACACTAGCTCGGATGCAAACCTTCCTGATGATAGTCAATAAAGTACTAGTATCTATCATTTTCTTAGTTTCTTATCACACTGTCAATCCTCGAAAAAAACTGATATTTGTGGTTATCATCCGGGAGGATCGCAACCGATCAAGTGCATAACACGTGTCTTCTGAGAGATTGCATGACCATGAGGAACCAGCTGCAAAAGTTTAAGCAATATTTCCAAGAAAATTATATTAGAGTCCGTTGGGGACGAGGAAACTTATTTGCACGCAATTTGGGCTGGAGCCGGCTTTTAGGAATTTTTTTTTGAATTTTTTTTTATCCGGCTCTGCCGTATTTCATGTCGTTTTTGAGCTACAAATATGGCAAAGAGCTCAAAATAAGCGGAACATTATTCTAAGAAACTTTCATGTTGAGACCTAATCTGTACGAAGTAGCTGTCATGCAAAAAATATCGAAAAACTATCCGTAGATTCATTTAAAAAATTATACTCGGCTTAGGACCCCCCGTTTCACCACTTTCTGAACACAGATTCGGAAACTACATACTCATATTAGTCTGAGAAAAATAGTTTCCTGAATCGGTAGGGTGTAAATACGTCGAAGACGTAAAGTATGTGTAAAGTTCGCTAGATCCGAAATTTCAATCTCAAAATTTTGAGTCGTAATCACTCAGGAACATCTCTTTTTTCATAGTTTTCATATAAAGTGTCAATTTATTGAAAATGCTGTTGAAAAAACCGAAGATATCCAACTTTCAAAAAAATCATATTTTTAACCTCTGAAATCTCAAATTTACATGTTGCTAACTCATCATTTCGAGATCATTCCATGCGCTGGCTATATAGAAGTTATAGTATGCTTAGCTATGAGCGAAAATTTGTGGTACTGAGCACCTCCACTATTTCGATGCTCGAACTTCTGATCCTCGAATATCGAAGATCGACAATGTAGGTGACATAAAAAAAAAGTTTTTGAAATGGATATTGTAAATTCAGATGATGTCTACCTTTGAAAAATGTTTTTGTATATATGAACACTATGAAAAAAGAGATGTTCCTGAGTGATTACGACTTAAAATTTTGAGATTGAAATTTCCGATCTAGCGAACTTTATACATACTTAGCTTGCTTCGACGTATTTACACCCCTACCGATTCAGGAAGCTATTTTTTTCAGTCTAATATGAGTATTTAGTTTCCGAATCTGTGTTCAGAATGCGGTGAAACGGGGGGTCCTAAGCGGAATATGTTTTTTAAATGAATCTACGGATAGTTTTTCGATATTTTTTGCATGACAGCTACTTCGTACAGATTAGGTCTCAACATGAAAGTTTCTTAGAATAATGTTCCGCTTATTTTGAGCTCTTTGCCGTATTTGTAGCTCAACAACGAAATGAAATATGACAGAGCCGGATTGAAGACCGTAAAATTCCTAAAAGCCGGCTCCAGCCCAAATCGCGTACAAATAAGTTTCCTCGTCCCCAACGGACTCTAATATAATTTTCTTGGAAATATTGCTTTAACTTTCGCAGCTGGTTCCTCATGGGGCTCATTTTCATGCAATCTCTCAGATGACACGTGATAAATATAACACTCGTTTGGTAAACTTAATACTATTAATTGCCTCTTCCGTATCTGGACTGAATATCAGCAAATGCTCGTTCCTCGACCGAATCGGCGCTTCTCGAGGAAGAAGAGAGGATGCTGAAACGAAATATTTGCACGATGTCGAGCAAAAATGTTTTGTTCGCAATAGGATCCTTCACCTAAAACGGCCGTTGCCAAATTCTCAAAACGAACGTGAATTTTCATTTCCAAAAAAATGCAAATGAATAATGCTCACTCCTGGATGAACTCGAACGAGTGCTCCATTTTCACGACTTTGTTTGCACTGATTTTCCCTGCGGATCGAGCGTTCTGGAAGAAGGAGCGCACCTGAAAAGTATGGTACTAACACCAGATTTTTCTTGGAAACATGAAATATTTAGAAAATATGTACCTGCTGGCGTTCAATTCCGAGATGATTGGAGATCAATGTGAGCTCCGCAGGAGAGGGGTAAGGATGGAGAGCGAAAATGGCTCTAAAATGCCGAATTTTAAAAGTTATATTGGTAGGCTGCGATGAAATTTTTGGGGGCATAATTTAGAAGAAAAAAAAGAGATGTTGTGCTAAACAGATTTAGCGAAAGCTGCTGGAACTAACTTACCTCATCACCCTCTTGTGATGTTCCTTGTGTCGAAAAGAGCGATTGAAGTTCCTCCCTGAAAATCGCATTAATTTTCACCAAAACCAAATACGCAATAACTTCATTAGAACTAACGAGTTTTAGTGATCTTGGGCGTAGCCTCTTGTCGAGCATCATTAGTTTGCCCGGGATATTGAACTTTCTGAAGCATCGATATATCTGAATAGGGATCATTTACTGAGGAAACGGATTGCGAATACATTAGAGCATACCTTGAACAGGTGTTGACATCATTGACACTGGCACCGTTTGGAAGTATGTCGGGTAGTGCAGGCTCGGCATGACGTGAAAGCTTCCCGGATCAGTCATAGAAAGGCACGTGGGAGTCATCATCACCATCGAATGCTGGACCATCGAAGAGTCGCACCTGTAATGACCATCGCCAGGGACCATTCCATTCATAGATGGAGTGACGAACTGACCGTTGTAATCAATTGTCGATTGATAGTGCTGCTGCAGAGCCCCGGGTACGGTAGTCGAGTCGTTGAGGGTGTTCGGAGGTGAGGCGAAGGGGTCGGGTGGATAGGGATAGTTGTTATAGTAAGGGATGAACGGGAACATTGGTGAAGACTATGTACTATTCTCGCAATGGTTATGCCTTGGCTGAGATCCATTGCAAGAATTAGGAATTGCGACGCTGACTAAGAAATAAGGAAATGACTCGATCGGATGTTGAGAACGACGAGATAGTACTGATTAGTGAGAGAGCGAGAGGAAGAGAGTGCCAGCGGGCATGGTGTTCTCGAATAAGGAAATCACTCGATCGGATGTTGAGAACGAAGAGAGAGTACTGATTAGTGAGAGAGCGAGAGGAAGAGAGTGCCAGCGGGCATGGTGTTCTCGAATAAGGAAATGACTCGATCGGATGCCAGGGAAGTAGGGAGGCGAGAGATTATGTCAAAGTGAAAGTGTGGACAGCCAGAAGATATGATTTCCCCCAAATCCATCAGAAGGCAGGACAAATTTTGAAGGGTGAACCTTTCGCATTACAAGCAAAAATATTTGTCACGTCAAGTAATAATGCTTAGGCGTGTCCGGACAGGACCGTTCTACACAGCAGACAGTGTTGACGAAAATTGTATCACGGGAACATTTTTCGATTTTATAAAACGTGTCAATAACATGTATGAATTTCACAAAATTTATCAATTCAATCATGTTATAGGTACGATTCTGATCCGCCTTTTGCTCTGTCAACAAACATTTTATCCATCTGGCGCGCCAAAATGTAGTCATCACAGTTACTGATGAGCAATATGATCGCGATGCTGTCTAATAGGTATCGGTTTGACCTGAAAAATAATCGTCTCTCTTTGCTCTCGAGACTGCTAGGAAGCATTACCGAAACAATTGAATGAACTAATGTCGCGCTCGCCGAATAAAATCGCCTAAGCGCAAATGCCACCCACAAATGACAAGACGCCGCACGATTTGTCATTTCCCTTCCCTCTCAATGGGTTCGGCGAGTAGGGCTCATGATTAATGCGGACACAATAATTGAGTCATTGGCTGTTTCGATGAACTGTCCTTTCCTACTTTTGTGACGTCGACAGAAGCGTTCGGTTCGTGGATGCTCACAATCGCGTTTTCAGGCTGACGATGTTAACTCCAAATGAAGTTCACAAATAATGTGTTCTAACCATTAACAAAGAAGCGAGCTGCTAGGAAAATATATAACTTAGTTTTACTAATTTTAATATGTCTTTGGTTTCTTGACTATTGCGTTGGGCCTTGAGGGATCGGAAAGAATCAACATCGTTTCGAGCCAATACGATTGTATTTTAGATTCGAAGACATAATCCAGAAACTCTTTTGCTAGCTTCATATCACCATTGCAATGCAATCGGATTCCGTCTCTAGTTTGTGAACTGAAAACGCATGGAGCACAATCTTTCAGGGCGTGGTAAGTCCTTCTTATCGACCCATAAGTTCAAGCTACAGATGCAGAAGGTAGAAGCTCTACGTCGACATACATCATTGACGTCACTGCATGCCGTAACCTATAAACAGTTCCTGAATCATAAGGATCAAAATGGCGATTGTTCCGCCTATCTAGGCGCGGTAACCGCCGACCCTTGGCACAATTCCCTATAAAGTCTCCGGTTTTTGATCGCACACTTGTTGCTGTCTGTGATTTGAGGAATGGGGGGAAAAGAAATCACATACGTAATGGGATTTCGTACTAACATATTTTAGTAACATTCGAGGACTCTCAAATTCTGTTCAGGAAATGGTATGGTTATTGCTGAAATTAGTTCATGGATCTACTCATACCACATTAGACAAAGCGAGAGAGCTGGTAACGTGGGGAGATTCGCACACCTTCTCACTTCCTCCTTATCTCCCCTTGCGTTTTTTGACCTCTCTAGCGCGTTATTGTGCTCTGTGATTTATGGGATGAGAAATGACGCGTCAACACTAGTTGGTCGCAGCTCGGGTCGAAGTGACGACTTTCGGCAAATCGCACAGCGTGATGATGTTTGGCGAGACGTGAGAGGGCGGCATAAAGGGGATGGAATACGAGAACCCGCACTCAGTTTCGACAACCATAATTTCCGACCACTTTCACTTTCCGAGATGTTCATTTGCAAGGAATGCATCGGCGCTTCTAAGGTACTGTTTCACGTTTGAGGCATGACGAGTTCTGAATAGTACATTCTCTATAATGAATAGGATGTCTTGATCTTTATGAACTCTTTCCTAAAAGTTCCGTGGCTACTTAAGTGGAATGTCTTAGGTGTACAGTAGTGGACTCTCATTTGTACTCCGCAGGTTATTTGCCGGCGTTGATTGTGCTGTTTCGTTTCTCCCTCACCGCGTTTGATCACTCGTTGTTTGTGCCGTGTGATTGTATGGATCAGAATAGCGCATTCATGCCAATTCGGGAGTGATCGTCTGACTCTCTTTCGTTTGCATGCTCTCTCGCTTTCTCTTACCTTCGAGAGAGTGTGCAAACTGAGGAGAGTCAGACCTTTGGTGTCAAGTCGAGGTCGAGTGAAAGTCAATTTTCGTCGAATCTGAGTGCACAGCGCTGATATTTTCGGAGACATCAAGCTGTTGGTTAGATAAGCACGCATATAAATAGGACATGGAAATGCAAGTAGGCATATCCATCTCAACTGACAACCAAAATGTTCTCGCGCAAGGAGTGCATTGGCTTCTCCAAGGTACTTTTATATTCTACAGTATACCTAGGTGTATGGTATGGTATGCATGGGTACTGTATCCGGGATTACGGTGTCTCATTGGTAGGTCAACGTGACCGCTCAGCCAGTGGACGTGCATGAGGTCGCCCGAGCCATTGCCCACGCAAGAGATCTTCAGGTTAGTTATCGGCCTTTGATCTTTCCAAAATCTATTTTTAATTCTGCAATCTGACGTATTCCAAACACCACAGCAATGTGCAGTTTGATTTTTGATAATTTCAATACTGGATCGAAAAATGATGAAAAAATATGTGATGTTTTTTGTAAGGCTGATCTTGACCATTCCAGGAAAACGACGAGGCGTTCATGATCGTCAATCTCGACGCGGTGCACGACCGTCTCAAGCTGTGGAGGCGAGAGCTGCCTCATATCGAGGTTTGATATTTGATCTATTCGTCTAAGTTGTATGATGTTGATGCTGAAACCAACATGCATCTCAGATCTTTCACCTTTGAAGCCCTTCTACGCGGTGAAATGCCACACTGACGCCGTGATGATCTCAGCACTCGCAGCTCTCGATGTGGGGTTTGATTGTGCGTCCCACGAGGAAATCGATGTAGTGAGTGATACGGTAGCTTTGAATACTATATGAGTAGTATTATGGGGGGGGACGATGGGCCAAACCGCCCATCCAGCCCCCTTTTTTGGCTAGATGGGCTGTTTATCCCATCCAGCCATCTTTTTTCCAAACCAATTATTATGGGTGGTTCAATGGGCTGTTTATCCCATTCAGCCACATTTTTTTGGCTAGATTGGCTTTTTTCCAAACCAGCCACCTTCTTGGGCTAGATTGACTTTTTTTTGCCAGATGTACTTTTCCGTAAAAATTTTAGTTATTCAGACCCATAATAGGGCTTTTTATTATTGTGTAATTTCCGCCCACAATAAAGCTATTTTGATATTAATATCATACCCGCGCGAAGTACATCTGGTCAAAAAAAGGGTAACACGATGGGACAAAAAACCCATTGAACCAGCCCAAACAATGATTTACAAAATTTTATTTTATCCAAGTCAAGCTAATATTAACCAAGTCCTATCGTAATTAACCGTTCAAAAAAAAATGCATTAATCCTGCCATACCAATGTTTTGCTTCATATATTTTCTTATTTTTCCATAAATTATGACATATTTTAAAACATAATGTCAGTTTTGACCCTAGCCATTATTTCAAACTGCTATATCTCTGCACTCTCTTCATTTTTCGTACTCTCTCGCCAAGGAAATATCAAATATTCTAAGCCCAACATTTTAAACTTTCAAATCATTTACAATCTTACAGAATTACCGTAATCCACGTTACAGTATCCCAAGAGAGACACAACCTTCCACGACCACCGTTGAATAAAGAGTGAGAGAAATGAGAAAAATCTAAATGATGTAAAGCAAACATTTCCACATGTTTACGTATAATCTCTTCAAAACAAGTTGTTTACTCGTCTCCCCCGGGCGCGCCGCGTGCAACAGTTTTCGGCATAATGAAACGATATCAAATTCAAGGGATTATCCCTCAATGTGTAGCCAGAGTCTACCGCGCAAGCGTCGCGCGGATGCGCGAACGCGCGGTAGACCCTGGCGGAATGTTTCTTTGATGTTTAAAAATGTTCAATTTGTTCAATTTTGCAATGTTTTGTAAAGACTGTTTACAAAAACTTTATGGTTTCATCTTTTCTACATAATACACGATTGAATTATCAAAAATGTTGGTACAAAGTTTTCTGTCATCTCGAGTTGTTGGGTGCAAATCGACCATTAAATATCCATAGGGCTGTGACTTGACTGCATCTTCGTGATCTTCCCAGAAATAGTTGGTTTTTCCGGGGAAAATTTGTTTTGCAAAGTTTTGAATTTGTAGAGTGTCTCCAGTAGACTTGGTTAGACAAATGTGTGTACTGTTGGCCCGTGCAGTTCTTTCTTGCGCGAATAGAGACTGAACTATATTGATTATAGAGCAATTGCAATGATGAGAGACTCGGGTAAATAAGTTATTCAATTCAGTTTTATTTTCTACGTAATAGGACATGAAATCATCCAAAATTAACAACTTGTGACCTTTTCCCTCCAGCATTTGCATATCAGGCGGACCTTCGTGAAGCTTTCATGCTTGGGAAAGTCATTAGTATCTATACCATAACACCAGATAATTTTATCAATAGGTTTATCAAACATGGCTTTTTCGTTTTCTAAAATTTTACGCAATAGCGTTATCTTTCCCGTTGGAGTAGCGCCGGAACAATAAAGTAGGCAGGGAGTCTTTATAATAAACCTGTCTGATTCCATAATTTAACAATGCCTATCCTTAGTCCTGCTAAAAGGCCATCCCTATTTATAATCTTCCAGTTGATAATTGTTTCAGTCTGTATCATAGCAGCGTTAATAAATATTACGTTATTCCCAAACAACGAAAAACGATATTTTTGGCTTGGTCTTTTGTCTAGTTGTCTTACCCTTATAATTCTTTTTCCAATTAGCCATGGCGGAATTTTTCATAACGATTCCATCAAACATTCCGGATCACCCCGAGAATTCCAACTCGTCATTTCTGATTCGTCTGCCGGAACCAATCAAACTAAAACTGAAAAATGGAAATGTGGACTGTCCGAAATAATTTATACTAACAGCTTTGAAAATGTGTCTGAGCCTCTAGGATTCACAACTACTGATAAGGTTGGAAATGTATCAAATTTTCATCTTCAACCTGGAAATTATAAAGATGCTCTAAGCCTGCTTGATTCCCTCTGGTCGATTAATTCTGAGAGGCGAAAACGAGATGTTCCTTCTGATGACGTTGATCAATTGACAATGGAACAAATAAATGATATGATAAAACGTGGAGAATACGAAGAAGCGAGTGAAGAAGACATTAAAGACCTTCTCGAACGGCGTAAGAAACAACAAAAAATTGAAGAAGAGAAAATTAAAGAAGAAGAAGAAAAGAAGAAACTTGAGGAGGAGAAGAAAAGACAAGAAGAAGAGAAAAAGAGACAAATTGAAGAGAAGAAAAGGCAAGAAGATGAGGAAAAAAAGAAAATTGAAAAAGCCAAGAAAAAGCAAGAAGAAGAAAAGAGAAAACGTGAGGAAGACGAAAAAAGAAAACGAGACGAAGAGAAGAAAAGACAAGAAAATGTAAAGAGACAGCAAGAAGAAACTACTAAACAAGAGAAAAATCTTACCAAAAAGTATGGCGATCTACTTCAAAACGTAATCAATAATGTTGTGAAACAGAGCGACATTATGACATTCAAGATTTTAGATGGAGTCAAACATAATTCTGAAAATCTTGTAAACGAAAGCAAGAATCTGCAGAGTATTTTGAAAGAATCGATTCAAGCAGCAAAAGAAAACACTTCTCTTCTCGTAAAGGAGGAAAAGAACTTTTCAAAGTCATTTACGGAGGCATGTTAGAAACAAATATAGTCCATGCTTGAAGAAAGTAAAACTCTTCAAGCGCTACTTAAAGAATCGATTACTATTCAAAAGGGAAACGCCACAGACTCTAAACGAATTGCAAATCAAGCAAACGTTCGTAGTTATTCCCTTGGTCGAGCTCAAGCTCAATACTCAAAATACGGTTTCTCGTTCGACTTTGATCCACTCTTGCATCGAATAATTATATCGATTAATAAGTCCATGCTTAATAGTCTTGAACTATCATCCGGGCTTGCCTATCTTTGTGGATTTTCATTACATTCAGGTAAGGAATCAACATTCTTAATTCAAGAACCCAAGACCATTGCGCCATACTCTATCGATTTTGA
The DNA here is from genome assembly GCA_036245805.1 of Pristionchus mayeri. Taxonomy (NCBI): domain Eukaryota; kingdom Metazoa; phylum Nematoda; class Chromadorea; order Rhabditida; family Neodiplogasteridae; genus Pristionchus; species Pristionchus mayeri. The sequence goes on from BTRK01000006.1 coordinate 13,927,726, forward strand.
CAACAATATTTCGTCAATCTTTGTCTATGCCGACTGCGTTCAACCTTCTGTGGTTGGACATTGCAAATCTCAACTATTGAGAATCATCCCTACATCAAAAGATCATCATTCAAATGTTTCTTCAGTCTTCAATCCTGTTCAGCATATGTCTATCAACAAGGAGTTTATCGATACTATTCGAATTGATATCTGCGATGCCTTTGGAAAACCTATAAGATTCCATTATGGGACGACCATTTGTACATTACATTTTGTCAAAGTCAAAACATGACCGCTTCAAGTTGTTCTGATTTTTTCGACTATGATAAAGTTGATTTTGCAAGCCTTTTGCAAAACGGAAATGGTACTAAATTCATTAGCTATCGTAACCAACGAGGACGAGGTATTGCTGGGGTCGTTAAACGTCTTCGAGTCGCAATTCCGGCATTTTTCAACTCACCCGTAGGTAGACAAGTTACGCAGGCTGTTGATAGCATTGCCGCAGACGTCATAAAAGGGTCGACGCCAGCAGATGCATTTAAACGAGCTGGAAGAGATCTATTCGCAATCTAACTGGTCTTGGAAGTCGTAAAAGACTTGTCAGTTCTACTTCAATTCCTAGCGAAAAACGGTCATACTTTGTCCCTGCGCAATAATGCAAAAAATTATTAATCCCAAGTCTAAAAAAACAGCAGTCCCTGAACTTGATCTGTTTAGCATTCCCGATACTTCAGTAGGCGTAGTCAACTTTCGTTATGTAGAATGCCCTCTTACTAATTCGTTTTCGTCTGGACAGCAAGGACCCTTGGAATGGCGGTATAATCTCCAAAAAAAGTTTCCTCAACCTTCAACGAAGTTACGTTCAGTTTACAATTGGTATCAGAAACAAGAATGGCAAAAAGATTGTAGTAGGAGAAGATGAAAAGCTTCCCATCGCATTTTGTCAAATGATAGGAAAAACTCTTTTCAAGCAATTCTAAGTATACATTAATGGTGTACTCGTCGAAGATTCTTCGCCTCTTTACGCTTGGAGAAGCATCATTGAAACGGAACTCAACTTTGACCAGGATACCAAAAACACCTCGCTTTCGCTTGGCGGCTATGCTACAGATGACAAGCCTAATAATAATCCTGCATCATCCGGGCATGTGAGGAGAACGGGTTGGGTGGAAAAGGGAAAAGACGCCCAGTTTGCAGCAACTCTTAACTTGAACCTTTTCAATCAACCCCGTCTTCTTCTCAACTATGTAGACTTTAAGCTAATTGCATATTTGAATGATCCTAAATTTGTAATCGATTCTCTCGAGATTGACAAGGATCTCCGAGCGCCAAATGACACAATCTACACGTATGAGCTTACGGACATTACACTTCTTCTTCACGAGTACGAACTTCATGACTCTGCCTCTCTAGCAATCGAGCAGATTCTCAAAAAGGAAAAGATGATCACCTATCCTCTTACAAGTGTTGAAATGCGTAGTTTCTTTGTAGCTCCCGGTCGTTTTGACGCGCCCGAATGCCGTCTGCTTACTTCAGACCTTCCGAAACGAGTCATCATGTGCATGGTTGATGCATTGTCTTTCGTAGGATCCCACTCAAAAACGCCACTCAACTTTAGACATTTTGATGTCAAGGATGCATTCCTCGAGTGTGGAGGACGAACCATTCCTTCGAGACCACTAAACCTTGACTTTGGAAAGGACTTGTACATGCCAGCGTATCTTCATATGCTTGAAGGAACGGGTTTGGGTCGTTCTCTGGATAACAATGGAATTACCAGGGAAATGTTCAAAGATGGCTTCACATTCCTTGTGTTTGAAATTTCGCCAAATCTAGATTCGGAAACATTTGACCTTATTAACCTTGGAACCACTAGTTTCAACGTAAAATTCAACAAGGCCGTGCCAAGTCCGGGTCTGTATTGTATTCTTCATTGTCAATACGATTCCGTTTTTACCATTGATGATAACCGTGTACCTCACGTTGACGCTCTCATGTAAAATATATTATTTATCGCGATAAATTGTTACAATAATCGAAAACAAGTAGTCACATTACAGATGATCGATACATGGAATCCTAGGGCCAAAGGCCCCTCCCGGGAACTAAACGTTCCCTAGGGCCTAGGGCCTTCGTAGGGCCCTAGGGCTCCCCCCTAGGGTCACCCGCCGGCGCGGTGGAGTATTATGCTGCTTTTACAAGCTCTTGCTCGTAAACAATTCCAGTTATTTCTTTTCCGGCTTGATCGATAACTCGATAAGTGGGTGGTGATCCATCAAAAGCTTGCACGATTTGAAAAACTTCGTCTGTCCACCCAGTCGTGTAACCACGACGGAATGCCTTATTTTGATGACTCAATCGAACTAGTTGACCGATATGATATCTTGCTTTCTTGAAAGGAATACGTGGACGTTCCGCGGGAACTTGTTCCCCAGAGAAGGCTTGCTGTGGAGTACACTTAATAATTCGATGGAAAGAATTATTTATTGCATTAGTTAGTTTATCGGCAACTTCAATCCATCTTTTGGTAGAATTTGCAGTAAGATACTTGAAAAGTCGAGTTTCCCAAGTTCGGTTAAATCGTTCTACAACAGCACATTTAATATCCGAATTTGGATGAATCAGATTGATAAACCGAGATGATAAATATTCTTTTACACGAGAACCAATAAACTCTTTTCCACGATCGGTAATTAAAAAAGTGGGATACAAGTTTAAATGCTCAAACGTTTTTTCAAAGGCAGAAGCGACTTCTTGTCCTGTTTTTCTGCGAAGAGGTATGACAAAGGAAAATCTACTATAGCAATCAATCATGGAAAGAGCATACCGATGGCCCTTGTTTTGTCGAGCAAAGGAACTCATATCGATCAAGTCAGCTTGAACATGAGAAAAGACGTAATCCCCTTTAGTCTGACGTCGAGGAAACTTGTATCTGACCTGCTTATGTCGTGAATACACTGGTTGAGATTCGAGAAAATTTAAAACTTTTTTGTTTGACAATTTGCTAGCTTTTTGCAATGATCCATGAGAAGAAAATATGGTAGGTTCGTCAAGGTTGTAGAATAGTTTCTTCAACATTTTTTACATTCAATAAATCATGGCCAAGCCCTTATGTAAAGTCTTTTCCCGGTTCCTTGTTGAATGCGTTGTAGAGATGATTTTGTAGGTCTGGCCCAACTAGGAATAATTTTGTCGTAGATAGATTTATTCCTGGTTGTTGTTTTTGCGGGCGTTTTTGGTTTTCCAGGCTGTCTTGTCACTCTAGGGCATGCAGGCTTTTCTACTTTTTTACGATTACTTATGGGAATAGCAGCAGGGGTCTTTTTTGATGGTCTAAAGCTTGATGGAAGAGGGATAAAATTTGATCAAACATCTTCAAGCGAATTGTCGGGCTGAGTTGATGAAAAGTTTCTTGCGGTATATAGTTCATCATTGACAGCAGGTTCTGAGTAAAAGTCTATTAGTGGTAGAGAAACATCGGGAGTGATAGTTGGAATTGATTCAGATCGGTCATCTTTCAGATCATTCTCCTTTCTATAGTTCATTAAACGAGCTAGACGATCTTGATACAATCTCATTTTAGTATGAGAATCAATATCTTTTCGAAGAATAATTTCATCCAATCTTCTTTCCATTTCTATTGCATTTGGTTCTTTTTGTGTTACGGCGACAAAAGGTTGGACTCAGGAAGTATGCTTCATCATTTTGTTGATATAACAGCTTGAACAATTATGCGAAGAAAGTGATGGGAAAAGGTCAGCAGAGATCTCGGGCTTTGTCAACGTCTCGACACTTGCCAATATATCGAATGATTGGTAGAAAATTTAAAATTGCGTTTCTTTCGGAACGATTAAATGCAATTTTATGAACGTTGAACACAATTTCAACGAGACATCCAATTTCCGAATTGTTTGCTTGTTTAATAGCCAATCGTGTTTGTCGTTGAACTTTTTCTAGAAAATTCAAATTTCGGAAAATGCGACTATTCATGACGAATTTGGACTGAAATACTTCCGTCAGCTGGGCTTTTGCAGACGTCGAGACTGCAAATCAAATGTTCCTTGTCCTGATCGTCGACGACGGGCTTCTTATGAACTTTTTCATGTCGATTGCGAGAGAATGCAGAAAAGAATATTCGATTACAAGGAATGCAGTAGAAATTTGAATGCTTGTCGACCATATGCTTTGTAAGGTCTGCAAACTCAGTCTGGCAGATAGTACAGAGAGAGGGCATGATACGACCACTTACTACGAGCGAAGAGGAGGCAAATGAAGTGAAAAGTTTGTTTCCAAGTATTTCCGTACGTACTTGTCATCTCTTTTTATACGATGAAATGTAGCAACAACTGAATGAAAGGATCTTTTTCGCAATAGCATTTCATTAAGGACAAAAACGCAGTATGCCCCGCATGTTATTTCTTCTAATCGTTGATGTTTTTAACGGTTAAACTAGCATTGTTTAAATTGTCTGCAATAATTTAGTATTTTTTGAACTCGGGGAAAGCCTCCAAATGAGTCAAAGTAGCAGCATACTCCATTCTGGACAATAATTGCTAACCAATGAGTTCCTTCTTCTTTAGAAGAGTCCGTGTTCACTACAAAACCATAGATTTCTAATAATTTATCAGGAGGCGGAATACAGTATGATGGGAAGACGCCCAAAAAGTTGGGAATATGGGCGAGTAATGACGATATTTCGCTCGAATTCATCGTTTGTGGTACTTACACTTGACAACGTTGTCAACAATTATGAAGCCTAGATTATGGCAATAATTTTGAATGAAAATTGTTAAATCTGTTTGATAGATTCCTTCGCTTATATCGTGAAGAATATCGTTCAAACATGATATCGAAATTGGTCCTTGTCGAACGAAGACAATAAGCTCGATTAGACGCGCTAGTCCATGCGGTTCATCTGGATGAAATGTATTGTAAATAGCAGTCGTAGTTGAACTCCACATCACGAATGTAAACAACTGGCGTTTTTCTTCTCTCGATCCGTTTTATAGTTTTCCAGTCTACGTACGATGCTAATCGCCTCTATATTTCGATGAAGAAGGAAACAGTACGCTAACAGGGCAAAATTTGCGATAGTGTTTAAAGCAGTTAATATTCGGTATACTGTATTTGAGCCAAAACGGACAGGTAGGTTGTCATATGACGAATAAACAATATTATCATGTTTGAAAAATATAACTTTGGTAAGATTGTCGAACAGGTGTCCTTGAATATTATCTAAAAGTTTGACTTGATTCTCTTTATTTATATGGAAAAGCGTATTTTCTTCGAATACAAATGATTCTTCGTTGTTTATCCATTCCTCGCTTACAAACACAAAACAGCTTCCGATTAAAAGAAGAAATGCAATCATGTTTAAAGGAAAATAATTCAAAAAATATTTATTGCAAAAATATATTGCGAAATAAAACATATTTTCCGCGCGTTCGCGCAGGAATGACGAAAATTTGAAAATGAAAAAAAATGTATTATGTAAGCGGAGAAGAAATATAGATATAGAAAAAGTCAAAAACACTGAACGCCCTTAAAAGCTTGAAAAGATATAGCACGAGTGGGGTTCGAACCCACGAAGGCTTACGCCCATTGGAACTTAAGTCCAACGCCTTAACCACTCGGCCATCGTGCTGAGCACAAAACAGTTTGTCGGAAGACTGAAAATTGAACATTTTTAAATAGAATTGAATCAAAGAAACATTCCGCCAGGGTCTACCGCGCGTTCGCGCATCCGCGCGACGCTTGCGCGGTAGACTCTGGCTACACATTGAGGGATAATCCCTTGAATTTGATATCGTTTCATTATGCCGAAAACTGTTGCACGCGGCGCGCCCGGGGGAGACGAGTAAACAACTTGTTTTGAAGAGATTATACGTAAACATGTGGAAATGTTTGCTTTACATCATTTAGATTTTTCTCATTTCTCTCACTCTTTATTCAACGGTGGTCGTGGAAGGTTGTGTCTCTCTTGGGATACTGCAACGTGGATTACGGTAATTCTGTAAGATTGTAAATGCTTTGAAAGTGTAAGATGTTGGGCTTAGAATATTTGATATTTCCTTGGCGAGAGAGTACGTAAAATGAAGAGAGTGCAGAGATATAGCAGTTTGAAATAATGGCTAGGGTCTAAACTGACATTATGTTTTAAAATATTGGGGTGTCCGGAAAGTTCGTATAATGCTTCAGAAAAAAGTCATTTCGCGATCAAATGCAGTGATTGCGCAATCTGTTTGTCAACAATGTTTTGCATCATTCTGACGTTGAGTAGTGAGAGGATTTAATCAGTCTCCTAGTTGCTACATTGATTCTTGTGATGGACTCCCATCTCTACCTCCGAGCAGTTTTACTTCATTGCTACCGTCTTGGCCGATCCGTGAAGGAGGCCCACTCTGCCCTGGCCCAGTCGGAAGGAGCTGACGCCCCCTCCATACCCTTCTGCTATAAGTGGTTCTCCCGCTTCAAGAAAGGGGAGTTTGGTCTCGATGATCAACCCCGCTCTGGACGCCCTCCCTCCCTCGATCAGCCTCTCGTTCTCCGCACACTGAAGCGCAAGCCCATGGCCAGTGTGCGTGAGTTGAAGAAGGATACTGGTACTCCCAGATCAACGGTGTCCGATATCCTCCATCGATCTGGGAAGAAGCCGACACTCCCACAAGTGATTCCCCATGACCTCTCCCCCGAACAGCTGAAAAATCGTGTTCAAGTCTGTCGGGAATTATTCCATCGTAGATCCAATCTTCGATGGGTCAATTCCATCATCGCTACAGATGAGAAGTGGATCACGTGCGATAACCCTGTGAGGAGACTGCAATGGGTGGATGCAGATGAGAAGCCCACGCCCGTCCGGAAGAAGGAAGAGCACGGAAAGAAGGAACTCCTCTGCTTCTTCTTCTCAGTGCTCGGTCCCATCTACTGGGAGATCCTCGCCCCTGGCACCAGCATCAATGCCGACCTCTTCTCTGAACAACTGGAAGATGTCGCGATCAGAGTCCCTCCCAGACTCCTGAACCAGGGCAAAATTCTTCTTCTGATGGACAATGCTCGCCCACATCGAGCGAAGATGACCCAGAAGAAAATGGACGAGCTGAAGATCGAGAGGATTCCCCATCCACCGTATTCCCCGGATCTCTCCCCATGCGACCACCACTGCTTCCGTTCTCTCTCTGACTTCTGCAAAGGAAAGAAGTTCAAGAATCGAGATGAAGTTGTGAGGGCTTTCGTGAACTGGGCGGTCTCGAAGAAACTCGCATTCTGGAAGAGAGGAATCGAGACCCTGCCCAATCGCTGGAGGGAGGTAGTGAGAAAGAAGGGGGCATACATTGGTCACTGAGAATTGTAAAGCATTGAATAAGAAATAAAAACAAAAAATTATACGAACTTTCCGGACACCCCAATATGTCATAATTTATGGAAAAATAAGAAAATATATGAAGCAAAACATTGGTATGGCAGGATTAATTCTTTCTTATGAGAACGGTTAATTACGATAGGACTTGGTTAATATTAGCTTGACTTGGATAACATAAAATTTTGTAAATCATTGTTTGGGCTGGTTCAATGGGTTTTTTTGTCCCATCGTGTTACCCTTTTTTGACCAGATGTACTTCGCGCGGGTATGATATTAATATCAAAATAGCCCTATTGTGGGCGGAAATGACACAATAATAAAAAGCCCTATTATGGGTCTGAATAACTAAAATTTTTACGGAAAAGTACATCTGGCAAAAAAAAGTCAATCTAGCCCAAGAAGGTGGCTGGTTTGGAAAAAAGCCAATCTAGCCAAAAAAGGTGGCTGAATGGGATAAACAGCCCATTGAACCACCCATAATACTTGGTTTGGAAAAAAGATGGCTGGATGGGATAAACAGCCCATCTAGCCAAAAAAAGGGGGCTGGATGGGCGGTTTGGCCCATCGTCCCCCCATAATACTAATTATATGGTCAAACCAGGCTCGTTCATGACTGATGTGTTTGGCAGGTGTTGGTATCAGCAATCAAAGTGGACCGTTTAAAATGTATTTCATGATTTTGCTGAAGCATATCCAAACACTGATCAGCGATCATAACACAGATGAAGTTTTTTCTTCTTTTTTTCATTTGATAATTCATTTTCATAGAATTTCAAGAAGATAACATCAAAAGATAATAGGCATGGTATCATTCATTTGATGAAACTTATTCGAAGCCTAGGTCTTGCCATTAAGGTGATACGCGCGGGCGTTTCCTCGGATCGGATCATCTACGCAAATCCCTGTAAGACGCGTTCATTCATTGCGCACGCTGAGCAGCAGGTTAGCTTAATTCTTATATTTTGTTTATTTTTAAACAATAAATTACCATAATTTGCATAATTACAGGGCGTGACGATGATGACCTTCGACAATGCAGAGGAACTGAAGAAGATCGCCCGATTCCACACGTGTCCTGAGTGAGTATTAGAAGTGGTACAGTAGTACGGTATATCCTGGTCACGATTGGAGGGTTACGATAAGGGTACGGTGTTTCATGTGTGCATAATTTCAGACTGATTCTGCGTATCGCTGTCGCCGATCCCACCGCGACCTCGCAGCTCAGCCTCAAGTTCGGCGCTGAGCCAGTCAAGGTATGGATCATTATCCCATTTGCTGAAATGCGGATCTAGGTCAGATCCAAAGATTTTATTGATTTGTCAGAGCTTCTAAAATCAGGTTCTGAAAAAAAGGTTCGGAAATCCAAAAAAAAAATTTTTTAAATAGATTTAAAATTCCTTCAGACAGCTCCCGAGCTGCTAACACTCGCGGCAGAGATGGGGATGTCGGTTGTCGGTGTGAGGTTATCATTGAAATTGTTTGAATTAAAAAATACGACACGTTTTACAGTTTCCACGTGGGATCTGATGCCAACGACGCCTCGGCTTATCACACTGCGCTCTCTCATGCGAGGTGGGCATTCTTACTGTGTCTGGCAAATAAAGAGGTGATGGAATTTCATCATCAAGTTCAGAATGTAGCCTGAAATGCATTGAGCTTCAGAATTGCTTTGTGTTGAGTAATAGAGAAACACAATGATAAATTCGCAGCCATCATTAAAAAAAATTCTCATCCTGTGCAGAAACGTGTTCGACATTGGTCTCGCCCTCGGTCAGAAGATGGAAATAGTGGATTTGGGAGGCGGATTTTCTGGTGGTGAAAACCGCGGAAATCCATTCGAGAAGGTACGGTATTAAGTCATCTTGCGGTACTCAGTGTATGATCATATCTCTACAGTATGAAGTGAAAATGTCTGTAGTCGAAAATCGGTTTATCCCAGATCGCAGCAGTCATTCGCTCAGCCGTCTGTGAGTTCTTCCCCGATCTGGATGTTCGGCTGATCGCAGAGCCGGGCCGGTTAGTATACTTTTCGGCGCTACCATTTTCCGGCTTTAGTTCCGGCTCTATCAAAAGTTGCTCAGATTCTTCGCCGCCCGACCTTTCACTATCGTCGCGAACGTGATCTTGCACACCGAAGTGCCTGCCGAGAAGATAACCAAGAATGGTGAGAATCGGCTACAGTATGACTAACACACGGATCAGAACTATCGATAACTGACTTATTTGCAGTCTGCGACGCAGCCGAGAGTGGGCACAAGTACTACATCAATGATGGAGTCTACGGCAGTTTCAGCTGCATTCTCTTCGATCAGCCAGCGAGACCGATTGGAAGACCTCTCTTCGTGAGTTGAATGATGATAGAGTTTGAATCTCGCGTACATATCTAATTATTGCGAAATAAAGAGCGATGGAGGTAGTACTGTAGTAATAGTTCTTCTTTAGGATCTTCCTGGTGATCAGTTCCCGTCGACCATCTGGGGACCGACCTGCGACTCGCTGGATAAGCTCGAGGTGCGGGATTCTTTGAAACTCATAATTTCCAACATCTCTTTGCCGGCATCTCATGTTTCAGTATTAACACTAATTCAACCTCATAGTATCGACTTGATGAAGTCGATGCTTGTATGGGAAAAATAAATCAACAATATTTTATTGTTTTTCAGGACAACAAGATGATGCGAGAGCTGGACGTCGGCGACTGGATTATCTACGAGGTAGGGAAATCAATGGTGTTGATCTACCTTCTAATCGATATTCCTCAACCGTAATCAATAGTTCGATTCAGGAAATGGGCGCATACACACGGGCCGCATCTACCACGTTCAACGGCTTCGAGCGTCCCACGCCGATCTACGTCATCAGCCAACACACTTGGTACGGTAGTATTCCTTTGGGTTACGGTAGCCACATTTTTTACATTTCGGACGGACCTTTGAGACAACAATACAATTTCAGGAATGTTCTCGGGTTGTGACTGGAATGAAGGACTTACTGTTTTAGAATAAATTGTCAAACACGAGCAGGCTCAGGCTTAACATTTCATCTTTGATCGCTTTCACGTATTTTGTTGCTGCTTTAACGCAAATAAATATGTATTATATCATCCGTAGTACGATACATTGTTCGAATTTCAGTGAGAGTTTTACTAACGGTGGCATCGAGTTGTTAAAAAGAGGTTGTAGCCCTCGTTTCGCAACCAGAAAGTTGCATAAATGGGCAGTGCAGAGAGCGCGCGCTATGTTCGCTAGGTTTGACTTATGGTCGTAGTTGTAGTCGTAGTGCGTGCGCTCAAGAAATGTCTTAACGAGTCGCAAGCTACAACATAGAAGAGCGCTCCGCACTATTTTGATTCAGTGGAAGTGATGTATAGCTGACAGTTGGGTGAAAAAAAACTTACATTCGTGAAAATATGACCTTTCAGAGACTTCAAATTGCGGAGTTTGATATATGTCTTGTGAAGGCATTATTCGTTGAAAGTGATAAAGAGTGTAGCCTGGTCTCATTGTCTCACAAACGTATTCCTCCGCGCAAAATAATTATGATAAATGAGGCAAATATAGTGAAGTGTTGTCGAAGAATTCACCTATTTATGCTGCCAAAACATAAAACGTTTTTTCGGCATTTTGTATATCTATTTAGCAAACGCCACAAAGAATCTATTGTGGATGTCAAATTATATTCAATTTATTTACTTTCTGAAACATTACTCAAACTATTAGGTTGTTGCAAAAGTTCTGTGGAATTTTGATATTTTGTGTTCCGTCTTCTTGTTGGATTGTTAGATGAACTTCGAGATATTGATTACTAATGAGGCCTTGCATACTCTTTCATATGCGCCCCTTTCAACATTGCCTAATCGGAGAGGCGAGAACAGGATCGAGTTAAAATTACGAAAATTCATCCATCGAAAACGCAACATTTTTAAATATTCTGTTTCCTCTGAAGCATGAACGCTCAATTCATGGTGGTTATATGAAGCTCCCATCTTTACCATATACACAATTTTTCTGATGGATGCTGGAAGTTAGATCCTTTCGAGGAATGAGTTGATCTGCAAAATGGCTGCATGTTAAATTTCTGTGTTCATTTTGGCTATTTCAGAAAAATGAGGAATTCAGATTTTCTGAAAGGGGAAACAATCAATCTCCAATATTTCTTATGATGATATAGCCTCTTCTTGGATGCATACAGCGCACACATGACGGAACCTGTATGCTTGGTCTTCCATTCAGAAAAGCAGGTACAAGTCACATGCAGCCTGCGTCTGCTCATATTTTTGCTATGATGTAATTTGGTTCAAACCCACTCACATGGCAGGTCTAACCTATTTTTTAAAGAACATCAATGGTACTTCTCACCCAACATTATGAAGTTGTTTCATGAATTTTCCCTTCAAATATCTAGATAAATAAATTTAAATCTAAATTTTGTGCTTTTTTTGGTTGCATGATTGGTTTGATTGAAATATACGCGAGCAAAGTTCAAGCATATCCCTAAACAACACCATGTTTGTTGGCCATTGAGATTTGAGACACGCGAGTTATGATCGTTCAAAGTACTAATTGAGAAATATACTTCAACCGTACTAAATATCATATTCTAAACATCGAAAAAAATAATTGTTCTGAAAATTCCCTTTCGAACGATCATTTTAGAAGCAAAATATAATAACTTTTAAAGCGTGTATAGAAGTTCTTTGTATAGAACTCAATTCACGTCGAAGCATACTGTAGGTTCCACCCAGCGTTGATGGTAGCTGTTGTTAAATTTCTGACTTTGATAGCCGTAAATTTAAAAAAAATGAGGTCTCAAAATCGAATTTTCAGAAGTTGTGAAATCTCTTATTTTTTCGACGTCGTCAAAGTCTCCTAATCGAGAAATGTTACAATAATGTGATATCTGATCAATATTGAGCTAAACAAAGCAGGGCAACGAACATCTTTCTGAGGCCAGCGTCACATTGGAGCATTCAAATGCATATTGCCAAAAACGCCTATCAGAGAAATCGATTTTTATATTTGTTATATTCGTGTATGAACTCGACCTACTATATTTTGCAATACAATTGCTTGAAACGTATACTCTCGAAAAAGCTACGATTTTTTATCTCGATCAAAATCTGCTTTATCGAGCATAACTTGGCGAGCGTTGGTTATACCGCTCAGTTCAAAACATGAGTTTCTTATGATTTTTTTCCGATCATTTTGAGCACCTTTCCATGTTTCTAGCTCGTCTGGGAGCTGATATACAGTATAGCTGAGAGCAAAACCGGAAAATTCCTAAACGCCGGCTCTGGGACATGTGGCCTAGATTTTTCGAGAAGTTGGCTCTATTGTATGCTACCACTATAATATGAAGGCAAACAAAAAATAAAAGTTGGAAATTGTTCCCACATACGTCCACTGACTGGTGATACCCGTGATATATTACCATCTAACTTATGCATCCAACAATTAAATCTAGATGCTTACTTGAGGAATAATTGCTAGAGAGCCGCGGAGTTCACTCAATTCCACACAATCGATTTGTTTGCCACTGATGAGAATTCGTACAGAGGAAGGCTCGATCATTCGGAACAACGCCATACAGGGTGTCCCAAAATTACCCGGACTCATGTTTATCACATAGTCCGTTACCTTCATGGCGGCCGTTCATTTCGTCAATACCACTATTAGAATGAAGGACAACTAGACTACCTTTGTCATTGGATTGGTGTCCATTGACCTGCCCGATAACAAGTTGCTAGTTGGAGAAACCAGCCATTCACTTTTCCTAGTGCGTACTCTCACATAGGGTCTAAGAGTTGGGCCAGAATTGCGATTGCGCGATCGAACTTTTTGTTTGGTAAATAGTTTGGGTATGTCTTATTCTAGTAGACAGATACATCACCAGCCGGTTTTTCGCTTCCGTTGTTACATGGTAACTTTAGAGACCGTTGGAGTCGAGTGCTCATCTGAGTAAGGTTCAATTTGAAATATCTTCCCAAAAAAGTATCACTCGATTTTGACACTCTGGAATTGTAATTGCCTAACCCAGTGTATTGTAATGTTTTAGAGGTTGTAGAACAGTGAAAGGTGGACTGACAACGATGGCCTCAATAATTGATAGCACTTACCATTGCCGCGGATTCAACAATGTCTGGTTCGAAAATTAGTGTTTTGAAAGATGCGAAGCCGGAAACGAAATGAAGGTTATGTTACTTCCGATAATACTTTATATTTATTTTAGTGAGGTTTCCATGCGATCGAACCGCAATTGACCCTCGGTTTTCGATTTTACAAAAAAAAAATCATGAAGTGCTAAATTTGTTCCATTTTTCCGTATCCTCGGAAAATGAAATAAAGTCGAGACATCTCAATAAAGTAGATAGAACGTGATTGACTTAATCTATTTAACAAAGAAAGAAAAGTACCAACATTTAGATTTTGGGAAGAAGAGGCGCATTTTTACTCCACAAATGTCAAACTCCATTAATAATCAGAATTTCAGAGTTTATGAAAATGAGCTGTTTCTCCTTGATAAGGAACCTGCTATGATTCTCATCGTAATTAATAAGTAGTTCGATGATTGATCATTAAACGCTCTGAGTTGAAAAGCTCAGTCTTTCCAAGTCTAGTTTTTGTAGGCTAGCAAATATGAAAATTGCTGCGGCAATCTCACATTCCACTTCAGCCAACTTGAACAACTATTTGAAATGTTCCAAATGACGTTAATCAAAACCAGCCTGGTATTTCATAGCTCTTGAGCTGGACTATCTGGCATATATTCGTAAAACGATAGCAATCAATTTTATAGGAGTTATACTAGAAAATATGAGTCCGGGTAATTTTGGGACACCCTGTAGTAAGCGATGATTTTCCTGGATTTTCAAATTTCGAAATTGTCTTTGAAATTCAAGGAAAACCTGAACCAGTCCTGCCCACAACCGCCACTTTTTCTCTTGAATTTATGGAGATGGATATATCTTTTAGAACCAAAGGAAGAATGTCTCTGGAATTAGACATTTGCCAAAGACATCCTATGTTTTGACATGAAACAACTCACCCATAGCGAACAGAGAGATTTTCAATAACAAGCGTCGGTTCTTCGATCCATTCCTTCGTCTCTGCTCTTGCAATTGATAGTTGCTCCTTTGCGATACTCGAGTAGTCTCTGAGTCGCTCAGCGCTCATTTTGTAGTGTTCGAGGTAGGATAGAGCATGAATGAACATGTTCAGCATGTCCATCTGAAAGTATGCTAAATTATCCAGCAGCAAAATATATTTTTTCGAAGCTTTACTAGCTAGGGTTGCATTACTGAATGTAGCAGGATTTGGATCTTCTCTCTCAATAAATAATCGTTCCTTGCGCAAAATATCATAGCCTCTCAATCTCTCAGCGGCATCGTTATAGTGATCGAGGACGGAAATGGAATGGATAAAGAGGAGCAAGTCGTGCTGAGGAAGCATTTGGTAAGACATTACACCGATGTGGGAGTCCAAGCAGATCATAAGATATCGTTCTAGGGTAAATTAACAGGAGCTCTCACCGAGAATGCGTGGGATAGCGACAGACCGGCCAGAGCGGGAGCAACGCAGAAATAGCGGCATGAGATAACTGCGAACAGAGCGGCGAAGAGAACCACCTGAAGTTCACAGGTTGATGTTTTGTTTGTACGATGAATGTAGGATTGATTGATTTCGGATATTGTAAACGTCTAACAATATCATGTGAAACATATTGCACGCGTATCAACGAAACTCTCCAAATTCGCCATAATGTCGATGTAGTGGCACAACCATCTCGTCGACCATTGCACGATCATCTTACAACGAGCGAATCGGTTCAGTATGGTGCCGAAGAGAGATGAAGTGTGCTCCTCCTAAAACCAGTCCAATGTTATCGAAAATCTCACCAAAAGTTACGCAACATGACTAGGCGGAGGTACATAATAGAAGTTACCTTTCCAAAGGCGATGATCGTCTCTCTTCCTGCGCAGCATTCCTTGATTAGTGAGTAGATCGGAGCTCTCGGGTCCTTCTCCATCTTGCGGAACTGCTTGCTCGAAGCTACGAATAAGGTCTGAAAAATATACAGTTGCGGACAAAAGTTTAGCACCAAAATTCAAATGATCATAACTTCTTTCAAATTGAGATAAGGCTTACGGTTTGGAGCATTCGAGAGGTAAACCCCAGGAGATTATCGACATATGAACGAGGAGCTGAAACCTATATGTCGCGGGTTACAACATTTAATTTCCCGGAGATGTTTCGTTATGATTTTTTTAAACCTCAGCCGAAAAGCGCTATGAAGGCATATTCATTGTGATGAGGGTGCCTCTAATGATGATGATAATTCATTATCCAGCGTGTTTGGTGTTTTTCGATTAGAGTCGGCATATCGATTTCCCTAGACATCAAAAATTTTGTTGTTTGGATGTATCTTCGGTCCCAATTGAGCTGTAGGGCCAAGAATTCACCGTTATCATACAGTAGTGATGGAGCAACAATGTGCCAAGTTTGATAGCGAACGGGTCGAAAATTTCGACAATCGAAAAATTGTGTTCACCATTTTTCAGACACATGAAACCACCCAACCTGGTTAATCAAAAATTATGATTTCTTGCCAGTTTATGCAGAAACTCTAATAGAACTACTATGCGAAATTGCGAGATTTGGCGATTCTTTATACCATTATTGCATGAGAACTCGGGGAGGGTCAGTGGTGAAGAAATTCTTTCATGAGGTTTGAGGAAAAATAGCGCATCGCCAGATTTGCACTAAACCAGTAGCATCATTTGACCAAGTTATGTACATTTATCATTGATTTGGGGTCATTTGGCTTGAAATGTTCGTGTTTGGATAATGCGATTGTTGAGTCAGACTGCTTCTGAACAGCCACACCACTCTGACCCTCCCCGAGTATTCGCATGCAACACGGGTATAAAGAATCGCCTAATCTCGCAATTTCGCATAGTAGTTCTCTAATAGTTTCTGCATAAAGTGACAAGAAATTAGATTTTTTGCTTAACTTGATTGGGTGGTTTCATGTGTCTGAATAATGGCGAGCTAAATTTTTCGATTTTTGTAATTTAAAGTCCATTCACTATCAAGCTTGGCACCTTGTTGCTCCATCACTACTGTATGATACCTGTGAAATTTTAGCCCTACAGCTCAATTGGGACCGAAGATATAGCCAAACAACAAAATTTTTGAGGTCTCGGGAAATCGATATGCCAACTCTAATCGAGAAACACCAAACACGATGGGAAGGGAATTATCATCATCATTAGAGACACCCTCATCACAATGAATATTACTTCATAGCGCTTTTCGGCTGAGGTTTAAAAAATCATAACGAAACATCTCCGGGAAATTAAATGTTGTAACCCGCTACTTATAGGTTTCAGCTCCTGGTTCATATGTCGATAATCTCCTGGGGTTTACCCCTCGAATGCTCCAAACCATAAGCCTTTATCTCAATTCTGAAAGAAGTTATGATCATTTGAATTATGGTGCTAAACTGTTGTCCGCAACTGTAATGTCATTATGCAAATATCTGTAATGTAGAGTGAGCAATTCGAGTAATCGTCACTTTCTTTCCAGAGCTATCTCCCAGCATGACCGGATGAAAGAGAGTATAAAATTAAGAGAAGATTACCCGAATTATAGACAACTCACCATAACCTTGAAGTACACAATAGCCATTGGGATCAGAGCGAAAATGAAAATCGGAGAGGCGTAGGAAATGACGAAAAAGATTGAGAGAACCTGAGATGGATCTAACAAAGATTCTGAATATCTAAAAAAATAGAGTTGAGTTTCAAATCTCTTTTAATTCACAAATCATTCCCGCTGCAACGATCACCGTCTGGCGCGGAATAATATTATTAAAACGTTCATTACGATGTAAGTGTATTACTAATTTACAAACCTGGAGTGCCGATTTCAGCATCGATCTGACCGCAGTCGGAAACGCATGATCAAACTGAAATTATATTGTTTTGTTTCAAATCTGGTCATTATGTTACCGTATCAAGATCATTGCCAAATCGAGAGAGGGCGTCACCAGTAGGGTGAGTGTCGAAGAAAGCTTAGGAAGCGTAAGAACATTACTAGTAAAGAAAACGTTTCATGTTACAGCAGTATTATGCAGATGGTGTATATTGTTTGCAGATTTCGGATAGTTCTCACAATTTGGTTGAAATTAAAATATTTACCGAAGAAGAGGTCGATGCATGTTGAGCGAACTCTGCGCGCAAGCCTCCTGTAGGAAGTAACACGACATGAGGAAGGATATTACTGGAAAAAAAATTATTTTCGGAATTTATCGGGTTGTAGCTTACCCTCCGCGGTCCCGAACATTGAGAAGTTCCAAAGTCTCGAGCCCATGCCCGATTCCTCACTGTCTGACCTGAGCAAAGTCAACATAAGACTAAAAAAATCGAGAGTTTAATGTTTCAAACGCATTCACTGGCCAAGAAGCAACATAGATGCTACGTGCCGATTGGAAGGCATAGTGAGCTGTTTGGAGAAGGAGGAATAGCAAAACGTTGTGGAAGCCAGCAGCTCGCATGAGGTACAGCCAGATGTTATCTTTTGGTTTCTACGAGTTTGTTTTTATTGAGGTAATATTTGATGGTTTCTTGCCTTCTTTTCATTGTCTTCATCATCGATATTTTTGGATTTTTTTTGTGACTCGGAAGTCTTAATCTTGACTCATCGACGTTATTTTCGGCATTAGATATCGAAGCCAACTTCGTATCTTATACTGGAAGCAAGATAATCGCCGTGAAAGGAGGAGGTGCCGATGTCCGACCCGATGCTGGGAGCTTGAAAATAAAGTATGCAAAATACGACTTTGGGGGACTGTCAGGCATGCCTCAATGTGCCCAAAACTGGTGAGAACCAAATTCCCGATTTTCCTTCCATTCCCTAGAATTGCGATTCTAGCTCGATTCTCTCGTGAAAGGCGTGATATACCGAAATTGAGCGCTGATGGCGCCAGCACGAATGACGATCATGGGGAATAGACTAAGACTCCACGCGGATATTAGGACAAGCTGAATCACTTTGCAAATCTTGATAGTTTCCTTAGTTGGCGTACCAGAATCTCGAATGCGTAGAAATAGCTGAATATGATATCAAGATCGGTCCTACACTTCGTCGTAGCATGCAGGCATACGCCGTTCTCGATCAATAACATGTTTATTTCTGAAATACTTATTTTTCAAATACAGATATTTCGAAAACTGTATAACGCACAACACAGTGAAAGAGTGACTTCTAGCAAAAGGAGCGAATCAATGCATTACCGCTCCGCCCTCGTGAATTCTACGAGTTTGTTTTTATTGAGGTAATATTTGATGGTTTCTTGCCTTCTTTTCATTGTCTTCATCATCGATATTTTTGGATTTTTTTTGTGACTCGGAAGTCTTAATCTTCCGCAGTTCTAAATTAAAGATGCACTGGGCAAGTCTTGATTAGACGCACCTGGAACCTGTTCCTCCGCTTTTTCGCATTGTTCTGATGACCCATCGACGTTATTTTCGGCATTAGATATCGAAGCCAACTTCGTATCTTATACTGGAAGCAAGATAATCGCCGTGAAAGGAGGAAGTGCCGATGTCCGACCCGATGCTGGGAGCTTGAATATAAAGTATGCAAAATAAGACTTTGGGGGACTGTCAGGCATGCCTCAATGTGCCCAAAACTGGTGAGAACCAAATTCCCGATTTTCCTTCCATTCCCTAGAATTGCGATTCTAGCTCGATTCTCTCGTGAAAGGCGTGATATACCGAAATTGAGCGCTGATGGCGCCAGCACGAATGACGATCATGGGGAATAGACTAAGACTCCACGCGGATATTAGGACAAGCTGAATCACTTTGCAAATCTTGATAGTTTCCTTAGTTGGCGTACCAGAATCTCGAATGCGTAGAAATAGCTGAATATGATATCAAGATCGGTCCTACACTTCGTCGTAGCATGCAGGCATACGCCGTTCTCGATCAATAACATGTTTATTTCTGAAATACTTATTTTTCAAATACAGATATTTCGAAAACTGTATAACGCACAACACAGTGAAAGAGTGACTTCTAAAAAGGAGCGAATCAATGCATTACCGCTCCGCCCTCGTGAATGTTTTGATCAAACGAAAGTGGTGCTGTTTAGTTGTTGATTAGTAGGGCGAAAACCGTGCAAATTCGAGCTTTTCGTTCAAGCGAATTACAGAGTTCGACAGATTGTTGGTCTTGTGGAGGTATGTTCCGTTGAAAGATAGCGGGCAAGAGTGTAATCTGGTCTTCATCGTTTCAAAAACGCGCTTGTTCGAATAAACTACTTATGATAAACGGATATAATGACGAATTATAGCCGAATAGTTCACAACTTATAACGATTTTCGAAATGATTTGTTATTTACTCAACGATATATCGTATTGATACATCATACGAAACATATTATATATTCAAAATCCATGTATCTACTCTATTTCATGTAGATCGTTCGTTTTTGATCGTTGGTTTCCCTAATTCCAAATTCAAGCATAGAGAAGGCATGCCAGTAGTCCTTCTCGTTCGACGAAAACGAAGTAGAAGTAGATCACTGAGGTTTCCGGTAATGTTGCCGACTTGCTCCCTCCTCATTTTGTGTGCAATCTCACCGGTCATACAGTGTGAGGTAGTACGTGAAATGAAGAGAGCAGCAGCCGATTTACCGGCGCTACTTTCCGTAGATGAGAAAAGCTCATTTTGACTGTTACAATTTTCATACATTACAATTAGTTTTCTTCATCTAACAAGTAACTAAAAACAAGTAGCTAACAAGTAAACTATTAATTATAGAATTAGAAAATCATACTCAATTCCGATTCAAGTGAATATAAACAAAACCGAACATTGAACATCAATAACAACATCATCATTTCCTAATCATCTGAGCGTATTTCGAATCGGGATTCTTCATCAGATTATCTGGAGTGTCGAACTCCGCCACCTCTCCATCATGCATTACGAGGACCCTGCATATCACGATTTATCAATTCGATTGTTCAAGCATACGGTACCTATTGTATTCCTCGATGCTCTCGAGTCGATGCGCAATGGAGATTACGGTAGCGTGATGGAATCTCTCTCGGACTACGGTATGGATAAGCTCTACAGATCGATTATCGATCGAGGAAGTGGCCTCGTCGAGGATCAAAATCTGAATGGGGTGAGTTTCACTTCTCGTTCAAATGAAATTGATGTTCGACTGTGACGATTGATTGTCCACTTTCGCTGCAAAAAAACAACCAAACTCCATAGAAATTATGTTACCTTGACTTTCCTGATGAGTACCCTGGCCAGACACAACAACTGCCTCTGTCCCACACTCAGATTCTTGCCGCTCTCCTCGATTTCACAGCCAAGCCCGCCGAGAATATCGATCGTTTCCTGGAATTATTGATTTTTTTCGATATTTTTTATTGCAATTTGACCTTCATCTGGCACTCTTCAAGAGCCTTCCAGAGCTCTTCGTCCGAACATTCCCCGAAGGGATCAAGATTGGATCGAAGGCTGCCCGAGAACAGCACTGGGTCCTGAAAAGGAGAGACAAGGCTCATACAGCAGGATGTCAGTTACGAATCATTTCAAGGTTTATAAAGTTCCTTAGGCCAAATCATAAGGCTTACTTGTGGAATAATCGCAAGAGCACCACGGAGTACGCTCAATTCCACACTGTCGATATTTTTGCCACTAATGAAAATTATCCCAGAGGTAGGCTCGACCATGCGGAATAGAGCCATTGTAAGCGAGGATTTTCCTGAATTTTGAACATACAAACATTGTTTTCGCATACCAATCGAAACCTGAGCCGGTCCTGCCAACAACTGCCACTTTCTCTCTTGCTGCTATGGAGATCGAGATGTATTTGAGAACCAAAGGAAGATTGTCCCTGAAACAAAATATTATTTTAAAAGAAATACTACTAAAACTAACCCATATCGAACAGAGAAATTTTCGATATCAATCGTCGGTTCTTCAATCCAGTCCTTCGTCCCTGCTCTTTCAATAGATAGTTGCTCCTTTGATAATCTCGAGTAGTCCCTCAGCCTCTCAGCGCCCATTTTGTAGTGTTCGAGGTAGGAAAGGGCGTGGATGAACATGTTCAGCATGTCCATCTAAATAAAGACGCTGTACGTGAAAACGTCACATTTGTGACAATCACATGTGTCTTCTGGAAGCATTATCGGATGACGAAATAGTGAATAGCATAGCATGGTGCAGGATTCGCATTATCAGTTTCAAGCAAAATTCGCTCCCTTGGTAGACTAGCATAATCTCGCAATCGCACAGGGGCCTCTTTACAGTGCTCGAGGAAGGAAATTGAATGGATAAAGAGGGGCAGGTCGTGCTTCAGTGGGAGGAAGCATTTGGTAAGTCAGTATACGGGGGAATCGGCATCTCAAACAGGCAAAGGATATTGCAAAAGTTGTTTGCATAGAATTAGCCGAGTATGCTTACCGAGAAGGCATAGGAGAGTGAGAGACCAGCTAGAGCAGGAGCAACGCCGAAATAGCGGCATGATATAACCGCGAACAGAGCGGCGAAGAGAACCACCTAAATTTGTTTTTGGTTTACTTATGGATTTGAAGCTCCAATTGATTTCAGATATTTTAAACAATTAACAATATCATGTGAAACATATTGGACGCGTATCTCCGAAACGCACCAAATTCGCCATAATATCGATGTAGAGGCACAGCCATCTCGTCGACCATTGCACGATCATCTTACAGCCAGCGAACCGATTTAGTCTCGCGCCCAAAAGAGCAGAAGTGTGTTCCTCCTAAATATCGCCGTACTATTTTCGAAATGATCAATTTTGACCACCATTTGGGCGTATGTACGCAATAGAACTTAACTTGGAAAAGGCACGAATCGTCTCTCTTCCGGCGCAGCATTCCTTGATAAATGAGTATATCGGAGCTCTCGAGTCCTTCTCCATCTTGCGGAATTGCTTACTGGAGGCGATGAATAAGTTCTGAAAAATAAATCGTTTAAAATATAAAAATTTTATGGTTGGTTGGTAACATCTCTATAGTACGACTCACCATAACCCTGAAGTAGACAATAGCCATTGGAATAAGAACGATGATGAAAAACGGAGAGGCGTAGGAAATGACGAAGAAGATTGAAAGAACCTAAAAAGCGGAAGAGCATAAAACTATTGATGAGTTTCATACACGTTTCAGTGCTTTCTGATTGCAATGATTCGGGTATAGCATCCACTAAATAAAATAAATATTATAAAATTATATCCATCAATTATGTACTATTATCTACGCGAATTACAACTATTAAGTTTGATTGTAACCTGAAGCGCCGATTTCAGCATCGACCTGACCGCCGTCGGAAACGCATGATCGAACTCAAATTCCACTATATTTCTTCGCAACTAAACATACTTACCGTTTCTAGATCATTGCCGAATCGTGACAGCGCGTCGCCTGTAGGATGGGTGTCGAAGAATCGCATTGGAAGCGTTAGCACATCACTAGAAATCGAAGTGTTGACAATGTCGAAACTTGGACCCTGACCGAAGCAACGGCGTATGCATGTTGATCGAACTCTGTGCGCAAGCTTCTTGCAGGAAGTGACACGAAATGAGAAAGGATACAACTGCAAAATTCCATTTACTTGTGTTTTACATAAGGTCCCGTAGCTTACCTTCCGCGGCTCCAAACAGTGAAAAGTTCCGCATTCTCGAGCCCATACTCGACTCCTCACTATCGGACCTGATAGAATACGTGGGCTGTGGGCTAGGGTTGTCTATTCGAAATGCGAAACTCATATTTTTCATTCCTCAATTTAATCATTTCGCAATGCTGTCGAACCTCTCCCAATTTGAATGCGAAAACGTGCATTTCGCAATCTTTCGCAATTTCGCAATCAATTTACATTCATTCCCCCTTCTCTCCCCTCGACGGGTTGAAGAGTTCCTTCAGTTTATCATGAGTGGTGAGTTATTTTTCGTGTGTCATATATAGTTTCTTTTTTCGCAATCGCTTCGCAAAAATTGCGAAGTGATTGCGAAAAATATTGGGGTGTTCCAAAAGTTCGATGAATTTTTTTTCGTAGGGACATAAACTCCGCCGTATTGTTTGTGCATCCCAAAGGCTAACACTATTTAATAGAGTAACCATTACACAATCACATGATCCATGGATTTTCAATCAGCTGCTCTCCCTTATTTTTAACACACTTTTATGCAAAGGGTACTTTTGTTTCCCATAATCGGATTTTCGTTTAAATTTTTTTCCTGACCAGGAATGCAAATGGTTGATGCCTCTAACTAACTAGTTTAATTATACATGATCCCACAATTCTTTCAGTGAGCTGAACTTGCGTCCTTGTTTTGCGTTTTATAAGTGTTTGCTTTCATTACTGATCATACTCAACCGGAACAACTACGATTATTTCTTTGCGCGGTCAAATCGAACCCTATTTTGAATATGCGCTAATTGGAAATATTTAGTGGTACTCCATGCTACTTTGTGGACAGAACGTTTGACGAGCTTGGAAAAAAATATAATGGCAATTATTTGTTTGATTATGAAATTTCATCGAAAACGTGAAAAATATGAAAGGTTACATTTTTGATTTTTCATTGTTCCAGGCACATCAGTAGGCCGAATTCTGTCAGATCTAGTATACATATTAAGCTATACGTGCAAAACTGCGAAGAAACTAAGACGAAATCATTAAGAAGAAGCCGAACATAAATAAAATAATTTAGACGAAAACGTTATTTTGGGTCACTGAAGTACCCATTACATAAACTTTTGTTAAAAACAAGGGAGAGCAGCTGACGTAAATTCCTTGGTTACTATGATTGGGTGATGGTCGCTCTATGCAATGGTGTTAGCATTTGGAATTTTTCAATCAATACGGCGGAGTTTATGTTCATACGAACAACAATTCATCGAACTTTTGGAACACCCCAATAGACCGACTCGCCCGAATTGCGAAAAGGGAACTGGGAATGCAAATCAATGCGGAATTGCGAAGTGAATTTCGGATAGACAACTCTACTGTGGGCATACATGCCCAAGCCGGCGGCGACCCCCATGACCCCATATTCATGGTTGCACGGTGCCTGACACATTTTTGTCAGACAGCGTGCATATATGTATAGCGGGTCATGGTCGAAAAATCGATGGTAGGTCATGGGTAGGTCAAGATTAAGTACTGTACCAATCGATAGTACAGTACTTCCCGATACCGTATATAGCTACCGTAACCCATATTACCACAAACTGATTTTTTCAAAAATTAAAAATATCGTACCCTAATTAAAAAATCAAAGTACCGTAACCAATCGATACTACAGTACCACCAGATACCGTATCCCACTACCGTAACCCCGACTATCGCGAACTAACATTATTTTTAAGATGTCCTCGTAACGTGCACAATCAGTCTGGTGTCGTGAACGATCGATTGTACAGTACCCAACTGACTACCGTAACCCAGTTCCATGGGTCAGATCTAGTTCCTTGGGTCAAACATTTTTCTAAAAATCTTAAATCGATAATACAATTATTTTGAAGTATCCTACCGTAAAGCTAATTACTGTAGAACCAATTTACGATCGATTTATTATTTTTAGAAAATGATTTTGGATTTTTAGAAAAATGTTTGACCCAAGGAACTAGGTCTGACCCAAGGAACTGGGTTACGGTAGCCAGTTGGGTACTGTACAATCGATCGTTCACGACAACAGACCGATTGTGTACGTTAACAGGACATCATAAAAATAAAGTTAGTTCGCGATAGTCGGGTTACGGTAGTGGGATACGGTATCTGGTGGTACTGTAGTATCGGTTGGTTACGGTACTTTGATTTTTTAATTAGGGTACGATATTTTTAATTTTTGAAAAAATCAGTTTGTGGTAATATGGGTTACGGTAGCTATATACGGTATCGGGAAGTACTGTACTATCGATTGGTACGGTACTTAATCTTGACCTACCCATGACCTATCATCGATTTTTCGACCATGACCCGCTATACGTCTATGCACGCTGCCTGACAAAATAGCATTAATACCCCGGTACATGGGTGCACGCTGCCTGACAAGCCGCCGCCAGTGGTGGGCAAATATGGCTGTGGGTAAATTCATGTGGATTTGCTTACCAAGAAGCCACGTAGATGCTCCTCGCAGATTGGAATGCGTAATGAGAGGTCTGAAGGATGATGAAGAGGAGAACGTTGTGAACTCCAGCAGCTCGCAGGAGGTAGAGCCAGATGTTATCTTTTGGTTTCTATGACTTGTTCTGTTAATTTGAATAACATGATGTAAACCTTAAATTCTTCAAATTCCTCGTTGCTTTCAGCATCTTTCGAAGAGTCGGACTGTTTTCGTATGCGCAGTTCTAAAGTAAAAAGTCGATGAACAACGCGGGCAAATACATACCTGGCACTCGCTCCTCCGCTTTTTCGCAAGGCTCTGATGACTCATCGACTTTATCCTCGGTATCAGAGACCGCGGCCAACTTCTCGAGATCCGCAGTCTCCCTCGTCAGTGTTCCGTCTGCGAAAGAGTTACGAGTATGCCACCTAACACCAGTACCTTTCATGATCATGACCGTAGCTCCTTCAGTGTACTTCACGTTATGTGTGACAAGCAGCCGTGCCTTGTCCCTAGAACGTTTCCTCGAAGTTCCGAACAAATTTATTTCTTACTTCAGTATCCCGTTCGCTCCGATAACATTCCTGAAGATGTTCTCTCCGATGTGAACATCAACAGCGGAGAGAGGATCATCGAGCAGGTAGATGTCAGCGTTCTGAACAGAATCAAAATATGCAAAACTATTTTCGAAACTGAAACAACCTGATATACTGCTCGGGCAAGCGAGACACGTGCTTTCTGACCACCGGAGAGTAGCGAACCCTGAAACGAATTGCGAATTATTGAAAACAATAACAAAAGCATAATGAAATTCACATTCTCTCCGACAATCGTCTGATCTCCCTGTGCAAGCACTGCGAAATCGTGCTCCAACTCGCAGGCTTCCACTATCTGAAATAGTTACTGTTAATCACAACTTAAGAAGAAACATGAACGGAAAAGCGAATTACCTTCTGGTAGGTCACTGCACCGAATTTCCTCCCGAAGAGAATGTTCTCTCGCACGGATGAGTTCATCAACCATGTCTGCTGGGAGACCAGCGCGACTGATCCGCGGCGGTTGAAAGTGCCGGACTGGAGTTGCATCGAGCCTGGACAGTAAATACAGGGTGTCTCAAAAGTATTGATACCATAGTTGCCCACGCCGGCGGCGACCCCCATGAACCCCTATTCATGGTTGAGCACTTCCCCCCTCTAGTTGAGGGGGAAGTGCTCAACCATGAACCCCGGGTCATGGTCAAAAATCGATCAGTAGGTCAATGGTAGGTCAAGACTAGGTACCGTACCCAATCGATTGTACAGTGCTCACAGATACCGTATACCACTACCGTAACCTACGATTATCGCAAACTAACTTTATTTTTAAAAAGTCCTGGTACCGCACCCAATCGATTCTACAGTACCCACCTGACTACCGTAACCCATTCCTTGGGTCAGATCCAGTTCCTTGGGTCAAAATTTTTCTAAAAATCCTAAATCGAGCAAAATAATATTTTAAATTATCCTTCCGTATCTCTAATTACTGTAGAATCATTATGTAATCGATTTGGGATTTTTAGAAATTTTTTTCACATTTTTAGAAAAATGTTTGACCCCAGGAACTGGATCTGACCCATGGAACTGAGTTACGGTAGTCAGTTGGGTACTGTAGAATCGATTGGGCACGGTATCAGAACTTTTTATAAATAAAGTTAGTTTGCGATAATCGTGGGTTACGGTAGTGGTATACGGTATCTGTGAGTACTGTACTATCGATTGGGTACGGTACCTAGTCTTGACCTACCATTGAACTGCCGATCGATTTTTGACCATGACCCGGGGTTCATGGTTGAGCACTTCCCCCTCAACTAGAGGGGGGAAGTGCTCAACCATGAATAGGGGGTCATGGTCTGAAAACGCCTCGCCGCCAGTGTTGGGCAACTATGATTGATACACATGTTACCTCGAATATCTCACTTACTTCTAGGAACGAGAATCTCTACTCTAGCCTGTATACTCCTCCATACCATACCTGTATAAAACTTGCATTGGATCGAAATCAATTCATTCAAAATTCTGTAGCATATTCCAATGTATATCTGTTAGGCGTCGGCTTGATCCGCTACTTATTTACGCGAAAAATTTGTTGTACAAGAAGACGACCAGATAAGCAACAAATTGCTACTCAAGCAGGTCATAGAGGGCAACAATTCCACTTTAAGGTGCTTATGAAGAAATGGCACCACGAATTTTAGAGGCCGTGAAATAGTCAATTTGCGATAACATACTTTTGGCGGAATAAAAATCGCATTTTTGGAATTTTGTTCAGCATGGTGATAATAGGGTACACACACGATAATAGGGTATGGCTTTTAACAGTTTCGAAGTATGATTTTTAGGATCATAAAAATGCATGAAAACGGTGTTCGAATAGCTCAAATAAGCATCTGAAAAAATCGCAAAATATCATCAACAGCGGTAGTCGGAAACATTTGGGTCATTATTCTGATGTACTATAAGTATGCAGCTGGGCGTAAAGTGCATATTTACAAACAATAATGGTAGCGTATCAGGACTGTACGTAAATTAATCGCGTAAGTTCATAGTTACGAGTTTTGGATATCATTTAATCAGACAGCGTGTATAGGGTACGGTTCAAATCCAAATCATTCAAAAATTCATTGCGGACGTACACCCGAGCATTTGAATCAAATAATTACCATATTTATAATCGCTGATATTTACTCCACCCATAATAGATGGAATGACTATTGCATGCCTACCCTTGGTAGAATGCGGCTGGGAATAATAAAGTCGGATTTTATGCAAAAACCGTGCCAAACTCACACAACAAATTTTGCTCAAGATACAACTCGTGAACTTGTGACTAAACAACTTGTGTTAAGCGAGAAAGTTTGTAAGTATCTTAGTTATATTCTGCCAGAATCTGGCGTTGAGAGGACCAATGTACTCGAAATGGGATCTAATTCAAAAGTGCATCAATACTGTTGCAACACCCTGTATAGTGCGATCAATTATTTGTTGTACATCTTCGAGACGACAGCGTACTACACAACTGACCACTCTATCACTTGAATACTACTTTTGAAACATACTCAACATCACGCCACAAACAGTGTACTTCATTTATTTTTTTTTAAATGTGGAGATGCTTCACGTATGCCAAATTTAGATCCTCACCAGCAATAGCAGACAGCAGGCTACTCTTTCTCGCTCCCACCGATCCCATCACTGCTGCGAGGTCTCCCTTCCTCAGCGTGCAGTGTATGTCCTGAAATGCATATAATTAGATTAAATTAGATTGGCATTAACATCCAGCAAGGAAATTCAGTTTTTGAAGAATAGATTATGACTACCTTCAGTGTTGGCTCTCCCTCTTTCCATCCAAAATATGCGTCCGAGATATCGACCAGGACATCATCATCACTGATTTTAGATTGATTTTCTTGAGATTCCTCGAGCGCAAAGAATGATCGAAGACGGTCATGGGAAGGGGAACACTGAATTGCATTATTGTTTCCACTGCTTTTGCTTTTTGATTGTCTAAAATAAATTTCGACTTACGAAAGAACAAACGTAGATCAAACTGCGGCAGAGCTCGACTGGGAATCTGCAGATGATAATTGTTTTTATTTTAGTATGAATGAACTCGCGCTACTACTGAACTGCTATCATATTTCGACTAATATTGAACTGTTGAAACATAACCAAATCCATGCAGCGTGTGAAGCAAAAATTCGAATCTTTTGAGTCAAACTGACTGCAACTGATGGAATATTGTGAGTGAGAAGAGAGCAACTTGAGGAGTTAGAACACCATGCGCATCAGTGAGAAGATAGATGGAGAAGCAGAGAAGGGCCATCTACAAATTAATTAAAATTAATTTTAATTGTTATTTCTGATTTTAATTCGTGAAAGTCAAACTCACTAGGAAGGGAGCTGCAATATTAATGAGATCGGAGTAGCGAAGGATTAGGTTTCCTCGTCTATTAAAGTCGACCTGAAAATAGTGTTTCATTTTAGCGCAAACTGACAATATACCTCTTCCTTCCTTAACTTTTCGATCTTCTCTTCGAAAGCGCTTTCCCATGCGTACAACTTGATCACTTTCATGCCGCTCAGCATCTGAATTAAACTAAATTTTAAATAGTTTCGAAAATGAAAACCTCAGTGCACATCGTGATCCTTTCGCCTTTAACACGACCTCGTTCACCCTGAAAATACGAATTTCGAATTATTTCAATAGGTAAATCAAATCAAATCCGACTCACGATGAGTCCCTTCGACTTCGTCCACACCCAGTGATTGAGCGGAATCATTATGGCGGTTACGCTAAGCGCGGCTACCGTAGCCGGCCCGAGCGTGCGCCAGAGTAAACCGAATGCGAAAACGAACTGAGATTCACACTTACTTCAGGATTAAATTTAGTGATCACCTGGAGTGGAGCCGAAATGAAGTTGTGCATCAGACGAAAAGCGTCGAACATGCTCTCCACGTCTGAAAAGTGGATTCAAATGTGGATTCATCAATTTCAGCAAATCTCCGAATATTGCAACTAACCGCCGATCACCAAATTCATCACGTGCCCGTCAGTGGTTGAAGCTCGAGATGAGGGAGAGAGACGCAGGCTCTGAAGGAACGGGAAATGAAACATGACAATTCTTTTGTACGAATATGTAGTGTACCTACTCCTACATGAAACTCTGCAAGACTCACTGTATTGCACTCATTGTAATGCAAATCAATTTTGTGGATCGACAAGTATCTAAAATGCTGTGCACCTTCTCATAAACTGCATTGTTCAGCATACTCTGCAGCAGTGTCGCCATCTCATTCTGCTCGCGAGTGAATATGTTGTAGAGAGAGGAGCGCAACTGAAGCACGTTTTTCCTCTTCCACATTATCGCTTAGATCCTCTCTTTTCTGCGTTCTGTGATCACTGTTATCAGTGCGTTTTGCACTGCATGTGGGCGAAGCTGTGGGAATGGGTAAATATACAAATGGGCTTTCAAATCATCAAATCAGATTGAAAGTTGTCCCTTCTCACCTGTGCAGCCAAATAACAAGCCGCAATGATGAGTCCACCGTAGAAAAGAGAGGCATCTTCGGAGGAGAGATACTCGATGAGGAGACTGAATAAGCATTGTAGAATATTGTTGAGAAGACCGAGCGAGTCGAGACTTGGATTAATAATTTTAACCACGATATTGGCTGTCTATTGAAAACAGTTGAAAATGTGAACTTTTGAGAATCATTTGAAACTCATCGAATTCTTTTTTTGTGAACAAGAAACTAGATCATTATTCAAAATAAGGTTTCATGCAATCAATATTTGTAGAGCCGTGCGACCACATCAGTGGTCCACGGCATAGCATTGAAAAAACAATTAAAAATATAATAACCTCAGTAGCAGCGGCTTCGCAAAGTGCACAAAGTCTTCAGCCACTCGGGTTCCAATGGAGAAAATGAGGCGCGTGTTGAAGATTCGGAAGACAGGCCAAATTATCGATGGTTTCTCATCGGTAAATCGTAATTTTCCATTGCGACGACGAGAGTCGAACTCTAAAATGAAGTATTCGGTGACTTTGCTTCCTCAATCTTTGATTTTTTGTTTCCACAATTATAAACCTTCGAAGGTGTCCGTCCACTCATTTCTCCATTGTTGTCTCAGATGCTCATTCCTCTGTTCTTTTTCCAGAGCGGGAATATCATCCTCAGTCAGCGTGCAGCTTCAAAGGGTAAATGTTTTCAGTTTTTTTTTGAAAACAAACGCTACAGGGCGTCTATCTTACGCACAGGCTACACAATCGAGCCTCCTGGCTGTTCAAGCTGCCTCCTTCCCTTGATCCCACAGTATATCTTATTCACCCCCTACCAATGATTTCGTTGATAACAAATTTCAGATGATTTCATCATAATTTCTCACTGCTTTCATTTTCCTCTCAACGTTCTCGCAATCATCTCACTTTCCATGTCGTCTAACCAATCAGGCAGAGCAAGAGAGAACTTGAAATGAAGACAGTCATTCATCTACATCCTTCACCTCTTTCCCTTCTTCAGCAGAGGGAACATCCACAACAGGAAGTAGCGATTGATGTAGTACAAGGCTCCTTCCATCTCTATCTGCTCTCCTGAGAGCAACGTAATTTCCGATTGGCGATGACTCATGTTTGCTTCGCATCACGTGAATTTCACGAATGTACTTTATCGGCAGTTTCCACAATGAAATCACTAATTGTCCGTGTGAAATTGGTAATTTCAAACAGAAAATGAGCATCAAATTCAGCAAAAAGTGGTTTCGAAGGTTTTCGAAACTCTCACCTTTCGCGATTGCGTTGTCCACACGCCAGAGAGAATAAGAGGAAAGCGGAGGAAGACGGCTTTTATACCCCCTCCCTTCTCTACTCTTCCCTTTTCCTCCCCCCCCTCCTCGTCTCTCCTTGTCTCTCACTCCCTCTCTCACTTCACCTCTCCCTTCGGCGAGCCAGGATAGAGAGCGAAAGAACAGCACCAGTGAATAGAGAGCGGAAGGGAAGGGGGGGGAACAAAGAATTAGAGATGGATGTTTGCTCACGAATTTCGAAGCATTTCGAATGACCGATCGAGAGGTTTATCACGAAATTCTACTCAATATTAGTCACAACAATAATAAAGAACACAACACACAACTTTTTGTAAGATTCACCAGAAAGTCAATCCACATCGAACACAATGGTACTAGGTCGGATGCTAACATTCCCGATTATAATCAAGAAAGTGTGTTACCACACTGTCGATAAGGTCTCTGCGACAATACTACAGAATGTTGTTATTTTTGGTTATCATCCGTTAGGTTAGCAACCAACCTAGTCTCCGATATACATGCTATTAAATAATAAAACACAATAAGTGACACGTTAGGTAAACATAATAATATTAATTGCCTCTTCCGTATCTGGACTGAATATCAGCAAATGCTCGTTCCTCGACCGAATCGGCGTTTTTCGAGGAAGCGGAGAGGATGCTGAAAAGAAGTGATTGAAGGGAATCGAACTGGAATGTTGTTTTCACAATCGGAGTTAAAACGGACGTTTTCAAATTATCAATTTTTTTTATTTTCAAAGAAATGCACATGTTACTCACTCCTGGATGAACTCGAACGAGTGCTCCATCTTCACGACTCGACTTGCACTCTTTTTCGCTGCAGAACGGGCGTTCTGGAAGAAGGAACGTACCTGAAAATAATAAATAATATTTTTATTTTTATTTAGTTTTATTTATTAAATATATATCTAGAAACGATAACTCGGACACTTCGTTCTACATTTCGACCAGGCAAGTTACGAGAAAGCGGTAGCGGAATGTGGAGATCATGGAAATCATGTGGTAGTTTCTCCAACTCTATTGCAAAAATTAAATATTTATAAAAAAAGATACCTTCTGACGTTGAATTCCCAGATGATTAGATATCAATGTGAGTTCAGCAGGGGAAGGATAATGATGCAGGGCGAAAATGGCCCTGAAATGCAATTACTAATCCTGATTTTATAAGTTTCTTTTAAAGTAAAATCATACCTCATGATCCTCTTGTGGTGCTCTTTATGGCGAAATGAACGATCGAAGTTCTTGCCTGAAATTAGATTGTATTCAGTTTTTAATTTAGATATAACTCAAACTAGCACAATAGTTCCATTAGAACTTACGAGACTTCGACGTTTTGGGCGTATCCTTTTGCTGTACTTCAGTATGAAAAGCTCCCGAATATTGTATATTGTCGAGTATCGAAATATCTGAAAAGATATCATATTATTATAATCACTCATGGACAATTTAAGATGAAGAATAACAAATTTAAGACTGTTTGAGACAATAAAGGAGACCAAATCAAGCATACCTTGAACAGGTGCCTGTACGATTGGCATTGGCACTGCTTGGACGTAGGTTGGGTAGAACTGGTTCGGAATGCACGGCAAGTTTCCAGGATCAGTCATTGGAAGAAACGTGGGAGTCATCACCAGCGTCCCATTCGGGACCATCGAAGTGTCGTACCTGTAATTATCACCGCCAGCCAGCATTCCATTCAGAGAGGGAAGATGGAACTGACCGTTGTAATCAATTGTCTATTGATAGTGCAGCTGCGGAGCACCGGTAGTCGAGTCGTTGAGGGTGTTGGGAGGTGAGGCGAAGGGGTCGGGTGGATAGGGGTAGGTGTAGTAGTTAGGGATGGACGGGAACATTGGTGGGGACTTTTAAGACTAGACAGTTTTCTTACTTGATGAATGTTGAATGGTCGTCATTTGGCTGAGATCCATTGCTGATTAATTAGGAAATGCGACGCTGAATCAGAAATAAGGAAATGACTCGATCGGATGTTGAGAGAGGTGTGAACGATGAGAGAGTTCTGATTAGTGAGAGAGCGAGAGAGAAGAGAGTGCCAGTGGGCATATTGTTCTCGAATAAGGAAATGACTCGATCGGATGCCAGGGAGGTAGGGAGGCGAGAGAGTATGCGAAAGTGAGAGAGTAGACAGCCATAAGATACGATTACTCCAATTCCATATCACGCCTCTCACGAGAGAATCGGGACAAAAAGACCACATCGTGGTACAATCAGAAAAGTCGATTTTGAGTTTTTTGAAGTTTTTGGGGTAATCCTGGGCGCTGATTCCGATTCCGGGTCGATCGGCAGCAAATCTCTATTCGCGACTGCAGCAGCTTGCTGCAAATTTTCAGAAATATAACTTTAGAGTGCCTGAAAATACCTTCAAAATATTTTGTTTATGCTAAAATTTGGCCAATACATACCAATTACGACCTAGTTTGAATATCCTGATCGATTTTCAGGTATGCTAAACAGGTAGTTCTGAGCAGTTTTTGCCCCATAACTTTTTTAGTTCGAGGACGAAGCAAACCAAACTTTTGAAGCGTGTAGGGAACGAAATTGCGCGCCTACTCAATTTTTTGCGGATTTTTTAGCATGGGGTCTTTCATGTTTACAATGCGAAAAACCGTAAAAAGACGCCGGCTCCACCCGTGTAAAGGCCGTAAAAAAATACAGCCCTGGTGGATTGGTCGAGGGTTCGACTCCCCATCGAAGCAGATGACTTTTGCTTATTCGGAAATATCACTTTCGCATTATGCTCGTCATTTTTGCATTTGATAAGTCTCATGGTTCAATAATGATGCCAAACAATGATGCATGAGTCTCCCCTGAATGATAGACGATAGAATGCTGCGCAAATATTCTAAAAAAAGAGCTTCCGAATAAGCAAAAGTTATCTGCTTCGATCGGGAGTCGAACCCGCGACCAATCCATCAGGTATGTATTTTTACGGACTTTGCACAGTACGCCAACAGGCGGGCCCGGCGTCTTTTTACCGTTTTGTCCCATTGTAAACATGAAAGATCCCATGATCCCATGCTAAAAATCCTCAAAAAAATTGAGTAGGCGCGAAATTCCGTTCCCTAAACGCTGCAAAAGTTTGGTTTGCTTCGTCCTCGAACTAAAAAAGGTATGGGGCAAAAACTGCTCAGAACTACCGGTTTAATCTACCTGAAAATCGATCAGGATATTCAAACTAGGTCGTAATTGATATGTATTGGCCAAATTTTAGCATAAACAAAATATTTTCAAGATATTTTCAGGCACTCTAAAGTTATATTTCCAAAAAAAAATTAAAATTTGCAGCAAGCTGCTGCAGTCGCGAATAGAGATTTGCTGCCGATCAACCAGGAATCGGAAACATTCCCACGATTACCCCAAAAACTTCAAAAAACCCAAAATCGACTTTTCTGATTGTACCATCGTTGTCCTGATCCTCTCGTGAGAGGCCTGATATTAAGCATGAAAAATATTGAATCGTCAAACCATCGAATTCCAATACAACATACAACGTATCACATGAAGAAATAATGCTTAGGGGTGGATGGACGGGACCGTTCTCAGAAGATAGTACAGAAAAATACACATTTTTAAAATAAAAACGCGCTAATTACTTGGATAAGTTTCACAAAAATGATTAAATATTCAATCATAGTATAGGTGCGATTGTGTCCCGCATTTTTGGTTATATAAACACAATTATCCAGCTCGGGCGCCAAGATGAGAGTATGTTACCGATGTGCAATGCTACCACAATTATGTCTAATAGGTTTCGCCTTGTCCTGAAAAAATCATCGTCTCTCTTCGCTCTAGAGATTGTTCGGAAGCATTACCGAAACAACTGAATGAGCTAATATCGCGCTCGCCGAATAAAATCGCATAAGCGCAAACACCCCCAACGCCTACATTTCCCTTCCCACTCAATGGGTTCGGCGAGTCGGGCTCAAGATTTACGCGGAAACAATAATTGAGTCAATGGCTATTTCGATGAACTGTCCTTTCATACCTTTATGACATCGAAAAAAAACTTTCGGTTCATGGGTGCTCATTGGAACAAATTCGCGTTTTCAGGCTGATGATATTAACGCCAAATGAAAACGTGCATAAATCATATGCTCTAACCATTCACGAAAGAAGCGAGCTGCTAGGAAAATATATAGCTTTACTAATTTTCATATTGCTTTGGTTTCTTGGCTATTGCGTTGGGCGGTCCCTTTGAGGGATAGGAAAGACATTGTTTCGAGCCAATACGATTGTATTTTAGATTCGAGGACAGAATCTAGAAACTCTTTTGTTAGCTTCACATCACCATTGCAATCGGATTCCGTCTCTAGTTTGTGAACTGAAATCGCATGGAGCGCAATCTATCAGGGCGTGGTCAGTCCTTCTTATCGACCCATAAGTCCAAGCTACAGATGCAGAAGGTAGAAGCTCAGCATCGGCAGAAATCTGGCGGTGCTCTAGAAACAGTTATTGAATAGTAAGGATCAACATGTCGATTGTTCCGCCTATCCAGGCACGATTACCGCACTTGGTACAATTTCCTATCACGTCTCCGGTTTTTGATCGCACACTTGTTGCTGTCTGTGATTTGAGGAATGGGAGGAAAAGGAATCACATACGTAATGAGATTTCGTAACAACATATTTAGAAAATTTCGTGAAACTCAATTGGTCATTTCATTCGCACTTTATTGCGCGCGGCTGCGCGGTGTTGAGAGGTAGAGGGGGACGAAATGAAGAGGGAAAAGGGCATGTAGCAAAAAATAGTCACCTCAGAATCCCACACATAGCATACGAAAAATGATCGCACGAACATGGCGCATCTAGCAGTATAAAAAGCTAGTGCCGCATTTGCTGGCATTCGAAAATTTAATTTGTATTTTATCCTATCTTAGAAATTAAACAATATTTGTATATTTTCAGAATCAGCGTCATGAAATTGACGCTATATAAAAATTTCGTGTCGATTGCTTGTCTACTTTTCGAGATATGGCGTATCTGATGAAAAAATCCGACATGCAGCCCGGCTGCACCGGTCGAATTGGTGCAAAATGAACTGTACCATGATGATCAGCATCCTCAATAACCCCTCTCCACAAGTTTTCAAAATTTCAGTGTGCCAGGCTTAACACATGATTGTTCGATTCTTAGGCAACCAGCCTCATATGTCTTGTGAAGGTATTATTCGTTGAAAGTGATAAAGAGTGTAGCCTGGTCTCATTGTCTCACAAACGTATTCCTCCGCGCAAAATAATTATGCTAAATGCGGAAAATATAGTGAAGTGTTGTCGAAGAATTCACCTATTTATGCTGCCAAAACATGAAACGTTTTTTCGGCATTTTGTATATCTATTTAGCAAACGCCACAAAGAATCTATTGTGGATGTCAAATTATATTAAATTTATTTACTTTCTGAAACATTACTCAAACTATTAGGTTGTTGCAAAAGTCCTGTGGAATTTTGATATTTTGTCTTCCATCTGCCTGTTGGATTTATAGATGAACTTCGGGATATTGATTACTAATGAGGCCTTGCATACTCTTTCATATGCGCACACTATCAGCATTGCCCAATCAGAGAGGCGAGGACAGGATCCAGTTAAAATTACTAAAATTCATCCATCGAAAACGCAATATTTCTCAACATTCTGTTTCCACTGATGCATGAACGCTCAATTCCTGGTGGTTATGTAAAGCTCCCATCTTTACCCTTTACATAATTTTTCTTATGGATGCTGGAAGTTAGATCCTTTCGAGGAATGAGTTGATCTGCAAAATGGCTGCATGTTAAATTTCTGTGTTCATTTTGGCTATTTCTGAAAAATGAGGAATTCAGATTTTCTGAAAGGGGAACAATCAGGCTCCAATATTTCTTATGATGATATAGCCTCTTCGTGGATGCATACAGCGCACACATGACGGAACCTGTATGATTGGTCTTCCATTCAGAAAAGCAGGTACAATTCACATGCAGCCTGCGTCTGCTCATATTTTTGCTACGATGTAATTTGGTTCAAACCCACTCACATGGCAGGTCTAACCTATTTTTTTAAAGAACATCAATGGTACTTTTCACCCAACATTATGAAGTTGTTTCATGAATTTTCCCTTCAAATATCTAGATAAATAAATTTAAATCTAAATTTTCTGTTTTTTTGCAATTGGCATAATCATAATTGCTTGCGTTGGTTGCATGATTGGTTTGATTGAAATATACGCGAGCAAAGTTCAAGCATATCCCTAAACAACACCATGTTTGTTGGCCATTGAGATTTGAGACACGCGAGTTATGATCGTTCAAATTACTGACACAAAAAATCACAAGACTTTTGCAACAACCTGATATGTTATTTTTTTATTTATTAATAGATTCTCACTCATTTTAAAGGAGTGCTCCGGGGATCGAATGACAGGGAATCCTACCACGAAACAATCAACGGCGATCTTGGGCTTTCAATGAACTTTGCGCAAATGTAAATTGATTTAGAGGCGTATGTGGAACTTCGTGATTTCTGATCGGATGGGTTAGCTCTAAAACATCCGCAATGGCGCTATGGATGCCTCAACTTTCCCCGGAGCAACCCTTTAAAAGTATAGATTCATAGATATTACAGATAGTATATTATAGATATTATTAACCAACAAGTGTACAATATGTTATAATACACAGATCGAGTTATCAACTCTACTTTGAGATATCCCCATGCAAACATATTTAAATAACAGCTGAAAGATCGATGACAACAACATCACTTTCTAATCATCTGCGCGTATTTTGAATCGGGATTCTTCATCAGATTAGCTCGGGTGTCGAATTCAGCCACCTCACCATCGTGCATTACGAGAACCCTTAATAACAATAGTAATCCAATCTATAATTTATGCATGCGGTACCTATCGTATCCCTCAATACTATCGAGTCGATGAGCTATGGAGATTACTGTAGCACGCTCGAATCTCTCTCGAGCCACGGTATGAATGAGCTCGGCTGATCGATTATCGATTGAGAAAGTGGCCTCGTCAAGGATTAAAATCTGAAATTGTGAGCTTCATTTTCAGTTGAAAAAATATCTGTTAACAGACTACGAAGATACGACTCTCGTTCTGGATGCAAAATAAATATACAATGAATTGAAGTGATGATACCTTGACTTTCCTAATCAGCACCCTCACCAGACACAGCAACTGCCTTTGTCCCACACTCAGATTCTTGCCGCTTCCCTCGATTTCACAATCAAGCCCTCCGAGAACATCGATCGTTTCCTAAAAAAACTTTTTTTTAAATATGTTTTATTGCAATTTGACCTTCATCTGGCACTCTTCAAGCGCCTTCCAGAGCTCTTCGTCCGAACATTCCCCGAAGGGATCAAGATTGGATCGAAGGCTCCCCGAGAACAATACTGGGTCCTGAAAAAAACATCCAAAGTTAGGATAGATGTGCAATATCTTGAATTTACAATCGGGCTCATGCATATAACAACCAAAGCTAGAGGCTCACTTGAGGAATAATAGCAAGAGCGCCGCGAAGTTTACTCAATTCTACACTTTCGATTTGTTTGCCACTGATGAGAATGCGTCCAGAGGAAGGCTCGACCATGCGGAACAACGCCATAGTAAGCGATGACTTTCCTGGATTGTAAACATGCAAAATGTTTCAAAAACACAAAACCTGAGCCAGTCCTGCCCACGACCGCCACTTTCTCTCTTGCTTCAATGAATATGGAGACGTTTTTGAGAACCAACGGAAGATTGGCACTGAAATTAGGCGTTTATCTCCTAACATATGTCTTTTGATGCGGAAAAACGAACCAATATCGGACAGAGAGATTTTCGATATCAATCGTCGGTTCTTCAATTCAGTCCTTCTTCCCTGCTCTTTCAATATATAGTTGCTACTTTGTAGACTCGAGTAGTCTCTGAGTCGCTGAGCGCTCATTTTGTAGTGTTCGAGGTAGGATAGAGCATGAATGAACATGTTCAGCATGTCCATCTAAATAAAGACAATTCGTGACAATCATATTTCTCATATGGATGCACTATTGGATGACGAAACAACAGTGAGTTACGCACTAGCATAGCATTCATGCATGGTGCACGATTCTCATCATATAAAGCAATATTCGCTCCTTTCGTAGCCTAGCATAGTCCCTCAATCTCTCAGCAGCCTCTTTATAGTGCTCGAGGAAGGAAATGAAATGGATAAAGAGGGGTAAGTCCTGCTGCAGTGGGAGGAAGCATTTGGTAAGTCAGTGTACAGGGGAATCGGCATTTCAAACAGACAAAGGACATTGCAAAAGTTGTTTGCATAGAATTAGCCGAGTATGCTTACCGAGAATGCATAGGAGAGCGATAGACCAGCTAGAGCGGGAGCAACTCCGAAATAGCGACATGATATAACCGCGAACAGCGCAGCGAAGAGAACCACCTGAAGTTCACAGGTTGTTTTTTTGTTTGTACAATGAATGTGGACTGAATTGATTTCGGATATTGTAAACGTCTAACAACATCATGTGAAACATATTGCACTCTTATCACCGAACTCACCAAATTCGCCATAATATCGATATAGTGGCACAACTAGCGACCTTCGGTCGCTACGTTGCGCGGGGGTTTGTGTTAAGGATAAAAGATGGACGCAAATGTTGAGAGCCTACTTAAAACGTTGTAAAAGGCTCGTGAGGCCTCGGGAAATTCGAAAAAGTTGGGATAGGGCTTCGCCCCATCCCAACTTTTTCGAATCACCCTCGGCCTCACGAGCTTTTCACAACGCTTACGCTGCGGGGGCGTGTGGGGCTGATTTTACAACATCATTATGTTGCATTTTGAAGGGATCATTTGAGAATTGACTGATAAATGCAATATCGTATTCGAAGGTTTGCAAGTAGAATCCTGCATAAAACCTTGTAAAAGGCTCGTTTGGATGGGGCTTCGCCCCTTCCGATCCTTTTTCTTTCTGTAGAGTGGGTATACGGTAGAGTTCATTTAAGTTTTCTGTGATTTAGTAAATCACACCATGGTGTGTGGTGTGGTATACGGTAGCGTGCATTTAAGTTTTCTGCGATTTAGTAAATCACACCATGGTGCGTGGTGTGGTGGATGGTGCATCGGGTGCATTTAAGTTTTCTACTATTTAGTAAAACACACCATGATGCGTGGTGTGGTGGATGGTGCATCGGGTGCATTTCAGTTATCTGCGATTTAGTAAATCACACCATGGTGTGTGGTGTGGAATACGGTAGCGTGCTTTTAAGTTTTCTGTGATTTAGTAAATCACACCATGGTGCGTGGTGTAGTGGATGGTGCGTCGGGTGCATTTAAGTTTTTCTGCGATTTAGTAAATAACACCATGGCGTGTGGTGTGGTATACGGTAGCGTGTATTTAAGTTTTCTGCGATTTAGTAAATCACACCATGGTGCGTGGTGTAGTGGATGGTGCGTCGGGTGCATTTAAGTTTTTCTGCGATTTAGTAAATCACACCATGGTGTGTGGTGTGGAATACGGTAGCGTGCTTTTAAGTTTTCTGTGATTTAGTAAATCACACCATGGTGCGTGGTGTAGTGGATGGTGCGTCGGGTGCATTTAAGTTTTTCTGCGATTTAGTAAATAACACCATGGCGTGTGGTGTGGTATACGGTAGCGTGTATTTAAGTTTTCTGCGATTTAGTAAATCACACCATGGTGTGTGATGTGGTACACGGTAGCGTGAATTTAAGTTTTCTGCGATTTAGTAAATCACGCCATGGTGTGTGGTGTGGTATACGGTAGCGTGCATTTAACTTTTCTGCGATTTCGGAAAATGCACCATGGTGTGCGGGTATACGGTAGTAATAAGTCTGACCCAAAGAATATTGGTTGACCCAATGCTAACTGTGAGGTATACGGTAGTTTGATAAGCGTTACAGACAAACGGACTAACGGACAGACAGACGCTACGACATTATAGTCAATAGGAACCATCTCGTCGACCATTGCACGACCATCTTGCAACGAGCGAACCGATTCAGTCTCGCGTCCAAGAGAGTGGAGGTGTGTTCCTCCTAAATATCGCCTTAATATTATCGAAATGCTCATTTCTCCACCATTTGGACGAATATACGCAATAAATCTTACCTTTGTAAAAGCGCGAATCTCTTCCGGCGCAGCATTCCTTGATGAATGAGTAGATAAGAGCTCTCGAGTCCTTTTCCATCTTGCGGAACTGCTTGCTCGAAGCGATAAATAAGTTCTGAAAAATATACATTTTAAAATATAATTCCATGCTCGGATGCAAATATATGTACCAGTGACTAGATGAAATAGTGTAAAATTAAGAGAAGTGTGTAAAATTAAGACAAGATTTCCCGAATTCTAGTCTAAAGTAATACAACTCACCATAACCTTGAAGTAGACCATGGCCATTGGAATCAGAACGAAGATGAAAATCGGAGAAGCGTAAGAAATGACAAAGAAAATTGAAAGAACCTAAAAAAGGATGAACTGAAAAATCGAAATGTGTTTCACATTCAGTTTTTGTTTCAGTGTTCCTGATTGCAATGATTCTGGTATCGCATCCATTAAAAAATAATATAATTATATTCTTCAATGATCAACTATTCGCCAAGTTAATTTATATTTTGGAAACCTGGAGTGCCGATTTCAGCATCGACCTGACCGCAGTGGGAAACGCATGATCGAACTGAAATTATATCGCTTTGATTCAAATCTGGTCATTATTGACGTATCTAGATGTTACCGTATCCAGATCATTTCCAAATCGAGAGAGAGCGTCGCCAGTAGGATGAGTGTCGAAGAAGCGCATAGGAAGAGTCAGCACATCACTAGGAAATGAATGTTTATTGATAGTACAACAGTAATATGCGCATAGCATTCATTGTTTGCTGATTTCTGACTTGTCTTCGTATTTGGTAGAAACTAAAAGATTTACCGAAGAAGAGGTCGATGCATGTTAATCGAACTCTGCGCGCAAGCCTCCTGTAGGAAGTAACACGACATGAGGAAGGATATTACTGAACATTTTTGTTTCGGAATTTATCGGGTTGTAGCTCACCCTCCGCGGCCCCAAACATTGAGGTTCCAGATTCCCGAGCCCATGTCCGATTCATCACTGTCTGACCTGAGCAAAGTCAACATAAGACTAAACAATCGAGGGTTGAAGCTTTCATAC
Source organism: Pristionchus mayeri (assembly GCA_036245805.1). NCBI lineage: Eukaryota > Metazoa > Nematoda > Chromadorea > Rhabditida > Neodiplogasteridae > Pristionchus > Pristionchus mayeri. The sequence continues at coordinate 13,970,751 of BTRK01000006.1, forward strand.
GCATTCACTGACCAAGAAGCGACGTAGATACGCGCCGATTGGAAGGCATAGTGAGCGGTTTTGGAGAAGGAGGAATAGCAAAACGTTGTGGAAGCCAGCAGCTCGCATGAGTTACTTCCAGATGTTCTCTTTCTGTTTCTACGAGTTTGTTTTTTATTGAGGTAATATTTGATGATTTCTTGCCTTCTTTTCCTCGACTTCATCAGCGATATTTTTAGTATCTTTCTGTGACTTGGAAGTCTTCCTCGTGCGCAGTTCTAAATTAAAGATTTACTGGACAAGTCTTGGCAAGACGTACCTGACACTGGCTCATCCGCTTTTTCGCATGAATCATCGACGCTATTTTCGACATTAGATATCGATGCCAACTTCTCGAGATCCACATTGTCCCTCGTCAGATTTCCGTCTGCGAAATATTTGGGAGTATGCCAGCCAAATATAGCATCATGATCATGACAACAGCTCCCTCAGTGTACTTAACGTTATGGGTAACGAGCAGCCTGGCTTTGTCCCTGAAACGAATCAGTAGCCGAACATATTTTTAACAGTTCAAGTTGGTATACTTCAGGAGTCCATTCGCTCCAATAACTTTCCTGAAGATGCTCTCACCGATGTGCACATCCACTGCAGAGGGTCGTCGAGCAAGTATATGTCGGCGTTTTGAATCAATGAAAATTGTAAATCAATGTTTTCGAAAACAACCCGCCTGATAAACTGCTCGGGCAATGGAAACTCGTGCTTTCTGACCACTGGAGAGGAGCGAACCCTTCAACGCAATGTGCATTTATGAAATTTAGAGGAATTACTAAATGGTAATAAAAGTGTCGCATACATTCTCCCCGACAATTGTCTGATCTCCCTCTGATAACACGGCAAAATCGTGCTCCAGCTCGCAGGCATTCACTACCTGGAATGTATTATTACAACTATTGTTAATTCAAAATAAATACGAAACATCTATTCACCTTCTGGTAGTTCACTGCATCGAATTCCTTCCCGAAGAGAATGTTCTCCCTCATGTTCTCCCCCCTGAGTTCATCAACCATGTCTGCTGGGAAACTAGGGCGACTGATCCGCGACGATTGAAAGTGCCGGATTGGAGTTGCATGGAACCTGGACAGTAAATATAGTGCGATCAATTATTTTTTTGTACAATATTCGAGACGACAACTACATAACTGACCACTCTATCACTTGAATACTACTTTTGAAACATACTCAACATCACGCCACAAACAAATCTGGGGATGCTTCACGTATGCCAACTGATCCTCACCAGCAATCGCCGACATCAGACTGCTCTTTCCCGCTCCCACCGATCCCATCACAGTAGTGAGGTCTTCCTTCCTCAGCGTTAAGTTTATGTCCTGAAATGTATGTATGATAATTTGATTTTTGATTTCTTCAACATCAATTTAATTGATTTTCCGAAAACTATCAGGTTGTGAAAAAAGTAATTGTAGATTTTTAAATTTTCGATTCTGCAATATCCCGTCTATGGTTGCCGCCTGTATCGTTACTTGTGCTTACTTGTATTGTTACTGTATTATATTGTTACTTGTGCTCGTTGAGTGCTTGGATACCCTTTCTATCGCGCATAGGCTTGAGCCTATAAAATTGGTATTGAGGCCACAGTATGAAGACAAAGCTACATCTACAAAATGTTTTACTGAGTACGTTTCGGTCCATCAATCCATAGAAAGCTAGGATAGGGCAAATATAACGCCACGTGCGAAAAGTATGGCATACGGATATCATAATACAACATGTGAACCTAGTCCGCTCCGAATGGCATGTCAGAAAATACACTCTTTTTAACTTGACCCTAACTGCACATCAACAGAAATAATTATTTTTACCGTGCATCCGTAACTATTGATGTATCCGTCTCAAATGTAGTAAAGCGAAAAGCACTTTCAATGGTTAACTTTAAATTGTATTTAGGTGGGCATACAATACTTCTAGCAAAACATATAACATTCATCATCCCGACTATGAAATTTCAACATCGAAATTCGTATATTGCAAGTCTTCCATTTTCCAGGGTTGGTGCAAAGCCCTAAATTTTGTGGGTATCTGTTAAAGCTACTCTTTATGTATCAGTATACGACTGGGCAAAGTCAGGGGATAGCTCCCTTTTGAGAAAATTTATTCATTCACCGTATACCGAAAGTCGAAAATTTGACAATATTGGCCTGTATTCCTTAATACTGAAAATCTATGTTTTCTACAAGTAAAGAAGGGATGAGTTCAAATGTTCCTCTGTGGTATGCAGCACCATAGTGTATAATGAAAGCGCGCTTATTTAGAAACCAGTCTGATTGAACCTCGAAGCAGGAAACGTTATCGCTTGATAAGTGTTTATTAGCTGAGGTATTAATTCAGTTATGTGTAACTATTGCTATGTTGAGGCAGGAGCGGCGTTAGAGCTATTTTTCGAAAGAAATGCACATGTGCTTCTAACTACACAATATGAAAATGTACAGCCCTTTTCCCTCACAAAATACGAGAGACGGGAAATATTTTTAGAAAAGAGTGAAAATATCACATTTGTCAATACTTGGATTTGCCAAGTATCCTAAAAGCATGAAGCGATTGGAATACATAAATATATTGACCAATTATACCCCTACTATATGCTATTGAGCCAGCTTGTGATCATACATTAAAAGAATTTTAGGTGTGCTCAAACATGATGATCCAAATCTACAATTACTTTTTTCACAACCTAATATTTTTATTGACAACCTAATATTAGACTGTGTTTGGCCAACCTTCAATGTTGCTTCTCCCTCTTCTCCCTCTTTCCATCCAAAAGAGGCGTCCGAGATTTCGACCAGGACATCATCATCACTGATTTTAGATGGAATTTCGTCCGATTCCTCGAGCGCGAAGAAGGCTCGGAGACGATCGTGGGAAGCCGAACACTGCATCAGTTTTCACATTATTATTAGAGCTTTGATGTCTTGAAATACTTGTTGACTTACAAAAGAACAGACGTAGATCAAACTGCGGCATAGTTCGACTGGGAACCTGCAGATATTACTTATTATATTTTGAGGGACGGAATTCCGAGAATACACTGAATTCGATTCCAAGTTCGGACAATAATAAATGGTTGAAACATAACCCCATCCGCGTGATGTTGATAACCAAATCCCTTCTCTGAAACTCACTGCAACTGATGGCAAATCGTGAGAGAGAAGAGAGCGACTTGAGGTGTCAGAGTCAGTTAGGAGATAGATGGAGAAACAGAGAAGGGCCATCTAAAATCAATTAATAAAACATATATGTTTGTATAACATATAAAAGCATATAACATACAAAACATGTATGACAAATATATTTGTAATAATTGGTTGTGATTGGGATTCGTTAAAATGCAATTTCACAACAAAGGACGCTGCAATATTTATGAGATCTGAAGCCCGAAGAATCAAGTTTCCTCGTCGATTGAAGTCAACCTTAACACTTTTTTATATTAGAAATGAAATGCAAAAATAATGTACACCTCTTCCTTCCTCAACTTCTCAATCTTCTCCTCGAAAGCGCTCTCCCACGCGTACAACTTGATCACTTTCATGCCGCTCAGCATCTGATTTATTTTTATATTTTGTTATTTTCGAAAACAAACAAACCTCAGTGCACGTTTTAATTCGTTCGCCCCTCACGCGGCCTCGTTCACCCTGAATTTCGATTTTTTTCACATTTCGAAAGATCAAAGACCCCCAAATGTACTAATCCCTTCGACTTGGTCCACACCCAGTGATTGAGCGGAATCATTATGGCGGTTACGGTAAGCGCTGCTATCGTAGCTGGTCCGAGCGTGCGCCATAGTTGACCGAAAGCAAAGATGAACTTAAATATCCGATTATAACTCGAGAAACTCGAGCGTACAATTTAAACCTGTAGTGGAGCTGAAATTAAATTGTGCATCAGTCGAAAAGCGTCGAACATGCTCTCCACGTCTGAAAAGTGAGATTTATGCTCAGAATAAGTAGCAATTTCAGGCTTTCCCTACTATTGAAACTGACCACCAATCACCAAATTCATCACATCTCCGTCAGTGGTTGAAGCTCGAGATGAGGGAGAGAGACGCAGGCTCTGGATGAGTTGAATCGGCAATTTTCCCAAAACTATTCCTATAATGCCTTTCTTTTTCAAGTTCCTCGACAGTCGATACAGCTCTGTTTATGCCATCGATGAGTAAGTAAAGGTGACGTACTTTCGCATAAACTGCGCTGTTTAGCATACTCTGCATCAGTGTCGCCATCTCATTCTTCTCGCGAGTGAAGATGTTGTAGAGAGAGGAGCGCAACTGAAACAGTTCTCCCTCTTTCACATTGTCGCTTAGATCCTCGCTTTTCTTCGTACTATGGTAACTGTTATCAGTGCGTTTTGCACTGCATGTGGGCGAATCTGTGGAAATGGGTAAATAGACAAATGGGCTTTCGAATCTTCAAATGATATTGAAAGTTATCCCTTGCCACCTGTGCTGCCAGATAATAAGCCGCAATGATGAGTGAACCGTAGAGAAAAGAAACATCATCGGAGGAGAGATACTCGATGAGGAGACTGCAAGCACATTAAAATCTAATTTGTTTTCGCCAGAAAACGAGAAGCGCATTGAAAATAGTTTGATCTGCAAATATTAAGACACTCTTGAAACTTATCAAAATATGGGTATTTTTGCGTACTTGAAACCCCATCATTCATCAAATTAGTTACGTTTCGAGCAATCAATATTCGGTGAGCCGCGCAATTAAAGCAGTGAATCAAGTCTGGATATTGAACAAAATAAATATTAATACTAACCTGAGAAGCAGCGGCTTCGCAAAGTGCACGAAGTCTTCAGCCACTCAGGTTCCAAGGGAGAAAATGAGGCGCGTGTTGAAGATTCGAAAGACGGGCCAAATAATCGATGGTTTCTCATCGGGAGATCGCAGTTTTCCATTACAACGACGAGACTCGAACTCTGTAATGGTAAATGAAAATAGTTATAAGATATATAATATATCAGGCTGGAAAGAAAGTAATTGTAGATTTCCAAATTTTCGATTCTGAGATACCCCCGTCTTTTGTTGCCGCATGAATATCATATTGTTCTTTATGCTCATTGAGTGCTTGGGTACTCTTTCTATCGCACATTGTTTCAAGGCTGTCCAATAGGTATTGAAACCACTAGATGATCTCGAAAATACATTAGTGAAGTGTTCAACTGATCAAGTTTTGGCCCAGCAATCCATGGAGAGCTAAGATATGCCAAAGTTTAGGCCATATTCGAAGAGTAAGACACGTACATCACAATACAACATTTCAGTCTGGTCCGTAACGAAAGGCCTGTTTGAAAATTCAGTCCTTTGTAAAATTGCCCCTAACGGAATGCCATCATAATTGTTTAAACTTCGCTTATATCTGTATCAATGAACTTATGGATACCAATTGCAGTAAAACGAAAAGCACCATTCATGCCCAGCTTAAAATTATATTTATTTGTGTGTTCAATACTTTTGTCAAAACAATGAGCTTTCACCAACCTGATGCTGAAATTTTAACTTTTGCGGTTAACTTTTAAAGCTACTCTTTATCAATCAGTATTCGGCTGGGCAAATCGAGGGTTTAGCTCCTTTTTGAGGAAAATTATTCATACACCCTACACCAAAAATATAAATTTTGGCTATGTTACCCCTCAATCAACAATACAGAAAATTTATTGTGTCTAGTTGTAGAAAAGGTATGAGTTGAAATGGTTTTCAATAATATGTAGCGCCATGGTGCATCATGTAATCACACTTACTCGTAAGCCAGTCTGAATCATCCTCGTCACATGACACATTATGACTTCAGAAGTGTTACCTCGGGAAGGTTTTACACCCCGTAGTTATAACATTTTAATTGGTCAAAAATTACGGTATGACCTTAAATTCAAAAGTCGATATTTTGGCCATCTTCAGCTTGTGAGATGGGCCCTATTGAACAAAATCAGTTTCATATTACGTAGAAACATTCTTCGAAACGTATCGACGATATCGCGCACCTGAAAACACGATGTTTCACCTCAGGATTCCAAGGAAAGGCCAAAAGCTGTACATCAGGGCATGATTGACCTAGCAGCATGCGTTATGGCTAGAAATGTAGAGGACAACGAGCTAAACATTTCATCTGTTGAAAGTTAGCTTCTATCTTTTCGTTTATGCGAGCTACAGTGCTTAGAAGTTGACAGAAATCGACGGTTGAGGCGCGCGGGTGAGCGCTAATTGGAGGGGAGGGAGAGGGAGGTCAGCCGGCGAGAGCGCCAGACGGTTAGAGCACGCGCTCTGGGGGGATTTTAGCCCGTTTCTTCTCAACTTCTAGGCACTGTAGCTCGCATAAACGAAAAGATAGAAGCTCACTTTCAACGAATGAAATGTTTAGCTCGTTGTCGTCTACATTTCTAGCCATAACGCATGCCGCTAGGTCAATCATGCCCTGATGTACAGCTTTTGGCCTTTCCTTGGAATCCTGAGGTGAAATATCGTGTTTTCAGGTGCGCCATATCGTCGATACGTTTCGAGGAATGTTTCTACGTAATATGAAACTGATTTTGTTCAATAGGGCCCATCTCACAAGCTGAAGATGGCCAAAATATCGACTTTTGAATTTAAGGTCATACCGTAATTTTTGACCAATTAAAATGTTATAACTACGGGGGAAACAACTTGAAATGTTGTTTTGGATGATATTGGACGTATTTAAGCCCAATAGCGGCTTAGTAGAGGTTTGGAGGTGTCGTTGTCTGGTACCCATTTTGAGGTCGTCTTACTAAAGTCAGCGCCATTTTTTTTGCCCCTCTTCGATTTCTCTCATTTTTTCACAAAAGTTATACACCTATATGTACTATCAATCGCCCATAATGGCTTTGTGCAGAAATTCCGATTTGCAGGAACAGGCCATTTTTGTCGACCCGACCACCCCGCACTGGGACGTACACCAGGAATTACAAGTTCAACAGAAAAGTTGTAAGTAAAGTTTTTAGGTCTCTTTCTAAACAAAGAACGAGTTTCTATCTTCATTTCAAACGGAGTTATGGTCATTTAAGTGGTCTCGATGTGACTCCTGAAAAGTGAATGTCCAATGTTTGGCCTTCTGAATCTCGATGACGACGACAGTTATCAAAATTCTGACGACGCAGTTTGAAAGAGCATCATACGAAATACTTTGTGGAAAAGTTTCAGCGGCATTCAATGATTTTGAATTCTTCCGCCTCGGAGTAGGCAATTCTCTCGCGATTCCTCTCATATGCAAATGTATGGCTATTTTTTCCCGCAAAATGCGAGAGCCAAATATTATTCTATACAAATGTGAAAATATTACATTTGACAAATCTTGAATTTTTAGGTTATGCAAAAAGCATGATGAGATTCGAGCATATGTATATAATGGTCAAGTAAACCCCTATTGTATGCTATTGAGCTAGCTTGAGATCTTTAACGAATAAGATTTTAGGAGGGCTCAAACATGATGGTCCAAAACTACAATTACTTTCTTTCCAGTCTAATACTTCGGCATTGTTCAAAATCAAAGGATAAGTATGTACATTAACTGTGGAGAACGCATAAAATTCGTTACCATCGAAGGTATACGTCCACTCCTTTCGCCACTGTTGTTTCAGATGCACGTTGCGTTGTTCTTTTTCCAGTACAGGAATATGTTAGCACGCAACTTTAAAAAAAATTGCAATTGTTTGATGAAAAAATACAGCAGAGCTTACATCCTAAGCACAGGCTACACAATCGTCTCATGCATCTATGCCCTTATTCCCCAAATCTCCCTCATACCTTCTCCATTATCGCTTATTCATCCCCTACCAATGATCTCGTTGATAACTAATTACAGCTGATTTCATCACGCTTTCACTTTCCCATCAACGTTCTCTCGGCCTCCTCGCTGCCCATATTCTCTAACGAGTCAGGCATTTCAAGAAATCAGGTGAAATGTGGAGTGTCTGGAGTGTGGAGTGTTACCCATCCTTCACCTCTTTCCCTTCCTCAGCAGAGGAAACATCCACAGGAGAAAGTAGCGGTTGATGTAGTACCAAGTTCCTTCCATCTCACTTTTTCCTGAGAGCAACTTCATTTCCGCTTGGCTATGACTCATATTTGCTTCGCATCACGTGAATTTCACGAATGTGCTTTATCGGTAGTTTTCAAAATGAAATCGCTTATCACGAGTGTCGTGTAAAAATCGAATAAAATCGATGGATCCTGATCACAATTTTTGACCCCTACGTTATTATGCATTTTTGGATAGTCCATAGGGTTCCCCACACGATAGCTTCGAGCTTTTTGGAATATCTCTTATTTCTGACCTTATTTAGGTCTTCAAAGTTTTTAAGGTCCAAAAAATGCAAAATTTGGAGCCTCACAGCTCATTTCAAAATCAAGATTATGACAAACTGAAAATAACGATTTGTTCCTAGGTGTTCCTAGCTAATTGGGCTGCCGATATTTTAATTAGCATTTTTGTAAATCGATTAAAATTAATCATTTTTATCACAAATCGAAGCCCAGGTTGATTTTATGCTCAAGACCTAGATCTCGGAAAGACGAATCGAATGATATGCTAAACACCTATCATAAAGTTGTGTGTTCATAAGTTAGCGCGTATAATAGCTTTTCATTCCCAGTTTACAATAGTGATGATTCATCACTAATCCATTGTTCGCCAAGTAATTGGAAAATTGATGTTGTATTTTCGGGTAGGTTTCATGTGCGCTACATAAAGGAAAGTTATTCCGATGTATTATGCCCCTGAAACATATTTGAAAAGAGAGCAAACATTTTCCAATTAGAGAACTCCATTGATCACTCATGGGAACAAGGAGTGAAAAGCTATAATGCGAGGTAACTTACGAACACACAATGTTGTGATATGTGTTTAGCATATCATTCGATTCGTCTTTCCGAGATCTAGGTCTTGAGCATAAAATCAACCTGGGCTTCGATTTGTGGTGAAAATGATTAATTTTAATCAATTTACAAGAATGCTAATTAAAATATTAGTAGCCCAATTGATTAGAAATACTCTTATGGACCCTAGGAAGAAATCGTTGTTCGCAGTTTGTCATAATATTGATTTTGAAATGAACTATGAGGCTCCAAAGTTTATATTTTTTGGACCTTAAAAACTTTGACGACCTAAATAAGGTAAGAAATAAAAGATATTACAAAAAGCTCGAAGCTATCATGTGGGGAACCCTATGGACTATCCAAAAATGACATTTGCTTATTTTCGACGTTTCCAATGTGAAGTAGTATGTTCGATTCTTAGGTGACACGCGTGTTATGTGACATTGATAATTTCAAATAAAAAAGGGCATCTAATTCAGCGAAAAGTGGTTTCGAAGGTTTTCGAAACTCTCACCTTTCGCGTTTGCGTTGTCCACACGCCAGAGAGAATGAGAGAAAAGCGAAGGAATATGGCTTTTATACCCCTCGCTTCTCTACTCTTCCCTTTTCCTACTCTTCTTCTCTGCTCTCCTCCCCTCCCGCTTTTCGTTCTCCCTCTCTTCCCTCCTCTCCCTCCCTTCCGCGAGCAGGAGTGCGATAGTTAGTAAGAGCGAAAGAACAGCACCAGTGGGAAGAGAGCGGAAGGGACGGGGAGAATCAGATAATCAGAGATGGATGTTTGCTCACGAATTTCGAAGCATTTCGAATGACCGATTGAGAGGTTTATCAGGAAAATCAATTCAATATTAGTCACAACAATAACAAAGAAATAGTCATGAGCACAACACGCAACTTGGTAAGATTCACCAGATAGGAAATCCACATGGAATACAATGGCACTCGGTCGGATGCAAACCTGATAGTCAAGAATGTACTCTTAAATTTTTATACCACACTGTCAATAAATTCTCCTCGAAAATGCTACAGAAGGTTGTTATTTTTTATTATCATCCGGGAGGATAGCAACCGACCAAGTGCGTAAATATAACACATGTTAGGTTAACATAATACTATTAATTGCATCTTCCGTATCTAGAATGAATATCCGCAAATGCTCGTTTCTCGACCGAATCGGCGTTTTTCGAGGAAGCGAAGAGGATGCTGAAAATAACTAATTGAAAGGGATCGAACTAGAGTGTTGTTTTCACAATCGGATCCTTCACCTAAAACGGCCGTTGCCAAATTCTCAAAACGAACGTGAATTTTCATTTCCAAAAAATGCAAATGAATAATGCTTACTCCTGGATGAACTCGAACGAGTGCTCCATTTTCACGACTTTGTTTGCACTGATTTTTCCTGCGGATCGAGCGTTCTGGAAGAAGGAGCGCACCTGAAAAACATGGAACTAACGCCAAATTTGTCTTGGAAATATGGTATATTTAGAATATATGTACCTGCTGGCGTTCAATTCCGAGATGATTGGAGATCAATGTAAGCTCGGCAGGAGAGGGATAAGGATGAAGGGCGAAAATGGCTCTAAAATGCCGAATTTTAAAAGTTATATCGGTAGGCTGCGATGAATTTTTTGGGGGCATAATTTAGAAGACAAAAAAGAGTGTTGAGCTAACCAGATTTAGCGAAAGCTGCTGGAACTAACTTACCTCATGACCATCTTGTGATATTCCTTATGTCGAAAAGAGCGATTGAAGTTCCTCCCTGAAAATCGCATTAATTTTCACCAAAACAAAATACGCAATAACTTCATTAGAACTAACGAGTTTTAGTGATCTTGGGCGTAGCCTCTTGTCGAGCATCATTAGTTTGCCCGGGATATTGAACTTTCTGAAGCATCGATATATCTGAATAGGGAAAATTTAATGACGAAAAGATTGCGAATACATTTGAGCATACCTTGAGCAGGTGCTGGCATCATTGGGACTGGAACCGTTTGGAAGTATGTAGGGTAGTGCAGGTTCGGCATGACGGGAAAGCTTCCCGGATCAGTCATAGGAAGGCACGTGGGAGTCATCATCATCATCGAATGCTGGACCATCGAAGTGTCGTACCTGTAATTACCACCGCCGGCAAACATACCGTTCAAGGAAGTGTTGAGGAACTGACCGTTGTATCCAGTTGGCGATTGATAGTGCAGCTGCGGAGCCCCGGGTACGGTAGTCGAATCGTTGAAGCTGTTAGGAGGCGAGGCGAAGGGGTCGGGTGGATAGGGATAGTTGTCATAGTAATGGGTGTACGGGAACATTGGTGGGGACTAGGAAGACCAGACAATTTTCTTGCAATGGTTATGCTGAGATCCATTGCATGAATTAGGAAATGCGACGCTGAATCATAAATAAGGAAATAACTCGATCGGATGTTGAGAGAGGTGTGAACGACGAGGGAGTACTGATTAGTGAGAGAGCGAGAGAGAAGAGAGTGCCAGCGGGCATGTTGATCTCGAATAGGGAAATGGCTCGATCGGATGCCAGGGACGTAGGGAGGCGAGAGAGTATGAGAAAGTGAAAGAGTGGACAGCCAGAAGATACAAATACTCACAATTCATTCAGAAATCAGGAAAACAATATTGAAGCTTCAATCTTTTGAATTACAATTTAAAATATTTGTCACGTCAAGTAATAATGCTTAGGCGTGTCCGGACAGGACCGTTCTACTCAGCAGACAGTGCAGACGAAAATTGTATCACGGAAACATTTTTCGATTTTATAAAACGTGCCAATTTCATGTATGAGTTTCACAAAACGTTTAGACATTCAATCATGTTATAGGTACGACTCTGCTCGTTTTTTCGCTGCGTCAACAAACAAATATCCAGCCCGGGCGCCAAAGTGAGAGTACCCGATGTGCAATGTTACAAATATTATGTATAATAGGTTTCGCCTTGTCCGGAATACTCATCGTATTTGCTCTCGAGACTGCTTGGAAGCATTACCGAAGCAACTGAATGAACTAATGTCGCACTCGCCGAATAAAATCACATAAGCGCAAAGGCCACCCAAGAAGACAACACTTTTTGTCCTTTCCTTTCCCACTCAATGGGTTCGGCGAGTCGGGCTCATGATGAATGCGGAAACAATAATTGAGACATTGGATGTTTCTATGAACTGTCCTTTCCTACTCTGTGACGTCGAAAGAAGCGTTCGGTTCGAGGGTGCTCATTGGAACAAATTCGCGTTTTCAGGCTGATGATGATGTTACGCTAAATGAAAAAAGTGATTAAATCATAAAGTGCTTGAACCGAGATGCTAGGTATATGACATAATTTAATAATTTTCTAACTTTCATATTTCTTTGGTTTTTTGACTATTGCGTTGGGCTATGCCCTAGATGGATCAGAAAGACGAATCGGCGTTGTTTCGAGCGTACTATTGTATTGTAGATTCGAGGGCAGAATATAGAAACTCTTTTGTTAGCTTCACATCACCATTGCAATCGGATTCCGTCTCTAGTTTGTGAACTGAAATCGAATAGAGCGCAATCTATCAGGGCGTGGTCAGTCCTTCTTATCGACCCATAAGTCCAAGCTACAGATGCAGAAGATAGAAGCTCTACGTCGACATACATTATTGACGTCACTGCATGCCGTAACCTATAAACAGTTCCTGAATCATAAGGATCAAAATGGTGATTGTTCCGCCTATCTAGGCACGGTCACCGCCCTTGGTACAATTTCCTATCACGTCTCCGGTTTTTGATCGCACACTTGTTGCTGTCTGTGATTTGAGGAATGGGAGGAAAAGGAATCACATACGTAATGAGATTTCGTAACAACATATTTAGAAAATTTCGAGGACACTCAAAATCGGATTAGGAAATAGTATAGTTATTGCTGAAATTAGTTCATGGATCTCTCATTAAACAGAGCGAGAGAGCTGGAAACGTGGGGAGATTCGCGCACCTTCTCACTTCCTCCTTATCTCCCCTTGCCGTTTTTTGACCTCTCTAGCGCGTTATTGTGCTCTGTGATTTATGGGATGGTCGCAGATCGGGTCGAAGTGACGACTTTCGGCAAATCGCACAGCGTGATGATGTTAGGCGAGAGAGGGGAGATGGGCGGTATAAAGGGGATGGGAACCCGAGCACCCGCACTCAGTTTCGACTGCCAGAAATACCGACCACTTTCACTTTCCGAGATGTTCTTTCGCAAGGAATGCATCGGCGATTCTAAGGTAATAGTTGATATAACTGTTGGATTACTACGCATTGTTTATTAAGCTCTGTAATAAGTATTTGTGGTAGATCAATTGGAATACTGTAGGTTACTGTAGCATTCCCACATTTACACTCTGTACTCCTCGGGTTATATGCATGCTTTGATTGTGCTGTTTCGTTTCTCCCTCACCGCGTTTGATCACTCGTTGTCTGTGCCGTGTGATTGCGCGGATCAGAATAGCGCATTCATGCCAATTCTGGAGTGATCGTCTGACTCTCTCCCGTTTACATGCTCTCTCGCTTCCTCCAACCGATGAGAGATTGTGCAAACAGAGGAGAGTGTCAGACCATTGGTGTCAATTCGAGGTCGAGTGAAAGTCAATTTTCATCGAATATGAGTGCACGGCGCTGATATTTTCGGAGACATCAAGCTGTTTCGGAGATAAGCACGCATACAAATATGGAATAAATGTGCAACTAGGTATCCATCTCAACTAGCAACCAAAATGTTCTCGCGCAAGGAGTGCATTGGCTTCTCCAAGGTAATGTGTTACAGATTGGATCATAGGCTTACTGTACGGTATAGTTTACGGTTGGATTACTGGATTCGATATTACGGTATTTCATTGGTAGGTCAACGTGACCGCCCAACCTGTGGACGTGCATGAGGTCGCCCGAGCCATTGCCCACGCAAGAGACCTTCAGGTTACTGGTTTTGACCTTGCCAAAACCGATTTATAATTGTGCAATCCGATGTATTTCAAATACCACAGCAATTTGCAGTTTGATTTTTTGGTATTTCCGATACTGAATCGAAAAATGATAAAAAAATAGGCACCACAGTGATGTCATTGCCACGTTGATCTTCCAGGAAAACGACGAGGCGTTCATGATCGTGAATCTCGATGCGGTACACGACCGACTCAAGCTGTGGAGGCGCGAGCTGCCTCATATTGAGGTGTGGTCTTTGAACATTCTGGTAAGTAGTATGACTCCTACACTGACACTAATCTGTTGACCATAACCTTTTGATATATATTTTTTAGGAATTCTAAGTATAGTGAATTAGTTTTGTGAATTACGAAATTAATTACGAAATTAAGTGTGCAATCTTTGAAGCCCTTCTACGCTGTCAAATGCCACACGGATGCAGTGATGATCTCAGCTCTAGCCGCTCTCGATGTGGGCTTTGATTGTGCGTCCCGCGAAGAAATCGATGTGGTGAGTGGTGCGGTAGTCTGAATACTGTAGTATGGTATTATAATCGCCATTGACTATTCATTTTTTGGATTAATTTTGAGCAGTGTTGGTTCCGACAATCAAGGTGGAATTTCCATCACCTATATCATATTTTAGCTGAAACATATCCAAACACGACCTGCGACTACGCAGATGACTCTTTTTTTACTACGCAGATGACTCTTTTTTTCATTTTATAGTTAGTTTTAGAAGGTACCCGACGAGAGAATCAAATGGAAATGCGCTTCATCAAATTCATCTTCCTGTCGAAACCTATCCGAAACCTGAAAACTATATCTTCAGGTGATTCGTGCGGGCGTTTCCTCCGATCGAATCGTATACGCCAATCCCTGCAAGACGCGCTCATTCATCGCCTATGCCGAGCAGCAGGTTAGCATAATTATTTTATATATTTTTTTGTTTAAATAATAAATTAAAGTTATTTACGTATTTAAAGGGAGTGTCGATGATGACCTTCGACAATGCGGAGGAACTGAAGAAAATCGCCCGATTCCACACGTGTCCTGAGTGAGTTCGAGATTCATTACGGTAGTACGGTAATGGGGATCAGGTTGGATACGGTAAGGGTTCGTTGTGTCAACTCCTTTATTGCAGACTGATTCTTCGTATCGCCGTTGCCGATCCAACCGCTACCTCACAGCTCAGTCTGAAGTTCGGAGCTGAACCAATCAAGGTATGGCACAATGTTCCCCCGTTTCTAAAATCAGGTTCTGGCCACAATTTAAAATAAATGTATATTTCAGGCCGCTCCCGAGCTGCTCAAGCTCGCAGCCGAAATGGGGATGTCGGTCATCGGTGTGAGGTTAGTATTGGATTGTTTTTTTTCAATTAATAAGTAAACCAAACTTTACAGTTTCCACGTGGGATCTGATGCCAACGACGCGTCGTCATATCACACTGCGCTCGCTCACGCGAGGTTGGAATGCCTAATTTATTTGGGGAACAAATAATTCATGAAATAAAATCGTCAAGCTCAGAATGCATCGTGAAATGCATTGAGTTTCAGCATCTCTTTGTATTGATTACGAAATAAACACTATGATTACGTTGCAGGATTATCTGAAATGACACAACATTCAAAAAAAAAACAATTTACAGAAACCTCTTCGACATCGGTCTATCGCTCGGTCACAAGATGGGAATCGTGGATTTGGGAGGCGGATTCCCGGGAGGTGAAAACCGCGGAACTCCATTCGAGAAGGTACGGTATTTACACAGTTTGAGATCATATCTCTACAGTAGGAAGTGACAATTTCTGTAGCCGAATATCAATTCCTCTCAGATCGCAGCTGTGATTCGTTCAGCAGTCTGTGAGTTCTTCCCCGAGCCGGAAGTGCGGCTGATCGCAGAGCCGGGCCGGTAAGTCGCTTCTCCGAATTCGCCATTTCCTGGTCTTGATTCCGGCTATATCAAAACGCCTTCAGATTCTTCGCCGCCCGCCCTTTCACTATCGTCGCGAACGTGATCTCGCACACCGAAGTGCCAGCCGAGAAGATAACGAAGAATGGTGAGAATCGGCTACAGTATGACGTTCACACGGCTCAGGACTATCGATGACTGGGTTATTTGCAGCCTGCGACGCTACTGAGGCCGGCCACATGTACTACATCAACGATGGAGTATACGGTAGCTTCAGTTGCATTCTCTTCGATCAGCCAGCGAGACCGATTGGAAGACCTCTCTTCGTGAGTTGAATGATGATGGAGTTTGAATCTCGCGTACATATCTAATTATTGCGAAAGTAGTACTGTAGTAATAGCTCTTCTTTAGGATCTTCCTGGTGATCAGTTCCCGTCGACCATCTGGGGACCGACCTGTGACTCGCTGGATAAGCTCGAGGTAAGCTATAATCGTTTGAAATTGAGACTTTCCAATTTCACTTTGTGGACTCGGATATGTTTCAGTAGAGACACGCATTCAACCGCGCAGTATTGTTTCGATAGTTTTGTCCCATTGTATAAATAGTAAAGCAATGCAATTGTTATGATTTTCAGGACAACAAGATGATGCGCGAGCTGGACGTCGGCGATTGGATTGTCTACGAGGTACGGTAACCAAATAATTTAGTTGACCTACCTTCAAATCGATAATCGCCAACCATAATCTATAATTCGTTTCAGGAAATGGGCGCTTACACCCGGGCCGCATCGACCACCTTCAACGGCTTCGAGCGCCCCACTCCGGTATACGTAATCAGCGAACAGACGTGGTACAGTAGTATCGATCTGATTATGTTAGTCGATAATTTGGCCATCACTGTCTAAGTTTCGAATAAGAAAACCATTTCAGGAACGTTCTCGGTCTGTGACTAGAATGCAGGATTCAATGCTGTAGAATAGATTATCGCAGACGGGTCGGGCTCAATCTTTGCATTTCTTCTTGGATCGCTTTCATATGTTTGCATGCTGCTTTATCACGACGATATGATGTTTTTGTCACCGATAAAATTAACAACGAAAATTCGTCACGTGCGAAAAAGTTTCTGAATAATGAATTGATCTAGAAAAATATTGTATTGTTTACCGATATTGTTATGTTTCTGTGGTTTGAGAATTGTGCGATTGGTGTATTCTGACGATGTGTATAAAATCGCATAAGCGCAAAGGCCACCCACGACACCACACGATTTGTCCTTTCCTTTCCCACTCAATAGGTTCGGCGAGTGGGGCTCATGATGAAAAATAAACAATAATTGAGTCATTGGCAGCTTAGATGAACTTCTTTTCCTACTTTGTGAAGTCGAAATAAGCGTTCGGTTCGTGGATGCTCATTGGCACAAATTCGCGTCTTCAGGCTGATGATATTACCGACAAAATAAAAAAGGGCATCAATCATGTGTTCTAACCATTAACCAAAGAACCGAGATCCTAGAAAAATATATGCCGTAACTTACTAATTTTCATATTTCTTTGGTTTCTTGACTATTGCGTTGGGCATTGAGGGATCGGAATCAGCATCGTATCGAGCCAATACGATTGTATTTTAGATTAGAGGACAGAATCTAGAAACTCTTTTGTTAGCTTCACATCACCCTTGCAATCGGATTCCGTCTCTAGTTTGTGAACTGAAATCGCATGGAGCACAATCTTTCAGGGCGTGGTCAGTCCTTCTTATCGACCCATAAGTCCAAGCTAGAGATGCATAAGATATAAACTGAACGTCGATTAACATCAATAGCATAATTGCATTCCGTCTATTGAAAGAGTTAGTGCACCACGAGGATCAAAATGTATTCCGCCTATCAAGGAGCGGTCACGAACGACCATCGGAAGGGGTATAGTTGGAGATTTTTTTCAAAAGAAAATTGCGAGATCGAGACTTTTTGGCCTAAAAATCACGAGTTTTTCTGCCCACACACTTCCTTTCTGGTTTTGGTGGGAAAATAAGTGCAAATCCGTTTTCTACGGGTCGAAATACGCCAGAAAAACTTCAACTAAACTTATTCTGAGATTTTTTATTTTTGGCCATGTCTCGACCTTGTCATTTTCTTTTGAAAAAAATCTTCAACTATACCCCTTTCGATTTCCCTATAAATTTGGTGCTAGTTGTAAAAATGCATGCGGAATCGAATGAAAGTAAAATTAGATTGTAATGTGGAGTAAAATTTTTCAGGGAGACAAGTTTTAGACAAATTTTAGAATTAAAACGGCCACAGCTTTTTTCACAGATGAGATAGTCCAACAGGTAAAATGCTTATCTCATCGAGATCTTTCAGATTAACTATATACGTAGGATGTTTGGAGCAGCCGTTCACGATTTATTGGGGTGTCCGGAAAGTTCGTATAATTTTTTGTTTTTATTTTTTATTCAATGCTTTACAATTCTCAGTGACCAATGTATGCCCCCTTCTTTCTCACTACCTCCCTCCAGCGATTGGGCAGGGTCTCGATTCCTCTCTTCCAGAATGCGGGTTTCTTCGAGACCGCCCAGTTCACGAAAGCCCTCACAACTTCATCTCGATTCTTGAACTTCTTTCCTTTGCAGAAGTCAGAGATAGGGCGGAAGCAGTGGTAGTCGCATGGGGAGAGATCCGGGGAATACGGTGGATGGGGAATCCTCTCGATCTTCAGCTCGTCCATTTTCTTCTGGGTCATCTTCGCTCGATGTGGGCGAGCATTGTCCATCAGAAGAAGAATTTTGCCCTGGTTCAGGAGTCTGGGAGGGACTCTGATCGCGACATCTTCCAGTTGTTCGGAGAAGAGGTCGGCATTGATGCTGGTTCCAGGGGCGAGGATCTCCCAGTAGATGGGACCGAGCACTGAGAAGAAGAAGCAGAGGAGTTCCTTCTTTCCGTGCTCTTCCTTCTTCGGGACGGGCGTGGGCTTCTCATCTGCATCCACCCATTGCAGTCTCCTCAAAGGGTTATCGTACGTGATCCACTTCTCATCTGTAGCGATGATGGAATTGACACATCGAAGATTGGATCTACGATGGAGTAATTCCCGACAGACTTGAACACGATTTTTCAGCTGTTCGGGGGAGAGGTCATGGGGAATCACTTGTGGGAGTTTCGGCTTCTTCCCAGATCGATGGAGGATATCGGACACCGTTGATCTGGGAGTACCAGTATCCTTCTTCAACTCACGCACACTGGCCATGGGCTTGCGCTTCAGTGTGCGGAGAACGAGAGGCTGATCGAGGGAGGGAGGGCGTCCAGAGCGGGGTTGATCATCGAGACCAAACTCCCCTTTCTTGAAGCGGGAGAACCACTTATAGCAGAAGGGTATGGAGGGGGCGTCAGCTCGTTCCGACTGGGCCAGGGCAGAGTGGGCCTCCTTCACGGATCGGCCAAGACGGTAGTAATGAAGTAAAACTGCTCGGAGGTAGAGATGGGAGACTGATCACAAGAATCCATCACAAGAATCAATGTAGCAACTAGGATACTGATTAAATCCTCTCACTACTCAACGTCAGAATGATGCAATACATTGTTGACAAACAGATTGCGCAATCACTGCATTTGATCTCGAACTGACTTTTTTCCGAATCATTATACGAACTTTCCGGACACCCCAATACAAAAAACCGACATCACCGTTGAGGCGCGCTTCAGGCAATCAGAGGTCAACGACACGGCTTCCTAAGGTCGATTTTCGTGATCTACGTGAAAAAGTACCCCCAGGGACACATTTTTATTTTTTCGCATCTCGGTTCTCTCAGACTTCCTCTGTTAAATCCGTTTGGTTTCGACATTCCAATATGTGCGGATGCGCAGTAAAGGAAACACATTTTGGTCATTTCGAACTGAACACGACTCTGAAATTTGTACCTTATGTGAACAGGTCTTTTGTGCCAAATCCGAATCACATGTGTTATTGTGATGTACGTTTACCACACTTCACGATAGTGTTGATTATGTTACCCAATTACTACTCACTGAAAAGATCTAATCTGAGAAAGTCGCAGCTAAATTCGTAGCCACGGCTACTTTGACTTCACACTATAACCACTAGGCGCTCTCAAGAGTCCCAGACTAGCTTCTAATAGCTGGTCCGAGTCCCAGGCTAGCTTCGAATAGCATTACGGTAGCAACATGAAGTTACCCTGAAAATGTCTTTATATATTATTTAACAAAATGTAATAATATAATGGGCTCTAATTAGATAACTGGAATAATGATAATAATAAAAAGATTAAATATTTACACAAGCCTAGAGCCGTAATGTATAAGTTTGAGTTCCATTATCACGCTCTCTCTCCCTTTCACACACTCTCTCGCTCGGTTTGTCGTGACCAGGGCACTCCCACCAATATTAATTCCATGGATGTTGGGAAACTTTAAGTGAAGGAACGCAGCCGCTTCTTGCTCAAGGTGAGCGAGGGCGGTTTTTTCTTATTACATGCCTACACTGGGTCATATTGATCTCACTGAATGTTTCTGGATTTAATCTATCGCTGAAACATAAGTGTGAATGGCTGCTACAATTTCGCATAAATAGAAAATTTTAGAAACGGCTTTCCTATATTTTGAGAAGAGTGCTGATTGGGGGGTGACAACAGAATATGTGTATTTTGTATTATAATTACCTATCAGGACTATGCGAGAGAATCGGGCGATTCTCTGGCTCTATGTATGTTGTGCAACGAGGGGATGAAATAAACAAAGTTTTATTACTATTAAACAACAATGGGAATGGTTTAATTACTAGAAATAGGCGTGAAGTGGTTGATTTGACAAGGGAAAGGTACCTGGAGAGTGGTCTCGGCAGGCTTGGGTATGTGCGTGTCACTTCGCAGGCTTCAGTGACGGCGGTGAGCGATTGCAGTCTTGACGGCAAAGGCGAGGGAGAACGCTGTGAGGTCTCGGGGACGATTCCTGACAGTGATGGAATGATTACGTGTGATAAATGACACGACGTAATACAGGGAAAGTGTTGGAAAAGCGAGTCCAACAATGAGAGGGCCTCAACAGTGAGCGAGGGAACTGTGAGGTGAAAGCTGAGTTCAATAATGATAGCAAAAATACAGAGCTTGCGCTCAGTAAGAAGGCTGAAGTAGAACTGAAGATAGGAGAAAAGAAAAAGTCATCGCGAAAAGGCAAAAAATACGGTATCTTTGATGCTCATGAATGGCAGTACAAAGTTCCGTACGAGAGCCAAGTCGCGGGAGTTCGGTGTGATACCGTATGGCGCTGGCTGGAGCCAATCGAGAAATGGATTTATTTTATGAAATAAATTATTAAAGTATTTGATTATTGATTTATATTGCGGTAGTGGATGAAATCCGCTACACTCGGGGGGAGCGAGAGCGGAGAATGGGGAAGGAAAGAGTGGGTGTGATGTGGATGGAAGTGTAACAAAAGTGGTTGATTGTGCTTTATGAAGCGAACAATGGAAACAAACAATCACGAGTTATGCAACAACAAGTAAGAAGAGGGCTAAGAGGGGACAACAGGCATCGAACGATGCTACAGGGTGCCAATCTGGCCGAAGTGAAAATCGCAGGCTAAGAGGTACGGAGGGACTCAATCGTTGAGGTCTGGATTCTTGGGGCAGAACCAGTCCATGTGGTGCTCTAATCTCTCCTGCTCGTCGATGCAGCCTCTCTTGCAGAGTTCTGGAACGCACGTGGGAGCGTGAGATGCATCCTTAGTGCGGAAACATTTGAAGCACTGGTCGTCCCTCATGAGTGAAAGGCGAATCTTGAGACTCTTGACGACAGTGCAGGCTCGACTGTAGTGCTCAGTCGAGTTGCAGAAGGTGCAGGCTGGAATGATCCTAGACGTGCCGTTGACACGAGAAGTAGTAGGTGTGCGAGAGAAGTCTCGAGAGGATGAGGGGCGAGGTTCGCTGGAGGGACGAGCGAGGGGGTCACAGAGAGGGAGATCTGCGATAGCTCAGAACTGATCGCTCTCTTCAGCTGGCTGAGTTCGCCCATCACTTTGCTGTCGAGGTTGTTGATCTCGCCGCTCAGCTGGTTGCATGTAATGTCGATGTAGTCCTGTGAAGGAGAGATAAGTCAAATGGTAGGGAGTGAATGAATAAAATAGGGAAATGGTGTGATAGGTAATGTACCTTAATCTCACTGAGATTGGGGTTGATGTCTCCACTGAGGAGATCGTCCTCCATCTCTTGATCGATGATTGCAGGCTGGTTGTGCGCAGCCTGGAAATTGATGATGAGTGAAAGGAAAAGGGAAGTAGGGAAGATTGATAATTACAGTGTGTATACAATGGAATCCTCGGGGGAGGAAAAAGGGAAAAGAGGGGGTGGGACTAGGTGAGGTGCGCAGCCTTTGACCTAGTGACCATGTGGTGTGCTGTCTGAACTACTGCGTTGTCAGGTCGGGTCTCTTCGCTTGACTGGATTTCGAGAGGGATCAAGAGGTTGAGCGGTCTCTCGATGGTACGACCTGTGTGTGATCGCAGTATGGCAGCGGTCTCAGTTAGTGAAAGAATCTTGACCATCTTCCAACTCGATCGTGGTATGGTTCCACTTTCATCGATTACCAGCACTATGGAACCTGGCTGAGGAATTGAAAGGGATGATCGGGTAGGTTGGAGTGGGTCAGATAACTTATTGGCTGAGTCGCGCAGGATAGTGAGATACTCAGTGTTCCATCTCTTCCAGAAGTTGTCGACGACTTCGATTGATCTCTTTAGTTGTCTGAGTGCGGCTTCCCTACTGGAGTTCTCTTCCTCTGGCGGTTGGTAATCATCAGAGTCTGAGGGGACTAGTGAAATCCCTAGAAACGAGCTGGGAAGAAGGAGATCAATAGGTCTAAGTGCGGGACCGTTGAAAGACTGGATATCGTCGGATGAGACATAGGTGAGCGGTCTTGAGTTGAGGAGCGCCTCGACTTCACAAGTTACCGTCTCGAACTCTTCTTTCGAAAGTTTGCGTCTTCCGATGGTACGAGTGAAAGAATCCTTGATGATCTTAATGAGTCTCTCGTAGACACCGCCCTTCCATGGAGAGTGTGCGGTTGTAAAGGACCATTTAACTCCCATTGATGAGAAGAGGCTATTTATCTCGGGGTCTATTTCAGAGTTGGACAGCAGTGTGCTGGCTAACTTGAAAGTTGTAGCCTTATCGGAAGTGACTCTCTTGGGCGTTCCTCTACGTGAGCAGAATCTACGGAAAGCGAAGAAAAAAGCAGAAGGCAACAATGAAGAGACTACTTCTAGATGGGTGACTCTAGACGAGAAACAAGTGATGACGACAATCCAAATTTTGGAATTGTCATTGAGATGAAAGGGGCCAGCGTAGTCTATGCCACAATGAGCGAATGGAAGGCTCTCTCTAACTCTATCGGTCGGTAGTGGTGGGCTCTTAGGATAGGCGAAGGGGAGGTTGTTGGTCTTCCTGCAAGGGATACACTGCCTAAGAGTCGACTTGGCTAGCGGTCTGGCTCGTGGGATCATGTATCTACTCTTGAGAGTGTTGAGGACAATGTCCATTCCAGAGTGAGTTGATGAATGGATGTCCTTAATCAGAAACCTAGCTAATGTGCTGTCTCGAGAAGTATGTATGAAAATCGGTTGCTTGAACTCCTCTGTCTGAGCAGAGTTGGTGAGTCGTGTGCGGGCTCTCAAAAGACCAGTAGAAGGATCTTCAACCAGTGACATCTTTCTCTTCATAGAGGCGTCGACTGATCTCTGGTTGAATGAGATTAGCCTATTGAGGGCGAATCTTTTCTCAACTGCACTAAGCGAGGACTGCAGATTGATGGGGATGTGGTTTAGCTGTTCGCGAATACTTTCGTTTGTGGACTTATTAGCGCATTTAGCAATGAAGCGATAGACAAGCGAAGTTACATTGATTGCCTTTTTGAGGGTAGAGTACCGAGTGAGGTCAATTGCATTCTCAAGGGGAGGCGCTGTGATCGCTTCAGGGCTGACTATCAGAGGGAACGGGTCAGTGTCAGGACATTGGAGGTCTGACAAGTTGGTGTCCGGCCATTCTGAAGGGTCAGAAGATAGCCATTGAGGGCCGATCCACCATTGGTGGGAGGGGTCGTTCATCTCAGAGGAAGACAGACCGCGGGTAGCATGGTCAGCAGGGTTGTGCTCACTCCTAACATGCCGAGGTGGATGGTAGATGAGGTTGCTATCAGCTGAGAGGGCATCTTGGACTGAGTGAATGTGTTTCACTCGGGTGGAGACGAAGACGCCGACCGGTTTATTGAAAGCGGGCCTGCACCAATGGAGAACTACAGCGGAATCCGAGAAAGCATAAGTGTGTATTGGGTTCTCAGGAAATTCCTTGCGAATACTATCTACCGTGAACTGAAGTAGAGAGTGGGCCATGACTAGAGAGTCGAGTTCCATCTTCGGAATGGTAGAAGCGGAATTAATGGGTGCTAGTCTGGTCTTGCTGATAAGTAGTGCTGGCTTGTGACCAGGCACGTAACTGTACACCGAAGCAGCCATTGCCGTCTTGGAGGCATCGCTGAATGCCACAAGAGTGATCTCGTTGGCTTCCGATATGTGCGCGAACCGATCGACTTGCAGGGAGAAGTTCTCGAGGTCTAAGATCTGATTGTGGAATGATTCCCTAATGCTTTCGTCGACTGGCTGATCCCACTTGAGAGGAATTTTCCATAGGCTCTGGAACGTTAGTCGAGGAGGGAGGAGAAGGGGGTTCAGGAGACCGAGAGGATCGTATGCGCTGGATACAGTACTAAGCATTGATCTCTTCGTTTCCTTTTCTCGTTTGAGAGAGATTGGGATTTTGATGCGCAGTGTGTCACTAGTAGTATCCCATGTAAGACCTAGTAGCTTCTGAATGCTGTCTTTGGATCGATCTAATTCTGGGACATGGGCCATAAAAGACGAGGAATTTGAAGCGTAGTCGCGGAGGTTCATGGCCATGGTCTCGAAGATGTGCTTAGATTGGGTGTGCAGGATGGGAGAGGGTGTGTCAACATTGATTATGATATTGTCGACATAAAGGTTGGAGACCAGTTGATGGACAAGTAGAGGGTCGCAGTCTCTTCCCTTACGCTGGATGTGATAGTTGATTACCTTGTTGAGCAGGCATGGGCTTTGGTTGACACCAAATGGGGTGACGCAAAATCTAAGTGTGAGAATATTCTGCGGAGTGACTGGTTTGTCGATGTCTTTCAACCAGAGGAATCGATGCATGTTCCTTTGCGAGGGACACAACTTGACTTGAAGGAAGGCTTTCTCTACATCAGCCACTATGAGAACTGATCGCAGTCTAGCACGGAGAAGCAGTGAAGGGATGAGCTCGAGGTCACTTGGGCCTGGGTAGATCATGTCATTCAGCGAGGGCTTATTTTTGAGATGAGCCGAGGCATCGTAAACTATGCGCAGAGGAGTTGTGGGTTTGTCTGGTCTCAAGACTGCTTGATGGGCCAGATAATGAACTAGTCCACTAGTGTCAGTGCGGTCTACTTTCTCGACTTGTCCTAGAGTGAGCTGGTCCTTGATGACTGAATCGTAGTACAAAAGGAATTTTCTGTCGCTGGACAACTTGCGCTGAGTCGAAACTAAGCGAGAGACTGCGAGGTCATAGTTATCGGGAAGTACCGACTGTGCCTCGGGCTTTATGGCATACTGTACGTAGTAGCGATCGAATGGTATCGTCGAAATGCTTCGACACCATTTCGTCCGCTAGTCTGCGTTCTTCCTTTTCCGTGGTCTCGTAAATGCGCGAGATTGGGTCCACAGAAAGGAATCGTTCTGCCATCTTGTCGGCTGACTGCTCGGCTGAAGTGACTACCGAAGCGACTCTTATGGAAGGGTTAGTCAGAGGGGTTGCGGGTTGTTGTGGGCTGACTCAATGCGCGAGGGGGATGCTGTCTCGTCATTGATCGAGGAAGCAGAGGTCTGAGGAGTAGTGTCATATGACTCGTCACTCATTGCATCGAGTGATGACTCTATGCGGTCTGAAGAACCGGCGACAATGGGGCCTATTGCGGACTGAATCAAGCGGTATCCACTAGGGAGTACGGTAGTCTCGTAGCCGTGGGTGACTTTGAGTGCATCCCCCACTCAAGAGCTCGGGGTGGACTGTCGTGTCTGAAAGATGAACAGGTACAGACGTAAGAGCAGTCTTGATTGCTTCAAGATCAGCAGGGGAGAGGGATTGGTGTTGGATCGAGTGGACGATCGCATCACCATCGTAGACTGCCGCCTTGATTATTTCTCTGCCATGATTGGTCATAAGTTCGAATTCGACTATATCATAGCGAGAGGGGTCGGAGGGTGTCTCATTCTGCATGATTCCAGTGATAGAAGCATGAAGTTTGTCGACAGGTGTGAGTGAGAGGCGGTTGACTAGGCTGCGTGTAATCAATGAGATCTGGGCGCCGGTGTCTAGTAGTACCTTAACCATTTGCGCTTGGTTCGCGGCTGGGTTTACTAAGACTACGGTTGCAGTGAAGAGCCTAGAACTAACCATGTTGGGCTGTCTACTGGTGACAGAGAAGACGCCAGCTTTTTTGGAATTGGCAGGCGGGCTCTCGCAGAGGGAGTTGTGATGCTTACCATAGCAGGCTGAGCAAGATTTACGACACTCGTGCGATTTATGATTCGCAGAGAAGGAAGAGAAACACAGGGACTTAGATCGGAGCAGGTCCTTGCGGTCTTTGATGGATGAGACTTGCGTGCATTGAAAGCTGAAGGGGTGTTGTCCGCAGAACACACACAGGGGATCCTTCTTGGGAGGCTTGGGATGCGTGCTAGCAGAAGGCTTCGAGTGGGCGCTCGTGGGGTGAATGTCGCTCGAATGGTTGCTGGCTCTGTTTGCTGAGAACCACCGTTGTGGTTGGTGGAATTGGGGCGCTGGGATGAGAACGCACTAATAGTGAGGGCCTCTT
Source organism: Pristionchus mayeri (assembly GCA_036245805.1). NCBI lineage: Eukaryota > Metazoa > Nematoda > Chromadorea > Rhabditida > Neodiplogasteridae > Pristionchus > Pristionchus mayeri. The sequence continues at coordinate 13,997,391 of BTRK01000006.1, forward strand.
CGAGTTCCTCGTTGAGCTGGCTCTCGATGAGAAGGAGGGCGGCAAGGAGAGACTCGGGCGTCTTGCGCGAAATCAGGGTGATGAACTTGGAGTTGATGCACTCAGCAACCATCTGCTGCATGACGAGTCCATCGATTCCCCACTCGCTGTTGATCGAGTAGGCTACGTTGATCATTGCGCGTACAGCAGTGAGCTGGTCCTCAGTTCGCGATGACTTAGACCGAATATTCCTCAATGATTGGATTAAGCGGGCTTGTGTGAGGACATGGCGACCGTACTCAGACTCTAATCTGCTCATAGTTTTAGTGAGGAAACCACCTTGCACAGGGAGGGAGGCGATTAGTGAATGCGCTGCGCCTTTTAGACAAGAGCGGATATGGAAAACTTTCTCAACTTCAGATATGTCTGATCTATCGAGAATGAGCGAGTCGATTTGGAACTTGAAGGCAGGCCAACGAGTGATGTCACTCCGATCGAATGTCTCGAGTTTTATCGGCGGAAGGGAGAGCGCAGGTCTGTTAGTGACAGTATCGATCGGCGCGGGTGGCTGTCTGAGCTGAGGCGATTGCGAAATAGTAGAAAAAGCGTTGTTGCCGATACTATTCAAGGGTGGAGTGGGCATGTCACCTTGCGCCAACGCAGAAAAATCAACAGTTGAGGGCTGAGCGGGCTGGTTAGTGAGCGCAGGAGACTGATTGGAAGGCTGGGCCTGTGATGACAAAATAGCTGCGGGTTGAGAGAACCTGTTTACCCGTTGTTGGGAGAAGTCTATGGCCATTTTGTAATCTTCGACCTTACGTTGGAAAAGATCAGTAAGTTTACTCACATTCATAGGCCACTGGCTCCGTCCTTGTTCTTGTTGAGATTGTTGAGCTGTCCCTTCTCCTCGGCCACCTTGTCCTGATCGCTGTCTCCGTTGTTGGCCATCTCGTCTACTTGTTCCTCGATGTGCTCGACGATATCACTGTAAGAAGAGATGGTTCCATAGTTGCCCACGCCGGCGGCGACCCCCATGACCCCTATTCATGGTTGCGCACTGCTCCCTCTATTTGAGGGGAGCAGTGCGCAACCATGAACCCCGGGTCATGGTCAAAAATGGGCCGGTAGGTCAATGGTAGGTCAAGACTAGGTACCGTACCCAATCGATAGTACAGTACCCACAGATACCGTATACCACTACCGTAACCCACGATTATCGCAAACTAACTTTATTATTTAAAAGCCCTGGTACCGTTCCCAATCGATTCTACAGTACCCAAGTAACTACCGTAACCCAGTTCCTTGGGTCAGATCCCGTTCCTTGGGCCAAACATTTTTCTAAAAATGCCAAACAGTTTTCTAAAAATTCCAAATCGATCACATAATGATTCTACAGTAACTAGAGATGTGATAGGATACTTTAAAATAATTGCATGCTCAATTTTGGAATTTTAGAAAAATGTTTGACCCAAGGAACTGGATCTGACCCAAGGAACTTCGTTACGGTAGTTACTTGGGTACTGTACAATCGATTGGACGCGGTACCGGGACTTTTTAAAAATAAAGTTAGTTTGCGATAATCGTGGGTTACGGTAGTGGTATACTGTATCTGGGGTACTGTACTATCGATTGGGTACGGTACCTATTCTTGACCTACCATTGACCTACCAACATTTTTTTGACCATGAACCGGGGTTCATGGTTGCGCACTGCTCCCCTCAAATGGAGGGGAACAGTGCGCAACCATGAATAGGGGGTCATGGTCTGAAAACACCTCGCCGCCAGTGCTGGGCAACTATGGATGGTTCGTTTAGCTGTGACCAGAGTGATGCCGACAGTCGATTCGAGGGACGTGATTTCGTCAGATTTTGTAACCGTGAAAAGAGATTTGGTATCCTGATCAATCTGATCTAACAGAGGTTTGAGTTCTTTGAGGAGAGAATGAAGGGAATCATAATCATTGGCGAAATCTGATCCCATTGCGGTCTTGTTTTTCCTACGGATAGTGACCGTGTTTGGAAGGGAAAACTCGAATTGTGAGGTGAGTTCAATGGTAAAGTGATTGCTGCCACGCGGGCTTATAGTCGGGGCTCGTATTGAGGTCGAAATGCACCATATGCGAGAGAATCGGGCGATTCTCTGGCTCTATGTATGTTGTGCAATAACGAGGGGATGAAATAAACAAAGTTTTATTGCTATTAAACAACAATGGGAATGGTTTAATTACTAGAAATAGGCGTGAAGTGGTTGATTTGACAAGGGAAAGGTACCTGGAGAGTGGTCTCGGCAGGCTTGGGTATGTGTGTGTCACTTCGCAGGCTTCAGTGACGGCGGTGAGCGATTGCAGTCTTGACGGCAAAGGCGAGGGAGAACGCTGTGAGGTCTCGGGGACGATTCCTGACAGTGATGGAATGATTACGTGTGATAAATGACACGACGTAATACAGGGAAAGTGTTGGAAAAGCGAGTCCAACAATGAGAGGGCCTCAACAGTGAGCGAGGGAACTGTGAGGTGAAAGCTGAGTTCAATAATGATAGCAAAAATACAGAGCTTGCGCTCAGTAAGAAGGCTGAAGTAGAACTGAAGATAGGAGAAAAGAAAAAGTCATCGCGAAAAGGCAAAATATACGGTATCTTTGAAGCTCATGAATGGCAGTACAAAGTTCAGTACGAGAGCCAAGTCGCGGGAGTTCGGTGTGATACCGTATGGCGCTGGCTGGAGCCAATCGAGAAATGGATTTATTTTATGAAATAAATTATTAAAGTGTTTGATTATTGATTTATATTGCGGTAGTGGATGAAATCCGCTACACAGGACAGAATATGAATTTGGATTACTGTATCTGCCCACCTACTGTACTTTCGTGATCGAGTCGCTGACGAAGACGGGTGCTTGCCTTTCTACGTGAAAAAGTACCCATTGGGACACATTTTTATTTTTTCGTTGTACGGAGGTATCTCGGTTCTCTCAGACTTCCTCTGTTAAATCCGTTTGGTTTCGATATGCCAATATGTGCGGATGCGCAGTAAAGGAAACACATTTTGGTCATTCCGAACTGAACACGACTCTGAAATATGCACCTTATGTGAACAGGTCTTTTGTGCCAAATCCGAATCACATGTGTTATTGTGATGTGCGTTCACCACACTTCACGATAGTGTTGATTATGTTACCCAATCACTACTCACTGAAAAGATCTAATCTGAGAAAGTCGCAGCTACATTCGTAGCCACGCCTTCTTTGACTTCACACTATAACCACTAGGCGCTCTCAAGAGGTATGGACTAAAGTGCGCTAAAGAGAGCATCCATGCACTAATAATATGTAACGATCAAAATGATAATCAAATAGAACCAAAAATCAGAATAAGTGAAACAATTAAAAGTAAAAATTGGAAAAAAACTTATGCATCAACCTGATATTATTATTTTTTTCAATGCTGATTACGATGCAATCCTGGTCGATGCCGATTTCCGAGTCCCAGACTAGCTTCTAATAGCTGGTCCGAGTCCCAGACTAGCTTCTAATAGCTGGTCCGAGTCCCAGGCTAGCTTCGAATAGCATTACGGTAGCAACATGAAGTTATCCTGAAAATGCCTTTATATATAGGGACCACGACATGGATTGCCCAAATGTTGTAGTTAACGGCAAACATTGTGCAAAATGTCCGTGAGGAACCTAATAAGATGATACTTTTGACTGTTTGTCGATATCTCAACTCTAACTCGTGCTATGGCTCGAACAGTGTTCTCGAGTAGTTCAACGGGCCATCGTCGAAAGGTGTATGTGGGCGGAGCCTATTCCGATGCCTAGTAATCAAGTATTGTCAGAGGAACTGCTCTAGCACCTGTCCGCACGGTATATTGGTGAAGCTCATTGGCCTTGTGTCTCGGGACCGTGTGTTCGTTCCCCCCTCGTGCAACTTTTGCAGATAGCAGAGATAAACAGCGGAAGTCGTATTCCAATAAATACGCGTACTGTCCGATAGTTTTTTGCAAACGACTATTCGAATTAAAATCTATTTTATATTTTATTTGTACTGAAGTTGTGATAAAAATGAGGGGAACCTTGCTGGACTTAGGCGAAAGACGAATATTCATCGGAAGTACAAACATTGGAGAATGCATGACCTTCCAATCGATTTTTTGTATATTAAAACAAAACAGATCATGATCGCCATTTCGTAGATTGTAAAGACTGATGAGACCTACAGAAAAATGACTTGCACTAAGAATTTGGTTACGAATTTGCTTAGTCGTTTGGAGTGCCAGATTTTGGGACACTCTTTCTCCCTCAAAGTGGGCGGAGCTTGCGGTCTCTATTTATATATTAATTAACAAAATGTAATAATATAATGGGCTCTAATTAGATAACTGGAATAATGATAATAATAAAACGATTAAATATTTACACAAGCCTAGAGCCGTAATGTATAAGTTTGAGTTCCATGATTACACTCTCTCTCCCTTTCACACACTCTCTCGCTCGGTTTGTCGTGACCAGGGCACTCCCGCCAGTATTAATTCAATGGATGTTGGGAAACTTTAAGTGAAGGAACGCAGCCGCTTCGTGCTCAAGGTGAGCGAGGGCGGTTTTTTCTTATTACATGTCTACACTGGATCTTATTGATCTCACTGAATGTCTCTGGATTTAATCTATCGCTGAAACATAAGTGTGAATGGCTGCTACAATTTCGCATAAATAGAAAATTTTAGAAACGGCTTTCCTATATTTTTGAGAAGAGTGCTGATTGGGGGTGACAACAGAATATGTGTATTTTGTATTATAATTACCTATCAGGACAGAATATGCATTTGGATTACTGTATCTGCCCACCTACTGTACTTTCGTGATCGAATCGCTGACGAAGACGGGTGCTTGCCTTGCGTAATCGATCGATTGTAGGCGTCTGCTACTCGCTGGATAAGCTCGAGGCGCGGGATTGTTTGAGACACATAATTTCCAACATCTCTGTGCCGGCTCGGATATGTTTCAGCAGTAACACTAATTCAACCTCATAGTATTGACTTGGTAATGTCGTTGCCTGAATGGGAAAATATATCCACATTATGTTAATATTTTTCAGGACAACAAGATGATGCGGGAGCTGGACGTCGGCGATTGGATTATCTATGAGGTGCGGTATCCAAGCATTTTCGCCCATCAACTCTTAATTGATCTACCGTTAAATCGATATTCGCCAACCGTAATCAATAATTGTTTTCAGGAAATGGGCGCTTACACGCGGGCCGCATCGACCACCTTCAACGGCTTCGAGCGTCCCACTCCGGTCTACGTCATCAGCGAACATACGTGGTACGATAGTCTTTATTGGATTACAGTAGTCGATAATTTGGCCATCACTGTCTAATTTTCGAATAAGAAAACCATTTCAGGAACGTTCTCGGTCTGTGACTAGAATGCAGGATTCAATGCTGTAGAATAGATTATCTCAGACGGGTCGGGCTCAATCTTTGCATTTCTTCGTGGATCGCTTTCATATGTTTGTATGCTGCTTAATCACGACGATATGATGTTTTTGTCATCGATAAAATTGACAACGAAAATTCGTCACATACGAAAAAGTTTCTGAATAATGAATTGATCTAGAAAAATATTGTTTAAAGTGTTCAATTATTGTTTACCGATATTGTTATGTTTCTGTGGTTTGAGAATTGTGCGATTGGTGTATTCTGACGATGTGTATAAAATCGCATAAGCGCAAAGGACACCCACGACGCCACACGATTTGTCCTTTCCCTTCCCACTCAATAGGTTCGGCGAGTGGGGCTCATGATGAAAAAAAAACAATAATTGAGTCATTGGCAGCTTAGATGAACTTCTTTTCCTACTTTGTGAAGTCGAAATAAGCGTTCGGTTCGTGGATGCTCATTGGCACAAATTCGCGTCTTCAGGCTGATGATATTACCGACAAAATAAAAACCATTAACCAAAGAACCGAGATCCTAGAAAAATATATGCCGTAACTTACTAATTTTCATATTTCTTTGGTTTCTTGACTATTGCGTTGGGCCTTGAGGGATCGGAATCAGCATCGTATCGAGCCAATACGATTATATTTTAGATTAGAGGACATAATCTAGAAACGCTTTTGTTAGCTTCACATCACCCTTGCAATCGGATTCCGTCTCTAGTTTGTGAAGTGAAATCGCATGGAGCACAATCTTTCAGGGCGTGGTCAGTCCTTCTTATCGACCCATAAGTCCAAGCTAGAGATGCATAAGGTATAAACTGCACGTCGATAAACATCATTGGCATAATTGAATTCCGTCTATTGCAAGAGTCAGTGCACCACAAGGATCAAAATGTATTCCGCCTATCAAGGCGCGGTCACCAACGACCCTTGGCGCAATTCCCTATCACGTCTCCGGTTTTTGATCGCACATTTGTTGATGTCTGTGATTTGAGGAATGGGAAGAAAACATTTCACATACGTAATGAGATATCGTGCTAACATACTTAGCAAATTTCGAGGACACTCAAAATCGGATTAGGAAAAAGTATGGTTATTGCTGAAATTAGTTTATGGATATGGATCTACTCATACCACATTAGACAAAGCGAGGGAGCTGATAACTTTGACAGACTAGCACCCTCTCACTTCCCCCTTATCTCCCCTTTCCGTTTTTTGACCTCCCGAGCGCGTTATTGTGCTCTGTGATTTATGGGATGAGAAATGATGCGTCAACACTAGTTGGTCGCAGATCGGGTCGAAGTGACGACTTTCGGCAAATCGCACAGCGTGATGATGTTTGGCGAGACAGGAGTGAGGGGCGGTATAAAGTGATGTGAATACGAGCACCCGCACTCATTTTCGACTGCCAGAATTTCCGACCACTTTCACTTTCCTAGATGTTCATTCTCAAGGAATGCATCGGCGATTCTAAGGTACTGTTTACGGTTGAGGTATGATGAGTTCTGAATAGTAAATTGCCGGTATAATGAATAGGGTACCATGATCTTTACGAACTCTTTGCTAAAAGTTTCGTGGCTACTCAAGTGGAATGTCTTAGGTGTACCGTAGTGGACCCTCATTTCTATTCCGCAGGTTATTTGCGGGCGTTGATTGTGCTGTTTCGTTTCTCCCTCACCGCGTTTGATCACTCGTTGTCTGTGCCGTGAGATTGCGCGGATCAGAATAGCGCATTCATGCCAATTCTGGAGTGATCGTCTGACTCTCCTCCGTTTGCATGTTCTCTCGCTTTCTCCTACCTGCGAGAGAGTGTGCAAACTGAGGAGAGTCAGACCTTTGGTGTCAATTCGAGGTCGAGTGAAAGTCAATTTTCGTCGAATCTGAGTGCACGGCGCTGATATTTTCGGAGACATCAAGCTGTTTCGGTGATAAGAACGCAGGAAATGGAAATGCAAGTAGGCGTATCCATCTCAACTGGCAACCAAAATGTTCTCGCGCAAGGAGTGCATTGGCTTCTCCAAGGTACTTTTCTATTTTACAGTAGTTTGCCTAGGTGTATGAGTATGGTATGAATGGGTACTGTATGCGAGATTACGGTATATCATTGGTAGGTCAACGTGACCGCCCAGCCCGTCGACGTGCAAGAGGTCGCACGTGCTCTCGCCCACGCAAGGGATCTTCATGTGAGATACTGATCTTTGATCTTTTCAAAATCCATTTAAATTTGAGGGATTTGAAGCATTTGAATAACTGCACTGATCTTTTATCGTTCCAATAGTGATGGAGTTTTGCTATAAAAATGCGCTCTAGACTAATTGACAGTCTTTGATCTTGACCATTCCAGGAGAACGACGAGGCGTTCATGATCGTCAATCTCGACGCGGTGCACGACCGTCTCAAGCTGTGGAGGCGCGAGCTACCTCATATCGAGGTTTGATTTTTGATGTTTAGGTCTAACTTGTATGATTCATATACTGAATATTTGTCATAAGCCCTCCACATGATTGTTGTTCTTTGATCTTGGCCCTTAAAGCCCTTCTACGCTGTCAAATGTCACACGGATGCAGTGATGATCTCAGCTCTAGCAGCTCTCGATGTGGGATTTGATTGCGCGTCTCGCGAGGAAATCGATGTGGTGAGTCATAATGTAGTGTTGGATACTGAAGGGACAAATAGATGAAACGCACCCAGACACTCGACCTGCGGCTACGCGACTCAGATGGCTTTTTTTCGTTTTCTACAGTTTTCAAAGATAGGACCGATGACAACATCAAATCCAAAACACTCCATCAAATGTATGTTCTTGCGCGACACCTATTCGAAGCTCATCTCTTCAGGTGATTCGTGCGGGCGTCTCCTCCGATCGGATCATCTACGCCAATCCCTGCAAGACGCGCTCATTCATCTCCCACGCCGAGCAGCAGGTTAGCAATATTATTTTATATTTTTATTTTGTTTAAATAATAAGTAAAACTAATTTGCATATTTGAAGGGAGTGTCGATGGTGACATTCGACAACGCGGAGGAACTGAAGAAAATCGCCCGATTCCACACGTGTCCTGAGTGAGTTCGAGATTAATTACGGTAGTACGGTAATGTAGATCAGGGTGGATACAGGAAGGGTTCGGTGTGTCAACTCCCTTATTGCAGACTGATTCTTCGCATCGCCGTGGCTGACCCAACCGCGACCTCTCAGCTCAGTCTCAAGTTCGGAGCTGAACCAATCAAGGTATGGCAAAATATTCCCCCGTTTCTAAAATAAGGTTTTAGCTCAAATTTAAAATAAATGTATCTTCCAGGCCGCTCCCGAGCTGCTCAAGCTCGCAGCCGAAATGGGGTTGTCGGTCATCGGTGTGAGGTTAGTATTGGGTTGTTTTTTTCCAATTACTAAGTAAAATACATTTTGCAGCTTCCACGTGGGCTCAGATGCAAATGACGCATCGGCTTATCATACTGCGCTATCTCATGCGAGGTGCGAATTCTTACTGTCTGGTAAATAAAAAGGTGATGTAATTTCATCGCCAAGTTCAGAATGTAGCCTGAAATACATTGAGTTTCAGAATTTCTTTGTGTTGAATAATAGAGAAACGCAATGATTATATGGCAGCCATCATTAAAATAAATTCTCATCCTGTGCAGAAACCTGTTCGACATCGGTCTATCTCTCGGTCACAAGATGGAAATCGTGGATTTGGGAGGCGGATTCCCGGGAGGTGAAAACCGCGGAACTCCATTCGAGAAGGTACGATAGTTAGTCAGCTTGCGATAGTCAGTGTATGATCATATCTCTACAGTGGGAAGTTAAAATTGCTGTAATCGAATATCAATTCCTCTCAGATTGCCGCCGTGATTCGCTCAGCCGTCTGCGAGTTCTTCCCTGAGCCGGAGGTGCGCCTGATCGCAGAGCCGGGCCGGTAAGTGTATTCTCCGGCTCTGCCATTTCCAGGCTCTAGTTCCGGCTCTATATAATTTGTCTCAGATTCTTCGCCGCTCGGCCATTCACTATCGTCGCGAACGTGATCTCACACACCAAAGTGCCAGCCGAGAAGATAACGAAGAATGGTGAGAATCGGCTACATTATGACGTTCACACGGCTCAGGACTATCGATGACTGGGTTATTTGCAGCCTGCGACGCTACTGAGACCGGTCACATGTACTACATCAACGATGGAGTCTACGGAAGTTTCAGTTGCATTCTCTTTGATCAGCCAGCGAGACCGATTGGAAGACCTCTCTTCGTGAGTTGAATGGGGGCTGATAGTAAACAGTCCGAATACAGTCTCTTCATTTCATACAATATCTGTAAACTTTTGCATGATAATGAAGTAACCGGGGTAACATTTCTGATACTAAGGTGGGCATGAAGAAGTAGTAATTGATCCCGTTTTCCAGGATCTCCCCGGCGAGCTGTTCCCATCGACCATCTGGGGACCGACCTGTGACTCGCTGGATAAGCTCGAGGTGCGGTATAATTGGTTGAAATTCTTAATTTAAAAAATATATATTGACAAATTCTTATGTGTTTCAGTAACAACAACCAACGACGTAGCTTTAACTCAATGGTCTCTGATCCGGATTTTGAAAATACAAAAACAATAATATTTACATTATTTTCAGGACAACAAGATGATGCGAGAGCTGGACGTCGGCGATTGGATTATCTACGAGGTACGGTAACCAAGAAATTAGTTGACCTACCTTCAAATCGAAAATCGTTCACCGTAAACAATAATTCGCTTTAGGAAATGGGCGCTTACACCCGGGCCGCATCGACGACCTTCAACGGCTTCGAGCGTCCCACTCCGATCTACGTAATCAGCGAGCAGACGTGGTACGGTAGAATTGATTGGATTACGGTAGTCGATATTTTATCAATCGCGAACTAACCTTTGAATAATAAAAATATTTCAGGAATGTTCTCGGGCTGTGACTGGAGTGCATGGTTCGATGTTGTAGTGTAGATTATCTCCGACGGATTGGACTCAGGCTTTGCATATCTTCTTGGATCGCTTTCGTGCATTTTCTTGCTGATTTATCACGATTATACGATAATTATTTCATTGACACTAAGATAAATTATACGAAGATAACTATGGTTGTATTTTCTGGGCATTCGTAAACTAATTATGATATATTTCGAAATGATTATGAATTTTCACCGAAAAGTGCAAAAACATTGTTACCATACTTTTATTCTTTTATCTACTTTTACTACTTTTATCTACTTTTGTCATACTATCATGCTTTATCATACTTTTATCATTTCATCTTAGATACTTTTATCATACTTCCAAAATAATCTTTTTAAAATGAAGATTCTTTGCCACTCCTTATTAGAAATTTGGCTGGGCACAACATTGCATCTGTGCTGTAAAATCAGAGGTATTTTTGTTGTGTTTACATAAGTTTACCTAGGTGTATTGTATGGTATGAATGGGTACTGTATGACAGATTAGGTATATCATTTTTAGGTCAACGTAACCTCCCAGCCCGTCGACGTGCAAGAGGTCGCACGTGCTCTCGCCCACGCAAGGGATCTTCATGGGATATACTGATCTTTGATCTTTCCAAAATCCATTTAAATTTGAGGGATTTGAAGCATTTGAATAACTGCACTGATCTTTTATCGTTCCAATAGTAATGGAGTTTTGCTATAAAAATGCGCTCTAGACTAATTGACAGTCTTTGATCTTCTTTCTACCAGTCCCCATCCTACGGTATCTAGTACCTAATGCTGTATCGTTAACTGTGTTTATTTACATGTGCTTTTCCCTCTCTTTCCCTCGTCTCATTTTTACATATCCCCACTGTATAGCTAATTTTCCTTTGTCCCCATCCATCTCCCTCGCCCATCTGTATGCTAAGTGATAGAATCATCGGAATTGTAACACGTAGTCAGTTAGTCTCGTTTTCGTTCGCGTGTGCGACGTCATCACCAGTTTCGCTGTTTCTTCCATCTTTGCTGCTCTCAGGATTACCAAGTAAGGCTAATAAAGTCGTTATAAACACTTTCTATTCTCGTATTACGTATCAGTGGGAAACAGTTCTTAGCTCTAAGTAGCATACGGTAGTTTTGTCACGAGAATTTCACTGCGGACGCTAGACCTAGTCCGAGTTGGGGGCCGAACAACCGGTCGTGACCTACCGTAACTGTAACCATTGTCGCGGAGAGAGTAAAGCCTAGTGAGTCCTCAGAGTGGAATGGATGAGAGAAGTGAAACCAACAGCCGAGGGGGGTAAGAGAGAAAGTCTGAGGAAAGAGTAACCAACCGCCGTGGAGGGCATGATTCAGTGGAGGTGAAGAGAGAGACCAACAGCCGAGGGGGGAGGAAGGAGATCAGAGTGGTGTGAGAGGAAGGAAAGAGTAACCAAGCCGTGGTGGGCACGTGGATGGAGTAGCGTTTAGAACCAGATCCAGACAGTCGAACCAAGCCGAGGTGGGCAGAAGATGGAACCAGAACCAGGGAGAGTATAGTGATAGAGGAGTGAACCAATCAGCCGTGGGGGGCATCAGAAGTACCAGAGAAACCCAGAGAATGGATGGATATGGAGAAGGTTTCAGAGAGAGAGGAGACGGTGGGGCCAGTGAGGATGAGTTGGGAGCAGGAGATGACCTGATTATGTTTGACCAGAATGACCAGTATGTGACTAAGAGATCCAAAGGGAGAATGGATAGATTGCTATGGAGGGAGAGACTAGAAGGAGAGAGGGAGGATGATATCTCATCGATGGGAAACCCCCTAGAATCGGAATTAATGTCAGAAAGGGATGGAGATAAAGACATTAAAGAGTTGGAGAACTGGAAGAATTCTATTATGAGAGAGAACGATCATGTGTTACAGGCAGCAGACCTATCGACACTTCTCTCCCCTTTCACTTCCATCCCATCCACTCCGATCACCCATACCACCCCAGCCATCGAATCTCCAATGGACAACATGGACACAACAGAGGGACAGACCACAGAGGTACGAATCAGATCTATTGTCGACAGAATGTACAATGAGATAGACGGGGTGGACAGTTGGTTGCATGGTCTAACAAAGGTACCGGAAGAGGGAGAGTTGGAGAATATGAAGAGAGTGAGAGATTCAGCTATTGACCAAATGGAACGTGATCTGATCTATGAATTTGAGCTGGGAGAGGAGAGAATGAGAGTACGTTATGAGAGTCAGATGGATAAGTTGAGAGAGAATTATCAGAAGGAGAAAGGAAGATGGACGGAGAGAGTAGAGAAAGAGAAAGAAGTGAAGGACCACTGGGTTAGTGAGATGGCGGGCATAATGAGAATCGTGGGAGAGACGAGATCGTTGGCAAGGACGAAAGAGAAAGTTGTGATTCTTCAGGAGAAAGTAAAGTTTCTCGAGCAAGAGCGACAGCACTTCCACGTGGAGTTGGCGAGATTGAAGCAGGGTGAGATGGAAAGAGGAAGGACTATAGAGGAAACCCCTGTGCTTCAGAGAATGAGAGGCTGCAGTCGAGCACATGTCGACCCGCCGCCACTCAGCCCGCCTACAGAGCTACCGGAGGTGCCGAGGGAGCGGCAGCTCCTATCTCGAAGTGAGTATAGGAGAGACGAGGATAATATGTCAATTCGGTCCAATGCATCTTCCAACATGAGATCGCATGTGGGTAATAATGGGCAAATGATGGAGATGATGATGGAGTCTATTCGATCTATGGGACAAATCAACATGCCTATCAACAGTTTCAATCCAAAAACGGAAAGATTCAATGAATTCTTGGCACGATTCAATCTCAAATACAAAGGAATGTCGAATGAGGAGAAAGTGCTAGTGCTACCAAGTCATTTGGATGACAACACAACGAGAGTTTTCAAGTTTGCCTGAAAGGATGAAGAGTGGACGAGAATGGGATAACATGGTGGTAGAGATGGGACGATTGATGGATAGAGATAAGGGTCTCGAGCAACAGTTCGCCGTGGAGAAACTGAACAATATCGATCCCCACAAGAGGATAAATCAGATTTGTCGTGACATTGAGGAGTTGGTAAATAGAGGAATGGGATACCTTGATCAGAAAGGACGGGATCGGTTCATGCAACAGCAACTAATGATAGTAATGAAGAAGAGAGTGGAGTACGGAAGGGTACTAGAGGCGTACAATGTGGGTTGTGAGAATTTTGACGAGCTAAAGAAGGTGGCAATGGAACAAGAATTCATTGAACATCAGAAGAGGATGGCCAGTAAGGGCACCAATGAGATGAAGTGTACAGAGTGTGGAGGGAGAGGTCATTCGTCTCGAGATCATTTCAAACATCTCAATAACAATGTTCCTACTGCTCATGGATACAACAACAATCGTAATAACGGTCACAATAATGGAGGACATGGATACAATAATGGAGGATATAACAACGGAGGTCATTCATATAATAACGGAAGATTCCCGACCGACAGACCTACCACATTTACAAACTCATCGTTCAACCAGAATAATCATAGAATGGAGAATGCAGGAGGAAATAATAATAGAGTGAATCGAGTGAATGGGAGAGATCAGCAAATGAATGGAAATGGACGCTATCCACCACAATCTAATAATACCTTCCCGACGACAAATCATAATGGAATGAACCGAAAGCCCCAAGAATGGAGAAATCAAAATGATCGGAAACTACCACAAGATCCAAGAGTGAATAATGAGAACAAGAAAGTACTCAAAGTAACCGGAGAGGAGAGTGAACAGAAAGACTCAGATAAGAATGTAACTTTTCTGGGCAGAAGACTTCAGATGGAGATGATAGTAGAGGGAGAGATGAGAGATGCTACCGTAGATTCAGGAGCAGAGGTCTCTCTTATTCCAATTAAGATGCTAAAAGACATAGTAGCAAGAAATGAGAAAGAGTGGTGGATATTCCAAGAGGAGAGAATGGAACCAGTGGACATCAATGTGCGAGTGTCGAATGCTAATGCTGGTCCAATGAACATTGTATCTCAAGTAATTCTGGCAGTAAAGAGAGATAAGACTGACCAGACCCATAATATCGGATTTTTCGTAACCTGAACAAAATGAGATTATTTTGAAAATGAACAAAATGAGATTATTTTGGGAGTGAACTCATTCGATGATCTCGGGATTAGATTTACGATGGGAAAGAAAGATCGACCAATCAATAATGACACTGAACAAGCAAGAGTGGATAAAGATCTGATTGTGGAGCCTGGACAAGTAACTGACTTGGAGGTCAGAGGACCAAAGTCTGAGGAACGACTTCTGTGGTCAACCAATGATTTCATCGAGAGTGGTGCGTGTACCCTCGACGATAATGGAATCACAACTATCCCCATATTGAATAATACCAACAAAGCTATCGCATTCAACAAAGAGGAAGTGATCGGAGAATGGAGTACGGATAGTTTGTCGGAAGAGAAATCAGTGCATGCACGGGTCGAATACATTGCCATTGAGACTGGTATAATGTCGAAGAAGGACAGAAGAAAGGAGATAATGAAGTGTCTCAGAGAGGAGAAGAACGATGACATTTCTTCTGAGATGACACAAGTGATCGAGAATTACGAAGATGTATTCGCGATTGAGGACTCGGAGTTGGGCAAAACTAATGTGATCGAGCACAACATTGATACTGGAAATGCTAGGCCAATTAAACAGAAGCAGAGACCAGTTCCATACTCCTTGCGAGAACCTCTGCAGAAGCTACTCAATGATATGGAGAGTACAGGAGTTATCAGACCATCTAACAGCCCCTGGTCATCACCAGTAGTATTAGTGAAGAAGAAAGATGGCAGTCTGAGGCTCTGCATTGACTACAGAAAGCTCAACGAAGTAGTCAAGATGGATGCATATCCAATGCCTAATATTTCGGAGTGTGTGCAAGAGTTGAGAGGGAAAAAAGTGTTCTCCACTCTCGATCTGAAGGCAGGGTTTTGGCAAATTGGACTCGAAGAGAAATCGATTGAAAAGACAGCTTTCTCAACTCTGGATTCACATTACGAGTTTACGAAAGTACCATTTGGATTGTCCACATCACCAGCAGTTTTCCAACGGAGCATGAACATCATACTGAGAAGTGAACTACAGAAACCAGTGAAGGAAAGAGAGGTTTTTGTATACATTGATGACATTTTAATTGCCACATCTACCAAACAAGAACACGTCAATGCGATGCAACGAGTACTCCAGTTACTCAGAGATAGCAAAATGAAACTGAACGTGCGAAAATGCAAGCTGGAGATGGAAGAGGTGTGCTACCTCGGGCATACAATTGATGGAAGTGGTGTGTCGATGCAACACGAGAAAATACGAGCTATACTCGAATTTCCCGCCCCTAAGGATATTAATTCACTCAGGAGATTCCTTGGCATATCCTCTTTCTACAGAAAGTTCATCAAGAACTATGCTCAAACTGCCAATCCATTATACAGTCTCACATCGATAAAGACAAAGTGGAAATGGGAAGATGAACATCAGAAAAGTTTCGAAGCGCTCAAGAGCAGACTCACGACTGCTCCAGTGCTAGCACAACCCGATCACGAAGCAGCAATGAACGGAACACTCCCTTACATTATCATGACCGATGCGAGCAAGGAAGGAGTAGGTGCTGTACTAACTCAGAAAGGAACTGATGGAGAAGAGCGACCACTTCAATACTACTCGAGGAAGCTGAGTAAAGCTGAGACTAATTATGGAATAACGGATATGGAAGGGCTCGCAGTGTATGAAGCAGTCTGCCGTTTCAAACAATTCGTGTACGGTTCGCACTGTGTGATCAGAACTGATCACCAACCGCTTCTAGCGATGTTCAAAAGAATGAATGTGTCTGGAAGAGTGATGAGATGGGCTCAGTTGCTACAAGGAACTAAGATAAGAATGGAATATGTTCCCGGTGGTTCGAATAGAGTACCAGATGCACTTAGTAGAGCACCGATCGATACTGTACCAGAGTCAGGAGGAGCACCGTGGGATGGAATAGTGAACAGAGTCGGAGCTGAGAGAGTTGATAGAAAGAAGTGGGAGAAGGAGTACAATAATGATGAGTGGACGAAAAATGTGATAAAGCAATGGGCGAGATGCAAAGAAGAAGAAAGAGATGCAGTTGAGATGAGAGTACCTAGTGCCAAAAACAAGTGTATCAATCTAAATGATGTAATGGTACATGATGGTATCCTCTACCTGTAGGACACCAATCACAAATGGAAAGTTTATGTGCCAGAAGGAATGAGGAATATGGTAATGAAGGACTGCCATGAGGGCATAGGAGGTGGACACTTTGGATCAATGAAACAGTGCCAGACTATGGAGAAGAGATACTACTGGGGAAGCATGAAGATTGATGTTCCCAAGTTCATCAGAGAATGCAACACGTGTTTCGTGGCAAATCCATCGAGAATACTGACACCACCGTTAGTACCCTACGAGACAACGAAACCTCTGGAGATTGTTGGCATTGATCTAATAGACATGGGACTGTCCTCGAAAGGAAACCGATATATCCTCGTAGTGATTGACCACTTTTCAAAATATGCTGCAGCATACCCACTAAGAGACAAATCAGCAGAACTGGTAGCAAGAACACTAGTACAAGAATGGATACTGAAGGAAGGCCGAATAATGAGTACTCTACTGTCAGACAGAGGCAAAGAATTTGACAATTCTCTGATGGATACAATGACTCAACTACTCAAAGTGGAACAGTTATTCACTCTAGGATATAATAGTAGAAGGAACGGAGTAACTGAGAGAATGAATGGTACGATATCAATGCTGATGAAGAAGATGGTGTTGGATGGAAAGAACAAGAGTGAATGGGATGATCTGTTGCCTTTCGCGTTGTATGCCTACAACTCGACGGTGCACTCCACTGCCAAACAATAACCCCATTTCCTGATGTACGGCAGAGAAGCCAGACCCATCTCCAAAGTATTTCCCAATAGTGTTTACAACATGAGCGATGATTATGAGTCGATTCTAAGAGAAGGACTGAGTGATGTGTATGAGAAAGTAGCAGATGAGATTAAAAAAGAAGGAGCCAATAATATTAGGTTGAATAGAAAGTCTTTATAAACTGTTTTGCTCGATCACTGCTCAGTGCAGGAGACCTTTGGTGTTCCCTCGCCTCTAGTGAATAACACATGACAAAGGGACTATGTGGTCAACAACCTCCCATTCCACTCTTTCCATTCTGCCACTAGTAAGACCACGATGTTTGTTTTCACGGCCTTGCACATCCGCAACGTTCTGTTATTCTTATTCCTCTCTCACACTACAATGAAGGAATCGGAACGTCAGTTGGCTGAAGTCTACGAGTCATATGCGCCTCACTACCAGACCATACGCAATTGGTACCAACGCTTCGAGAAGGGGGACTTTTCCATGGATGATCATGACCGGTCTGGGAGGCCACCCGAGCTGGATTTGGATGCGCTACGGATCGTAGTGGAATTGGATCCTTCCCAAATACCCGCGACATGGCAGCCACACTTGGGGTATCGCAAAGCACCATCGTAAAATGATTGGTCTCCATTGGCAAGAAGAAGAAGCTAGGCCGTTTCATACCCCACGAATTGACCCAAGACCAGCTTGACCACCGAGTTGACGATTCCCTTTCTCTACTCACTCTTCACGCTGGAGATCGATGGTTGGACCGTCTCATAACAGGGGACGAGAAGTGGGTCTACTATGAGAACCACCATAGGAGGGCACAGTAGGTGGATGCCAATGAGACCCCACAGGACGTCGCAAAGCCTGACCTTCACCCCAAGAAAATCTTGCTCTCTGTCTGGTGGGGAGTAGATGGCCCGATTTACTGGGAACTCCTACCTGAGGTCCGGACAATTACTGGAAACGTCTCCACGAAACAACTACAGAATCTCAAGAAGAAAATCGCACAATCTCCCCTGAACGACAAGAAAGTGTACTATCAACACGATAACGCCCGACCCCATGTTGCACGGCAGGTCAAGCAGGAGCTGTCCAAATATGGCTGGATGATTCTCCCTCATCCACCGTATTCTCCTGACTTGGCCCCCTTCGGATTATTGGTTGTTCTCGGATCTGACCCGTCATTTCGATCAGAGATCCTTCACTTCCCGTGGGGCGATCGAGGCCGCACTCAAGCAATATTTTAATTCGCGCTGAGATGGGCTCTATAAGGAGGGAATCCATAAGTTACCTGAACGTTGGAGATTTGTCGTAGATAACAATGGTGCATATGTTTGATTTTGCTCTTGTGCTTTATTGTCAAAAGAAGGGAAATAAAAAGTTTATAAAGACTTTCTGTTCAACCTAATAAGAAGGAGTTTGATAAAAAAGCAGTAGACGAAGCCAAACTACCTGTGGAAGGAGATCTAGTAATGATGAGAGTCCCCACCGAGAAAAAAGGAGTCAGATTACCGAAGTTGACTAATGAATGGAGAGGACCGTACAAAATAACAGAAGCAGGACGAACCTCAGCTACTATCACTAATATACACAATGATACGGAAACCCATCGCATACAATACGAATTGCTCAAGAAATATCGTGAGGATCTAACGAATGAGCCAGTAGTAACCAATAAGAATAGAGCAAGAATAAGAGTGAGCAGGGTGAAAGTGGAGATGAAACCCAATAAGGGGAATGAATATGATTCTCACAGAGTGATGATGTCTCACCCCGCCCACTTGGATTACCGCTGCAAGGAATGCACCTCCATTTTTTCTGCGATGTCAATGAGAGAGATAATCATGGAGGATCGAAGAAAGAACGATGAGTTCAAGTCTGGAACTACCGCTGTGGCAGCCAGCATGCGAGTATCACGCCTTCCCATAACCGAGGATGAAGTAATCTATGTCCTCAATTCCCTATGTGATCACAGACTTCCTCTGATTACCCAGTTGCCGGAAACAGTGAAGTATGAAGGCGAAGACATGAAGATACAGAAGAGCATGACAGCAGGAAAGGCACTCCGACAAGTTCTACGAGAAGCAGAACAGGAATTGAGGAAGAGTTACCTCATTTCGACCAATAGCAGATTCCTGTCCTACACGGATGTCTATGAGGTGTACCTTTCCCCCTGCGAAGACGCACACACATTCGTGCCCATCGATACGCAGCTAGAATGCCTCCTAGGCTGTCACCCAGGGCATTTCACCTTGATTGTTCCTCGTGGCCTAGACAACGTTGTCTGGCAGAGAACAACTGAGTTGATTGGGGAATTGGCATCTAGAGGATGGTATGGCTGTGTCGCCCAGTCACCTATCTCATCTGCTACGACCAAGTTAGAATACGAGGATTTGGATGAGCTCCTAGAGTTATTCGAGGGAGGAGAGAAAGTCACGGTGGCTACTCGTCATTCAGAATTATGGAAAGATTTCTCTCCGATTACTCTGGCCCTAGGCAGTGACAAGTCTATCCTTCCCATCTGGGCAGGATGGGAGAAACGCGAGTCGGCTTCCCCACCATTGTCAAATTACGGATACCATCCCCGAGGAGGGAACAGAGGAGGATCCCGGGGAGGAGTGAGAGGAGATGGACAGTGGAGAGGAAACCACAGAGGAACACCCAGAGGAGGACGTGGAGGAACACACAACAACCGTTTCATCACCACCAACTACGGAGGATCGAACAACAACCGAGGACGAGGAATCAACAGAGGTGCTCGAGGAGGATATGTATCCAAAACGTCATTCCAAACACATTATTCCCCATATTAGAATTACACAATGATCAATAACTACCCTATTCTATCCTATTTTTTAGCCTAGTTTTATATTCCATTCTATTTCCATTCGTTTTACGACTAGTATCTATGTCTACCCTAGTTTTTGTTTTCACATACATACTACATTTTACGGCTAGATGTTCTATTCTACTTAGAACCTATTTCTATTTCTACTCAGGGCCTTATCCTATTTCTATACTATACTATTTCACATCACTTACCTTTCCTATCCTATTCTAATATTCCTATTTTAAATTTAAATTATCCCACCTTTACCGGATTCTTTATGGATAGTTTTGTGCTCAAACTATCCATATCCATCATCGCTTATTTAAACACCTTAATTTGTGGCACTATGCCGATTAATTGTTGTTTTATTTTCGCAGTGGAAGCGAATTTAGGCGGGAGGGGCGGCAAGTCGGAGTACGGTATCTAGAACCTAATGCTGTATCGTTAACTGTGTTTATTTACATGTGCTTTTCCCTCTCTTTTCCCTCGTCTCATTTTTACATATCCCCACTGCATAGCTAATTTTCCTTTGTCCCCATCCATCTCCCTCGCCCATCTGTATGCTAAGTGATAGAATCATCGGAATTGTAACACGTAGTCAGTTAGTCTCGTTTTCGTTCGCGTGTGCGACGTCATCACCAGTTTCGCTGTTTCTTCCATCTTTGCTGCTCTCAGGATTACCAAGTAAGGCTAAGAAAGTCGTTATAAACACTTTCTATTCTCGTATTACGTATCAGTGGGAAACAGTTCTTAGCTCTAAGTAGCATACGGTAGTTTTGTCACGAGAATTTCACTGCGGACGCTTGACCTAGTCCGAGTATGCGCTCTAGACTAATTGACAGTCTTTGATCTTCTTTCTACCAGTCCCCATCCTATCATACTCCTAGGAGATTTCAATAGCGATATCATCTCAGGTACCGTTCCAACCACAGAGCAAACACTTCACTCCTTTGTCTCCACTTCCCGCCTCATCCATCTAATCCGTAGTCCCACTAGAAACGATCGATGTATTGATTGGCTACTTTCGAGTGATTCATCAATAGTACACAATCAGTCTGTAATTCCCTCTTTTCCCTCATCCGATCATTTTGGTATATCCTTCTCTATTGATTCATCTTGCCTCCCTCCCGCACAATCATTAGTTAGAGATTTCGCTCGCGCCAGCTATGACCAACTCTCGTCCTTCCTTCTCACCTTTGATTGGTTTGCAATATTTTCACAAGCTCCTAATCCCGAGAACATGTATTCCAACTTTGTATCTGTAATCCATCACGCCATTGATATTTTCGTACCGTATCACTGCCCTAAGCCTACGATCCATTCTTACCCTCCTCATATTCGAAAACTAATTCAACATCGAAATTCTCTGTTCACGAAGTATCATTTACTCTCAATTCGCCCTCAATACGAAAAGTGCAGTAGAGATCTACTATTTCAAATTAAAAAATGGAACCAATTTTGCGAACATAAAAAACTGAAAAACACTAAAGATCTCTACCGTCACATTCGTACCCTTACCCAGCCGAAACCATTCGTCCCCAAACAACTTATTGATTCTTCAGGAACTATCATAACTAGTACCTTAGACATAGCAAATTCCCTTGCATCCCGATTTGCATCCCACTTCACACTTGATGACCATCCATTCCATCTCACCCCTCCCATTCATATCTAAGAAATGTATCCTTCTTCCCACATGACGTGCATAAGGCATTAAAGCAGCTCTCCCCATCATGTTCTACGGGTCATGGTAACATTCCTCAGATTGTATTTCGTAAATGTGCACATGCCCTCTCCCTCCCCCTGTGCGATATTTTCAATATTATTAGGTTGAACAGAAAGTCTTTATCCACTGTTTTGCTCGATCACTGCTCAGTGCAGGATACCTTTGGTGTTCCCTCGCCTCTAGTCAATAACACATGACAAAGGGACTATGTGGTCAACAACTCCCCATTCCACGCCTTTCATTCTGCCACTAGTAAGACCACGATGTTTGTTCCCACGGCCTTGCACATCCGCAACGTTCTGTTATTCGTATTTCTCTCTCACACTACAATGAAGGAATAGGAACGTCAGTTGGCTGAAGTGTACGATTCATATGCCACTCACTACCAGACCATGCGCAATTGGTACCAACTCTTCGAGAAGGGGGACTTTTCCATGGATGATCATGACCGGTCTGGGAGGCCACCCGAGCTGGATTTGGATGCGCTACGGATCGTAGTGGAATTGGATCCTTCCCAAATACCCGCGACATGGCAGCCACACTTGGGGTATCGCAAAGCACCATCGTAAAATGATTGGTCTCCATTGGCAAGAAGAAGAAGCTAGGCCGTTTCATACCCCACAAATTGACCCAAGACCAGTTTGACCACCGTGTCGACGATTCCCTTTCTCTACTCACTCTTCACGCTGGAGATCGATGGTTGGACCGTCTCATAACAGGGGTCGAGAAGTGGGTCTGCTATGAGAATCACCATAGGAGGGCACAGTGGGTGGATGTCAATGAGACCCCACAGGACGTCGCAAAGCCTGGCCTTCACCCTATGAAAATCTTGCTCTCTGCCTGGTGGGGGGTGGATGGCCCGATTTACTGGGAGCTCCTACCCGAGAAGCGGATAATTACTGAATATGTCTACACTAAACAACTACGGAATCTCAAGAAGAAATTCGCACAATCTGCCCTGAACGGCAAGAAAGTGTACTATCAACACGATAACGCCCGACCCCATGTTGCACGGCAGGTCAAGCAGGAGCTGTCCAAATAAGGCTGGATGGTTCTCCCTCATATACCGTATTCTCCTGACTTGGCCCCTTCGGATTATTGGTTGTTCTCGGATCTGACCCGTCATCTCGATCAGAGATCCTTCATTTCCCGTGGGGCGATCGAGGCCGCACTCAAGCAATATTTTAATTCGCGCCGAGATGGGTTCTATAAGGAGGGAATCCATAAGTTGCCTGAATGTTGGAGATTTGTCGTAGATAACAATGGTGCATATGTTTGATTTTGCTCTTGTGCTTTATTGTCAGAAGAAGGGAAATAAAAAGTGGATAAAGACTTTCTATTCAACCTAATAGTATGGAAACCGGCACTGTCCCATCACTATGGAAATTCTCACTCATTACCCCAATCCCCAAACCAAACAAGAATCCCCAAGTACCCGACTCTTATCGCCCTATCTCCATACTGTCTCCCGCCTCTAAAACAATGGAACGCCTTGTCAAGCATAAGCTTGCCCCTTACCTTTACCGCTCCAATATCATTCCTAATTACCAACATGGTTTTCGATCCGGTGCCTCTGTTCTTACCAACCTCGTAGACTGTGAAAATGACTGGACCTTCGCTCATTCCCGTAAAGAGCAAACTGATGTTATTTACCTCGACTTCTCTCGTGCATTTGACACCGTCCCCTTTCCCAAGCTTTTCTCTAAATGTTTGCATTATGGTATTGCTGGTAATCTTCTAAATTGGATCTCTGATTTTGTAACGGATAGGCATTTCTCCGTAAGATTAGGTACTACCGTATCCAAGCCCTTCCCCGTTCTTTCCGGCGTACCACAAGGATCTGTGCTAGGGCCTATTCTATTCTCTCTTTATATAGCTGATATAACACATGTCATTGCTCCCTTCCCCGATGTGTGTGTAAAAGCTTACGCAGATGACATTAAGATATACGTTTCCTACTCCAGTAAAACTAAAGCCTCTCGCACTACCCAATTACAATATGCCTTGGACGCCATCTCTTCGTGGACTATATCCAATCAATTGTCACTCTCTGAATCTAAATGCACTCATCTTCACATTGGTTCCTCCCCCGCTCCCCAATATCTAATTAATAGCGGCGTTGTCCTCGAGCAAGTCCCCCAACAACGTGATCTCGGTGTACATGTACTTCCCTCCCTTAATAACTCTGCCAGTATTGACGATCGTGTCCAGAAAGCCACCACTGTCATGCATATTATGCTTCGTGCTGTATCCGTGAATGATCCCACTATCCTAATCAAATGCTTCAAAACATATGTTCTCCTTCACATTGAATTCGCTTGTCCTTTCTGGAACCCTCATATTAAGAAACAGAGTCAGAAGCTTGAGAAAATCCAAGAAAAAATCACTCGTATTCTATACTATCGGTGCTTTCCGTCTCCTTCATATCATCTTAGTCTTCCCTCCTATTCTCAACGTCTGTCTTTCCTTGGTCTTCAAGCGCTTTTTGAGAGGAGAGTCATTTATGATCTAGTCCTGGCCCGTAGGATCATGTATGGAGACACCATACTAGATAGAAGTAAATTTTTCCTGTTTGCTCCCCTAAGAGAAAGGACCAACAACTTTGGAATCTATATTGAGAAAACCAAATCCACACCTCGATATCACTGTTTTTCTCGTAGAGTTGCTAGGATCTTAAACGCTCTTCCCACCCATGTATTGTCATCCCCCAGCATCCATGTCTACAAGAAGAGATTGAGAGCTCTAGAATTTGATTTGAGGAAATATATTTTCCAATAGTATTTCCTCCTTCCACTACTTTACCCATTCCATAGTCCCCTTTCATCCACTCTTCTCCCCCCCCCCCCCTCCCCCCCTTTAGATCCTCTGACGCTGGTTCTCGGAGCAGAGTCTACCTGGTCTACCTCGAGTGCCTCCTCCTCGATAAAACTCCCCATCACACCAGACGAAGACAGATGAGACCAGCCGATTGGATCTTCTCATTTTAAGATTGCACTTCCACCCCCCCCCCCACATTCCCCCCTTCCTATCGTATTTTGTCCTCAGTGTGAGGAGAGTCCATTCTCTTGTATCATAACACATAAGTAATTATTCGTCTTTCGTTGTGCCACCGAGCGTAGATAAAATATATATATATATATATATTTATATATATATATATATATATATATCTTGACCATTCCAGGAGAACGACGAGGCGTTCATGATCGTCAATCTCTACGCGGTGCACGACCGTCTCAAGCTGTGGAGGCGTGAGCTGCTAATAATTGTAATGACCTAACACTACCTCAAATAATGCCCAAGTGGTATTTGATTCATGAGAAGCATTCACAAGAAAATATCCAAAAGATCTTGTTGCGAAACTTTTGCACCAACCTGATAATTTTTTTTGCTCTTTTCGGTGAAAATTCACCATCATTTCGAAATAAATCATAATTAGTTTACACATGCTAAAAAAATACAACCATAGTTATCTTCGTATAATTTATCTTAGTGTCAATGAAATAATTATCGTATAATCGTGATAAATCAGCAAGAAAATGCATAAAAGCGATCCAAGAAGATATGCAAAGCCTGAGTCCAACCCGTCGGAGATAATCTACACTACAACATCGAACCATGCACTCCAGTCACAGCCCGAAAACATTCCTGAAATATTTTTATTATTCAAAAGTTAGTTCGCGATTAATAAAATATCGACTACCGTAATCCAATCAATTCTACCGTACCACGCCTGTTCGCTGATGACGTAGATCGGGGTGGGACGCTCGAAGCCGTTAAAAGTTGTCGATGCGGCCCGTGCGTAAGCGCCCATTTCCTGAAACGAATTATCAATTACGGTTAACGATTATCGTTTTGAAGGTACAGTCGCGCCGGAAAGTGAGTAGACGATTTTTATTTTTGATGTAACTTTTGTTACAGTTGGCCGATCAAGTTAAATGTTGTGACACTATATACGAAATCCATCGAGGAATACAATGCGGATACTGGGCCATCAATTGCATCATCACTGATTTTGTAGTGATGAAGCAATCGAAAAACACTTTTTCAAACATCCATTATTCTTACATATATTTTTTCTTGCTCGCCAAACTTTCTGAGCTTGGAGATATGTTCGAGGACTATCCACAGAAAAAATTTGAACTTGCAGCTCGGTCGTATCTTGGCTGCAAAATCGAGGTCGCAAATTTAGATCTCAGCTTCTAGACAAGCTAGAGACTCGATCAAAGCATCAAAATGATCGCCATCATGATAGCAGATGTTCCTGAGAATATGAAAACAATAGCTCGAAATTTGCCCTCAGGGCAAGAAAAAATATCTTTTTTGCATGACCATTATTTGGACATTCATAACTTTACGGGAAAGTTTGGTAAAAATCAGGTTTTTGCAAAGTCATATTCAAAATGTATTGGAGAACTGATTAACAACTTTTTAGAGTGTTTGGATAACTCTCCGGCCCGCGGCGACCGTTTTTCGGAGGGATACTCGGGTCGGGAAACACCCTGTTTACGCACTCTCGTCGTCTGTGCTCTCTCGCCCGTAATGGTAAATAAGATGATCCCCGACCCGAGTATCCCTCCGAAAAAACGGTCGCCGCGAGCCGGAGAGTTATCCAAACACTCTAAAAAGTTGGGAATCAGTTCTCCAATACATTTTGAATATGACAATGCAAAAACCAGATTTTTACCAAACTTTCCCGTAAAGTTATGAATGTCCAAATAATAGTCATACAAAAAAGAGATTTTTTCTTGCCCTGAGGGCAAATTTCGAGCTTTTGTTTTCATATTCTCAGGAACATCTGCTATCATAATGGCGATCATTTTGATGCTTTGATCGAGTCTCTAGCATGTCTAGAAGCTGAGATCTAAATTTGCGACCTCGATTTTGCAGCACTGCTGCAGCCAAGATACGACCTAGCTGCAAGTTCAAATTTTTTCTGTAGATAGTCCGCGAATATATCTCCAAGCTCAGAAAGTTTGGCGAGCAAGAAAAAATCTATGTAAGAATAATTGATGTTTGAATAAGTGTGTTTCGATTGCGTCATTACTACAAAATCAGTGATGATGCAATTGATGGCCCAGTATCCGTATTGTATTCCTCGATGGATTTCGTATATAGTGTCATAACATTTAACTTGATCGGCCAACTGTAACAAAAGTTATATCAAAAATAAAAATCGTCTACTCACTTTCCGGCGCGACTGTAGATCAGCTAAACTTAGGTAAAGTTAAATACTTGATCTCCCTACCTCGTAGATAATCCAATCACCAACGTCCAGCTCTCTCATTATCTTGTTGTCCTGAAAATAATTTAAATATTCATATTGTATTTTCCGTAACAGGAACAGAGAGTATCGAATCAAACTGCAAGGCTGAATTAGTGTTATTACTGAAACTTATCCGAGCCTGCAAACATCGTTGTCAAGTTCTGAATTTTAAACAGTTCACCGTACCTCGAGCCTATCCAACGAGTCGCAAGTCGGGCCCAGATGGTCGACGGGTAGGTCCTGCAGAGGATTTCTCGTGCTAAAGTAACTATCACATTTCGAACTTTTGGTCTCATAGCTAGATTTCTCCGTGGAAGCTATATTACGAGAAACAAAAGCACATTATCTTGATTATACACACCCTATTTCAACCAAAGCTGCCATGGTTTGTGAAATGAGAAGACTAACTCTCATCCATCATTCAACTCACGAAGAGAGGTCTTCCAATCGGTCTCGCTGGCTGATCGAAGAGAATGCAGCTGAAACTTCCGTAGACGCCATCGTTGATGTAGTACATATTCCCGGTCTCGGCTGTGTCGCAGGCTGCAAATAACCCGGTCATCGATAGTCCTGAGCCGTGTGAACGTTATACTGTAGCCGCTTCTCACCATTCTTGGTTATCTTCTCGGCATTCACTTCGGTGTGAGAGATCACGTTCGCGACGATAGTGAAAGGTCGGGCGGCAAAGAATCTGAGGAAATTTAGATAGAGCCAATACCAATGTCGGGAAAGGTCAAAGTCTGAGAGTATCCTTACCGTCCCGGCTCTGCAATCAGCCGCACCTCCGGCTCGGGGAAGAACTCGCATACTGCTGAGCGAATCACGGCAGCGATCTGAGAGGAATCGATATTCGATTTCAGAAATTGTCACTTCCTACTGTAGAGTATGATCGTATGCTGAATATCGCAAGCTGAGTAAATACCGTACCTTCTCGAATGGAGTTCCGCGGTTTTCTCCCCCTGGGAATCCGCCTCCCAAATCCACGATTTCCATCTTGTGACTGAGCGATAGACCGATGTCGAACAGGTTCCTGTACATGTTAGTGTGTTTATTTTTTTTGATAAAATGCTGCCGCAGAATCATAATATTGAGTGCTCAATGAATACAAAGCAATTCTGAAACTCAATGCATTTCAGGCTACATTCTGAACTTGATGATGAAATTCCATCACCTTTTTATTTACCAGACACAGTAAGAATTCGCACTTCGCATGAGAGAGCGCAGTGTGATAAGCCGAAGCGTCGTTGGCATCGGATCCCACGTGGAAGCTGCAACATTGAACTGTTAATATAAAAAATATTTTTCAAATTCAAATTTTCCAATGCTAACCTCACACCGACGACGGACATACCCATTTCGGCAGCGAGATTTAGCAGCCCGGGAGCGGCCTGAAAAAAGTTTATGGATTTTATGTCGGAATCCTGCTAGATACCTTGGTCGGCTCAGCGCCGAATTTCAAGCTGAGCTGCGAAGTTGCGGTGGGATCCGAGACGGTGATACGAAGAATCAGTCTGAAATAACGGATTTGACACAGCGAACCCCTACCGAACTCCACCCGTATTCCCACACTACCGTAATACTTCCACCGTATTACTATGACTACAACCAACTCACTCGGGACACGTATGGAATCTCGCAATCTTCTTCAGTTCCTTCGCATTGTCGAAGGTTAAATATACAAATTATGTAATTGTATTATTAAAAAAATAAATAAAAAATAATGCGAACCTGCTGCTCGGTGTGGGCGATGAATGAGCGCGTCTTGCAAGGATTTGAAATGAATGATACCGTGCCTATTGTCTTTTGATGTTATCTTCTTGAAATTTTATGTAAATGAATTATCAAATGAAAACAAAAGAAAAAAAAAACTTCATCTGTGTTTTGATCGCTGATCAGTGTTTGGATATGCTTCAGCAAAATCATGAAATACATTTTAAACGGTCCGCTTTGATTGCTGATACCAACATCTGCCAAAAACATCAGTCATGAACGAGCCTGGTTTGACCATATAGTATTCAAAGCTACCGTATCACTCACCACATCGGTTTCCTCGCGGGACGCACAATCAAACCCCAAATCGAGAGCGGCGAGTGCTGTGATCATCACGGCGTCAGTGTGGCATTTCACCGCGTAGAAGGGCTTCAAAGGCCAAAGTTCAGAGATGCATGGCATTACGGTAGCAACATGAAGTTACCCTGAAAATGTATTTATATATTATTTAACAAAATGTAATAATATAATGGGCTCTAATTAGATAACTGGAATAATGATAATAATAAAAAGATTAAATATTTACACAAGCCTAGAGCCGTAATGTATAAGTTTGAGTTCCATGATCACGCTCTCTCTCCCTTTCACACACTCTCTCGCTCGGTTTGTCGTGACCAGGGCACTCCCGCCAGTATTAATTCCATGGATGTTGGAAAACTTTAAGTGAAGGAACGCAGCCGCTTCGTGCTCAAGGTGAGCGAGGGCGGTTTTTTCTTATTATATGTCTACACTGGATCTTATTGATCTCACTGAATGTCTCTGGATTTAATCTATCGCTGAAACATAAGTGTGAATGGCTGATACAATTTCGCATAAATAGAAAATTTTTGAAACGGCTTTCCTATATTTTTGAGAAGAGTGCTGATTGGGGGAATATGCATTTGGATTACTGTATCTGCCCACCTACTGTACTTTCGTGATCGAGTCGCTGACGAAGACGGGTGCTTGCCTTTCTACGTGAAAAAGTACCCCTAGGGACACATTTTTATTTTTTCGTTGTACGGAGGTATCTCGGTTTGTTCTCTTAGACTTCCTCTGTTAAATCCGTTTGGTTTCGATATGCCAATATGTGCGGATGCGCAGTAAAGGAAACACATTTTGGTCATTTCGAACTGAACACGACTCTGAAATTTGTACCTTATGTGAACAGGTCTTTTGTGCCAAATCCGAATCACATGTGTTATTGTGATGTACGTTCACCACACTTCACGATAGTGTTGATTATGTTACCCAATCACTACTCACTGAAAAGATCTAATCTGAGAAAGTCGCAGCTACATTCGTAGCCACGGCTACTTTGACTTCACACTATAACCACTAGGCGCTCTCAAGAGGTATGGACTAAAGTGCGCTAAAGAGAGCATCCATGCACTAATAATATGTAACGATCAAAATGATAATCAATTAGAACCAAAGATCAGAATAAGTGAAACAATTAAAAGTAAAAATTTTAAAAAAATTATGCATCAACCTGACATTATTTATTTTTCAATGCTGATTACGATGCAAACTTGGTCGATGCCGATTTCCGAGTCCCAGACTAGCTTCTAATAGCTGGTCCGAGTCCCAGACTAGCTTCTAATAGCTGGTCCGAGTCCCAGACTAGCTTCTAATTACTAGCTAGTCCGAGTCCCAGACTAGCTTCGAATAGCGTTACGGTAATAGCTGGTCCGAGTCCCAGACTAGCTTCTAATTACTAGCTAGTCCGAGTCCCAGACTAGCTTCGAATTACGGTAGCAACATGAATTTACCCTGAAAATGTCTTTATATATTAATTAACAAAATGTAATAATATAATGGGCTCTAATTAGATAACTGGAATAATGATAATAATAAAAAGATTAAATATTTACACAAGCCTAGAGCCGTAATGTATAAGTTTGAGTTCCATGATCACGCTCTCTCTCCCTTTCACACACTCTCTCGCTCGGTTTGTCGTGACCAGGTCACTCCCGCCAGTATTAATTCCATGGACGTTGGGAAACTTTAAGTGAAGGAACGCAGCCGTTTCGTGCTCAAAATGAGCGAGGGCGGTTTTTTCTTATTACATGCCTACACTGGATCTTATTGATCTCACTGAATGTCTCTGGATTTAATCTATCGCTGAAACATAAGTGTGAATGGCTGCTACAATTTCGCATAAATATAAAATTTTAGAAACGGCTTTCCTATATTTTGAGAAGAGTGCTGGTTGGGGGTGACAACAGAATATGTGTGTTTTGTATTATAATTACCTATCAGGACAGAATATGAATTTGGATTACTGTATCTGCCCACCTACTGTACTTTCGTGATCGAGTCGCTGACGAAGACGGGTGCTTGCCTTGCGTAATCGATCGATTGTAGGCGTCTGCTACTCGCTGGATAAGCTCGAGGCGCGGGATTGTTTGAGACTCATAATTTCCAACATCTCTGTGCCGGCTCGGATATGTTTCAGTAGTAACACTAATTCAACCTCATAGTATTGACTTCGTAATGTCGTTGCCTGAATGGGAAAATATATCCACATTATGTTAATGTTTTTCAGGACAACAAGATGATGCGGGAGCTGGACGTCGGTGCCTATGAGGTCGGTGCTGGTGCCTATGAGGTCTATGAGCTGGACGTCGGTGTCTATGAGGTGCTGTATCCAAGCATTTTCGCCCATCAACTCTTAATTGATCTACCGTTAAATCGATATTCTCCAACCGTAATCAATAATTGTTTTCAGGAAATGGGCGCTTACACGCGGGCCGCATCGACCACCTTCAACGGCTTCGAGCGTCCCACTCCGGTCTACGTCATCAGCGAACATACGTGGTACGATAGTCTTTATTGGATTACAGTAGTCGATATTTTGGCCATCACTGTCTAAGTTTTGAATAAGAAAACCATTTCAGGAACGTTCTCGGTCTGTGACTGGAATGCAGGATTCAATGCTGTAAAATAGATTATCTCAGACGGGTCGGGCTCAATCTTTGCATTTCTTCGTGGATCGCTTTCATATGTTTGCATGCTGCTTTATCACGTTTGCATGCTGCTTTATATTATAATCTGCACGTCGATAAACATCATTGGCATAATTGAATTCCGTCTATTGCAAGAGTCAGTGCACCACAAGGATCAAAATGTATTCCGCCTATCAAGGCGCGGTCACCAACGACCCTTGGCGCAATTCCCTATCACGTCTCCGGTTTTTGATCGCACACTTGTTGATGTCTGTGATTTGAGGAATGGGAAGAAAACATATCACATACGTAATGAGATTTCGTACTAACATGGTTAGCAAATTTCGAGGACACTCAAAATCGGATTAGGAAAAAGTATGGTTATTGCTGAAATTAGTTTATGGATATGGATCTACTCATACCACATTAGACAAAGCGAGAGAGCTGATTACGTTGACAGACTAGCACCCTCTCACTTCCCCCTTATCTCCCCTTTCCGTTTTTTGACCTCCCGAGCGCGTTATTGTGCTCTGTGATTTATGGGATGAGAAATGATGCGTCAACACTAGTTGGTCGCAGATCGGGTCGAAGTGACGACTTTCGGCAAATCGCACAGCGTGATGATGTTTGGAGAGACAGGAGTGAGGGGCGGTATACAGGGGATGGAATACGAGCACCCGCACTCAATTTCGACTGCCAGAATTTCCGACCACTTTCACTTTCCGAGATGTTTATTCGCAAGGAATGCATCGGCGATTCTAAGGTACTGTTTTACGTTTGAGGTATTACGAGTTCTGAATAGTACATTGTCGGTATAATGAATAGGGTATCATGATCTGTATGAACTCTTTGCTAAAAGTTCCGTGGCTACTCAAGTGGCATGCCTTAGGTGTACCGTAGTGGACTCTCATTTGTACTCCGCAGGTTATTTGCGGGCTTTGCTTGTGCTGTTTCGTTTCTTCCTCACCGCGTTTGATCACTCGTTGTCTGTGCCGTGTGATTGTGTGGATCAGAATAGCGCATTCATGCCAATTCGGGAGTGATCGTCTGGCTCTCCTCCGTTTGCATGTTCTCTCGCTTTCTCCTACCTGCGAGAGAGTGTGCAAACTGAGGAGAGTCAGACCTTTGGTGTCAAGTCGAGGTCGAGTGAAAGTCAATTTTCGTCGAATCTGAGTGCACGGCGCTGATATTTTCGGAGACATCAAGCTGTTTCGGAGATAAGCACGCATACAAATAGGAAATGCAAATGCAAGTAGGCTTTTCCATCTCAACTGACAACCAAAATGTTCTCGCGCAAGGAGTGCATTGGCTTCTCTAAGGTACCGTATTAGAAATAGGTTCTTAGGCTTACTGTACGATAAAATGATTGGATTAATGCATCCGAGATTACGGTGTCTCATTGGTAGGTCAACGTGACCGCTCAGCCAGTGGACGTGCATGAGGTCGCCCGAGCCATAGCCCACGCAAGAGATCCTCAGGTTAGTTATCGGCCTTTGATCTTTCCAAAATCTATTTTTAATTCTGCAATCTGACGTATTCCAAACACCACAGCAATGTGCAGTTTGATTTTTGATAATTCCAATACTGGATCGAAAAATGATGAAAAAATAGGTGATGTCATTGCCAGGCTGATCTTGACCATTTCAGGAAAACGACGAGGCGTTCATGATCGTCAATCTCGACGCGGTGCACGACCGTCTCAAGCTGTGGAGGCGCGAGCTGCCTCATATCGAGGTTTGATATTTGACCTATTGGCCTAAGCTGTATGCTGCTGATGCTGAAACCAACTTAAATCTCTGAACTTTGGCCTTTAAAGCCCTTCTACGCTGTCAAATGTCACACTGACGCAGTGATGATCTCAGCTCTCGCAGCTCTCGATGTGGGATTCGATTGTGCGTCCCGCGAGGAAATCGATGTGGTGAGTGGTACGGTAGCCTTGGGTACTGTAGAACGACATGATCCTTGATTCTGCATTTTTTTACCACTGATTTTACCAACAATCAAAGTTGAACTTTCAGCATTTGTTTCATACTTTCGCTGAAGCATATCCTAACTTGTAATCAAAAAGTTGATGTTTTTTTTCCTTAACAATTTAATAATTAATCTTCAAGGCGACTGGCACAGGTACAATCAAATGAAAATGCGCTTTATCAAATTCATTTTCCTGTCGAAACTTATTCGAGGAAATTCAAGGAGGGGAGGATAAACTTCTTCAGGTGATTCGAGCGGGCGT
Organism: Pristionchus mayeri; assembly: GCA_036245805.1. NCBI lineage: Eukaryota > Metazoa > Nematoda > Chromadorea > Rhabditida > Neodiplogasteridae > Pristionchus > Pristionchus mayeri. The sequence continues at coordinate 14,031,421 of BTRK01000006.1, forward strand.
CTCCTCCGATCGAATAATCTACGCGAATCCATGCAAGACACGCTCATTTATCGCGCATGCTGAGCAGCAGGTATTTTAAAAAAATTTAACAATATTAAATTTTTATGTTTTTTAATTATTAAACAATATGAGTAAACAATATGAGATACATTTAAAGGGAGTGTCGATGATGACCTTCGACAATGCGGAGGAACTGAAGAAAATCTCCTGATTCCACACGTTCCCAGAGTCAATAGGAGAATTAGCACAGTAGTACGGTATTGCCTGATCAGGATATGAGGGTTACGGTGTGGGTACGGTGTGTCAAATCCCTTATTGCAGACTGATTCTGCGCATCACCGTCGCCGATCCCACAGCGACATCTCAGCTCAGCTTGAAATTCGGCTCAGAGCCCGTCAAGGTATCTTACATTATATCGGAAATCCGGTTCACGCTCAACCCTTAGACTTTATAAATTTTTCTTCCAGGCCGCTCCTGATCTACTCAATCTCGCTGCCGAAATGGGAATGTCGATCGTCGGTGTGAGGTTAGCATTTCAATGTTGTTATATGGAGTTCAAACATATATGCAGTTTCCACGTGGGATCTGATGCCAACGACGCCTCGGCTTATCACACTGCGCTCTCTCATGCGAGGTGGGAATGCTTACTCTGTCTGGCAAATAAAGAGGTGATGGAATTTCATCATCAAGTTCAGAATGTAGACTGAAATGCATTGAGTTTCAGAATTGATTTGTGTTGAGTAATAGAGAAACGCAATGATAATGTTGTAGCCATCATTAAAGTAAATTCTCATCCTGTGCAGAAACCTGTTCGACATCGGTCTATCTCTCGGTCACAAGATGGAGATCGTCGATTTGGGAGGCGGATTCCCGGGTGGTGAAAACCGCGGAACTCCATTCGAGAAGGTACACTATTTAGTCAGCTTGCGGTACTCAGTTACGATCATATCTACAACAATAATCCATCATTACGGTAGTCGAATATCGATTCCTCTCAGATCGCCGCCGTGATTCGCTCAGCCGTCTGTGAGTTCTTCCCCGAGCCGGAAGTGCGGGTGATCGCAGAGCCGGGCCGGTAAGTGTCTTCTCCGACTTTTTCATTTCCCGGTTACGGTTCCGGCTCTATATAATTATTCTCAGATTCTTCGCCGCCCGCCCTTTCACTATCGTCGCGAACGTGATCTCGCACACCGAAGTGCCAGCCGAGAAGATAACGAAGAATGGTGAGAATCGGCTACAGTATGACGTTCACACGGCTCAGGACTATCGATGACTGGGTTATTTGCAGCCTGCGACGCTACTGAGACCGGCCACATGTACTACATCAACGATGGCGTCTACGGAAGCTTCAGTTGCATTCTCTTCGATCAGCCAGCGAGACCGATTGGAAGACCTCTCTTTGTGAGTAGAATGAAGATCGAGTTTGAATCTCGCGTACATATCTAATTATTGCGAAATAAAGAGCGATGGAGGTAGTACTGTAGTAATAGTTCTTCTTTAGGATCTTCCTGGTAATCAGTTCCCGTCGACCATCTGGGGACCGACCTGCGACTCGCTGGATAAGCTCGAGGTAAGCTATAATCGTTTGAAATTGACTTCCCAATTTCACTTTGTGGACTCGGATATGTTTCAGTAGTGACACACATTCAACCCCGCAGTATTGCCTCGATCAAGTCTTGCCTCCTTGGATGTTAACTAGTAAAGCAATGCAATTGTAATGTTTTTCAGGACAACAAGATGATGCGCGAGCTAGACGTCGGCGATTGGATTATCAATGAGGTGCGGTATCGAACCATTTTGGCAGATCAACTCTTAGTTGATCAGCCAAAATGCTAAATCGATAATCGCCAACCGTAATCAATAATTCGTTTCAGGAAATGGGCGCTTACACCCGGGCCGCATCGACCACCTTCAATGGCTTCGAGCGTCCCACTCCGGTCTACGTCATCATCGAACATACGTGGTACGGTAGTATCGATCGGATTACGTTAGTCGATAATTTGACCATCACTGTCTAAGTTTTGAATAAGAAAACTATTTCAGGAACGTTCTCGGTCTGTGACTAGAATGCAGGACTCAATGCTGAAGAATAGATTATCTCAGACGGGTCGGGTTCAATCTTTGCATTTCTTCTTGGATCGCTTTCATATGTTTGCATGCAGCTTTATCACGACGATATGATGTTTTTGTCATCGATAAAATTGACAACGAAAATTCGTCACATGCGAAAAAGTTTCTGAATAGTGAATTGATCTAGAAAAATATTGTTTAAAGTGTTCAATTATTGTTTACCGATATTGTTATGTTTCTGTGGTTTGAGAATTGTGCGGTTGGTATATTCTGACGATGTTTATAAAATCGCATAAGCGCAAAGGCCACCCACGACGCCACACGATTTGTCCTTTCCCTTCCCACTCAATAGGTTCGGCGAGTGGGGCTCATAATGAAAAAAAAAAATAATTGAGTCATTGGCAGCTTAGATGAACTTTTTTTCCTACTTTGTGAAGTTGAAATAAGCGTTCGGTTCGTGGATGCTCATTGGCACAAATTCGCGTCTGATGATATTACCGACAAAATAAAAAAGGGCATCAATCATGTGTTCTAACCATTAACCAAAGAACCGAGATCCTAGAAAAATATATGTCGTAACTTACTAATTTTCATATTTCTTTGGTTTCTTGACTAGAGGGATTGGGCCTTGAGGGATCGGAATCAGCATCGTATCGAGCCAATACGATTGTATTTTAGATTAGAGGACATAATCTAGAAACTCTTTTGTTAGCTTCACATCACCCTTGCAATCGGATTCCGTCTCTAGTTTGTGAACTGAAATCGCATGGAGCACAATCTTTCAGGGCGTGGTCAGTCCTTCTTATCGACCCATAAGTCCAAGCTAGAGATGCATAATGTATAAACTGCACGTCGATAAACATCATTGGCATAATTGAATTCCGTCTATTGCAAGAGTCAGTGCACCACAAGGATCAAAATGTATTCCGCCTATCAAGGCGCGGTCACCAACGACCCTTGGCGCAATTCCCTATCACGTCTCCGCATTTTGATCGCACACTTGTTGATGTCTGTGATTTGAGGAATGGGAAAAAAACATATCATATACGTAATGAGATTTCGTACTAACATTCTTAGCAAATTTCGAGGACACTCAAAATTGGATTACTAGAAATCTTATGGTTATTGCTGAAATTAGTTCATGGATGTGTCATTAAACAGAGCGAGAGAGCTGGAAACGTGGGGACATTCGCGCACCCTCTCACTTCCCCCTTATCTCCCCGTGCCGTTTGTGACCTCTCTAGCGCGTTATTGTGCTGTGTGATTTATGGGATGAGAAAGGATGCGTCAACACTAGTTGGTCGCAGTCCGGGTCGAAGTGACGACTTTCGGCAAATCGCACAGCGTGATGATGTTTGGCGAGACAGGAGTGAGGGGCGGTATAAAGTGATGTGAATACGAGCACCCGCACTAAGTTTCGACTGCCAGAATTTCCGACCACTTTCACTTTCTGAGATGTTCATTCGCAAGGAATGCATCGGCGATTCTAAGGTACTGTTTTACGTTTGAGGTATGACGAGTTCTGAATAGTAAATTGAATAGGGTACCATGATCTTTACGAACTCTTTGCTAAAAGTTCCGTGGCTACTCAAGTGGAATGTCTTAGGTGTACCGTAGTGGACTCTCATTTGTACTCCGCAAGATATTTGCGGGCGTTGATTGTGCTGTTTCGTTTCTCCCTCGCCGCGTTTGATCACTCGTTGTCTGTGCCGTGAGATTGCGCGGATCAGAATAGCGCATTCATGCCAATTCGGGAGTGATCGTCTGACTCTCTTTCGTTTGCATGCTCTCTCGCTTCCTCTAACCTGCGAGAGAGTGTGCAAACTGAGGAGAGTCAGACCGAGTGAAAGTCAATTTTCGTCGAATCTGAGTGCACGGCGCTGATATTTTCGGAGACATCAAGATGTTTGGGAGATAAGCACGAATACAAATAGGAAATACCAATGCAAGTAGGCATATCCATCTCAACTGACAACCAAAATGTTCTCGCGCAAGGAGTGCATTGGCTTCTCCAAGGTACGATGCTACATACGCTTACTTTACTTTTGCTACGCTTACTTTTGGGTACATTGTACGATCAGTTGTGTTACTGTATTCGAGATCACGGTATTTCATTGGTAGGTCAACGTGACCGCCCAGCCTGTGGACGTACAAGAGGTCGCCCGATCCATTGCCCACGCAAGAGACCTTTAGGTTAGTTACCGGTCTTTGATCTTTCCAAAATCGACTTAAAATTGCGAGCTTTGAAGCATATCAAATACAACAATTTTGTCTGTGTTCTTTCCAATCGAATCTAGAATTATTTTCAAAATAGGCACCACAGATATCTCATTTCCATATTAACTTTCAGGAAAACGACGAGGCGTTCATGATCGTCAATCTCGACGCCGTGCACGACCGACTCAGGCTGTGGAGGCGAGAACTCATATCGAGGTTTGCTATTTGATCTTTCGGCCTAACTTGTATAATTCTGACACAAAAACTGACTTAGAAGACCATGTTGTCTTTGATCTCTGAGCTTTGGCCTTTGAAGCCCTTCTACGCGGTCAAATGCCACACTGACGCAGTGATGATCTCAGTTCTGGCAGCTCTCGATGTAGGATTCGATTGCGCGTCCCGCGAGGAAATCGATGTGGTGAGTTATAATGAAGTGTTGGATACTGTAGGGCTATACCCGGCTTTTTTGCCAGATGCTGGTACAATCAACGTTAAAATCCCGTCATTTGTTTGCTACTAACCCTGAAACATGTCCAAGCACTCGACCTACGACTACGCGATGCAGTCGACTCTTTTTTGCATTTGATGGTTAGATTTAGAAGATACCCGACGACATAATCAAATGAAAATGGATTTCATCAAATTTATGGTCATGTTGAAACCTAGTCGAGAAGATTCAAGGAGGGGAGGAGAAACCTCTTCAGGTGATTCGTGCTGGCGTCTCCTCTGATCGGATCATCTACGCGAATCCATGCAAGACACGCTCTTTTATTGCCCATGCTGAGCAGCAGGTTAGCTAATATATTTTTATATAATGTAATTAAGTTGCATAATTACAGGGAGTGTCGATGATGACCTTCGACAATGCGGAGGAACTGAAGAAAATCGCCCGATTCCACACGTGTCCTGAGTGAGTTGTTTGTAGTCATAGTAGTACGATAGAGTTATTACGGTAGTGTGGGATTACGGTAGGGGTTCGGTAGGGGTTTTGGTGTGTTAAGTCCCTAATTTCAGACTGATTCTTCGCATCGCCGTCGCCGATCCCACCGCAACTTCGCAGCTCAGTCTAAAGTTCGGAGCAGAGCCAGTCAAGGTATGGATCAGTATAACAGTAACCGATATCAATTTATTGATTTAGCAAGATTACATTTTTCCAGGCCGCTCCCGAGCTGCTAACACTCACGGCAGCGATGGGGTTGTCGGTCGTCGGTGTTAGGTTAGCATTGACATTGTTTAAATGAAACATACGACAAATTTTACAGTTTCCACGTGGGCTCCGATGCCAATGACGCCTCGGCTTATCACACTGCGCTCTCTCATGCGAGGTAGGAGAAATTACTGTGTTTGGGGAACAAATAGGTAATGGAATTCCATCGTCAAGATGCTAATGCATCGTGAAATACATTGAGTTTCAGAACTAGTTTGTATTGATAGAAGAGAGAAACATTATGATTACGTGGCTACATTATCTGAAATTACAACAAAAAAATCCGTAACACAGGAACCTCTTCGACATTGGCCTGGCACTCGGTCACAAAATGGAGATTGTTGATTTGGGAGGCGGATTCCCAGGTAGCGAGAGTCGCGGAACACCATTCGAGAAGGTACGCTATTTAATCAGCCTGCGATACTCAGTATACGATCATATCTCTATAGTAGGAAGTGAACATTTCTGTAGTCGAATATTAATTCCTCTCAGATCGCCGCCGTGATTCGCTCAGCAGTATGCGAGTTCTTCCCTGAGCCGGAGGTGCGGCTGATCGCAGAGCCGGGCCGGTAAGTGTCTTCTCCGATTTCATCATTTCCCGGCTACGGTTCCGGCTCTGTATAATTTTTCTCAGATTCTTCGCGGCACGTCCTTTCACTATCGTCGCGAACGTGATCTCACACACCGAAGTACTTACACCCGGGCAGCATCGACCACCTTCAATGGCTTCGAGCGTCCCACTCCGGTCTACGTCATCAGCGAACAGACTTGGTACGGTAGTATCGATCGGATTACGTTAATCGATAATTTGACCATCACTGTCTAAGTTTTGAATAAGAAAACCATTTCAGGAACGTTCTCGGTCTGTGACTGGAATGCAGGATTCAATGCTGTAGAATAGATTATCGCAGACGGGTCGGGCTCAATCTTTGCATGTCTTCTTGGATCGCTTTCATATGCTTGCATGCTGCTTTATCACGACGATATGATGTTTTTGTCATCGATAAAATTTACAACGAAAATTCGTCACATGCGAAAAAACTTGTTTCTGAATAACGAATTTATCTAGAAAAAAATTGTAAGACATGATGAAGTATTGAAGTATACCGATATCGTTATGTTTTTTTTATGTACTTGAGTACCCGAGGAAGCGGAGAGAAGCTATGTAGCTTTATCGATGGTTAAATATAAAAGAACAGATTCACCACAACTCGTGGGGAAGGCAGAAACTAGAATGAGAGCTGTTAAGGGGAACCCTCGTCTCAAGCTATTTATTGATAATTTTCCCCATTCTGTGAATGTTTATTTAAATAATAATAGTTAATGCAATATTTAAATATTTAATTATATAAAACCAGTATCCGATTAGGTTACTGTAAGTATTTGAATTTCCACGTATGGCTGACGCGTATACTCAGCTTACCTCTACGTAGGATTTCGTAATTTTGTTTGTCGATTGGTTCTATCTCTTACCGTTTTTGCCGTCAGTTGTTTTTTTTCGTTGTTTTGTGTTGCTGAAATAATAATCATTATAATCAAATCCTATCGCATTATCTGAGTTTGTAAGAGGGCGTGAGAGAGTTTGTGGAGGATCGCTCTCCACATATCGTTGTCGGCCGTCGTCTTGTTTTCCTTTCGCTTTCCATTCCATTCTTGAGTCTTGTCTTCTATTCTTGTGTCTTCTCTCTCCTTTTCCTACTCGTCTTGTGACCAGAGAAATCCAGAAGGGAATCTCTGTAAGCCGTGAAATCCAGAAGGGAATCACGCACGGAAAATCCAGAAGGGAATTCCGTTAAGACGGTCTAGTGTAGACTGGTGTCGTTTACCTCGCTTGTTGCGGGCAGCATTTCATTGGGTCGGCGGAAGCCTATCTCCAATTGGGGAATTGCTGTACGTAACTTGTGAAGTTTACGAGTTCTGCTGGTGATCTGCCTTGCTAGTTTCTCGAGTTTGTTGACTCTGGGGAGATTCTAGGAAGTGCCTATCGCTGCAGAGCCCAATCTGCGGCGCGGGTAAAACGGGGTGTGATGAACTGGGCGAGACTCACTAAGGTACGGTAAGTACACCACACCTAAATACGGATATAGTTACGGCTTTTCCAATAATGGGGTCATACACAGCAACCAGGAACATGACATTCGAAAGTTGGCGGAATCGAGATTATGTAAAGCTTGAACGAAAAAAATGTGACATGCCAATATTTCTACAGATCACGAAATAGAGGTCGAATCCTACTCCGCATATGAAACTGGTTAAACTCGAAGTTTGCTGTAGACTAGGATTCATTCACTAACAAAATTCATTTGTTGATGTTCGGAATTTGATTTAAAGTAGGAATATAGACAATATTCATTTTGAATCTGTCTTATGCCTGCTCTATATCTCCCCAACGATAAGAAGCTCTGAAATTTTCGCATTGATATCTTCGTTCCGAACAGAGCTATCGGTAATTGACTTGGAGCCAAATCAGGGAAAGCTCAGGCAACGAGCGAGCGCGAGAGCACGCGACTTGAAGAGTGTTCTCTCACGAATTGAAACATATTCCAGCCGCGTTTGCCTGTACTCCTCCTTGAAATCATTTTAGCATAGCGAATCATGATGAAACGAGTATCATTTCATCATAAGTTCATGGCTAGTATGAGTAAGGGAAGGAATCTGCATTTTTTGGCAATTCCACGTGGCGATAATTCGATAATCTTCGAAAATCATAAGCAAACATCCGTTGTTCTTCTTATCTCACTCCTTATCTCTCTATTTCTCTTTTCTCATCATTCATCAAAATTGTGCATGCTATCTCGCACTGTCTGACCGATCTGGTATCACGTGGAAAGAGGAGAACAGTATTACGGGCTATCCCTTTCCTGGCGCACGGAAGAGGGGAGTGAGTAGAAAAGCTGCTATCAATCCATTGATTCTTATTCCTCCGTGCTCTCTTTCCATTCACTTGGAACGGGCGAGTTTCGAAACAATTCGAAACCTGTTCAGGTGACATTTCAAATTTACATTATAGTTTAACGCTGTATTTCCTTCTGCTATTTTGTGCGAACTCACATGAAGTGGTGCAAAGTATTAGGTTGATTCAAAAGTTTCTCCCTTTTTTCAGAATTTTACATTTTTGATTCCCCTGACCTACAAAGATGGCCAATTCTCATAAGTTCTTTTGCAATAAATGCAATTCTCATAAGTTCTTTTGCAATAAGGGCTTGAATGAGCTTTATAAAAAGCCGTATCTCCTCATTTAGCTACGCCGATACAGCAGTCCGACAAATTTCGCAAAATTGATTATCAAACATAATTTTTATGCATACATAGTTATGTGGAGAAACGAGATATAACACGCGTCTTCTGAGAGAATGCATGAAAACGGACACCCCGCGGAACCAGGAGCCCCAACTTTCAGCACTATCCACAAGATAATTATGCCAGAGTATATTGGGGATGAGAACACTTTCTACGTTGGCCGTTTTTTTACAGAACCGGCTTTTAGGCATTTTCCGGTTCCGCACCCGGCTCTACCGTATTTTAGCTCCCAGATGAGATACAATGGTGGCATTGGGTTCAAAATGTCCGGAAAATTATTTCCAACAACTTTTCTGTTGACATAAAAGTTCGACGGTGTCAACTTCATATTGAAATTTACGAAAAACTGCAATCCAAACCAGAAAATAAATTCTACCGGCTCGGGGACCCCACCCTTTCAAGTATGCGGTGCTCATATTCGGAATCTCCATGCCCGATTCTATCAGGAAAAAAATATAGCCGAACTCCTTAGGCGTGACAAGTGGTCTCCCTAAGGCGAAAATTGCGTCCAACTCGCTCAATTTCAAAATCACTTTTCTGAAAATCATCGGATAAAAGCTCCAAAACATGACTATATTGGCGAAAACATCATAAATAAGTAACATAACTATAATTAACTCGAACGGAAAGCATTTTGGTACTTTTTAAAAAAATCGAAAAAATTTCGAAAAAAATTGTCTCGATTTTCATGAATTTCGATTTTCATGATTTTCATGGATCTTTTGCAGCCAAATCATATAAAACAATGAGATGGTAATGCAGAGGCATGATTTCTTCGAAAAAAATCCGATTTCGGTTGCAGAGCCGGAAATTACATACTTTCCGGTTTTGGCTACCGGCTTTGGACAAAACTATGCTCTCTACGGAAAATTAAGCCGTCTAGTTATTTATATTTATTAGTAACTTTAAAAAGAACACATTTTACGCTTAAAGGAAGATTTTTGTCAATATATGATAGTCGTGCATTTTGTAAATCGTAATTGTATTTTCGAAGTGTAATTTCAGCTGCAACTGGATCTACGCTGAAACTTATTGTTAGAATCCTTCCTTGTAGCAGAAAATGTGTTTATTTATAGTTATTATTAAATAACTAAATGGCTTTATTTTCCACACATTTAATAGTCTTGTCCAAAGCCGGTAGCCAAAACCGGAAAGTATGTAATTTCCGGCTCTGCGACCGAAATCGGATTTTTTTCGAAGAAATCATGCCTCTGCATCACCATATCATTGTTTTATATGATTTGGCTGCAAAATATCCATGAAAATCATGAAAATCGAAATTCATGAAAATCGAGACAATTTTTTTCGAAATTTTTTCGATTTTTTTAAAAAGTACCAAAATGCTTTCCGTTCGAGTTAATTATAGTTATGTTACTTATTTATGATGTTTTCGCCAATATAGTCATGTTTTGGAGCTTTTATCCGATGATTTTCAGAAAAGTGATTTTGAAATTGAGCGAGTTGGACGCAATTTTCGCCTTAGGGAGACCACTTGTCACGCCTAAGGAGTTCGGCTATATTTTTTTCCTGATAGAATCGGGCGTGGAGATTCCGAATATGAGCACCGCATACTTGAAAGGGTGGGGTCCCCGAGCCGGTAGAATTTATTTTCTGGTTTGGATTGCAGTTTTTCGTAAATTTCAATATGAAGTTGACACCGTCGAACTTTTATGTCAACAGAAAAGTTGTTGGAAATAATTTTCCGGACATTTTGAGCCCAATGCCACCATTGTAGCTCATCTGGGAGCTAAAATACGGTAGAGCCGGGTGCGGAACCGGAAAATGCCTAAAAGCCGGTTCTGTAAAAAACGGCCAACGTAGAAAGTGTTCTCATCCCCAATATACTCTGGCATAATTATCTTGTGGATAGTGCTGAAAGTTGGGGCTCCTGGTTCCGCGGGGTGTCCGTTTTCATGCATTCTCTCAGAAGACGCGTGTTATATCTCGTTTCTCCACATAACTATGTATGCATAAAAATTATGTTTGATAATCAATTTTGCGAAATTTGTCGGACTGCTGTATCGGCGTAGCTAAATGAGGAGCAATGTGATACGGCTTTTTATAAAGCTCATTCAAGCTCTTATTTATTGCTAAAGAATTTTTATAGAAAGTGTTCTCATCCCCAATATACTCTGGCATAATTATCTTGTGGATAGTGCTGAAAGTTGGGGCTCCTGGTTCCGCGGGGTCCTGCAATCTCTCAGAAGACGCGTGATAAATTAAACAAACATACTAGTGTAAAGCGTGATTACTGGGTATGCTCGTGAATGCAATTCAGTATTTGTACACCGTCACGCCAAGTTCAGATGAGCGCCTGATATTAGTTCGAGATGCATTTCTGCAGAAATTCATTTCATATCCCCGAATGGTCAGATGTTGACTCTGTAAGCCAAAAATAGGGAGAAACTTTTGAATCAACCTAATATTAACCGACCTGCATAAAAAATACTTATTTCCAGAATAGTGATGGAGGGAGCGTGGTACTATTTCGATCGCTACCTACTCCTATGGATGTTCCCATTGCTGGGGAAGGGAGCTAGGTAAAATTCTTCAATGACATCTTAACTTAAATATCCGTAGACATCACATCCGGCATTAAACATGTGGACAGAATATGGAATGCGTCATAATATTCCAATTACGATGCATTCGTGGATAAATATAAATGTATTTTGAAGAGGAAACCTAACAGAGGATGACCTCCCGGAGCTGGAAACTACACAGCTGAACGAGAATCTGGTGCGACAGTGGAAAAAGGAGTGGAATGATGCATTCGAAGGTAAATATTTTAATTTGATCAAAAATTCGAAGAGTGCTAGAGAGATACTTACATTGCTTATTTCAGAATTCGACTCTCGACGCCGCAATGGGAAACTTCGATTTCCCGATGAGAAACCATCAATAATCTGGCCATTCTTCCGGATCTTCAGCATTCGTCTCATATTCTCCATTGGAATCCGAGTTGCTGAAGATTTCGTGCACTTTGCGAAGCCGCTGCTGCTGAGGTATATTTATGTTGTTGAATCTTTCTAATCCGAAAGTAATCAGCTGATCGTTTCAATGTCTCGTGCAGCACATAGATAAAGGAAAATGGTATTGAAGATGAAAATGAAATCGCTCGCAAATGTGCTTCACCGCAACTTAAAAATAATTACTTTCGTCAATGTATCAATTAATCGTCGTCAGGGCGCCAAAAAAAACAATAAACACCCGATCAAGTGATTCATTCACAATCCGTCCTCCAATTATGTACGTTTCAGTCTCCTCATCGAATACCTCTCTTCCGTAAATGCATCGCTTCTCTATGGTGGACTCATCATTGCGGGCTGTTATCTAATGGCGCAGGTTAGACCGGGTGCTACATCAGTTACAGTAAAAGTGCCGGTGACTGAATCGTATGATTATTGGAATATTATTGTTCCAGTTGCGTTCTTCACTGAACAACATCTTCTTTCGCGAACAAAACGAGATGGCGACGCTGCTACAGAGCACGTTAATCAGTGCAGTCCACGATAAGGCACAGCAAACGAATCACAGCTACAGTATCCTCCCCGCACTACATTCATATCTTGCGAAACATACACACTCTCCTTATGTTCGCATCTCAGTCATTCTGATAATGTAAACAACACAAATTAAAGCTTGTTAGGGCTCTATGTCGAGTGATCACCGTCGAATGAAAACTTTTCTGCAGTATTTTTATGTTCCAGTACTGTCAATGAGTATTCTCCGAAAATACCGCAGAACATAGTGTTGGTAGTCATCTGGAAGGTTATCATCCGATGGTAATCATCCGACCTAGTGTATTTTTTAGCACTGTACTACCATTTGAGCACGTTCGTTCGTTCAGAGTCTGCACCTCTCGCCGTCATCTCGAGCCTCGACTTCCGACAGCGATGTAATGCACCTCGTAATGACCGGTCAGTTTTTTGTCAATTTTCTCTAACCACGAATTCGAATTAAGGCTTTATTGATAGAATGAAAACGATGCAGTGAATACTTTAATATCGTGTATTCAATATTCATTTAGCAACGCATATTTCAATACAAATAGCACCATAATAACACATTAAAAATACTACAGACGTACAGTGCATGTTCGATACCTTTCGACTGATGCACAACTTCGTATCGGCACCTCTACAGGTAGCGGCCATGTTATCATTATCATTATCATTATTTATCCATGGTCAAGGTCTGGGCCTGCTGGAAAATGCTCTTCTTCCAAGCAACGGGGTCTCTTCTACACACGCTATCCCAGTTCGATCCTAGTTGTTACACGATTTCGTCCCTCTATCTCGTCCGTGGTCTTCCAATTGGACGGACTCGATCGTATGGAGTCCATTCCGTCACTCGTTTAGTCCATCGGTCGTCATCCAGCAATGCTATTCTTGCTGCCCAGTTCCACTTTCTCTGCATAGCTTGCACTCTAATGTCCGGGATTGGCACTTTCTGAGACAGCCATACATTGGTTCGACGATCCAACCTCGTAACACCGCACATTTTTCTCATCATACTTCGTTGTACTACTATGAGTCGATTGGTAATCTTTTTGGCCGGGCTCCATAGTTCACTTCCGTATAAAAGTGCAGGTACTACGCACATTCTGTAGACTCCTTGAGACCCATTTCTATCTTTCTGTTGGTTAAGAATTCATTAAATCGATTAAATCCTCTCCAAGCACTTCCGATCCGGCGATTTATTTCAAGCATGAGATTTTGATCGAATGAAACCCTTGTTCCAAGATATACAAAGGAATCGACGTAAGTCAAAGGTTGTCGGTCAGCAAATAAATGTGTTTGTTTTCGATTGCACATAACGACAGTCTTCTTTTTGTTTAAAATCAGGCCCACCTTCTTGCTTGCGGAACAAAGATCGTCAATCATCGTTTGTACTTCGTTTGGGGAATGTGAGATTAATACTACATCATCTGCATAGCGAAGGTGACTCAGTCTTCTTCCATCGATCTTTATTCCATACTCCTCCCAATTCATCGCACTCAGACAATCCTCGATTACCGCGTTAAACAGGTGAGGAGAGAGCGGGTTGCCTTGTCGGACACCTTTGGCTACATTGATAGGGACTTTATCTTGTCCCAAACGTACGAATACTTGGCCTTTATCGTATGCGTTCCTTATAACATTCACAATTTTAGAATGCACTCCTTGATTCGTTAACGCTTGCCACACTGCTTTTGCGTAATCTATGAAGACCAGAATGCATGGAAAATCATATTCCACTGCGCGGCTTATGAGTTCACTGATTGCAAACGAGTGGTCTAGTGTAGAAAAGTTTCTCCTGAATCCAGATTGCTCGCTTGGTTGGTGGGCGTTGAGAGTTCGTTCTATCCTTGTATCGATCGTGGACGTAAACACTTTGTAGATGAGATGGAGTAAGGCGATTGGCCGGTAGTTTGTTATGTCCAGCATGTTTCCCTTCTTGAATATGAGTGAAATGAAAGAATTCGAGAGACTGTCCGGAATCTCTTCTTGGGCTATCCACTGGTTGAACAATTCGGCTAAAGGTTCCAAGGGCACATTTAAGCCACTCTTTAGCATCTCCGCATTAATTCGATCAGGTCCAGGTGATTTTCCGTTTTTCATTTTCTTCACTGCATTTTTAACTTCACTTTTCAATATCGGGAGAAAAGAATCAGTTGAACAAGATTTAACTCTCGGCGGTCTTTGATTGCTCACAAATAATCCATCGTAAAAGCCTTTCACGACACATTTCATTTCATTCTTGGAGTAGGCAATGCTTCCATCGGGCTTTTCCAATTGATTCACTTGAGTGTTTCCTATCTGCGACGATCGTAGAGCTCTTCGTGTACTATGCCCGTATCGGACTGCTTCGCGCACTACCTCCAAGTGTCGCTTTCGCAGATCTTCTGCTATTGAGAATCGCAATAATTTACTTGTTTGGCAATATTGGATTCGATTCAGTACGTTGGCTCCGCTATCTCGCAAACGTCGCCTTCTTTCAAATAATTCCTCAGTGTTCTTAGAGAACCTCGGCTCTCTTTGTCTCGGCATCATTGATTCTTTAGCCAATTCCCCCATCGCGATTGATAGTTTCTTATAAGAGGAAAACTCAGCTTTTGATTTCAAATGAATTTTGCTTTGAAACAATAAACGGTCAAATTGCATTGGAGGACGAGGCTGTTTGTAATATCTTCTCGACTTGACTTCAATTTTCATTCGAGCCATAATTAATCGATTGTCTGTGGCAAAATTGAATCGGCCAACAACACTGACGTCTTGAATTATTGACTTATCACGAGATAGAACTCGTTTGCATATTCGGAGACAACCATGTCCATTTTCTTGATTCTCGCTTGTCGAATTGGGTGTTGCGCACGAATAATTTGGACTCTGTGCAGAAGTCGAATAAGATCTGGCCTCTTTCATTGCGGTCTCCTGAACCATGTCTTCCTACAAATCTTTCATCGCCCGATAATCGTTTCCCAATCTTGGCGTTGAAGTCGCCGGTGACTACTACATGTCCCCTGCCTCCCCCAGGTAGTCGAACATTACGGGAGGAAGAGTCCACGAGAGCACCTAACTCATTCAGAAGGCAATTGTATTCATCGTCAGAGTGGCTTGTTGTTGGGGCGTATACAGATATGACACGTAGGCCGAAAGAAGGAACATCGATAAACGATAGACGGTCGTTGACGGAGTGGAAGGTGACTTGAGGAGCGAGATGGCTGGCAACCAGGAAGCCGGTGCCATTGTGGGATCGGACTCCATATGCAACTAGCAGGTGACCAGAATTGGCTAGTGTGATGGAGGTTCGACATGGCCTACGGACTTCCTGGAGCGCAATTACGTCGAAAGAGACTCCACTCACGCAATGTTCCAGTTCTGCCACTCGAGCATCCGACTTGAGAGTTCGTGCGTTTATAGATCCGATGCGTAAGGTCGAAGATTGCATCCGATGGACAGGCGAGACCCAGTGCGGTTGTCCAAGCTGACGACTGGGGACTCCCAAACGCGCACCAGAGAGGAGGCGATCAGAGTACGACCACCCCTCGCGAGCGCACGAACGGAGAATGGAGAATGGAGAATGGAGAATGGAGAATGGAGAATGGAGAATGGAGAATGGAGAATGGAGAATGGAGAATGGAGAATGGAGAATGGAGAATGGATAATTTCTAAGCCTGCATATGTTTCAGTTTCTCTTTGCATTCTTTCTACTCTGGCGAACACTCGGGCCGGCTTGTATCGCAGCGATTACCGTAACTGTTATGATGATTCCTCTCAACCACTGGCTGTGGAATCGCTCGAAGGAACTGCTTGTGCGTCTTTGATCTTTTCAGCAATTCAGATAAAATTTGACGAAAAAAGAAACTAATTGGGAAATTGTAGACTGAAAGATCTCGTGTACGTCGCAAAAGGCTGAAGACTTGTTCTGAGGTTGGCATATTTTTAAATATTAATAATTTTAAAATACATTTACAGATGTTGAGTTGCATGAAAACCATCAAGTTTTATGCCTGGGATAGCGCTTTTGAGAAGAAGATTGAGAAGTTGCGAAGAAATGAGGTGTGTCGATTTGATGATGCTTTCTTGACATTCATTCAGGTTGACTTCAATCGAAGAGGCAATTTGTTCATGCGCGCTTCCGAGTTTGTAAATGTCGCAGCACCGTTCATAGTAAGTTTAGAAATTTATTATTTCGTTTCTTTTTCATTAAAAAAAAATTAAAATCCAACGATATAGGAATTTTCGACAACGTTTCCTGATCTGACCAGTTTTTGCACTTTTTTAGATGGCCGTTCTTTGCTTCTCAATCTATCTCCTCACTGATGCTCATGGTGTACTCACTCCTCAAATTGCTCTCTTCTCACTCACGATATTCAACCAACTGCAGTGAGTTTCACTCCGATTTCCGGTTTTCGCATCGCTCGCTAAATCTATGCGGCTATGTTTCAAAAATACAATAGTAGCCGGACTCGTAAAGTCAATTCGATTATCGTGCATTTTGTAAAGTAATAAACCATAATATTGTTGCAGATTGCCAGTCGAACTCTGTCGGACGCTGGTGTATATCTGTTCATTTGTGAGCATATACAATGATTCCAATTCAACAATAGGAATTGCAGTGTACAGTCTCACACGATCGTCTCCGCGCCTTTTTTGCGCTCGAGGAGACGGATGAGATTCAGTCGAAAATCATCGACGGTGACGTCGTTATCGATATCTCCGAGGCATACTTCGAATGGAAGCAGGAAGACGCGACGCTGAAGGTTGACAACATTTATTTAGACATTCAATACCAATAACACAAATATTTCAAATTCTAGCATGTAATTTATTTCTCAGATGCGAAGGGAAAAATGATGGAAAACAAGTGGGTAACAATTTTTACATATTTCAGGACATCAACTTAACGCTAAGAAAGGGAGAGCTTACAGTAGTTATGGGGTCAGTAGGTGCAGGCAAAAGCAGTTTGTTGTCAGCGATTGCAGGTTAGTATTTCAGTCGAAAGAAAAATTCGTTCCGCGCTGATGATATTCGACTTATCAAACAATGGAAGGAATTCCAGGCAGCATGCAACTTCAGTCGGGATATTTCAATCGCAAAGGAAAGGTCGCATTGGTCTCCCAGCAGACTTGGCTCATGAACACTTCCGTGAAAGAGAACATTCTCTTCGGAAGGGAATTCGAAGCGGAAAAATACCAGAAAGTACGTGTTTTTTTTCAAATTTTGGCGAATGCGATGTCATATTGCAGATTGAATGCGCATTTCATGAATATATTTTTTTCAGATAGTAGAAGTATGTGAGTTGGAGCATGATTTCGCTGTTATTGCAAAGGGAGATCAGACCATCGTTGGGGAGAATGTGAGTTAGCAATGCATTTCTCATCGCGAATTCCGGAATTTTAAAGGTCCTCTCCAGGGAACGGAAAATTCATATTCGCTCTAAGGGACTGATCCAAGATTAGTAGCGCGCAATTTCAAAAATTGGACAGTATCATACAGTATTTGGAGTACCAGGGGGGTGCTGCACAAGGCATATATATTGGATAACGGCCACTCTCCCGCTCTCGAGGCCCCCTCCCCTCGAATATCTCTCTCGCGCGACTCAAATCGGAAGTGATCGTCTCCTGCCCCCCCCCCCACACACACACCTCTCCCCCATACGTTTCTTTTCTTCTCTTCTCTTATCTCGCTCTCCCCTCTCATTCTCGCACATTTCTGTACCTGATGAAGCACCTGCGTGGTGTACGATAAATAAATAAATAAATAAATGTATTTTACGGCCATGGTCGATAATTGTGTCATGGTAGGTCAAGACTAAGTACCGTACCCAATCGATCATACAGATACCGTACACCGCTACCGTAACCCCGATTATCGAGAACTGGCTTTATTTTCAAAAAGTCAATATACCGTACCCAATCGATCCTACAGTATCCATACCGTAACCCTGTGTACAGTACCCCTTGCTACCGTATTCCGCACCACTGCGGTGAATCGTAAACTATTTTTGTTTCCAAAACATTTTCCATTAAGTTGATTCTTGCTCTATACCGTACCCAATCGACTCTACAGTACCCCCACATACCGTATACCGCTACCGTAACCCCGATTATCACAAACTAACTTTATTTTTAAAAAGTCCTGGTACCGTGCGCATTCGATTATACAGTACCCAAGTAACTACTGTAACCCAGTTCCTTGGGTCAGATCCAGTTCCTTGGGTCAAACATTTTTCTAAAAATCCAAAATCGATTTTTAAATTATTTTAAAGTATTCTACCGTATATGTGATTATTGTATAATCATTTTATGATCAGTTTTAGATTTTTATAAAAATGTTTGAAATGTTTAGAAAAATGTTTGACCCAAGGAACTGGATCTGACCCAAGGCCAATCGATTATACAGTACCCAAGTAGTTACCGTAACCCAGTTCCTTGGGTCAGATCCAGTTCCTTGGGTCAAACATTTTTCTAAACATTTCAAACATTTTTATAAAAATCTAAAACTGATCATAAAATGATTATACAATAATCACATATACGGTAGAATACTTTAAAATAATTTAAAAATCGATTTTGGATTTTTAGAAAAATGTTTGACCCAAGGAACTGGATCTGACCCAAGGAACTGGGTTACAGTAGTTACTTGGGTACTGTATAATCGATTGGGCACGGTACCAAGACTTTTTGAAAATAAAGTTAGTTTGCGATAATCGGGGTTACGGTAGTGGTATACGGTATCTGGGGGTACTGTAGAGTCGATTGGGTACGGTATAGAACAAGAATCAACTTAATGGAAAATGTTTTGGAAAAAGTTAGTTTACGATTGACCGCAGTGGTGCGGAATACGGTAGCAAGGGGTACTGTACATAGGGTTACGATATGGGTACGGTAGGATCGATTGGGTACGGTATATTGACTTTTTGAAAATAAAGCCAGTTCTCGATAATCGGGGTTACGGTAGCGGTGTACGGTATCTGGGAGTACTGTATGATCGATTGGGTACGGTACTTAGTCTTGACCTACCATGACACAATTATCGACCATGGCCGTAAAATACATGCCTTGTGCAGCACCCCCCTGGTACTCCAAATACTGTATGATACTGTACAATTTTTGAAATTGCGCGCTACTAATCTTGGATCAGTTCCTTAGAGCGAATATGAATTTTTCGTTCCCTGGAGAGGACCTTTAACAAATTCCAACTCATTCTCACTTTCAGGGCTCACTTCTCTCTGGCGGTCAGAAAGCTCGAGTATCTCTGGCCAGAGCCGTCTACCAAGTAGAATTTATTTAAGAATTATACTGATACATTCGGAGGACTTCAGGATGTGGATATCTACCTACTCGACGACCCGCTCGCAGCTGTTGATGTACACATTGGAGCGAGAATCTACAGGAATGTGATTGGAGAAAGAGGGCTGCTGAAGTGAGAAACAAAACTTGATCAACACATTGATAACTTGTGTGATCTACAATGTGAAATTATAGGGATACAACTCGAATACTCATTACGCATAACGTGAAGTATACTGAGGGTTCAACGGTGATGCTCATGAAAGGTAATTTCTTGTAACAAATATGGTTGCATTGCAATAGTTGTTGCAGAGGGAACGCTGACAAAAGCAACGGAGGACATTGAGAAGTTGACGTCGACTCTGGAGACTAAAGACAACAATGATGAACATGCGAACCAATTGGAAACGTCTGATAATAAAGAGCCAGGTCAGTCTGGCCTTAACTTCCATATTTATTCTTGCCTTCAGAGTTGCGCAAGCGGAATTCACCCGATACTATGACTACTACAGATGGTGACCGAAAGCAAGCGCATGATAAGGTTGGAAAACTTCTATCGAAATTCAACGCGAAATGCCAGAAAGAGAACACGAATATCTGGCTGTACCTAATGCGCGCTGCTGGCATGCGGAACGTTGTTTACTTCCTCCTTCTTCAAGTCGTCCATTTCGCTTTCCAATCTACCAGGAGTATCTACGTTGCTTCTTGGTGAGAAGAGCAACCGTGATTCGTAAAACATAACATTAATTATTTGAAAATGGGAAATATGATGGGCAAATGCCATCACGTGAATATGCAATTGAACTTACTCAGGTCGGGCATCGATGATTCTGAAATGGGATCAAACATCTTGAACTTTGCGCTTTTCGGAGCTGTGGAAAGTCAGGATAACCAAAAATACCAAGAACAAAACACTTTTGCAGTCATATCCTTCCTAATTTCGTTTCACTTCTTTGAGACTGCGTGTGCAGAGAGTGCACTCAACATCCACACGCCTTTGCTACGGTGAGTTCAATAAGGAAAATGAAAAACATCGACTGTCCCATTTTAGCGATGTTCTAGCGCTACCCATGCGTTTCTTTGACACGCACTCTTCTGCTGATGTCCTATCACGATTCGGCAGTGATCTGGAGAGGGTATGAAACAGTCGTCTGACTCTCTTCAGTTTGCACGCTCTCTCGTAAGCATAGTATGTATGTATTTACAGGTTGATCAGGAAATTCCTAAGACGACGAGAAATCTGCTAAAGGGAGCTATGCAGGTATGAGTGGCTAACTGCCGTTGACAAAAATGATTCAGATTGATATAATATTACCAGACGTCAACGATTTTTCTTTCTAAATAAAAAATAATAACGTGTAAAGGTTATGTCCATCTTCTTCGTCCTATCCTATACATCTCCGCTGATCGTTTGCGTTCTCATACCCATGGTCGTTGTCTTCTTCAAAGCTATGGTAACTACGTAATATTTGATATGTGAGTGTGTGTTATTTTCCAGACTCCTTTCATCTCTACGAGTAAGCAAGTGCTCAAGATGGAGTTGCAAACGCGAACTCCCGTCCATTCATTCATAAAGGAATGCTATTCAGGGAGAGATACGATTCGCGCTTTTGCCAAGGTTCCTTTATGACGCACAGATGTATCGCGCAGACTCATGATTATACAACAGCAAAGTATCCCACCCGATACTACAGTATCCCAATAGCTTAGTTCCACGGGTCAGTAGTTCAACTGTCGTGAAATATACCGGATTGGCGAAAAGAATATCGAAAAGCACATCGAAAGTACAAATTACATGAGGATCATACCGCGTCGATCTTGGGATCAAGGATGGATCGATTCATCCGCTGCAGGCTAGCAGGTAAAGTTTACAATTCCCCGTTCACTATCAACAGGTAGATTGGAGAGAGAGTATAGGAAATGAAGAGACGAATGTCAAACACAAATGACAGGGCTATGGACGACGAGATGGCTGTGTCACTACACGGATGTTATGGCGAATCTGGTAAGGTCAAACAAGCTAAAAATAGCATCATGAAAATAACAAATGTGATATGTTTCAATGACATATTTTAATATCTGGCATTTAAAAAAACACAAAAATTAAAAATAAAAACAAAAACAAAAATCTATTTCTAAAATATTTCAGGTTGTTCTCTTCGCCGCTCTCTCCGCTGTGATTTCCTGTCTATATTTCGGTGTAGCTCCCGCCTTGGCTGGTTTATCGCTCTCCTATGCATTTTCGGTAAGATGATTTCGCAGAATAGGCTAAAGTTAAGGTAGTTTCCATGTGCTCGCTTGTTAACATGGGTAGCTCAGCTCCATATCTTAATTTAAAAATCCACTGTAGCGTACTTTTAACATAATATCGTGTGTTAAGCCAAAACAAGAAAAACAAAATTTAAAGTCAAAACTTCAAGTTGAACATGCTGAACACGTTCATCCACATGCTCTCCTACACCGCGCACTACAAGATGAGCGCCGAGAGGCTGAGGGACTACTCGAGGCTTAAAAAGGAACAAGGATACAATGTCCAAACAAATACGATGGACTGGATCGACGAACCAGCGATTGAGATACAAAACCTTTCCGTTCGATATGCGTGAGTTCATGCAAGTAGTTAACTTATTTACGGCTCTTCTTCGTATGAGAACTATGACATTATGCCGTATTTGATATATCAAATTATGCATGGCTTCGTAGTTCTCATCCGACCTAGTGCACATTTTCCAACAAATATTTATTTTCAGTGAGAATCTGCCTTTGGTGCTCAATAATCTCTCCATATCTATTGCTGCAAGGGAGAAAGTGGCCGTTGTGGGCAGAACTGGATCTGGTATTGAATTATATTAAAAAATAATTTTAAAAAGTATTAAAAGGATTGAATATCGGGCTCTGTCTGAATAAGCGGGGTCGTAAAAAATCTGTCTGAATAAACGGGTCCGTTGAAAAAATATGTCTGAATAAACGGGGCCGTAAAAAATCTGTCTGAATAAACGGGGCCGAAAATTTTAGTGGCGAGGCCGTAATTCTGCCCCGCGAGGCCGTAAAATTGGGCTAACCTGCCCGTAATGTTTTCATTCTAAAAGGAGTTTTAGTATATAGAGACGCGCAAAGTTCATTGGACGCGCAAGGTCTTGACTGATTCAGTTATGTGTCACTTTCTATATTAAGTCCTCGCCTCTATCTAGGTTTAAATTCGTTACAGTTTCCCAGTGAGAGCGTAGAATTTTCGTTGTGGGACTCCCCAACATTCATTCCCCGGAGCACCCCTTTAATACGTGTTTCTCTGCGAATTCACGAAGGAATGATATATTGCTACGATAAATGTCTACACGAAAATATATATCAAAATTGAATACAATGTCTATTTTGCATATAAAAAAGCGTAAGAAAAGCGTGACAAAACCCCTGAGCTCCCTAGCTTCTGGATGTAAGTCTTGCCTTACTCCCTCCTCTGCCTATAGCTGGCGCTCTCGGTGGCTTGGCAATAGGCGTTGCAGGGGTAACAGGAACATATTAGGTTGGCCGGAAAGTCTTTGTGTATTTTTCAAAACTTTATTTCTTGGGGAAGTGAAAAGCATATGTTCAATTATACTTGTAATCATTATTGACAATATGTGACCAACGTACCTGCAATGCATGGATCCCCTCCCTTTAGAACCTGCTTGGGTGCGAATGCAAGTATTGTTTGAGTTCAACCTCGAGAATTTGACGTGAATTAAAGGCCCTACCTCGAACAGCATGGGTCAGCCCTGCGAAAAGCCACTAATCGGAAGGGGCCAAGTCAGGAGAATGCGGGGGGTAAGGGAGAACCATCCATCCATATTCAGCCAGTTCCTGCTTGACTTTATTGGAGTCCTGGGGACGGGGGTCATTTTGCTTGTTATACACTCTTGTCCTTCAGCCTTGAACGACCGACTTCGAACTTCAAATTATGTAGACATGTGACGTTCTTGGTCCCGGTAATTACCATGCCCTCAGGGATTAGCTCCGATTAGATCACTCCATCCGCTCCCCACCACATTTCCAGCTTGTTTTTTCTTGTGGTGCAGGTCATGTTTGGGGACACCCAGCGGGGTCCCTCCTTCTCCATCCAACTGGGTTCTGCTGTGGTTGTTATCACAGAGGACCCACTTCTCATTCCCCGTTATGAGCCGTTCCAGCCATCGATCCCCACCTTGGAGAATGAGATGAGTAATGTAATCATCGACTCGACGGTCTCGGCTGGCTTGGCTCAGATCATGGGGTATGAATCGACCGATAAATTTCCTAATTTCAATAGATCTCAAGCCTTCTCTGGCAGTGCTATGGTGGACTCTAAGTGCAATAGAAATTTCACGGGCACTTTGAAGAGGGTCCGTTTCAACAGCTTTTTTCAAAGTCTCAAAATGCAACGAACACGGTCTCCCAGATCGATCCCATTCATTGAGGGAAATGTCGTATTCTTCGAAGCGATGGATCCAATTCATGAAGGTGTTGTAGAGGGGGTATGTGTGTTATAAATATTCTTCAGTAGGGTCTCCGAATCCTTCATCGTGGTGTAGGATATAGTGAGGTATAGCAGAACATGTCGGAAGTGGGTGGCTCCTGTAAAATACATCTATGCTCTACTAGAGCCTGACTGAAGGGAAGGGAATGGGTAGTTGCTTGCTATAACGGCCCCTCACTGTTTGTTATTCACAAAGAGCATTAGGGACGAGCAGCGTTAAAACAAAATAATATACAAAGACTTTCCGGCCAACCTGATACATTACCGGGTTTCTCGTAGGGTAACGCCTTGTGGGAACGGCAGCCGATGCGGGTGTTGGTCATAGTATTTTTATGCATACTATGCTGACCAGACACGTTTTTGCATAATATCTGTGAAATTACATCACTTCTATACAATATGAGTCATTTTTGCATGAAAAATTTACGGCCCCCGTTAGCCAATTTTTCGGCCCCGCCACTATTTTTACGGCCCCGCCACCAAAAATACGGGCCCGATTATTCAGACAGAGCCGATTATCGATATAAATTAAGGAAAATCATCGCTCACCATGGCGTTGTTCCGCATGGTCGAGCCGTCGTCTGGGAGAATTCTCATTAGTGGCAAGCCAATTGACAGTGTGGACTTGAGTGAACTGCGCGGTGCTCTTGCAATCATCCCTCAGGTAGATTTTGCAGCCGTTCTATTTTTAAAAAGTTATGGGCAACTAAAAAGATTATTCGGAAAGGCTGAGCACAGAGCGCCTAGTCCGCTTAGGTCGCTTCGCTCCTTTTTTTTATTTTCTTTTTTTATAATCTTATAGAAGGAGTATGTCCATTGTATTCTTTTAAGAATTAATTTAGGTAAAATAACCTGGAATTTCAGGACCCATTGCTCTTTTCTGGCACGCTTCGCTCCAATTTGGACCCTTTCCAAACTTGCTCATATGGTGAATTGTGGAAAGCTTTGGAGGCATGCCAGATGAAGGTGAGATTTGTATTTAGGTTTACTAAAAAATAAAGACAAACATCAACTACAGGAAACGATCGATAATCTCGGAGGATTGGACTGCAAAATAGAGGAAAGCGGCAATAATTTGAGTGTTGGACAGAGGCAATTGCTGTGTCTTGCAAGGGTGCTTGTCAAGAGAGTCACGGTATTTCATTTTATTTTACAGTGTTATTGATGCTATTTTTGCCCCACACATGGAAGTTGAATCGATAACGAATCATCTTTCAGCCTTTACCATAACACTGAAACTCAACTCATTCAGATTCTCATTCTCGACGAGGCCACTTCGTCGATCGATAATCGATCCGCAGAACTAATCCACGCCGTAGTCCGAGATCGATTCGCACACGCTACCGTAATATCGATTGCTCATCGACTTGAGTGTATCGAAAGTTACGATAGGTACGGTCATTCCTACTGTTGATTTATCATAATCGTGATATTCAGGGTGCTCGTAATGCACGATGGAGAAGTGGCGGAGTTTAATAGTCCAGAAAATCTCCTAAAGAATCCCGATTCAAAATACTCTAAGATGATTGTGAAGTGATGTTGGTACTATGGATGCTCCTTAATTTCCCACATACTTCGACAACATTCACTTAAAATTATTATTTGTTATTGGACTGCGCAATTCTTGCAGCCTAGACGACTCTCTGTAATTTATTGCACTTTTTTTCGTTGTTGTTGTCATTATGTTCTAATTTTCGTGATAAATCTCTCTATCGGTCATTCGTTATGCTTCGAAATTCCCAAGCAAACAGCCATCTCTGCTTCTCTGCATCACTCGTCCGTCCTTCCGTTCTCTACCCAGTGGTGACGGTCTCTCTCTCTCTCTCTCTCTCTCTCTCTCTCGCACTATCTCACTCCTGGCTCGCGGAAGGGAAGTAGAGAAGATGGCGATGAAGAGAAGAGAGAGACGGAGGGATAGAAAGAGACGAGGAGGGGTATGCATGCCGTTTCCCTCTGTTTTGCTCTCAATCTCTCAACGCGCGGCCAACGCGAAAGGTGAGGGTTTCGAGGCGATTCGAATGAACTTTTCGTTGTTATTCGTGATCATTTTTAGTCGATCAATTTTCAATTATTTCCTACAAAGTACGCTCGTAATTTTCACGTGAAGGAAATCAAATATGGGTTATTCTCAACGAAAGTAACGCTTCTCTCAGGAAGAGTGATGGAGAGCGTCTGGTACTACCTCAACCGCTACTGTCTGATGTGGATGGTTCCTCTGCTGGGGAAGGGAGCGAGGTAAAGGCTGGGGTTTTTGAGGCTCAACTCTACTCATTTCGAATGTTCTTCCTGTCTGCTGACAAGCTAGAAAACATGGAAAGTGATAAGAGTACCGCTGTCTCCACTCTTTGCTAGATGATGAAGTTGACGAAATAAACATTTGAATAGAGAATTGAAAAATCTTGATGAGATTCGCTGTAATTGGATAGCAAACTTATATTTGGGTTGACCGGTGAATGCAGTTCTATTTAGTGATTGAGGGGGGGATAGTAAACAGAAATTGCTCCATAGAATACGGAACTATTTGGAGATGGTTCCGCGTCGATTGTAGTGTATATTGTGCATGAAGTGATCAATGAATAGCCGCGAATTCTTCTAGTTGATATGACATTGGAAAATAGAGGTACTTTCAAGCACGAAAATATCCGAGGACGATATTCCTTCTCTGGAAAAAGAACATCATAATGAGCACTTGAAACAACAATGGAGAAAGTAATGGATGGACACCTTCGAAGGTGAGCAATTGAGGAACCTTTTAAGAACCTATATTATAGAAAAAATGACCAAGATTTCCAGAGCGATCAAGTAATTCACTTCAGAGTTTGACTCTCGTCGTCGTAATGGAAAACTACGATCTCCCCAGGAAAAGCCCTCGATTATTTGGCCTCTCTTCCGAATCTTCAAAACGCGTCTAATTTTTGCCAAGGGAACCCGAGTCGCAGAAGAGTTTGTCCACTTTGCGAAGCCCCTGTTGCTGAGGTTGTTATGTTATTGTATTTGTTTCAGATAGCGAGGAACCACTGTATAACACGCGTCTTCTGAGAGATTGCATGAAAACGGACCACCTGCGGCACTAGGAGCCGAAAGTTTGAGCAATATCCACGAGATATTTATGTCATGGTTTATTGGGGATGAGAAAACTTTTGATGTTGGCATTTTTACCCAGAACCGGCTTTTAGGGATTTTCCGGTTTTGCGACCGGCTCTAGTGTATTTCAGCTCCCAGATGTGCTACAATGCTGTCATTGGGCTCAAAATGTGCGGAAAATTATTTCAAACAATTTTCATGTTAGCATGAAGTTGGTGCGACTTTGTTTATGTGATGAAAAACATGAAAGAGTAGAAGCAAAAGTACAAAATAA
Organism: Pristionchus mayeri; assembly: GCA_036245805.1. Taxonomy (NCBI): domain Eukaryota; kingdom Metazoa; phylum Nematoda; class Chromadorea; order Rhabditida; family Neodiplogasteridae; genus Pristionchus; species Pristionchus mayeri. Next base: position 14,058,845 of record BTRK01000006.1, read on the forward strand.
TGTATACTGGATCCGTAACCCCCCTGTTACCCAGATTTCTATTTCATATTCGAAATCTGCAATATCGATATAGTCGAGAAAAAATTGGTTCGATAGCTGCAGGGGTTGTGTAAGGTTTTATAAGGCTTCGAATTTACGAAATTCAGAACTTCCTGATAATTCGGATCACACATATTCAAATTTAAAGCGAAATCAGATCAATTTTGAACATTTTCCGACTATTCTAATATGAAGGAATGTGATAGCGCTGAAAAACGCCGAGTTTCACTTATTTCTAAAAATTCGATTTCACGGTCCCTAAAATCTAAAATTTGCGTGTTGCTAACTTCAAATTTTCGAATTCAATTTTCAATTTTCGTACCAAATCGTACAGTATGTACCGCCATGAGTTAGATAGGTGCCATAATAGTTCCCAAATAACAGTATTGGCAGAGATATTAGTGCCTGAAAACGCAGCTCTGAGAGTATAAAAATATACTTATTCAGAAAAAAAATCATTTTTGCAAAATATTGGGTATTGTATGGTGTTGGAGAATCTTCGCATATAGGGTGATCAGAAAATGCATGAAAATGTTAATATTTTGATGACCTAAGAACCATTTAGAAAATAGAAATTTTTGAAAAAAAACAGCATGGATAACTCAAATGAGTTCCAATAGACAGATTATGACATAGAAAACATTACTCAATAAAAATCAGCTCAATTTTAGCCAAAAGGATTCCATAGTGAAATATATTTCGTAGCAGAAACTTTCAAAACAGCGTTTTCAGCCACTAATATCTCTACCAATACTGTTATTTGGGAACCATTGTGGCACTTATCTAGCTCATGGCGGTACATACTGTACGATTTGGTACGAAAATTGAAAATTGAATTCGTAATTTTGAAGTTAGAAACACGCAAATTTTAGATTTTAGGGACCGTGAAAATCGAATTTTTAGAAATGAGTGAAACTCGGCGTTTTTCAGCATTATCACATTCCTTCATATTAGAATAGTCGGAAAATGTTCAAAATTGATCTGATTTCGCTTTAAATTTGAATATGTGTGATCCGAATTATCAGGAAGCTCTGAATTTCGTCATTTCGAAGCCTTATAAAACCTTACACAACCCCTGCAGCTATCGAACCAATTTTTTTCTCGACTATATCGATATTGCAGATTTCAAATATGAAATAAAAATCTGGGTAACAGGGGGTTACGGATCCAGTATACATTATTTTGTACTTTTTCTTCTACTCTTTCATGTTTTTCATCACATAAACAAAGTCGCACCAACTTCATGCTAACATGAAAGTTGTTTGAAATAATTTTCCGCACATTTTGAGCCCAATGACAGCATTGTAGCACATCTGAGAGACGATATACGGCAGGGCCGGGTGAGGAACCAGAAAATGCCTAAAAGCCGATTCTTGGAAAAACGGCCAACGCCAAAAGTTTACTCATGTCCAATATACTCTCGCATAAATATCTCTTGTATATTGCTCAAACTCTCGGATCCTAGTTCCTCAGGGGGTCAGTTTTCCTGCATTCTCTCAGAAGATGCGTGATAACACGCATCTTCTGAGAGATTGCATGAAAACGGACCACCTGCGGCACTAGGGGCCGAAAGTTTCAGCAATATCCACGAGATATTTATGTCGTGGTTTATTGGGGATGAGAAAACTTTTGATGTTGGCATTTTTACCCAGAACCGGCTTTTAGGGATTTTCCGGTTTTGCGGCCGGCTCTAGTGTATTTCAGCTCCCAGATGAGCTATGATGATGGCATTGGGCTCAAAATGTGCGGACAATTATTTTAAACAACTTTTATTTTTGCGTTGAAAATGGAAAACCACATCTTCAAATAGTAATTTTCGAGAAAATGCCTACGAAATCAGATAATAAATTCTACTGGCTCGGGAACCCCCCTGTTACCCAATTTTTCTTTTCTTATCATGAATCCTCGATGTCGATATAGTCTAGGAAAAAATATTATATAAACTCTGCTTTGTGGCTTTTTGAGTTCTGATGCCCGGAAATCGATTAAGTGAGCTATGTGGCGATATAGGCATTGCGAAATTAGTCATTATTCGACTATATTTCGTGTGTTTTGATGAGTTATCAACCTTTTGAGATAGAAGACAACCATTCATGCTGAAAAGATGGGATTTAAAATCATTTCTGAAAAGTCGATTTTTTCAACTCCGGAAAATCGAAAAATCTCAAACTTTGAAAATTGCTGGTTTTCACGACAAATTCAACTTCACTGACAACATTTATTATTTCAAATCATATATCACCAATGGAATTGACCGGTTTCCTTATTTACAGGTTGTTGAAAAAAAGTGATGAGTTTTGCTGAACCATATTTATCTTACGAAAGTACCGCTTGTTTCGACGCGAAATGATCTATTTTATGACAAATTCGATCAGTTTTATTAAAATATTGTATCAAAGAAGAAAAACTAAAATTCGAATATTTTCGATTTTCGTGGTTCTGAAAAATCGATTTTTCAGAAATGACTTTACATCCGGTTTTTTCAGCATGAATGATTGTCTTTCATCACAAAACTTTGATAATTCATCAAAACACAAGAAATAGAGTCGAATAATGACTAATTTCGCAATGCCTATATCACCACATAGCTCACTTAATCGAATTCCGGGCATCATAACTCCAAAAGCCACAGCGCAGAGTTTAAATAGTATTTTTTCCTAGACTATATCGACATCGAAGATTTATAATATGAAAAGAAAAATTGGGTATCAGGGGGGTTCCCGAGCCAGTAGAATTTATTATCTGATTTTGAAGGCATTTTCTCGAAAATTAATATTTGAAGATGTGGTTTTCCATTTTCGACGTAAACATAAAAGTTGTTTAAAATAATTTTCCGCACATTTTGAGCCCAATGCTATCATCCTAGCTCATCAGGGAGCTGAAATACACTACAGCTGGACGCAAAACCGGAAAATCCCTAAAAGCCGGTTCTGAGTAAAACTGCCAACATCAAAAGTTTTCTCATCCCCAATATACCCTGACATAAATATCTCGTGGATATTGCTCAAACTTTCGGCTCCTAGTGCCTAGGGGTCATGCAATCTCTCAGAAGACTCGTGATAATGCACCCAACTCACCGTATAAAGAATATGTGAAACTCATCAAGTTCTCTGCACGCTTTTCTTATGAAATATCATGTTCACATATTTCGATGAGTTTCAAAAGTTCTTCAATTGTCTTATGTTTAACTTTTTTTAATACTTTTCTCCAAAAACGGGAAACTATATCTACAGGGTGGCTGATAAATATTGCGCCACTTTTCTTGTTTCTCAATCTCCATTCTCTGTAGGCACCATTGCATCAAATTTGGTAACTATGTTGGTAAGGGACAAAAGTTATTAGCCTATAAATATTATCTGGATTGTTCAAGTATTTCAAGAGTTATCACTTCTGAAATATTTTGTTTTGGAATTGAGACTTTTCTGGGCACATAAACGTATGTGATAGTTTATGCCGCCTTACAGCAATGAATTAGATACAGGACTCATCCATTTATTCCTAATAAGAACAACCATTTACACGTATAAATATGTGATCAATTATATTATCAGCCTCGGAACTTTCTCAGAAATGCTTTAAAATTATTTCATTATGAACGGCGCTCTATAAAAAATAATAATATTTCGAAGCCGCATTATTCGAACACATTAGTTATTGGAATTGTTCTATTTTATGCATGATACTTCATCATTCTTTATTGTGAAAATGCATTCCATTTGCTTGGGCATATTGATTCGGAACCAGAATAAGTTGCGAAATGCTGCGAAGCGCCGCTTTTAGCGATATTTTGAGGTGCCTACTTCTACCATTAATTCAACGTTTACATTCCATTTGATGCAACACTATTTCATAACTCGACTCTGTTAATAGCTATGCAACATTATACGGCGGTATCAACATTCAGAATAAGAAATTCCGAAAAGTGAGTTTTTTGCATATGCGTGACTGAAAGTCATCAAATTTATCTCTCTCTGTTTTCAGAGACCCTATATCGCATTTGACAAGATTATCACTTAGTGGAAGAGTTACTCTTCATATTCACCTCGGTTGCAATTTCGATGGACATTGAGATCATTTTATATATCGAAAAATGTGAACGGCGCATTGAGTAAAAATGTAGACTACTTTTGCCTCCATGCTAAGAGGCCAGTCGATACCATGAAGCCTGCGTCTAGTAATTGTTTTGCACGGTACTGATATATATTTAAACGCAATATGATAATTATCCTTTTATTTGTTTGCGAGATATTATTCAAATGGTGGACGCAATATTTATCAGCCACCCTGTATTGATGAATGGTTCGAGCAAATCTATCTATGGAATAGGGAATGGAGACAATGCTTATCTACATCGGCACGATGGAAACTACGTGGGGTTTTGTACGGGGGTTGTAGTCATCGACGCGGCCGACGTCTTCGGGATTGGAGAGGAATCTCTGCAACGATTTTTTAAACCGTATTTTGGCATGGTTTCTCGAAAAGAAAGGTAGAGAAAATATGCATTTATTGATTCGCTTCTCCTCATTGAAGATCCAGGCGATCCAACTCGTCCACTCTCTTCATGTGCTGCTTCAATTTACGGTTGACGCCCTCCACAAATCAGTTTTTCACTTTTGGTGTGACATTTATTCTAATTTGATCGTTGTTATTGTAACTAAAGTTTTCTGGATAAACCTCTCTCTCGGTCATTCGAAATGCTTCGAAATTCCCAAGCAAACAGCCTTCTCTGCTTCTCTGCATCACTCGTCCGTCCTTTCGTTCTCTACCCAGTGGTGACGGTCTTTCGCTCTCTCTCTCACTATCTCGCTCCTGGCTCGCGGAAGGGAAGTATAGAAGATGGCGAGGAAAGAGAAGAAAGGGGGTGAGGGCGAGAGAGAAAGAGGCGAGGAGGGGTATGCAAGCCGTTTCCCTCTGTTTTCCTCTCAATCTCTCAACGCGCGGCCAACGCGAAAGGTGAGGGTTTCGAGGCGATTCGAACGTTCTTTTCGTTGTTATTCGTGATCATTTTTAAACGATCAATTTTTAAAAATTGGTGGTTTAAAAATGGTTCGTGACATAAGTACGTTCGCGATATTCACGTGAATAAAATCAAATATGTGTTATTGTCAACGAAAGTAACGTTTCTATCAGAAAGAGTGATGGAGAGCGTCTGGTACTACCTCAACCGCTACTGTCTGATGTGGATGGTTCCTCTGCTGAGGAAGGGAGTGAGGTAAGGGCAGGAATTTCGAGGCTCAACTCTACTCATTTCGAATATTTTCTCGGTTTGCTGACAAGCTAAATAACATCAAAAGTGATAAGAGTCCCGATGTCTCCACTCTTTGCGAGGTGATGAAGTTGATGAAATAAACATTTGAACGAATGGAACAGATAAATCCTGATGAGGTGATGAGGTTCGCTGTAATTGTATAGCAAAATTAGCTTTGGGTTGACCGATGATTGCAGTTATATTTAGTGATTGAGGAGGGGGGGAGTTAGTGAACATAAATTACTCCAGAGAATGCGGAACTATTTGGAGAGATGGTTCCGCGTCGATTGCAGTGTATATTGTGCATGAAGTGATCAATGAATAGCCGCGAATTCCTCTAAATTTGATATGACGGCGGTCGCGTAAGAATCGAGCAACGTCCGGCACATCGATTTTTCGAAAATTTGTGGAAAGGGGTTCTCGAGGGTGCTGATCATCGTGGTCAACATCATTTTGATCCAACTCTATCGATAGGCTGCTCGTAGGCTGTATCTACCTTTCCGTACACCGATTGTGGAATCAACTTGAAATTTGCACAGAAGTAGTAAAATAAGATACCTACGACTCTGTTAGTACTAAATTAACATAGTTTGTTTAATGCCAACATTTGAAAACATCGGTTCTCGAATATAAGATCAGGGAGATGCACATTGTATCGAGGGAGGATCATTTTTCGTATGCAGGGTAAGAGGTTTTAGTTCCCCGTTTTTATGTTACATGTCTTTTTCTAGATCATTTATGGACATTACACAGAGCTCTCTGCACAAAGAGTAACGAATGAGGATATATTTCACTGTCACATATACTCTCCACGTCCCTCGCCTGGCAATAATTGGATATGAAGTATAGATAGAGACCGCAGGCTCCGCCCACTTAGGAGGAGAAATAGGCGCGTCGAAATCTGGTTCTCGAAATGACGCAGCGAATACTTATCCAAAAAATATGGAAAAAAAATTGTTGGGTACGTCTGACTAGTGTCTATAAACGACAGGGTGCCCGTCATGCATTATCTAATCAGAAATATCTAAAAAAACGATTTAGGGTTCATGATAGGGGAATGAAAAGGTTTCGACGACAATTCTTAACACGGGCATGGTGCGATGGATAGTTCCTGATTTTAGGCGTCGATTGACACCGATAACGTATTTTTAGGATTTTTTTCCGATTAATCATTTCACTTCAAAGGTTGAAGAGCGTGCGCTAATGGAACTGCAAAGGGACGGTGCTTCCTCTCTAGTTTCTCGCTTGTCTCTCACCCGGCGGGTGCAGAGAGCGCGCGCTCTTGAGGACCTCTGCCTTTCCTCTCATCCTCGAGCAAGCTCGATGTGAAGCTATGCTCAAACTTTTGGAGAAACCAGGCAGAGCGGGCTCCGCCCACTTCGCTCTCGTCCCGATTTCGACTCCCTTTCCGTTGTGACTCTTTCGAGGTGTTTTTGGGCCATAAGTCGAGTCAAAGATACGATATCGCCGAACGGCAAAAATTATGACCTTACCAGCCGATTGCGCGCGCCACGGCGCGCGCAATCGACTGGCGTGCGCCGGGTCGTTTTCTTAGTTGGCTAGCTTTCAAGTGTCCCCATAGGTTTCTCAACTCATCGATTTCTTTGGCAATTTATTCAGAGAACTTCTTCGAATACAATGTTTGTCTGTCGATTAGAATCAGCTTGAACAATTAAACCTTCCTTTGAACGAACTCGGGAAAGAGCAACGTATAATTGACCGTGAGAGAATACTTCCGAAGGGATCCAGAGGCCAATGTTAGAGAAGGACTGACCCTGGGACTTGTTAATGGAGAGGGCATACGAATGGCGAACGGGGAATTGAGTACGTCTAACTTTGAAGGAAAGGTTCTTATCATGATAACAATCGATACGGGGAATGACAGCGAATTCTCCCTTTCGGTCGCCACATGCGAATCGACAACCGAGGGAGCGGGGTCCTAGATGCTCTACGATAAGTCGGGTACCATTGCACAGGCCGGCAGGAACATCTAGATTCCTCTGCAGCATGACAATAGAGCCCTTCTTCAGCTTGAGAGTGTGGGGAGGGAGAGTAGAGGGAGACATCTTATTGAGGAACTCAGTGGGGTATGTGGTGTGATCGGATGGTTCATCAGATACGACCTCATCTCGCGAGAGATAGATCCTCTCTTCCCCAAGCATCCGCTCATGTACATCGTCATTCAGACGGGTCACATCCACATTCTTAGGGGTCAGAATGACCTTCTCGCAAGGGTCAGTGGAAGGGTCGACTACTTCCCCGAACACTTTTTCGACGATGTTTCCATCGCACATGTTCGAGAGGGGAAGAGTCACCTTTCACTCAGCATCATTCGCAGATCCGTCGCCCACCTTGAGGAGGAATTCAATCCATTCGGTATCTCCCGAAGTGACTCTCATGTTTGAGATGAGAGTGAGGGATCGGAACTGACTCCAGAGAGGAGATCTCTTGATGCACGCATCGACTTGATCGGCTCTCGTTCCCTTCTCCACCACCGGGAGAATCTGGCGGAAGTCTCCACCGAGAATGATTAGTTTCCCTCCAAATGGTCGATCGATCTGGGTGATGTCCCTGAGAACAGCATCGGCTGTGTTCAGCGCCGCCTGGAAGAATGGGGATTGTATACTTTAAGTGATGAGTAAATAGAGGGAATCTTACCTTTGGGATCATCGACGATTCGTCCCAGATGATGACGTCATTTTCGGCAAGTTCCTTGGCGTCCTGTTCTTGTCTTCTATGGTTGGAGGACTCGCACCGATTGCTGATATTGAGCTTGAAGAGAGAAGCGGATGTTCGACCGCCTGGGAGAAGATTGGCTGCGATTCCTGTCCAGGCAGTGCAGACAACCTAGACATGAAGATTATATTGAACTGAAAATGTAGATGCAAAAATCTCACCTTAAGTCCATTTCCGACGAAGATGTTGTAGAGTGTGGTGTAGAGGTACGTCTTCCCGCTTCCACCCGGTCCGTCAAGGTGAAAGAGACGGGGGAGAGAGGCATCCTCCAACACTCCCAGAATCGCGTCAGCAGCGGCTTGTTGCTGAGGGTTCAGAGTCGCGTAGAGTCTCGCGCCTTTCGCAGCACAATAAGCGGGATTGGCAAGGTTGAGGTTTCTGAGTGGAGGGCGGACGGCTGGCTCAGGAACGAATCTGGAGAAATCGTTTCCTGCCCTGAAAGAGAGAATTTTATATTTGTTCATGCAAAGTTATCAATATGCAGAATCACCTTCGGAATCGATCAGCAATATCGAAGTAGGCGAGTGCCTCAGCCTCCTCCTCTCCTGCTCCCATATGACGGTAATCCTCACTGAGATCCCTTTTCATTGCTTCCCAGAGTGCCTGTGGGTCGTGGACCTCATTGAAAAGAAGAATGGCAGTGAAGGCGGATCGGAGAGCAGCGGGGACTGAGTGGCCAGCCCATTCCTTTAGACACTGGAGATACTCACTGTCGTCCTTAAGAAGGCCGTGAGCTTTTGCTGCTTCTCCGAAAGTGGGGTAGGTCACTGGCACTCCGTTGGAATCCGAGACAGTACGGAGATCCTCGAATGAAATCGGTCCCTTGATGTTGAGGAGGAGGATACGGAGGTTGAATCTCTCGGTATCGTGGGGAGGGACCGTATACATGCGTCCGATCTGTCTAGTTCCGCTCTTTCGCTCACTCCATTGGCCGTTCTGCTTAGTGAAAGTGAAGCGAGTGGGGAGGTCGACGTAGAAGAATTGGCGAGAATCGACGAAGGAGGGAGGGATGGTGAAACTATCGATAGTCTCCGCAGACTCCCTGTTCAACTTGAACCATGCTGTGAGAGTAGTATCTTTGGCAGCCCTAGCTCGAAGCTGCTCAGGAGGCTCGTTGGGGTCGAAGGTGACCTCTTGGAAGTTCGGTTCGTGAACGGCCAAGCGGTACACAGTGTCCGATTTCCTTTCGTTCTTGAAGCCGAAGATGTGATGGATTGCCTCTGGGGCGCACATATATCGGGCATCGAGATGGGCACGGATTTCATCAACGATGACTCCGTCCCCGTCCCTCTGTCCGGTACGGAAGAGGCTGAGAGAGGCGCGATCGGGCCCTTTGTAGACGTACTTGAATAGATACTTCACTGCCTCGATAAATGCGCAGATTTCGACATTGACGTGCGCATTGTATGTCAGCAGGAAGTACACATTGTAGGGCACGATGTGACGGTTGTCGAGGTTATCGCCTCCGTACTCGACTACACTCCCGTCATCCCTCCTACGGTACTGAGGGTATCCGTCGACATCGAGATTTGTACTGTCCCGGAACTCTTTGGGGAAGCGTTTGGAGCATTGCCCATCTCTCATGCATGGTGACTCTGGATTGAGTGCACCGCAAGGTCGGTGGAGCATGTTCGTGGTGACGATGTGATACAGCTCCGGGTCCGTCTCGGGATCAGGGATCTCCGCTTGGACTAACCTGTCGACGTCCTCGGGAGTGCGCGGCTTTGTGTCCTCACTCATGATGAGGAGGATGTGAACGTGAGGGAGACCTCTCTTCTGCCACTCGAACACTGCGATATAGGCAATGACGCGGCCGAGCTTGTGGCGATGGAGCAGATCGTCGAATACCCTGTCGACCTGATACACGCAAATTAGGATAGTCAATTGAGAAGAGAGAGTTAATATTTAACTCACCTTTAGTTTGAAGACCCTTGAGATGAGATCAGGTCGATCAGAGGCAGTCTGACCGGGCTCGAGATTCTCGGTGATCTCCCTCCACGCGGGGTTGCACGTGAAAGTAAAGAAGATGTCGGGCTTGCCGTATTTGGAGACAATCGCCATCGCGCCTTGGAAGTCCTGGGTCATCGCTCGAGGACTACCCGGATGAGTCGAAGGGAGGATGGTCCTCTTTCCTTGAACATCAGAATCTCCCGCAAGATAGTCCTGAAAAATCAAAGCATGGGAATCAAACTCTGAGAAATTATATTTTGAAAATTATTTTAATTTTGCATACCTGTACAGCCCGGTAGGAGGCGCTCCGAAGCTGATTTTGGTTTGAGCGGAAATAGTTGAGTCTATTTTGTTCGATCTAAAATGGATGGGAAGTCAGATATATTGAGGTAGTAAAGCGAATTCTAAGTGAAAATGTACTTACCTTGACCCAGGAGTCCACGGCGAACTGCTGGAAGAGGGCTTTTCCATGGTGGATGGGATTGAATTGTCCTTCTCGCACCATCATGAGGTAGCTGTAGTACTCCTTCTGGGTGATTCGAGTCCTCTTCCTGCCCGATGGCTTCTTCTCTAGTTCAGGGTGCCACCCGTCCTTTCCCGTGGGGAAGAATATGGGATAGGTGAGGGGATCGCAGATCTTGTCGATATCCCGAATCGTCATGAGTCCTCCCCCTCTAGGATGTACTGCCAGAGATCGAGTGACAGGCACATCGTCGTCTTCACCCACGTAGACAACGGCCACTTCATTTGCTTGGGGCACATTGTATCTACGGGGATCCTTAGACGTAGAGGTATCAAAGATCATGCGGACGGGGGCAGCTATTCGGCCTTCTTCGGCTGCATTTCTCTCCTCATTCTCCTCCACCTCAGCCAGCATTTTGTAGGCCTGGGCATAGGGGTTAACCCTTGATATCAGGCCGCTGAGATCAGCCATCACTTGAGGATCACAGTTCACATTGGCGGGATTACCCAGCCTCTCACTGGCTGCTTGGGCGGTATCCAGAATGTAGATCTGACCGTAAGATGTTCTCTGGCCAGGTTCTGGATGAAGGGGACCGGCAAGATGGTACACCTGCCCGTGAATACGGAAGCAGAATGGACCACGTCCCCTCGGGATATCGAGCTGAGCGCCCATGGAAGCCATTGATAAGGCAGAGTTAAACTGCCGAATGAACTTCTGGAAGTTCTTGGCTTGAGGGTAATCATCGAGGAGGAGAGTGCGGATTTGGTCGGGGAAATCAGAGAATTTGTCCTCGATTGTGGTTGCCAAACCGAAGTTACAGCACAGATTGATTTTACCTGTGCTTCCACTCACTTCTCCTGCAGAGGGATTACGGTAGAAATGAGATATCGAATTGCTCCGCATTAATATTCCTTCAATTAGCGAAAGAACATGGAGAGAGCGTAGAATGGAAAGAGATATTTCATAACAGCATGGAATGTTCTAGAATCTCCTGGATTTTCTGAGCAATTTCTGAGGCGCTCTCTCCATAGCACACACTATCTCGTTTCCTATGATCGGCGAAAATCACGCAAAATGCACCGTCACATTGGATAACGGTAATATTAAACTTGGCGTACCTGAGAAGAAGCGGGCCCCGCAGTTGCTGCATGTGGTGTCCATTGCGCCGAGATAATTCGGCTCTGTCACCGGTCTTTCCCTCTCCTCGTTCCTGTGTGCTTTCATCCTCTCTCTATGATCCATCCTTCTTTGTCCTCCTTTTCCATTCGTTTCTTCCTCTCTCCTCCTCCTGTCTCGTTCTCTATCCCGTTCTCTGACCTCTTCTCTCTCCTCTTCAGTCATTGATGCTCTTCTCTTCCTCTGCCTTTCCTGATCTGCGGTGCGTCTCTTTTCCGTCTGCTTCGGATTTTCGCTCGCACGGCGTGATCTGCTCCTTTCCGCTTCAGCAGTGTTTCTGAATTATTTAATACTAAGTATAGATACTTATGGTAAAAAGTGGTGTTAATGAACTTAGGAATGCACTAACCACGAATTAAGTTCACTATCTCTATTATGCTAATTACAATCCCGGTTCCAGTGAACAACATTAAATAAGCTTTCACCTCAGCCGTGAGCGAGTTCTGCTGGCGATTGGCTCCTGTGATACGGACGGAGAGGGAGGAAGGTTTATGAGATGAGCATCGGTTGGTGGGGCGTCGTTGGACGAAGTGGACGGATCCATGTTTTTGTAGACTATTGACTACTGTTAGAGTTCATTGTCTAGTGCTTTCCTTATATCACTTTTCATGGTAAATTTCCTGAACTTTCTGGAAGTTTCGAACAATCGATTATAGAAAGATCTAGTACGCTCTGGAACTTTATATGAGGGTTTCGAAACTCTTGACGTTAAGAGGACACCTTACAACATCGGTCCCTTAATCAAAAGGTCCCTTAATCGCGCGGGATTCGAACCCCCAGTGTCATTAGTTCAACTCCAACCATCAACCTCTCAGCCACGAGGGCTCAGCGGGAGAGGAAGAACTTCCGGGTTATGATGGAAGGAGCGCGCGCTAAAGTCCAATGTGAAATTGCTGCTATTCATGCTCGCTTCAAAAGATCTTCTAGAATGTTCTATATTCTTTGCAGCACCTATGCAGAAATGCCTGCATTTCTTTTAAATCACTGATTTGAATGTTCCGGAACATTCTAGAAGCTTTGGAACATTATTGATTGGTATACGGTAATTCCAAGATCAAAGGTCAAAGTCATAAATCTGACCCACGGAATAACAGTTGACCCATGGCTAATTATCGATTGGTATACGGTAGTTGACCCAATGCTAATTATTGATTGGCATACGGTAATTCAAAGATCAAAGGTCAAAGTCATAAATCTGACCCACAGAATAAGAGGTGACCCACGGCTAATTATCGATTGGTATACGGTAGTTGACCCAATGCTAATTATTGATTGACATACGGTAATTCAAAGATCAAATATCAAAATCATAAATCTGACCCACGGAATAAGAGGTGACCCACGGCTAATTATCGATTGGTATACGGTAGTTGACCCAATGCTAATTATTGATTGGCATACGGTAATTCAAAGATCAAAGGTCAAAGTCATAAATCTGACCCACGGAATAACAGTTGACCCATGGCTAATTATCGATTGGTATACGGTAGTTGACCCAATGCTAATTATTGATTGGCATACGGTAATTCAAAGATCAAATATCAAAATCATAAATCTGACCCACGGAATAAGAGGTGACCCACGGCTAATTATCGATTGGTATACGGTAGTTGACCCAATGCTAATTATTGATTGGCATACGGTAATTCAAAGATCAAAGGTCAAAGTCATAAATCTGATACACGGAATAACAGTTGACCCATGGCTAATTATCGATTGGTATACGGTAGTTGACCCAATGCTAATTATTGATTGGCATACGGTAATTCAAAGATCAAAGGTCAAAGTCATAAATCTGACCCACGGAATAACAGTTGACCCATGGCTAATTATCGATTGGTATACGGTAGTTGACCCAATGCTAATTATTGATTGGTATACGGTAATTCAAAGATCAAAGGTCAAAATCATAAATCTGACCCACGGAATAAGAGGTGACCCACGGCTAATTATCGATTGGTATACGGTAGTTGACCCAATGCTAATTATTGATTGGCATACGGTAATTCAAAGATCAAAGGTCAAAGTCATAAATCTGATACACGGAATAACAGTTGACCCATGGCTAATTATCGATTGGTATACGGTAGTTGACCCAATGCTAATTATTGATTGGCATACGGTAATTCAAAGATCAAAGGTCAAAGTCATAAATCTGACCCACGGAATAACAGTTGACCCATGGCTAATTATCGATTGGTATACGGTAGTTGACCCAATGCTAATTATTGAATGGTATACGGTAATTCAAAGATCAAAGGTCAAAGTCATAAATCTGACCCACGGAATAACAGTTGACCCATGGCTAATTATCGATTGGTATACGGTAGTTGACCCAATGCTAATTATTGATTGGCATACGGTAATTCAAAGATCAAAGGTCAAAGTCATAAATCTGACCCACGGAATAACAGTTGACCTATGGCTAATTATCGATTGGTATACGGTAGTTGACCAGTGCTAATTATTGATTGGCATACGGTAATTCAAAGATCAAAGGTCAAAGTCATAAATCTGACCCACGGAATAACAGTTGATCCATGGCTAATTATCGATTGGTATACGGTAGTTGACCCAATGCTAATTATTGATTGGCATACGGTAATTCAAAGATCAAAGGTCAAAGTCATAAATCTGACCCACAGAATAAGAGGTGACCCACGGCTAATTATCGATTGGTATACGGTAGTTGACCCAATGCTAATTATTGATTGGCATACGGTAATTCAAAGATCAAATATCAAAATCATAAATCTGACCCACGGAATAAGAGGTGACCCACGGCTAATTATCGATTGGTATACGGTAGTTGACCCAATGCTAATTATTGATTGGCATACGGTAATTCAAAGATCAAAGGTCAAAGTCATAAATCTGACCCACGGAATAACAGTTGACCCATGGCTAATTATCGATTGGTATACGGTAGTTGACCCAATGCTAATTATTGATTGGCATACGGTAATTCAAAGATCAAATATCAAAATCATAAATCTGACCCACGGAATAAGAGGTGACCCACGGCTAATTATCGATTGGTATACGGTAGTTGACCCAATGCTAATTATTGATTGGCATACGGTAATTCAAAGATCAAAGGTCAAAGTCATAAATCTGATACACGGAATAACAGTTGACCCATGGCTAATTATCGATTGGTATACGGTAGTTGACCCAATGCTAATTATTGATTGGCATACGGTAATTCAAAGATCAAAGGTCAAAGTCATAAATCTGACCCACGGAATAACAGTTGACCCATGGCTAATTATCGATTGGTATACGGTAGTTGACCCAATGCTAATTATTGATTGGTATACGGTAATTCAAAGATCAAAGGTCAAAGTCATAAATCTGACCCACGGAATAACAGTTGACCCATGGCTAATTATCGATTGGTATACGGTAGTTGACCCAATGCTAATTATTGATTGGCATACGGTAATTCAAAGATCAAAGGTCAAAGTCATAAATCTGACCCACGGAATAACAGTTGACCTATGGCTAATTATCGATTGGTATACGGTAGTTGACCAGTGCTAATTATTGATTGGCATACGGTAATTCAAAGATCAAAGGTCAAAGTCATAAATCTGACCCACGGAATAACAGTTGATCCATGGCTAATTATCGATTGGTATACGGTAGTTGACCCAATGCTAATTATTGATTGGCATACGGTAATTCAAAGATCAAAGGTCAAAGTCATAAATCTGACCCACAGAATAAGAGGTGACCCACGGCTAATTATCGATTGGTATACGGTAGTTGACCCAATGCTAATTATTGATTGGCATACGGTAATTCAAAGATCAAATATCAAAATCATAAATCTGACCCACGGAATAAGAGGTGACCCACGGCTAATTATCGATTGGTATACGGTAGTTGACCCAATGCTAATTATTGATTGGCATACGGTAATTCAAAGATCAAAGGTCAAAGTCATAAATCTGACCCACGGAATAACAGTTGACCCATGGCTAATTATCGATTGGTATACGGTAGTTGACCCAATGCTAATTATTGATTGGCATACGGTAATTCAAAGATCAAATATCAAAATCATAAATCTGACCCACGGAATAAGAGGTGACCCACGGCTAATTATCGATTGGTATACGGTAGTTGACCCAATGCTAATTATTGATTGGCATACGGTAATTCAAAGATCAAAGGTCAAAGTCATAAATCTGATACACGGAATAACAGTTGACCCATGGCTAATTATCGATTGGTATACGGTAGTTGACCCAATGCTAATTATTGATTGGCATACGGTAATTCAAAGATCAAAGGTCAAAGTCATAAATCTGACCCACGGAATAACAGTTGACCCATGGCTAATTATCGATTGGTATACGGTAGTTGACCCAATGCTAATTATTGATTGGTATACGGTAATTCAAAGATCAAAGGTCAAAATCATAAATCTGACCCACGGAATAAGAGGTGACCCACGGCTAATTATCGATTGGTATACGGTAGTTGACCCAATGCTAATTATTGATTGGCATACGGTAATTCAAAGATCAAAGGTCAAAGTCATAAATCTGATACACGGAATAACAGTTGACCCATGGCTAATTATCGATTGGTATACGGTAGTTGACCCAATGCTAATTATTGATTGGCATACGGTAATTCAAAGATCAAAGGTCAAAGTCATAAATCTGACCCACGGAATAACAGTTGACCCATGGCTAATTATCGATTGGTATACGGTAGTTGACCCAGTGCTAATTATTGATTGGCATACGGTAATTCAAAGATCAAAGGTCAAAGTCATAAATCTGACCCACAGAATAACAGTTGACCTATGGCTAATTATCGATTGGTATACGGTAGTTGACCCAGTGCTAATTATTGATTGGCATACGGTAATTCAAAGATCAAAGGTCAAAGTCATAAATCTGACCCACGGAATAACAGTTGACCCATGGCTAATTATCGATTGGTATACGGTAGTTGACCCAATGCTAATTATTGATTGGCATACGGTAATTCAAAGATCAAAGGTCAAAGTCATAAATCTGACCCACAGAATAAGAGGTGACCCACGGCTAATTATCGATTGGTATACGGTAGTTGACCCAATGCTAATTATTGATTGGTATACGGTAATTCAAAGATCAAAGGTCAAAGTCATAAATCTGACCCACGGAATAAGAGGTGACCCACGGCTAATTATCGATTGGTATACGGTAGTTGACCCAATGCTAATTATTGATTGGCATACGGTAATTCAAAGATCAAAGGTCAAAGTCATAAATCTGACCCACGGAATAACAGTTGACCCATGGCTAATTATCGATTGGTATACGGTAGTTGACCCAATGCTAATTATTGATTGGCATACGGTAATTCAAAGATCAAAGGTCAAAGTCATAAATCTGACCCACGGAATAACAGTTGACCCATGGCTAATTATCGATTGGTATACGGTAGTTGACCCAATGCTAATTATTGATTGGCATACGGTAATTCAAAGATCAAAGGTCAAAGTCATAAATCTGACCCACGGAATAACAGTTGACCTATGGCTAATTATCGATTGGTATACGGTAGTTTACCCAGTGCTAATTATTGATTGGCATACGGTAATTCAAAGATCAAAGGTCAAAGTCATAAATCTGACCCACGGAATAACATTTGACCCATGGCTAATTATCGATTGGTATACGGTAGTTGACCCAATGCTAATTATTGATTGGCATACGGTAATTCAAAGATCAAAGGTCAAAGTCATAAATCTGACCCACGGAATAACAGTTGACCCATGGCTAATTATCGATTGGTATACGGTAGTTGACCCAATGCTAATTATTGATTGGCATACGATAATTCAAAGATCAAAGGTCAAAGTCATAAATCTGACCCTCGGAATAACAGTTGACCTATGGCTAATTATCGATTGGTATACGGTAGTTGACCAGTGCTAATTATTGATTGGCATACGGTAATTCAAAGATCAAAGGTCAAAGTCATAAATCTGACCCACGGAATAACAGTTGACCCATGGCTAATTATCGATTGGTATACGGTAGTTGACCCAGTGCTAATTATTGATTGGCATACGGTAATTCAAAGATCAAAGATCAAAATCATAAATCTGACCCACGGAATAAGAGGTGACCCACGGCTAATTATCGATTGGTATACGGTAGTTGACCCAATGCTAATTATTGATTGGCATACGGTAATTCAAAGATCAAAGGTCAAAGTCATAAATCTGACCCACGGAATAACAGTTGACCCATGGCTAAT
Source organism: Pristionchus mayeri (assembly GCA_036245805.1). NCBI lineage: Eukaryota > Metazoa > Nematoda > Chromadorea > Rhabditida > Neodiplogasteridae > Pristionchus > Pristionchus mayeri. The sequence goes on from BTRK01000006.1 coordinate 14,076,724, forward strand.
TATCGATTGGTATACGGTAGTTGACCCAATGCTAATTATTGATTGGCATACGGTAATTCAAAGATCAAAGGTCAAAGTCATAAATCTGACCCACAGAATAAGAGGTGACCCACGGCTAATTATCGATTGGTATACGGTAGTTGACCCAATGCTAATTATTGATTGGCATACGGTAATTCAAAGATCAAAGGTCAAAGTCATAAATCTGACCCACGGAATAACAGTTGACCCATGGCTAATTATCGATTGGTATACGGTAGTTGACCCAATGCTAATTATTGATTGGCATACGGTAATTCAAAGATCAAAGGTCAAAGTCATAAATCTGACCCACGGAATAACAGTTGACCTATGGCTAATTATCGATTGGTATACGGTAGTTGACCCAGTGCTAATTATTGATTGGCATACGGTAATTCAAAGATCAAAGGTCAAAGTCATAAATCTGACCCACGGAATAACATTTGACCCATGGCTAATTATCGATTGGTATACGGTAGTTGACCCAATGCTAATTATTGATTGGCATACGGTAATTCAAAGATCAAAGGTCAAAGTCATAAATCTGACCCACGGAATAACAGTTGACCCATGGCTAATTATCGATTGGTATACGGTAGTTGACCCAATGCTAATTATTGATTGGCATACGGTAATTCAAAGATCAAAGGTCAAAGTCATAAATCTGACCCACAGAATAAGAGGTGACCCACGGCTAATTATCGATTGGTATACGGTAGTTGACCAGTGCTAATTATTGATTGGCATACGGTAATTCAAAGATCAAAGGTCAAAGTCATAAATCTGACCCACGGAATAACAGTTGACCCATGGCTAATTATCGATTGGTATACGGTAGTTGACCCAGTGCTAATTATTGATTGGCATACGGTAATTCAAAGATCAAAGATCAAAATCATAAATCTGACCCACGGAATAAGAGGTGACCCACGGCTAATTATCGATTGGTATACGGTAGTTGACCCAATGCTAATTATTGATTGGCATACGGTAATTCAAAGATCAAAGGTCAAAGTCATACATCTGACCCACGGAATAACAGTTGACCCATGGCTAATTATCGATTGGTATACGGTAGTTGACCCAATGCTAATTATTGATTGGCATACGGTAATTCAAAGATCAAAGGTCAAAGTCATAAATCTGACCCACAGAATAAGAGGTGACCCACGGCTAATTATCGATTGGTATACGGTAGTTGACCCAATGCTAATTATTGATTGGTATACGGTAATTCAAAGATCAAAGGTCAAAGTCATAAATCTGACCCACGGAATAACAGTTGACCCATGGCTAATTATCGATTGGTATACGGTAGTTGACCCAATGCTAATTATTGATTGGCATACGGTAATTCAAAGATCAAAGGTCAAAGTCATAAATCTGACCCACAGAATAAGAGGTGACCCACGGCTAATTATCGATTGGTATACGGTAGTTGACCCAATGCTAATTATTGATTGGCATACGGTAATTCAAAGATCAAAGGTCAAAGTCATAAATCTGACCCACGGAATAACAGTTGACCCATGGCTAATTATCGATTGGTATACGGTAGTTGACCCAATGCTAATTATTGATTGGCATACGGTAATTCAAAGATCAAAGGTCAAAGTCATAAATCTGACCCACGGAATAACAGTTGACCTATGGCTAATTATCGATTGGTATACGGTAGTTGACCCAGTGCTAATTATTGATTGGCATACGGTAATTCAAAGATCAAAGGTCAAAGTCATAAATCTGACCCACAGAATAAGAGGTGACCCACGGCTAATTATCGATTGGTATACGGTAGTTGACCAGTGCTAATTATTGATTGGCATACGGTAATTCAAAGATCAAAGGTCAAAGTCATAAATCTGACCCACGGAATAACAGTTGACCCATGGCTAATTATCGATTGGTATACGGTAGTTGACCCAGTGCTAATTATTGATTGGCATACGGTAATTCAAAGATCAAAGATCAAAATCATAAATCTGACCCACGGAATAAGAGGTGACCCACGGCTAATTATCGATTGGTATACGGTAGTTGACCCAATGCTAATTATTGATTGGCATACGGTAATTCAAAGATCAAAGGTCAAAGTCATACATCTGACCCACGGAATAACAGTTGACCCATGGCTAATTATCGATTGGTATACGGTAGTTGACCCAATGCTAATTATTGATTGGCATACGGTAATTCAAAGATCAAAGGTCAAAGTCATAAATCTGACCCACAGAATAAGAGGTGACCCACGGCTAATTATCGATTGGTATACGGTAGTTGACCCAATGCTAATTATTGATTGGCATACGGTAATTCAAAGATCAAAGGTCAAAGACATAAATCTGACCCACGGAATAACAGTTGACCCATGGCTAATTATCGATTGGTATACGGTAGTTGACCCAATGCTAATTATTGATTGGTATACGGTAATTCAAAGATCAAAGGTCAAAGTCATAAATCTGACCCACGGAATAACAGTTGACCCATGGCTAATTATCGATTGGTATACGGTAGTTGACCCAATGCTAATTATTGATTGGCATACGGTAATTCAAAGATCAAAGGTCAAAGTCATAAATCTGACCCACGGAATAACAGTTGACCTATGGCTAATTATCGATTGGTATACGGTAGTTGACCAGTGCTAATTATTGATTGGCATACGGTAATTCAAAGATCAAAGGTCAAAGTCATAAATCTGACCCACGGAATAACAGTTGACCCATGGCTAATTATCGATTGGTATACGGTAGTTGACCCAATGCTAATTATTGATTGGCATACGGTAATTCAAAGATCAAAGGTCAAAGTCATAAATCTGACCCACGGAATAACAGTTGACCCATGGCTAATTATCGATTGGTATACGGTAGTTGACCCAATGCTAATTATTGATTGGCATACGGTAATTCAAAGATCAAAGGTCAAAGTCATAAATCTGACCCACGGAATAACAGTTGACCTATGGCTAATTATCGATTGGTATACGGTAGTTGACCCAGTGCTAATTATTGATTGGCATACGGTAATTCAAAGATCAAAGGTCAAAGTCATAAATCTGACCCACAGAATAAGAGGTGACCCACGGCTAATTATCGATTGGTATACGGTAGTTGACCCAATGCTAATTATTGATTGGCATACGGTAATTCAAAGATCAAAGGTCAAAGTCATAAATCTGACCCACGGAATAACAGTTGACCCATGGCTAATTATCGATTGGTATACGGTAGTTGACCCAATGCTAATTATTGATTGGCATACGGTAATTCAAAGATCAAAGGTCAAAGTCATAAATCTGACCCACGGAATAACAGTTGACCTAGTTGAATTATCGATTGGTATACGGTAGTTGACCCAGTGCTAATTATTGATTGGCATACGGTAATTCAAAGATCAAAGGTCAAAGTCATAAATCTGACCCACGGAATAACAGTTGACCCATGGCTAATTATCGATTGGTATACGGTAGTTGACCCAATGCTAATTATTGATTGGCATACGGTAATTCAAAGATCAAAGATCAAAGTCATAAATCTGACCCACAGAATAAGAGGTGACCCACGGCTAATTATCGATTGGTATACGGTAGTTGACCCAATGCTAATTATTGATTGGCATACGGTAATTCAAAGATCAAAGGTCAAAGTCATAAATCTGACCCACGGAATAACAGTTGACCCATGGCTAATTATCGATTGGTATACGGTAGTTGACCCAATGCTAATTATTGATTGGCATACGGTAATTCAAAGATCAAAGGTCAAAGTCATAAATCTGACCCACGGAATATCAGTTGACCTATGGCTAATTATCGATTGGTATACGGTAGTTGACCCAATGCTAATTATTGATTGGCATACGGTAATTCAAAGATCAAAGGTCAAAGTCATAAATCTGACCCACGGAATAACAGTTGACCCATGGCTAATTATCGATTGGTATACGGTAGTTGACCCAATGCTAATTATTGATTGGCATACGGTAATTCAAAGATCAAAGGTCAAAGTCATAAATCTGACCCACGGAATAACAGTTGACCCATGGCTAATTATCGATTGGTATACGGTAGTTGACCCAATGCTAATTATTGATTGGCATACGGTAATTCAAAGATCAAAGGTCAAAGTCATAAATCTGACCCACGGAATAACAGTTGACCCATGGCTAATTATCGATTGGTATACGGTAGTTGACCCAATGCTAATTATCGTCTGGTACTACCTCAACCGCTACTGTCTGATGTGGATGGTTCCTCTGCTGAGGAAGGGAGTGAGGTAAGGGCAGGAATTTCGAGGCTCAACTCTACTCATTTCGAATATTTTCTCGGTTTGCTGACAAGCTAAATAACATCAAAAGTGATAAGAGTCCCGATGTCTCCACTCTTTGCGAGGTGATGAAGTTGATGAAATAAACATTTGAACGAATGGAACAGATAAATCCTGATGAGGTGATGAGGTTCGCTGTAATTGTATAGCAAAATTAGCTTTGGGTTGACCGATGATTGCAGTTATATTTAGTGATTGAGGAGGGGGGGAGTTAGTGAACATAAATTACTCCAGAGAATGCGGAACTATTTGGAGAGATGGTTCCGCGTCGATTGCAGTGTATATTGTGCATGAAGTGATCAATGAATAGCCGCGAATTCCTCTAAATTTGATATGACGGCGGTCGCGTAAGAATCGAGCAACGTCCGGCACATCGATTTTTCGAAAATTTGTGGAAAGGGGTTCTCGAGGGTGCTGATCATCGTGGTCAACATCATTTTGATCCAACTCTATCGATAGGCTGCTCGTAGGCTGTATCTACCTTTCCGTACACCGATTGTGGAATCAACTTGAAATTTGCACAGAAGTAGTAAAATAAGATACCTACGACTCTGTTAGTACTAAATTAACATAGTTTGTTTAATGCCAACATTTGAAAACATCGGTTCTCGAATATAAGATCAGGGAGATGCACATTGTATCGAGGGAGGATCATTTTTCGTATGCAGGGTAAGAGGTTTTAGTTCCCCGTTTTTATGTTACATGTCTTTTTCTAGATCATTTATGGACATTACACAGAGCTCTCTGCACAAAGAGTAACGAATGAGGATATATTTCACTGTCACATATACTCTCCACGTCCCTCGCCTGGCAATAATTGGATATGAAGTATAGATAGAGACCGCAGGCTCCGCCCACTTAGGAGGAGAAATAGGCGCGTCGAAATCTGGTTCTCGAAATGACGCAGCGAATACTTATCCAAAAAATATGGAAAAAAAATTGTTGGGTACGTCTGACTAGTGTCTATAAACGACAGGGTGCCCGTCATGCATTATCTAATCAGAAATATCTAAAAAAACGATTTAGGGTTCATGATAGGGGAATGAAAAGGTTTCGACGACAATTCTTAACACGGGCATGGTGCGATGGATAGTTCCTGATTTTAGGCGTCGATTGACACCGATAACGTATTTTTAGGATTTTTTTCCGATTAATCATTTCACTTCAAAGGTTGAAGAGCGTGCGCTAATGGAACTGCAAAGGGACGGTGCTTCCTCTCTAGTTTCTCGCTTGTCTCTCACCCGGCGGGTGCAGAGAGCGCGCGCTCTTGAGGACCTCTGCCTTTCCTCTCATCCTCGAGCAAGCTCGATGTGAAGCTATGCTCAAACTTTTGGAGAAACCAGGCAGAGCGGGCTCCGCCCACTTCGCTCTCGTCCCGATTTCGACTCCCTTTCCGTTGTGACTCTTTCGAGGTGTTTTTGGGCCATAAGTCGAGTCAAAGATACGATATCGCCGAACGGCAAAAATTATGACCTTACCAGCCGATTGCGCGCGCCACGGCGCGCGCAATCGACTGGCGTGCGCCGGGTCGTTTTCTTAGTTGGCTAGCTTTCAAGTGTCCCCATAGGTTTCTCAACTCATCGATTTCTTTGGCAATTTATTCAGAGAACTTCTTCGAATACAATGTTTGTCTGTCGATTAGAATCAGCTTGAACAATTAAACCTTCCTTTGAACGAACTCGGGAAAGAGCAACGTATAATTGACCGTGAGAGAATACTTCCGAAGGGATCCAGAGGCCAATGTTAGAGAAGGACTGACCCTGGGACTTGTTAATGGAGAGGGCATACGAATGGCGAACGGGGAATTGAGTACGTCTAACTTTGAAGGAAAGGTTCTTATCATGATAACAATCGATACGGGGAATGACAGCGAATTCTCCCTTTCGGTCGCCACATGCGAATCGACAACCGAGGGAGCGGGGTCCTAGATGCTCTACGATAAGTCGGGTACCATTGCACAGGCCGGCAGGAACATCTAGATTCCTCTGCAGCATGACAATAGAGCCCTTCTTCAGCTTGAGAGTGTGGGGAGGGAGAGTAGAGGGAGACATCTTATTGAGGAACTCAGTGGGGTATGTGGTGTGATCGGATGGTTCATCAGATACGACCTCATCTCGCGAGAGATAGATCCTCTCTTCCCCAAGCATCCGCTCATGTACATCGTCATTCAGACGGGTCACATCCACATTCTTAGGGGTCAGAATGACCTTCTCGCAAGGGTCAGTGGAAGGGTCGACTACTTCCCCGAACACTTTTTCGACGATGTTTCCATCGCACATGTTCGAGAGGGGAAGAGTCACCTTTCACTCAGCATCATTCGCAGATCCGTCGCCCACCTTGAGGAGGAATTCAATCCATTCGGTATCTCCCGAAGTGACTCTCATGTTTGAGATGAGAGTGAGGGATCGGAACTGACTCCAGAGAGGAGATCTCTTGATGCACGCATCGACTTGATCGGCTCTCGTTCCCTTCTCCACCACCGGGAGAATCTGGCGGAAGTCTCCACCGAGAATGATTAGTTTCCCTCCAAATGGTCGATCGATCTGGGTGATGTCCCTGAGAACAGCATCGGCTGTGTTCAGCGCCGCCTGGAAGAATGGGGATTGTATACTTTAAGTGATGAGTAAATAGAGGGAATCTTACCTTTGGGATCATCGACGATTCGTCCCAGATGATGACGTCATTTTCGGCAAGTTCCTTGGCGTCCTGTTCTTGTCTTCTATGGTTGGAGGACTCGCACCGATTGCTGATATTGAGCTTGAAGAGAGAAGCGGATGTTCGACCGCCTGGGAGAAGATTGGCTGCGATTCCTGTCCAGGCAGTGCAGACAACCTAGACATGAAGATTATATTGAACTGAAAATGTAGATGCAAAAATCTCACCTTAAGTCCATTTCCGACGAAGATGTTGTAGAGTGTGGTGTAGAGGTACGTCTTCCCGCTTCCACCCGGTCCGTCAAGGTGAAAGAGACGGGGGAGAGAGGCATCCTCCAACACTCCCAGAATCGCGTCAGCAGCGGCTTGTTGCTGAGGGTTCAGAGTCGCGTAGAGTCTCGCGCCTTTCGCAGCACAATAAGCGGGATTGGCAAGGTTGAGGTTTCTGAGTGGAGGGCGGACGGCTGGCTCAGGAACGAATCTGGAGAAATCGTTTCCTGCCCTGAAAGAGAGAATTTTATATTTGTTCATGCAAAGTTATCAATATGCAGAATCACCTTCGGAATCGATCAGCAATATCGAAGTAGGCGAGTGCCTCAGCCTCCTCCTCTCCTGCTCCCATATGACGGTAATCCTCACTGAGATCCCTTTTCATTGCTTCCCAGAGTGCCTGTGGGTCGTGGACCTCATTGAAAAGAAGAATGGCAGTGAAGGCGGATCGGAGAGCAGCGGGGACTGAGTGGCCAGCCCATTCCTTTAGACACTGGAGATACTCACTGTCGTCCTTAAGAAGGCCGTGAGCTTTTGCTGCTTCTCCGAAAGTGGGGTAGGTCACTGGCACTCCGTTGGAATCCGAGACAGTACGGAGATCCTCGAATGAAATCGGTCCCTTGATGTTGAGGAGGAGGATACGGAGGTTGAATCTCTCGGTATCGTGGGGAGGGACCGTATACATGCGTCCGATCTGTCTAGTTCCGCTCTTTCGCTCACTCCATTGGCCGTTCTGCTTAGTGAAAGTGAAGCGAGTGGGGAGGTCGACGTAGAAGAATTGGCGAGAATCGACGAAGGAGGGAGGGATGGTGAAACTATCGATAGTCTCCGCAGACTCCCTGTTCAACTTGAACCATGCTGTGAGAGTAGTATCTTTGGCAGCCCTAGCTCGAAGCTGCTCAGGAGGCTCGTTGGGGTCGAAGGTGACCTCTTGGAAGTTCGGTTCGTGAACGGCCAAGCGGTACACAGTGTCCGATTTCCTTTCGTTCTTGAAGCCGAAGATGTGATGGATTGCCTCTGGGGCGCACATATATCGGGCATCGAGATGGGCACGGATTTCATCAACGATGACTCCGTCCCCGTCCCTCTGTCCGGTACGGAAGAGGCTGAGAGAGGCGCGATCGGGCCCTTTGTAGACGTACTTGAATAGATACTTCACTGCCTCGATAAATGCGCAGATTTCGACATTGACGTGCGCATTGTATGTCAGCAGGAAGTACACATTGTAGGGCACGATGTGACGGTTGTCGAGGTTATCGCCTCCGTACTCGACTACACTCCCGTCATCCCTCCTACGGTACTGAGGGTATCCGTCGACATCGAGATTTGTACTGTCCCGGAACTCTTTGGGGAAGCGTTTGGAGCATTGCCCATCTCTCATGCATGGTGACTCTGGATTGAGTGCACCGCAAGGTCGGTGGAGCATGTTCGTGGTGACGATGTGATACAGCTCCGGGTCCGTCTCGGGATCAGGGATCTCCGCTTGGACTAACCTGTCGACGTCCTCGGGAGTGCGCGGCTTTGTGTCCTCACTCATGATGAGGAGGATGTGAACGTGAGGGAGACCTCTCTTCTGCCACTCGAACACTGCGATATAGGCAATGACGCGGCCGAGCTTGTGGCGATGGAGCAGATCGTCGAATACCCTGTCGACCTGATACACGCAAATTAGGATAGTCAATTGAGAAGAGAGAGTTAATATTTAACTCACCTTTAGTTTGAAGACCCTTGAGATGAGATCAGGTCGATCAGAGGCAGTCTGACCGGGCTCGAGATTCTCGGTGATCTCCCTCCACGCGGGGTTGCACGTGAAAGTAAAGAAGATGTCGGGCTTGCCGTATTTGGAGACAATCGCCATCGCGCCTTGGAAGTCCTGGGTCATCGCTCGAGGACTACCCGGATGAGTCGAAGGGAGGATGGTCCTCTTTCCTTGAACATCAGAATCTCCCGCAAGATAGTCCTGAAAAATCAAAGCATGGGAATCAAACTCTGAGAAATTATATTTTGAAAATTATTTTAATTTTGCATACCTGTACAGCCCGGTAGGAGGCGCTCCGAAGCTGATTTTGGTTTGAGCGGAAATAGTTGAGTCTATTTTGTTCGATCTAAAATGGATGGGAAGTCAGATATATTGAGGTAGTAAAGCGAATTCTAAGTGAAAATGTACTTACCTTGACCCAGGAGTCCACGGCGAACTGCTGGAAGAGGGCTTTTCCATGGTGGATGGGATTGAATTGTCCTTCTCGCACCATCATGAGGTAGCTGTAGTACTCCTTCTGGGTGATTCGAGTCCTCTTCCTGCCCGATGGCTTCTTCTCTAGTTCAGGGTGCCACCCGTCCTTTCCCGTGGGGAAGAATATGGGATAGGTGAGGGGATCGCAGATCTTGTCGATATCCCGAATCGTCATGAGTCCTCCCCCTCTAGGATGTACTGCCAGAGATCGAGTGACAGGCACATCGTCGTCTTCACCCACGTAGACAACGGCCACTTCATTTGCTTGGGGCACATTGTATCTACGGGGATCCTTAGACGTAGAGGTATCAAAGATCATGCGGACGGGGGCAGCTATTCGGCCTTCTTCGGCTGCATTTCTCTCCTCATTCTCCTCCACCTCAGCCAGCATTTTGTAGGCCTGGGCATAGGGGTTAACCCTTGATATCAGGCCGCTGAGATCAGCCATCACTTGAGGATCACAGTTCACATTGGCGGGATTACCCAGCCTCTCACTGGCTGCTTGGGCGGTATCCAGAATGTAGATCTGACCGTAAGATGTTCTCTGGCCAGGTTCTGGATGAAGGGGACCGGCAAGATGGTACACCTGCCCGTGAATACGGAAGCAGAATGGACCACGTCCCCTCGGGATATCGAGCTGAGCGCCCATGGAAGCCATTGATAAGGCAGAGTTAAACTGCCGAATGAACTTCTGGAAGTTCTTGGCTTGAGGGTAATCATCGAGGAGGAGAGTGCGGATTTGGTCGGGGAAATCAGAGAATTTGTCCTCGATTGTGGTTGCCAAACCGAAGTTACAGCACAGATTGATTTTACCTGTGCTTCCACTCACTTCTCCTGCAGAGGGATTACGGTAGAAATGAGATATCGAATTGCTCCGCATTAATATTCCTTCAATTAGCGAAAGAACATGGAGAGAGCGTAGAATGGAAAGAGATATTTCATAACAGCATGGAATGTTCTAGAATCTCCTGGATTTTCTGAGCAATTTCTGAGGCGCTCTCTCCATAGCACACACTATCTCGTTTCCTATGATCGGCGAAAATCACGCAAAATGCACCGTCACATTGGATAACGGTAATATTAAACTTGGCGTACCTGAGAAGAAGCGGGCCCCGCAGTTGCTGCATGTGGTGTCCATTGCGCCGAGATAATTCGGCTCTGTCACCGGTCTTTCCCTCTCCTCGTTCCTGTGTGCTTTCATCCTCTCTCTATGATCCATCCTTCTTTGTCCTCCTTTTCCATTCGTTTCTTCCTCTCTCCTCCTCCTGTCTCGTTCTCTATCCCGTTCTCTGACCTCTTCTCTCTCCTCTTCAGTCATTGATGCTCTTCTCTTCCTCTGCCTTTCCTGATCTGCGGTGCGTCTCTTTTCCGTCTGCTTCGGATTTTCGCTCGCACGGCGTGATCTGCTCCTTTCCGCTTCAGCAGTGTTTCTGAATTATTTAATACTAAGTATAGATACTTATGGTAAAAAGTGGTGTTAATGAACTTAGGAATGCACTAACCACGAATTAAGTTCACTATCTCTATTATGCTAATTACAATCCCGGTTCCAGTGAACAACATTAAATAAGCTTTCACCTCAGCCGTGAGCGAGTTCTGCTGGCGATTGGCTCCTGTGATACGGACGGAGAGGGAGGAAGGTTTATGAGATGAGCATCGGTTGGTGGGGCGTCGTTGGACGAAGTGGACGGATCCATGTTTTTGTAGACTATTGACTACTGTTAGAGTTCATTGTCTAGTGCTTTCCTTATATCACTTTTCATGGTAAATTTCCTGAACTTTCTGGAAGTTTCGAACAATCGATTATAGAAAGATCTAGTACGCTCTGGAACTTTATATGAGGGTTTCGAAACTCTTGACGTTAAGAGGACACCTTACAACATCGGTCCCTTAATCAAAAGGTCCCTTAATCGCGCGGGATTCGAACCCCCAGTGTCATTAGTTCAACTCCAACCATCAACCTCTCAGCCACGAGGGCTCAGCGGGAGAGGAAGAACTTCCGGGTTATGATGGAAGGAGCGCGCGCTAAAGTCCAATGTGAAATTGCTGCTATTCATGCTCGCTTCAAAAGATCTTCTAGAATGTTCTATATTCTTTGCAGCACCTATGCAGAAATGCCTGCATTTCTTTTAAATCACTGATTTGAATGTTCCGGAACATTCTAGAAGCTTTGGAACATTATTGATTGGTATACGGTAATTCAAAGATCAAAGGTCAAAGTCATAAATCTGACCCACGGAATAACAGTTGACCCATGGCTAATTATCGATTGGTATACGGTAGTTGACCCAATGCTAATTATTGATTGGTATACGGTAATTCAAAGATCAAAGGTCAAAGTCATAAATCTGACCCACGGAATAACAGTTGACCCATGGCTAATTATCGATTGGTATACGGTAGTTGACCCAATGCTAATTATTGATTGGCATACGGTAATTCAAAGATCAAAGGTCAAAGTCATAAATCTGACCCACGGAATAACAGTTGACCTATGGCTAATTATCGATTGGTATACGGTAGTTGACCAGTGCTAATTATTGATTGGCATACGGTAATTCAAAGATCAAAGGTCAAAGTCATAAATCTGACCCACGGAATAACAGTTGATCCATGGCTAATTATCGATTGGTATACGGTAGTTGACCCAATGCTAATTATTGATTGGCATACGGTAATTCAAAGATCAAAGGTCAAAGTCATAAATCTGATACACGGAATAACAGTTGACCCATGGCTAATTATCGATTGGTATACGGTAGTTGACCCAATGCTAATTATTGATTGGCATACGGTAATTCAAAGATCAAAGGTCAAAGTCATAAATCTGACCCACGGAATAACAGTTGACCCATGGCTAATTATCGATTGGTATACGGTAGTTGACCCAATGCTAATTATTGAATGGTATACGGTAATTCAAAGATCAAAGGTCAAAGTCATAAATCTGACCCACGGAATAACAGTTGACCCATGGCTAATTATCGATTGGTATACGGTAGTTGACCCAATGCTAATTATTGATTGGCATACGGTAATTCAAAGATCAAAGGTCAAAGTCATAAATCTGACCCACGGAATAACAGTTGACCTATGGCTAATTATCGATTGGTATACGGTAGTTGACCAGTGCTAATTATTGATTGGCATACGGTAATTCAAAGATCAAAGGTCAAAGTCATAAATCTGACCCACGGAATAACAGTTGATCCATGGCTAATTATCGATTGGTATACGGTAGTTGACCCAATGCTAATTATTGATTGGCATACGGTAATTCAAAGATCAAAGGTCAAAGTCATAAATCTGACCCACAGAATAAGAGGTGACCCACGGCTAATTATCGATTGGTATACGGTAGTTGACCCAATGCTAATTATTGATTGGCATACGGTAATTCAAAGATCAAATATCAAAATCATAAATCTGACCCACGGAATAAGAGGTGACCCACGGCTAATTATCGATTGTTATACGGTAGTTGACCCAATGCTAATTATTGATTGGCATACGGTAATTCAAAGATCAAAGGTCAAAGTCATAAATCTGACCCACGGAATAACAGTTGACCCATGGCTAATTATCGATTGGTATACGGTAGTTGACCCAATGCTAATTATTGATTGGCATACGGTAATTCAAAGATCAAATATCAAAATCATAAATCTGACCCACGGAATAAGAGGTGACCCACGGCTAATTATCGATTGGTATACGGTAGTTGACCCAATGCTAATTATTGATTGGCATACGGTAATTCAAAGATCAAAGGTCAAAGTCATAAATCTGATACACGGAATAACAGTTGACCCATGGCTAATTATCGATTGGTATACGGTAGTTGACCCAATGCTAATTATTGATTGGCATACGGTAATTCAAAGATCAAAGGTCAAAGTCATAAATCTGACCCACGGAATAACAGTTGACCCATGGCTAATTATCGATTGGTATACGGTAGTTGACCCAATGCAAATTATTGATTGGTATACGGTAATTCAAAGATCAAAGGTCAAAGTCATAAATCTGACCCACGGAATAACAGTTGACCCATGGCTAATTATCGATTGGTATACGGTAGTTGACCCAATGCTAATTATTGATTGGCATACGGTAATTCAAAGATCAAAGGTCAAAGTCATAAATCTGACCCACGGAATAACAGTTGACCCATGGCTAATTATCGATTGGTATACGGTAGTTGACCCAATGCTAATTATTGATTGGCATACGGTAATTCAAAGATCAAAGGTCAAAGTCATAAATCTGACCCACGGAATAACAGTTGACCTATGGCTAATTATCGATTGGTATACGGTAGTTGACCAGTGCTAATTATTGATTGGCATACGGTAATTCAAAGATCAAAGGTCAAAGTCATAAATCTGACCCACGGAATAACAGGTGACCCACGGCTAATTATCGATTGGTATACGGTAGTTGACCCAATGCTAATTATTGATTGGCATACGGTAATTCAAAGATCAAATATCAAAATCATAAATCTGACCCACGGAATAAGAGGTGACCCACGGCTAATTATCGATTGGTATACGGTAGTTGACCCAATGCTAATTATTGATTGGCATACGGTAATTCAAAGATCAAAGGTCAAAGTCATAAATCTGACCCACGGAATAACAGTTGACCCATGGCTAATTATCGATTGGTATACGGTAGTTGACCCAATGCTAATTATTGATTGGCATACGGTAATTCAAAGATCAAATATCAAAATCATAAATCTGACCCACGGAATAAGAGGTGACCCACGGCTAATTATCGATTGGTATACGGTAGTTGACCCAATGCTAATTATTGATTGGCATACGGTAATTCAAAGATCAAAGGTCAAAGTCATAAATCTGATACACGGAATAACAGTTGACCCATGGCTAATTATCGATTGGTATACGGTAGTTGACCCAATGCTAATTATTGATTGGCATACGGTAATTCAAAGATCAAAGGTCAAAGTCATAAATCTGACCCACGGAATAACAGTTGACCCATGGCTAATTATCGATTGGTATACGGTAGTTGACCCAATGCTAATTATTGATTGGTATACGGTAATTCAAAGATCAAAGGTCAAAATCATAAATCTGACCCACGGAATAAGAGGTGACCCACGGCTAATTATCGATTGGTATACGGTAGTTGACCCAATGCTAATTATTGATTGGCATACGGTAATTCAAAGATCAAAGGTCAAAGTCATAAATCTGATACACGGAATAACAGTTGACCCATGGCTAATTATCGATTGGTATACGGTAGTTGACCCAATGCTAATTATTGATTGGCATACGGTAATTCAAAGATCAAAGGTCAAAGTCATAAATCTGACCCACGGAATAACAGTTGACCCATGGCTAATTATCGATTGGTATACGGTAGTTGACCCAGTGCTAATTATTGATTGGTATACGGTAATTCAAAGATCAAAGGTCAAAATCATAAATCTGACCCACGGAATAAGAGGTGACCCACGGCTAATTATCGATTGGTATACGGTAGTTGACCCAATGCTAATTATTGATTGGCATACGGTAATTCAAAGATCAAAGGTCAAAGTCATAAATCTGATACACGGAATAACAGTTGACCCATGGCTAATTATCGATTGGTATACGGTAGTTGACCCAATGCTAATTATTGATTGGCATACGGTAATTCAAAGATCAAAGGTCAAAGTCATAAATCTGACCCACGGAATAACAGTTGACCCATGGCTAATTATCGATTGGTATACGGTAGTTGACCCAGTGCTAATTATTGATTGGCATACGGTAATTCAAAGATCAAAGGTCAAAGTCATAAATCTGACCCACAGAATAACAGTTGACCTATGGCTAATTATCGATTGGTATACGGTAGTTGACCCAGTGCTAATTATTGATTGGCATACGGTAATTCAAAGATCAAAGGTCAAAGTCATAAATCTGACCCACGGAATAACAGTTGACCCATGGCTAATTATCGATTGGTATACGGTAGTTGACCCAATGCTAATTATTGATTGGCATACGGTAATTCAAAGATCAAAGGTCAAAGTCATAAATCTGACCCACAGAATAAGAGGTGACCCACGGCTAATTATCGATTGGTATACGGTAGTTGACCCAATGCTAATTATTGATTGGTATACGGTAATTCAAAGATCAAAGGTCAAAGTCATAAATCTGACCCACGGAATAACAGTTGACCCATGGCAAATTATCGATTGGTATACGGTAGTTGACCCAATGCTAATTATTGATTGGCATACGGTAATTCAAAGATCAAAGGTCAAAGTCATAAATCTGACCCACAGAATAAGAGGTGACCCACGGCTAATTATCGATTGGTATACGGTAGTTGACCCAATGCTAATTATTGATTGGCATACGGTAATTCAAAGATCAAAGGTCAAAGTCATAAATCTGACCCACGGAATAACAGTTGACCCATGGCTAATTATCGATTGGTATACGGTAGTTGACCCAATGCTAATTATTGATTGGCATACGGTAATTCAAAGATCAAAGGTCAAAGTCATAAATCTGACCCACGGAATAACAGTTGACCTATGGCTAATTATCGATTGGTATACGGTAGTTGACCCAGTGCTAATTATTGATTGGCATACGGTAATTCAAAGATCAAAGGTCAAAGTCATAAATCTGACCCACGGAATAACATTTGACCCATGGCTAATTATCGATTGGTATACGGTAGTTGACCCAATGCTAATTATTGATTGGCATACGGTAATTCAAAGATCAAAGGTCAAAGTCATAAATCTGACCCACGGAATAACAGTTGACCCATGGCTAATTATCGATTGGTATACGGTAGTTGACCCAATGCTAATTATTGATTGGCATACGATAATTCAAAGATCAAAGGTCAAAGTCATAAATCTGACCCTCGGAATAACAGTTGACCTATGGCTAATTATCGATTGGTATACGGTAGTTGACCAGTGCTAATTATTGATTGGCATACGGTAATTCAAAGATCAAAGGTCAAAGTCATAAATCTGACCCACGGAATAACAGTTGACCCATGGCTAATTATCGATTGGTATACGGTAGTTGACCCAGTGCTAATTATTGATTGGCATACGGTAATTCAAAGATCAAAGATCAAAATCATAAATCTGACCCACGGAATAAGAGGTGACCCACGGCTAATTATCGATTGGTATACGGTAGTTGACCCAATGCTAATTATTGATTGGCATACGGTAATTCAAAGATCAAAGGTCAAAGTCATACATCTGACCCACGGAATAACAGTTGACCCATGGCTAATTATCGATTGGTATACGGTAGTTGACCCAATGCTAATTATTGATTGGTATACGGTAATTCAAAGATCAAAGGTCAAAGTCATAAATCTGACCCACGGAATAACAGTTGACCCATGGCTAATTATCGATTGGTATACGGTAGTTGACCCAATGCTAATTATTGATTGGCATACGGTAATTCAAAGATCAAAGGTCAAAGTCATAAATCTGACCCACAGAATAAGAGGTGACCCACGGCTAATTATCGATTGGTATACGGTAGTTGACCCAATGCTAATTATTGATTGGCATACGGTAATTCAAAGATCAAAGGTCAAAGTCATAAATCTGACCCACGGAATAACAGTTGACCCATGGCTAATTATCGATTGGTATACGGTAGTTGACCCAATGCTAATTATTGATTGGCATACGGTAATTCAAAGATCAAAGGTCAAAGTCATAAATCTGACCCACGGAATAACAGTTGACCTATGGCTAATTATCGATTGGTATACGGTAGTTGACCCAGTGCTAATTATTGATTGGCATACGGTAATTCAAAGATCAAAGGTCAAAGTCATAAATCTGACCCACGGAATAACATTTGACCCATGGCTAATTATCGATTGGTATACGGTAGTTGACCCAATGCTAATTATTGATTGGCATACGGTAATTCAAAGATCAAAGGTCAAAGTCATAAATCTGACCCACGGAATAACAGTTGACCCATGGCTAATTATCGATTGGTATACGGTAGTTGACCCAATGCTAATTATTGATTGGCATACGGTAATTCAAAGATCAAAGGTCAAAGTCATAAATCTGACCCACAGAATAAGAGGTGACCCACGGCTAATTATCGATTGGTATACGGTAGTTGACCAGTGCTAATTATTGATTGGCATACGGTAATTCAAAGATCAAAGGTCAAAGTCATAAATCTGACCCACGGAATAACAGTTGACCCATGGCTAATTATCGATTGGTATACGGTAGTTGACCCAGTGCTAATTATTGATTGGCATACGGTAATTCAAAGATCAAAGATCAAAATCATAAATCTGACCCACGGAATAAGAGGTGACCCACGGCTAATTATCGATTGGTATACGGTAGTTGACCCAATGCTAATTATTGATTGGCATACGGTAATTCAAAGATCAAAGGTCAAAGTCATACATCTGACCCACGGAATAACAGTTGACCCATGGCTAATTATCGATTGGTATACGGTAGTTGACCCAATGCTAATTATTGATTGGCATACGGTAATTCAAAGATCAAAGGTCAAAGTCATAAATCTGACCCACAGAATAAGAGGTGACCCACGGCTAATTATCGATTGGTATACGGTAGTTGACCCAATGCTAATTATTGATTGGTATACGGTAATTCAAAGATCAAAGGTCAAAGTCATAAATCTGACCCACGGAATAACAGTTGACCCATGGCTAATTATCGATTGGTATACGGTAGTTGACCCAATGCTAATTATTGATTGGCATACGGTAATTCAAAGATCAAAGGTCAAAGTCATAAATCTGACCCACAGAATAAGAGGTGACCCACGGCTAATTATCGATTGGTATACGGTAGTTGACCCAATGCTAATTATTGATTGGCATACGGTAATTCAAAGATCAAAGGTCAAAGTCATAAATCTGACCCACGGAATAACAGTTGACCCATGGCTAATTATCGATTGGTATACGGTAGTTGACCCAATGCTAATTATTGATTGGCATACGGTAATTCAAAGATCAAAGGTCAAAGTCATAAATCTGACCCACGGAATAACAGTTGACCTATGGCTAATTATCGATTGGTATACGGTAGTTGACCCAGTGCTAATTATTGATTGGCATACGGTAATTCAAAGATCAAAGGTCAAAGTCATAAATCTGACCCACAGAATAAGAGGTGACCCACGGCTAATTATCGATTGGTATACGGTAGTTGACCAGTGCTAATTATTGATTGGCATACGGTAATTCAAAGATCAAAGGTCAAAGTCATAAATCTGACCCACGGAATAACAGTTGACCCATGGCTAATTATCGATTGGTATACGGTAGTTGACCCAGTGCTAATTATTGATTGGCATACGGTAATTCAAAGATCAAAGATCAAAATCATAAATCTGACCCACGGAATAAGAGGTGACCCACGGCTAATTATCGATTGGTATACGGTAGTTGACCCAATGCTAATTATTGATTGGCATACGGTAATTCAAAGATCAAAGGTCAAAGTCATACATCTGACCCACGGAATAACAGTTGACCCATGGCTAATTATCGATTGGTATACGGTAGTTGACCCAATGCTAATTATTGATTGGCATACGGTAATTCAAAGATCAAAGGTCAAAGTCATAAATCTGACCCACAGAATAAGAGGTGACCCACGGCTAATTATCGATTGGTATACGGTAGTTGACCCAATGCTAATTATTGATTGGTATACGGTAATTCAAAGATCAAAGGTCAAAGTCATAAATCTGACCCACGGAATAACAGTTGACCCATGGCTAATTATCGATTGGTATACGGTAGTTGACCCAATGCTAATTATTGATTGGCATACGGTAATTCAAAGATCAAAGGTCAAAGACGTAAATCTGACCCACGGAATAACAGTTGACCCATGGCTAATTATCGATTGGTATACGGTAGTTGACCCAATGCTAATTATTGATTGGTATACGGTAATTCAAAGATCAAAGGTCAAAGTCATAAATCTGACCCACGGAATAACAGTTGACCCATGGCTAATTATCGATTGGTATACGGTAGTTGACCCAATGCTAATTATTGATTGGCATACGGTAATTCAAAGATCAAAGGTCAAAGTCATAAATCTGACCCACGGAATAACAGTTGACCTATGGCTAATTATCGATTGGTATACGGTAGTTGACCAGTGCTAATTATTGATTGGCATACGGTAATTCAAAGATCAAAGGTCAAAGTCATAAATCTGACCCACGGAATAACAGTTGACCTATGGCTAATTATCGATTGGTATACGGTAGTTGACCCAGTGCTAATTATTGATTGGCATACGGTAATTCAAAGATCAAAGGTCAAAGTCATAAATCTGACCCACAGAATAAGAGGTGACCCACGGCTAATTATCGATTGGTATACGGTAGTTGACCAGTGCTAATTATTGATTGGCATACGGTAATTCAAAGATCAAAGGTCAAAGTCATAAATCTGACCCACGGAATAACAGTTGACCCATGGCTAATTATCGATTGGTATACGGTAGTTGACCCAGTGCTAATTATTGATTGGCATACGGTAATTCAAAGATCAAAGATCAAAATCATAAATCTGACCCACGGAATAAGAGGTGACCCACGGCTAATTATCGATTGGTATACGGTAGTTGACCCAATGCTAATTATTGATTGGCATACGGTAATTCAAAGATCAAAGGTCAAAGTCATACATCTGACCCACGGAATAACAGTTGACCCATGGCTAATTATCGATTGGTATACGGTAGTTGACCCAATGCTAATTATTGATTGGCATACGGTAATTCAAAGATCAAAGGTCAAAGTCATAAATCTGACCCACAGAATAAGAGGTGACCCACGGCTAATTATCGATTGGTATACGGTAGTTGACCCAATGCTAATTATTGATTGGTATACGGTAATTCAAAGATCAAAGGTCAAAGTCATAAATCTGACCCACGGAATAACAGTTGACCCATGGCTAATTATCGATTGGTATACGGTAGTTGACCCAATGCTAATTATTGATTGGCATACGGTAATTCAAAGATCAAAGGTCAAAGACGTAAATCTGACCCACGGAATAACAGTTGACCCATGGCTAATTATCGATTGGTATACGGTAGTTGACCCAATGCTAATTATTGATTGGTATACGGTAATTCAAAGATCAAAGGTCAAAGTCATAAATCTGACCCACGGAATAACAGTTGACCCATGGCTAATTATCGATTGGTATACGGTAGTTGACCCAATGCTAATTATTGATTGGCATACGGTAATTCAAAGATCAAAGGTCAAAGTCATAAATCTGACCCACGGAATAACAGTTGACCTATGGCTAATTATCGATTGGTATACGGTAGTTGACCAGTGCTAATTATTGATTGGCATACGGTAATTCAAAGATCAAAGGTCAAAGTCATAAATCTGACCCACGGAATAACAGTTGACCCATGGCTAATTATCGATTGGTATACGGTAGTTGACCCAATGCTAATTATTGATTGGCATACGGTAATTCAAAGATCAAAGGTCAAAGTCATAAATCTGACCCTCGGAATAACAGTTGACCTATGGCTAATTATCGATTGGTATACGGTAGTTGACCAGTGCTAATTATTGATTGGCATACGGTAATTCAAAGATCAAAGGTCAAAGTCATAAATCTGACCCACGGAATAACAGTTGACCCATGGCTAATTATCGATTGGTATACGGTAGTTGACCCAATGCTAATTATTGATTGGCATACGGTAATTCAAAGATCAAAGGTCAAAGTCATAAATCTGACCCACGGAATAACAGTTGACCTATGGCTAATTATCGATTGGTATACGGTAGTTGACCCAGTGCTAATTATTGATTGGCATACGGTAATTCAAAGATCAAAGGTCAAAGTCATAAATCTGACCCACAGAATAAGAGGTGACCCACGGCTAATTATCGATTGGTATACGGTAGTTGACCCAATGCTAATTATTGATTGGCATACGGTAATTCAAAGATCAAAGGTCAAAGTCATAAATCTGACCCACGGAATAACAGTTGACCCATGGCTAATTATCGATTGGTATACGGTAGTTGACCCAATGCTAATTATTGATTGGCATACGGTAATTCAAAGATCAAAGGTCAAAGTCATAAATCTGACCCACGGAATAACAGTTGACCTAGTTGAATTATCGATTGGTATACGGTAGTTGACCCAGTGCTAATTATTGATTGGCATACGGTAATTCAAAGATCAAAGGTCAAAGTCATAAATCTGACCCACGGAATAACAGTTGACCCATGGCTAATTATCGATTGGTATACGGTAGTTGACCCAATGCTAATTATTGATTGGCATACGGTAATTCAAAGATCAAAGACCAAAGTCATAAATCTGACCCACAGAATAAGAGGTGACCCACGGCTAATTATCGATTGGTATACGGTAGTTGACCCAATGCTAATTATTGATTGGCATACGGTAATTCAAAGATCAAAGGTCAAAGTCATAAATCTGACCCACGGAATAACAGTTGACCCATGGCTAATTATCGATTGGTATACGGTAGTTGACCCAATGCTAATTATTGATTGGCATACGGTAATTCAAAGATCAAAGGTCAAAGTCATAAATCTGACCCACGGAATATCAGTTGACCTATGGCTAATTATCGATTGGTATACGGTAGTTGACCCAATGCTAATTATTGATTGGCATACGGTAATTCAAAGATCAAAGGTCAAAGTCATAAATCTGACCCACGGAATAACAGTTGACCCATGGCTAATTATCGATTGGTATACGGTAGTTGACCCAATGCTAATTATTGATTGGCATACGGTAATTCAAAGATCAAAGGTCAAAGTCATAAATCTGACCCACGGAATAACAGTTGACCCATGGCTAATTATCGATTGGTATACGGTAGTTGACCCAATGCTAATTATTGATTGGCATACGGTAATTCAAAGATCAAAGGTCAAAGTCATAAATCTGACCCACGGAATAACAGTTGACCCATGGCTAATTATCGATTGGTATACGGTAGTTGACCCAATGCTAATTATTGATTGGCATACGGTAATTCAAAGATCAAAGGTCAAAGTCATAAATCTGACCCTCGGAATAACAGTTGACCTATGGCTAATTATCGATTGGTATACGGTAGTTGACCAGTGCTAATTATTGATTGGCATACGGTAATTCAAAGATCAAAGGTCAAAGTCATAAATCTGACCCTCGGAATAACAGTTGACCCATGGCTAATTATCGATTGGTATACGGTAGTTGACCCAATGCTAATTATTGATTGGCATACGGTAATTCAAAGATCGAAGGTCAAAGTCATAAATCTGACCCACAGAATAAGAGGTGACCCACGGCTAATTATCGATTGGTATACGGTAGTTGACCCAATGCTAATTATTGATTGGTATACGGTAGTTCAAAGATCAAAGGTCAAAGTCATAAATCTGACCCACGGAATAACAGTTGACCCATGGCTAATTATCGATTGGTATACGGTAGTTGACCCAATGCTAATTATTGATTGGCATACGGTAATTCAAAGATCAAAGGTCAAAGACATAAATCTGACCCACGGAATAACAGTTGACCCATGGCTAATTATCGATTGGTATACGGTAGTTGACCCAATGCTAATTATTGATTGGTATACGGTAATTCAAAGATCAAAGGTCAAAGTCATAAATCTGACCCACGGAATAACAGTTGACCCATGGCTAATTATCGATTGGTATACGGTAGTTGACCCAATGCTAATTATTGATTGGCATACGGTAATTCAAAGATCAAAGGTCAAAGTCATAAATCTGACCCACGGAATAACAGTTGACCTATGGCTAATTATCGATTGGTATACGGTAGTTGACCAGTGCTAATTATTGATTGGCATACGGTAATTCAAAGATCAAAGGTCAAAGTCATAAATCTGACCCACGGAATAACAGTTGACCTATGGCTAATTATCGATTGGTATACGGTAGTTGACCCAATGCTAATTATTGATTGGCATACGGTAATTCAAAGATCAAAGGTCAAAGTCATAAATCTGACCCACGGAATAACAGTTGACCTATGGCTAATTATCGATTGGTATACGGTAGTTGACCAGTGCTAATTATTGATTGGCATACGGTAATTCAAAGATCAAAGGTCAAAGTCATAAATCTGACCCACGGAATAACATTTGACCCATGGCTAATTATCGATTGGTATACGGTAGTTGACCCAATGCTAATTATTGATTGGCATACGGTAATTCAAAGATCAAAGGTCAAAGTCATAAATCTGACCCACGGAATAACAGTTGACCCATGGCTAATTATCGATTGGTATACGGTAGTTGACCCAGTGCTAATTATTGATTGGCATACGGTAATTCAAAGATCAAAGATCAAAATCATAAATCTGACCCACGGAATAAGAGGTGACCCACGGCTAATTATCGATTGGTATACGGTAGTTGACCCAATGCTAATTATTGATTGGCATACGGTAATTCAAAGATCAAAGGTCAAAGTCATACATCTGACCCACGGAATAACAGTTGACCCATGGCTAATTATCGATTGGTATACGGTAGTTGACCCAATGCTAATTATTGATTGGCATACGGTAATTCAAAGATCAAAGGTCAAAGTCATAAATCTGACCCACAGAATAAGAGGTGACCCACGGCTAATTATCGATTGGTATACGGTAGTTGACCCAATGCTAATTATTGATTGGTATACGGTAATTCAAAGATCAAAGGTCAAAGTCATAAATCTGACCCACGGAATAACAGTTGACCCATGGCTAATTATCGATTGGTATACGGTAGTTGACCCAATGCTAATTATTGATTGGCATACGGTAATTCAAAGATCAAAGGTCAAAGTCATAAATCTGACCCACAGAATAAGAGGTGACCCACGGCTAATTATCGATTGGTATACGGTAGTTGACCCAATGCTAATTATTGATTGGCATACGGTAATTCAAAGATCAAAGATCAAAATCATAAATCTGACCCACGGAATAAGAGGTGACCCACGGCTAATTATCGATTGGTATACGGTAGTTGACCCAATGCTAATTATTGATTGGCATACGGTAATTCAAAGATCAAAGGTCAAAGTCATACATCTGACCCACGGAATAACAGTTGACCCATGGCTAATTATCGATTGGTATACGGTAGTTGACCCAATGCTAATTATTGATTGGTATACGGTAATTCAAAGATCAAAGGTCAAAGTCATAAATCTGACCCACGGAATAACAGTTGACCCATGGCTAATTATCGATTGGTATACGGTAGTTGACCCAATGCTAATTATTGATTGGCATACGGTAATTCAAAGATCAAAGGTCAAAGTCATAAATCTGACCCACAGAATAAGAGGTGACCCACGGCTAATTATCGATTGGTATACGGTAGTTGACCCAATGCTAATTATTGATTGGCATACGGTAATTCAAAGATCAAAGGTCAAAGTCATAAATCTGACCCACGGAATAACAGTTGACCCATGGCTAATTATCGATTGGTATACGGTAGTTGACCCAATGCTAATTATTGATTGGCATACGGTAATTCAAAGATCAAAGGTCAAAGTCATAAATCTGACCCACGGAATAACAGTTGACCTATGGCTAATTATCGATTGGTATACGGTAGTTGACCCAGTGCTAATTATTGATTGGCATACGGTAATTCAAAGATCAAAGGTCAAAGTCATAAATCTGACCCACGGAATAACATTTGACCCATGGCTAATTATCGATTGGTATACGGTAGTTGACCCAATGCTAATTATTGATTGGCATACGGTAATTCAAAGATCAAAGGTCAAAGTCATAAATCTGACCCACGGAATAACAGTTGACCCATGGCTAATTATCGATTGGTATACGGTAGTTGACCCAATGCTAATTATTGATTGGCATACGGTAATTCAAAGATCAAAGGTCAAAGTCATAAATCTGACCCACAGAATAAGAGGTGACCCACGGCTAATTATCGATTGGTATACGGTAGTTGACCAGTGCTAATTATTGATTGGCATACGGTAATTCAAAGATCAAAGGTCAAAGTCATAAATCTGACCCACGGAATAACAGTTGACCCATGGCTAATTATCGATTGGTATACGGTAGTTGACCCAGTGCTAATTATTGATTGGCATACGGTAATTCAAAGATCAAAGATCAAAATCATAAATCTGACCCACGGAATAAGAGGTGACCCACGGCTAATTATCGATTGGTATACGGTAGTTGACCCAATGCTAATTATTGATTGGCATACGGTAATTCAAAGATCAAAGGTCAAAGTCATACATCTGACCCACGGAATAACAGTTGACCCATGGCTAATTATCGATTGGTATACGGTAGTTGACCCAATGCTAATTATTGATTGGCATACGGTAATTCAAAGATCAAAGGTCAAAGTCATAAATCTGACCCACAGAATAAGAGGTGACCCACGGCTAATTATCGATTGGTATACGGTAGTTGACCCAATGCTAATTATTGATTGGTATACGGTAATTCAAAGATCAAAGGTCAAAGTCATAAATCTGACCCACGGAATAACAGTTGACCCATGGCTAATTATCGATTGGTATACGGTAGTTGACCCAATGCTAATTATTGATTGGCATACGGTAATTCAAAGATCAAAGGTCAAAGTCATAAATCTGACCCACAGAATAAGAGGTGACCCACGGCTAATTATCGATTGGTATACGGTAGTTGACCCAATGCTAATTATTGATTGGCATACGGTAATTCAAAGATCAAAGGTCAAAGTCATAAATCTGACCCACAGAATAAGAGGTGACCCACGGCTAATTATCGATTGGTATACGGTAGTTGACCCAATGCTAATTATTGATTGGCATACGGTAATTCAAAGATCAAAGGTCAAAGTCATAAATCTGACCCACGGAATAACAGTTGACCTATGGCTAATTATCGATTGGTATACGGTAGTTGACCCAGTGCTAATTATTGATTGGCATACGGTAATTCAAAGATCAAAGGTCAAAGTCATAAATCTGACCCACAGAATAAGAGGTGACCCACGGCTAATTATCGATTGGTATACGGTAGTTGACCAGTGCTAATTATTGATTGGCATACGGTAATTCAAAGATCAAAGGTCAAAGTCATAAATCTGACCCACGGAATAACAGTTGACCCATGGCTAATTATCGATTGGTATACGGTAGTTGACCCAGTGCTAATTATTGATTGGCATACGGTAATTCAAAGATCAAAGATCAAAATCATAAATCTGACCCACGGAATAAGAGGTGACCCACGGCTAATTATCGATTGGTATACGGTAGTTGACCCAATGCTAATTATTGATTGGCATACGGTAATTCAAAGATCAAAGGTCAAAGTCATACATCTGACCCACGGAATAACAGTTGACCCATGGCTAATTAT
Organism: Pristionchus mayeri; assembly: GCA_036245805.1. NCBI lineage: Eukaryota > Metazoa > Nematoda > Chromadorea > Rhabditida > Neodiplogasteridae > Pristionchus > Pristionchus mayeri. The sequence goes on from BTRK01000006.1 coordinate 14,103,723, forward strand.
CGATTGGTATACGGTAGTTGACCCAATGCTAATTATTGATTGGCATACGGTAATTCAAAGATCAAAGGTCAAAGTCATAAATCTGACCCACAGAATAAGAGGTGACCCACGGCTAATTATCGATTGGTATACGGTAGTTGACCCAATGCTAATTATTGATTGGTATACGGTAATTCAAAGATCAAAGGTCAAAGTCATAAATCTGACCCACGGAATAACAGTTGACCCATGGCTAATTATCGATTGGTATACGGTAGTTGACCCAATGCTAATTATTGATTGGCATACGGTAATTCAAAGATCAAAGGTCAAAGACGTAAATCTGACCCACGGAATAACAGTTGACCCATGGCTAATTATCGATTGGTATACGGTAGTTGACCCAATGCTAATTATTGATTGGTATACGGTAATTCAAAGATCAAAGGTCAAAGTCATAAATCTGACCCACGGAATAACAGTTGACCCATGGCTAATTATCGATTGGTATACGGTAGTTGACCCAATGCTAATTATTGATTGGCATACGGTAATTCAAAGATCAAAGGTCAAAGTCATAAATCTGACCCACGGAATAACAGTTGACCTATGGCTAATTATCGATTGGTATACGGTAGTTGACCAGTGCTAATTATTGATTGGCATACGGTAATTCAAAGATCAAAGGTCAAAGTCATAAATCTGACCCACGGAATAACAGTTGACCCATGGCTAATTATCGATTGGTATACGGTAGTTGACCCAATGCTAATTATTGATTGGCATACGGTAATTCAAAGATCAAAGGTCAAAGTCATAAATCTGACCCTCGGAATAACAGTTGACCTATGGCTAATTATCGATTGGTATACGGTAGTTGACCAGTGCTAATTATTGATTGGCATACGGTAATTCAAAGATCAAAGGTCAAAGTCATAAATCTGACCCACGGAATAACAGTTGACCCATGGCTAATTATCGATTGGTATACGGTAGTTGACCAGTGCTAATTATTGATTGGCATACGGTAATTCAAAGATCAAAGGTCAAAGTCATAAATCTGACCCACGGAATAACAGTTGACCTATGGCTAATTATCGATTGGTATACGGTAGTTGACCCAGTGCTAATTATTGATTGGCATACGGTAATTCAAAGATCAAAGGTCAAAGTCATAAATCTGACCCACAGAATAAGAGGTGACCCACGGCTAATTATCGATTGGTATACGGTAGTTGACCCAATGCTAATTATTGATTGGCATACGGTAATTCAAAGATCAAAGGTCAAAGTCATAAATCTGACCCACGGAATAACAGTTGACCCATGGCTAATTATCGATTGGTATACGGTAGTTGACCCAATGCTAATTATTGATTGGCATACGGTAATTCAAAGATCAAAGGTCAAAGTCATAAATCTGACCCACGGAATAACAGTTGACCCATGGCTAATTATCGATTGGTATACGGTAGTTGACCCAATGCTAATTATTGATTGGCATACGGTAATTCAAAGATCAAAGGTCAAAGTCATAAATCTGACCCACGGAATAACAGTTGACCTAGTTGAATTATCGATTGGTATACGGTAGTTGACCCAGTGCTAATTATTGATTGGCATACGGTAATTCAAAGATCAAAGGTCAAAGTCATAAATCTGACCCACGGAATAACAGTTGACCCATGGCTAATTATCGATTGGTATACGGTAGTTGACCCAATGCTAATTATTGATTGGCATACGGTAATTCAAAGATCAAAGGTCAAAGTCATAAATCTGACCCACGGAATAACAGTTGACCCATGGCTAATTATCGATTGGTATACGGTAGTTGACCCAATGCTAATTATTGATTGGCATACGGTAATTCAAAGATCAAAGGTCAAAGTCATAAATCTGACCCACGGAATATCAGTTGACCTATGGCTAATTATCGATTGGTATACGGTAGTTGACCCAATGCTAATTATTGATTGGCATACGGTAATTCAAAGATCAAAGGTCAAAGTCATAAATCTGACCCACGGAATAACAGTTGACCCATGGCTAATTATCGATTGGTATACGGTAGTTGACCCAATGCTAATTATTGATTGGCATACGGTAATTCAAAGATCAAAGGTCAAAGTCATAAATCTGACCCACGGAATAACAGTTGACCCATGGCTAATTATCGATTGGTATACGGTAGTTGACCCAATGCTAATTATTGATTGGCATACGGTAATTCAAAGATCAAAGGTCAAAGTCATAAATCTGACCCACGGAATAACAGTTGACCCATGGCTAATTATCGATTGGTATACGGTAGTTGACCCAATGCTAATTATTGATTGGCATACGGTAATTCAAAGATCAAAGGTCAAAGTCATAAATCTGACCCACGGAATAACAGTTGACCCATGGCTAATTATCGATTGGTATACGGTAGTTGACCCAATGCTAATTATTGATTGGCATACGGTAATTCAAAGATCAAAGGTCAAAGTCATAAATCTGACCCTCGGAATAACAGTTGACCTATGGCTAATTATCGATTGGTATACGGTAGTTGACCAGTGCTAATTATTGATTGGCATACGGTAATTCAAAGATCAAAGGTCAAAGTCATAAATCTGACCCTCGGAATAACAGTTGACCCATGGCTAATTATCGATTGGTATACGGTAGTTGACCCAATGCTAATTATTGATTGGCATACGGTAATTCAAAGATCGAAGGTCAAAGTCATAAATCTGACCCACAGAATAAGAGGTGACCCACGGCTAATTATCGATTGGTATACGGTAGTTGACCCAATGCTAATTATTGATTGGTATACGGTAATTCAAAGATCAAAGGTCAAAGTCATAAATCTGACCCACGGAATAACAGTTGACCCATGGCTAATTATCGATTGGTATACGGTAGTTGACCCAATGCTAATTATTGATTGGCATACGGTAATTCAAAGATCAAAGGTCAAAGACATAAATCTGACCCACGGAATAACAGTTGACCCATGGCTAATTATCGATTGGTATACGGTAGTTGACCCAATGCTAATTATTGATTGGTATACGGTAATTCAAAGATCAAAGGTCAAAGTCATAAATCTGACCCACGGAATAACAGTTGACCCATGGCTAATTATCGATTGGTATACGGTAGTTGACCCAATGCTAATTATTGATTGGCATACGGTAATTCAAAGATCAAAGGTCAAAGTCATAAATCTGACCCACGGAATAACAGTTGACCTATGGCTAATTATCGATTGGTATACGGTAGTTGACCAGTGCTAATTATTGATTGGCATACGGTAATTCAAAGATCAAAGGTCAAAGTCATAAATCTGACCCACGGAATAACAGTTGACCTATGGCTAATTATCGATTGGTATACGGTAGTTGACCCAATGCTAATTATTGATTGGCATACGGTAATTCAAAGATCAAAGGTCAAAGTCATAAATCTGACCCACGGAATAACAGTTGACCTATGGCTAATTATCGATTGGTATACGGTAGTTGACCAGTGCTAATTATTGATTGGCATACGGTAATTCAAAGATCAAAGGTCAAAGTCATAAATCTGACCCACGGAATAACAGTTGACCCATGGCTAATTATCGATTGGTATACGGTAGTTGACCCAATGCTAATTATTGATTGGCATACGGTAATTCAAAGATCAAAGGTCAAAGTCATAAATCTGACCCTCGGAATAACAGTTGACCTATGGCTAATTATCGATTGGTATACGGTAGTTGACCAGTGCTAATTATTGATTGGCATACGGTAATTCAAAGATCAAAGGTCAAAGTCATAAATCTGACCCACGGAATAACAGTTGACCCATGGCTAATTATCGATTGGTATACGGTAGTTGACCCAATGCTAATTATTGATTGGCATACGGTAATTCAAAGATCAAAGGTCAAAGTCATAAATCTGACCCACGGAATAACAGTTGACCTATGGCTAATTATCGATTGGTATACGGTAGTTGACCCAATGCTAATTATTGATTGGCATACGGTAATTCAAAGATCAAAGGTCAAAGTCATAAATCTGACCCACGGAATAACAGTTGACCCATGGCTAATTATCGATTGGTATACGGTAGTTGACCCAATGCTAATTATTGATTGGCATACGGTAATTCAAAGATCAAAGGTCAAAGTCATAAATCTGACCCACGGAATAACAGTTGACCTAGTTGAATTATCGATTGGTATACGGTAGTTGACCCAGTGCTAATTATTGATTGGCATACGGTAATTCAAAGATCAAAGGTCAAAGTCATAAATCTGACCCACGGAATAACAGTTGACCCATGGCTAATTATCGATTGGTATACGGTAGTTGACCCAATGCTAATTATTGATTGGCATACGGTAATTCAAAGATCAAAGATCAAAGTCATAAATCTGACCCACAGAATAAGAGGTGACCCACGGCTAATTATCGATTGGTATACGGTAGTTGACCCAATGCTAATTATTGATTGGCATACGGTAATTCAAAGATCAAAGGTCAAAGTCATAAATCTGACCCTCGGAATAACAGTTGACCTATGGCTAATTATCGATTGGTATACGGTAGTTGACCAGTGCTAATTATTGATTGGCATACGGTAATTCAAAGATCAAAGGTCAAAGTCATAAATCTGACCCACGGAATAACAGTTGACCCATGGCTAATTATCGATTGGTATACGGTAGTTGACCCAATGCTAATTATTGATTGGCATACGGTAATTCAAAGATCAAAGGTCAAAGTCATAAATCTGACCCACGGAATAACAGTTGACCTATGGCTAATTATCGATTGGTATACGGTAGTTGACCCAATGCTAATTATTGATTGGCATACGGTAATTCAAAGATCAAAGGTCAAAGTCATAAATCTGACCCACGGAATAACAGTTGACCCATGGCTAATTATCGATTGGTATACGGTAGTTGACCCAATGCTAATTATTGATTGGCATACGGTAATTCAAAGATCAAAGGTCAAAGTCATAAATCTGACCCACGGAATAACAGTTGACCTAGTTGAATTATCGATTGGTATACGGTAGTTGACCCAGTGCTAATTATTGATTGGCATACGGTAATTCAAAGATCAAAGGTCAAAGTCATAAATCTGACCCACGGAATAACAGTTGACCCATGGCTAATTATCGATTGGTATACGGTAGTTGACCCAATGCTAATTATTGATTGGCATACGGTAATTCAAAGATCAAAGATCAAAGTCATAAATCTGACCCACAGAATAAGAGGTGACCCACGGCTAATTATCGATTGGTATACGGTAGTTGACCCAATGCTAATTATTGATTGGCATACGGTAATTCAAAGATCAAAGGTCAAAGTCATAAATCTGACCCACGGAATAACAGTTGACCCATGGCTAATTATCGATTGGTATACGGTAGTTGACCCAATGCTAATTATTGATTGGCATACGGTAATTCAAAGATCAAAGGTCAAAGTCATAAATCTGACCCACGGAATATCAGTTGACCTATGGCTAATTATCGATTGGTATACGGTAGTTGACCCAATGCTAATTATTGATTGGCATACGGTAATTCAAAGATCAAAGGTCAAAGTCATAAATCTGACCCACGGAATAACAGTTGACCCATGGCTAATTATCGATTGGTATACGGTAGTTGACCCAAGGCTAATTATTGATTGGCATACGGTAATTCAAAGATCAAAGGTCAAAGTCATAAATCTGACCCACGGAATAACAGTTGACCCATGGCTAATTATCGATTGGTATACGGTAGTTGACCCAATGCTAATTATTGATTGGCATACGGTAATTCAAAGATCAAAGGTCAAAGTCATAAATCTGACCCACGGAATAACAGTTGACCCATGGCTAATTATCGATTGGTATACGGTAGTTGACCCAATGCTAATTATTGATTGGCATACGGTAATTCAAAGATCAAAGGTCAAAGTCATAAATCTGACCCTCGGAATAACAGTTGACCTATGGCTAATTATCGATTGGTATACGGTAGTTGACCAGTGCTAATTATTGATTGGCATACGGTAATTCAAAGATCAAAGGTCAAAGTCATAAATCTGACCCACAGAATAAGAGGTGACCCACGGCTAATTATCGATTGGTATACGGTAGTTGACCCAATGCTAATTATTGATTGGCATACGGTAATTCAAAGATCAAAGGTCAAAGTCATAAATCTGACCCACGGAATAACAGTTGACCCATGGCTAATTATCGATTGGTATACGGTAGTTGACCCAATGCTAATTATTGATTGGCATACGGTAATTCAAAGATCAAAGGTCAAAGTCATAAATCTGACCCACGGAATAACAGTTGACCTATGGCTAATTATCGATTGGTATACGGTAGTTGACCCAGTGCTAATTATTGATTGGCATACGGTAATTCAAAGATCAAAGGTCAAAGTCATAAATCTGACCCACGGAATAACATTTGACCCATGGCTAATTATCGATTGGTATACGGTAGTTGACCCAATGCTAATTATTGATTGGCATACGGTAATTCAAAGATCAAAGGTCAAAGTCATAAATCTGACCCACGGAATAACAGTTGACCCATGGCTAATTATCGATTGGTATACGGTAGTTGACCCAATGCTAATTATTGATTGGCATACGGTAATTCAAAGATCAAAGGTCAAAGTCATAAATCTGACCCACGGAATAACAGTTGACCTATGGCTAATTATCGATTGGTATACGGTAGTTGACCAGTGCTAATTATTGATTGGCATACGGTAATTCAAAGATCAAAGGTCAAAGTCATAAATCTGACCCACGGAATAACAGTTGACCCATGGCTAATTATCGATTGGTATACGGTAGTTGACCCAATGCTAATTATTGATTGGCATACGGTAATTCAAAGATCAAAGGTCAAAGTCATAAATCTGACCCACGGAATAACAGTTGACCCATGGCTAATTATCGATTGGTATACGGTAGTTGACCCAATGCTAATTATTGATTGGCATACGGTAATTCAAAGATCAAAGGTCAAAGTCATAAATCTGACCCTCGGAATAACAGTTGACCTATGGCTAATTATCGATTGGTATACGGTAGTTGACCAGTGCTAATTATTGATTGGCATACGGTAATTCAAAGATCAAAGGTCAGAGTCATAAATCTGACCCACGGAATAACAGTTGACCTATGGCTAATTATCGATTGGTATACGGTAGTTGACCCAGTGCTAATTATTGATTGATATACGGTAATTCAAAGATCAAAGGTCAAAGTCATAAATCTGACCCACGGAATAACAGTTGACCCATGGCTAATTATCGATTGGTATACGGTAGTTGACCCAATGCTAATTATTGATTGGCATACGGTAATTCAAAGATCAAAGGTCAAAGTCATAAATCTGACCCACGGAATAAGAGATGACCCACGGCTAATTATCGATTGGTATACGGTAGTTGACCCAATGCTAATTATTGATTGGCATACGGTAATTCAAAGATCAAAGGTCAAAGTCATAAATCTGACCCACGGAATAACAGTTGACCCATGGCTAATTATCGATTGGTATACGGTAGTTGACCCAATGCTAATTATTGATTGGCATACGGTAATTCAAAGATCAAAGGTCAAAGTCATAAATCTGACCCACGGAATAACAGTTGACCCATGGCTAATTATCGATTGGTATACGGTAGTTGACCCAATGCTAATTATTGATTGGCATACGGTAATTCAAAGATCAAAGGTCAAAGTCATAAATCTGACCCACGGAATAACAGTTGACCCATGGCTAATTATCGATTGGTATACGGTAGTTGACCCAATGCTAATTATTGATTGGCATACGGTAATTCAAAGATCAAAGGTCAAAGTCATAAATCTGACCCTCGGAATAACAGTTGACCTATGGCTAATTATCGATTGGTATACGGTAGTTGACCAGTGCTAATTATTGATTGGCATACGGTAATTCAAAGATCAAAGACCAAAGTCATAAATCTGACCCACAGAATAAGAGGTGACCCACGGCTAATTATCGATTGGTATACGGTAGTTGACCCAATGCTAATTATTGATTGGCATACGGTAATTCAAAGATCAAAGGTCAAAGTCATAAATCTGACCCACGGAATAACAGTTGACCCATGGCTAATTATCGATTGGTATACGGTAGTTGACCCAATGCTAATTATTGATTGGCATACGGTAATTCAAAGATCAAAGACCAAAGTCATAAATCTGACCCACAGAATAAGAGGTGACCCACGGCTAATTATCGATTGGTATACGGTAGTTGACCCAATGCTAATTATTGATTGGCATACGGTAATTCAAAGATCAAAGGTCAAAGTCATAAATCTGACCCACGGAATAACAGTTGACCCATGGCTAATTATCGATTGGTATACGGTAGTTGACCCAATGCTAATTATTGATTGGCATACGGTAATTCAAAGATCAAAGGTCAAAGTCATAAATCTGACCCACGGAATAACAGTTGACCTATGGCTAATTATCGATTGGTATACGGTAGTTGACCAGTGCTAATTATTGATTGGCATACGGTAATTCAAAGATCAAAGGTCAAAGTCATAAATCTGACCCACGGAATAACAGTTGACCCATGGCTAATTATCGATTGGTATACGGTAGTTGACCCAATGCTAATTATTGATTGGCATACGGTAATTCAAAGATCAAAGGTCAAAGTCATAAATCTGACCCACGGAATAACAGTTGACCCATGGCTAATTATCGATTGGTATACGGTAGTTGACCCAATGCTAATTATTGATTGGCATACGGTAATTCAAAGATCAAAGGTCAAAGTCATAAATCTGACCCTCGGAATAACAGTTGACCTATGGCTAATTATCGATTGGTATACGGTAGTTGACCAGTGCTAATTATTGATTGGCATACGGTAATTCAAAGATCAAAGGTCAGAGTCATAAATCTGACCCACGGAATAACAGTTGACCTATGGCTAATTATCGATTGGTATACGGTAGTTGACCCAGTGCTAATTATTGATTGATATACGGTAATTCAAAGATCAAAGGTCAAAGTCATAAATCTGACCCACGGAATAACAGTTGACCCATGGCTAATTATCGATTGGTATACGGTAGTTGACCCAATGCTAATTATTGATTGGCATACGGTAATTCAAAGATCAAAGGTCAAAGTCATAAATCTGACCCACGGAATAAGAGATGACCCACGGCTAATTATCGATTGGTATACGGTAGTTGACCCAATGCTAATTATTGATTGGCATACGGTAATTCAAAGATCAAAGGTCAAAGTCATAAATCTGACCCACGGAATAACAGTTGACCCATGGCTAATTATCGATTGGTATACGGTAGTTGACCCAATGCTAATTATTGATTGGCATACGGTAATTCAAAGATCAAAGGTCAAAGTCATAAATCTGACCCACGGAATAACAGTTGACCCATGGCTAATTATCGATTGGTATACGGTAGTTGACCCAATGCTAATTATTGATTGGCATACGGTAATTCAAAGATCAAAGGTCAAAGTCATAAATCTGACCCACGGAATAACAGTTGACCCATGGCTAATTATCGATTGGTATACGGTAGTTGACCCAATGCTAATTATTGATTGGCATACGGTAATTCAAAGATCAAAGGTCAAAGTCATAAATCTGACCCACGGAATAACAGTTGACCCATGGCTAATTATCGATTGGTATACGGTAGTTGACCCAATGCTAATTATTGATTGGCATACGGTAATTCAAAGATCAAAGACCAAAGTCATAAATCTGACCCACAGAATAAGAGGTGACCCACGGCTAATTATCGATTGGTATACGGTAGTTGACCCAATGCTAATTATTGATTGGCATACGGTAATTCAAAGATCAAAGGTCAAAGTCATAAATCTGACCACGGAATAACAGTTGACCCATGGCTAATTATCGATTGGTATACGGTAGTTGACCCAATGCTAATTATTGATTGGCATACGGTAATTCAAAGATCAAAGGTCAAAGTCATAAATCTGACCCTCGGAATAACAGTTGACCTATGGCTAATTATCGATTGGTATACGGTAGTTGACCCAATGCTAATTATTGATTGGCATACGGTAATTCAAAGATCAAAGGTCAAAGTCATAAATCTGACCCACGGAATAACAGTTGACCCATGGCTAATTATCGATTGGTATACGGTAGTTGACCCAATGCTAATTATTGATTGGCATACGGTAATTCAAAGATCAAAGGTCAAAGTCATAAATCTGACCCACGGAATAACAGTTGACCCATGGCTAATTATCGATTGGTATACGGTAGTTGACCCAATGCTAATTATTGATTGGCATACGGTAATTCAAAGATCAAAGGTCAAAGTCATAAATCTGACCCACGGAATAACAGTTGACCCATGGCTAATTATCGATTGGTATACGGTAGTTGACCCAATGCTAATTATTGATTGGCATACGGTAATTCAAAGATCAAAGGTCAAAGTCATAAATCTGACCCTCGGAATAACAGTTGACCCATGGCTAATTATCGATTGGTATACGGTAGTTGACCCAATGCTAATTATTGATTGGCATACGGTAATTCAAAGATCGAAGGTCAAAGTCATAAATCTGACCCACAGAATAAGAGGTGACCCACGGCTAATTATCGATTGGTATACGGTAGTTGACCCAATGCTAATTATTGATTGGTATACGGTAATTCAAAGATCAAAGGTCAAAGTCATAAATCTGACCCACGGAATAACAGTTGACCCATGGCTAATTATCGATTGGTATACGGTAGTTGACCCAATGCTAATTATTGATTGGCATACGGTAATTCAAAGATCAAAGGTCAAAGACATAAATCTGACCCACGGAATAACAGTTGACCCATGGCTAATTATCGATTGGTATACGGTAGTTGACCCAATGCTAATTATTGATTGGTATACGGTAATTCAAAGATCAAAGGTCAAAGTCATAAATCTGACCCACGGAATAACAGTTGACCCATGGCTAATTATCGATTGGTATACGGTAGTTGACCCAATGCTAATTATTGATTGGCATACGGTAATTCAAAGATCAAAGGTCAAAGTCATAAATCTGACCCACGGAATAACAGTTGACCTATGGCTAATTATCGATTGGTATACGGTAGTTGACCAGTGCTAATTATTGATTGGCATACGGTAATTCAAAGATCAAAGGTCAAAGTCATAAATCTGACCCACGGAATAACAGTTGACCTATGGCTAATTATCGATTGGTATACGGTAGTTGACCCAATGCTAATTATTGATTGGCATACGGTAATTCAAAGATCAAAGGTCAAAGTCATAAATCTGACCCACGGAATAACAGTTGACCTATGGCTAATTATCGATTGGTATACGGTAGTTGACCAGTGCTAATTATTGATTGGCATACGGTAATTCAAAGATCAAAGGTCAAAGTCATAAATCTGACCCACGGAATAACAGTTGACCCATGGCTAATTATCGATTGGTATACGGTAGTTGACCCAATGCTAATTATTGATTGGCATACGGTAATTCAAAGATCAAAGGTCAAAGTCATAAATCTGACCCTCGGAATAACAGTTGACCTATGGCTAATTATCGATTGGTATACGGTAGTTGACCAGTGCTAATTATTGATTGGCATACGGTAATTCAAAGATCAAAGGTCAAAGTCATAAATCTGACCCACGGAATAACAGTTGACCCATGGCTAATTATCGATTGGTATACGGTAGTTGACCCAATGCTAATTATTGATTGGCATACGGTAATTCAAAGATCAAAGGTCAAAGTCATAAATCTGACCCACGGAATAACAGTTGACCTATGGCTAATTATCGATTGGTATACGGTAGTTGACCCAATGCTAATTATTGATTGGCATACGGTAATTCAAAGATCAAAGGTCAAAGTCATAAATCTGACCCACGGAATAACAGTTGACCCATGGCTAATTATCGATTGGTATACGGTAGTTGACCCAATGCTAATTATTGATTGGCATACGGTAATTCAAAGATCAAAGGTCAAAGTCATAAATCTGACCCACGGAATAACAGTTGACCTAGTTGAATTATCGATTGGTATACGGTAGTTGACCCAGTGCTAATTATTGATTGGCATACGGTAATTCAAAGATCAAAGGTCAAAGTCATAAATCTGACCCACGGAATAACAGTTGACCCATGGCTAATTATCGATTGGTATACGGTAGTTGACCCAATGCTAATTATTGATTGGCATACGGTAATTCAAAGATCAAAGATCAAAGTCATAAATCTGACCCACAGAATAAGAGGTGACCCACGGCTAATTATCGATTGGTATACGGTAGTTGACCCAATGCTAATTATTGATTGGCATACGGTAATTCAAAGATCAAAGGTCAAAGTCATAAATCTGACCCACGGAATAACAGTTGACCTAGTTGAATTATCGATTGGTATACGGTAGTTGACCCAGTGCTAATTATTGATTGGCATACGGTAATTCAAAGATCAAAGGTCAAAGTCATAAATCTGACCCACGGAATAACAGTTGACCCATGGCTAATTATCGATTGGTATACGGTAGTTGACCCAATGCTAATTATTGATTGGCATACGGTAATTCAAAGATCAAAGGTCAAAGTCATAAATCTGACCCACGGAATAACAGTTGACCTATGGCTAATTATCGATTGGTATACGGTAGTTGACCCAATGCTAATTATTGATTGGCATACGGTAATTCAAAGATCAAAGGTCAAAGTCATAAATCTGACCCACGGAATAACAGTTGACCTATGGCTAATTATCGATTGGTATACGGTAGTTGACCAGTGCTAATTATTGATTGGCATACGGTAATTCAAAGATCAAAGGTCAAAGTCATAAATCTGACCCACGGAATAACAGTTGACCCATGGCTAATTATCGATTGGTATACGGTAGTTGACCCAATGCTAATTATTGATTGGCATACGGTAATTCAAAGATCAAAGGTCAAAGTCATAAATCTGACCCTCGGAATAACAGTTGACCTATGGCTAATTATCGATTGGTATACGGTAGTTGACCAGTGCTAATTATTGATTGGCATACGGTAATTCAAAGATCAAAGGTCAAAGTCATAAATCTGACCCACGGAATAACAGTTGACCCATGGCTAATTATCGATTGGTATACGGTAGTTGACCCAATGCTAATTATTGATTGGCATACGGTAATTCAAAGATCAAAGGTCAAAGTCATAAATCTGACCCACGGAATAACAGTTGACCTATGGCTAATTATCGATTGGTATACGGTAGTTGACCCAATGCTAATTATTGATTGGCATACGGTAATTCAAAGATCAAAGGTCAAAGTCATAAATCTGACCCACGGAATAACAGTTGACCCATGGCTAATTATCGATTGGTATACGGTAGTTGACCCAATGCTAATTATTGATTGGCATACGGTAATTCAAAGATCAAAGGTCAAAGTCATAAATCTGACCCACGGAATAACAGTTGACCTAGTTGAATTATCGATTGGTATACGGTAGTTGACCCAGTGCTAATTATTGATTGGCATACGGTAATTCAAAGATCAAAGGTCAAAGTCATAAATCTGACCCACGGAATAACAGTTGACCCATGGCTAATTATCGATTGGTATACGGTAGTTGACCCAATGCTAATTATTGATTGGCATACGGTAATTCAAAGATCAAAGATCAAAGTCATAAATCTGACCCACAGAATAAGAGGTGACCCACGGCTAATTATCGATTGGTATACGGTAGTTGACCCAATGCTAATTATTGATTGGCATACGGTAATTCAAAGATCAAAGGTCAAAGTCATAAATCTGACCCACGGAATAACAGTTGACCCATGGCTAATTATCGATTGGTATACGGTAGTTGACCCAATGCTAATTATTGATTGGCATACGGTAATTCAAAGATCAAAGGTCAAAGTCATAAATCTGACCCACGGAATATCAGTTGACCTATGGCTAATTATCGATTGGTATACGGTAGTTGACCCAATGCTAATTATTGATTGGCATACGGTAATTCAAAGATCAAAGGTCAAAGTCATAAATCTGACCCACGGAATAACAGTTGACCCATGGCTAATTATCGATTGGTATACGGTAGTTGACCCAAGGCTAATTATTGATTGGCATACGGTAATTCAAAGATCAAAGGTCAAAGTCATAAATCTGACCCACGGAATAACAGTTGACCCATGGCTAATTATCGATTGGTATACGGTAGTTGACCCAATGCTAATTATTGATTGGCATACGGTAATTCAAAGATCAAAGGTCAAAGTCATAAATCTGACCCACGGAATAACAGTTGACCCATGGCTAATTATCGATTGGTATACGGTAGTTGACCCAATGCTAATTATTGATTGGCATACGGTAATTCAAAGATCAAAGGTCAAAGTCATAAATCTGACCCTCGGAATAACAGTTGACCTATGGCTAATTATCGATTGGTATACGGTAGTTGACCAGTGCTAATTATTGATTGGCATACGGTAATTCAAAGATCAAAGGTCAAAGTCATAAATCTGACCCACAGAATAAGAGGTGACCCACGGCTAATTATCGATTGGTATACGGTAGTTGACCCAATGCTAATTATTGATTGGCATACGGTAATTCAAAGATCAAAGGTCAAAGTCATAAATCTGACCCACGGAATAACAGTTGACCCATGGCTAATTATCGATTGGTATACGGTAGTTGACCCAATGCTAATTATTGATTGGCATACGGTAATTCAAAGATCAAAGGTCAAAGTCATAAATCTGACCCACGGAATAACAGTTGACCTATGGCTAATTATCGATTGGTATACGGTAGTTGACCCAGTGCTAATTATTGATTGGCATACGGTAATTCAAAGATCAAAGGTCAAAGTCATAAATCTGACCCACGGAATAACATTTGACCCATGGCTAATTATCGATTGGTATACGGTAGTTGACCCAATGCTAATTATTGATTGGCATACGGTAATTCAAAGATCAAAGGTCAAAGTCATAAATCTGACCCACGGAATAACAGTTGACCCATGGCTAATTATCGATTGGTATACGGTAGTTGACCCAATGCTAATTATTGATTGGCATACGGTAATTCAAAGATCAAAGGTCAAAGTCATAAATCTGACCCACGGAATAACAGTTGACCTATGGCTAATTATCGATTGGTATACGGTAGTTGACCAGTGCTAATTATTGATTGGCATACGGTAATTCAAAGATCAAAGGTCAAAGTCATAAATCTGACCCACGGAATAACAGTTGACCCATGGCTAATTATCGATTGGTATACGGTAGTTGACCCAATGCTAATTATTGATTGGCATACGGTAATTCAAAGATCAAAGGTCAAAGTCATAAATCTGACCCACGGAATAACAGTTGACCCATGGCTAATTATCGATTGGTATACGGTAGTTGACCCAATGCTAATTATTGATTGGCATACGGTAATTCAAAGATCAAAGGTCAAAGTCATAAATCTGACCCTCGGAATAACAGTTGACCTATGGCTAATTATCGATTGGTATACGGTAGTTGACCAGTGCTAATTATTGATTGGCATACGGTAATTCAAAGATCAAAGGTCAGAGTCATAAATCTGACCCACGGAATAACAGTTGACCTATGGCTAATTATCGATTGGTATACGGTAGTTGACCCAGTGCTAATTATTGATTGATATACGGTAATTCAAAGATCAAAGGTCAAAGTCATAAATCTGACCCACGGAATAACAGTTGACCTAGTTGAATTATCGATTGGTATACGGTAGTTGACCCAGTGCTAATTATTGATTGGCATACGGTAATTCAAAGATCAAAGGTCAAAGTCATAAATCTGACCCACGGAATAACAGTTGACCCATGGCTAATTATCGATTGGTATACGGTAGTTGACCCAATGCTAATTATTGATTGGCATACGGTAATTCAAAGATCAAAGATCAAAGTCATAAATCTGACCCACAGAATAAGAGGTGACCCACGGCTAATTATCGATTGGTATACGGTAGTTGACCCAATGCTAATTATTGATTGGCATACGGTAATTCAAAGATCAAAGGTCAAAGTCATAAATCTGACCCACGGAATAACAGTTGACCCATGGCTAATTATCGATTGGTATACGGTAGTTGACCCAATGCTAATTATTGATTGGCATACGGTAATTCAAAGATCAAAGGTCAAAGTCATAAATCTGACCCACGGAATATCAGTTGACCTATGGCTAATTATCGATTGGTATACGGTAGTTGACCCAATGCTAATTATTGATTGGCATACGGTAATTCAAAGATCAAAGGTCAAAGTCATAAATCTGACCCACGGAATAACAGTTGACCCATGGCTAATTATCGATTGGTATACGGTAGTTGACCCAAGGCTAATTATTGATTGGCATACGGTAATTCAAAGATCAAAGGTCAAAGTCATAAATCTGACCCACGGAATAACAGTTGACCCATGGCTAATTATCGATTGGTATACGGTAGTTGACCCAATGCTAATTATTGATTGGCATACGGTAATTCAAAGATCAAAGGTCAAAGTCATAAATCTGACCCACGGAATAACAGTTGACCCATGGCTAATTATCGATTGGTATACGGTAGTTGACCCAATGCTAATTATTGATTGGCATACGGTAATTCAAAGATCAAAGGTCAAAGTCATAAATCTGACCCTCGGAATAACAGTTGACCTATGGCTAATTATCGATTGGTATACGGTAGTTGACCAGTGCTAATTATTGATTGGCATACGGTAATTCAAAGATCAAAGGTCAAAGTCATAAATCTGACCCACAGAATAAGAGGTGACCCACGGCTAATTATCGATTGGTATACGGTAGTTGACCCAATGCTAATTATTGATTGGCATACGGTAATTCAAAGATCAAAGGTCAAAGTCATAAATCTGACCCACGGAATAACAGTTGACCCATGGCTAATTATCGATTGGTATACGGTAGTTGACCCAATGCTAATTATTGATTGGCATACGGTAATTCAAAGATCAAAGGTCAAAGTCATAAATCTGACCCACGGAATAACAGTTGACCTATGGCTAATTATCGATTGGTATACGGTAGTTGACCCAGTGCTAATTATTGATTGGCATACGGTAATTCAAAGATCAAAGGTCAAAGTCATAAATCTGACCCACGGAATAACATTTGACCCATGGCTAATTATCGATTGGTATACGGTAGTTGACCCAATGCTAATTATTGATTGGCATACGGTAATTCAAAGATCAAAGGTCAAAGTCATAAATCTGACCCACGGAATAACAGTTGACCCATGGCTAATTATCGATTGGTATACGGTAGTTGACCCAATGCTAATTATTGATTGGCATACGGTAATTCAAAGATCAAAGGTCAAAGTCATAAATCTGACCCACGGAATAACAGTTGACCCATGGCTAATTATCGATTGGTATACGGTAGTTGACCCAATGCTAATTATTGATTGGCATACGGTAATTCAAAGATCAAAGGTCAAAGTCATAAATCTGACCCACGGAATAACAGTTGACCCATGGCTAATTATCGATTGGTATACGGTAGTTGACCCAATGCTAATTATTGATTGGCATACGGTAATTCAAAGATCAAAGGTCAAAGTCATAAATCTGACCCACGGAATAACAGTTGACCTATGGCTAATTATCGATTGGTATACGGTAGTTGACCAGTGCTAATTATTGATTGGCATACGGTAATTCAAAGATCAAAGGTCAAAGTCATAAATCTGACCCACGGAATAACAGTTGACCCATGGCTAATTATCGATTGGTATACGGTAGTTGACCCAATGCTAATTATTGATTGGCATACGGTAATTCAAAGATCAAAGGTCAAAGTCATAAATCTGACCCACGGAATAACAGTTGACCCATGGCTAATTATCGATTGGTATACGGTAGTTGACCCAATGCTAATTATTGATTGGCATACGGTAATTCAAAGATCAAAGGTCAAAGTCATAAATCTGACCCTCGGAATAACAGTTGACCTATGGCTAATTATCGATTGGTATACGGTAGTTGACCAGTGCTAATTATTGATTGGCATACGGTAATTCAAAGATCAAAGGTCAGAGTCATAAATCTGACCCACGGAATAACAGTTGACCTATGGCTAATTATCGATTGGTATACGGTAGTTGACCCAGTGCTAATTATTGATTGATATACGGTAATTCAAAGATCAAAGGTCAAAGTCATAAATCTGACCCACGGAATAACAGTTGACCCATGGCTAATTATCGATTGGTATACGGTAGTTGACCCAATGCTAATTATTGATTGGCATACGGTAATTCAAAGATCAAAGGTCAAAGTCATAAATCTGACCCACGGAATAAGAGATGACCCACGGCTAATTATCGATTGGTATACGGTAGTTGACCCAATGCTAATTATTGATTGGCATACGGTAATTCAAAGATCAAAGGTCAAAGTCATAAATCTGACCCACGGAATAACAGTTGACCCATGGCTAATTATCGATTGGTATACGGTAGTTGACCCAATGCTAATTATTGATTGGCATACGGTAATTCAAAGATCAAAGGTCAAAGTCATAAATCTGACCCACGGAATAACAGTTGACCCATGGCTAATTATCGATTGGTATACGGTAGTTGACCCAATGCTAATTATTGATTGGCATACGGTAATTCAAAGATCAAAGGTCAAAGTCATAAATCTGACCCACGGAATAACAGTTGACCCATGGCTAATTATCGATTGGTATACGGTAGTTGACCCAATGCTAATTATTGATTGGCATACGGTAATTCAAAGATCAAAGGTCAAAGTCATAAATCTGACCCTCGGAATAACAGTTGACCTATGGCTAATTATCGATTGGTATACGGTAGTTGACCAGTGCTAATTATTGATTGGCATACGGTAATTCAAAGATCAAAGGTCAGAGTCATAAATCTGACCCACGGAATAACAGTTGACCTATGGCTAATTATCGATTGGTATACGGTAGTTGACCCAGTGCTAATTATTGATTGGTATACGGTAATTCAAAGATCAAAGGTCAAAGTCATAAATCTGACCCACGGAATAACAGTTGACCCATGGCTAATTATCGATTGGTATACGGTAGCTATCGATCGAGTTGGATCAAAATGAAGTTGACCACGATGATCAGCACCCTCGAGAACCCCTTTCCACAGATTTTCGAAAAAAATGATGTGCCAGGTCCTTCAGGTCATTGCTCGATTCTTACGCGACCGCAGTCATATGAAATAGGAAAATAGAAATACTTTCAAGCACGAAATTAACCGAGGACGATATCCCTTCGCTGGAAAAAGAGCATCGTAATGAGCACTTAAAACAACAATGGAGAAAGGCGTGGATGGACACCTTCGAAGGTGAGCAATTGAGGAATCTATTAGGAACCTATTTTTATAGAAAATGACCAAGATTTCCAAAACGATCAAGTAATTCACTTCAGAGTTTGACTCTCGTCGTCGTAATGGCACAGTGGAGAACAGTGGAGCCGTGCGACAACTGTCTGGACTCCATTCAATAGGACTCGTCCCCCCGGAAAGCCTCGCGCGCGATGGAGAGACGCCCTATCCCGAGCTATTGGCAGCCATTGGTGGAGTGCAACTTATGAAGACTACCGACCTATCATCTTCTGAGCGTTTCCGCCTGATAAGATAAATTGATTGATTGATTGATTGTCGTAATGGAAAACTACGATCTCCCGAGGAAAAGCCCTCGATTATTTGGCCTGTCTTTCGAATCTTCAAAACGCGTCTTATTTTCGCCATGGGAACCCGAATGGCTGAAGGCTTCGTGCACTTTGCAAAGCCGCTGTTTGAGGTTGTTATGCTATTGTATTTGTTTCAAGAAGAACACCAGAAACCACTGTATAATGCACACGACTCACCGTTTCAAGAATATGTGAAACGTATCAAGTTCTATGAACGCTTTTCTTATGAAATAGCATGTTCACACAAATTTCGATGAGTTTCAAATGTTCTTGAATTGTATCATGTTTTATTTTTTTCCAATTACTGTTCGGCATTCTCGTGAAATATAAAAAAATAGAATAAATAATGAAGTTAACAACACGAGGAAACATCTTGTCAACAGTATTAGCTACAATTCCATTGCAGTCTCCTCATCGAATACCTCTCTTCTGAAGATGGATCTATTCTCTGCGGAGCGCTGATCATTGCAGCTTGCTATATCGCAGCACAGGTGGGAAGGGACAACGTAGGAGCTCTCTAAATATATATTTATTTTTTTTGGAAATCATCAAACAGTACTTACTCAACAAATACGTATGTGATAACGAGAATTTGTACTAGGCCAATTCTAAGATTATACTATGTGTCTTATTAATATCATGCATACATCCTCACCTGCTTGCAATGCAATCTATGACAGTAGTCTCGATAACATATGACAGATTACACCGAAAAAAATCGATCAACTACGTGAAATCACAAGAATGCATCGGAACTATTGAAGTTGCGATCATCACTCTTCAACATCTTCTCTCGCGAGAAGGATGAGATGGCGACGCTTCTGCAGTATGCTCACCAGTGCAGTGTACGAGAAGGTACGCATCTATTGTTCCATGTGGATGGGCATAATTGAGTCTACTAAAATATAGATAATTTGAGTATTCGGCACATTGCCGTGTATTAGGAGGTGCATTATGTGCACCACAGTATTTTTCGATGGCTAAACTGGGTTTAACTACGACATTAACAATTCTAGAGTAATTTTCTTTCCAGGATTCGGCTCTTTTTTATCATTCTATTTATTCAGAGTCTACGTCTCTCTCCCTATTCACGAGCTTATATAACAGACGGAGATGTTATGAATCTAGTGATGAGTGGTTAGCTTTTCTAGGAAATGATCTGGGCATATATCAAACTTTTCAGACGTGGAGAGCATGTTCGACGCTTTTCGACGGATGCACAACTTCATTTCGGCTCCTCTGCAGGCATGTTTTATGCGCGTTTTATTTATAGACACATTTGTGAGACTGAATCAAATCGATAAAACGC
Source organism: Pristionchus mayeri (assembly GCA_036245805.1). Classification (NCBI taxonomy): domain Eukaryota; kingdom Metazoa; phylum Nematoda; class Chromadorea; order Rhabditida; family Neodiplogasteridae; genus Pristionchus; species Pristionchus mayeri. Next base: position 14,124,830 of record BTRK01000006.1, read on the forward strand.
TTGTCCAGTTTCTTTTCGCATTCGTCCTGCTTTGGCGTACTCTTGGACCGGCTACTGTAGCCGCGCTTACAGTAACCGCCGTGATGATTCCGCTCAACCATTGGGTGTGGAACCAAACAAAGACACTAATTGTAAGGCAGCTTTGATCGATAACTAGAAATTCGAAACTATATTTGTAATAATTGAAATTTAGGCTGAGCGAGTTCGCAAGAGAGGTGATAGGATAAAGACATGCGCTGAGGGTTGGTTCACATCGGGAAAAAAATAATAAATACTACTTTTTGAGATGTTCAGTGGAATGAAAGTTATCAAATTGTACGCGTGGGAGGTCACCTTTGAAGAAACGATCGAGAAGTTGAGGAAGGAAGAGGCATCCAACAAACCTATTTTGAAAATTTACCCTACATTCAGGTTGACTTCAATCGACGAGGAAACATGATTCTCCGGGCCTCGGATTTAATCAATATTTCGGCGCCTTTTATTTTAAGTTTGAATTTCAATTTCTTTAAATCAAATGCAAATGTTCAATAAAATATACAAATTATAGATGGCTATTCTCTGTTTCTCCATCTATCTCCTCACAGATACTCACGGTGTGCTTACTCCTCAAGTAGCTCTCTTCTCATTGACGATATTCCACCAATTGCAGTGAGTCTCGCAGGGCAGTTATTGAGTTTTGATTCTCCCGACGTAAATGCTAGATATGTTTCAACTATCCGTCATTATTCGGTGTTTGGCAGTAAATTAAATGATTCCTCCTCATTCTGATCAAATACAAATTTAATGTTCAGATTCCCCTTCGAGCTCTGCCGCACATTGATTTACGTCTGCTCTTTCGTAAGTCTACATATACAATGGATAATTTCAATAAAGTTTTAAATTTCTTAAATGACAAAAAACAATATTTCAGTAAATAAAAACAACAATATTACAGTAAATAAAAAAAATTCAGTGCGCCGCTTCTCACGACCGTCTCCGCGCGTTCTTCGCGCTAGAGGAATCAGATGAAATACAATCAAAAATTAGCGATGATGACGTCTTTGTCGATATATCCGAAGCCTATTTTGGATGGAAAGAAGGAGAGGCAACACTGAAGGTAGACTACAGAAGCAAAATACTACCGAGTAATTATTATATTAGACCACTAATTACAGGACATCAACTTAACACTGAGGAAGGATACGCTCACGACCTTAATGGGGTCTGTGGGATCGGGCAAGAGCAGTCTGCTATCTGCGCTTGCTGGTAAGTATCAGCATTTGAAATACAAATATCATCGCGCATACCATATCCAGAATCGACCCCGCCCCTCCCCAATGAGTATACCAATTTAAAATTGTTTCGAGAGATCTTATGATGATATGTTTCGAAGATTCAAACTATAGAGTGACTATTTGAGCAATTAAGTTTAAAAATACAATATTATTTCAAGCTGATTCGCTCAAGTTCCAGGTAGCATGAAACTACATACGGCACTTTCAAGCGTCGCGGATCAGTTGCTCTGGTCTTACAACAGACATGGTTGATGAATTCATCCGTTAGAGAGAACATTCTCTTCGGGAGGGAATACGATGCCGAGACCTACCAGAACGTGAATCGATTTTTCGATTCATGGTTCTTTTGAATAATCAGATTATAACTTATTTTGCTCAGATAGTGAAAGCCTGCGAGCTAGACCACGATTTCGACGTGCTCGTAGATCGAGATCAGACGATTATCGGCGAGAATGCGAGTTTCATTATTCCCTTCTTTTTTAACAATTTAAATAATATGCATATCCTTTGAGGGCTCTCTCCTCTCTGGAGGTCAAAAAGCGCGGGTGTCCCTTGCCCGAGCAGTTTACGAGGTGAGCATTGTCTTCTTTTTTTCAAAAATCAGTTTGAGTCGATTCAGAACGCCGACATCTACTTGCTCGACTACCCCCTCTCTGCAGTGGATGTGCACATCGGAGAGAACATCTACCGGAATGTGATTGGAGCAAATGGATTACTGAAGTGAGCAAATATTTGGTTCGGAATTTTCATTGATAAAAAAGTACATTTTCGAAAAAAATGATAACCAGTAAATTTGCTAGGAATAAAATAAGACTCCTTGTCACCCATAACGTGAAGTATACTGATGGATCAACTGTAATGATAATGGAAGGTATTTGCTCTTGGAAATACAACATGTGTCAGTTTTTTCTCATTTCAGACGGGTCAATGACGAGAAACATGACGGATCTTCAGCAGTTGGTTTCTGTGCCTGATAGGGAAGATAATTTTGATGAATCGGAGGATCAGCGTGCAAAGTCGGATGAAAGCGAAGGACGTATGATTAGGCAAGATTTCTATTAAAAATAATTATTTTAGACCTACGAAAACGGAAGACATCCGAATCACATGACGATGCTGAAAATGTCGAAGATGCTGAGGTAAATAAGGTATATTTTCTCAATATTTTCGAAATTAACGACAAACTCAAAGAAGGCGAAAGAGCACATTTGGCTCTACCTCATCCGAGCTGCTGGTATTCACAATGTTCTTCTATTCATCCTCATTCAAAGCCTACATTACGCATTTCAATCGGCCAGGAGTATCTATGTCACTTCTTGGTAGGTAAAGACGAGGGAGATTCCAGAACAGTGCATGCTTTGCTATATCTCGTCTCAGGTCAGATAACGAGGAGTCGGGTATGAGCTCGAGAATCTGGAACTTTTCACTATTCGGAGTCGCTGAGAGTGAGATAGATAACCCAAATCAGCATGAAAACTCATGTTGTCAGTCATATCCTTCCTCATTTCGTGTCACTTCCTTCAAGAGGCTTGTGCTCAATGTGCGCTGAATGTTCATAAGCCGCTGCTTCGGTGAGTGCACATAATTTTCATCTAAATAGAGTTCGATAAACATTCATACAACCTATGGTAAAAATCCTTCTTTCCGAGTATTATTATGCGGAACGATCAGAAAAGTACAAAAATGCAACGGAAGCAGATGTGAAATACGTTTCAATGACATCCGGTTACTAGTGATGTGGTCACACTTCCGATGCGTTTCTTCGACACCCATCCTTCTGGCGAAGCGCTCTCTCGATTCGCCAACGATCTGGATACGGTATGATGATCCACTGCCAATCACGGATCAATAAAGATCGTTTCAGGTAGATATTCCAGCGGCTAGCAAGTCGATGCTGAAGGAAACACTTCAGGTGGGTTGTAAATTCAGTAGTTTATTTTTTGAGGTTCAAAACCATCAACTTCCGGTTCTAATAATTAGCAGGTTCTAATAACTAGCACTCCCAGGTTCTAATAACTAGCATTCTCAGGTTCTAATAACTGGCATTCTCAGGTTCTCTCAATTCTCTTCGTAATTTCCTTTACCTCGCCGATATTAATTTTCGTTCTCATTCCAATGGCCATAGTCTACTTCACGATAATGGTGAAATTAGTTTTCACTAACCCGCAGTTGACGTGATGTTAAACAACTATTTTAGGATTTATTCATCGCCTCGAATAAGCAATTCCGAAAGATGGAAAAGGACTCGAGAGCTCCGATATATTCATTCATCAAGGAATGCTTAGCTGGCAGGGAGTCGATTCGCGCATTGTCCAGGGTATGCGAAATGTACACCCCGCCTGTGGGGATTTTTTAGTCTAATTCAAATAATAATGAAAATGTAACGATTATTGGATCTGATATGACAATTTGATCCCAAAAAATGCGAACCAAATTTTCAGGAGGAGTACACCTCCGCTCAGCTGAGCACCAGACTGAACCGGCTAGCGCGTTGTAAGATGATTGTGCAATTATCCACGTGCTGGTTGTGTCATTATATTGACATTATGGCGAATTTGGTGAGAATTGATTATCAAAAGAAATTGTGTAATTCTTAACGTATTTAGAAAACAAAAAGAATTCCCGACTTGATTAGGGTTCATACTAATGAAGATAGGTTGAAAATTATGGGTACGATCAGTCGATGTATTCCATCATTTTAAACAGTAATGGAACATTTCGATACTTTCACTTTTTAACAATCTTTTAGGTGGTTCTCTTCGCCGTTCTGCTTGCAGTTATTTCATGCCGTTATTTCGGCGTCGTGCCAGCTCTCGCAGGCTTATCGCTTTCCTATGCATTCTCGGTAACCTTTCCTATAAATGTTGTCATGCAATGCTTATATCTGCCTTCATCTACCATAAGCATCGATTTTTAGAAAAAAATATGAATCGTCTAAGAATGCACTGCTATTGAGTAACTTACAGTTTTACAATGAGTGGGAAGTTACAGCGAGGATGCAACGCACTTTCTTTAGATGGACATGTTGAACATGTTCATCCACGCGCTCTCCTACCTCGAACATTTCAAAATGGTTGCTGAGAGGCTCAGGGACTATTCGAGTATGGCAAAGGAGCAACTATCAATTGAGCGATCAGAAAAGAAGGAATGGATCGGAGAACCGACGATTGATATTGATAATCTCTCTGTTCGCTATGGGTGAGATATTCCCGTTCGAAATGAATAATTATTTTCGAAAATGACTAATTCCAGAGATAATATGCCGTTGGTTCTCAAAAACGTCTCCATCTCCATCAAGGCAAAGGAGAAAGTGACAATTGTGGGAAGGACCGGCTCAGGTTTTCGCTGAATTTTATATTACTTTGAAATTGTGAAATTCAGGAAAGTCATCACTCACTATGTCTCTATTCCGCATGGTTGAGCCTTCCTCTGGAAGAATTTATATAAGTGGGATGCCAATCGATAGCGTCGAATTAAGGGATCTTCGACGCTGCTTGGCAATTATTCCTCAGGTATGCTCTATTATATTATATTTATTGTGTTTCTATCTTTAGTGTGGCTCGAGGGCATTTCAAATACTCTAGATTTCAGGACCCAGTGCTGTTCACCGGCACTCTTCGATGCAATCTGGATCCTTTCGGGACGTCCTCCGATAATGAATTGTGGGAAGCGCTTGACGAGTGTCAAATGAAGGTTCGAGCTGCTACGTTTTCGAAACTAAAATCAATAATTTCAGGAAACGATCGATAACCTCGGCGGTCTGGACTTTGAAATCGAGGAGAGCAGCAAGAATCTGAGTGTGGGACAGAGGCAGTTGCTGTGTCTGGCGAGGGTACTCATCAAGAGAGTAAAGGTACATGCATTTTGGTGTTTCGCATTATTTTGAGACGGCAATTGTTCAACAGAAAGTTAAGAGGCCGGATCTGAGGAGAATTACCATTTGGGCCCCCCTCCCGGACATTCCGCCAAGAATTCCGATTCAGGCCTTGGTAGTAATTGGACATGGAGTGCTTAGGATGGTAAATTGAAATTTCACAGGGATACCGCTTGGGTTGGGCAAAGCGGCCACCCAGATGTGGGGATAGTGAAAAATGATGAAAATTCATATTTTCTAAGCCGATCAAGCTAGACTCAAAATTACTTTTGTATTATAATAGGTACCCCCTAGGCGCACTGGACCACGATTAAAATCGAATTCGGCTCAACTTTGGGTGTGATAGTTTCGTCAACAATTTTACTTTTTACGATGGTTTAATGTGACACAAGAATTTCGGCAACAAATTTCGCGTGGTTCTATGGAGAACATTCAACCAAGCATACATTGAAACTATCATTGTGGAAATTCGATCAACATTAAGCCATGAAAAATCGATCAGAGCATCGTAATGTCGTTATGGGATGGCCTATTTTGGAGATTTTCGCAAGTCAGTGCAGTGCATGTGCTAATATTGAGTCGAAAACAACTTTTCATTGACACCTCTACATAATCACACTAAAAAAGCTAAGATTTCAAAACTGAAAGAAAATCGATTTTCTAAGCCTCGGAATTTCTCATGTTCTCAATCATCTATATTCGAATTTTCAAATATCTGTCGTTGAACACCAGGTAATTATTGTAGTGTGGACCAACATTAATACACCAACATAAAATGGGACCCTTCTATACCCTTGCATCTTGTGAAATTTTAACTCGAATACCCAAAATCCCTGAGATGGTGCACTCGGTTGGTTCGATTCTGACAAGATGATCGACTGAATCAACAAGATATGAACGTGTTTCAACGTATCAAGAACATATACGTCAGAAAATGTTGAAAAGGACTAAATTTCAATTACTTTATGAAAATTTAAAATTTTACCATCTGCCGAAGAGCTGAAAAAAAGATAAAAAAATCATATTTTGAAAATCAAACGAGATACACTCAAAATTATTTTTGCATTATGCTGTGATCTCGTGCACCAACGGAATCGAATACGAATTGATTCTACATATGGATTTTTTCAGAAATTTCTGAATTTGCAACGAATTTTGTTATTTTCTTTGATATATTTTGTCTTAATGTTGTACCGATTTCTATTTTTTTTAATTAGATGCCTGGGTGTATATGGTGCAAGTACATGTATGGTAGCATAATGCAAAAATAATTTTGAGTGTATCTCGTTTGATTTTCAAAATATGATTTTTTATCTTTTTTTCAGCTCTTCGGCAGATGGTAAAATTTTAAATTTTCATAAAGTAATTGAAATTTAGTCCTTTTCAACATTTTCTGACGTATATGTTCTTGATACGTTGAAAAAACGTTCATATTTTGTTGATTCAGTCGATCATCTTGTCAGAATCGAACCAACCGAGTGCACCATCTCAGGGATTTTGGGATTTTGGTATTTGGGGATTTTGAGGTAAAATTTCACGAATTTCACGAAAAAGTGCGTTATTCGTTCATGCACACCGTATTATTGCGCTTTTTTCAAGAACAAATGGAATCAATATTAATGAAGAAAATGCGATGAAATTCAACCAAAATTGGATTCCAAAGTGATAAACAGCAGTTTTGATTGATCTTTCAATGAGTTTCAATGCAACATTAAAACAATTTCGATTGTATTGCTTCGATGGTATCTACGGATCGATTTTAAAATCACAATATTTTTACAAACCAAACATTGATCCATTTACAGGTTTCGAATTGTTGTCATCGTTTAGGTCTGGCAGGAAAGACGCCCTACGAGTCCGCGTCGGTGGATGCCCTCGCAGATCAGGGCAAAGACTTTCAGAAGGAGTTCGGAAAGTTCTGGTACATGCAGTTGGGATACCTCGATGGAGATATCGTGAGTTGTTTTTTCAGTTGGTACTCTTCACAATTACTATTTCAAATAATTAATTATATGAACAACGAATTAGAAACAACCATGAACATTTTATAATTTATCGCAGCCAAATTTAGGAAGCAGCCAAGATTGAGCACGGCATCCCTGCTCGCGACAAGTTCTTCCCTCTGCTAGTGAAGCAACTTAAGGTACGCAATTCAATTAAATTAAAAGCGGTTCATTTGATCTTCTGGATATGTCTCCGCCATAGTATGGGGTAAGGCGGTGCAGTTCTGAAACTATCATTTCTCGCCTTCAATGACAGAAAAAACATTCTATAATTGATTCAATGAGTTGTCACTAGTGTTATCTTATTGAAAAATGTTGAAAAAAAAACTAAACTAATCATAACACACATATCCGTGATATATGTTATTTTTTTTCGAAATACGCATACTATAGGAGTACAACAGTCAGATTCTGATAGGACGATGCTCGTTATCGGCTAGCAACAACTCAAAATAGAATACGGATTACATCATAGTTTATCACTTCACGTGAGGAGCTGATCCTCTTCTAGGAGGCTCTCTCTAGAGTCGACTTCGATATCCTCATTGATGAACACTGGCCCTCCACCATTTACCCCTCTACTATTCCCATCTATGTCCTCCCCTTTCCCATCTCCACTTCCCTCGCCACTTCCCTCATCCCCACTGCCTTCAGAAGTAGTGTGGAATGCCTCAGTGGTATCGGGAGTCTCAGTGGTCTCTGGAGCCGCAGTGGAGGGTGGATTGGATGGAGGAGTGTAGCAAGTAGCCGGGTCGCCTCCATTCACCATGCACTGGAGCGCATCTTTCAGCGATAGCGCCTAAAAGTGCAAACATAGGGAGACATTTCACAATATCTTGGACCAACCTCGTCTTCCTTTGTGTTCGCTTTCTTCAGTAGGGAGCTTGTTTTCTTTTTGAGTTCTTCACTGTTAGCGAACATCTCATTCAGAGTGGAGTTCGTCTCATCACATAGAGCATTGAAGTCCTTAAAATGATTATAGTTCCAACAATTTTGAAATTTTCTCACATTTTGAAATTCCACAGTCTGATTTGCCACAAGATCTCCTTCGTTTGTAAGGTCGGTACAATTCCCATTCAGCATGTCGATTTCAGACGTTAGGAGAGACACATCTACGAAGGTTACGGCGGCCTGGAAACGCGTAATGTTTTAGTGAAACTGTACTATTTCGAAACATACGGAAGTAACTTTCTTCAAGTAAGTAATAAAAGGTAATTGAAAAGGTATTCCCGTATCGGCGCACAGGTGCTCCGGGGAGTACACTGCTAGGGCAGTGTCTACGATAGGCTAGTTCAGTCCGGAGTAATCAATAAGCCATAATTTGCATACCTTCGGGATTAGAAGCGAGAATGTGCACTTGTCCTCATCACAATCATATCCCAGCTCGGCAGTTTCTGGTTCAGCGAAGCAGATCGGAATAAGGAGTAATGGAAAGAAACCTCTCATTCTGGAGTTTTGGAAGATAGATAAGAGGTTCCATAGCCTTTTATAATGTTGGGTTAGACGCCAGGCGAGACTTCACAAGGTACGAGATAGCAGTTTCCCACTCTGCGCATGAGCGTTGTACAAAGATTCAAGTTTAAAATCAATAAGCTGATCTGTTATCAGGGGCGCCTCGAAGGAGGGGGCGCACCTTGATTTCTATTGCAGGGCAGGAAGCGTACGTGCTAAATCGAAGCTTATGGAAGACACCCTCCATACCTTCACTTATTCTTCCTGTTGAGCCGTTTGTACTTTACAATACGGGTGAGATCGAACAAAATTTGGTAGCAACAACTTTGCTGTAAAGTCATCTTAAAACGCGTTATCTGTAAGACTGCAGGTGGGGTGGCACAACTCCGTCAAAATGATCACTCGGGGCTCAAACTTTCAGAATACAACCACTAGGGACCAGTAATCGTTCATTCGAGAGTTGAAGCCAAAATATCGATTTTGACCAACAAAAATCGATAATTCAAAATTTTCGATTTCGACCTCGTATTAAATATCATTCGAAAGAGCGTGAAAAGTTATGTTAGAATCTACCTTTTCGTCAAAAATAATCTATCCGGAAGCGAGAAATCGGTCAAAATATGCAATTTTTCGCTCATTTTCACATTCATCGCCGAAACTACCCCTCTTAAAGTCATCACCGCCCTCCAGTTCCGATATGTTTTATGCCAAATGTATCGTATAATTTGAAGAACTTATGAAATCGCCATGTTTTCAGTGCAAAAAAAATGAAAATATCGCTCGAAATGACGACTTCCATAGATTTTTGTAGGTTCCGTCCAATTATTCTTCACTGACATCGAAATTCAACTATTTCGAAATGTCCTGTTTCCGGCATTGGTGAAAAGTCCTAACTTTTGTGGTTAACTATTAAAGCTACTCTTTATCTACTAGTATTCGGCTGAGCTAAGGTAGGGGATAGCTCGCTTTTGAGAAAATTTATTCATTCGCCCTACACTAAAAGTCGAAATTTTGGCTTTGTTGAACTTTATTCAGCAATACTGAAATTCTATGTTTTCAATTAGTGGAAAAGACATGGGCTCAAATGTTTCTCGGCGATGTGCAACACTATAGTGTACCTTGGAAGCGCACTTATTTAGAAGACAGTCTGAATTATCCTCCAAGCACGAAATATTATCACTTGAGACGTCTTTCCTCGGCAAGTGTTGAATTCAATAGTGTGCAACTCGCTCTATGCAGAGCCAGGATCGGCCTTAGACCTATTTTTCGAAAGAACTGTCAATGGGCTTCTCACTGCACTGTATGCTAATGTACGTCCATTTTCCACCACAAAATGCGAGAGGCAGAAAATATTTTTAGAAAAGTGCGAACATATCACATTTGATAAAACTTGTATTTTCCGGTTATCCAAAAGGCGTGATGTGATTCGAACATATGCTTATATTGGCCAAGTAACCCCCTACTATATGCTATAGAGCTAGCTTGAGATCGTAAACGAAAAGAGTTTTAGGCGTGCTCAAACATGATGATCCAAATCTACAATTACTTTCTTCACAACCTAATAGAACTGGTCATTTTAGAACTGGTCATTTTAGAACTCGGTCATTTTAGAACTCTTCAACAAAAAGGCGTCTGGCCTCGAAATTTGACATGGTCGTTTTAGAACTCGAACAGTAAACAAGGACATGGTCATTTTAACATTTTAGAACTGGTCATTTTAGAACTCCGCTCTAAGGCGATCCCATGTCATGAAACTTTAGATGGTCATTTTGGAACTCTTATGGTAATCAATACCATGGCCATTTTAAACCTCGGTAGTTTTAGAACTCATAACTAAAGTATGTCTCACCTCCAATTTACCCGATCTGAGTATGGTCATTTTGGAACTCTTGTTGTTTTGCCCCAAAACTACTCACATGATATTTTTCAGAGGTGAGATGAGAAAATATCACATTCGATGGTTACACTAACCCGATTTGAGCATGGACATTTTAGAACTCTCGATATTTTGCTCAAAACTTCTCACATGATATTTTCCAGTGGTGAGATGAGAAAATATAACATTTGATGGTTACAGTAACCCGATTTGAGCATGGACATTTTAGGAGAGACTATCTGAGTGAATGAAAATATGCTTGGCACTAGCGAAAAATCGAATTCCTTCAAAATTGGTATTCATGTAGTACTCAATGAGTATAGCTCAGACGCGGCTTATTTAGTGTTCTAGATCGCGCTTAGAGAAATGATGGGTACTTTATTCCGAAAACGTCAATTTTCGAACTTTTCCATTTCGCAATCAATCGAAACGATTGATACCTCTAAAAATGCAGAATATTCAAGTGATCACACATGCCAAGTGCCATACCGATTGGATGAATGGTCTTGAGAAAAAAGTGAAAATTCGATAAATTTTACGTTCGACGAATTATATCTCGTTCGGATGGGAGGAGTTAGAAAGTTTTGAAGATTTAAATATGTAGCTCAGGATACTAACTAACTATTATGTGCAAACAATTAAAATCAAAAAATAAGTTTGAGAGAAACTGCCAAACAACGGTCAGCAACTTGGAATAAAATCAGTTTATGATTGGTTCAGTGGCCTACCGTACCCCAATCGAAGGTGAAGAAACATGCTCTAAAGTTATCCAACATGTAGTACTCGTTGAGGTTAATCCACCAGTACCATTAGAATTTCGATTCCCATCCGCGTGCACCAGCGCGCTGATGTTCAAAATTTCGAGAGATTACGGTAGGTTTGTAAGATCTGCGCGCTGGCACGCGCGGATGTATATCGAAATTCTAATGGTTCTCGAGTGATCTACCGTCAAGAAAGCCCCGCTGTCTGCGTTGTGAGTTCCTAACCGGCGCAAGTCAGGTGTTCGGCGGCAGATGATCTACTTCGATGCTCAACGGAGATCCGTTACGATCGTCCCTACAGTTGACCAGAGTTGACCAGAGAAGCCAAAGAAGATCCCATCCCTTGACCTAACGACGCTCTGAGACCGAAGATCCCCATTGCACGCGGATGGGAATCGAAATTCTAATGGTACTGGTGGATTACCCTCAACGAGTACTACATGTTGGATAACTTTAGAGCATGTTTCTTCACCTTCGATTGGGGTACGGTAGGCCACTGAACCAATCATAAACTGATTTTATTCCAAGTTGCTGACCGTTGTTTGGCAGTTTCTCTCAAACTCATTTTTTGATTTTAATTGTTTGCACATAATAGTTAGTTAGTATCCTGAGCTACATATTTAAATCTTCAAAACTTTCTAACTCCTCCCATCCGAACGAGATATAATTCGTCGAACGTAAAATTTATCGAATTTTCACTTTTTTCTCAAGACCATTCATCCAATCGGTATGGCACTTGGCATGTGTGATCACTTGAATATTCTGCATTTTTAGAGGTATCAATCGTTTCGATTGATTGCGAAATGGAAAAGTTCGAAAATTGACGTTTTCGGAATAAAGTACCCATCATTTCTCTAAGCGCGATCTAGAACACTAAATAAGCCGCGTCTGAGCTATACTCATTGAGTACTACATGAATACCAATTTTGAAGGAATTCGATTTTTCGCTAGTGCCAAGCATATTTTCATTCACTCAGATAGTCTCTCCTAAAATGTCCATGCTCAAATCGGGTTACTGTAACCATCAAATGTTATATTTTCTCATCTCACCACTGGAAAATATCATGTGAGAAGTTTTGAGCAAAATATCGAGAGTTCTAAAATGTCCATGCTCAAATCGGGTTAGTGTAACCATCGAATGTGATATTTTCTCATCTCACCTCTGAAAAATATCATGTGAGTAGTTTTGGGGCAAAACAAGAGTTCCAAAATGACCATACTCAGATCGGGTAAATTGGAGGTGAGACATACTTTAGTTATGAGTTCTAAAACTACCGAGGTTTAAAATGGCCATGGTATTGATTACCATAAGAGTTCCAAAATGACCATCTAAAGTTTCATGACATGGGATCGCCTTAGAGCGGAGTTCTAAAATGACCAGTTCTAAAATGTTAAAATGACCATGTCCTTGTTTACTGTTCGAGTTCTAAAACGACCATGTCAAATTTCGAGGCCAGACGCCTTTTTGTTGAAGAGTTCTAAAATGACCGAGTTCTAAAATGACCAGTTCTAAAATGACCAGTTCTATTAGGTTGTGAAGAAAGTAATTGTAGATTTGGATCATCATGTTTGAGCACGCCTAAAACTCTTTTCGTTTACGATCTCAAGCTAGCTCTATAGCATATAGTAGGGGGTTACTTGGCCAATATAAGCATGTTCGAATCACATCACGCCTTTTGGATAACCGGAAAATACAAGTTTTATCAAATGTGATATGTTCGCACTTTTCTAAAAATATTTTCTGCCTCTCGCATTTTGTGGTGGAAAATGGACGTACATTAGCATACAGTGCAGTGAGAAGCCCATTGACAGTTCTTTCGAAAAATAGGTCTAAGGCCGATCCTGGCTCTGCATAGAGCGAGTTGCACACTATTGAATTCAACACTTGCCGAGGAAAGACGTCTCAAGTGATAATATTTCGTGCTTGGAGGATAATTCAGACTGTCTTCTAAATAAGTGCGCTTCCAAGGTACACTATAGTGTTGCACATCGCCGAGAAACATTTGAGCCCATGTCTTTTCCACTAATTGAAAACATAGAATTTCAGTATTGCTGAATAAAGTTCAACAAAGCCAAAATTTCGACTTTTAGTGTAGGGCGAATGAATAAATTTTCTCAAAAGCGAGCTATCCCCTACCTTAGCTCAGCCGAATACTAGTAGATAAAGAGTAGCTTTAATAGTTAACCACAAAAGTTAGGACTTTTCACCAATGCCGGAAACAGGACATTTCGAAATAGTTGAATTTCGATGTCAGTGAAGAATAATTGGACGGAACCTACAAAAATCTATGGAAGTCGTCATTTCGAGCGATATTTTCATTTTTTTTGCACTGAAAACATGGCGATTTCATAAGTTCTTCAAATTATACGATACATTTGGCATAAAACATATCGGAACTGGAGGGCGGTGATGACTTTAAGAGGGGTAGTTTCGGCGATGAATGTGAAAATGAGCGAAAAATTGCATATTTTGACCGATTTCTCGCTTCCGGATAGATTATTTTTGACGAAAAGGTAGATTCTAACATAACTTTTCACGCTCTTTCGAATGATATTTAATACGAGGTCGAAATCGAAAATTTTGAATTATCGATTTTTGTTGGTCAAAATCGATATTTTGGCTTCAACTCTCGAATGAACGATTACTGGTCCCTAGTGGTTGTATTCTGAAAGTTTGAGCCCCGAGTGATCATTTTGACGGAGTTGTGCCACCCCACCTGCAGTCTTACAGATAACGCGTTTTAAGATGACTTTACAGCAAAGTTGTTGCTACCAAATTTTGTTCGATCTCACCCGTATTGTAAAGTACAAACGGCTCAACAGGAAGAATAAGTGAAGGTATGGAGGGTGTCTTCCATAAGCTTCGATTTAGCACGTACGCTTCCTGCCCTGCAATAGAAATCAAGGTGCGCCCCCTCCTTCGAGGCGCCCCTGATAACAGATCAGCTTATTGATTTTAAACTTGAATCTTTGTACAACGCTCATGCGCAGAGTGGGAAACTGCTATCTCGTACCTTGTGAAGTCTCGCCTGGCGTCTAACCCAACATTATAAAAGGCTATGGAACCTCTTATCTATCTTCCAAAACTCCAGAATGAGAGGTTTCTTTCCATTACTCCTTATTCCGATCTGCTTCGCTGAACCAGAAACTGCCGAGCTGGGATATGATTGTGATGAGGACAAGTGCACATTCTCGCTTCTAATCCCGAAGGTATGCAAATTATGGCTTATTGATTACTCCGGACTGAACTAGCCTATCGTAGACACTGCCCTAGCAGTGTACTCCCCGGAGCACCTGTGCGCCGATACGGGAATACCTTTTCAATTACCTTTTATTACTTACTTGAAGAAAGTTACTTCCGTATGTTTCGAAATAGTACAGTTTCACTAAAACATTACGCGTTTCCAGGCCGCCGTAACCTTCGTAGATGTGTCTCTCCTAACGTCTGAAATCGACATGCTGAATGGGAATTGTACCGACCTTACAAACGAAGGAGATCTTGTGGCAAATCAGACTGTGGAATTTCAAAATGTGAGAAAATTTCAAAATTGTTGGAACTATAATCATTTTAAGGACTTCAATGCTCTATGTGATGAGACGAACTCCACTCTGAATGAGATGTTCGCTAACAGTGAAGAACTCAAAAAGAAAACAAGCTCCCTACTGAAGAAAGCGAACACAAAGGAAGACGAGGTTGGTCCAAGATATTGTGAAATGTCTCCCTATGTTTGCACTTTTAGGCGCTATCGCTGAAAGATGCGCTCCAGTGCATGGTGAATGGAGGCGACCCGGCTACTTGCTACACTCCTCCATCCAATCCACCCTCCACTGCGGCTCCAGAGACCACTGAGACTCCCGATACCACTGAGGCATTCCACACTACTTCTGAAGGCAGTGGGGATGAGGGAAGTGGCGAGGGAAGTGGAGATGGGAAAGGGGAGGACATAGATGGGAATAGTAGAGGGGTAAATGGTGGAGGGCCAGTGTTCATCAATGAGGATATCGAAGTCGACTCTAGAGAGAGCCTCCTAGAAGAGGATCAGCTCCTCACGTGAAGTGATAAACTATGATGTAATCCGTATTCTATTTTGAGTTGTTGCTAGCCGATAACGAGCATCGTCCTATCAGAATCTGACTGTTGTACTCCTATAGTATGCGTATTTCGAAAAAAAATAACATATATCACGGATATGTGTGTTATGATTAGTTTAGTTTTTTTTTCAACATTTTTCAATAAGATAACACTAGTGACAACTCATTGAATCAATTATAGAATGTTTTTTCTGTCATTGAAGGCGAGAAATGATAGTTTCAGAACTGCACCGCCTTACCCCATACTATGGCGGAGACATATCCAGAAGATCAAATGAACCGCTTTTAATTTAATTGAATTGCGTACCTTAAGTTGCTTCACTAGCAGAGGGAAGAACTTGTCGCGAGCAGGGATGCCGTGCTCAATCTTGGCTGCTTCCTAAATTTGGCTGCGATAAATTATAAAATGTTCATGGTTGTTTCTAATTCGTTGTTCATATAATTAATTATTTGAAATAGTAATTGTGAAGAGTACCAACTGAAAAAACAACTCACGATATCTCCATCGAGGTATCCCAACTGCATGTACCAGAACTTTCCGAACTCCTTCTGAAAGTCTTTGCCCTGATCTGCGAGGGCATCCACCGACGCGGACTCGTAGGGCGTCTTTCCTGCCAGACCTAAACGATGACAACAATTCGAAACCTGTAAATGGATCAATGTTTGGTTTGTAAAAATATTGTGATTTTAAAATCGATCCGTAGATACCATCGAAGCAATACAATCGAAATTGTTTTAATGTTGCATTGAAACTCATTGAAAGATCAATCAAAACTGCTGTTTATCACTTTGGAATCCAATTTTGGTTGAATTTCATCGCATTTTCTTCATTAATATTGCTTCCATTTGTTCTTGAAAAAAGCGCAATAATACGGTGTGCATGAACGAATAACGCACTTTTTGCCTAGATCACCCTTTTGAGTGCTATTCGGCATGTAATTTCGTTCGTTCAGAAAATGCCCATGCATTTATGTAATACCTGCGTAAAATTAACAAACCATGTTGATTAGCAATGTATCTCATGATGGCAAATGACTGAAGCAACAATTGCATCTCAACCGAGAATACGGGCATCTTTCCGAACGGCATTTCTACAAGAGGAAGCTCAAATGTTACTTTTCATAATACGAAATTCTAGAATAACCATCTCAATTTACTGCACCTTTCCCATGTTATAGTGCGCGTGTAAAATGGATTACAATATCGACAATCTTCGGTTTTGTATTATTCCGTTATAAGCAAGTATGCATAATATACTACTTATCCTTGCAGCTTGAGATGATTATCTTTAGTAAGGGAAAAGTAAGGGGCTAACTGCTCTGCCACTCGGGCCATTCTTCCTTAGGAATGCGGACGTCCTCGAACTCGACGCCGGCAAGAGCTAAGATTTGTCGAGGAACCTAAGAAAAATAGCCCAAGTCATGATCGAAGTTGCCTCCGTACCTCTCCGAGTCCTCTCATCGGGAAGTAGTAGTTTGTACTCAGACATTGGGTTAAAATCTGATAAATAGTGATTGCCAATACGAGGACATGAATAGTATGCGAAGCGAGAACTATGGAAAATTGCGAGTATGAGGAAAGAATGATTGTGGGTGGGGCCCGTACTGCCCTTTATAAATTGACCGCAAAAAGCGCTTATGCGGTGACGATAGCTTTTCAAAGAGCAGGGAGAAGGTGAGGGCGAGAGAGCAAATGATGGGAAACAGGGAAGAAAAGGAGAGCGAGAGGCACCTGTGAGAAAATGTGCGCGATGTGTATTGGAGCTCATTGAAAAGATTACGAAACGATAGTAGAGATGACGGAAGAAGGGAGATGTGGGGGGGGGCGGCATAAGCAGGACAGAAAAGGATAAACACGTGCTAGGGAGTTGAACTACGAAATGAGTCGTGGATCAGTGAAACAATATCGAATCCTGTGGAAACTCAGGATTTGGCAATCGAATGCGTAAATTTTGAAAAATTGCAATATTGCACCCATTTTGTTTCTTCATTTTGATCGAGAAACAATCATTTATTAGATCTGTTTTACATGTTTTGTGGGTGAAACAACGACGACTCGAATACGTACAATAATAGAAGCGAGAACAGAGTAAACAGGGAAATTAGCAAAAGTTGCCGAATCAATGCATATCGGTGTGTCGAATTGAAACGTGGCCGTTAGCAGGTCCCAATTCCACTTTGTAAACGCCTATTTGAGCATTCGTCACTTCTCCATCATAGTAAGTATACAATGAAACTTCTTTCTTTTCGTGGTGTAAGAACTGGAAAATAGTGGTTTTCATAAAATTCAATTGCGCAATTACTTACCATAATCAGATCTTCAGCATCCATTTGGGATAAAAGAGACATTTCGCTTGCAAAATATAGATGTTTACACGTACGACGAAAAACCTTTTTAAAAATAGACAAAGCCTTGAAGATTCTATTCTCGCGGCTGGCTAACATTGAAATTGTGTTGACCCAGTCGGCGACTTTCAATAGAAGATTATCCGTTTCTGTAATGCATTGTATTTTTTCGCTACTGTTTAATGTATCAGTATAGTGTGTGGGTTTTTTAAACATTTTGAACTGACCGTCGGTGAATGAATGAAGATGAAGGCCAACACACGCCGGCTTAACTTTATGGATAAAATTCGCCAGTAGATTGCTCAATGCTTATGTTGTCATGTTTTATTTGTTGCAAAACTTACCAATCCGGGTAATGTGATGCATGCGCATAAAAGCAAAAATTAGAGACATATTCACAATCTAGCATCTCTGTGCATATTCTCATATTATCTAGATTTGTAGGACTAGAATTCGGAAAATCATAATGAAACGCGATGAATCTGATCAGTCTTCCTTTGAGAATTGTTTTCAATGTTTCGAAAATCATTCCCAAACAGCTCTTTGTCGTGATCCGAACCTTAGGAAAATTTAGACATTGTGTGTGGTTTTATTAAAGGTTTACTAACTCTGAATGTATAATTATCAATGATAATGAAGTCGTTAGGAATTTTCGATTCAAATATAGCGGAATTCAAACATATTCTCCACAGGAAAACAATAATTGAATTTCGGATAGTAAACGACAACTTTATTTTACCTTCACGTTCCTGAAAAGTATAACAGTTACAGTAGCGCCAATAAGTATTGAAACGATTTGTTATTTTGTTATAACTTGTTCGCTGATCTATTTAGCAATTTGGATGCTGTGGTACTATACGCCAAATCGATCGAGGAATATGATGCACATATTGCGTCATCACTTGCATCATAACTGATTGCGTAGTGATGACGCATTCGAATTTCACTTTTGTAAACGGGCGTTATTCTTACACAGATTTTTTCCAGCTTGCCAAACTTTCTGACGTTGGAGATAGGACCGAGGACTATCCAGAATAAAACTTTGAAGTTGCTTCTCGGTCGCACATTGGCTGCAGCCTTGCTGCAAAATCGATGTCAAAAATTCTGATATCGGCTCCTAGTCAAGCTAGAAACTGGTTCAAGGCATCAAAATGATCGTCATCATGAGTCCAGATGATCCTGAGAATATGAAAACAATATCTCAACATTTGCCCTCAGGGCCTTAAAAAATCACTTTTTCACATGACCACTTTTTGGAGATTCATAACTATGTAGGAACTGTATATAAAAATCTGGTTTTTGCTTATTCATGTCCACAATGTTGTAATTTTATGAGACCCATCTTTTTAGAGTGTTTAGAAATCTTTCCTGTCCGCGGTGATCGTTTTTCTGAGGCACTCTCGAGTCTCCGACCTGCAATTTTCGTCTACACCCTCCCTCCAACTGTGCCCAAAGTTATTCAAACACTTCAAAAAGTTGGGATTCAGTTTTTCTTAACGTGTTGGACATGTACACATAATAACAAAAGTTTTCCACAACTTTCTCTCAAACATGTTTTCGAAGGGTCATGCAATCAGGACCACGATGCACCTCCGAAACACGATCGAAGGGTCATGCAATCAGGACCACGATGCACCTCAAACACTCTAAAAAGATGGGAATCATAAAACAACAACATTGTGGACATGACTAAGCAAAAACCAGATTTTTATATACAGTTCCTACATGGTTATGAATCTCCAAAAAGTGGTCATGTGAAAAAGTGATTTTTTCATGCCCTGAGGTCAAATGTTGAGATATTGTTTTCATATTCTCAGGATCATCTGGACTCATGATGACGATCATTTTGATGCCTTGAACCAGTCTCTAGCTTGACTAGGAGCCGATATCAGAATTTTTGACATCGATTTTGCAGCAAGGTTGCAGCCAATGTGCGACTGTGCAGCAACTTAAAATTTTTATTCTGGATAGTCCTCGGTCCTATCTCCAACGTCAGAAAGATTGGCAAGCTGGAAAAAATCTGTGTAAGAATAACGCCTGTTTAAAAAAAGTGAAATTCGAATCATCACTACGCAATCAGTTATGATGCACGTGATGACGCAATATGTGCATCGTATTCCTCGATCGACTTGGCGTATAGTACCACAACATCCAAATTGCTAAATAGATCAGCGAACAAGTTATAGCAAAATAACAAATCGTTTCAATACTTATTGACGCTACTGTATATGACAACAAATTAATTTTTGAAGAACAAATTATACTTACAACGACTCGAAATTGGTTGATCGCATATGCTCGAAAGTAGATTGACGTCTCGATAATATTGTTGGCCCTCTTACAGGTCTATAAATCATGACATATTTTCACTATATGTATATATTATATATAACGCTCACCTTTCTAAACTGTATGATGGTTCTTCCTTCCAAGTAGCAACTTGTGTAGCTTAGAGCATTCGAGGAAAGATCCTTGAACCTGATCAGCATTTCAATCGATTTGAATCAAAATCAATAGCTAGTTCGAGAGATGAACCAAGGCGAATATAGTCGGCATCTTCTACGTTTCCCAATTGAAAGAAACTACCATATATCTCACCACCACTCGCCAGCTGTTACCAGCTTCATATTGGTCTCAATTTTTTTTACTCGATATATCAAAATATTCGTGTAAATTGTTCCCGATGCATGTGCCAAACACTCAAGCAATGAAACGAGTGCTTATTTTGAATTGTAGTACATTATATTTCGAACAAGTAGTAAGAAGTGAAATTAACCTGACGAATGCAATCTGAAGTAACATCAACATAAACAAATGATTTAATCAACAATCGATGTGTTGAATTGCCACTTGGCCGCGAAGTCCTCTCTTCACTTCGTAACTTCCATTTTGAGTATTTGTCACTTCCCCGTCAAAGTAAGATGCCAATTAGATTTGTTTAACCTCGTGGTGAAGGAACTACAATGAATCTTTTTCGATTTCGATATTACGCCGTTTACCTAAAAATCGAGCATTTTGGAGCAGGTCTGGCACAGATAAAAAATGTCGAATTTCCGAAACTTCGGTTATGGGGTTCTCAAGCGTGCTGATCAGCTGATCAGGCACAGAAAAAAAAGTCAAATTTCCGAAAATTCGTATACGGATTTTCGGACTCTACGTACAAAATGAATAATCCCACCATCATCAGCGCTTATGATGATGGGACTATTAATTTTGCACGTGGAGCCTTTGTTGAGGCCAGACGACGACACGTCAAAATCAAAATATCGCTAATATCTTAATTTTAGGACTCTCTGTCCGATAGTCCTAAAATTAAGTGGATATGTCTCTAGGGTCAAAATTTCATGGCGATCACGCTGATCTAGTTTATTTTTAATTATTTATAAAAATGATTTTTTAAACTTATCTAAAATGCCGGAGAGTAAAAGGTGATAAATGAAATTATAATGTAACCCTAGTGAACGATGATTAATGCATTTCAGAGAATTTGATACGAACATGTTTACCAATTTCCAATCGCTTGAATTTAATATATTTGAATTTAATTTGGCCCTCCTTTGTTCACTCTAATTTATTCATTTCCCTCTCTCACCTCCTTTTTCCACTCATTTCTCCTTCTTTTTCCCATCCTCGACGGTCTCTTCCTCAATCCTCTCTCTCCATCGTCAATCCCAGGTGACTCTCACATCGTCTTTTCTTGACCTCGCCATTTTCGCACCGTAATCGATCAAAACACTATCTTCAGGATGGAAAGACGGGACGAACTGGCGGAGCCGGGCGGATCTACCGGATCTTCAAATCAGAGTTTCGGCACTCGTACCTTGTTCGGAAATGGATGTTCAGCCCTGAAATCAAATATGAATGCTCAACCATGCCATATAATAGAAAAATCGTTTTCCTAGTTTAGTCAAGGGCGTGCCCCGGCGAATTACCGTAATCGAGTGATTTCGATAAATCAACCTCATCGTTCAGAGACTTCAAGCACGCCAACCCCAAAGCACGCGGACAATCCACTCAATGACGAATACGGCAGCAAGGGCACTGCGCAGGTTCGTGACAAGCGACGGAAGACGTGCGATTCGAGCCAGCCCACCGATTGAGTGACCGAGATCCGCAAGAAATGAAGGACAATGAGCAATGATTATTGACACTTTTGCATATGGGAATATGAACTCTAGCCTCATTTACATTTGACTTCTGATCTATTACATGCGCGCACTGCGACGGATGCGAGACTAATTTTTGATCGCTGATCCATCAAGTCACTCATCACACTCTCGTTTCCCTAATGCCTTGTTAGTTCTCAAGCAAATGACGTCAGATTTTAATACCAGCAATGGCGTTTCTCCGTTCTCCGTGAAGTTAGTGACTTGAAGGTTGGTTTATAAGGGCTTCCGACCTTCTGACCCTTATTAACGAAATCCCAAGTATCTATCTCCACGGAGAACGGATTTACGCAATTGCGGAAATTCAAATATGAAGTAGTTTCCATGAGAACTAACACATATCCGGATAATTACTTTTTGAAACTCTCTCCATCTTGGCGCAATAAAAGGTAATCGTTTGTTTCGCGAAAATGCTGTTAAGAATTATTTGTGCGGCCGGGTGTTGATCTGTTTCCTGCTAGTATAAGACACATTGGGTGTCTCATGTAAATAGGCAATAGGAGCGCTCTGAATCCGCCCACAATTCACTTGTCCAGCAGTTTTACCTCACGAGCTCAATCTACACGACGGAGAGCAATCCCTTGTCTTGTATAACAGTGCGTTCGTCTAAGAATCGCAATCCTGAGGGAGCAGGCAAAAGAAGCATTTTGGGTTTTTGCCAGAATCTGATATCCCTAATGGTCCAGCTTCGATTCCACTACTGCATTTGATGTAGCGCACCTGAAGCCTACCTGTAAACCCCAGCAACAATTTTCAATAAAATCCTACTCTAAATCACGGATCTCCTGAAAAAATGCAGGGAAATGAGACCCCTTTACGACAAAAAAATTTGGATCACCGATTTCGCTGTAAACGTTATAAAAAAATCATTCCTCGAAATTTGCATGTTGAGCGGAGTTATGACCTTCTCATGCTGAAGAAAGTCATTCGATGGTTCTGGGGTTTTAACTATAGCTGAATCACTGATTACCATTTTTGCACCTACAATAAAATCTCGCTAGTGCATGCATGCAGAAGTAAAAATAAGTATCCTTAAGTTTGCAATTAGTAATTAATTGCAGAATGGCCCCGCCCGCTCGGATACCGTACTTCCAATGGCGCAAGATTGTTGGCCTCTGGTCTCCGAAAACTGTTATAATGATTGAGAGAGACCAAATACCAATTCAGCATACGACTAGGATTTTCGCTAAAGTTCAGTCATAGAATTCATTCTACACGCAAACTTTCTCTCTCATTCGATTGGGATAGTATAGTGTATAGATTGATGAGGCCGTTTCCCTAACTCGAATTTGTACTTTCAGCTGTCTCCACTCTCTGGATACTTCAAGGTGCCTCGGCAAGCGACTGATTCAAAGCAGGTGAGAACTGAATGCAACTGAACACTGCATAATGACGATGCGAATTCTGGCATCGCACGAATTCATCTCTTCATTTTCGGCGCTCGGGCGGCTGAGAGAAAATGTAGAATGGAGATTATTTTATTTCCGAGCCATTCAAACACTACATTATTGAACTTCAAATCGAGATGAAAGGTCAAATATAGTTGACCTCTACTCAGCCCGTAATTCTCCAAATATTAGACATTTTGTGTATCAGAACTACGCATGAACAATAGTTATATGCAACTGTCAGATGTTCTACTGCAAATTATCATTTTCATAATTCTTGTAATTCTTTAATTACAGCCTGATAAACCGGCCGAGAATCATTCCACTGCGGGTGCAGAAGGTGCGCATGGTACGTGCTTTAATGTTTTCTATATTTTCTATATGCTTTGTTCATTATCTTATTATTTTCATCGTACTTTATTCTGTATTATTGATTGTTGATCATTTATTGTAAATATAATTTGAGAAACCACGAGAAATTGCGTAGCTATTAGCAAAATGTTTCCAGAAATATTTTGTATATATAACATTTATGTAAATCATTTAGCAACAGCGCCCATCAACCAGTCGGACCCTGCCAAGACAAGTGATTCGACGGCAAATTCGCAAACAACGTGGACTTCTGTTGAATCCGCTGTTAGTTTGCCTCAGGTTCATTGCTAAGCAAAGAACGTGAAACGTTGTTTCGTTCAACACACGAAAAGTAAATCTGGAGCCTGCAATTTTCGCTGATCTTTGATCCCCTTCGCGCTATTACTTTTGCGGAAATATTATTTTTTGGCAGCTGACTAAATGATTGATCGTTGATATCTGTGTTTTACTACGACAAATTAGGCATTCTCAAAATTGAAGCATTCCCAATTAGGACCGATGCGTAGACCAAAGATCACGATTGTGTGTTTGGTGCGAAAGAACAAATCCGAATTAAGCAATTGTAGGGAGAAGTCGATGCAATAGTCGATCCGGAACATTCAACGGGACGAGAGCTCGACGTCGTAAGTTTTTGAATACGATCGATGTCAAGGGCTCCTCGTTGTATGCGCTCCCTCACAACTCAACGCTACGAGAGATAGTGTGTAGAATGGCGTTTCTAGAACACTCTTTTTTTGCATATTTTCTCGTGTTGACAAATATGCAAATTCGAGAATATGTAAAGCAAAAACAGGTCTTCTTTGTAGACTAAGAGAACTTGTGACTTCTGCCTCCACACAAACAAGAAGTGTGCATCGTGCGGTGGTGAATCCCGTTCTCCTCGAGCACTTGCATTGTTTTTTTAAAAAATCTATATTGCTGTTCAAACCGCAAGAGAGATTAAAGATTTAATTATAATTCAACACATTTTAGAAAGCATTTTGCTTTAAACATAACTTGTCCATTGCAGGAACAAGCACCTCGAACAAGCATTGGATCTGCGTTCTGTGCCTCGTACGACTCCCAATACAAAACACACAACGGCGTATGTGTGCAAAGGAAGGATGCGACGTTGAGTGTAACATGTTGAACGATAAAATATTAAAATTTAAAGGGAGGCTTCATGGAGCACGCGTTGTGCGACACCATGCGACGCATCGAAAGGGACGGCGGGGAATCAGTCCAAGAAGCTACAACAATCATCGACTACCTACGAGCCAGCGTCTCCATCTCTCATTCGTGAATGCGGTGAGACAGAGAGCCAAGTGCGAAAATCGAGTCGGCGGTTCATAAATTTCGCGCACTCCCCCGACCGATCGAGGAGTGAGAGATGGCGACGCGAATTACGCACTTTGTTTGCGACCACAGATCACTGAGCGATGAACTTGATCTTTTAAATAAGCCTTACAGGCCTACTCGGAGTGTAGGATGGTGCTTCCGAGCGGAACTCTCGAGAGCCAGGCACTTTGGACGACCAAGGTAAGCTCTCAGTGCAAGCAAAAATGGGGAAAATAGGAGGCCATCTGTGATGTAAAAATATCCGAGGGCGATCGGAGAGAGGGACGAAAGATCAATGAACAAAATGGAAAACATCGCATGTCTGATCATTTGCAAATTTGCATGCATCCGTTCCTACTATTGTTTGCAGGGAGGGACGTACTGCACAAGGTGTACGAGAAGAGTTCTCCTTCTCATTCGATGTGGAGGCGCAGCGGGCAGTGAGTGCATTTTTCTTGAATAGTACTTCTTGTTTCATAAAAATAATCATCGTTTATTATAATGAAAATTACACTATGCATATACATAATATTATTATAAATATTATTAATATCAGAATTTATCAAATTCAGCGCTTCAGCTGCAAAAAAGTAATGTATTTTTTTCAGCACAGCATTCGTGGTGTGGGGACTGCTTGGGTACAAGAACGAGTCCCATGCGCTCTTGGGATAAATCTTCGCCCACAGTGCGCTGCGGAAAACTTCACAAAGAATCTGGGCAGAGATGCGCGAGGGAAATACTCGGTGAGAAGAGGTTGATCTTTGATATCTTGCCGAATATGCTACAATTGCGCTCACATGCATATTCAATTCGAATTACTCTTGTGGGATTGCAGTTGTCGAGGCTCGATTGATGATGTCTGCCATATTCGTCCCGGAAGTTAGTGACTTCCGATAGAAAACAATACTTAGTTAACTTATTGGTGTCCCATTGTTTGGGGTGTGCTTGATGACGCAGTTCAGTACAAGATCAAAGATTATCGGTCAGCTTGTAGACTACCGATGTGAGCTGGGAGCCAACTGCACATGGGCCTCCGGACACGGGACTGACCAAGAAAGCGCAGATCGAGGACCTGTTCCGGAGATCTGATCTGACGGAGTTGCAGAGTCTCGTGAGCGGCCGCATCTTACTTACGTGTACAAGCGAATTTGGATAATCATCTCTCCATTGCACACACCCTCAACACCAGTCTAGAGTTTGCACCAAGCTCAATAGACATACATGTGCATTATAAATAACATCTGACCAATAGTGAAATATATTTGAAATATATGAGACCGTTCGCGGTAGATTCAATAACCCACCAGTGGAGCTTGACAAAGCCCAAAACATGAAATTTCTGCAAACTTGATCCTAGGGACAGTTTTCGATTCTGAACAACATAGCGTCGTCAGTTTTTCGAAATTCGGCCTCTGGGTTCCGGTATGGCACCGGGTCTGTTGGTACCAAAATTGGATTTTTTATCAGAGAAAGCTTCAAAATGAAGATAGATAAACAAAAATTGGACTCAAAGGGTAGTTTTTCGAGGCGAATTCACCTATCTAATTCATTTTGGATGAAACTCAAAAGTACGGGTAAAAAATCGAATTATTTAACCGAACGAGTGGGGGGATCGCGACATACCTCATTCGAATCGCCATGAAAAGCTAATAATTTTACTTGTTGGACGTTTTTCAATACAAGCGGGGGAAAAGACGTTGCACTCGATTTTAGGATCAAAAATGCATAAAAACCCATACAATATGTTTAATATGGTACAATTGGAAGAAAAAATCATCATAAACAAACAAAAAAAAAATTGGCAAAAGATGACGTCACGGAGGGGACTCGAACCCGAGGTAATCGGATGGAAGTTTTTCTTACGGAAATAATGTGAAATCGAATACAGTACGTAATCGTAGGTCATTCTTATATGTTTATGTGAAAATGTTCGTATCTGCATTGTTTTTATGCATTTTTTAACCTAAAATCGAGTGCAACGTCTTTTCCCCCGCTTGTATTGAAAAGTACTAACAATGGTGCAGGGGATCTGAATAAACACGAGTATAATTCACCGAATAAATTAAAAATCGTTGTGTTGAATTGATATTTGACCGCGAAGTTCACGCTTCACTTCGTAAGCTCCAATTTGAGAATCCTTCACTTCCCCATCAAAGTAGCTTGTAAATGAGACTTTCTTATCTTCGTGATGAAGAAACTGTAATAATACTCATATAATGCATACAACTTTTTAAAAAAAATTATGTAAATTTGCTCAATAAGGAACTGAAATGATTTGAATATCATACTATTCATTTCACTTTTTATCAATATACCATAATGAGGTTTTCTGCATCCGTTTGTCCCAAGCGAGAAGTTGTGCTTCCAAAGTACAAATGTCTGCACTTACGACAAAAAACATTTTGTATAATTTGTAAAATATTGATTATTCTCGTGTCGTGCATGGCAACGATTGATATTTTGTTCACCATATTTGCGATTTCCAATAAAAGACAATCCGTATCTAAAAAAAAGTTGATCAAATAAATAACAATGTTAATTTGAAAAAGCTTAAAGTTAAAAGTTTACAAACACCACTTCTAATATACCACTTTTCCATTTTCTTCGTTGTGGATATTTTTTTAAAAAGTGGGTATACCTTCGTTGAGTGAATGTAGATGGAGTCCAACAGATACTGGCTTGACTTTTCGAACTAATTCGATCAAATTTTTGCTAAAAAAAACAAAAAAAGTAGTCAATTCATAAAATAAACTCACTATTCCGAATAATGCGATCCATATGAATAGAAGAAAGTAGAATGAATATATCCACCATCGAAAATGTCAGTAAACAGTGCCATAATATGAGAATTTGAAGTACTCTCTGTATGATCATATGTGAAAGCAATCTCTCGGATTCGTTTGCATTTAAGCATTGACTTCAAAAGACCAAAAATCGGCTGAACTGCGTTTGAAGTAGTGATGCATATCTGGAGTGAATTTTGTATGCAAAACATTGATTCTATGAAACGTACTTCTCTAAAAAAAGAAACGTATTTCTCTAAAACAATAAACGTACTTCTCTAACTCGGTCAAATTTGATCGTATAGTCCGAATTGGAAAGATTCCGTTTCGAAAGTTCCGAAAGGAAGCTGATTCGCCAGAGGAAATTATTCCGCGGATTGCGAAATGTGAAGTATATTTCCGTCTTGCTGTATCGTTCCTGTAAAGTCAATGATGATAAATTGCATATTAGAATTTTTTTGTTTAATTTGAGAACTAGTGGCAAGTTAACACACTCACAACCACTTGAAAGCGATCGATCACGATTGTACGAACGATGAATGCATTATCCACTGTTTTCTTTGCGATCGTATTTGCCTATAATGTAATGTACCAACCGTCATAATCAAGATCAATTATTACCTTTAACATATTCACGTAATGAAAAAAAGTGATAGAAACCCTCACCTTCCTTAATGCCAAGAGAGCATCATTGTTTAGATAAGAACTTGCGTAGTTCTTGGCATTTGAAGAAAGATCTTCGAACCGGATCGGCATGCTGACTAAATGATATATTTAACAAAGAACACAATTCAAAGATTGTACTCAAAGAACGCTCACACCAACATCCAGTTACATGGCGTACCCCGTGGGAGGGATTTGTCTGCTCAAGCAATACAGATCGGAAGTGGCACACCTTGACGTATTATGGCAATTACGGATGGACCACCAATGCTTTCTACAAGAGCACAGCGGTGCTGAATTTATCGTTATATGTTATGTCCAATAAGTAACTCACCAATGAATACACATATTTTATCGTACAATAC
The DNA here is from genome assembly GCA_036245805.1 of Pristionchus mayeri. NCBI lineage: Eukaryota > Metazoa > Nematoda > Chromadorea > Rhabditida > Neodiplogasteridae > Pristionchus > Pristionchus mayeri. The sequence continues at coordinate 14,153,561 of BTRK01000006.1, forward strand.
TATATAACATTGTGGCAGGAATTGAGTCGAATATTTCGAAATATAAATAACAATGGCTAACAACAAATGTTTTATAAACATTAGGTTGATGTATTCAAATAACATTAATAACTGATTTGTATGTTCAGGACATCGGTACTGAGAAGCAGTGATTCCTGCAATGACGTGAAGAGGAAGAGAGACTCTGCGATCAGTCGGATTCCACTGACTTCAGAATTTCCCACGCTTTCTGAGCCGAATACACACTACACGATTGAATCCAACCTCTTTTCGATCCATTCATTTGTTGCCCGCCAATACATTCTGAAATTGAAACAACCCCACCTGCAATCATCAATCGCTGTTTGCATGGTATCGTCATCAAGCGTTTATGAATTGGTTGAACGAAGAAGAAGCAAAATAGGGTCCAACACTAAACTACAAATATGTTACATGATTCCCTAAAGTTATCAAAGAAGTAGTGTACTCTATTGGTATCATCCGTGATGTTTGACTACGCTTCATGTACGTTGAATTGATCTCACGCTTTCATGCTATCATTCTCTCCACTTCACCCGCTGTCTCGCTCTACCTACCAGTCTAAAGTGGTAAATGAGAGGGAAATGGGTGTTGTTGCGCTCACGTGTCCGCGTCTCTTCCCCACTAGATAAGCCCATTTTCTGGGCAGCACCGAATGCAGATAACGTCCCAAAATGCCCCATAACACCGCTTTTATTGACAGCAGCGGCTCTCGTTTTCCATTCTCAGAATGCGCCCATTGTTTACGGGCAATTTTGCATAGTTACAGATAACCATATTTTTAGCGACAGGGCAAAGTCCGTGGAGCTGATCTTTTTTATGCGTTGTCATGATTAACGATTTGCAACAAAGCGACAATAATTGAACTGATTTTTTTCAGAATGCGTTCAGCTCTAGCCCTGATTCTTCTCGCTGCCCTCGTATGCTCTACGCCAATTAATGTGAGTAATTTGAACCAACTATTATACTTATTTTAGGAAAAGTGAACTATATTTTGCTCAATTCCTCAATATTTTCAGCCCGTCGTACAAACCGGCGATTCCTCGATGCCGATCAATGTGAGCTATTTTACTCATCTTGTGGAACACTATTTATTTCCATGTCAACATTTCTCTAGATTACGCCAAACTTACAGCTCGCAACTTGGAAAATGGAAAAAAAATCTATGGGAAATTGTAATAAATTGCAGTTATTTTATCTAAATTTGCAGCCCATCGTGCAAACCGGCGATGCCTCCATCAAGAACGGCCTCTTCTGCGACGTATGCAAGGATATTGTCGACGTGAGCAGAATTTTACTAAACTTTCGCAAAACGACTACCGTAATCTCATGATTTCGTTGCAGGACGTCGAGAACCACAAGGAAGACTCGATCGAAGCGGACGTCAACGCGACGATTGAGGTAATACACATTTTAAAGATAAACCGATCGATATTTCGATTGAAAATCTCTGAAAAAAAATCGATAATCAGAATCGAAAAATCTATCGTAGGTTAATCTTCGATATTATAGAAGTTCTGCAATAGGCTGGGATTCCTGGCCGGCGAATGCATCAAAGTCATGGAAAAGGTATTTCAATGGATTGTACATTACTAGAAATTTAGTATGGATGAATTCACAAGAAATGATATTTCATTATGAATTCTCACGGCTAACATGATTGTGGGAAACCACGGTTAATAAAAAGGATAAAACAAAAACAAAACGATCCCAAATATTTAGTACCACTGTATGATCGATTCTTAGTTATGAGTCGTTTTGATGCCATGTGACATTTTCGATTTGTTGCTCGAGATTGACACATGAGCAGTGTTGTACCTGAACAAGCGAGTCTAGTGTGATGTATTCGTGCGTCAATACACATCATAAATTAAGCATTATCGATGAGCAAGCATTATTAGAAGTATGCACTTATCTGAGCCTTAAATGCTTTTCGCAATACATGTTAATTATTGATTGATGGGCAGGTTGCGTCGATCCATTCGGTGAAATATCAGGTTGTAACATAAGTTTTGTCGCGTCCAATCTCTTATGCATTCTAACCTCAGAAATTCTTCGAATTAATTTAATCTCAATTTCGTTATTCATTATCAGTGAGGGCCTTCGTACCCTTTCTTACGCGCTTTACTTCAGCGCTGTCAAGGCAGTTGAGGAGGCACATTAGTCAGACAAAGTTGAACTGAGATCAGGATTAAAAATCATTTTCACGCATCAGCTCTTCTTGAAAAGGAGAAAGTATGCCGATTAGTGTGATTTGCGTAAAGTACTACATAAGGGCATAATTTTGAACCACTCACGGATAATGACAAACGAAAATCGTTCTAGAAATGTAGACGAGATTTATAATGTGGATGGTAGGTGACGGTCGCGAAAACTTTCGCAAGACGAATTTTCTTCTCAATAGATATCGAGATCCAAATAGTGGTGGAATATAGTTCACCCAAAGTGGTCAATATACAGACAAAGTTTGGGGTAGACTGGGTTCTGTTGAGATAAGTGGCTCCATTCGGAACGATGGCATGTAAATGAAACTACTGAAATTGGCACTTTGTTTATATTCCTACCTCACACACACGTTCAATATCTGATTTATTGTGTCCGTGTCCATTCGAACCATCAACCCTACCCTTACCAATATCTACTTGGGATAATTTTGGAAATAAATAGCTTTTGAATGACAATCTTTAATTCGAAACACCTAAACTTGGATTTTTTGGTAAAATTGTGCGCGAATTGAATTAATGAAAATTCAAATTTCCCACAAGTAGAGTGTTCTTTCTCTCACGCGTTTAATGAAAAATTATACCTCCATGAGTGGTCATTGGAACGCACTTATGTTACGCACTGTTGTTGTAATTCTGGATTCAGAAGAGTTGGTCAAGTTGGCTACGAATCAGCGGCTAACCTTACACTCAGTGAAGTATATCTTTTGTTCCGCTTAACATAGCACCATATCTGGTACATATTTTGAAAGAGCATTGACGGGGCATATCACCATGCTGTAGAAGTTTGGTTAATTGTTCATCTCTGCGAACTAGCACCCGATCAAACGAATTAATAAAATCTGCACCAAATTTAAATCAGTTCATATTAATATTTTTCACATAGCCAGCGTGGGCGGTTCAGCTCTACCATATGGTTTGAATGTGCATGTACACCCCAAACATATGCTAGGAGGTCAGGCATTGGGAATGTTTGAGAAGTATCCTTCATGGAAATATTGTGAACCTCCGAAATGCGACAAAACTTATGTTACAACCTAATAATTGCAAAGTGAATCATTCATGCGTTTGTTTAGGTGGAAGAGCTCATCATGGCCGATTGGAATCAGAACTACTCGCCGGATCAGCTCTGTCAGATGGCCGATATCTGCTAATGGGCCCTTCGAAGCATAAAAAGCTCAAACATTATGTTGTGTTCCCTTTTTTTGTAAATAAACCGTCATCTAGACATATGATGACAATCGTGTTTGCCGGCAATCCGCTCCCCAAGAATGAACCTACGTTCGAATTCACTGGATATTGTAGCACAGTCACAGTTTTTGAATCAGTTGTGTATTTACAGACAGGGAAAAGGAACAATGACATGGAGTGAACTCAGCAAATGCCGGCCATCTGGCACAGTTGGTCTGGCGAATAGTTCTCGTTGATGTCCTGCACTATCACGTCCTCGACCTGAAATTTGCTTATTGATTCATACATATTGACGAAGTCAAGCAATATACAACATTCAGAAGGGTAGTAGGATGAAGTTACTGTATATCGCTTTCTGTAATTTAGTAAACCAGTATTTACCAAAATGCACTTTGGCCGTTTTGTAAACGATTCGTTTAGCAAACCATTCGTTAGCATTTCTCGTCGACAATTTGGTGCTGAGAAGAAAAAAACTTTGACAGCAATTCTGCCTCGACCCTCTCATAAACACGTGTCAGTCAAAGTCGAGAAGATAAGCGCATGATTGTAATAAAACGTGTTGATAAGAGCAAGTAATGATGAGAGCCGATCTCAAACATCACTCTAGAATCTCTAGCAGTATGCTGCGAAGCAATACTATCAAGAATTTTGCAAATAATCGTCATAGAAATAGCGAAAACGCTTCAGCAGAACCGCAATTGGCCACGCTATCGAGCATCATTATTCGTCTTATGTGACGGAGTACGCAGCATTCGCCGATTCCTATTGCGACTTTTTAGCAGAATTATGTTTACGACACCGTCGCTCCATCCTTGTTTCCCAAAACTAGAAATCTAAAAATTCTTACGTCAGTCATCACTTTGGTGCACGTGCCAGCAAGGAAGCCCAGATTGTTGCAATGAGCCTGAAAACCCGAAATATTGTCAATTATTGATTTACGAAAATCAATAAATGTAAACTCTTACCTTAATCGAGGCGTCCACGCGTTCCTCGATCGTGTCCTCGGTGTGATTCTCAACGTCCTACAACGAAATACTGAGGATACGGTAGCGAAGAGGAATCAATATTATTTAACACTGTTACAATAAGCAATCAGGATCAACTAAGCTTTTTTCAATACGATCGATAAATGCCCAATATCCTCATCAGAAAATATTTTTCTAGGTCGGATGAGAACTAACACGCCATGCCGCCTGACGTCATAGATTACGTCATCGTTATCATCCTATCTAACGCCGTAATTGTGTACTCACATCTACGATGTCCTTGCAAGCGGCGCACATAATCGCATCCTTCATGTCGGCGTTGCCGGTTTGCACCTCGGGCTGAAAGGGAACACATAGCGAACGTGGCCAGTTTCAGAATCCCATTCAACAACTGAATGGGTTCCCGTGGAAGTGTTTACACGTAATACGGTTCGAGAAACGGATTCATTCCTCATTCTCGTCTGCCATGCGAAGTTAGTCGTAGAAATACCGAACCGCAGGCCTACTTCTCGAAATGCGAACGACTTGCCAAGATTGCCGCCGAGAAGACGCCCGATGCAAGGAGCAGGAGACCGAAGACTGCACGCATTTCGAACAATGTAATTCTGTAAATTCACATCGATGCAGGAATCAGTAATTGTACAATTCTAAATCGTGAACAAATGCATTTTCAACGAGCTAAATAGCAGTGAAATGCTACCAGTGATACAGGCAATGCGAGAATTGTCGTGGAAATGAGCCGATTGTCACTCACAAGAGCGAGCAATCTGACTATCTCTAACCATGCCAAGCGATTTTATAGTCAGCTTGCACCGTTATCACTGACGCTGATCAGGGTTAGGTTTTGTGCGTGATCTACCGTAATCTGAGCGAATGCGACGTATGACGAACTATCGTTAGCAGCCGTCTTTTCTTGAATCGCCAGTCGGAAAGCAAGTAACGCAGGCTGCATCAAGCATCGCGTCTGACGTCGTAAACGGGTCGGCCCCAAAAGATGCATTTAAACGAGCCGGAAGACGGACTATCCGCAATCTAACTGGTCTTGGAAGTCGTAAAAGACCCTCCAGTTCTGCTTTCTTTCCGAACGAAAACCGATCGTATTTCTTACCTGCCCCGTAATAATGCAGAAAATTATTAACCCCAAATCCAAGAAATTAACTGTCCCTGAACTTGACCTGTTTAGTATTCCCGATACTTCAGTGGGCGTGGTCAACAGCCGTTATGTAGTCCTCTTACAAATTCGTTTTCAACAGGACATCAGGGACCGCTGGAATGGCGCTATAATTTGCAAAAGAGTTTTCTCAACCTTCAACGTAGTTATGTTCAGTTTACCATCGGTATCAGAGATAAGAATGGCAAAAAGCTTGAAGTTAAGGAGGGTGAAAAACTTCCCATAGTATTTTGTCAAATGATCGGCAAGACCCTCTTCAAGCAGTTCCAAGTATATATCAATGATGTGCTTGTGGAGGACTCTTCACCGCTTTACGCATGGAGAAGCATAATTGAGACAGAACTCAACTTTGACAGGGATACCAAGAATACAACACTTTCGCTTGGTGGCTATGCATCGGAACATAAACCAAACAATGATCCATCTTCGGCAGGGCATGCCAGGAGAACTGGTTGGGTTGAAAAGGGAAAAGATGCTCAATTTGCAGCTAATCTTAATTTGAACCTTTTCAATCAGCCCCGGCTTCTTCTAAACTATGTCGATTTTAAGCTAATTGCATATTTGAATGATCCCAAGTTTGTAATCGATTCACTCGAGATTGATAAGGATCTCAAAGCGCCAAATGACACGATCTACAAGTACGAGCTTACGGACATTAAGCTTCTTCTTCACGAGTATGAACCATGATTCTGCATCGCTGGCAGTCGAACAGCTTCTCAAGCTGGAAAAGATGATCACCTACCCGCTTACAAATGTTGAAATGCGTAGTTTCTTTGTAGCTCCTGGTCGCTTTGATGCACCAGACTTCAGCGCGCTCCTGGTCGCTTTGATGCACCAGACTTCAGCGCGCTCCTGGTCGCTTTGATGCACCAGACTTCAGCGACTTCAGACTTCATGTCGCCTGCTTACTTCAGCGTGTGTATGGTAGACGCGCTATCTTACATAGGATCCCATTCCAAGATGCCCTTCAACTTTAGACATTTTGATGTAATGGAGGCGTACCTCGAATGTGGTGGACGAACCATTCCTTCCAGACCACTTAACCTCGACTTTGAAAAAGATATGTACATGCCGGCCTATCTCAATATGCTGGAAGGAACAGGCTTGGCACGTTCCTTGGACAATAATGAAATTACGAGAGAAATGTTCAAGGATGGGTTCACATTCTTTGTCTTTGAAATTTCGCCAAACCTTGACTCGGAAACATTTGACCTAATTAATCTTGGTACCACTAGTTTCAATGTAAAGTTCAACAAAGCCGTACCTGATCCGGGTTTGTATTGTATGCTTCATTGTCAGTATGACTCTGTTTTTACCATTGATGATAACCGTGTTCCTCATGTTGATGCAGTTATGTAACTATACTTTATCGTATAAACAGGTTAAAAGGACAAACGGGTTACTAGGAAGCGAAAGCTTCCTCCGGGAATAAAGATTCCCAAGATGCCTTCGGCAATAGGGCTAGGAACTAGGAATATTAGGGAAAAGGGACGCTAGGCAGCAGGCACGAGTTCTTGTTCGTAGACAATACCAGTGATTTCTTCTCCAGATTGATCAACAACTCTGTAGGTAGGCGGCGAACCGGCTAGCGCTCGAACAATTTGAAATACTTCTTCTGTCCAGCCCGACTCATAGCCACGACGGAAAGCCTTGTTTTGGTGACTCATTCGAACCAGTTGGCCTACATTGTATCTAGGCTTCTTGGCAGGGGCCCTAGTTGTAGTCGGCGCGTCAGCAGGAAATTTTTCTCCAGCGAATACTTGTTGCGGTGTGCATTTGATCATTCGATGATATGAATTGTTTATTGCCTTTGTAAGTTTGTCGCAAACATCGATCCATTTTTTGGTACGATTCGCCGTAAGATATTTGAATAGTCTAGTTTCCCAGGTTCGATTAAATCGTTCGACAACTGCGCATTTAATATCCGAGTTCGGATGAATTAATTTAATAAACCGTGAATTAAGATAGTCCTTCACACGAGATCCAACAAACTCTTTGCCCCTATCAGTGATCAAAAAGGTGGGATACATGTCTAGCATTTCAAACGTCTTTTCCAAGGCAGATGCAACATCTTGTCCAGTTTTTCGATGTTGGGGAATAACAAAAGCAAATCTACTATAGCAATCAATCATGGAAAGTGCATAAATCATAGCCCTTTATTTTGAGGGCTAATATCGATTAGATCTGCTTGAACATGAGAAAAGACAAAATCCCCTGTTGTTTTACGACGAGGAAATTTGTACCTAACTTGTTTATGTCTCGAGTAAACTGGCTGAGATTCAAGAAAACGGGTAATTGTTTTGTTTGATCGTTTGCTAGCTTTTTGTAACGGTCCATGGGAAGAAAATGCGGTAGGTTGATCAAGGTTATAGAATAATTTTTTCAACATGAATAATACAATGAAAATTCGCGAAGACCAAGCCCGTATGTAAAGTCGTTTGCCGGACCCTCCTTGAACACGTTGTAGACGTGAAGACTTTGTCTTGCCCAACTAGGAAGAAGACGTTCGTCATTTTGTTGCCTTTTTTTACTAGCCAGACCAGTCACGACTGATATTTGCGCAGGCTGTTTTGTTGATTTTGGAGATTTTTCAATTGTCTTTGATTTCAATTGGGGAATGGGCGTTGCGGCTTTTTTAGGAGGTCTAAACGTTGGAAGGGGAATAAACTTTGTTTGATCTGGCGAGATTTTGCTAGTATGGGCTTCAAGGGTCGGTTCAACATTGCGTTTGATCACATCTTGATCAAATAAATCAGTACGTTTTGGCTGAGAGTAAAAGTCAATTAACGGTAAAGAAACGTCAGGAGAAATGGTGGTAGTTGTTGGATCAGACCGATCATCTTTCAAGTCATTCTCCTTTCTATAGTTGATTAGACGAGCTAGTCTGTCTTGATACAGCTTCATTTTTGTATGCGGGTCAATATCATTTCGAAGAATTATACCGTCCAATCTTCTTTCCATCTCAATTGCATTTGCTTCTTTCTGTGTAACGGAGATAAAAGGCTGAACTCGTGAAGTATGATTCATGATTTGGTAGAAAGAACAACTTGAACAATAATGCGAATGAAGTAATGGGAAAAAGTTAGAAGTAAGTCTCGGGCCTTTTCAGCGTCTCGACACTTGCCAATATAACGAATGATTGGAAGGAAAGTTACAATAGCGTTTCTTTCAGATCGATTAAATGCGATTTTATGAATATTGAAAAGAATTTCAACAATACAACCAATTTCGGAATGAGTTGCTTGTTTAATAGCCAATCGAGTATGACGAAGAAGTTTATGAAGAAAGTCAGAATTTCGGGAAATGCGACTGTTCATGGCGAATCTTGACTGAAATAGTTCCGTCGGCTGGGCTTTTGTAGATTCCAAGGTTGCATACCAGTTCATCCTTGATGGCCGTCGCTAGGTTCGGCATGGCTTCTGGATTCCTGACTGAACTGGCGATATGCATGCTTGGTTGTCCCCTCGCATTGCTAGTCATAGGCATGACTTTGTTCGCCGTTGTTTCAATGGTCGGCATTCCCATCGGAATGGGCTTCTTGTGAACTTGTTCGTGTCGATTACGAGAAAAGGTCGAATAAAATGCTCTATTACAAGGGAAACAATAAAGTCTAGAATGCTTTTCCATCATATGCTTGGAAAGCTCAGGATATTGAGAATTACAGATATTACAGAGAAAAGACATGGCACAACCGCTCATGTGAATGTAAATGGGATAAATGAAAAGAAAACGTTTGCTTTAAATACTTTCTAACATACCTGTCGTCTCGTTTTACACGATGAAAGGTGGAAACGACAGAACGGAATGACCTTTTGCGAGCAGCATTTCGTTTACCACAAATATACAGTACGCGCCACAAGTTATCTCCTGATGTTTCTGGTGTTTTTCTCGGTTGAAGTGGCAAAATTTAAAGCTTTTGCAAAACTCGAGAATACTTTTTACACGGGGTGGACCTCCGAAGGAATCAAAGTAATAGCAAACACCGTTTTGGACTACAATGGCTAACCAATGCGTTCCTTCTTGCTCTGACGAATCCGTGTTAACGACGAGTCCGAAGTCTTTTTGTTCTAGTTTATCGGTATATGGTAGACAATCGGACGGAAATACGCCCAAAAAGTTGGGAATATGGACGAGTAAAGACGAAATTTCGCTAGAATTCATCTATTGCGGAATTTACACTTGACGATTCCGTCGACAATAATGTACTCAAGACTAGGACAATTCTTTTGAATGAATGTAGTTATGTCAGAATTGTAGATGCCTTCGTTTATATCACAAAGAATCTCGATGAGGCATCCGACAGACATTGGTCCTTGACGAAGGTAGACGATCAGTTCGATAAGTCGCGCTAGTCCTGTTGGCTCGTCAGGATGAAATGTCTTGTAGATGAGAGGTGCAACAGGAGTAGAAGGTGAAGTCCAACCGCTCATCATGGATGTACTCAACAAATGACGTCGGATTCGTTTGGAGGCGTCTTATACGCTTCCAGCCTGCGTGATACACTTACTGTCTCGATGGTCCTATGAAGAAAAAATGCGTACAGTAATAGCGCAATATTGGCAAAACTATTAACAAAAGTTAAAACATTGAATACAGTATTGGAGTTGAATCGTACTGGTAAGTTATCATACGAAGAATAGACTATGCCACCCTGCTTGAAGAAGATGACTTTGGTCAAGTTGCCAAACAGATATCCTTGAATATTTTCAAGAAGTCGAACTTGATTTTCCTTATTAAGATGGAAAAGAGTATTATGTTCGAAAACAAAAGATTCATAGTTGTTTATCCACTCTTCACTTGCGAAGGCGAAGAAACAACCAGTTATTAAAAGAACAAATAGCATGACTGATAGACGATTAACTCGTACTAATTTAAATCCAAGTACTGGAGACAGCCAAACTTACCTGTTGGGAAAATGTATTGCGAAAGATTATGACTCACGTGTAATTCGGAGCGAACACGATTGCGAAACAAAAATGTGAGAAATTCGCTAGTTATTGCGAAATAAAATTCTAAAAGGAAAGAAATATGAGATTTTCATCATTATTGTTTGTGTTATTGTCGCGTGCTGTTGTTTTGATCCCGGCATACTGTAGCAAGGATTACGGTAGGATTACGGTATGTTGATCTTTGATCTTTCGCAATTGTGGCAATTAGTATCTAGTGATATTTTTACCATAAAATATGGTAATTAGTATATAGTATGTTAATTGTCATATTTGAGGCAGTTAGCATCTAGTATGTTAATTTTCGATGATTTAGAAATTAGAAAAATTAAAGTACGTCAATTGCCGTAAATATGGCGGTCAATTGCCGGGATTGGGGCTGCCGGGATTGGGGCTGTTGGTATCTAGTAGTTTCGTAATAGAAAATTCGAAAAAATTAAAGTATGTCAGTTGCCCAAATTCAGGCAGTAGGTATCTATGTCGAAAAAAAAACATTTCAAAAATCTCATTTTGAGGTAGCTGAAATCTAATAATACTACTGTCATCATTCCTGGTCCTCATCCTGGAGAGGCGCGGTCGGGTGAACCAAAAGTGACGTAACTTTTCAAATCGGGAATACCTTTTGGGTTATCATGCTTAAGTTGTAGTACACATATGTGCCTCACTTCTCACCAAAAATGGTCTAAATCGGGAAGTGAAAAAAAAGGGGGCGCACTTTCGTGAGGAGACCCCAAAATGAGTTCCGGAATCGAGTTCTTCCGTACTTTAAATTGCCCTTATTTGTGCTCAAAATCATCGAAAAACATCCAAAACAACATATAAAATTGTTTCCACACATATCATAACACCTCCCTTGGTCATACAATATTTGATGACCCAATATTTGAAAATCGATATTTTGACCCATTTCAACTTGGGGGAGGGCGCTAATGCACACAATGGGTGTCAAATAATGTATAAATGTGCCTCTAAACTAGTCAGAGAGAGGGGGCATCTATAAATGTGAGTTTTTAACTGGGGAATTCCAGAGAAGGCGCAAAACTGTACTATAGGCAAAAGTAGTCATAGAGATCCGGCTTATAGCTAGAAATGTAGAACACGATGAGCTAAACATTTCATCTGTTGAAAGTGAGTCTCTATCTTATCGTGGAACCGTGCTACAGAGCCTGGAAATTAGCCAGGAATAGGCAAGAATCCCCCGAGAGCGCGCGTTCTAACCGTCTGGCGCTCTCGCCCTCTGACCTCCCTCTCCCTCCCGTCTGTTTAGCGCTCCCTCGCTCGCCTCTTTCGTCGTTTTCTGCTATTTTCTAAGCTCTGTAGCACAGTTCAACGAAAAGATAGAGACTCACTTTCAACAGATGAAATGTTCAGCTCATCGTGCTCTACATTTCTCGCCATAAGCCCGATCTCTACGACCACTTTGACATATTGTACAGTTTTGCGCCTTTTCTTGAATTCCTCGTATGAAAACTCACATTTATAGACACCCCCTCTCTCTGACTAGTTTAGAGGGACATTTCTACATTATTTGACACCCATTTTGTGCGTCAGCGCCCTCCCCCAAGTTGAAATGGGTCAAAATATCGATTTTCAAATTTTGGGTCATGTGATCATGTATGACCAATGGAGGTGTTATGATATGCGTGGAAACAATTTTATATGTTGTTTTGGATGTTTTTCGATGATTTTGACGAAAGTGCGCCCCCTTTTCCACTTCCCGATTTTGACCATTTTTGGTAAGAAGTGAGGCACATATGTGTACTACAACTTAAGCATGATAACCCAAAAGGTATTTCCGATTTGAAAAGTTACCTCACTTTTGGTTCACCCGACCGCGCCGCACCAGGATGAGGACCAGGAATGATGACCTCAACATTAATGTTGTAGAGCATGATGGTAGCTTTCTTTGGAAAAAAAGAACAGCCTTCTAGCTATATTCTAAACGATGTTATGATCATTTATGTGAGCGCGATTTGACAGTCGGAAAGTGATAGTACCAAGTTTAGCCTTCTGAATCTCGAAGATGACGACCGATATCAACATTCTGACGACGAAGTTTTAAAGAGCATCATTCTAAGTACTTAATACCAAAATTATATTAAAATCGAGCAAACTTGAATCCTACCGCCGCGCCGTGGTCGATTCTCTCGCGATTCGCTTCATATATCGATCTTGTGACATGGACTATCTTGGCTGTATTCATTTTCCATGCAATCGGGAAGGATCTAAAATTTACCGTAATGTTAACATCACCTGTATTTGTTGCAAGCTTGTTAATGATAATGCGAAATCGTCAAGTCAATGCGTTGATAAGGAGATACCGATCCAGACTGAGGCGCTTTTTTGGCCCTGTCAAGATCATTGAAACTCTTCTAATCGAAGACAGAGATTTTCTTGAAGAACACATGTTGCGCTATGTGCAGAATCCATTTGGAGATGTTATCATTAATAGATTGGTGGTGTGGAGTTTCTATTTGAGGAAAGATATGAGGTGTGCTCAAATATAATTCATCTGGTTCCTGGAACATTTTATCACATACAAGAATCTTACATGCAAGAATCACATACAAGAATCTTACAGAATCTTACAAGAATCTTGCAGACATGGAATCGTCAAATTGTGCAAGGACCATGGGATCAAAAGTGTATTCATTACTAGTGCCACAATTTCGTCAAATGAATGGGGTTCGTACATTTTGCAGAAATGCCATGCTCTCACATTATCATTTCAGTTGAATTCTTGGAAGAACTAATGAACTATGTAACATCAATTGAATTTTTCGAAAAGTTAAACTCCAATTACGATGCAATTCAAGTGCCAATACATGAGTGGATTAATATGGCGAATGAGCTCAGAAATCGAGGAATTTTGATGAGAATGATTAGTCGTGATGATGCTGGATTTACTGGCTACCATTTTACCGTGATCACGCACATTAAATGGGAAAGGGCAGGCATGCATGATATCCAGCTATTGCGACCACTAACGTTGTCGAGGTGGTTTCTACCCTCTCACTGAAGTAACAATATTTAACTGCATGGATGTACAGCATTTTTCTTGGTATTTTGATAGTATTTTGGAGTACCGATGTTTTCTGTACAACATTGCAACCCCGTATTGATAAAATCAAATTTTATAGCAAAAGTTTACTTTCCAATCTTGTCAGTATCCTCGACAAATTAATTGTTGTGAAAATCTCCCTCTTCGCCATTCCAATATTGGATTCTCCAGATATATATTGCATACACTTGTTTTTCTTTTATCTAATCAGTAATCGATGCACTGTCCTATCATGATTCAAACGTTCATAATTTACGAGATTCAGAAACATTATGAATAGGGATGACAATTAAATGATTCAAGGGACAAGGGAGGGCGGCTGATGTAAATCGCCTCATTATTCCTTGGAGGCGGATGGGAGAGAGCGGCGATCCTCCTTCAAGGATGGCGATCCTTGAAGGAGGATTGCGGATGAAACAGTGCTTTGAATTGACAAAAAGACATTAAACTTGAGCATTTGCATAATCATCACGAGAACTACGAAATTAGGTGACTTTACATTGATTTCCTATATTCGTGAGGTAATCGATGGGACTATTGAATGCACGTGTCTTATTCTAGCGTGCTTTCGTGCTGGTTCTCAATCAAACATATTGAATTGCACTCACTCAGTACTAGGAAAAGACATTGTATACATTGTAAGGTCTCATCTCACCTCTTTTAGTAAGAAGTTACGGGAATGAGCGGAATGAAGTGGGAAAGCGACTAACTTCCGTATTGTTTCGACTACCTGTTGATAGCCCTAGTATTTCAGAGATAGCCCTAATACTTCTGATATACTCTACTCGATGGCACAGGATGCTTCATACAAGATTTGAGACACAGAAATAGCAATAATAGGTTAAAAAAACTTGTTTTCTTCAGAATCGTCTGGGAACATCAGGTAACAGTTATCAATCTAAACTGCTCTAATCACGCTGCACTCATTGGTGTTATGCGAATCCTAAAATTTCGAACGTTTTGATTAACGTTAAGCACCTTTTTACCCGTGAACCACCTTCAAGGATTGCAATCCTTGAAGGAGGATGGCCGCTCCCTCTCGTCCTTGAATTGTCATCCCTAATTATGAATGTTAATTCACTCTCTCCGCCTTTCTCATTTATATAAGTGAACGGCTAAGTTATAGGAAAATCAAAGATAAATTGAGATCACAGAATGAAGATCACACTAGCGTGGTTATTGTGATATTTGGTGGGAAGTGAGAATATTTGTCCTCAGTATATCAAGCTACCTAATTAACTTGTTCTTCTCATTCAATTTTCACTTGTTTCAGTTTCATCATTAGCGAAATATGGTGATTATCTTCGAAAGTCTTCAATGGAATGTTCTGCAGAAAATATGTACATACATGGACCACAAATGCGTCGCCGCAATGAGAGAGGTACGTCATAAATTGAATAAGAGTAACACAAAGGAATGCTAGAGAAACAAAATCGCGAAGATATTGCACTCGCTATACGAAACTGTAGCGAATTCTCTCCGATAACGAGGTAGAAAGTATGTACATCCAGTGAAAAAATATTACGTGGAACTGGTCAGAACTCACACCAAAATTCATAAAAAAATACCAGAAAATTTAGCGAAAATTCTGACAGGAAGTCACTTTCAAAAGTTACGATCATTAAAAAATCATTTTGTGCTTTGTGCACTGAAAATCTAATTTTCGCCACAAAATGAAAATTCGAATTATTCAAGAATCGTGTAAAGAATTGTTCGTGTTACTCTTTCAATGAAGTAACTTAGTCGCTGTTCCATATCGTGTTTCCTCTTGCTAGGTTAACATCACTTCAAAGAAGAGGATCTACGATTGGTCAAAAACATGTGAAATTATTTTTGCAATGGTCAATATCAGAGTGAGCTATTTAAATAATTTAGATATCAGCAATTCTTACAAATATGTTGATCTTACAAGGTGACGTCGCAGAGTGCCCATGGAGTTTCATAACGAAATCTAGCGCGTTTGAAAGGAGAAAATTCTAAAAAAAATGCAAATTTGAAAAGAACAGAAGTTCTTAGAATTTTATCATCTATCGAATGCGCTGGGTCTCGCTATGAAACTCTATGGATACTCTACGACCACCCCTTGATAGTATTCGATCCTAAATGTTTCAACTTCAGGAAGTAAACGAACAATACATACAATTGACTTTCCGTTTTTTTGATCCTATTTATGTATTCATTTGGAAAGTTTGTTGGCAAATACTTCCGAAAGGAGCTATTGGACCATTTAGAAATGAGAGTGACAATGTCAGTATCCATATTATGATAATAATCACTAAAACTGTTTTCCAGGAACTGGAAATTAGAATTTGTAATGTGAATCAAAATGGGATTGTTGAGTGCTTAAAACAGCTCTTTAATGGGATTCGTATCCAACATCTCAGTTTCGAAGGTCGATATAATACGGAAATAGTCAATCAGTGCACTATATCCTTAGACAGGACAAATATTGAAGACATTAGCTTTAATCTGAACGATACGCATATTGATTTGTGAGTTACTTTTCGAAAAATAATGTCACAATAAAAAGATTCAGTTCTCCATGGATTGATTTTGTGGGAAAACTTCTACCACAAAGAGTTGACTATTATCTCAAAAATTTCAGCAAAGGTATTTGGGAGAAAACTATTATTGGTTGATGTTGAGATATATTTTCAGAGTATGCCATCTTCTATCACCAACATCACAAATAGTCAAGCGAATCTATGTTTTCGAAGATTCATCTCTGCAGGAACAACATTCTACAGAATTGGGGAGAGTTGTCGCCATAATGGCCAAGGGAATGTTAAGAGGAAAATGCGAACCAATTGTGTTCGATATTAGCTCTAATCCTCCTCTATTATTGGACGATGTTGAATATCTATTTCAAGTGAGCTAATAAAATGAAAAAAAAAACAAATATTATAAACTAATTTTTCGGTATTTAAAATAAATCCAAGATTTAAAATATTCAAAAAAACTCATGCCTTCAGGTCTTCCACCATCAACACAAGAAGCACATTTCGTTCAACGCACGTTCTAACATTCCAGATATGAAAATCCAAGTCGGAAAGTACACAATGGATTCATATTTTGGAATGCTTTGGATAGATCATGTTGACGCTGACATTGATGAATAATCATTTTGCAAATTACTGCACAACATGACACAGTAATGGCATTCTTATGATATGCTTACCTACATTGTTTAATAAATAAATTTATTTAATAAGTAATGTGTGCGATTGTCTAATATTAGATCGTTATGTTAGTTTATGATAGATTTGCTATACACATCAGGGAAGAAATTGCTAAACTGTGAAAGCAACATGATGTCTACAACGTTTTAATCTCGGCAAGACGAATTACAGGAGATCATTGGGGTGAGAAAAGTGTAAAATAATTTGTATTTTATCAAAAAGTTCAGTTTAGATACATTCATATACGAAATACTGGAGATCGGATCGTCCCTCGATGTATACTGTCGCTCTGCTGGTCTCCCGTTGACCTTCTCTGCGAATGCTTATAAAGCTCGAGGCATAACAATGCAACGGATTACTTATCTTGATACTCGATTCCGCGGATACGAGTCCGATGTGAAATCGCATATACGATGGGGGAAAGAAAACGGAAACCGATCACAGCCACTAACACCTATTCATAAATAGATGGGTTTCACATTCCCTTACCCAATACCAAAATATTTTCCAAGACGTTAATGTGTTCTTTATCGCCAGCATTGTTCAAGTATCAGATTGATGCAAAAGTCTTGCGGTTTTTTGTGTCCGTATTTTGAACTATCATAATTATCTCGTCCCAAATCACAATGACTAACAATCATAGCAGTGTTTAGAGGTATGCTTGTACTTTACATACACACATTTCAATCAATCCGATATCGCAATCAACGTAAGTAATTATGATAAACTCAATTGCAATTGATGCTAAAAATTTTGCATTAATTGTATTTTACTTTATAGTTGTCGGAAAAATTCACTAAACCTGCCCATACTGATGTCTGCGAAGTACGTATACCCCTTCAGAAAATATGTTCCAACTGTGACTCGATTAATTTGGACCGAATTACATGCTATTGAAAATAAATTGTCGACACTGGCTACATGAAACTTTTTCGGATTTTTTGCATTGAAGACCAAGCATACAGGCGTCACTATGAGTGTGCTATATTCACCCACCAAGGGGCTATATTTGCATAAAAAATATTGGCGTCTGCATCTATCTCGTTTCAGAAAATTGTATTTCCCATTTTTCAAAAATATGCAAAATCAACATAAAAAAAATTATTATGTAGGAATTTACTGATCAATGCATTCCTCAAAAGGATGTAACTTCCATCATCCATTAGAAAAGTATGTATCGGGTAAAGATGGGAGCTTCATATAACCTCCAGGAATTGAGCATTCATGCTTCAAAGGAAACATAATATTGAGAAATGTGTCGTTTTCGATGGAAAAAAGTTCGCAATTTTAACGTTGTCCTACTCTTGCCTCTCCGATTGGCCAATGCTGATAGGGTGCGCATATGAAAGAGTATGCAAGGCCTCATTAGTAATTAATATACGGATGTTCGTCGGTCAAACTGGAAGGAAGATGGAAGGCAAAATATCAAAAAAACCGCAAGACTTTTGCATCAACCTAATATAACAGTATAAACGCTCGTACATTTTGCCAGCAACTGTATTCGTGAAAGGGAGAAACGCGGGAGAATATGTGCTGATAAAGCGCGGCAACTAGAAATGACTTTCCAATCAAGTGATCTCTTCGTTCTGCCTACTCCTTCGCCCGTCAGACTGACGATAGATCAGTTGTATTGAAGAGAATAAAAGTTATTGAGAAGCCACCACCAGCACAAAGCACGCCTCCATGGGTGATCGATTCACTGGTCCGATGCGCAGCTTGACAAACACTGACTTCGAGTCTCACGTACATATATCAATGCATACATTCCCGGGTCCATCAATTCGTAGTAGTCTCAAATAGCATAGCCCTATTGTCAGTGGATCCGGTTGTCAGTGAAATTCCTTGATTGTACTCTTATTTTTTGTCATTTTGTTTATGTTAATGCAACAAATCTCGACTAGCTTAAACGAAAATAACAGTTGTTCATATTTACATAATTACATTTTGATTTGACTCTCAAAAGTCCGAATACAAAGATGTACCTTTGGCAAGAATGTCGACGAAAT
The DNA here is from genome assembly GCA_036245805.1 of Pristionchus mayeri. Classification (NCBI taxonomy): domain Eukaryota; kingdom Metazoa; phylum Nematoda; class Chromadorea; order Rhabditida; family Neodiplogasteridae; genus Pristionchus; species Pristionchus mayeri. The sequence continues at coordinate 14,172,341 of BTRK01000006.1, forward strand.
CAGCGACATCTGAAGACTGTTTTTGATTATTATAATTATTATTTTGTTTGTATTATTACTCTATAATGATTCAAATAATAGCGCAATAAAGCGTTCGTATTGGTAGTATGTGAGCGGAGAAAGAAGCTGACACATATAGAGACATGAAACTCCGCCAATCAGATGCAGTGTTCAAAAGTGTTAAGTGGAGTCTATCTTTGCGCCATAATGCACTTACTTCAAGGTCATTTCTTGTAGATCTCTTAGAAGTGTCGACAGTTATCGCGATGTCGTATGTTATCGATATGAACGATCCGCTACATCTCAGCACTCTTCCTCCTGACATAATTAGAATGGTCATACATCTGGAACCCACTTCGGAAACTGAAATCCGCCTGGTTAGTCCTGGAACCGACTGTTTTTACCTTTAAGTTGTAACACTAGTATACATGTCCTTTTAGATTTCGCAAGCCTGGAACATTATGGGAAAGAAATATTTCAGTAAATTAGCTGAACCTCTCAAACGCGTGCATCTTTGCACGAGTGCAAAAGATGAAGAACATTTTATCACTGCTGAAGGAACACGTCTGGACTTTGCCCGTTTTCACATGCACGTAATCATTCCCGAACAATATTCGGCAAAAATGGGAGTCGGAAAATGGCTGAAAGAAGCCCAAAGATACACCGATGTTAGTTATAGAGAAGTATTCGCACATACACAGTTAGAATTGCAGGGAGAGGTCGAAGTAGCTTGCACTCAAAATCACTTAGAGATGCAAACATTACCCTTATCACAATGTTAACAATTGGGTTACTACGCTTTCTACTCGGAAACGCTTTCTCGTTTGGCTTCGTCACGTACGATTCATGGCCGAATGGATCTGTTGGCTGGCCTATTTCCTCTTTTGTCTGTTTTCTGTGCGCTCTTTTGTGTGCCATTTGTTGGCCGAAGAGTAACGAGTCGGCGAAAGCGTCGAATGATCTTGGCTCGCTTTTTCAGCTTATTTGAGCGCATTGCGAGTCTGGTGCTCGAGAATTTCGATGATCATGGCAATACGCTTCGATTTGTGCGTAAAGCATTCAGTGGAGTCAAGATTGATCGAGTGGAAATGCGTGCAGATGAAAGAAGGGAATGCAGTTAGTCATTATGAAATTTCTCTTTCCTCTATTACATTAATGTTAATCTTATTCATCAGTTGCGAATTTGATCGGTGTGCATGCAATATTAAATTTTAAAAAAAAACAACGCAGGAAATAAATCGCTGAACTGTGCAAGAAACATGAGGTCAACAACGTTTTCATCTCGACTACACGAATAAAAGGGGAATATTGGGGTCTGAACCACATACAGTCTTTCGCATTTGTTTCCATTTTTCAGATAAGTTCATTGACGAACTAATGGAGACCGGGTCATCACTCGATATGTACTTTCTATCTTCCGACATCCCTTTGACCATCAATGCAAATGCATATATAGCCCGTGGAATATCAATGCAAAGTGTTGCTTGTCAAGCTTCTGGAATTCATGGCTACCCTTCCGATGCGAATACGCATATGATGGGAGAAAGAGAATGAAAACGTAAACCAGCCACTAACACCAATTCATAAATCGATGGGTTTCACATTCCATTAAAAAACCCAAAATATTTCTCAATGTGTATTATATATAATATATTGCCGAATCTGTATCCTCTATATTGTCCAATCTGTATTCTCTATATTTACCAATCTATTCCCTATCAAACGAATTGTGTAATTATATGTATGTGTATAAAAGCTCGTATTTGTTGTCTGCAGCCTATTTGTTGTCTGCAGCCCCTTATGTATATAATCTTGAAAGGCAGAAAAGCGGGATAACATGAGCTAATGACACGTACCAGGCGAAGGAGAAGCTGCCACTCCCCTAGCTCTCTTTTTTCTTGAGTGGCTGTAGAAAGCGACCTTCCGTAGGAATAGTTTTAACAATTGAGTCATGCTGTCTAAGCAACAGCGTTACTGCACAAAATCAACGGTCATATTTGGCGGAAAAAACCATTGACTGGGATCCATATATTATTTTTGCTTACGGATAACATTCAGGCGAAATAATGCTGATACACATCAATTAAAGTTGCACATATTATAGTTTCATAGTTGGATTCTGGGAAATGTTCATACTTTGATGGCCAACTCATCAGAAAAGCTGACATATCATATATCAAACCGATCGACGAAAGCAGCTGTCACGCATAAGTTAACGATGAGGTACATAATTTAGATTTTATTTGGCCGGCTGCCAAAATTACATTTTCACAATCTGGCGCCATAACCCTCTGCATTCACGAGGATTGTGTTTGATTTCCAGAGGAGCTTCTCTTTCAATATGGAAAATCCTTTGAATCTAGCGAGTCTCCCTTTCGACATCATCAGAACGATAATTCGAGAGGAGCCCGCATCGGAAGGAGATTTGCGCGTGGGGAGTCAACACTGCACTAACACCTTGAAACCTCATAATTATTGTTATCTTGCTGGAACTGATTCCGGAATTCCATTAACGTTCGCAAGTATTCGCTTCATTCGAACTCCAATAAAGTCTTGCTAATCGTATCATATTCAGATTTCGCGTACGTGGAATGCCATGGGCAAAGCATATTTCAGCAGAATTTCTGAACCTCTTGAGCGTGTTCATCTGCGCACGTACACGGATTCTGATGACTTCGATCACGTACAGATGCTTGCAACCGTGCAAGAGAAACACTCGACCAGACTGGGCGTAGGAAAGTGGCTGAAAATCAGAAAATATATTGATGTGAGTTTCGTGTGTATTATTGGATCGCAAAGCATGCAACCCCGGAATATAATGAACACAAATGAAATCAAGCAATCCTTGTTTACTATTCAGAACAATATCGAGGTTTCTTTCAAAATTGATGATATTCGATCGGTCTATTCCCGATTACTCTCAGCACTACCGTCTATTCAACTACATTGGAGCGTCATGCTATTTATGTTGTGTCGTATCAAGCCGAATTCAGTCTTGGGCAAGATTATCACGACTTCTTCCTGCGTGGCAAGCGTGGCATCTTTCATTCAAATAATTAAAGAGCATGCGGATGTTCGACGATTTCACTCATGCTTGAGGCGCTTTTTCGTAAATTTCAAAATAATCAATACTCTTGTAATCAATAACAACGATTTCCTTGATGACACAATACGCGTTCAAAATATATTTGGAGATGTGAAGATTAATCGATTGGAAATGCGGTGTTATATCCATTTGACGAAAGCAATGAGGTATGCTATTTTTAGAGTGAACATTTTCGAAACAATTATCAAAATGTATTTGTTTTTAATAATAATTAAAAACCTGCTCCTGGAAAAGGTAAACACGTGTGATACCCGTTATAGTCCTGTATATTTCATAGTCGAATTTGCGAATTTTTGAGTAAACATGATCAAATTGTGTAAGGAACAAGGGATCAGAAATGTATTCATAACGTGCGCAGCTATTTCGTCAAATGAATGGGGTTCGAACATTTGTTGAAATGTCATGTTCTCACTATTTCAGTTGAATTCGTGGAAGAACTTTTGAAAAATAGTGATGTCACTCGATTTTTTTGAAATACCAAACTACAGAAGCAATGCCATTCAAGTGCCAAAACAGGAATGGGTCACGATGGAGAATGAACTTAGAGATCGAGAAATCTTGATGAGAATGATTAGCCGTGATGATGTCCGATTTACGGGCTACTATTATAATGTGAAAATGCACATCCGATGGGAGTTGGCATGCATGCATGATATCCAGCCACTGAGACCACTCGAATCGTGGAGAGGCTTCGCACGGTCAAATTGAAGTAAAACATGTATATGCACACACAAGTTTGGACATTGACTTACCTCATTTTTTACGCAATTTATCGTTTGACAGTTTATTTATGTCACTGAATCTATGTAAAGTAATGACTAAAACACGTTTTGTAAATACAAATTATGGTAAATCGTCTTCTTGATTGTCCCATACTCCTGACTCTTATCAACTCACGTTCTTAAATAGATGATCAAATCAAATCAAATTTATTCAAGCATCAGGTCACGGGCCTGTTGAATCATGCAATCGTTCCACTTATCGGGGTATCTTCTGCTTTTGTCGGCCCAGTTAACTCCCAAGTGGCGCACAAGTTCGTCTCGCCACCTCATTTTGGGCCTTCCGATCAGTCTTTCTCTGTCCCAAGGTGTCCATTGAGCTAATGGCTGCGTCCATCTTTCATCATTAAACAAAGCTATACTTCTCGCCCATTTCCATTTCCTCTGCATTGCTCTTACTCGAACATCTTGAAGGGGCACTTTGTTTGAGAGCCAGTCATTGGTTTTTCTGTCCATCCTCGTTACGTTTGCCATTTTTCTCATCATCGAGCGTTGAGCTACTATCAACCTTGATCTTATTTTCTTCGTAGTGCTCCATACTTCACAGCCGTACAAGAGCGCAGGTTCAATACACATTCGATAGACTCTTGCTTTTAGTCCCATTGCAACGTATTTGTTTGTAAGAAAATCGTGAAAACGGTTAAACGCTTTCAAATAGATGAATATCGAGTAATCAAACAAACTCCAATATTTAAAAAAATCTGGGGAGGCTCAATCATAATTTCCATATTGCCACTGGACAGATAGAGAGGGACACATAGAGAGGTGTGGACAGTAGCCCCAAATGAAATTGAGGGAGATTGTGAATCGAGGAGTGATAGGACGAGATATTTCTAGATTAGTAAATAGCATCGATGGTGTATCACCTGCGTTGCTATTTCTTTATTTGGCGGGAAGTGAGAGTACACATAAACCATTAATTCATTCACACTGCTGACACAATTATAATTTGATGCTGTTTTCTGGAACGATGTTGATTCTGTTCGAAAGTCTTCCATGGAATGCGCACAAGAAGATCTGCACTTTCTTGGGCTACAAATCCCTCGCGCGAATGAGAGAGGCACGTCTTAATCTAATACTTTAATACATATTGTTTTGTTTTTTATCTTGTTTACCCTCGATTTACAGGTTAACTTTAACACGAGTGAGAAGATCTATGAATGGGCCAAAACTCGGGAAGTATTTTCCAGAATGGTTAATGTTAGAGTTAGTCACTTAACTTACCTTGTAAACTAATTCACCGAATGTGATCGACAATGTAGTCCAATAATTTACATAGACCTAGTTTAGCATTTGAACGAAATATCCCACCTTCAGGAAGTAAATGACAAGTATTTCCAATTAATATTTCGATTTTCTGATCCTATGCATATCTTCATTCGGAAAGTGTGTTTATCAATACTTCCCAAAGCATGCACTGGAGTATGCCGATGTGGCAATGTTCGTGTAAGTAATCTTATTATGATTCTCATCACTTAATCATGTTTTTCCAGGAATTGGTTGTTAACGTTCATAATGAGAATCGAAATGTTGAGTGCTTAAAACAGCTCTTAATGGGATTCATACCCAGCATCTCAGTTTCTAAGGTCGTAATAGTCCGGGATTAGTCAAACACTGTGCTGAAGTCTTAGTGAATAGGAACATTGAAGACGTAAGCTTTAATCTGGAAGCTTCTACCCATCTTGATTTGTGAGTAAATTTCGAATAATTTAAATAAAATATAAGCTCTTTAGTTCACCATCGATTATTTTGGCGAGTAATGTTCAGCCGCAAAGAATTGAATTTATTCTCGAAAATTGAAGTAAAGGTATAGAAGATGGGGGGCGGACATTTCCGCATCGGAGTACCGTTCGCTTAACAGAAGGTTTATCAATATGGGAGTTGTTGAATTGTTACCAGTATGTGCTCCCCAACTTTAGCATACATAAATGTTGTTATCAGGCGACCATGAGTTTCAACGTATAGGGGTTCATGGAAATCCACAATCCATCAAAACCGGGTCGTTGATTTGGGGTAAAACGGAATATCGCATGGTAACAAAATGTATATATGATAATGTGGGGGAGCACATACTGGTAACAATGTATTAGGTTGGTAAGAAAGTTCTGTCGCGTACTATTTTTCCATTTTTTCTTGACTGAATAAATTGTCTGGAAATTCAATTTAAAATAAGGTGAAGTGATGTAAGTAGTATACGCCAACAGGTTTAAGTCGATTCTATTTCGCATATAAAGCGAGTAAATAAATAAAATCTCAAAAATTCTGAAAATGACGATTTTATAGTGTAATATTTTGAGCTCAGCCGTTTGAAAAAGAGCTACCAATTGCTTCTACTGATTTGAAGGGTGATAACACTAGAGTTGTACATCCATATTATCACATAACATCCGGCATTCAATATGTGTGGGAAGCTGCAGATTGCAAACAAGGCAGATTTCAAAGAACAATTTTCAGTTTCATCGTTTGAAAAAATGTAGCTTGCGAACAGTTAGGTGCACCACTTTCCCATTTAGGGTAAACACGAATCATGCCGAGTACTTCACTACTCACTACAATTGAGCTTACTGGATCAATCGCTAAATCTTAAGGAATGAGAAATGCTTAACAACAAAATTCAATTCAGTGAAATTTTCAGAATTAGCGCTGATCCCAAGTTGGCATAATGAGTCTTTCTTATTGTTATGCAATACAAAACATGCCCACTTGTTGCACTCTACAACATCATGTTAGTTATGCCCATATCACATTTCTTCTTTCAACTATGAGCAAATAAAAAATAGGGTTGGTCATCAATTTCGCTGAATTTGGCAATCGACTATGCCAGAGTTAGTAATTAGAGAATACTGTGATAACGTTTTCTCGAAAGAGTAACCAAGCACTATTAGACTACTGAAGATCGTATGAAGATTGATCAACTTTGAAGGGCAGGATAAATCAAAATGTAAAATACGAGAAACGCGACAGAACTTTCTTACCAACCTAATAACAACTCCCATGTTGTTACTCCTTCAGTCTAGCGAATGGTACCCCGTTGCGGAAATATCCGCCCCCCTGGAAGATGAAGTCCTGGATTGATGCTGAATATATGAACTACCAAAGTCTCAAAAAAGAAAGTGTTCAGTATTTTTAATGCACCTACCAACTTTCTGTCCGCATATATTTCCAGAATATGCCAATCTACTAGTTCCAACTGCACGTTATGTCAAGCAAATTGGAGTTTATTCATTTGGGAATGCAGACATGCAAGAACAATATTCACCAGAAATTAGGAAAATTATCGTAAATATTGCGAGGCAAATGATTAATGGAAAATGCGATGGAATTGTCTTTGATATTTTCGGTATTCCTCCTCTCTTATTGGATGATGTCGAATACCTATTACAAGTGAGCTAAGGCAAATATAAAAAAAACAATAGGACTGTTTCACGTTGTCAATATTTCTAAACTGTCCCATGCAGGTATTTCACCATCATAACAAGCCAATTTCGTTCAACGCACGTTCTAAAACTCCGAGAATGAGCATCGAAGTCGGAAACTACACAATGAATAGATTAGCTCGAAGGCTGACGATTAAACATTTTGACGCTGAAACATTTTCTGGATATTGACTTTGTACACTTGTTCGCGGGTGATCGTGTTTATATCTTATGAATTCGTTAAATGCTTATCTCTTCTCCCCTAAGAATTAATACACATCCGTCCTAAACTTTCAAATTTCAATTCGATTCTTGAGGAGGGATATCTTTCGTATCGTTACAATGTAGTATTTCTTTTACCATCATCTTTATTCATCTAACAAGCGTTACACAATCAATGCCTCTCCACGTGGACAGAACACTCTTGAAACCATATCAAATTACACTAGCGACCCTTATTCGTTCATGTTTTTGGTGGTTTTGAAAATTTTCCGTAGATAAAATTCGGCTCTACCGGAATATGTTGGTCCCAAGTTTTTTCGTTGGTCCCTCAAAATTTTCTTTGGTCCCTTATTTTTTTCTTTGGTCCCAAGTTATTTTTTCATTGGTCCCAAGATTTTCATTGGTCCCTCAAATTTTTCTTTGGTCTCCACACCATTATTTCAATTATTAAGGCCTTCTTGAACGCAAGATTGGGTTCTCCTTCTAAAAAAATAGTGAAACTATCTCTTCCGACCACACTCGACTTTTTTGTCGCATTCAATCTCACCTCCGCATATGCCAACTCTCCCTTCTAACGCTATTCAATTGACTTTCTTGCGACTGGACATACATGCTCGATGGCATATTGACATGATATATCACTCTACTGACGATGTTGTTATCACTTTTAAGTAAATTACAATTAATTGTGTAACAGCAGCTTCATTGAAATGCTTTACTGCAAGTTTAGCTCCGCTCGGAAATGGAAGTTATAACAAGGGGCTCAATCTGGAGAGCAAAAGCGTCAGTCTACCTCATCTTCCTAATTCTACCAAACATACAATGCATTTATTCAATCAGCCCATCGTGTTCTGTTCGTGAGATTGAATGCGACAAAAAAGTCGAGTGTGGTCTTAAGAGATAGTTTCACTATTTTTGAAGAAGGAGAACCCAATTTGGGTTCAAGAAGGCCTTAACAATTGAAATAATGGTGTGGAGACCAAAGAAAAATTTGAGGGACCAATGAAAATCTTGGGACCAGTGAAAAAATAACTTGGGACCAAAGAAAAATCTGAGGGACCAAAGAAAATTTTGAGGGACCAATATATTCCGGTAGAGCCTAAAGTTCACATTAACGTAATCAATCATCTGCATTTTGTAACAAGACTGGTACGGTTCACTATGATTGTATTACAAAGACCATTTTTAAGTAGCCCATATCTTATGTCAAAAGGTTCCACCACATCATAGCCGCCAACCTCTGAAATATGCAGAGTCCGAGAACAGAAAAAGGATTAGTGCGGCTCATTCAAAGCATTATTGCGAATGTATGATAATTTATCGAATCACTTCTTAGCATTGTAGCTCAGTAATGATTAAAATACATGAGATGTGAAGTGAATAATTCCCTGCATAGCACATCTACAGTGTGCATTAATATAGTCGGTTTTGTTTTCATTGTCCACTTTGAAGCCAAACAACGTAGTTAGGATTCGTTACTTAGGAGCTAGTGTCCAATTTGCGCTAGATAGGTACGGCGGAGCAACAAATGCGAGCGAATGATCACTAGGGATGGCAGTCTCGGCAAGGGGCCATAACAACTCGATTCATCGTTGATTCGCCTTTCAAGCCGGATTGCGAAGCTTTTGAGAATTTTTGGAAGTACAAAAGAAAGTACTTGCAAAAATAAGGTCATTCTTTCATTCAGATGCTTAATGATATATGCTATTGTCATTAAGGAGGCAGCAAATTCTGAATCTCCTCCGTTGCCAAAAGAGGTTCCCTTGTTAGCGATTCCCGCACAACCGCGACCTTTAGTCATCCCAATGATCTTCTATAGAGAGGTTCCAAAGCCCAACTGTAATGGAAAGAGAGCACCACTTCACGAGCGCGAAAATCTAATTCCGAAATGCCGAAGTCGTTGCCGAAATTCCTTTCTTCTCCTTTCCCAATTTTCGTCGCTTCAAATAGAGTGCCGAATTATTCCTTGTTGATTCGCCCAATTAACTGCCCATTCTGCCGAAATTTTCGGAATTGGCGAAGTCGCTCTCATTTTCGGCAGACCGCTCTATCCTCCAAATTAATTTCGGAATGCCGAAATTATTTTCGGAACTTGCCGAAATTGATGAAAGAATACCACCCCAGGTGAAATTTATGGGCAAATAAGGCAATTTCCCGAGAAAGCAGCTGATTTGTTATGCAAGTCCACACGAGGTACGCAACGTGAGTGAGATGTGGAAATGTATGTGAAAAGTGTGCAATTTCGATATTTAGGTGAAACAGTATACTCAAATACTTAATTCTAATTGTGTTTTGGAAGATATTTAATGCAAAACACAGATCGACAAAACATAAAAAGAGCAAATTCAGCATTTCCTACCCAGTGGCACATTCTATTCCATTTCGGTACTCTGAAATTGTTTTAGACAAACAAATATAAATTGAAAATTATCAGTACGTACAAATGCATTGCTTCAAGTAATGGTGTTGCTGGTGCACGTTTGACGATTCTAATTTTAGTGCAGGTGAGAATGTGATTTAGTGACGCCGGAGAGCAAAATCGGACAAGAATATCGCTCGTAACTGAGATTCTCGATTTCGTCCTCCTCTTTATCAATCTCTACGTTCTTCTGCGAATTCGAATTTCACAAGATGAAGCCTTCAAAACACCGTTCTTCTACTGGTTTTTCATCACAGGTGTGGCGGGAATTTAGCCATTACTGTTATTTACTTTAAAAAGGTGTATTTTGGTTTTTTTTAAAACTCTTCACTAATTGTGCAATTTTCAAAACAATTAAAATATTCACATTCAGGCATAGCTGGAAGTCTGTCGATCGTAGGATTCCTAATCGCAATGAGACTTCAACACACGGTAGAGCAGGGATGGAGGTTCACGGTAGAGCAGGGATGGAATTCGGATACGTGAGTCATATGGACTACACAATCATATTTGAAGAAAAATCGGACAATTTTTTTTAAATTTATGTCGGAAACATGTCACAAAAACATATTTTGCGATACTGCTTAATATACTGTAATAGTTGAAACCGACAGGAAACCCTCATACAAGATTTGAGACGGATATTCCAAACATACATTGTTTTCGAGGAACTGTTTTGGCAGATGTTAAACGCGTGCACAGTAACTCTGGCAGTTATTGGCAAGACGATAATCGCTTTTCATCGATATGATGTAATGCGCTCCACCTAATTCGTTGAAAATGTAAGACGATGCGTAACAGATATTATGATTATCTCATGAAACGACATTGAGATCTGGAGCCGTAAAGTCTCGTACATGCTCACACTTGTTGCTTGCATTCTCTCATTCGGTGCTTGCGTGCCAGCGTTTTGGTGCCAATTGAAGTACGAAGTCGTTGACGATGTTACCATGGTCTTATATCTTGATGATGCATCCACCATAGTGGGTTTCATATGATTATAGTTCATTTAGGTTATCAACTCTTGAAAATATAACAAGTTCAGGTACGAAAATCTCGTTCTTCCCCCTTTGTTCTTACGGCACTAACTAGTCGCAAATTTGTGAGATGGAGTCGTTTCTCCGAAGTAAGTTGAATTGTGTGAGACATACGTTGGGGTTCCGTGAAATGCAATATGTAATTGCATGACCAAATAAAGCGGTCGCTCATGATTGCTAATCGGAATTTGTTCGTAGTCGTCGCAATCTGCACTGTAACACAGATATTCAAAGCTGTTCATCAGGTATTGTATATGTATTTGCTTAACATTTCTAAAACGATTCGTTTTGAATTCAAGTTAAATAAATCATAATTTAAATTAGCAATATTTATCCAGTGTTGCATGGTTTTGGTAGCTGCCTATGGAATGACAGATGCGAACGATTTCCTGCAGAATACGGTGAGAAATTTCTTTGAATGATTACAACAGCAAAGGTGAAAATCATGTTTTTTTCATTACGACATCACGCACTATATGTCGACGTATAGTGTTACTTTTAGCCTGATCATCTTCAATAAGAATGTCCGGATGCTCTTGATTTCGACAAGAATTCGAAAGAAGCAATCGTCCAATAAAATAGCCAGATCCGCTGTGGTTTCAGTGCAACCATAATTACCATTTCACTAGAATATCATAAATATGTTTCGAATCTTCATCAGCCTTCCTTCTGAAAGAAGTCTCATTTCAGTCCATGAACGTCCGCAACAAATTGTTGATGGCTGTATCCGGTATGATCAAAAAAACATTCCCATGCCGTTTCTTTCCCGTTTTATTAATGGGCATGAAATAATATATTTTTTTTGTTGAAAAACTTGCTCCGACGCCAACTTTCAGTGAACGGCATGATGTTTCAAGCAAAATTATAAGAGTACTTTATAGCAAACAGTAAACAAACAACGCGATGTCGCGCTCACAAATCTTTCCCCTTTGGTATAATCGCGAACTGCTCGTCAAACTTTCACATACCGTACTCATAGTATCATTCAAATATGCGCTCCGAATTTCCCTTTTGATTTGAGGAGACACTGATGTTGCCTTTTCGGTTTTGGAACTTCTCTTATCATTTCATGTATTTTGCGAAATTGCCGCTCTTGTCGGGTGTTTGTTTTAATCGTTTATTATCAAGTTGCTAAACATTGCAGATCGCCCTAATCAATCAACTGCTCAAAAATGTCCCAATTCAAGCTCGAGGACTTCACCAAGACCGAGAAGCTCGGCGAGGGGACGTATGGCGTGGTCTACAAGGCGCGAAATCGCGTCACCAATGAGGTTGTGGCGATGAAGAAGATCAAGCTGGAAGGGGAGGTTAGATAGCTTTTCTCCGATTTTTTAGAGTTCGACATCCGGTTAACCGCCTCTTTGTTTCTCACACTTTGGGAAGAATATCTGAGTTGTGAACGCTAGATTGCTTGCTGTGCACATTTGCATCTTGTTCAATATCTGAACATTCAGGACGAGGGAATTCCCCAAACGGCAGTTCGCGAAATCTCGCTGCTCCGAGAACTCCAGCACCCCAACGTCGTCGCCTTGATCGATGTCATCATGCAGGTACCTTCTGAGTCTTATCATTCTGTTAAATGAGTAGAATAAGGCTGAGTGGTGTATAATAGAGTCGCCTTTTCATTTCCCACTCTTCATATCTAACCGACAGGTCAAAAATCGCTAGTGGCACACATACTTTCTTCGTTCATAGGAGGCCCGTCTCTACCTCATCTTCGAATGGATGGCCAAGGACCTGAAGCAAGAGCTGGACTCATTCGCGAAAGACGAATTCCTTTCCCAGCACACCCTTAAGAGTTATCTCTTCCAACTCTTCCAGGTAGTATAATATATCAATCAAAAATATTTATCATTGCAAGCATTAATGCTAGATGAGGATAGGTCGAAAAGATTCGCACCGGATATAATAAACACTACATACGTTAAATGCATTTTGTAAATGGATTTGCGATCACTGGTTTCATATTCCTTATACTTTTACTCACGTCATCTGGTCGTTCACAGTGAGCGAGAGAGCATGTAAATAGGAGAGAGTCAGACGATTAATCGTATTTCTTCAGGCGATATGTTATTGCCATCAGCGCAGAGTGCTTCATCGCGACCTCAAACCCCAGGTACAACTCGAGACTAGAGTAAAGTCTGGTATATTTGTAATTAAATAACATCGCTTCTAGCAAGTGAAACTGTCAAAATCAGTCATTCACATTATTGGACATCTAGTGGTATCGCATACTATGGCATATCCACTTGGATCTGATTTGATTTACTGGTTGATGTGTAATTCTTAGGTGATCGCACTTTTCGTGAATTTCTGCTGAGATAGAGATAGATAAATTGAGAGTATTGGCGCATTCAGAACATCCTCGTGAACGAGAAGGGGGTACTGAAGTTTGCGGATTTCGGACTGGCGCGCGCCATCTCCATCCCAGTGCGTCCCCTGACTCACGAGGTGAGCAGTAGAGTTCGAGTTTATTTCAGAATACACTTTCTCACTCTGAATAATCGGTGATCACAGGAAATTGTGAGTGTATGCCGATTCAGCAATGGCAATGAGTGTCATGGATCACTAGGTCGGGCGAGAACTATCATGTCATGCCTCCCTTGATAGATCATCGAATAGATCAAAGGCGTCATGCCGTGATCGTTCTCATCCTAGTACCATGCCATGGTGGTGAGAAGTGAATGATGGGATCCCCTCCTGAAAGGTGGTAATTCCCCTCATGCTATCTCACAGCTTGGACAACGTAGTGCAAAAGTAAGAGATTCAGACTAATTTCGCAGGTTGTGACGCTCTGGTACAGAGCCCCAGAGGTCCTTCTCGGCGGCCAACGCTACTGCATGGGAGTGGACCAGGTACCTTTCTTTAAAAATATTTTACGAAATGATTATTGTTGTACTCGTGAAATTGCTGATATGTCACCGATGCACGATAAAATCAGACAAATTGGAACAAATCCCCTTGTACTCGTTTCTTGATGAGACCCAATTCCATTGAAACCCACGAACCTGCTTTTACCGGGTGCCCTTTCGGAAATGCGCGCCAGGGAGCCACCACCCTTGCCCATAAACCCCCTGGCGCGGCATTAAGGGATGTCATAGAAATAGAGAGAATGTGGTAAAGGGAGAGGGAGCAAACAATGATCTGAATCTTCCCAATTTGTACGCTCTCTCGCTGGAAATAGAAAGCGAGAGAACATGTGATACTGAGAGAGCCGAGCGATTACTTGAGGGACTCTTACCGTTAGTCATGCTCTCTCGCCATGACCTCCTTGTACAATAGCACGGCGGGAAGGGGTTTTGTCCCTCGCGGAATTCGCTTCCTTAAAGGGACCGTCGATTGCATTGTCTTGTTTTCTCGATTAATAATTCATTCAAATTCGATCGGGATCTGAATCCACAGGAACAAGTCGAGTCTAGAGTCCATTTCCGGCATGTTTAATCATAATCTGCTGGTAGAGTGTGATAAAACCGACAGATTGTGTGCTCACACAATGAAAAACATGATTGAAACGAATACTTCAGTGGTCCATCGGCTGCATCTTCGCGGAGATCGCGAGTAAGAAGCTGCTCTTCGATGGAGACTCGGAGATCGACCAGCTGTACAGAATCTTCAGGTGATCTGAAAAAAATGTTATCCTCTGTTGAATCAATCGACGATTGCGCCCGATACCTCGGAATGTCAGGAATTATAGGGACACATCTAGGTAAATTATCGTTTGCACAGCTCTAAAATATGTAATTTTCTCCTCGAGCATTGATCTGAAATTCTATATTATGCAATCTCTCTCGTAGGTTAGGGAAAGTGAGAGATCATTCATAAAGGAGAGAGTCAGACCCTTTTCTCCTTTAGAGTCATGGGAACTCCTACGGAAGCGATTTGGCCTGGAGTGTCATCTCTCCCCGACTTCAAGGAGTCGTACCCGAAGTGGACCGCGAATACCCTCAGAGCGAAGTTCATCGAGAGATTGGGAGCTGATGGCATCGATCTCCTCCAGGTTAGAATGTTTCTAAACCCACGGATGGATGGAAATTTGTCTAATCACACCGGTCAGAAACTCTAGTCCATGGAGGGTACAGTTAGCCAGTCCTCCAACTATAAAATACCCGCTATGGGTATAGTTAGACAGAGTATTATCAGTATTAGTTAGTTAATTACCAATTGGTTTATTTGTAGGCTCTGCTCGAGTACGATCCCGTTCGTCGCATTTCCTCCAAAGCTGCACTGCATCATCCGTACTTCCAGGTATGAGTTGCATTCGATTAGAATGAGACTAGGAAGGGTCCTCACTCTGCTTCAATAGGGAACTAACGAACAACTAATTATGTTTTTCGGTAATTTAGCGGCTTCGTAGTGGAACAATTGTATTCCAAAACAGGAACTAGATCATTATTTTCTTTTGAAGGTCTCCCCGTCACTCAGTGAGTGTTTATCATTACAGGGCTTGGACATGAGCAAGCTGCCAGCTGGGGACTGGAAGGGCGAACTGGTACTGTAATTTTCTCCTCGAGCATTGATCTGAAATTCTATATTATGCAATCTCTCTCGTAGGTTAGGGAAAGTGAGAGATCATTCATAAAGGAGTTCATCGAGAGATTGGGAGCTGATGGCATCGATCTCCTCCAGGTTAGAATGTTTCTAAACCCACGGATGGATGGAAATTTGTCTAATCACACCGGTCAGAAACTCTAGTCCATGGAGGGTACAGTTAGCCAGTCCTCCAACTATAAAATACCCGCTATGGGTATAGTTAGACAGAGTATTATCAGTATTAGTTAGTTAATTACCAATTGGTTTATTTGTAGGCTCTGCTCGAGTACGATCCCGTTCGTCGCATTTCCTCCAAAGCTGCACTGCATCATCCGTACTTCCAGGTATGAGTTGCATTCGATTAGAATGAGACTAGGAAGGGTCCTCACTCTGCTTCAATAGGGAACTAACGAACAACTAATTATGTTTTTCGGTAATTTAGCGGCTTCGTAGTGGAACAATTGTATTCCAAAACAGGAACTAGATCATTATTTTCTTTTGAAGGTCTCCCCGTCACTCAGTGAGTGTTTATCATTACAGGGCTTGGACATGAGCAAGCTGCCAGCTGGGGACTGGAAGGGCGAACTGGTACTGTAATTTTCTCCTCGAGCATTGATCTGAAATTCTATATTATGCAATCTCTCTCGTAGGTTAGGGAAAGTGAGAGATCATTCATAAAGGAGTTCATCGAGAGATTGGGAGCTGATGGCATCGATCTCCTCCAGGTTAGAATGTTTCTAAACCCACGGATGGATGGAAATTTGTCTAATCACACCGGTCAGAAACTCTAGTCCATGGAGGGTACAGTTAGCCAGTCCTCCAACTATAAAATACCCGCTATGGGTATAGTTAGACAGAGTATTATCAGTATTAGTTAGTTAATTACCAATTGGTTTATTTGTAGGCTCTGCTCGAGTACGATCCCGTTCGTCGCATTTCCTCCAAAGCTGCACTGCATCATCCGTACTTCCAGGTATGAGTTGCATTCGATTAGAATGAGACTAGGAAGGGTCCTCACTCTGCTTCAATAGGGAACTAACGAGCAACTAATTATGTTTTTCGGTAATTTAGCGGCTTCGTAGTGGAACAATTGTATTCCAAAACAGGAACTAGATCATTATTTTCTTTTGAAGGTCTCCCCGTCACTCAGTGAGTGTTTATCATTACAGGGCTTGGACATGAGCAAGCTGCCAGCTGGGGACTGGAAGGGCGAACTGGTACTGCAGGAGAACGACGAGAACGAGCAATAGAGAGGGAGAAGGGATAACCTCGCTTCTCTAACCACTCGCAGTCATGCCACTCTTGCTATTCATCTTCGTCTGCTTTCACTTGCATTTATTCTCTGATTCTGAAGTGTCTTCCGATCTCTTCTGATTTATCATTCTCTTCTGAATATGAATAGTGAAGAGCTGATCTTCAGTTATCACCACTCCTGTACACTTCCCTATGCTCGCACATGTATGTACCAGAACACTCTATAGATGGAGAGCAGGGATCTCCCCCCAGCAAGAGTGCGACATTTTCTCCTGATTGCCCAAACTCACTCGCAATTGCCCGCATTTTGTTGACTGCCAACCACTCTTGCTCGTTCATATTCTTTGGTGACTATTACATCCTTGCCGATTGTCGAACTGTATATATTCCCGAACTCGCGTATCAATTGGTGGTGGTTAATCGTAATCTAGCATTCGATTTTCATTTTGAGCTACGGACCTGCATCAGTTGTATTGTCATAAATTTCCTGTTCTCCGAATATTATCGTCTATATTGTCTATGTGCCTATCGTGTACACTGCATTATGTGTCTCAGTATCGCTGCAGCTCCTTGACGATAAATTCGATGGTTGGTTGTGTTGAATGCAAGACAGGCTGTAGCGTGTAGTGATCAAGGCTACGTATCACAGCCTTGGTATCACAGAATGAGGGAAGGAGGTCGGGGAGGAAAATAATCTGAATTTGCATAATTTCCTAGTTCCCCACGCCAATGCCGATTGCGCAGAGTGCGAAAAATAACCTGGTATTCACTGGTGCGCAGATTAGGGCAAGGCGTCGTCAGTGCTTGTCAAGTATGAATCTAATAGTGGATGAGAGGAGAGTTCACATATCAAATAGATGCCCAGGGAAAACCGTTCTTCTAATGTACTTATAAACTCACTCTTCGTCATTTTCTAACTTTCGTCATTTTCTAACCTTAGTCATTATTTCACATACAAATGTCAAATATGCACATATTTTACGAACATGGAGCCCACGTGGAATACACGAAATAGAACCCTGAATACTGCAAGAGCGAGTGCGCAATCCATGTTGACAGATCAAAAATTACCGACGTAGAAGGCACTTTTTTTTAAAATTCGTGTGTAAATAATTAAAGGAACTGTCTTCATTTCGCCAAGAAGAAAAACTACCTAGAATGCATAAAATATCTAAATGAACCATAGAAGGGTCGAAACAAGTACGCAAATCCGCATCGACAATGCAGAAGCTCCTGATGTGGTCGTCATTGTTTTCGTTGTCGTAGTCGTCGAGGGAAGGCGAGAGGTAGAGGGAGGGGAGGAAGTAGGGGCGGAAGAGGAGATGGAGATAGGCGGGAGAGTGCGACGAGCTGTAGAGGATATTTTGAATATTTTCGACATATTTGGCACGACTACATGACTTGTGTTTCACCATCTAGACATTAATATTGATAATTGATGTTGAATAATATCCAGCTCTGATTGTTCCTAAAACGTAATACAAATACGTAAACACACATGTTACATCTCCAGTGGGCCCGGAAGTGATTGTAACGACTGCAGCGGGTTCGGATGTGGTGGACTTCAGTCCGGGAGTGGCTGAGAAGGAAGATATTTCAAAATAGATTTTTTTAGTTATGGAAGATATGGAACATTTGATGTGTTTCAACCTCGACACAAAAATGCAAAGACTCTTTGACGAGTGACTATGTACTGTTTTCCAAGAAACAGTAATAATTTTAAAAATAATCACTTGTCACGATTAGAGCTGGTTCGGATGTGGTTGTCTTCATCAATGGATTTGCTGAAAAGAAATTAATTATCAATTTTCTTTTCAGATCTACGAACTCGAAGTTTATTATTATCGATTACTTACCATTCGATTCGATTCTAAAGTAGATCACTTCGTCACTGCGGTAGATCTTTTCAGGATCGAGTGATCCCAGGTAGGTGATCTACAAAATACCATTTTTTGCGGAATTATTTTCAAAATAAATATTTACTGACATCCAGCGCGTTGCAATTGTCGTTGATGATCACGTCGCGAGTCTCCGTGATGCTGAAACGATACTTTTGTTGAAGTATATTGCGAGCTTTTGCTTAATATTCGCTAATATTTGAATTGGTTCTCACTATTCGGCCGATGTCATGTTCCCGTTCTGGCAGCAATCGATAAGGAGCCCCGTGTTCTGATTCTCGTCCATTCTTAAACAATTATTGTGTTTGGATACGTTTAACGGCTGCTTTTTCGGGCAAAATCGATAAGATAATGATGTTGTCAAATTCGGTTTATAAAATTCTCACTTGACTGTTCCTGTGATCGAAATCGGCTCATAATCAATGTTGTCGTCGTTTATCCTGGAATTGCACGCGTTTACAATTGTGGAGCTATTGTTTTGACAAAAGTTGATTGAAAAAGATTTGGCTAGATTATGAATATGTTTAAAAGCATTATTTTCGCTCGAATGCTCTGCCAACATTGATTGATACGCCATTGCCTATCATTAAAAACAAATAAATACCCGTAAGCCGTCGAGACAAGGATGGCGGGCCTCGAGCTCTGCATGTCATTCGCCCTGCCAGAAGTAATGACAGAGAAGGAGAAACCGGGTTGGGCAGAGATGAATTCTGAAATCAAATAATTTTACAATTCCAGGGAAATTTAATAGAACAGTAAGCATCATTTTCGACCTTCCTATCGAAAATATTCCACAATATTTTTGGCATAAGGTCGAGAACTATGACATTATGCTGTCTTTGATACATCAAAGACGGCATGCCGTCGTAGTCCTCTTCCGAAGTAGTGCTATATTGTTTTTTTTAAATTGTCAATTACGTTTATCCTGAAAGGACGTGAGTGTAAGCTCGACGTTGACGTCGTCCTCGATCACGAGCGTCGTCACGGGCCCAATTATGACCGTCGAAGTGCCGGCGACGAATCTGAAATGAATACACTACAAACATAAAACGATACATTTTAGCAAACGTTTAACAAAATTATTCTTACTTTTCCGGCATCAATGCGAAGCGCTCCTCTTTTTCGAAGCGCGTTTTTTCCGGCTCCAGTGTAGAATTGGAGCGTTGTCTGAAGAAGAAATCATAGATCATTCCCTCTGCACTTTTGCTTTGAAAAAAATGCAAAAATGAACCTCCTTTCCATCGTCGATCGACTTCTTCTCAATTAACAACGATCCTTCGGGAGCAACGAAAACATGCGAGCCCTTGCCGAATTTCGCTCTTGTAGGCTACAATATGCTTTCTGATTATCTTAGCTCGACATCTCGACATTCTCGTCTTCGTGTACGGATTTATTAATAAAAAGTTTATTGTTAAAATAAAATACGGTAGCTACGGTAGTTCATTGACGTACGGTAGTTACGACTGGTACGATGTTGCCATCATCTGTGGTGAAGATGAGGATGATTTCGGCGTATTCGTACTTTTCAGAGCTGCATTCCATCTTGGTAGTAGCGTCCGATTCGATCTGAAAGTGTATTATTTTAATGAATGCGATCTTACTTGTTTCTGTTTTCACAGCATATCTCCAAGTTTCGGAAATGTTTCCTGTTCACTTCAAATTTTAGACATTAGTTTCCCAAACAATATAGGCAGAGCTCGTTCTAGAAATACAATAATAAACAACATACAAACCACGGCCCGACGCCATACACGCAGAAGGTACCGCTCTCATCGATGTCTTTCAGACTGAAACAATACATTTTGTAAATATAATACAGGAAAATGGATGGGAAACTCACTCGTACTTTGTCTCAGTGTCTATGTTAAGCAAGTAGGTCGTTTCAATGTACCTGAAAAGAAGATTTGATCCCTCAGAATGGTTTCAAGGACTATAGTACAAGTAACGAAGCCACGCTCTCGATGATACATGATACAAACACTCTTGACCCGTTGAGTTAGAGAGAAAATATTTTGGTAACGTTTCTCGAGCTTTAGAAGATATGATACTAATCAATAATGTTTAAATGAACCATACGTCATCAGTAACTCACGACGCATATGGCTCTTCCGTCATCGAGGCCGAAGCTGGAATAACGACGCACACTCGGCCCTCGCCAGAAATTATTTCGGCACCAGCGGACAACTGAATGTTTTTTGTTAGAAGACAAATGTCCAATGATGAAATATTAGCAATTAATACAGCGTTACAAATTTACTTACAAAATCCTTGATTTCATTGCAGGTATAGAAAGTTGACGAGGCTCCTGAAACATAAAATCACATGAATCAATCGTGGGGAAAGTATAATTCATGATTCGGGTCTCTCCATTCCCCACGCTTGTTCAACCGTCGAGTGATGATGGAATACGGGAATTGAATAGACCATTACACGAACTTTGAACAACGCACACTGCAAATAAACGAACCTGCAACAAGAGCAGCAACTAGAACCGCAGCTCTCAGCATTGCAACCCGAGTCGAATGGAACAAATGGAATCTAATCAACACGGCTCATTCCCCATGGCCGCGATGTCCAACAGATAAGCAAGAAAATCGCAGTTATCATTTTTATTACTTCTCCTCTCACTCCCACTGCCGATCAAATGATCGAGCGCCTTCTAACATGTTGAATGTGAGTCAGTTTGTTATGAGAAACAAAATGCACTGAAATTGTAAAAATCGTCGTTTCTGATAGCAACATAATGGACGGTTCTTTTCTTTATGCAAATTACGCAATTTCAATCCGTAAAAATCGGGCACTAACGTGATGACGCACATATCGCTTCTAGCGCGCATGCTCACCGTTTAACGACCGCAAAGATAGCGCCTCTTTTGCGTGCCATTTGTGAATGTGTGCGTAGAGCGCGTGTTTCAATGCAACTGGATAGATTCATCAAGCTTAGGCACAATTATAGCACCGAATTCAATTATTATTAAAATTTCGGTATTTCGATAATATTTTGTACGCCGATATTTATACTCCAAGCTATAGATATACTGTCGATCAAGAAGACGAGAAATTGAAATTGTGAGGACATTCCCTGGAAAGGAAAGTCCGCGAGGGTAAGGTGGAGTTTTTGGATGTGACACTGCGGGATCGAAAGAGGATCCAATTCTAAGAACTTCTATGTTTACTTCTACGTTTCTGCTGAGGCCCTCAATGGACGTCCCTGTGGATGTTCCGAAATTCCACCACGACCCAGCCGTCCACAGAGGCCCTCAGCAGATATGGAAAACGTAGAAGTTCTTAGAATTTGATCATCTTTCGATCCCGCTATGTATCATCCAGAAACTCCACCTTACCCTCGCTGCCTTTCTTTATAAAACGGGGATTCATTTGGTGGTAGACAGAAAGGGTAATTGACGATTCGAGAATCACGACATACCTGAAAACACAAGCGAATGAGTCAATAACATAGTGTCCCCCGATCTCTATTGACTCATTCATTTGCTTGTTCAGCACTCACAATTTGCGTTTCCTACTCGATGGCCGTAACTGTATCAACAAAGCATCCGGTATAACAACGAGTGGTCGGGGAACGAAACCATCCGAGGATCATTCATCCCATCATGAACGCACTCCTATTCTGTGCTATCACCATCGCCAGTGTCGTATTCTGTGAACGTATGTGATTTTGCTACAGGATTCATTGAATATATTAGTCACTTAATCTCTTAATCACTTTCACACGTCTCGCCCAGAAGACAGAGTACGGCATACCACGGCGGAAATCATGAGTTGTAATTATATTTCAGCATGCGTTGATCGTCCTGATCCCGCCCTTGGTATCGCTAACTGCACTGAACACATTACCTGGTGCACCAACCCGCTCTTCTCCTCGAAGTAAGGGCATAGAGTTCGTAATGCTGGCGGTCTTTTACTTGTAAGCACTAATTCGAGGGGTCAATCAAGGTTCCTACTCGAATTGCGAGCTCTACTAGGGCGATTCTGCTTTATTAATTATCGCACGATCACATTGCAACAGTCATGTTTTGAGGATGATCCAGACATGCCCGAAGACCTGCGGGAAGTGCCCCACCGAATCTTCTTCACCACCCACAACCTGCGACAAAGTAATCGGCGAGTGCGTTAACCTGCAATGTCCGACGGGATATTCGTGCCAGAATAATCGTTGTTGTGCATCATCTGTGACGTCATCAGAGATCCAAATAATGTAACTGTTCACCATATTTCCAATTATCAGCGCATCAATGTTTATCAAACCCAAGTAAATGATGAAATAAGGGGGGACTTATTTCAGAGTGAATTGCAATGTCAACAAGAAACGATATTTCAAGGAATCGATATCGACAGAGATTATGGTGCGAAATTCTTAGGATTAGTATAGAATTGAAACACACCACTGTCAAAGCATGAATACGTGAACAGAGTTTCAAATAACAACTCATTAAACCATTTTCGGAGGCAATATAATTTGAAGGATCACGGTTCTGGGAGGGGTAGGATGAATCCTCTTGAGGTTTGTACTGGCCGCAGTATCGTCGTTCTGTTTCCATCAGTTTTCTCCCATCGCATATGGCGACTTCACGCAAGAGTCATACCCTACGGAATTCGGTGCACGCTTAGTAATCATCTTCATTGATATTCCTTGAGTGTTCAGAATATTCTTCACCCGGTCCCACTCCTGTCTCGACGTATTAAAATAGGTATTCCAATTTGAAATTTTGTACAGATCTAATGTAACAACAAGCTTCATTATTTCCTTCACAAACTTTTCTACAAAAAAATCTTATTTATTTTTTTCTGAAAGGGTATTGGTTTCAAAATACTCACGAGAAGATATCCCAGGAAACTTCTTAGTTGATATGAACACACTATCAATCTTATTACGACAACACAACTGAATGATCGCTTTTCTGAAATTGATATATCGAGAGTACTTCATTCAGTTTGGGCATGATTCACTTACTGGATTTCGCTTCTGATTTCCACTCCCTTACTTCCAATCGATTGATCTTCACATCTCCTAATAGCTCCATCACGGCTTTCAAAAGTTGCTTTGTTGTGTCATTATTGAGTGCGTCAAAATTCTCGAGCACCAGAGTTCCAACACTAGGAAACATTCCGAAAAATCGGGAGAATCGAGCACGCTTTCTCTTTTATTTTGCATAACATGCGCGTTCCTTTCGTCTACACACCACAATGGAGATAAGACACACTGTCGCAATTCCAATAGGGCCAAGCGATTTGGAGGTTGGCCATGACTCATAAGCTTGGCGGAGCATAATGCACGTCCAAAGTAGAAGAAACCCAGCGAGCAATCCGTAGCCAAAGCGCGAATTAGTCCAAACCAAGAAGTTTTGATGCTTACGAGCTAAAACTTCTATAGAGCCCTGAAGAAAGCAGACTCCGTTGTGGGCAACAATACTATGAATTACGTTATCAGCCGTCTCTCCCATGTTAACATACTATATCATATCATATTTATCCAAGAATCAAGGTCTGGGCCTGTTGGACTATACAGTTCTTCCATGCAATAGGATCATCAATGCAAATTCTGCTCCATACGGCTCCTAGTCGTTGAACAAATTCGTCCCTCCATCGAGTTTTGGGCCTTCCTATAGGTCGATGTCGGTTGTAGGGGCTCCACTCCAATACACGTTTAGCCCATCGGTCATCGCTGAGAGACGAGAGCCTCTGCGCCCAGCTCCATTTCCTGTGCATAGCCTGAACTCTGATATCCGGAATTGGAACTTTTTGGGACAGCCATTCATTCGTTCTTCTGTCTATTCTCGATACTCCGCACATTTTTCTCATCATGTTTCGCTGTGCAACTATGAGCCGATTCTTCAATTTCTTCGTTAGACTCCACAATTCACATCCGTATAATAGAGCAGGTACTACGCACATTCTGTAGACTCGGCACTTGAAGCCCATTTCAACTCTTCTGTTGGTCAGGAAATCGTAGAATCGATTGAAGCCTCTCCATGCACTCCCTATTCTTCTATTGATCTCCATAATTAAATCCTGATCAAATGAAATTCTGATTCCAAGGTAGACAAAGGAATCAACGTATTCAAGCGTTTGTTGATCAGCATAGAGCGCTGATTTGCCTCGGTTGCTCATAACTACTGTCTTCTTCTTGTTTATGATTAGCCCAACTTTCTTACTGGCTTGGCAAAGGTCATCGATCATTCTTTGAGCTTCTTTTGGGGAATGAGTAATTAGAACTACATCATCGGCATATCTTAGATGATTCAGTCTTCTTCCGTTAACTCTTATTCCACACTCCTCCCATTCCATCTTCTTCAAACATTCTTCCAGAACAGCATTGAAAAGATACGGTGACAGCGGGTCCCCCTGCCGAACACCTCGAGCTATTTCTATCGGAATTAGATCTTTGCCGAATTTTACAAATACTTGAGCTTTGGAGTAGATGCTTCGCATAACATTCACAATTTTAGAGTGCACTCCTTGTTTGTATATTGCCTCCCAGACCGAGTCAAATTCGATGCTATCGAACGCTTTTGCATAGTCAATAAAGACCATGTAGCATGGAAAATCATACTCCATTGACTTGTTAATGACTTCGTTGACAGTAAATGCGTGATCAATAGTAGAGTAGTTCTTTCTGAATCCAGCCTGTTCGTGGGGTTGGCAAGCATTGAGGGTGCTCTCTATCCTTGTATCGATCGTTGATGTGAAAACCTTATATATGAGATTTAGTAGAGCTATCGGCCTGTAATTTGAGATATCCAGTTGATTCCCTTTCTTGAAGATTAAAGAGATTAATGAATTGGGCAAATCGTCAGGTATTTCCTCTTCCGTTATCCAGTTATTGAACAGTCTTGTGAGAGGCTGAGATATGATATCTACAGCACTCTTTAGCATTTCAGCACTTATTCTGTCGGGACCGGGAGATTTGCCGTCTTTTAGCCTCATGATTGCGTACTCAGTTTCAGTAATCAATATTGGTGGAAAGGGATCGTTGGAAGCAAACTTTGATCTTTTGGATCGATTCGAACTCTTATAAAGCTCATTGTAGAAAGATTTCACCACATTTTGCATATCATCCTTGGAGTACGCGATAGAACCGTCAGGCTTTTCCAATTGATTCAGTTGGGTCGTGCCGATTTGCGAAGATCGTAGAGCTCGTCGTGTACTGTGCCCATACCGAACTGCTTCACGCACAACCTCCAGATGCTTCTTTCTTAGATCTTCTGCTATGGAATATCGCAATGCTTTACTGGTTTGACAAAACTCGATTCGATTTCTTGCAGTGGGTGTTTTATCACGTAGATGCCTTCGCTCTTCAAACAGTTCTTTTGTCTTCCTAGTGAATCTTTCTTGTTTCACAATCGGGATCAATGATTCTTTAGCAGTGTCCCCCATGACACGCGAGATTTTGACGTAGGAAGTGAAATTCGTGGTAGGAATTGAGTGAATTTTGGCAGTAAATGTTCTTCTATCAAATTGCATTGATGGACGAGGTTTATGGAACATTTTCTTGGCTTGTCTTTCTACTTTCATTCGCGCCATAATTAGCCTATGATCTGTAACGAAATTGAAAGTTCCAACAACACTCACATCCATCATATTTGATTTGCTTCGAGACAATATATAATCAATTTGGTTTCGCGTGTGCATGTTTGGGGCCTGCCACGTCCATTTGCGAGTCTCTCGCTTATCAAATCTCGTATTATGAACGAAGAGTTTTGTTTCACAACAGAAATCCAGGAGGGCTTGTCCTCTTTCGTTCCTTTCTCCCAATCCATGTCTTCCAATGTGCGTTTCATCAACCGCTTGCCTTCTTCCGATCTTGGCGTTAAAATCGCCGGCGACAACAACGTGTCCTCTTCCTCCCCCAGGTAGTCGAACACTACGAGAAGAAGATTCCACGAGTGCCCCGAGTTCGTTCAACAGCTTCTCGTAATCTTGATCAGAATGGCTTGAGGTTGGGGCGTAAACGGAGATTACTCGTAGACCGAGGGGAGGAACATCGATGAACGACAACCTGTCGTTAACCGAGTGGAAAATAACGTGAGATGCTTGATGCCGGGCCACAAGGAAGCCAGTCCCATTGGCAGATCGGACTCCGTATCCTACCAATAGATGGCCAGAGCCAGTCAAGGTTAGAGACGTTCGGCCAGGTCTCCTTACTTCCTCTAGGGCGATGATGTCAAAGGGCACGTGACTCACGCTATCCTCTAGTTCAGCAACACGGGCGTCGGTGCGGAGAGTTCGCACATTGATTGATCCGATGCGGATGGTTGTAGACTGCATATGTTGGACAGGCGACCCAATTCGGTTGTCCAAGCGACGAACTAGGGAGACCCACCGATTGCCCGGCGAGGAGGCGGCCGGAATGCGACCGCCTCTCGAGAACGCACGAATGGAGAATGGAGAATGGAGAATGGAGAATGGAGAATGGAGAATGGAGAATGGAGAATGGACGGCCAGATAACATACTACCTGGCCCTATCTGACCTACCATTATGTATTCATCAACTTAATCCAAATATAGATGCCGTTAGTACCGACGTGTTAAACGATCAAATTTAACATTTTCTCCCAATGTACGCCTTAATCATAGGCACTCAAAATCAGAAGTAATGGACTCACATCTAAAAAATTGTCGTCAACATCCAACCATTTGCCCACTCCTGCTTTGTGTGAGTATCGTTCGGGGAAAATTGCGTGCATATGTATTCTTTCCGATGGATCCCGATTTCCTTCAGATTTAAACCCAGTCCATAAATGCACTCTTTCCAGAGGATCTGACAGCTTCTTACCAGCCATAGGAGTGGAAACTAAGCGATTCCAAGAGTGGGAAATCTGAAATATGCGAAACATTGATTTATGCGGAGGAGGCGGTCGCATTCCGGCCGCCTCCTCGCCGGGCAATCGGTGGGTCTCCCTAGTTCGTCGCTTGGACAACCGAATTGGGTCGCCTGTCCAACATATGCAGTCTACAACCATCCGCATCGGATCAATCAATGTGCGAACTCTCCGCACCGACGCCCGTGTTGCTGAACTAGAGGATAGCGTGAGTCACGTGCCCTTTGACATCATCGCCCTAGAGGAAGTAAGGAGACCTGGCCGAACGTCTCTAACCTTGACTGGCTCTGGCCATCTATTGGTAGGATACGGAGTCCGATCTGCCAATGGGACTGGCTTCCTTGTGGCCCGGCATCAAGCATCTCACGTTATTTTCCACTCGGTTAACGACAGGTTGTCGTTCATCGATGTTCCTCCCCTCGGTCTACGAGTAATCTCCGTTTACGCCCCAACCTCAAGCCATTCTGATCAAGATTACGAGAAGCTGTTGAACGAACTCGGGGCACTCGTGGAATCTTCTTCTCGTAGTGTTCGACTACCTGGGGGAGGAAGAGGACACGTTGTTGTCGCCGGCGATTTTAACGCCAAGATCGGAAGGAGGCAAGCGGTTGATGAAACGCACATTGGAAGACATGGATTGGGAGAAAGGAACGAAAGAGGACAAGCCCTCCTGGATTTCTGTTGTGAAACAAAACTCTTCGTTCATAATACGAGATTTGATAAGCGAGAGACTCGCAAATGGACGTGGCAGGCCCCAAACATGCACACGCGAAACCAAATTGATTATATATTGTCTCGAAGCAAATCAAATATGATGGATGTGAGTGTTGTTGGAACTTTCAATTTCGTTACAGATCATAGGCTAATTATGGCGCGAATGAAAGTAGAAAGACAAGCCAAGAAAATGTTCCATAAACCTCGTCCATCAATGCAATTTGATAGAAGAACATTTACTGCCAAAATTCACTCAATTCCTACCACGAATTTCACTTCCTACGTCAAAATCTCGCGTGTCATGGGGGACACTGCTAAAGAATCATTGATCCCGATTGTGAAACAAGAAAGATTCACTAGGAAGACAAAAGAACTGTTTGAAGAGCGAAGGCATCTACGTGATAAAACACCCACTGCAAGAAATCGAATCGAGTTTTGTCAAACCAGTAAAGCATTGCGATATTCCATAGCAGAAGATCTAAGAAAGAAGCATCTGGAGGTTGTGCGTGAAGCAGTTCGGTATGGGCACAGTACACGACGAGCTCTACGATCTTCGCAAATCGGCACGACCCAACTGAATCAATTGGAAAAGCCTGACGGTTCTATCGCGTACTCCAAGGATGATATGCAAAATGTGGTGAAATCTTTCTACAATGAGCTTTATAAGAGTTCGAATCGATCCAAAAGATCAAAGTTTGCTTCCAACGATCCCTTTCCACCAATATTGATTACTGAAACTGAGTACGCAATCATGAGGCTAAAAGACGGCAAATCTCCCGGTCCCGACAGAATAAGTGCTGAAATGCTAAAGAGTGCTGTAGATATCATATCTCAGCCTCTCACAAGACTGTTCAATAACTGGATAACGGAAGAGGAAATACCTGACGATTTGCCCAATTCATTAATCTCTTTAATCTTCAAGAAAGGGAATCAACTGGATATCTCAAATTACAGGCCGATAGCTCTACTAAATCTCATATATAAGGTTTTCACATCAACGATCGATATAAGGATAGAGAGCACCCTCAATGCTTGCCAACCCCACGAACAGGCTGGATTCAGAAAGAACTACTCTACTATAGGAGGAAGATTCGCGAGAGTAATTGGTTCCATATTGACTATAAATGGCATCCTGTTACACCTGGAAATGGGATATGGCTGATCTTACAAAATGGTGTAAATCAAGAGCGTATTGGCAGAACTCAGGTAGATGTCGTGTTTAAACTTGCGTTTGTTTGGGAATATGCGCGCAAGTAGAAGAAATAAAAACGCAACTGTCACGTTTGCACATTTCTTATTTAATGTGTCATAGAAAACATGATGAGAATTAGAACGACTTATACAGTACGCGGGACTCATCAGACGCTAGCAGCTGTCAAGTAAAATTGTTCATGAACTATGCAGAAATATCTTTTAATCTTAAGATGAAAGAACAATGTCAAGAGGAAGTATGTCTAGCTGTGTATGTTCCACCTCAATTATGCAAAAAATCCGAACCTACACTTACACATCGTCTATCGTATTGGTTAGAGTCAGCGCCAAATAATAAGAAATACGTAAATAAAACAAATTGAAGAGAAAACTCTGCTGCCATTAGTATTGGTTTTCTGCCAGACTCTATCGCACTTTCGCAAAAAAAGTGTATATTTACCAGATATATTTTTATCAAGATGTAAGCAGTGAATTAGTAACATATGTAGAGTGGGTGTGAACATGTTAAGAGGTGTGCGCATATCACTGAGCAACAGAGGAAATCTGAGAGAACCGAGATACGTCCGTGCAAGGAAAACTTAACCTAAGCTGAAAAAGTGTCCCTAAGTTTAATTTTTCAGGTAGATCACGAAAATCGACCTTAGGAAGCCGTATCTCTGACCCCTCATTCCCTGTGGCGCGCCTCAACGGCGAGGTCGGTTTTTCTATGTTTTGAATGGCTCATCCAAACCCCGTACATATATAGTAATTCTGAAAGATCTCGTCGAGATAAACATTTTTCCTGTTGGAAGGTAAGTGTCTGTGAAAAATGTTACGGTCATTTGAACGTTAAAAATTGATGCCATGAAAAACTGGTGCTCGATAACAATCCAGTTTCATTTTCGCTCGATTTCTCGTGCAATTTTACCCCTGAGCGCAAATTTAAATGAAAATCGAAGGTCTGGTATTCGACGAAATTTTCGAAAGAATATGGCCAAGTCGAGATTTTTTGGCCGAAAATTACGATTTTTTGCGCCTACAAATTGTCATTCATGTTTTGGAGAGGAGATATGTACAAATTCGTTTTCTATGGGTCAAAATACTCCAGAAAAAAATTAACTCGGCTTATTCTGAGATTTTCGACTGTTTTTGAGCCAAAAATCGAAAACCTCAGAATAAGCCGAGTTAATTTTTTTCTGGCACATTTTGACCCGTAGAAAACGAATTTGCACATATCTCCTCACAAAAACGTGAAAGAAAATTTGTAGGCGCAAAAATCGTAATTTTCGTCCAAAAAATCTCGACTTCGCCATATTCTTCCGAAAAATTCGTCGAATACCAGACCTTCGATTTTCATTTAAATTTGTGCTCAGGGGTAAAATTGCTCGAGGAATCGATTGAAAATGAAACTGGATTGTTATCTAGCACCAGTTTTTCATGGCATCAATTTTTAACATTCAAATGACCGTAACATTTTTCACAGAAGAGATAGCACTTACCTTCCAACAGGAAAAATGTTTATCTCGACGAGATGTTTCAGAATTACTATATATGTACGGGGTTTGGATGAGCCATTCAAAACATAGAAAAACCGACCTCGCCATTGAGGCGCGCCACAGGGAATGAGGGGTCAGAGATACGGCTTCATAAGGTCGATTTTCGTGATCTACCTGAAAAATTACCCTTAGGGACACTTTTTCAGCTTAGATTAAGTTTTCCTTGTACGGACGCTGCAATGAATATCTCAATTCTCTCAGAATTCCTCTGGTAAAAACAACATTACTCCTATACAGGGTGGCTGATAAATATTGTACCACTTTTAATTTTTAAATATCTTCATGCTCCGCAGACGCAACTGCTTCACATTTTGCTACTGTATAACTAAGCTATATAAGTAGTTAGTCCATAAATATGAGCTACTGAATGCAATTATTTCCAGAGTTATAGCTTATGGCACCTTTTATTTACGATTTAGGAGATTTTTTGGCGCATAAACCATCGTGTAGTTTTATCAGCTCTTACAACGAGGAACTTAATACATGGATCATCATTTTTTTTCCTAAGAAGCTGAACTATTTACATGTCCAAATGTGTGTTAAAGTGCATGATCATACTTTGAAACATGATCATGCACTTTGTCCAAAATATTTCAAAAAAAATTCCATGCGAACGGCGCTTGACAAAAATTTGTATGATTTAGAAGCTGTCTTCTTCAAACAAGACAGCTATCGAAATATTTTATTTTTCTACATGATACTCCATCATTAGTTATTTCGAAAATGTACGCCATTAGTTCAGGAATATTGATTGGGAATCAGAATAAGTTGCGAAAGGCTGCAAAGTGACCCTTTGAGTGAAATTTCCATGTGCCTAGTTATGCCATTTATAAATCGTTTTGTTTCGATTTAATGCTTCCAAAATTCATAGTTTGCTTCCGTTACAACTCATGCAAAGTTATAGGGCGATGCCTACAATTTCAATGAACAATCACAAAATGCTATTTTTGAAGATCAATGTGAGTACTGTTAATCAAAGGCATATTTCTCTGTTGTCAGAGATCCGAAACAGTATTAGCCAAGTTTATTTAGAGGAAGAGTTGCTCTTCATTATAATCCTATACTCAATGACAACTGCATTGGGAAACGTTTAAAATAAAACCTCTTCTCCGAAAATTGTCAACGGCGCAGCGAAAAAAATGTGTATTCATTTGTGCCTCTATTCTACTAGCCCAACCAATAGTATGAAGCCTACTTCCAATAAGTTAATTGTAGTATACTGTAGTATAATTGTAGTATATATGAGAGGAATCGCGAGAGAACCGACCACGCCGCGGCGGTAGGAAAAAATTGTGCCCTATCTGGCGACAATTTAAATTACAAGTATTTCAAATGATGCTCTTTCAAACTTCGTCGTCAGAATTTCGATAACTGTCGTCATCGTCGAGATTCTGAAGGCCAAAGATGGAACTGTCACTTTTCCACAGTCAAATCGCGCTCACTAAAATGATCATAATTACCTTTGAAATAAAGATAGAATGTCACTTTATTTCAAAAGAAATCTACCATCATGCTCTACAACTTTAATGTTGAAGTCATCATTCCTGGTCCTCACCCTGGTGCGGCGCGGTCGGGTGCACTAAAACTTTCGTAACTTTGGAAATCGGAAATACCTTTTGGGTTTTCATGTCGTTTTCATGTTTTTCAAGTTGTAGATCATACATGTGCCTAACTTGTCGCCAAAAATTAGCAAAATCGGAGTATGGATAAAAAAAATGGGCTCACTTTTGTGCGGCGACCCCAAAATCAGTTCTGGACAAGAGTACTTCGGTACCTTCAATTGCCCTCATTTGGGTTCAAAATCGTTCACAATCTTCCAAAACAACATTCTAAGTTGATTTCCCCCCATGGTATAACACTTCCGTTGGTCAAAAATGGTCATCGGACCGAAAATATGAAAATCGATATTGTGTCCCCCATTACCTCGTGGAATGGGCCCAAACGCACTAAATGGGTTTCAAATAATTAATATACATCCCTCGAGGTAGCTCAAAGAAAATAGGCTCCTGTAAATGTGATATTTACATAAAGTATTCCGAGAAAATATGAAACAGTATAGGAAATGTGAAAATAGACCTAAAGAACCGATCAGTGGCTAGAAATGTAGAGCACGTTGAGCTAAACATTTCATCTGTTGAAAGTGAGTCTCTATCTTTTCGTTGAAGCGTGTAACAAAGCCTGGAAGTTGGTAGAAAACGGCGGCGGAGGCGCGCGAGAGAGCGCTAAATGGAGGGGAGGGAGAGGGAGGTCAGGCGGCGAGAGCGGCAGACGGTTAGAGCACGCGCTCTCGGGGGATTCTAGCCCGTTTCTTCGCAACTTCTAAGCTCTGTTACACGCTTCAACGAAAAGATAGAGACTCACTTTCAACAGATGAAATGTTTAACTCAACGTGATCTACATTTCTAGCCACTGTTCGGGTCTTTAGGTCTATTTTTACAGTTGCTATACTGTTTCATATTTCCTCGGAATACTTTATGTAAATATCACGTTTACAGGAGCCCATTTTCTTTGAGCTACCTCGAGGGATGTATATTAATTATTTGAAACCTATTTAGTGCGTTTGGGCCCATCCCACGAGGTAATGGGGGACACAATATCGATTTTCACATTTTCGGTCCGATGACCATTTGTGACCAACGGAAGTGTTATACCTTTTGGGGGAATCAACTTAGAATGTTGTTTTGGAAGATTGTGAACGATTTTGAGCCCAAATTAAGGTAATTGAAGGTACCGAAGTACTCTTGTCCAGAACTGATTTTGGGGTCGCCGCACAAAAGTGAGCCCATTTTTTTTATCCATACTCCGATTTTGCTAATTTTTGGCGACAAGTTAGGCACATGTATGATCTACAACTTAGACATGAAAACACAAAAGGAATTTCCGATTTCCAAAGTTACGAAAGTTTTAGTGCACCCGACCGCCCCGCACCAGGGTGAGGACCAGGAATGATGACTTCAACATTAAAGTTGTAGAGCATGATGGTAGCTTTCTTTTGAAATAAAGGATGACATTCTATCTTTATTTTGAAGGGAATTATGATCATTTTAGTGAGCGCGATTTGACTGTGGAAAAGTGACAGTACCATCTTTGGCCTTCAGAATCTCGACGATGACGACAGTTATCAAAATTCTGACGACGCAGTTTGACAGAGCATCATTTGAAATACTTGTAAGTAAATTT
This sequence comes from Pristionchus mayeri, assembly GCA_036245805.1. Lineage (NCBI taxonomy): Eukaryota > Metazoa > Nematoda > Chromadorea > Rhabditida > Neodiplogasteridae > Pristionchus > Pristionchus mayeri. The sequence continues at coordinate 14,206,484 of BTRK01000006.1, forward strand.
TTTGCCAGATAGGGCGCATTTTTTTCCTACCTCCGCTGACCCCCGGCAAATGGTCGATTCTCTCGCGATTCCTCTCATATAGTTAATTGTAGTATATGTTTATATGGAATATGGAAATTCGGCGAGAGCTGTTTCGTGAAATACAATTAGAAATGAGTGTACAATATTTATCAGCCACCCTGTAGAAACGCGTTGGTTGCCATTAGTGAAGCCTCGAAACTCGTGGAGGGCCTACAGGGTAGACAAATCTGTTGTTTCTCTCTAATCTCATGTGTGTTTTCACTCCATTTCCGTATCCGCGGAGCCCGGCGTCATGAACTGTAGTCAATCTCATCAATACACCATTATCATAATAGATTTTCGCAATACGCTTCCAGTGAGACATCGGCAAATTACAGTATCTGTCGTCGTTAGAAAACGATATTTCTTAAATATCAACGGTTACTCCATATGTCTCGATTGCGGAAATGAAAGTGGCTGAAATGAGTTAGTCCTTATAATCAAACATCAAGTTAGTATCTCACCAATTCTTGTCACACAAATATTTGTTGTTGTGATGGACAGTTTGGGATGCAATTGTCTTTGCATATATTGAAGATTATGTCTCTGGAAAGGATGTTCGTGCTACGAATTTAATTACGTATTTCTGAATGGTAAGATATTAGTATGCTGTGACATCTTACAGTTGGTCCATGTCCAAATGATATGTGCTCAGTTCAAGCCGGTTCACTCGCACTCCCTTCATCGTTTCCAACATAGTAGTAAGGGTATAGTCGTTATCAAGGAATTCGAAGTTTTGCAGAACCAGCGTTTCAATGCGCGAAAAAGTCCGAAGAATCGTTTAATTCGAGCGCATTTTTTACGCATTTTCGGAGTTATTTAATGTGACGAGATAACCAGCAAAATATTGACTGCTAACGAGAGCACGACAAGAAGAACCGAGATGAATCGGGTATGCCATATGTTGAGTAAAGCTGCCAGACCAGCGAGCAACGCAAATAAGCTAAGAAATTTAGTTAATTTCGTTATTAATTTATGGCGCTAAGTGATGTACATATGCTTACATTTTAGCTCGACTGCGCCCTGAATATGCCAATGGTTACTTTTTGATTCCGAACGATACACGTGTTAAAAAATTAGAATTTTAAAAAAAGCCAGTAAAATTAACATACTTTTCCGAAGCTGTCGTTGGCACTCATCCATGCACCCATCCTACTCGCGTAACGGGCATTCATAATTGTATGCACCTGGACGCGATTCAGAGAGTTTGCAGTTCCGTCCTTAGTGAGGTGGCAACCATCATCGATTATTCCTTTACAAAGATGCACTCTTTTCAGAGGTTCGGATAGTTTCCTTTCGCCAAGAGAAATGCGAGGCGTTAAGATATACCAAGTTCGTGAGATCTAGAATGTCAAAAAAAATATATTTATATTTATATTTTTTTTATTTATATTTGTGCAATTGCAGATCCGATATTTCAAAAGATATAACACCCAGTTATAGCAACACATGCTAGCCTCACAAGATTCAGGTCGCTTTCCACGAAGTCATCCATTCCCACAATCACTCGGATGATGTCAGGAGGAATGCTGGCGAGAGTGAGTGGGTCGATATTGACGATATATGACATGAAGATATATGCCTTGCACAATTGATATGTATTTTGTAATAATCTGGAACAAGGGCATGTTAGAATAACACAGGAATCGGGTCAAACTGCGAATTGGCGCAAGGAAAAGCAACTGTCACTTATACACATTTCTCTACCTGATAGTCGTTGTGAAAAGTTGGACACGATTATACAATACTCACGAGACTCGGACTCACGAGCTACAAAACAATTCATATTTTGAATAAAGTATATAAATCGGTTGAATCCAAGATGAAATGCGATTAAATTCTCAGGCTGATAAAGAAAATAAAAACCATTTTAGAAACAAGATAATCGAAAGATAGCTAGATTTGAAAATTCCAAAACGAGAGACAAACATCCATCACATACATTGGCATGCAGGTTACATTTGGCAAGCTCTCAGTATCCCATGAATGTTAGAGGCATTATCATACACGATTTATTTAAAAATAAAATAATATGGTTATTGGACAATGTAACGTTCAGCAGTTGTCAGTTGATGAGAAATACAAATATAATTTGATAATTAGGGAAACTATGGGAAACTAATTAGTAGGTTCCCTCAACGCACCGAAGGGTGGGCTCAAACGTGTTATTACAGGTTTTGACAACTCGACCTACATGTTAAAAAAATTCGCGTTTCAAAAGTGTAACAATACTTTTTGGACACCCTGTAATACATTGACCGCACATCTTAGCCAACACTCTGTGAATCTATTTTCTGTGTTGTGGTAGTTGGTGGTGGAAGGAGCCATTTCTTAGAGATCGATATTTACCCCGAGCAACACGTCTCACGACGAACAAGCCTACAATTATATGATGAAATGCTACAAGTGATCGATATCTACTAAATCCAGTAAACGATATGGTGTTCGTTGTGATGGAAAAGTACTACTGACTTTATTCATTCTACACATTCTTACAATCCCATCCCTGAAACAAAATTATTGCAATCAGAACGGTAAGAATACAAGTGGCAAATGCACTGTGATGTTGTAGCTACAAAAAGCATTTATATTGTTTATACTCACATTTGGTTTGGTAAAAATAGCGATCCGCGCACTTCCAACCGGTCGATTTGCACTCCATCCATGGTCTCTATTATTTGTACGAGAACTGGTTCTCTATTTTTGAAATTATGCAATACCATTGTTTCGACGCGATGAAAGAGTGCAAAGAATCGGGTATATCGATCTCAGTTTTGAATTTGCCTCCTAATCCTGTTTCTTACCATTAACAGGATGGAAACGAGCACAATGCATATTATGGTAATGGAGATGCCGTTTTGAATATGCAATGTTAGATTTCGGTTTTTGAAACTTTTGAACGGCTTATCCAAACTCCATACATTTATAGTTATTCTGAAAAATATCGACGAGATAAGCATTTTTCCTGTTGGGAGTGAAGCTGATCTGTGAAAAAAGTTATGGCCGATTGAATTCTAAACATTGTCGTCCTGAATTTTTTTTTCAAAAAAGGGGGAAAAATAGACAATTTCATTAGATTCCTCATGCAAAAGTATTCAAGTGTACCAAATTTGAAAGAAAAAAGTTTTCTGGCATCCGGTCAAATGGTCGACCAAAGACCTCGGACTTGAACGATTTCGAACGAAAAAATAGGTTTTTTGAGGAAATTTTTTTAGATCAACTTCTCGTGAACTGTGATGTGGAAATTCGGATTCTACGAGGGAATACACACCAGAAATTATTTTTCTCGTAAAATTCTGAGATATCAAATTTTTCGACCCTAAATGCTCCTATGGTTGGAATTTTACGGAAACAATTTCACACCTTTGAGGTCGAGAAAAGGAAAAGTTTCAAAAACCGACCTCCCCCTTAGGCGAACCACAGAGAATGAGGGGTCAGAGATACGGCTCTCCAAGGTCCATTTTCTTGATCTACGTGAAAAGTTGACCCTAGATAGGTATTCAAAGACGAAGTGGTGTAGTGGTCTATGGCGCACCCTCCCATTCCATCCCACCCGGGTTCGACTCCCGGCCGTGACACCGTCTCCGCCCCACCAAGGCGCCTACCCATTGGGGACGGGGAATTGGTAGTCGTGACTAGATCACGCAGGTAAATAGGTCTGGCGAAAAGGTGGGCACTCCAGACTGAATCAGCCCATATTAACACTGGCCTAGCAGTGTTCTCCCGCGAGCCCAGTCTCGAAGACGGGATGTACCTTTACCTTTACCTTAGGTATTCAAATTGGAAATCTATTTTTCGCTGTGCGGGTGTATGTCAATCCTCTCAGATCTCATATAGTCTAACGATTTTACGCTTATCATCCATACAGAAATAAGCAAGCATACACGCGCACATTTAAGCATTATACTAATAATATTATCGATTAATATAGTTGCTACACAGACGATGGGGTGGCAGAGCACGCCGTTGCGTGGAAAAATGTCTAACACCTTCACCTTCATTTTACCTTTTATATGACAAACGTACCAGATGCAGTTCGCTTTCCAGGTCGTCCACGTCAAGTATGATTCGGATAATATCAGCAGGAAAAGTGGCGAGGTTGAGCGTTTGCTCCATCTCCACTGAAGTTGTGACCAAATACATTTTTTAAAAACGATAAGCTGTTGAAACGATCACGTGTAATTCGAAAAAAATCGCCAAATGTGAGAGAGATAACGCAACTGTCACAATCACTGGGACACTGCCAGTGTCCCAGTATACGGATAGATGCATTTGCTGAATACATACATAATTGGCATACAGTATCATTTATCGAAAGATTCATTGGAAGAAATTGAAGTGAACAATTTGGAACATTCGACTATTTTTAATATCAATAAATGGGTTACTAATGGAGTTGCGAAATAATGTGAGATTCAGGTAGATAATGTGAGATTCATGAGCGGGTGTATCCCCTTGATAACTGAACGGGTAGCAATCGTTGATTGTCGTGATGTTCCGATTTCACCCATTTCATATGAGCTTTCACTTCGAATGGATAACCATTGAACCCCAAATCACTATCCGTGGCCATTTTCATTGTTATTCTTTTGGTTATATAGTATTGTATCATAGCATCCCTCTCATTTACCGAGAGGTCTCGCCACTGCATATGAGGTCCGAACGCGAAAGACCTCTCGTATAAGTCGATTGAGATACCAAAATCACCTGACGTAAAACAACGTTCATCACATTGAACATGACTAGAACATGTCTGATGCTATGATCATTGCATAGTTTTACAATAACGTCGCTGAAATTAATAAATTGTCACTCTTTATCAGCAAGCGATGAGAGCCTGCTGAACTTACGCCATGTCCTGATTAAATTCCCCTCCCCGCACTTCCAATCGATCGATTCGAATTCCGTTCATAGTCGTCAACGTTGAAGGCGCCTAAGCACAAATCGAGAAGTGCATTCAAAATTTTGCAGCACCAATATCTCAATTCTCTCGAAAAGGCTGAAGAATCGTACGAATCGATTGCGGTTTCGGCGATAACGGCTTCTGCGCAAGCCGATGCCACGATGACCGCGCACACCATGAAGAAAACAGTACATCCGCCCAAATTGAATAGTGAACCGCTAGGCCCATTGAATGCCCACGCAAAAAGTAGCGAGAGCAAGAGCGAAATCGAGGCCGATATGAGCGGAATTACCATCCGACGCGCGAGGTATTGAGGGTCGGATGCCACTTCGACTAATCTTCCCTAAACACGAAAATTTGGAAATTGATGAAAATTGATTACTCGGCATAAATTATAAAGTAGTAACTAAAGATGATGCTCAAGTCACTCCACAGCCCCAAACCGTGCTCAGCTTGTATAACATTTCAAAATTTTTGGTTACAATTTGATAATGCCAATACATAAATTGATTCACCAGAGGGTCGCATCCATATATCTTCAGCCATGCGCCCACGCCAACTCTTGTCGAGTACTCTTTTGCCAATATTGCTTGCATTCGAACACCCCCATAGATTCCTCTAATGCCGTCGTAAGTCGAGTAGTCATCTCCATCCTTCACTATTCCCGTGTAAAAGCGCACTCGTTCCAAAGGTTTGGGTAATTTGCGACCGGCGAAATGTTGCTGACAAGGGTGTTCCATAAGTTGGAAATCTAAAAAAGAATAGCAATATAATTGAGGAATATGTACTCTTCTCACCAGTCTCATTTCCGTCTCCAAATCGATAGATTCACGAATGATCCATCTAATGATATCAAGAGGAAGATTGGCGAGAGTAATTGGTTGGTCCATTTCCAATAATCCTGGCTCAATTTTAACAGCGATCGTGTATGTCTGATTATTTCGATTTTCAAAAAAAGCGCGCCAAAATTTCGAAATTGAGCGCAGCTGTCACAATCACTGCAAGGGTTCAAGTGCGGGGTGCATCATTTACCAACATATTTGTTACATTGGGTGAACATATAGTGTAATGTTTAGAACATGGAATTGATGATAAAGAAAAGTGAAAAATTATGTGAATTTCAAATTGATTCAAGTGCGATTGTATCCCCTGGAGGGGTGAACTGGTAGTAGTGGCTTATTTGCATGTGCATTTGATATCTCCCAGTGCATGTGCGATTTCACTCCCACTTGATATCCACTGAATCCGGCATCGTGAACAGTTGTCATTCGCAGTTATTCCATTCTGAGCACTGAGATCAATCGCCATATTCTCCCAGTGTTCTCTCCAGTCATCGAAATATTTGACCGTCGTTAAGTTAGATATTTCGTAGAGATCAATTGTAACGCCGCTCCCGACCAGTTTCATTACAAATACGCCTATAGGTTAAATTGTATACAGTTTTAATACCCGATAAAAACTCACGCAATTCAAATTTGGTGATGTCATTGAATATGAGTAAAACACGTCGGACATTATGATCGCGGCCCAATTCAATTATTGCGTCCCTGAAACATTTATTGGTATCATAGTGACAGAGTCAATTAAAACTCACGCCAATTCCTGATTAAAAGCCCCTCCCCGCATTTCCACTCGATCGATTCGCAATCCAAACATCGGTTTCACTGTTGCTTCGAAGACGTATCGATCAGTTCTATCAAAATTTTGCAGCACCAATGTCTCGATTCGCTCGAACTGGTTGAAGAATCGTTCGAAACGAGCGTAATTTTGAATTCGCTTGACGAAATTGTGACAGAATTGTACAGGAAGCATGCACAGACAGATAGTGAGAACAAGCCAAAGAGCAGTCCGCGATCATAGAAGATTACTTCCAACCCGAGAATGATCGTGAGAAAGAACAAAACCACCGAAAGTATGATCGGGCAGACTATCCGATGAGTGAGGCACACAGGATTGCAAGCCACTTCGAGCGTCGTGCCCTGAATATGTTGAAAAAAAATGCTTGAAGTGCACGAATAACAAGAAAAGCCGCCATCAATATGTTTTTTTTTCATTTTAAACTTTAATTGCTGCTATGCTCTAAAGCCTGGAACTGATTCAGTCACATCGTATGTATGACCATGCTTAAACGAAAGTTGCAAGCCGAAATCACTCACTCCATCATGCAAATCGTATTCACTCAGCCACAATCCGACTCCAACTCTTCTCGAGTACACTTTCGGCAGAAATGCATGCATACAAACACGTTTATCGTATTTCTCCTTTTGGTCGTAGTTCGAGCGTCGACCACCAGTATACCTTTCCCCAGTGCAGAAGTGAACTCGCTCAAGTGGTTTCCACAGTTTGCTCAATTGGAGATTCCACAAATGAGAAATCTGGAAAATAAGCATGATATCAGAGCAAAAATATGTTTCACCATTCTCATTTCAGTCTCAGAAGTGGCCTCCATTCGAATGATCTTTCTGATGATATCAGTAGGAAGAATGGCGAGGGTAATTGGTTGCTCCATCACCAATAATGGTAGCATGACTATTATTGGGATCCACTATTTGTGATATCTTGGATAGTAACAACAAGCGCGAGTATACCATATGCATTGTTGGCATACTGCCAACTTTTTGTATTCTATTCGCGCAATTTTTCACCGCGGGATTCCACAGAATACACTTTGATGGAACTGTCTATGTTTGAACAATTTCCGAATGTAGTTCGAAAAGTCTGGAATGAATATTTTAATTTCAATAAACTGGACTCGAAAAGTAGGCAATGTTTGAGGAGAGCCAGTGCTTCATCCACTTCAAACTCAGTCTCACAACAAATTGGGATGATTAGTCATCATTTTCCTTCTCCAGCTTTCATAAGGGAAACCCTCTAAATATCCAATGCCTTCTACCTATAGTTCGTAATACGGGTAACGGTATCTTCATTTTACACACTCTCTCGACCGGTTGAACGGCGAGAGAGTGTGTAGAATGAAGAGACCGTGGTTTCATTTCTCGAACTTTGCTTATACCCCACTTCTTTAATCCCCATCATCCCACTCACACTTAGAACCATCATCATTAGTAAGAAATACGATGGTAGAAGAGGAACTTTGGCTGATCGATACAATCAGTGCCATATATATTTGTTAAAAAAAAGAAAAAAAGAAAAAGAAAAAATAAATAAAAAAAAACATTGACAATGTCTTTTTGAAGGGTTTCAGCAGGAAAGGTTTTGTCCCCAATCGCACATCATTTATCGTGTATGTCATGTCCTTCATATTCAATCGCAATTAGATAGTATTTCTGTAGATTGAAACTGTATCAATATGTGTAAATATTTTATCATTTTTGCAACCGTTGATCATGTTTTTGTCCACTGGCACTGCTAATGTTTCGGTAGACTTCGTGCTGAGGCAGCGATGAAGCCGTTGGCACAGCCTGGATTGGGTAGATTTACATACATGTGGAATAAAGTGGAATATACTAAGGGAACTAAGGGAATCTTCTAGAGACGCGTCTTTCTAGAACTTACTCATATTTTCCAAAAACAACGGGAGAGATATGAGACACTGCATTGTAAGAAAGATATTATCATATTAAATAAATTATCTTTGCTACGAACCGCCTGCATCGTCTTCGAAAAGTACAGGGCATTCTCGATGACTAGGATCGTGTAGAATGCGTAGTATTGAAAGTTGATCGTGACCAGTTTCATGAGCCTAAATAGTGCATTGGAAAAAAGTTGTTTCCCGTACTCATTGTCAAGTTTAGCACACCCTAGTCATCATGCATTCTTTCGAATTGCTCGTACCTTGAATTACGGCAGAGATAATTGATAGATTGAGTCAACTCATCGCTTATAAAGGAGCAGTTTCCGAATGTAAGCCGGGAAATCTGGAACGAGCCAATTTTCAAATACAACTTCTGAACAAAATATGAGAACGAAGAGCTTCATGTGGGCTAGTGCGGAAATCGAAGAAGGAGTGAGAAGTGAATTCTGAGCTCCCTTGCCACTTCAATTTCAGTCCCGTGTCCAATTATTGCACCTGGACATCCGTCTCTTTCTCAGTATGTTTACAAAGTACTCACGTGATCCAGCGCTCTATTCTTCCCTCCATCATTTCATCTGCATACCCCGACAATCAGATAAGACTATTATGGCACAATATGGTAATTGCACTCAATCAGAAATACACTTTTTTCATTTGATACTCCAACAAAGATCAGTTCTGGCAAAGAATGACCCAACCACCCAATTCTTGTCGCGCCTCTCACTCATTACATTTTCAAAAAAAATGATATTTCTTAGCTCTAACGAAACTGAGTTGATTCAGTGACAGCTGCTTCTAGAATGTATTCCTTTTTTCGCGCAGCTCTAAAAATTGTGTGATGTCCAGATATATTTGTTCATATCAAACAATTAGATCAAGTTCTAGAACGATGTCGATCATCATTAATATGAATCTACTTTCTCTCTCCACTCTTCCTCCTGATATCATCAGAGTCATTGTACGAATGGACGATTTAACCGAGGCTGAGTTGTATCTAGTAAGTGATTTCAAACGTAGTTTCCACTTCGTAACATCTTATCATAGGTTGGCAACTATGATAGTCTATTTCAGATATCTCGATCTTGGTACGCACTGTGTACTCGAATTCCTCTTTCGGGTAGGAAGCTATCTGAGCCTCTAGAAAGAGTACATTTTTGCGCTGGAATCGTCGATAATTCATGCACGAAGGATGGAAAGATGGAGTCGATGGGTCGAGTTCAGATGCACGTATTCGAATAGAATGGGAGACTTGCTGAATTTCCACGAGAAACAAGATGGAGTGTGTTTAAGCTTATGATATTTGTTTTTGTTTGATGTTTGGTGCTCCCTAAATACGTCACCAGAAAAAAATAGCTATTACTACCCCTTGCGTACTCTCCTTAATTATTTGCTAGTCGAAGTGGTGTAGTGGTCTATGGCGCGCCCTCCCATTCCACTCCACCCGGATTCAACTCCCGGTCGTGACACCGTCTCCGCCTCACCAAAGCGCCTACCCATTGGGGACGGGGGAATTGGTAGTCGTGACTAGATCACGCAGGTAAACAGGTCTGACGAAAGGTGGGCACTCCGGACTGAATCCGCCCAAATTGGCACTGGCCTAGCAGTGTTCTCCCGCGAGCTGGTCTCGAAGACGGGATGTACCTTTTTTACCTTTTACCTTTTAGACAAGCTGATCGTGATTCGTTTAGCAATACACAATTATTTATGAATACCCGTATAAGTAAAAAAATATATGCAGGGCGTTGTCGAGCTGTCTTCCAAGCTCCAGTACATCCCTTGTAAATATCGGACTACAAGGAAAATCGTCAAGTATCTTCTCTGGCTCGCATTTTTCGCTGGTTTTGGAGCCTTTAGCAACCCGCATTATCTCAGATTCATATCAGTTCTCTTGGTAGTGATATGTCTTGCTATAATCTTGGTGCGGAGCGTCTCGGCCGGTCTCATGACAGCGAAAAAGAGTACAAATCACGATAGATTAAAGCAATTCTTCGGCAAATTCAAGAAAATCGAAACGTTAGTGCTTGAAAATTTCGCAATCGGGGTGGAAGCCCGTTTACAACGATCGTTAATATGATCTATGGAATACAAATCGGTAGTACCCCAAGTTATAAATTTATTTTCAGAAATCCACATTTCATAAAAAAAATTTCAGAAAAAAATATTAAAAAATAAAAATTTAGAAAGAAAAATCCGGTAAAAACTAATTTCGTAAATTCATTTTTCAGAAATCCAATTTCAGTAATTTCGTTTCGTAAGCTACCGTAATCGTGGAATACTCACCACCTTCACTTTGACTATTTAGTGTTTAATTATCATTTCCAATATTTTTTTCTTGCTCGTATTAGGCTTTCCGTTGTCGTGCCCATCCATTAAATATCATAATCATTTTAAACAATGCGAATTTTATGTTTTAATGCGCAGTTATATTTCCCGGCTACAGTAATCCGCAACTTACGGCAAAAAATTTCTGAAATCTGACTTTCTGAAAAAAGTTTTCGCAAACTGGTTTTTTTTTCAAAAATATTTCTCAATTTGATTTTCTGAAATTTTTTTTCTAAAATATATTTTTCTGAAAATTAAATTTCTTAAATGGAATTTAAAAAAATAAATTTACAATTTGGGGTACTACCTACAAATCGGACGTTTGGAAATCTATGGGTCTCAGTTTTACCTCAGTAGTGTGTAAGTTGTTTTTTACGTTTCTGCTTTCGATGTATAAAAAATAAGCAAGCAAAAGCAGAGAATTGCTACATTATGCATTACTGTCCCGTATTTAGGATCCTCTGAATAATAAGTCAACCCTTATTTCTTAATGCCACTTTTCAGTTATGAGATACGCATATTATGTGAAAACCATAACCTTCGAGAAGTCACCATCATACCAAACACGGCTACTAGCACAGGACTAAGTGCTAAGTGATAAATACTATAGTATTAGTACTTAAAAAAGGGTTCCCATGAAACAGAATCATCGACTCTCACAACGACTCTACTGCATGCTGAGTACTGTACGGTGGATTTCGCTAAATTCTGCGCATCGCATTATTTGCCTAATTCGACTATACCTTTATGTAAATTCCATTAAACTATATCGCACAATCCATGTTTTCACATTAAAAATCCATTAAACTGAATAATAAATGAGAAAACCGATGCTAAGTAACATGGTGTAGCGCAGCGTGTATCTCGAAATTCCGTCTTTTCCTAATCCAGCGGCCGTTTTCTCAATCGATGGCTCGAATGGCTACAGTATTTTCAATTTGCCTGCATTTTCAATAACCTTTAGAATTTAATTTTGCAACTTGGAGACATTTATTTAACTTGAAACCACGTGATTTCTGATCGGAAAAGCGCCCTCTATAACCCAGTGGTGCCAGTTTGTTGTACGCGAGACTCGTGGGAACCCTTTTTTAAGCATTGCAGGTATATTAGCCTACGAGCTTGTGAAATTTGGTATCTCTGTCGACGTATACGAAATCTCATTTGCTCATGTAAATGAATATTTCAAAATTTTGAAATCGAGATGGGAGGATACGGCAAGGGAACTGCGAAAGGATGGAGTTTTGATGAGGATGATTACGACTCATTATGAGGGCTTTAGTGGCTACGATGCAGGAGTGAAATCTCATATGAGATCCGAACGCCTTGAAAATGCATTCCATCCACTTCGCCTAAGAGGTTATCACGGGGGTTCAATTTTATCATTTCTGAAACAATGTGTTCGTGATTTCTTAAATTCCAAAATTGTTCGTTACATATACATTGTTTTTTTTATTGAATACTCGCCTGCACTGGATTTGAGGTGCACGATGATTGATAAAATCAGATTATCAGGTGAAGTAAACACCGATATTTGCTAGTGTGTTGTGGCGTACCTCTGATTAACGCGTTCCACATTTTCGAGCATTTTCAAATTTATAACATTATTATGAAGAAGTCATTGCCTACCAAAAACATTCATTCTGGCAATGTGCAAATGTAATTTACAGCTTGAGTTTTCAATTAGCGCTCATACATTCCAACTTTCACGTTATCCTTTGAAATGCATCGTTATTTATTACTTTTGCTATTTCTTCCCTTTTAAAATAAAATATAGCAATTTGCTTTGAACTTTCGCGTTTTTTTATTTAGTAGGCATGATTCCGCTACTAGACATGGACGACACACTCAACCGATCAACTCAACCTCTCCAGTCTTCCTGCTGATATTATCAGAAGGATTATTCGAGCTGATAATACGTCAATGGAAATGCGGCTGGTACGTATTTATTTGGATTATTTACAGCTTGAGGATATATCCGCTCAGTACGATTATTTCAGATCTCACATTCATGGAACGTTCTTGCCAAGAACTATTTCGATGATCGTAAGCTCGTCGTTCCCCTAGAACGAGTCCACTTCTGCCCGGGAGTAACCGAGGAAAAGTTCTACTGGACGAAGGATGGGAAGACGGGGGCGATTGAGAAGGTCATCGTGCATGTGATTCTGCCAAAACGATGTGACAGCAGAGTGGGCGTGGGCGGATGGCTAAGTGTCGGGTGTGAATATAGCGATGTGAGTTAATGGTTAGTAATTTCAGGACTGTATGGGCGTGGTTTACCTTTTTAGTAGTGCTGATAGGAGAGTTCTCCGATACGAGTTCATTATGAATAGGCTCAACGCTAAGCTGATATCATAACAATTATTTCAAATTACATGCGATACTTCAAATGCAAAGGAATTCATACTTACTTACACTTTCAGGACGCTATTGAAGTGGTATCAATCCCCTGCCACCTCAGACAAAGACTGGGTCCATCACTCTGTATTATGTTCATCCAACTTATCATAGGGTTCAGTATGGCCTTATACGCGCTGTATGTGCGAGAATTAGTACCAGCACTGTTTGCTCTGGCGGCATTCTTAACCCCTGGTAGTAATTGTTTCCACTAATCGAAGTGCCGTTGAATGCCGCACGTATCGCCATAGAATGGCCCGCTTGTTCAATCTGTTCGATCGGATTGAAACCTTTGTGCTACAAGATTTAGACGATTCTAATGTGTGGAAAGTGCTGGAGGGAATTATGAGAACGTTGAAAGGAGCGAAGATCGATACAGTTGAAGTGCGTTGGGGAGTGCAGAATCAGCACATGGCGTGAGTACATCGTCCGCGTATTTTACTGGCCGCAGAGCTGCGAATAGTTTTGAAATATTGAGTTATTTTTGTATTGCTGTACTGGTAGACAACTGCCCATGCACATATTTTTTTCCAGGAACACTATCAAGAAAATGTGTAAGGATAATAATATCCAGCAGGTTTTCCTTAGATTCAGCGAACTGCAAGGTACCCACCTATCTATGATTTTATCGTTTTTCAATTATTCCACTTCAGCTACATTTATTGTCCAACTCATGGAGGTTGGCATATCAGTCGATCTGTATGAATTGTCTGGATGAGGAGATGACAAATATTTTGGATACACGCGGCAACAGTGGGACATGATGGTCAATCGATAGAGTCTTAGTATCAGCCTTATCGTTATTCTTACAGATTCAGTGGCTACCCATCTGGGTACCTGCAGATGGGTACCCATTCAGTGGCTACCCATCCGCAGGGAAATCGCACATGAGATTTGACAAGTCGGAAGCTCACCGCAACCCACCACTACAGCGCTTTAATGTGTCTAGGGGATACAACCGTACTGAACGTGCAACATCAAGATAAATTATCCAATTTAATTATGCAATCGTGCTTGATTAATGAAATATTTTCGACATTCTAATACAGTACCTCGGAAAGTCAGTGGACACTTTTTGAACCTTTTGTAACTTTTTGCCCAGGAAAGGCATCATTCTGATATTATGGCTTGTAGTACCAAATTCATTGTGGATTATGATCATGGTATTGGGGTACTACGAAATTGCACAGTCATTGCGTAGTGATGACGCAATCAAAAGACACTTTTTCAAAATGGCATTATTCTTACATACATTTTTCCTTCTCGTCAAGCTTTCTGAGATTGGAGATGTGACCGAGGCCTAACCAGAATAAATTTTTGAAGGTGCTGCTCGGTCGCACATTGGCTGCAGCCGAGCTGCAAAATAGAAGTCGAAAATTCAGATCTCGGCTCCTAGTCAAGCTAGAGAGTGGTCTAACGCATCAAAATGATCGCCATAATGAGAACAGATGATCCTGAGAATATGAAAACAAAATATCGATATTTGCCCTCAGGGCATGAAAGAATCACTTTTTTTGAATATCAATTTTTGGACATCCATAACTTTGTGGGAAATGAAGGTAAAAATCGGGAAACACCTTGTTTACCCCTATGGGCGAGAGAGTGCACACGACGAGAGTGCGTAAACAAGGTGTTTTCCAACCCGAGTATCCCTCCGAAAAAAACGATCGCCGCGGGCAGGAAAGGTATCCAATCGCTCTGAAAAGTTGGGCTTCTGATCTTTAATACAATTTTAACATTAATACGCAAAAACCAGATTTTTTCCTTCATTTCCCACAAAGTTATGGATGTCCGAAAATTGATATGCAAAAAAGTGATTTTTTCATGTCCTGAGGGCAAATATCGATATTTTGTTTTCATATTATCAAGATCATCTGGTCTCATTATGGCGATCATTTTGATGCCTTAGACCACTCTCTAGCTTGACTAGGAGCCGAGCTCTGAATTTTCGACTTCCATTTTGCAGCTCGGCTGCAGCCAATGTGCGACCGAGCAGCAGCTTCAAAAATTTATTCTGGCTAGACCTCGGTAGCATCTCCAGAAAGAAAGCTTGACGAGAAGGAAAAAATGTATGTAAGACTAATGCCATTTTGAAAAAGTGTCTTTTGATTGCGTCACCACTACGCAATAACTATATAATTTCGTAGTACCACAATATCATGATCATAATCTCCAATGAATTTGGTACTACAAGCCATAATATCAGAATGATGCCTTTCCTGAGCAAAAAGTTACAAAAGATTCAAAAAGTGTCCACTGACTTTCCGACGGTACTGTATGTACTCTTTGTTGAACTGCGCACCATTACATTCAGGCAAGTAATAATGCCAGACTGTGCTCATGTAATACAGCACACGTGCCGTTGATGAGTTGATACAGCCAACTCTGTAGTACAGGAACATTGCCACTTCGTGTCAGCCGACGCGTCTCTGACTATTGGCGCGAATTTTGAACCAGTCCCTTCTCATTCACCTTTCATTTCAAATTCAATTTATCGGATCAATATCTCTGTTTTCTCACTACGCAATCGGCATGCTGCACCGGTTGTTGTTTGACCCCGACCCACTCACTGTAAACACTCTTCCTCCGGATGTAATTCGAATGATTGTTCGAGTTAGTGATGGCTCGGAAATCTGCTCTAGAGAGGTATTTCCAAAAGAATTTCAAAAGAAACTATAAGTTATCTCAATTATCAATTCAGATTTCGCCCATTTGGCATGACCTATTCATGCGCACAATCGGGCCTCTGTAACGAGTACATTTATGTAATGAAATTTATGATAATACAAGAACCGTTTACATGCGCGCGATTTTTCCCAAACGATACTCGACTTTATTCGGAGTTGGGCAGTGGCTTGAAGAGTACAACATATACTCCGGGGTATACTGAAGTCTTATGATTAGATATATTATGTAGTTGCATGCATTAACTTATACCTATAAAAACTATCAGAATTCTCTTTCAGGGAGCGATCGAAGTATCTTACGAGTACAGTGAACTTCTGCATGATCCTAAAAAGGCAATATGGTGGCATGCCCTACTAGTTGAAGCCGTTGTGTTTGTCCCATTGATCGTAGGCACGATCTATGTGCTCTCTTCTGAACTCATTCACCTATTTATCGCTTCGATATCCACAGTCGCATTCTTGTGCTTTTTGGATTTCCATCGGATCGATAGAGACGATCGACTGTATTTCGTGATACTGGCAATGTGCGTCGTTGTTTTCTTCGGATGGCCCGACGGTCCTCGTGCGATCATAGGCGCGGTCATTTGTCGCACGTACTGGAGCTATAAGCAGGTCGAAATATTTCGAAATGAGCCTCAAATCATGATGAAAAGAACAAAACATAGTCAAAGGCTGAGCAAGTTTTTCAATTTATTCTATAACGTGGAGGCGCTAGTGCTGGACACACGTGAGCACATTCTGGATGAGATATTAAAGACGCTGGAAGGTGTACAGATAGATCGACTGGAAGTTCGGGCAGATAACCTCAGCGTGTCCATGATGTAAGTATTTTTTTAAAATTCTAAATGTGATGACTTAGTTACATTTTACAGGGACATAATTTCAAAATTATGCCGTTCTAACAATATCTCAAGAGTATTCATTACTGCTACCAGTATCCCGAATCTCCGGTGTCGTATGTTTGTCATATATTTATTTTGTATGCTTCTCCTTAATGACGCATTGATGGGTTATTCGTATGTTTCCATTTATACTAGAAACCATACTATTCCAGCTGCATACGTTATGGAGTTACTGGAGAATGTGGCCGCACTTGAATTATATGAATTATATGACAAATTATATGAAACTTTATGAATTATATGAAATCTGCCATGCAAAGAACACTACTTATTTTAATCAGACAAGTGGAGATTGGGACTGTCATATAACGAAACTTGCTCAGATTGGAATCTCATTGATGATGAGTACGGTTCATGACGCGGGGTTTACTGGATACGACGTTGGAGTGAAATCGCACATAAGATGGGAGAAAAATACAGGTGGAGCTCAAATATTTGAGCCTGCGAAGTTGTCCAGAGGATTCAATCTTTATTAATCGTGTTCGTATATTATTACTTGCATATTGCATTCCCGTGAAACACTTTTGTAATGTTCATTCTGGTTATCTTGAGAACATACAATCAGTATATCTTTGCAAGGTTATTTTCACATAAGATCGAACAAACAAACAAAATCCAATATTTAAAAATAGAAACGAGTCGGAAGTGAAAAGCAACAGATTAATGATTTATTATGCGAAGGTATGTGGCTGGAGTTCAGTCCACAACATTTATTGAACATGGAGGACTGTGACTGCGGATAGGGCAAGAAAGTGTGGGATTTTCAAAAACTGAATTATGAGCTCGAAGTGAGTATCAAACCAACAGTGATTTTCGTGAATCATACTAGGCGAGAAGGGAATAGAAGGGAATCGTACAAGATTTGGTACATGCAAAAATGAGTGAATCTGATTTGTTGTTAGATATTGCATACATAATTGCGTACCGAGATTTCCACCACCCAAGTAATGCTAACAAGCACATTGTAAGCACATTCAGGTTAAAATTAAATTCATTATTTGCATATTTATATAATATCATACTATATTTTCCCAAGAACAAAATACACTATGGTAGAATATATATATTATGCGATGATCGCATTCCCATTGACCATTGGTGTTTTAATTAAATATTTTTTTTTAAATTTAAGAATGTCGAATACGGTTAGCACATTTTAATTTGAAGTCGATCCAGAGCAGTCTTGAGCTCCTAAATCGGCACTTACTCTTTAAATACTCTACGGACTTCGAATCACTCACATCGAAATCGCCGATGCCCAGTTCCTCATCCTCCGAACTTATCTCCCGCATCATTTGAACAGCGTGCTCGAGTTTTTCTCGCGAAATGTAAATAGTTAAAATGCGAGCTTCTTAATTTACGTAATTATTTGCTTAAATCTGATTCGCACACTATATGTTTCTCGCATAATGCGGGTCTCCCGTCTTAAATTCTTCTTCACTTCAGCATCACTTTCTCTTAGTGCCTTCTGAAGCAAATCGGGGTTTTTATCGATAAATTCGCCAATTTTATCTTCATTGTCTGACGGACCGAATCCGAGAAGTTGATAAAAATATGCTGAAAATAGCACTTTCCCATAATTCTTCGAATTTGGTTACCATTAGAGTTCGTTGGTGCTCCGTCGGTAATAAGAATTGTGACTCTAGGTCTCGTTGAATTAGCAGCTGAATTTGCATACACCTATGAGTGGCGTAAACTTGAACTTTCTCCTACTTTTACCTCTTCATTGGCAAGTTTTAGTGCAGAGGCAGTATTAGTACTATCCCCCAACTGAATCAATCAATGGCTGAGGCATACATCATAGTGCTACCTCCTTGTTACGAGTAGTCATGTTCGAGATTATATCTTGAGCGCTTGCTTTCGGATAAACAAGGAATCGCAATTCAGGAGAATTGGCGAAGGGAATGAGTGAGAATCTAATTTGTTAAATTTATGGTTTGTTTAAATAAATAATCGTGGTGATGACATAACGAAGTACCGGTTATCAGAGTGATCAATGTCGATGAACATCAAAAATTCGGTAAGAAAATCCAGCATTTTTGAGCGTTCTTCATCATCAATTGACCCCGATTCGTCGAACAACATAACGTAATCTGTAATCAAATTTATATTTTATATTAGTGCGGTCCCTTCAGAACCTGTTCCAACAGGCTCGGGATTGTTGCATTTGCAAAAACTACCGGCCGGTTTATTATATTGAAACGATACATCGTCATATCCTCTCAAACAACTACAAACTAACTGAAAAAGTAAAATTGTATTGTGTATAGTTGAATTTTTACCGTTTTTCCATCACACTGAGCAGCCTCCGCACAAGTGTTATTGCACGGGTCCCGATGTACTTGTTCGCCAGCTTAATGAAAATAAGACATGTTTTTCTATCTGAAAAGGTAAATAATTAAAGTGGAACATACGCAGTCGATGGCAGGCAAGCTGTCCCTTGAATTCCTCAGACTTTTCGCTAGTTTCATACACTAACTTTGGCTGATTATTCAGGAATTTGAAAGTGATTTGACGCTGAAACAACCAATTTCATACATAGACATTTCCGTCACCGAACCGTCTCAAGTGAAAGGTCAAAAACGTACAATTTAGTGCATGTGAAAATCATATTGATCCGATCGTAAGTTGGTTTAGTGCAATATGTAAATATATTCCTTGCTAGATGCAATTCAATCCATGACTCACTTTGGCATTTTCCAACACTGTTCAGCAGTGCTCTGCAGCGATCACTGTTGGATGGATTAGAAGTTGCAATTTTGGGCAGTTCGGAAGTTGTATTATTTTTAATTGTAGTATTGTTAGTTGTATTATTCTTAGCCAGATGATCGTCACAAATTTTTACGAATTCGGACGATTTCGTGAACTGAAACGAGCAAAAAATGGAATGCCTTTGATTTCACATAATACTTGTTGTCCGTGCTGGATTTGAAGTTTGAGGAGGCGCTGAATCTCCAATCATTAATAAAGTAAATAACAATAAATTTACCTCGAGAAATATCTTATCCACCATCAACTTGCTTTCCATTTCTACTGCGAACGTGTGCAGATTTGTTTCGTATGTGGTGAAAAAGTCGTGACTCTGAAACTAGTTTGGCGTTTATGGGAAATATTGCCAAATATAAACTCCATACCTCTTTGAGACCCTGTTTGATGTCTGATACAACTTGGTCGATTGTGAAATTGGTATCATCGAATGCAGTAGAGCTTGCATTGAGGAAGTCCAAAATGAAAATAAAGAATTTTCACGTTCACTCACATCCCGTGGTTATCTCCGTGCATGTATGAGTACATCTGACCAGCAAAATATTAAGAAATAACAGAAGAAACATTGTGAATGAATGTTACATCAGCCCCGAGCAAATTTATGAAAGTCAAACGATGAACATGCATGGGAAATGTTAACATGCATGGGGAAATTTCGAATTGTATTATACAAACTGCACAGATGTATCGAGCACATAGAGAAGGGACTACGCTCCACTTCAAGTGATTTTCCAGTAACAACTTACGCTAGGCGCCACAATTTGGATGCATGTAATCATGCTAATTATTCTTAAGGTTGTCAATGAAATACAAAAATTGACTGAGGGCAACAAGGGCTATAAACAAAAGCCCATTTTCTGATACCCCAAAGTGTCCTCTATCGATTTTTGTGTTTCAATAATTTTTAATTAATTAATTATCATAATTATGCATGCACAAAGTTTGACCGTTTCTCTTTTCTTTTTCATGCTACTCAGCTGAGATGAGCTCGATTCCAACGAAACTGGGTAATTAGGGCCTACTTGACATGGCGCATCGAACTGTGTCTTATGTTTATGCAAATTCGAATTTTTAAATTTTCATGAAAATTTCAAAAATTTATTTCTCAAAAATAAGGCCGAACACATAGCTGGATTTTTGATATGTGGTGACACTTGGTATGAACTACCTGAGAAAAAAATTTGGGCCGATTTGGATTAATCAGAATATGTTTTGTCCTTAAAAAAACTGTGAATTACGTTTAGAGGGAAACCATTCATTCCGCGCCGCTCGCTCTACCCTCGCGGTCAGACATGACTGTCTCAAATGAGTTGATTGGACAGATACGAATGTGTTTCACATTCATTTGTTATTCACGTTCGAAATGCGCATCGGTTGCTACTCCTGCTGCTTCCTCTTGTCCATCTCAATCCACTCTCTCGCCCGTCTCTCACCCGGAGTGACAAAAACATTGATATCAACCTCATATTTAGCCCCATAGGAACTCACCACACAATTAAGCCTGTGGGATGATTTCGGCCATCCACCTTGTGATCCCTATTCATAACCATAGCAATAATAATCGATCATGCCTTCAATCGTCGAGCGTGAATAACAAATGAACGTGGAACACATTTGTATCTGTCCAATCAACTCATTTGAGACAGTCATTTCTGACAGCGCGGGTAGAGCGAGCGGCGCGGAATGAATGGTTTCCCTCTGAACGTAATTCACAGTTTTTTAAGGACAAAACATATTCTGATTAATCCAAATCGGCCCAATTTTTTTCTCAAGTAGTTCATACCAAGTGTCACCACATATCAAAAATCCAGCTATGTGTTCGGCCTTATTTTTGAGAAATAAATTTTTGAAATTTTCATGAAAATTTAAAAATTCGAATTTGCATAAACATAAGACACAGTTCGATGCGCCATGTCGAGTAGGCCCTAATTCCCCAGTTTCGTTGGAATCGAGCTCATCTCAGCTGAGTAGCATGAAAAAGAAAAGAGAAACGGTCAAACTTTGTGCATGCATAATTATGATAATTAATTAATTAAAAATTATTGAAACACATAATTCGATAGATGACACTTTGAGGTATCAGAAAATGTGCAAACCGCGAAGGGTATATTTTTGCTGTACCGCCATTCCCGAGAAAAGTGCGATTCTTACGCGAACGCACTCATAATTATAAAGTGTTATCTGTGTACTGCCGGATGCGATTATTAGGCAAACGTACTGATTTTCGAATTGTATTTCCATCCATATAACAACAAGTCCCGGTGCAGAACGAAATGGATGAAAAAATCGAACTAGGAAGTATAGGTTCTGCCAAGCGAACGCAAGAGTACTAAAAAAGAAACTAGGAGTGCCCCAAGATGAAAGTAGACAAAACGACGACGACGTGAACCGTCCACAATATTTTCACACCGGCACACATTCATCACTAGTCATTGCCAAGTATAGTTGGACAATATTTTTTAATAGTTGTTTTTTAAATTTCATTAGAGGATTCGATTTTGCAGTGATTTTCTTGAAATGCGTCTATTTCGGCCATTCGACCGACTAATACACGGTATCTCTAAGGCGCATAGGACGTCACACACTACTGATAACATGAAAAATATTCGATAAGGAGCGCATGACTGACATCGATGGACTTTAAATTGTTGATTTCTCTTTCAAGAGATGCTTTCCCAAGGCATGAAAGAAGCACATTTTTGCGCGTAATTTCAAATTTATCAATTCCCCGAATTTTGCAGTCGTTCTAAACTGTTTATCATTTGACGCCTTTGATTCGCACACAAAATAATGTGTTGTGGAGTCAACTTCCGATCGAACACTCTCTCTCCTGATCGCAATCACTCGACTGATAACCCATAATATCTCGCTCTTTCTTTAGTCTTATAGCATTCTTAAGTCCGTAGCGCTATCTTTATCAAGCTTAGCTTCAAAGGGTTAATATTTTCGCACATATTTTTTTCTGGTAGTTACCTAGTTAATCTTTCGCGTCATTCTCATATTGTCATTGTTAGCATAAACGATGCTACCCACATTGCCAAATTGCATTTCAAGTACCCGTTTCCCCGATTTAATGAGAAAGGCGATGACCATTTGATCGACTAATCATTTCTTAAACTTTTGAGCGAAGTTGCCGTCTCCCACTCTCTTGATAGCACCAATTTGTTTGCTAAACCATTTTCTGACGCATTAAGGCGAACTAGGAATGGAGAACATTTGAGTTTGCATTCTTCTTGTTTCAAGCTAGATGTTTGACCATCTTGCTTTTATAATCCGAACAATTTTTTTTTTCATTATACAATGTCAAAATTCGAATACAAATACATTCTTTTAATTACTTCCACAATTCAGATTACTGATGCAATGATAAGAAAAAGGGATCAAAACATCGATGATGAATTCGGGAGGCTCCAGGAAGACAAGGTTTCCATTTTTGTTTCTTTTTAGTCTGATTAAGATGGTGGAGGGTTAAAAAAATTGAAATTCGATAACGACGTACTTGCAGGGTTCAGCCTCTGAGGAAGAGAGATTTGGCTGTGATGTGATCGAATTACGGAAATTAATGGATTTGAGGAGCAATGAGGCTGTTGAGGAGGTTACTGCCTTTATTTTGAGCGGATCCATGGACCTCCTATGCCAGCTTCTATTCTGAATTTCAGATCAATTCAAAGTTCGGAGGAGCCAAAGGGCTTTGTCAGCGTCTCAAAACCGATCCAGTAAATGGATTGTCGAGCAACAATGCCGATATGAAAGAACGAGTGAATCTATACGGAAAGAATGAAGTAAGTGATACGCCTGGCGTTAGACTGAACATGGTCTCTCTATATTTGTCCTCCAGTAAGAGCATACCATTTTAATGCAAATGCGTGAATATATGACGATTCACACTGTTGATTTTTAAAACGAACAAGAGTGCGGAATTGGCACTCTGGATTCTGGAATTCGCAGATTCCCCCAGCACCTTCGAAGAGCTTCCTCGACCTGGTCTGGGATGCTCTCCAGGACACGACCCTTATTATCCTCATTATATCCGCCGACATCTCCCTCGCACTCTCATTCTATGATCTTCCGGATTGTAAGGACGACGTTTACTAATTGCTTGTTCTTTCGAAAATTCAATAAGCGACGATTCCTAATGGTCACACCACAGCAATGGAAGAAGATGACTGGGACGAGGCGGCCAACTGGATTGATGGAGTAGCGATTCTAGTCGCCGTAGTGGCGGTTGTGCTTGTGACGGCGCTGAATGACTGGACGAAGGAACGACAGTTTAGAGGTATGCTGGTACAGATATAAATACATCTGTTGTACACTTTAAAGATAAATATCTCGGAGAAGTGTAGATTAGTTGTAGTTGCTAGTTCATGGTTATTTAGAACCTAACTGAATGCGCATCTCAATGGGAGATATGTGGGGATTTTATCACATTCTCTCACGCCACTCGAACGTTCTAGAGTGAAATTAAAAGAGAGTTTCTCGAGCAATCCCTCTGCCTTTCAGGGCTGCAATCAAAGATCGCAACTGCTCAGCGGTTCTCGGTCATCCGAGGAGGAGAGGCTCGCGACGTGCCAGTAAATGAGCTGGTTGTGGGCGATATTGGCAGGGTAAAGTACGGTAAGTGTAATTGTCTTTCCTTCGAAGGCACAAGGATGAGAACTATGATGTGACAATTATGATGCTATATCTAAGGCGACATCACGTCATAGTACTTTCTCATAAGGTGTGTTTGCGTAAAACGTAAACACCGTTTTAGATTTCCCTATACGGAATGTTGAAAATCTGCCGAAGATACTTCAATACTCCATGTAACCTTTGTAAACATTGAAACAAAGCAATCATAATCGTAATTCAGGCGATATCCTGCCGGCCGATGGCGTTCTCATTCAATCGAATGATCTCAAAATGGACGAATCCTCGTTAACGGGAGAATCAGATCTCATTATGTAAACATTCATTTCTTAATGATGTCATTATACAAATATACACTAAAAAAAATATTTAAAATGTCATGTAATTGAAATTTGTCAGAATTATAATTTCAGAAAATCAGCAGACACAGATTCGTTGCTTCTCGCGGGAACACACGCCATGGAGGGATCCGGCAGATTTGTAATCACGGCTGTTGGAGTTAATTCGAGGACAGGCACGTTTTTTGTACGTCTTACCTCCACGTGCAGAGCCGAATCATGATCTCGATAGGGTTATTTTAAGAGTATTGTGGCCCAATAGATATTATGTGATCTATATTTGTGGTGCAGGAATCATCATGAGCTTGCTGACGGGTGGCTCTGTCGAGAAATCGAAGGACGACGACTCCAATGAAACTCAAGAGGAAAGCACCAAATCGGTCCTGCAAGAGAAGCTGTCCACACTGGCTGTCCAAATCGGAGAAATGGGTACTGTGGTTCGAAGGCTTATTTTTTCACATTTTAGACGTTTCTTTTCAGTGATTACCATAAACTTGTATGAATAAGCTGGTCTGCTCGAACCGCTCGAAATTTATGGTGAAAACTCTTGTCGCATATTCGCAATATCGACCATATTTGTAGGGAGATAATGAATAGATTGGTGATGGTGGTATCGCCTCTTGAACTGTACAGATAATCAAGAACCATCTAGCTAGAGGTTCTTAGTGTATCGAGATTAGTATACAAAAGTAGCGCTCCTCAGCTTTTACATTTTTCGGCACTCCTCCTATCTATCTTGCTACATAAAGAACCTCTAGCTGTACTTCCACAATGGCAAGAATCACAGAGTATTCCCTATTCAGGAACCATCGTTGCTCTGCTCACAATTTTCATACTCATCATTCGATTCTGCATCTCGGAATACGTGATTGCACAGCAGCATTTCAAGATAAGTTAGGAGCGGTATTCTTCCGCAAATTTGGGCAATCCCCAAAATATATTGGGCATCCCCAATTTCTCCCCAATCTCCCCAGCATTTCTGCCCATCATACTTCTCAAATTTCTCTCATTATTTTCCCATTTGCGACCCTAATCACAATTTTATAGTGCGAAAACGAGAACCTATCTCGATTAACTTTTCAAATAACAATCGTTCCAGACTTCTGACTTCAGTCACCTCGTCAACTTCATCGTAATTGGCGTCGCCATCCTGGTGGTCGCCGTGCCTGAGGGACTGCCACTGGCCATCACCTTGTCGTTGACGTACTCCGTGAAGAAGGTACGCTAACCTACTAATTACATAAACTGCGCTTTAGTTCTCGTAATTCTAATATCGCTATCTTAACACATTCTCCCGACTGGTCGTGTCGAAAAGTGTAACACGCTGAGCGTTACCAGTGCTGCTGAGTTGTTGGGAATGTAGATGTAGATGTGCACAGATTCAACATAAATTGCAGATGATGCACGATAATAATCTCGTCCGTCACATGGACGCTTGCGAGACAATGGGAAGCGCGACGACTATCTGCTCCGATAAAACTGGCACGCTTACGACGAATAGAATGACAGTGGTGCAGAGCTACATAAATGGTGAGCCTTACTATAATAATTGACATTATCTCTCAAGTAGTCATTATCTTTGCACAGTAAAAGTTTATTTAAATAATGTATATGTCTTATCACGCATATTGCGTTCAAAATAACAACTATAGTGTCAAAATTAGAAACATATGTCATGTCTCTCAGGAACCTTCAACAAGCAAGTGCATCCGCAATCCATGGATGGGGCAACGAGAGACCTAATCGTTGAGGGCATCTGCGTGAACTCGAGTTACTCGGCGAAGACCGAGGAGTCGGAGATACCGGGAGAGCAGAGAATCCAGGTTGGAGTAGTATATCTTGCTCTGGAAATAGCAGTGGAATAAAGATCAAGTTGTGTATTTGATCTCAGAAATACATAATGCAGATTTTTTGAATGGGAACTTTAACGAAATCCCAGATAATTCGGTGTTTGCGGCGTCTGTGTGCCTTTAACTACGATTGTGACGTAAATCGACATATTTATGCAGTTGGGCAACAAGACTGAGTGCGCGCTGCTTGGATTCGTTCTCGATCTGGGAGATGACGTGAACGAGATTCGGTCAAAACACCCTGAGGAGAGCCTTTTCAAGTTAAATATGTCATTTTGATTGTTTTAGTGCATCGCTGATCGAATTTCCAACAATCGGCTTCCCATGAAAATTATCTCATATTACCACCGAAAATGATCCCCGAAATTATCCCATATTTTCTTCGACAAAATCGGAATAAAGGAAATATGGAATAAATCAGGATCTGCAACTTCGAATTTCTAATTTCCTGCACAAGACGATACGATTGACCAAATTGCAGGTCTACACATTCAACTCCTCCCGCAAGTCGATGATGACTGTTATTCGATTGGACAATGGAGGATATCGAGTGTATGCGAAGGGAGCAACCGAGCATATACTGGAGAGGTTTTTCTTATCCACGTATTCAATCAATTAACGGCTTTTATCATTGATTTCGTAGTGGTATATAGGCAGTGTTATTTAAATATATTTATTAAATCAATAATTCCAGATCTACTTTCATTCTCGAATCCAACGGCCGACTGGATAAATTTGACAAGGAACACATGACAAAAATGCTAAATGACGTAATCGAGCCCATGGCTTCCACGGGACTGCGAACTATCGCAATATCGTACAAGGACTATGTTCCCGTGGGAAAGAAACATGACAATGAGGTTCATATGATTTGAGCAAATTATTTTGTTTTTATTTATCACTTTCAAAACGTATTCCGCAACGCCATTTCTCAAATTGCCTCATTGAGCATAGTAGATAAATATGTTCCTATAATTTAGGAAGAGATTACTTCCGAGCCCAATTGGGACGATGAAGAGGCCGTGAAAAGCGGCATGACCGTAATCGCAGTTGTCGGCATTCAAGACCCCGTCCGGCCCGATGTAACTCCGCAACCCAGGGGTGGATCCTAAAAAGAAAACATTGTTTCAGGTACCATCAGCCGTTGCAAAAGTGCAAGCAGCAGGCATCACCGTGAGAATGGTCACAGGTGTGTTGATTATTTTCCATTGAAAGATAGCATGTCAAAGAAGAAAAGAAAGTTGGCACGCTCGATCCGAAAATCGATCTACCACGAAATGAACTTCATACCCTCTTTGATGTTCTGTGATTTGCTGATGAGCACTACCACATCTAGCATGGAAAGTTCGAACTTGGTCTCCTAATATATATTAGGCTATTAGAGCTTTTGAAGCAGTAATTGACAATTTGTAATTTGTCATGTGACAACATCCACACTGCTCGCTCAATCGCGACTGCTTGCGGAATTCTCAAGACGGAAGAGGATTCACTCGTTCTTGAAAGCGCCGAATTCAATGCGAGAATCAGGGATGAGCAGGGAAATGTGAGTGGGTTTCCCTTTTCAAGGCACTTTTGCATGATTTTATAACAGTATTTTAGATAGTTGATGCAAACAAAAATACTTCAAACAAAAATATCGTTAATTTATTTCTACAGTGGAACCTACAGTGCGGATGCGGATAAGTTGCATCATGGTAATACCTAATGGAAACATGTTCATTCTCTCTAGAGAATAGAATAAGATCAAAAACAAAATTACTCTTTTGTGTTGGTTATCCGTTTCGTTGCTGTCCGAATCACAAGCATTGCAACAAGGACTCGATTAGCCAAGGTCACTGGCGAATCCGATGACATGCTTTCAGTGCACAATGAAATTGCAGGTTCATTATATAGATTGTATTATGTAAATTATTTAAATTTAAATTTCAAATTGCAGGTTGATCAAGCGAAACTGGACGAAGTCTGGCCCAAGCTGCGAGTCCTCGCGCGAGCCCAACCCTCTGACAAATATGTGCTAGTCAAGGGCATTATTGACTCGAAGATCTCCGAACACCGGTACGATATCTCATTTATATTATTCATTAGGGTGGCTTCACAAGCTATCGTTTCCTTTCCTACTATCTCGCCTCATGCTAGATTGGTGGGTGAAGTACTGTGCCGGATGAGAACTATGCCGTCATGCCGTCTTGATGTATCAGTGACGGCATGTTGTAATAGTTCACATCCGACCTAGTCCCATGAGTTAGACAAGCAGACTGAAGCGATAATTTTCATGAGTAGACATCCCTAACAGACTCCATTGCAATTTTACACTATATTTGACGTTGGGAGCTTACTATGGAATATCTATCCACTCGTATTGTAGACTTGACTTGTCCAACATGTCCAAACCCTAACTCGGATTCAAATGATGTGATATTGCTCATATTTTCCAGAGAGGTCGTCGCTGTCACAGGAGATGGCACGAATGACGCTCCGGCTCTGAAGAAGGCCGATGTCGGATTTGCGATGGTTTGAGATTTTAAAGATATGGTTTTTAGTAATTCTAATTTAGAATCAATAATTTACCCTATATTTCGTGAATGAGGCTGATCAATACCATTATATAAAAATGAGAACCTTTTACCACGCTTGAAAAAAATTGTTCACCTTTCATTGTTCAGGGAATCGCTGGCACTGACGTCGCGAAAGAAGCATCCGACATCATCCTAACTGACGATAATTTCACATCCATCGTCAAGGTACCATTATTGTATAAAATTAGAAACCACTTTAAAACAGTAAACAAACCGATAAACTACCACTACGTTTTTTTTAAAATTCATGGCTAGTCCCTGATCCTCAAACCCTAGCGCTCTAATTCAAAAGATCCACCATACTGTACATTGATTACTTTGGCGAATAGAGTCAAATGCTGTTCCACCGATTTATCGCGGTTCAGATACTAACAACAAATTTTTAAAAAAACTCATACTTTAATTACACTTTTTACAGGCAGTCGTGTGGGGCCGGAACGTCTACGATTCCATCGCAAAATTTATCCAATTTCAACTCACAGTCACCGTTGTAGCGGCAACCGTCGCTTTTGTCGGATCGTGCGCGCTCGCCGACTCGCCTCTCAAGGTTGAGCATACTATACGCATGACCCCTTCCCCCCGGCATTACGAATAACACGCCACTACTCCCATGACAGATAATTGATTATTCCCTTTTGAGCAGAAACCTGACAAGTATGTTACAATATATTAGCAATGAAAACGTAAAGCTATTTCTTTATAATCATGCAATTAAATGAACTTAAATAAATGTATTTATTATAAGATTGCAGGCAGTACAGATGCTGTGGGTGAATCTGCTCCAGGATAGTCTGGCATCGCTCGCACTCGCCACTGAAATGCCCACTGAGGCACTCCTCAAGAGGAAACCTTATGGAAGGTCAATATGCTAATTTTGCCTTCTTATGCTAATGATATATGGCGAATGATTTGTGACCGACAACTTCTTTTCCAGAACCAGATCGCTTCTTTCTGGGAAGATGATCAAGTATATCATCGGGCATTCCGTCTATCAACTTTTTGCCCTCTTCTTTCTTCTATTCTGGGGTAAGAATCGGATCAGATCCACTTTCCATTTATTTGCAATCCCTACGTTATATCATGGCACTAGGTTGGATGATCACCTATGGGAGGATAACCAAAGAAATGTACCCTTCTGTTCTTTCACAGAATCAATTTTGTGACTTTGAGAACGTATTGTGAAAGTTCAGCAGAATGGTCCATTGTTTTCTTCCGACGGTGATAATCCGACCTAGTACCGATATGTGAATCTGGTTTCGTTGTAAACAACAGCTGAAATCCTCGTTCAACCTGAAGAACATTAAGTCTACTGTGAAAATGTTTGAATTGTTGCCTGATACAGGTGAGATACAAAGTGATGTAGTGGTTTATGGCGCGCCCTTCCATTCCATCCCACACGGACACGATTCCCGATCGAGACACCGTCTCGACCACACATCGGGGACGGGGAATTGGTAGTGGTAACTAAATCACGCAGATAAGCAGGTCTAGCGAAAGGTGGGAACTCCAAACTGAGTCCGCCCAAATTTACACTGCCTTACATGGAACCGACCGGAACTCACATATCCCAAAATTCATGAAATATTCACAGAAAATTCAGCGCAAAATTCTGACCAGGAAATCGCTTTCAAAACTTCCCATATATTACTTTTGAAATTTTGATTTTGTGGGGAAAATGGGATTTTCAGTGTAAAAACGCATAAAAATGTATATTTTTGACCCTGAAAAAATATTCATAATACTATATGGGAAGTTTTGAAAGCGATTTCCTGGTCAGAATTTCAGGCTGAATTTTCTGTGAATATTTCATGAATTTTGGGATATGTGAGTTCCGGTCGGTTCCATGTTAGCAGTGTTCTCCCGAGAGCCCATTCTCAAAGACGGTATGTACCTTTAACTTTAGCTTTTACAGGTACGTCCCTCACCTTCCTCGCCCTCCCTCCTACCGTATCCGACAATCATCTCCCAACTGCGCATCTGACAATGGTGTTCAACGCATTTGTTCTGATGACACTCTTCAACGAGATCAACGCAAGAAAGATTCACGGAGAGAGGAATATCTTCAGCGTGAGTGCTAACGGGAATAAGCACAGTACTTTAAATTGTCGGAAGGCTGCCATATTGCATGCATCAACATAGTTTTAAGAGAATAGCCACTAGAGTTCGAAGAACGATACCACGGTCTCTTCATTTTACACACTCCCTCACCGATGGACCGGTCGAGAGAGTGTGTGAAATGAAGAGACGAAGGCCCGCGTTACGAACTCAAATAGCGACCACGATGGAGAATCCAAATAAGTTTAAAACAACACTAATTTATTATGGTTACTTTTGATTTAATACTCCCACATCAGGGCCTGCATCACAATCCGATCTTCTGTACCATCTGGCTGGGCACGCTCATTTCCCATGTCAGTAATCGCGCCTTAATAACTACGATTAGTCATTGTTATAGCTTGGCCTGCAATGTAGAAGAGTCAGCTTGCACTGTTCTACATATTATTTGCATTTGTATTAAATATAAAAAGTTATTGAAATTGCCAGGTATTCATTATCCAATTCGGTGGCCAGTTGCTGCAAACACACCCTCTCTCTGCCATTCAATGGGCATTCTGCATCGCTCTGGGATTGGGAGAACTCGTCTGGGGACAGGTATTTAGTGTTCAATCGTTGATTGTTTGTGAGTATCAATGATGGGTTAAGTATCAGAAAGAGATATTGTAATTCTAGGTAATCGCGAAGATTCCATCTCCAATTCTTCCCAAACAGACCGTGAACGGGAAATCGTAGACATGATGCGCGTGAATGGCGAAAGAAATATACGACGCAACGCAATTCTCAATAATCCTCATGTTGTAATTTACCGTAATTGGCTATATCACGCGTCTTCTGAGAGAATGCATGAAAACGGACACCCCGCGAAAACCAGGAGCCCCAACTTTCAGCAGTATCCACGAGATAATTATGCCAGAGTATATTGGGTATCAGAAAACTTTCTACGATGGCCGTTTTTTCAGAACCGGTTTTTAAGCATTTTCCGGTTCGCAACCGGCTCTACCGTATTTCCGCTCCCAGATGAGCTAGAATGGTGGCATTGGGCTCAAAATGTCCGGAAAATTATTTCCAACAACTTTTATGTTGACAAAAAAGTTCGCCGACGTCAACTTCATATTGAAATTTTCGAAAAACTTCAATCAAAAACAGAAAATAATTTCTACCGGCTCGGGGACCCCACCCTTTCAAGTATGCGGTGCTCATATTCGAATTCTCCATGCCCGATTCTATCAGGAAAAAATATGGCCGAACTCCTTAGGGGTGACAAGTGGTCTTCCCAAGGCGAAAATAGCGTCCAACTCGCTCAATTTCAAAATCACTTTTCTGAAAATCATCGGATAAAAGCTCCAAAACATGACTATATTGGCGAAAACATCATAAATAAGTAACATAACTCTTAATAATGCGAATGGAAAGCATTTTGCAACTTTTAAAAAAATCGAAAAAATTGCCTCGATTTTCCTGAATTTCTATTTTCATAATTTTCATGCATCATTTGCAACCAAATCATATAAAACAATGATATGATAATGCAGAGACATTATTTCTTCGAAAAAATATGATTTCGGTCACAGAGCCGGAAATTACAAACTTTCCGGTTTTGGTTTCCGGCTTTGGACCAGACTATTAAATGTATGGAAAATCAAGCCATCTAGTTATTTATATTTGATAATAAATATAAATAAATGCATTTTATCCTACAAGAAAGGATTCTGACATTAAATTTCAGCGTAGATTCAATTGCAGCTGAAATTACACTTCGAAAATAGAAATTACAATTTACAAAATGCAGGACTATCATATCTTGACAAAAATCTTTCTTCTAGCGTAAAATGTGTTTACTTATGGTTACTAATAAATATAAATAACTAGACGGCTTTAATTTTCCATAGAGAACATAGTTGCGTCCAAATTCGGAAACCAAAACCGGAAAGTTTGTAATTTCCGGCTCTGTGACCGAAATCATATTTTTTTCGAAGAAATCATGCCTCTGTCTTATCATATCGTTGTTGTACATGATTTGGTTGCAAATGATCCATGAAAATTATGAAAATAGAAATTCATGAAAATCGAGGCATTTTTTTCGAATTTTTTTCGATTTTTTTAAAAAGTTGCAAAATGCTTTCCATTCGAATTATTAAGAGTTATCTTACTTATTTATGATGTTTTCGCCAATATAGTCATGCTTTGGAGCTTTTATCCGATGATTTTCAGAAAAATAATTTTGAAATTGGGCGAGTTGGACGCTATTTTCGCGTTGGGAAGACCACTTGTCACCCCTAAAGAGTTCGGCCATATTTTTTCCTGATAGAATCGGGCATGGAGAATTCGAATATGAGCACCGCATACTTGAAAGGGTGGGGTCGCCGAGCCGGTAGAATTTATTTTCTGTTTTTGATTGAAGTTTTTCGAAAATTTCAATATGAAGTTGACGTCGGCGAACTTTTTTGTCAACATAAAAGTTGTTGGAAATAATTTTCCGGACATTTTGAGCCCAATGCCACCATTCTAGCTCATCTGGGAGCGGAAATACGGTAGAGCCGGTTGCGAACCGGAAAATGCCTAAAAACCGGTTCTGAAAAAAACGGCCAACGTAGAAAGTTTTCTCATACCCAATATACTCGGGCATAATTATCTCGTGGATACTGCTGAAAGTTGGGGCTCCTGGTTCCGCACGGTCCTGCAATCTCTCAGAAGACGCGTGATATATCTTATTTTTAACTTGACTATGCTTTAGATAATTCTCCGGATCGGTTTTTCTACATGCTTTGTAGTCCCCGCCACTGATTCAGTTTTACATATAATAATAGAAAAATTTTCCTAAATATATAATGCTAACCTACAATCTAGTTAGGCCTTTCAATGTGAACATCAATCAATCAATGCTGTATTTCGCCGTATTGGGGTGATATGTTACATCGAGTTAGATTTCACTTATTTGGTATCAGTTTTTTAGGCCTTACATTGAGTCCACTAGTGTACTGAAATTAATGGTAAAATAATTTGAGCATACGCCCAATGTTCGCCTGACGATACTTCACAGAATTGAGAGTTGGACAATGTCTAAACGGGATCAGCAACGATGTGGGGTGTGCACAAATAGTTTTGAAGGGATAAGTCGTTTCTCTATGTGCTCGATATATAAATTCATTGTTTGAAAGGTATGTTAAAATATGCTCAAATAGGGTATTTTTAAAATGTATTTAAGAGACCGGCTCGGTAATATTCCAGGACAGGCTGGACATCGACATCACAGATCCTGACCAAATTTTTTTCCTGGGTACCCCCATTGGTCCTCTTCCCAAAATCGAGTACTATTCGTGTTCTGCTCTTGAAACATATAAATGGCGGGTTGTCAAAATTTGTAAACTCGAAAATCAGCAAAAATCAATGAACAGCGTTTTAATGTGAATAAAGGTTACAACCGCACTGGGTATACAAATTTATAATGAATTTCAATAGTCATGTAACACGATTTATTAATTTTAAAAAAATCAAAAATGTTGTAAAATACAGCATTCGTCTCCTTTGCTGATGTCCGCTCCACAACAACCTCCAAGGGAATTCGTTATCTAACAGCGCGTGTTAGATAAAATACTCGTGGCATATATGAGTTTACACTGCCAACTCGCGAGTAGGACGGATGAGAACTATGACGTCATACCGCATTTGATGTATCAACGCCGGCATGACGTCATAGTTCTCATCCGACAACTCGGAAGTATTGGCAGCGCACCAACACTGGTGACAGCCGGCGCGTCTCTCTGATTGACGCGCGTTTTTAAACCACAATATCGTGATATCCTCCCCTTAATACATATTAAATGCGGTTACGACAATACCAAAAGTATGTTGTTATTATACAGGGTGGCACAAAAGTATTGACCCATGTACTCAACCATGTATCTTGCTTTAAAATCATCATAGATTATTTTAATAGTGCACAACATTTATTAGATGCCATGCGATCATAACAACGAGAGGTTACTCAATTTGTCCTCCCTCAGAGGCGATGACTTCTTTGAGACGACGAGGAACTCACACAATGGTGCGACGAAAGTAAGAAATGTCGATCTTTGCCCGTGCCTCCCGCAGGGCTTTCTTGAGAGAGTTGATATTCCTGTGACGGACGCGGCAAGCACCCTTCTTCAATACTGTCCAGACGCTAAAGTCAAGTGGATTGAGATCGGGCGAATTGGGGGCCACTCCGAGGTCTGGATGAAGTCAGGCACACCAGGTCTGGGTCACTTTCTCTTTGTGAGCAGGTGCCGAATCTAGTTGGAAGGTCCAAGAGCGCCTTTCAAAGTGTGAACGAGACCAGGGAAGGAGAGTCTTCTCTAGGATCTCCTTGATGTAATAGTTCTTGTCCACATTCGCGACAGGCTTCACAAAAACTAGGGGAGTTTTGCCGGTCGCACATTCTCCAGCGACACCATTACTGACGAGACGGGAAACGCGAGAGACAATTCTACCACTGGCTTCGGCTTGCTGGGAGTTAGTGGCAATCACCCTCGTGTTCTGACTGTTGAAGACCGCCTCCAGTGTAAACAGCCTCTGGTCGGAGTATAAGATAGTCAAGTGTTCGCCACAAACGGCGCGCTTAAGGAACATATTGCATCTTTGCAGCCGGTTCAACTTGAGAACAGCAGTGAGCCCGTGTCCTTTGCGTATCTTGTAGGGGTATGACTTGAGGTTAGTATGGATGATATTGTGCACACCACTCCTCGAGATCCCCAGATTTTTAGCCACCTGTCGCATGGAACCCCGAGCATTACGACTGATCCTCTTCTTGATGAGTTCCACGTTTTTCTTCATGCGAGAGGTCCTCGGGCGGCATGTCCTTGGAAGGTCCTTAGACGTACCAAACTTCTTGTGGCGGGAAATGGTGCGGTTTACGATGCGACGGGAGACACGGAGTTTCTTCGCGATAGCTCTTGAGGTGTCTCCAAGATTCCAAAGGTCAAGTATGGTTTGATGGAAACGATGGGAAGATACCATAACTAAAGGGAACTAACTATAATGTTTATTGAAGACCTTGTTGACAGTAGGTAAACGTGTTATAACAGGTATTTGCAAATTACGCGAGCTGACGAAACATAGTAGGTTCAAAAGTGGGTCAATACTTTTGTGCCACCCTGTAGGTTGCAAGTTATTTTGTTTTACAAAGAAATGGAAGCAATGAGAATATTGTTTATGGAATGCTTTACACACAAGCGCTGTTTTCTAAATACAGAATACAGAATCCAGAATTTATCAGGTGTCGCTATTAGCGCTGATCTGGGCTTTAAGAATTCCATTCTTCTTCTGTAAGGCTCCACCAAGGTTCGCC
Source organism: Pristionchus mayeri (assembly GCA_036245805.1). Lineage (NCBI taxonomy): Eukaryota > Metazoa > Nematoda > Chromadorea > Rhabditida > Neodiplogasteridae > Pristionchus > Pristionchus mayeri. The sequence continues at coordinate 14,242,830 of BTRK01000006.1, forward strand.
TTTTCTCCGTGTGATGTCATTTCTCCATCTCTCACATGATCTTCCTTGTCCTCATTTGTGCACTCGATTATAAGGGATCCAGACACTCAATCTCCTCGTCCATCTATCATCGTCCATTTTCCAAATCTTGTTGGCCCAAACGAGATTCATCCTCATCGCCTCTTACTCCCAATCACGGACTCCTGTGTTTTCTAAATATACTCATTATTTCAGCTAAACATGTTTTGGAATTGTTGGAGATTGCGGAGAAAATCGATCTCTACGAAATCTGCAAAACAAAGAAGAACACTTTTTTTCAAACAGACTAAAAATAATTGGGACTGCCAAAGAACGAAAGTTGCAAATATTGGAGTGTACATGATGATGAGTACTGTCCATGATATTAGGTTGATGCAAAAGTTTTTGCCGATTTTTCCATTTTCCATTTGGGCATGCCTTGCATTTTGCCTTTTCTAATTTTCAACTAGTTCTACATTATCAACAGGCGCTTGGATACTCTCATCAGTACCACTCAGTAGTGACCTAAACAATCAGCATTGCGGTCGCAATGTTGAATCAAAGTCGTTGGGTGTGTCGAATCGACCTAATCTTTCGATCATCTGTGCTCTGCGAATAGCAACGACAGGACCAACCGAAATAATATAAGAAAGTGCAGCTTACGTAAATGCTAATGACATATTCAAAGGTATGATGCCTTTTAGAAAAATATGTCAAATTAATAATGATGTTGAAATGTCCACTGTCATCAATGGACAGCACAGCATTTTTTTTTCATGACGATAGTGCGTGAGATATCAAACGCTGAAAATATTAAAGTTCTTCACTCATTGAGCGCATACTACTAGTATGGTTACAATTCGATTCTATGACCCGAAGTTATATCGTTCGGAACATTGACGTCACAAAATGACAGCGAAATTCTTACTTTTGACAGCTCCTCTTTTCCGAGGCATTTCGAAAACCCGATATTTAGTGACCAACTGCACAAGTAGCCCTTGCCCTATTACTCAGTGAATTAGTGAAGTTGGGGGATGACTGGGTTTTGTTGAAATTTGCTCGTATCGCGCTAACATAAAATCAAATTTTACGCATTTCGGATCGAAAATTGTGTAAATTTATTTTTTTATATAGAATAAGAGCCGAGGACCGTCGTTGTAGATAGTAGCGCCCCTGTGTAGAGGCATCCCTCAATAATTGCTGAATCAGGAAACTAAACGAAAATCAATGTCAAATCGGCAAACACTTTTGCATCAGCCTGATAGTATTTTCAATAGACGCGGACAAGAAGTGAAAATCACATATCAGATGGGAGAAACATTCTACAAAATGTTTTTAGGATTCTTACACCAGTCCACCGTTCCACAGGATTCGCCCTATGACGAACGAATAATATTTGTATGTTGTTTACCCATGTTTTTTTTAAATTCATGATTGAATTGTTTATTTGTACTCACAATTATAATACTGAGGAATATGACATCATCATCTCTTTGGCATAATCTATTAACAGAAGGGCAATTTAATTTGGGATTGTGGTAGTGGTACTAAAATCTAACCTAGAACATACATAAGTAGGACATAAAAAACAACCTAAAACTGAAACATTTTAGTCGATCAATGGGTAAAATCGGCCTGGGTACTGAATACTTTTCATGATAAGTTCCTTTCATTTAAAAAATGTCGCAATATATGTATCAACATTTATAATTAGCACATTTTAATCTGAAGCCGATCGAGGGCTGTCTTTTTGAGCTCCTAAAACGGAACTTATGTTATTTGTTTGCAGTCATCTGAAACAATTACATCGAAATCTTCAATGCTCAGTTCCTCATCCTCAGAAGTTATTTCTCGCATTTGTTTAACATCATTGTCGTTGGTTGCTCTAGAAATGTAAATTGTGAATATTTGCGCTTCTAAATTTGTATTTTAATTTGGTTAACGTATAAAGCTCTCACTATATGTTTCACGCATCAGGCGAACCTCTCGTCTCAAATCTTTCACTAATTCATCGAATACCGCGGCCTCAGTTGTTCCATTTTTCAGCAGTTCGAAATAGGTCTTCACAAACAAATCGTTATCCTCCTTCAGTGCTTTCTCCGGAATCCCGGCAACTTTAGCGACACTGGCTGAAATTGACGATTTTATTGACAATTCTAGGATGATTAAATACGCTAAAAAATAGTTCTCAGAAATATGATTGCTAGATCGAAGTTCATATCCGCCTAGCAAAATTTGCAGGAGACACATTGCATAATTGAATGGTATCTCGGAAAAATTTGAATATGCGCATGACCCGTTAAAATGAAATGAGACCCTCTAGATTTACACTGTTTTGGAGTAAATCTTAACCTTCGTAATCAAATAGAGTCGGTGCGCCGTCTGTGATAAGAATTGTAACTCTTGGCCTCGGCGAATTCGCAGGTAGAGAGGCGTATACCTTGAACAGGTAACCTAAACGAGATCCGCAAAAGCGACTTACATCTTCATTGGCTACTTTCAGTGCACCGGTGGTGTTCGTGGTCCCACCCAGCTGAAGTAGGCAATTCTTGGGATATCGGTAAGTTAAGGATATACTTCATCCTTTCGAGTTGCCATGTTCGCCATTATATTTTTTGCAGTCGATTTCGTCTCGAGGGGAATTAGTAGTTCAGCCGTATCGGCGAAACCAACAAGCCCGAATCTGATCAAGGCTTCATGATTATATGATCGAAAACATGTGCACCGGTTATCAGAGTGATCATTTTCGATGTATTTCAGAAATTCTGAAAGAAGATTTATCATTTTCGAACGTTCTTTACCATCAATTGAGTACGATTCATCGAACACAATAACGTAATCTGTAAAAAGACATTTATTTCATTAATGAGTTCCGTGGAAACCTGTCCCAACAGTCTCAGATTTGGTACATTTACATACGCTACCAGCTGATTTGTTATATTGAAGAGAAACATCAATAAATCCTCTCAAACAACTACAAACAAGCTGAAAAAGTGAAAGTTCGTAGTACGAATAAAATTAAATTTTAACCGTTTTTCCATCACACTCAGCAGCCTCAGCGCACGTGTTGTTGCACGGGTCCCGCTGTACTTTTTCATTAGCTGAATCGATAAGTGTATCCATTAAGCCATATTGCGAAAAAAATGGAAACATACGTAGTCGCCGCCAAGCAAACTCTCCCTTGAATTCCTCGGACTTTTTGCTAGTATCGTACACTAACTTGGCTGATTATTCAGGCTGATTATTCACGATTTGGCAGGCGATTTGACGCTCAAACAACCAATTTCATGCATAACCGTTTTCGGCAGCACACCGTTTCCAGCAATAGGTCAAACACGTAATGTTTAGTACAAGTGAAAATCATATTTATCCTATCGTAAGTGGGTTTGGTGCAATCTGCAATTTGCTTCTTGTTAGTTGCAATAAAATCCTTGACTCACTTGTGCAGATTCTAAAATTATTCAATAGTTCTTTGCATTGATCGCTTTCGGACGGAATCGTAATTACATGTGTTGGATGTTCGGTTGTAGTATTAATATTGGTTGCTACAGCATTATACTTAGGCAGATGATCTTCACAAATCCTTTCGAATTCGGACGATTTTGCGTACTGAAATTAAGCGAATTGAAAGCCTATAATTTCACATTTTACTTGTTGTCCGTGCTGGGATTGAAGTTTGAGCAGACGCTGAATTACTAATTTCTTTAAAAGAAGCAAAAATGTGTTTACCTCGAGTAATATCTTATCCACCATCAACTTACTCTCCATTTCAACCGCAAAAGTGTGCAGATTCGTTTCGTACTTTGCGAAAAAAATCTTGGCTCTGCAATAGGCGAGTTTAGGGACGTTTTTTTTCTTACGGTGACAAGCCTCTTTCAGGCCCTGTTTCATGTCCGATACAACTTGTTCGATCGAGAACTTCGTATCGTCCAATACAGTTGAGCCTACATTTAAGATGAGAATAAACATATTTCTAAAATTCACTTACATCCCTTGACAATTTCCCTGCATGGTTGACCACATTTCGCAACTAGAATAGGAATAAAGAAAATAAGTAGCATTTTGAATAAGTGTTGCATCTCTCCGGAGCATATTTGAGGAAATATTCCACGCAAATGATGATTATGCCTGGGAAAATTCATTCCCTTGATGATTTTGCATAATGAAGGAAAGTGAACACAAAATCAATGGTTCCGAAAATTTAACTTCGAGAAGATGATACACGTTCCAAATACTTCACCTTGAAATTGCTTTATAGTAGACATATTCAGTTACTCCGTTACGCATTTTATTCCAGGTCTTTGATTTTCGGAAACGACAAACTTAATTAAGTTTCAAGTTCTGCAAATGACTGAGAAATAGTGAATTTGACTAGAACTACTGAATTTAACCATGGGCATATTCCTAATCTAGTTTATAATTGCATTCAAATAGCTTAATTTTACCTTGTTTTTTTTTTACTTTTTACAACGAAATGTGATGAGGGATTTAGTGAGAGATACCAAAATGCAGTGAAATCACACTTATCAGTCCCGCCGTCTTATAAGTGCGAACAGTGTAGTAGACACCGTCAGGGTAGAACTAGGTAGAAGTTATCCAGAGTTCGAGTTCCCGAGATTGCATTGTGCTTGCTACCGACCGAATATCGATGCCCTAATCTTTATCCGGAGCCTCAAACTTGGGTAATTAAATCAATTAGACGATAACAAAATAATAAATATACAGTACCGTGCAAAAGTCTCGCAACAAATTTGTTGTTGTGATAACTTTGTTCAAAATTGAGCTAGAGACTTATGTTTGGAAGCATTCGAAAGGTGAATGTCAGGGGAAAATAATCATATGGCGCATGGTCTGAAACATATTTATCGCGTTTCTGAATTTAATTTTCGGCAGCACAATTTTCATGTATTTTTTGAAACTCAGCTATAAGTCGATATTATCTCGCACGAATGATGGAAGTATAACCATTGATGTTTACAATACACTATCTGGCTTGCTCGTTGCACATCGGAAATAGCTAATATATCGATTTTCCGACACCTCCGAGACGTGTTTGAACGGCTATATCTTCGCTCCCGGTTGAGCGATAGGGCCCATGTTTAGTAGCTACTATACACTAATAATGTAGAAACATTATACCAAGGTTGATAGTGATCAGACAACAAACTGCAAAAATCGAAAAATTTTGGACACGAATTATCATGCATGTGGAGAAGACCTTTAACGCTATCGAAATAATCCGATTTCTTGCACCGTGATTCAGAATCTATTATTGAATAAGTGTGTGAAATCGCGAAGTGAGACGATTTATCCAACTCATTTTACAACCCAAAAAACCACAGAGAGTCAGAACGGCCAAAGCCATCAGAAATGGACCGTAGCGAAAGTCGACCTAGCATAACCAGAGAGTTTCTTTAAAATTGGCTCCAATTCAATGATAAATGTGCATATCTAGGACTTGCAAAGCTGTTAGGTGCGTTTTATGCAATTTGAACAAGATTCATTTTTACCTTGTACCGTGTTTTATGGTTCATGGCTATCTGACCCTCTTTGGTTTTTGGGCTGTAAAATGAGTTGGATAAATCGTCTCACTTCGCGATTTCACACACTTATTCATTAATAGATTCCACATTATGGTGCAAGAAATCGGATTTTTTTCGATAGCGTTAAAGGTCTTCTCCACATGCATCAAAATTCGTGTCCAAAATTTTTCGATTTTTGCAGTTTCTTGTCTGATCACTATCAAACATGGTACAATGTTTATACATTATTAGTGTTTAGTAGCTGCTAAATATGGGCCCTATGCTCAACTGGGAGCGAAGATATACCCGTTCAAACACGTCTCGGAAGAGTCGGAAAATCGATAAATTAGCTCTTTCCGATGTGCAACGAGCAAGCCAGATAGTAGATTGTGAACATCAATGGCTATACTTCCATCACAGTTCGTGCGAGATAATATCGACTAACGGCTGAGTTTAAAAAAATACATGAAAATTGTGCTGTTGAAAATTAAATTCAAAACCCGCTATAAATATGTTTCAGACCATGCGCCATACCAGTATTTTCTCCTGATATTCACCTCTCGAATGCTTCCAACCATAAGTCTCTAGCTCAATTTTGAACAAAGTTATGGTTAGAGACTGCAAGCTCCGCCCACTTTGACGGAGAATGAAAACCCTCAAAATCTGGCACTCCAAATGACGTCGCGAATTCTAAACCAAATTCGTAGTGTAATGGCTTATTCTGTAGGTCTCATCAGTCTTCATAATCTACGAGTTGCCCGTCATGATTTTTTCATTTCTAAATATACTAAAAATCGATTGGAAGATCGTGAATTGGCCATATTTTGAACTTCCTGTGAAAAATTGTCTTTCGGGCATATCCGACTAGTTTTCCCTGATTTTTAAAATCATTTCTGTTCAAACAAAATATAAAATAGACTTAATTTCGAATAATCATTTCTAATTTAAAAATCTAACAGTACGGGAGTAAAATCTTGTAAAATCCGCCATTTTTACCACGAGTAGTCATTGAAGTAACGATTGGAACGGAATATTCTCGGAGTCGATTGATATCGATCTTTTTTTCTTTTTGGTTTTGCTATTGTTGTTTGTGTCATTTGTCTTTATTTCATTGCTATTTAACACCTACTGTATATCGTTTACGTAATGTGTAGCTGTTTCTCTCGCGTTCCTTGCTAATTTATCGGTTTTGAAGGTAAATGAGTGATGGCGTTTGTGATAAGGACTACACCTACCGACGTCTTCTAGAAGTCAGCGAAGGAAGAACTGATGTCGAGGCAGCGAGAGTGATTTTGGAGCAGTGCAACTCGGTTGTATTAAGAGGTGTGTGTTTCTTTGATAAAGTTTTATTCTTATCTCTCGTATTGTTGCACATCACAATGCATATCAGACATACTGGGATTAATCACTTTTGCCTTTACTTGGGTATGAGTCTGCGTGTATAATTGTAGTGACTGATGTGATTTAGAATATTAACTAGAAACAATCAAATTGAGAATAATTGGATTAGCTGTTCCTACTATTGTTGCACTGGTATTTTTCATGTAGAGAAATACGTATTATTTTATGCTTTTGAGAACGTATGGGATAGAAGTGTTTGCATTTCTGGACTCTGCTTGTTTTGCTTTATCTTGAACTTCGCGTCTTATTCACGGATGATAGCTCGACTGTAGTTCGATACCGTGATCCCAAATCATTAAACCAGTAGCCGTTCTCGTTTAAATTTAGTTTCTTATCTTTTTTTTGGATTAGAGTCTTTTTTTGGATTAGAGTCTTGTTCCGATGAATGCATGTTTGCATGCTTGACTTTTCTTTCATAGTCCATAGTGAATGGAATGCTGTTGAGGTAGGTATTTTTTCATTTCATTACTGAGAGCGATTTGGGTCGCTTCCGGCAATTCGTGATACGCACATGAGACAAGGCGAGGAAGCAGCTGAGAGCGTTCGGGAGAGGAAAGGATAGAGGAGATAAGTCGTACTTCTTGAATTCATATTGTGGTGTAGCCCAGTATCTCGGAGTGACTATCTCTCTTCCTTCTTTGCCGCCTCCCTTACAATCTGTTCAGCCTAAGCCATCTCCATCTCTACCAGTTGTGAACCATAGTACGGTAGCTAACAAAGGGAACGTATTGACTGGCATATGCTGTACAAAAATCTCTCCCGTAGATTCGAGACTGCGACGAGAAAGTTGAAGAGTGCGAGGGCAAAGAAAGTGAGTGCAGAGAATGCAGAGAGTGAGAGAGAGAGACTGATTGTACTCACTGCTTCCAACAAGCAGTATTCGACGGAGAATTCCAAGTTGAGAGCGAGAGTGGACACTCTGAGTGACGAGAAAGCCCAACTCGAACAACGTGTACGTTTCCTGGAAAATGCATATGTGGAAACTACCGATATTCGTACCGAATCCCGTTCCGGAGAATTCACGTTGTTCGAAGGAGGGGCATTCACTCCAAATACTGTGGAGGCAGTAATGCAATTGATAGAATACGGAGTTGCTGATGAGAGAGTAGGAGCTGTGATTGAGTGTATTGCCAACCTGCTGGAAAAGAGAGTGAATCGGGTCCCCTCAAGCAGTACTGTAAGGAACATGGCGATAGCATCTCTCACTGTCGACATGCATCATGCTTCAGAGAGATTTGCGAAAGCCATAAAGGAGGGAGAGTCCATCTGTCTCTCCTCAGATGAGACGACTAAGTTGGGAGCTAAACTGCAGTTGTTCGGGGCGGGATTGTTGAAGGGAGACGGAGGGCAGGAAGTATTTCTGTTTGGGCTGACGCAGGTTGGAGACAAGTCTGCCCCGACTGCCTTCTCGGTCCTTATCGACCGTTTGGGTGAGATGGGCAGTCTTGGAAGAGGAAGTGAGATCCCTGATTTCACGGACCAATTCCTCGCTTCTGTTACCTGCACCATGTCTGACCGAGCTGCGACTCAACACAAATTCAATTCATTCATTGCTGATTATCGCGAGAAAGTCCTGCCCAAAGTCAAGCAGGATTGGGACCAGATGAGTGAGAGTGAGAGAGATAAGGCTAGCGAGTTGCACACTTTTGCATATAGTTGCATACGGTTGCCAACTTCACGAACATTGTACTCGAGTGCTTGGCCGAGCACGAGAGGATAGTCACTGGTAAGGATGTGCCCGCTCTCTCTCCTACGGTATTCACAGTGGTGAAAGAAGTGACGAGATTCTTCGGTGATAGGTCTGCTAGAATGCATTCCAGTTCTGCCGAGTTCAAGGCGTTCTTAGGGACTGATCTCACCCATTCCACCTTTCCCTCATTCCTTAGTCACCGCTTTAATATAGTCTTCTTGCTGGGTGCACGACTCTTCTGCCAGAGGGAGAATCTGTTGAGGTTCATTGACCAGTGTGGAGGGAGCAAACCTGAGTTGGTGAAACTTGCCGCTCCTCCGCCTCCCGCTGGTCACTGAACATCTTCAGATTCTCGGTCTGTTCGATCAATTGGTAACTGGTCCACTGTGGAGATTGGCAGAGAATCTCGAGCATGTTCTCGATACTCGCATGCATGCCTCTCTTCTCATGAACTGGGTCAGTCACTGCAAGGGTGACCCGATGTCATTCTTCTCTGGTCTTTTCCCCGTCCCCTCGTTGCAGTCTATGGCTGCGGGGTCAGAGGAAATGCTCGAGAAGCTGTATTCGGTGGCCCCCTCAGAAGCATCTCTCGAAGCTACCGTACTCCTGATGGAATCATCTGAACGATATTTCGAGCACATGTTCTCTGATTTTCTGAAGGGTGGTTTATATGCGAAGGATGTTCCTGTTGATGTGGTGGAGAAGACGAGGTGTGCTCCTGGGACGAATCGTGTGATTGAGAGTGGTTTTGCCTTTGTCGATCGCCTCTTCTCACATGCTCCGAACATGTGCATTCCCCGCAGATGTGCCAAACTGATGATCTCGAGGAACCACACCATGGAATGGTTGGCCAGGAAGTCCTGCTGAACGGCATTCCATTCTGTTGGCTGCGCGTTCCTCTGTGAGATCTATCAGGGCAGAGAATGCTGTGTGGAAAAAACATATCGCTGCGGAAATTCTAGCGAAGGCCCACGAGAGAGAACAGGAGAGAGTGGCCAAGCGGATGGCTGTTGTGACCAAGCGACTGAAGGCAGTAGAGGCAGTGGCATCCACAGGGATTGTCATTAACACTGCCGGAATTCCGTCCCTCCTCAATTCCCTTCCAGAATCAGCGAGAGTCAAGGCGCTCGTCGCCCAGATACGTTTCAGAGAGAGTCGTGAAGCAGGAGGCACCCGAGGAGAAGATCTTCGTCCTCAGCAGCAAGGTATTTCCCCTCTATACCCGATCAATAGCCCGTGCTAATTTATTTCCGTTTCAGGGAAAACAGCTCTCTGAGACCGAACTGATGAGAAGACTCGTCGTTCTCATCGAATACGACCTCCAGGGTTAGTTTACGCTTGTTTCAAACACTTTTATACTTTGGGGTTGTGTTTAGTTATGCACAAAGATCTGGAACAATAACTAGTTTAGAGAAGGACGAGATGGCTACGGTAGCAGTGAATTCGTTTTTTAGGGTACTGTAATCTATCTGGATTACTGTAATCTTGGTTGCAGCCGTCCTCTCTACTCCAGCCCTCTCTCTGCCCAGTCCTCATCTCGGGCGTTCCATCCGCCGATGGACCGGAGACGATTCCGGCATCGGAGAAGTAACGAGAGTCGATCGTCGATCCGGTATATCCCTCGTTGAAGTTGTCTTCCCCTCTGGCCCCCGTTCGTACCCATCTGCCCAGGTTGAACGTGAGCTCGATGAGGGTTCGCTCGAATTGATTGATGAACTCCTCTAGGTATTTCACCCTTTCCATCCTTCCCTTATATCTGAAATTCAGATTTTAGAGTACCTTTCCCTTCATTTTGTTCATATTATTTGTCATTTTCTTGTTCACTTGCCAGGGTAGATCAAATAGTTTATCCATATTTATCACTATCAACCTACTCGATTGTTAGATTTCCCCTTTTGTTGCTCCAAGGTGATAAGGTCTCTTTTCCTCAGCAAGTGACCCATGATTGAGGCCCATGGGCGCAGTTGTTTTGGAAATTTGATCTTTGATCTGTTCTTTCCTGTCTTCGATGACCAAACAGAGATCTCTTTTCTCTTCAGTTCCTATTTGATCAACTCTGGCGTAGTTTTCTGTTTATTGTCTGTTCCAGTAATGTTTTTCGTAGTGATCTTTGATCTTTATATTGTATATAGAGAATGCAAATGCAATCAGAGAACTCTATAAGTAGTATTTCCGTCTTGTGTAGTATTGTATTTGTTGACTTAGTTGCTGTTATCCTTTAGAGGTGTGATCTTCTCAGATCCTTCCTATCCCCGTTATCGTACCCCAGTTATAGTATCCCAATCACCCCTTTCCCGTTTCTGTGCCATGACTTCTGTGAATATGGTTCGCGTGGACTGTTCACCTCCTCGTTGGTGCGAACTGGACGTCAAGCACGCGTTTTGTTTCGTTTTACACTGTGTTCGTGTGTTTGGCAACTGAGAAACAGTCATTTATGTAATAAATAATGGTTTCCTATGTCTGAAGCCTTCCACAATGCTATGTCATTACACAAAATGAACAGTTTTGATGTTACCCACTGAAATCCACAAGAAAAACGAATGAAAACGCCACGAGATAGGAGAGAATGAGAGGGGAGGGAGAGGAGAGGAGGGGAGAGGCGAGAGAGACTCCGCCCACTTTTCTCTCATCCCGATTTCGAGGGGTCTCCCGTTGTGAGGGCGCGCGTGCAATTCGAGCCATATCTCGGCCCAGAGATGAGATATCGACCTAATTCCAAAAGGAGGGCCTTATTCACATCCATAGGGACTCGTTAAACACCAATTTAGCACCAGGCAAAAAAATCGGCAGATCGGCTTACTGTCTCTAGTTATGGCCACAACAATTTTGTTGCGAGACTTTTGAACGGTACTGTAAAAGAAACGAAGTTAAAGGAGTGCTCCGGGGAATTCATACATGAAAACTCTTGCAACGAAAATTTAGCACTCTCAAGTGAATACGGTGAGGCGCATCCAGTTCGTTCTTATGATAACTCCGAAAATGTAGGTTAATATTACATTCATTTATTCTCCTCAAAAATAACCTACTTCGAGTACCGAGGTTATTTACTTTTTGGAAGTAAAGTTTGTGTAATCTTACAAATAACTTACTTTTGCGACGTGAAAAATCGGACAAAATGCACTTACATTGCGTTAGTGGAACAAAACATTATTTTCGTTCATAAATCACCTTCGCAAGTTAAGATGTTGCAGGTTTCGTCGCTGGTGCCATCAAGATTTCGCTCGACAACGATATCTGGTCGCTATAGGTCAGCACTTTTCTTTGTTCAATCAGCATTCTAGTTTCGGCCGTTTCTTTTCTTGTTTTTCCCTTCTATTTTGTCCTTTGTCATCATCTCGCCAATACTATTTCCCTCTTGCAGACGGAGAAAGGCTCGGGTCTCTACGAGAAGCTGAAGGCACTACATCGTGCTCGGTACCATCGCCTACAGGGACAAGGTACCACCCCTGTTTATTTTTTTAAATAATAAATCTTATTTCTTCCAACCAGTAGGTGGGCAATTCCCCACCCACTAGTCGGGACACTGGTTACCAAACTGATCAAGGAACTGGTTAGCCAGTGGTTGGCTGTTTTTGACCAGTAGGAGCTCAGGCTAACAAGTGGTTAACCAGTTTCTTGACCAGTTGATAATCAGTATCTCGACAAGTGGGTGGGGAGTTGCCCGCCTACTGGTTGAAAGTAACGCTCTCTGTTTCCTCACCAATTACATAATCCGAATAGACGCTACCAAGCTGCGCTTTATATATAGGTATAGAATAGTGGAGGTATCATGGTTTTTTGATACTTTCTTGCCCTCAGGAAGATTGTTGAACGACTCCCCGCACAACCATCTACTTCCAGGGCGTTCAAGGCCTTGGGTTCAGAAGAACTTCTTCGATCCAAGAATATCGAATCTCGTGAATGATTGGGACGTCGAAAATACGGAAGAACTAATGGAAGCATGGAGTTGGTGAAGACTAACTTCATCCACACGTACATTGGATCGACCATCTGGTTTTGTTGTTTTTTTGCACAACCTTGTTGTTTGCAACTATTTGTTGAATCCTCACGTTGTTCTTTTATTGTTTTGAGTCGAAGATAAAGCAAAAACCATTGAACTCACTTTGAACTTGAAGGGAATCAGACGTTTATTCTTACAGTAATCCAGAGCGGGTGTGGAAGGGTACTCTTCTAATGAGTGAGAGTGAGTTTTGTATGATAGTGTTGTTCAGATGTCGTCGTTTTGTTGCATTAGAATCATATCTCATATTGATTTCCATTCAAAATATAGATTATTGTGGTTACCTGACATCTCTCTAGACCCGCATTTTTTCACATTTGATTTTGAGGGGAGATAGAGTATGACAGAACACCCCCACACATATGGCTGCGTGTCCTAATGGATAAGGCGTTTGTCTGGCGATCCCGTCTGTCGTCGGTTCGGCTCCTGTCCAAAGCACCTGTTTATTGCTAACATATCCTCATTTTTCGAACACTTTCTAATAACTTACAATATCCCAAGTTTATAAACTTTCAAATGTGCGCGCATTGCCTGCGCTGATTGCAACGCTTTGAAAGCCCATAGCTCATCTTAGAGGCATCTGTAGCATTCCATGCAAAGTGATCTCTGATCGGATGAGTGTCCTCTACAACACCCTTTTGCCAGTTTGGGTAGCTGGATATTCCCCGGAGCACCCCTTTAAACTAAGCACGGACAATAAATATACGAAAATAGAGCGAAAATAGGAGAGACATTACACGAAAAGAATGATTACTGTAGTTTGAGGCGAAACACTAACGAACTCTATTTTACTAACAAACTACGGTAATTGGCGATGTGTCATGATAATAAATTCGTCTTCGCCATTATTATTCTTATTTATCTTGATTTATTTTCTTGCTTTCTTGCTCGATTCCCTTACACACTTGAGCATTGACAAGTCGCTGGCGAACAGCAACCTACCGCTACAGCTTTTCAATGTATCTAGGGGATATATTCGCACCGGTGTACAATCGGATTATGTTCTTTGCCTTTAGTTATGCAATTGTTAAAAATGCATATCAATCGAACAAGCAATGTGTTCCATACTTGGACTCGTTCAATACAGCCCACGTGTCATTAATTTGTTGGCACTGACAGCTTATTGTAGCAGAGACAACTAATGTGACAACCGGCGCGTCCCTCCTATTTGGCGCGCATTTTTCAATATAACAATATAATACATCGTTTCCTTGTACTCAACTATCACATCTATAATTCGTCCGCTGCTTCTCATTCGGAATGTTACTAAATGGCTTGTATCGGTAATTCTTCCCTCATGCCACCCAGCAACTTTCCCTCGACACTCTTCCTCCCGATATTATTCGCATGATTGTTCGAATGGGTGACGGATCGGAGATAGGATCGAGAAAGGTATGATCATATGAATTTAATTAATAAATGAATGCTCCAAATATTGATTCAGATTTCACCCATTTGGTATGAGCTGGTTAGACGCACAATCGGCCCTCTCGAACGAGTCCACTTGTGTACCGGAATTGACAATAATGCAAGAGCCGTGTACATGCGCTCAATCTTTTCTGAATAATACTCGAGCGGATTGGGAGTTGGGCAGTGGCTCGACGAGATCAACAGACATGAGGGGGTGACTGCGATTATGCATATCTTCTCCTAGTACGATCCATCAGTTCAAGTGTTGTTTAATTCTTTCAATCATGAAATCCACAGGGTGCGATGGAAGTCTCTTATGAATACAAAGAGACATGGCTTGATCATACAAACGATAGCTGGAGGGCATCTAGACTCATTGAAGCTGCTGCGGCTGTTTTCGTGATCGGCTGTGGAATCCATGTGTTCTGGCCCGGATTCTTCCACCTATTTTACATTTCGGCGACTATTGTTATTTTATTGATGTCATTTTTGGTTCTTTATCATCAGGACAGAAATCAGCGCTTGAGTTTCGAAACGATTTTTCTTATCTTAATATTCGTTGTATGGAATCAATACGGATTCCTTCTGCTCACGGTGGCCGTCATATATCTGGCATACTGGATATATATTGAAGTCGAAATTCACCGAAATGAGATTCAAATCATGTTGAATAGATCGAAGAGTAGCACAAAACTGAGCCAATTGGTCAATCTCTTTTCGAACGTCGAGACGCTTGTGCTGGAGAATTTCGACGTCCGTGAGCGGGGGGCGGACAAAAGCCCAACGGACCACCGTTCGCTGAAGATTTGATGTATCAACTTGGGAGTTGTTGCATTGTTATCACTATGCCCTCCACTACAACACCCTGATTAGATTCGCTAATTATTCGATATTGAGTTTCACTCCCCATCACCGTATAGGGGTTCATGGTCAAAATTTGAGAATTTCTGCGGAAAATTATGATTAGATGAACACCAAATACCGTAACCAATTGATGCAAATGTTGCTCGGATGCAGTTCTTCCAGAGGTAACGTATTATTGATTTTTTACGAAATTTGGTGATTATTTAACCATGATTTTCCAGTCAAATTCTCAATTTGGACCATGAACCCCTCCCTATACGGTGATGGGGAGTGAAACTCAAGATCGCATAATTAGCGGATCTAATCAGGGTGTTGTAGTGGAGGGCATACTGATCACAATGCAACAACTCCCAAGTAGCTACATCAAATCTCCAGTGAACGGGAATCCGTTGCGCTTTTGTCTGTTGGGCTTTTGTCCGCCCCCCCCCCCCCCCCCCCCCGTGAGCATATCCTTGAAGAGCTAGTGCAGACGTTGGAAGGCGTACAAATCGATCGATTGGAAGTACGAGGAGAGAACCTGAGCCACGCCATGCTATGGGTTGATTCATAAACTTATCAGCTCAATTATACAGAGTCGTATCAATAGAGGACTTTTAGAAAAACCACAACATATTTCAGGGATATATAATCACGAAATTGTGCCGGGAGAACACTGTCCAAAGTGTGTTCATAGCACTCATCATAATACCTGTGTTCTGGGATCGTAAGTTTGAACACAACCAAATGACTTATCTGAATGATACTCTTCTCAAGCTCCTAGATGATATTATGATTCCAACAACTATGAAATATATTTCAGACAAATACGTTTTGGAAATACTGGTGCTCATCGACACACTAGATCTCTATGAAATCAGTAGAAATGCAAAGAGGGAATACTTCGGATTTACCAGAGAACATTGGGACTGGCGCAAAGCATTGGGAACAAGTGATGAAGTAGAAATGGGGATGATTACGGTTCATGACGCGGGATTCATTGGCTATCACGAAGGAGTTAAATCGCACATCAGATGGGATAAGATTGGAAACGGAGCTCAGATTCTTGCACCAGTGAATGCGTCCAGAGGATTCACTCTGAATTGATTATTCGCAAATCGTATTCCAAGATTTTTTGTATTGTTTGTGCCTGTATAACTTTTTTTATTTGTTTTCAATTTTGACACGACTCTCCTTATTCACTCTGGTTAATTATGATTGTCGTGATGAAAGAACATAATTTATCTTTGGTACGAACATCTCAGATGGGATGCATGGAAGGCGAGGCGATGGATGTAGAGAATCCAGATGGGATGAAGGATTGATTCGACTTTTCATAACGTCCAATGATTCACTCAATGACTGTTACACAACAGGAAAAAGCGCAGTAGACTTGCAAAGCCGATAGCGAATCTGTACAACTATAGTTTTAGTGTGTCTAAGGGATGCAATGCAACTGGATATACAAAGTGAATATGAATGTTCGTATTGCAATATATAATCGTGATCACCTGGAGCGTACATTTCTCATAATCCTTGACAACTCTGTGCATATCAGAGTGCATTTTATGCAGTTTCGACACGCTCAATTTGGCCCTGCCACTTGCCACTGCCACATACTTGGATGTGCGCCAACATAGGTGACACCCGGCGCGTCCCTCCTTATTTTGGCGCGAAAATTTGAACAAGCATATCATACGCACTTATCATTCACTTTCTGTCGGTGTCATTATTTAGCTATTGAATCGATATCACCTCAGTGTTTTCGCTCTCGACATGTTCCTAAATCGCTGGTATCGGAAGCCACTGTTATTTGACCAAACCGACTCGAAACTCGAAAACCTCTCCCTCGATAATCTTCCTCCCGATATCATTCGCACGATTGTTCGAATGGGTGACGACTCGGAAATCGGTTCAAGAAAGGTAATTTCGAGTTCAATAACTAATTAAACGTTACCTCAATTATCGATTCAGATTTCGCCCTTATGGAACAGGCTAGTTAGTCCTCGAATTGGAATTCTGGAGCGAGTCCATCTGTGCACTGGAATTGAAGATTACTCAAGATCCGTTTATTTGCGCGCCATTTTCCCCGAATGTTACGCAGCTGGTTTGGGAGTTGGACAGTGGCTTGAAGAGATCGATAGGCACGATAGGGTGAGTACATAATCTCATTGGAGCTTAATCAACACTCAATGTTAGGGCGCAATTGAATTCTTTTGGAGCTACAAGGAAAAGTTGACAGACAAGAAAGAATCAAATTGGAGAGAATCTAAACTGATTGAAGCAGTTACTGCTATCGCCTTGATTGGATGCACTATCAATATGTTCTGGTCCGGATTTTTCTTTTGGGTTTACTCTTCGATTGCCTTCGTCATCATATGTTTGTGCACTTTGGATTTCTTTCAAATCGACCGAAAGCATCGCATGAGCTACGTGAGTCCCGCTAATATTTTTGTCTACCGCTAAAACCGCCCCATACAACAACTGTTAAAGGTACGAGGCCCAATGTACACCGTGCTATACGCTGGATGGCCTGAGTTCTTCCCGATTATAATTAATGCAGCGGCCATCTATCTGACATTCTGGAGCTATCGCCAATTCGTGCAATACCGAAATGATCGTGAAATCGCGATGAAAAGATCGAAGAATAGCCTACAACTGAGCCAGTTTCTACATCTTTTCTCGAACGTTGAGACGCTGGTACTGGAAAACTTCGAAGCCCGTGAGCACATCCTTGAAGAGTTAATGAAGGCAATGGAAGGCGTGCAGATCGATCGATTGGAAGTTAGCGCGTATAGTCTGAGTATTCAAATGATGTGCGTTGATGATTATTTTTATTAACGCTTTTTTTTGAAAAAAAAGCTAATCACTTGACTTTCAGGGACCTAATCTCGAAATTATGCGTTTCCTGCAATAAAAGAAGTGCCCTCATAGCAGCCACAACTATTCCTCCACCTAAAGATTGGTGTATATGCAGCTGAGTTTAATCATTTTGTTTCGCAAAAATAAATGGAAACGAATATCCATTTTAGACGGCAATTCATTATATGATTGCTTTCCATAAAGGCACCATTATTTCACGCTCTCTCGTATCTCTGACTGGCGAGAGAGCGTGCAAACTGAAGGGAGTCATACGGGAGACATGCTGAAGGGAGACATGCTCCTATTTCAGCAAAATATGTGTTGGCACTACTGAATCTCATCGACTCACTTGACCTCTACGAAATCTGCGAACCAAAAGATGAAAATGACTACAGACACTATTATTTCAAAGTGGACAAAGAGCTGTGGGATTGGCATGGAACGATGCTAGAAAGGGATGGAATAACCATGAGAATGGCAACGGCTCGTGACTCCTGGTTCATCGGCTACGGCGAGGGAGTGAACGCGCACATCAGATGGGAGAAGGATGCTGAAAACCGAGCTCAGCGCCTTGGCCCAGTCAACCTGTCCAGAGGATTCGTCCTTTGAGGAACATGCACTTACTCAATGAATTAATCTTTTTATCGCATCACACTCATTTATACTGTGTTCAATAATCCCAAATTAATCCTATTTTGTTGTTCCAATGTTTCTTCTAATTGCAATCATCTTTATATATAAACATCATTCCATTTTGCTGCATTTCATACCACGAACCAACTTATCAAATCATCAAAATCTCTCTACATCATCACACATTTATGCTAATTTCTCACGCAAGCATCTCAGCAGTGAAATGAGAGGAGACGAGAAGAGGAAAGACCCGATGGGAGGAATGATTGATAGCCGAGGATGGGACATTCATCTCCGAGGAGGGGTGAGAGAGAAAGGGGGAAGAAGGCTCAGGGGAGCCTCCCATAGTACACAACACCACTAATCCTCACTACGGGCATTACAATGAGCCTCATCCATCCTCTATCCTCACGACACTTCACTTGACTTTCCTCCTTCCGAAACGATATCACTTCACCTCTCCTCACTCTTGCCCCATTTCCCATTTCCCGAAGAGGAGTAGGCCCAGGCGGATAAGGTTTCCCTCATCTATCTTCTCTCCCGAGTCTTCCGTTAGACACCCTCTATCTCATCTCCCTCCCCCTCTCCCTCCATCCCTTCCCTCTCCCTCTCCCTATTCTCTTCCAGGAGCGAGCGCGTTAGCTCCCTCCCCCCCCCCCTTTCGCCCCTATTCCCCCCCCCCCCTCCTCCTATCCTGCCACTCTCCCTCTCCCTCTCGTCCCCTCTCGTCTCGCTCCTCCCGGAATCGATGTCTCTCTCGCTTCTCCACACTCTCTCGTCGTGTAGTTGCACAGCAGTCCTTTAACCGCATCAAACATTTACGCCACGACGACTGTCAGCCGGGGTTCGTGTGGTTCTGTTCCCTATTGCATTCGCTCTCTTGCATAAGAATCGTTTGGCCTGTCCATTGTTATCGCGTGTGATCAATTCCTCTCGTATTATGCTACGAATTATTCCTTTCGACTAACCGTTCTCTCGCTCTCAATATAGCTCGCGAGGCAGACATTGCGGGCAAATAGAGCACGTCTAAATTATACGTCATTTCCAACGAATAGAGCCGGAACTGTCGTGTTTTCTCATGCGTTTAGCTCGCTTTTTCTCTCATTAGTGTTGCTTTCTCTCATCTCTAATTTCCAGTAATTGCCAGCCTCCCTTGCATGCTCTGCAGGGAACACCTAATTAGCAGTTTCTGCGCGTAATTTGCATTTTTTTTCCAGAAAAATGCCATATTCTCCTGTTTCCGAGCAATTGATGCGTAGTTTGTGCAGATTCCGCTCCAACGATTCCGGCATGTATAGGATAATGATGTCATCCTCCGACACCTTTGGATGTTGCAAACTTACAAATTCCATCTTTTGCTGATAGTCTTCGATTCTGACTTAAATGTTCACACATCTTCTCCTATGTTCAGGCAACATTCGCGCGAAACATCTGGCAGCAATGATTTATGCATTGCGATTGTTTTCCGCTCCCATCTCAGAAGTCATTCTTTTCTACATCGCCATACCCCCCTTTGTCTCTTCACACTGAAGCTTGCTAGAGAGTGCGCAATATCGAGAGAGCTCTTGCGCGCCAATCGACTCCAGCCTCTTGTGCCTTGTTTTCGGCCCGTTTTCCGCCCCGCTCGAACATGATTTGCTCCCCTGCCTGCCTCCTTCCCACCACCCACGATTCCTTTATCCCCACTCTCTTCGGTTTACACACTCTATCGCCTGTCAGGCGCATCGAGATTAGGGAGACAAGCGATAGGTTACGTATACGTCTATCTACTTCCCTTTCCTTCCCCTTCCACCCCCTCTCGCGACATATTCATAGTCTGCGAAGGACTCGGAATAGTGCGTAATTAAAATGTGAGGAGTTTTCTGCAGAAACGGGGGCGAATGGGCAGCAAATTGAGGACTCCTCCGATGCTTTTCAGGCAAGATTGGACAAATAAGCGGCTTTTCTCCGTCTAGGCTCCTTCCCATTTACTCGCCATCATAACCACTTGACGCCTTTCGCCCCGCGCTGCTCTTCTACTTTTCTCCCTTCTTTCCTTACCCGAGTCCTTCCCTTCCTCTTCTTTCCATCTAAGCTCTTCTTTTCGATTTCCTCTACCAGGCGTTCCACTTCCAGGGAAACACGAAACTCTAGCCCTCTCCCCATTCCCGCGTTTTCTTGAGTGGAATGACGTGATTCGTCCACTTCCCTCTCACCCAGCTTCTCTTTTCTGATCGAGAGAGACCTTGTGATGTCATTACCGATGAATGGAGAACGTTGCTCCTCTCTCGCTACTGCAAGGCAGCAAATCTAATTGGAACGGCTTTCCGTGTGTTCGCGTCGACATTTCAAGCGCGTCTGGATTATTTATAGAGATGTGGAACGTGAATTTCAGGATGCGATCGTCCTAAAATCAGGAGAAACAGCAGATAATGAACCGAGGCCGCGCCGCATTCAAGGAGGCCAGCTACGATGATAATAATGGTGATATATAGAAAGCCAACGAAAAGAATATTGGAAAACATTTCAAACAACTCCATCTATCGAATAGGCGAAACTTATACCATTGAATTCCATGTGGAGAAATAGGGAGATAGAATAAGATAACACATAATGATCATGATTTTGTTTTAAAATTTGTCTGATTCAATCAACCGTGTCAAAACCATTGACAAAGTTGCACGCACCTGCTTAAATCCAGTTGTTGAAACATACAGTAATTTGATCAATCTCTTGCTCGATAAAGTGCGAGGAAATTCCGATAATAATTCAAAAATTAAGTCATTGTAATTTTTTTCAGAATCTTCCCTTCGAGCGATGCGTTCCTTCACGCAGTCGATCGAGTGCGAGGACCTGCCGATGGCTCCCTCACTCCCGCCCTCACTCGAGATCGACCAGATGGGTGAGAAGATATTACAGCTGTACAAATACAAATGTGTACTCCATACATTCAAGCTGCAATGGTTTTTGCGCAATAGTTCGAATTCGACCTAGTCCTATAATGAGCTACGAGAGGATTAAAACGTTGTCTCCCTAAGATCTGAGCATAGGGTGGCACAATGCCTTAAACTTATCGCTAGGAGTTCACATTTTGGTGGTAGAGTCCTTATGGACAAAGAAAACTTTTCCAGAAATTTTGACCCCACCATTTGCATATTTTTCAAAAACTGCCATTTTTGATATTGACCAATTATGTTATACACCATTCGAAAGAGCATCAAAAGTTGTGTCAAAAACCAAATTTGCGAAGAAATTGATCGACATCTGTTCCGAAAACATGATATTATGTGAGGAAAAATGTTGAAATTTCGATAATTCAGGACAGCATGTTCCAATCATTTCTTATTTCTGAAAATAATGCTCTAGATGTAAAATAATATAAGGAATTCAGAAAAAAAATATGCTGAGGACGAGCGAGGTGCCACAAGTTGAGTTTTTCTCAAAAAACCGATAGGGTTCTTACACGCAGGTTCGATTCCTCCAGAATGCATGTATTTTTGCAGGCACTCATTGAACACATTTTGCTAGAGAATATGCTTATAATGGCATATTATAGGATTGGAAGTACATTAGAAGTAGAAAATTCTGCGGATGATGCTTGCAAAAATGTATGCATTCGGGAGGAATCGAACCTGCGTTTAAGTACACAACTTGTGGCACCTCGCTCGTCCTCGGCATATTTTTTCTGAATTCCTTATATCGTTTTACATCTATTGCATTATTGTCAGAAATAAGAAATGATTGGAACATGCTGTCCTGAATTATCGAAATTTCAACATTTTTCCTCACATAATATCATGTTTCACGAACAGATGTTGATCAATTGCTACGCAAATTTGGTTTCAGAGATAACTTTTAATGCTCTTTCGAATGGTGTATAACACAATGGGTCAATATAAAAAATGGCAGTTTTTGAAAAATAATGGTAGGTCAAAATTTCTGGAAAAGTTTTCTTTGACCATAAGAACTCTACCACCAAAGTTTGAACTCGATAAGTTTAAGGCATTGTGCCACTTTGCCTCCAGGATCTGACGTTCTAACGGAGACAGCGTTTTAAGTTGAATGTTTGATTTTGACCAATAGTTTTCCGAATGATCGGCTCTAGTTGTTTACCGATCATTTGTTTGTATTTATAATGAGAAGCACTCTATCATCGAAACGAAATCTGCTCCGTTTCGGATAACTGAAATACGAAACTCAACCCACAAACATCTCAATTGGTATTGATACTTGTGAAACCTATGCTGCAGTGATTATTCCATCAATAATTCAAGCGAATTCAGGCTTCTCCGACGACTCTGCCTCGATCAAGCGAGAGAACACGAGCGACACCATCATTGAAGTGGTCGGATTTTTTTATAAATCCAATTATAATAAAATACTGAATCCATGAAGAATTTCTTGTCTCTAATGCTGATAGCGATTGTTTTCGCTAGACTGAAAATACATCAATCTGTATAAAACTAAGCCACTTTGTTTGCAAACGACAGCCACAAACCTAACGACAGTCGGTATTAACTGCGAAATAGCGTGCCAGCCAACTAACTATCAGGCTGTAACATAAGTTTTGTCGCGTCCAATCTCTTATGCATTCTAACCTCAGAAATTCTTCGAATTAGTTTAATCTCAATTTCGTTATTAATCATCAGTGAGGGCCTTCGTACCCTTTCTTACGCTCTTTACTTCAGTCCTGTCAAGGCAGTTGAGGAGGCACATTAGTCAAACAAAGTTGTACTGAGATCAGGATTATAAATCATTTTCACGCATCAGCTCTTCTTGAAAAGGAGAAATTATGCCGATTTAGTGTGATTTGCGTAAAGTACTACATATGGGCATAATTTTGAACCACTCACGGATAATGACAAACGAAAATCGTTCTCGAAATGTAGACGAATTTGTATAATGTGGATGGTTGGTGACGGTCGCGAAAACTTTCGCAAGCCGAATTTTCTTCTCAATAGATATCCAGATCCAAATAGTGGTGGAATATAGTTCACCCAAAGTGGTCAGTATACAGACAAAGTTTGGGGTAGATTGGGTTCTGTTGAGATAAGTGGCTCCATTCAGAACGATGGTTTGTAAATGAAACTACTGACATTGACACTTTGTTCATATTCCTACCTCACACACATGTTCAATATTTGATTTATTGTGTCCATCCGAACCATCAACCCTTCCCTTACCATTATCTACTTGGGATAATTTTGGAAATAAATAGCTTTTGAATGACAATCTTTAATTCGAAACACCTAAACTTGCATTTTTTGGTAAAATTGTGCGCGAATTGAATTAATGAAAATTCAAATTTCCAACAAGTAGAGTGTTCTTTCTCTCACATGTTTAATGATAAATTAGAGCTCCATGAGTGGTAATTGGAACGCACTTATGTTAGTCACTGTTGTTGTAATTCTGGATTCAGAAGAGTTGGTCAAGTTGGCTACGAATCAGCGGCTAACCTTACACTCCGTGAAGTATATCTTTGGTTCCGTTCAACCTAGCACCATATCTGGCATATATTTTGAAAGAGAATTGACGGGGCAAATCACCATGCAGTAGAAGTTTGGTTCATTACTCATCTCTGTGAATTACCGATCAAACGAATTAATAAAATCTGCATCAAATTTAAATCATTTCATATTATTATTTTTCGCATAGCCAGCGTGGGCAGTTCAGCTCTACCCTATGGTTTGAATGTGCAAGTACACCCCAAACATATACTAGGAGGTCAGGCATTGGGAATGTTTGAGAAGTTTCCTTCATGGAAATATTGTGAACCTCCGAAATGCGACAAAACTTATGTTACAACCTAATACTAATACGCCGTATGCACCTTGAAGGGCTTTGCATAATTACAAACGGTCCGTCGTATCAACTGATACAACTCTTACTATTCCTTAAAGGAGGAGTAAAGGGAAAATGCAATTTTTTAACCTTTTACATGCACCGCCTAGATCGACCCAACGATAAGATGCTCCGAAATTTTCACATTGATAGCTTCATTCCGAACAGAGATATCGGTAGTTGGCTGGGAGCCAAATCAGGGAAAGCTCAGGCGACGAGCGAGATAGCACACGCCTTGAAGAGAGTTCCGTCGCTAATTGAAACATATTTCAACCGGGCGCGCGTTTGCCTTTACTCCTGCTTTAATATCCATCATGATTCAGCTGAAAGAGATCGAGCAATCGTTCGGTGGTGACAAAACTATGGGCGAGACGCAGAAATACAAGATGACCGTGCCGGGCCCGGGCCACGTCGAGCAGGTGGGTGTCTTTTTTACATCGTTGTATTTTGTTTTGAAAACGAAAAGGCAGAAGAATGAACTTCGCAGAAAAGCATTCAGTGTTGAATTCATAGAAAACTCAATTGAAATGCATGATCTCTAATGATCTCTAAATTCCATCTCTAATGTTTTAATACGTTTTTCTTCAGGAAACAGAGCTGCATCGCAGTCTCCTTCGCGAGGAGCAGTCGGTGGACGTCGAACAAGTTTCACCTGAAGAACTCTGTAAGCTATTTTTTTAAATATTTTTGAAAATAATTTGCAAAATGTCCATCCGATGATGCGAAAATTTCCCCGTCCGATAGAGACAATGACGATAGTCTAATGCTGAGGATTAATAGTAATGCGGTTATTGAGAAATTCGAGAAAAATAAAATCGATATTTGGTCATTCAGCCTTCCCGAAGCCGACGAGGCCGACGAATGTGGCTGATCCGGTGAGTGATATCTTTGTTTTATTTCGGCATACTTTCGCTCGTAAACGACCTAGAAAAGCCGAACGTCATTCATATCGATGCAATAGGGGCCGTTAACACGACCTTGTTATTTTTGTTGATTTTGTTATTTTTCCTATCAAACACTCGCCCACTGTTTGCGGATAAATGATGCTAGTTTTATGACCTATGTGAAACTCAACCAAAACCCGACATTTTAAACAAAGCTCGGCGTTCTGTTGACATTTGTGCATTCATGCTACCGGATCCGTAGATTTCATTGACTACATTTTCTTCAGGACTCATTCTCGGCGGCACTTCGCGATCACCACTCGAAGACGGCCGCCCTGCAGAGTCGACCACGGCCTACCACTCCTACCCAGGTGAGTATTTCATATTTCCAAGATGCACACTTATATTGTTTCTCAAATGTTAACGTTCCGCAACATCAGACGAGCATGAGACGTGGAGAGCTGTTTTTCAGTCTAGATTAACGCGTCGAAATGAAACCGAGTCCGATGATGCGAAAATTTCCCCGTCCGATAAATGAATCGCTGACGAAATGCTAATGCTGAGGACGGATTATTGATTAATTTATCTCAAAGTGCATTAATCTGTCACGCAAAGTGTTAGATTTTGAAATTGATCGTCGCAATTGCCATTCTGTCCACAAATTTCACGGATTTATGTGTAATCACATCACTTGTCCAGTCGTGCGCCCTGGAAACATTCGCCTTCGTGCTACCCGAGGAGGAAGTGAAGAGACAGGAGGAGGAGAGAAGGAGCAGGGAGCAGCAGAGGATCCGAGTCACTATTCCGGGTCAGAATCAATCATTTTTGCCTATTTTTAAAACAAAATTAAAATGTGTAAAATGTTTGAATCCAGTCCGATGATGCAAAACATGTCCCGAACATTCCGAACGCTCAAATAAAGAGGTTCTGCGGAAGAGAAATGAGCTGAGGACGAGCAAACCATGCATGAAACAACACAATTGTTGTTTTTTAAATCAAAACGAAAAATGATTTGAAGCGCGCCGACCACGCACCGCCTCGACGTCCTACGCCGATTTCGTTGACAACATGACCGCGCAGATACCGCCTCAGGTCCCATCTTTCTCGTTTGATTGTTTGACAAATGTTCACATAAACCAAGCAATTTTGGTTCTAAGCTCGTTATGCATTGATGATGCTTTTCAATGACTTGGTTCTCATTGCAGACCCGCAGTGCCATCGACTACAGATCGGACAACGACGACGAGGACGTGGACATTCTGGAGAATCAGCCGGCGTACAAGAAAAAGGTGTGATTTTGAAAATTTGAACCGAAAATGCGGATTTAACGACATCGAATCGATTTTGTTTCAGGGAATAATGATAAAATTAAGTCCATAATATTGCGAGTGAATTTTAATTCTAATTGAAACGTATCTTTCAAAAATGCTCAACATATTTCGTTATCAAATTTAAAGTTATCATTATTGTTTTCCTGCACGGAAACTTAGATGGTAAAGTAGTATAGGGCGCCCGCCAAAACATAATTATGTCAAACGATTGATTCGATTGAGTATTAGCTGTTTGAATATTCGAAACATGTATTTGAACTAAAGGACGAAACAACATTGATTTCACAATATCGCAGATGCTTTAGAAATGTTGCTGAAACACAAATGTTAAAATTCAATAAAATCGAAATAAAAAATTTGGAAAACAACACATCATTTGCAGGCTCCCACCGCTCCAGTGAAGCACCGCCGCAGCAGCGTCGAGTGGGAGAACTTCGAGGAGATGATGGACCAGAATCAGGTTTGATCTTTGATCAGTCCTTTCAAAGTTAAGCAGATGCAGTTCATTATCTTTGGTAGACTCAGCAACCCGAACCTACACTTCAGAAGTTTGATTTTTCGCTTTTTTGATCTACTGAGCTGTTTACGCGAATCATGGTGCATTTCCTGATTTCATTGCCAACATCATCACGATTATGCGAGAAATTCCTCGAGTGTGCACGAGTGGGGGGGGGGGGAACTCTCTGAAGAACAGCGCATTCTAGGTGGCTAGGGAACCGAGGGATAAGAGAGAGAGAGATATCCGTCTAATGTATCGAGTTTTCACGTGCTAGTAGGCGCATTCGTAATTTCCGAGTTGCCACTCGATTTCTCTCCCTTTCCAGCAATCGAGTTACATGCGCACTTATATCCCTCAATATTTTCGAGCTTTTTGCCGACTTTGCTGTCTTATTCCTGATTCAGAAGTTCAATACTACTAGGCAATTAGGAATTGTACAACTTAACAGTCCGTTCATTGTTAAAATAGGTGAAAGTGCGTCCAGAATAAAGAGATCACGGTTCAATTGCCACATGTTTCTTTCAGTCGTTCACCTCACCTCAGCCTCCCTTTTCCTGCACTGCGTTCTTTCCTGACGAAGTGAGATTTTCACACAATGATTTCGAAAATACGCCTTCGTAATCTTTCCCTTTCTGCACCATAGCTGCTTTACAGAGAAATTCATTGTATTACGATGTTGATCTGAGAATTGTTCAGAAAATGGACACAAACGACGCGTTTTCGCCCTCACGAACTGTGAGGATGCCCAGTTTGGCGAAGGAGCATAGCAACGATCGTACTTCCGATTGGCAACCCTCCAACAGGAAACAGTCGGTGGAGCAACGAGGCGTGGAGACTTACCCTTCCCAGGTAAGTTAATCGATTATTTGTTTTGTTATTAGTGAATTTGTCAAAATTGTCCAGTCAGTTGTGAAATATGTTTCACGCCGAACCCACAATAGAGGCAGATTCTCTTGATACGATGGAGTTGGCCTTTTTGCCCGTTTAAAATAATTTTAAATTTATGCAACTAATATGATGTCAGGAGCAGCGCCGAGCCTCTGCGCATCCAAATTCCGTAGAGCAAAGAAGCTCCGATCGCGGGTCCTCGCAGGTGTTCATTTGTCGGGACTAGTGTTGCCAAGTCAGCACGCGCCCTCCTCATTTTGTGTGCTCTATCACCGGTCAGAATGAGAGAACGCGTGAAAGGAAGAGAGCACGCTCCAATTTGCTGCTATCGCCTAGCCCATTCCATTTGTCGTAATACTTATTAGACAATGACAAAAAATTGTGTTCCAGGAGCATCGACGATCATCGTCCAACGTCGATTCACTTGGGCAAAGCAGCTTTGATCGAACAGCGAACGAGGTGCGTCTATGATCTTTGATTTTTCACAATAGTACATCGTTGAGGTGCGACGACGATCGTCAGAGAAGGCCACGACGGAGCAATTCGTCGAACAGCAAGACCTCAGCAGAGAGGGTGCAGAGGTGCAGGAGAAGGTGAGCTTACATCATTTTTATATAATCCGATTGGTTAGGCTTCACTCCCTCCTCAAATCTAATAATGATCGCAGTCCCTGCTAATGCTGTCGACGGGTTGTGAATCAGCAATTAATTATCTTTTAATTGTTTAAATCTAATTTTTTTTTGCAAATGAATTCTCTCTCGCCTCTAATAACAGATTATGATAGCATAGATATTGCTCGTTCCTCAACAATTAATTCAAACTTCATCATCATCCTTTCCATTTTTCCTTTGTTTGTTCCTCCTGCTCTCTTCTCATGTTTCCTCTTTCTCCCTTGCGCAAACTCAGGGAGCCTAGGTCAGAATTTGCTAGGAATTTTACATTTCCTTTGCGCTCTTTCGAATTCTTCTCATTTTTGCTACGATTTGCGTTCTTCGAAGTTCAATTGTATTCATTTGATTTTTCCGATGTCATTAACCTCACATTTACGTTGCAAGGACTCGATTAATTTTAGGAATGTTACGGGCATCTCAGGAATTCGGGATAATGGGTAAATGGAGAAGAACGCGCTAGTAATTTGACAGCCGATTGCCTAATTGAAGCTCGTGCGATTGCTTGCGCTTATGATGTCATGCGCGTGAATCATCTTATTTTCAGCAAGCTTATCATCTCTAAATGCAACAAGCTTAACTGGAAGAATAAGCACTAAGGAATGGGTGGGGTCCTGACTGACTGGCGGAATAGGAACCAGAGGTTGGTTTTCAGGGGCTCAGGCAGCGACCAGCACTATAGTGGAGGGATCAATAAAACGACATTGAATCACTGTCTAGTTTCCCTTTACAAGTGGGTGTTATGGGCGCTTATGAGTGCAAGAGTGAGAGCTCTCCCGCGCACTGCCTTTAGTCTCAAGTGTTGTGTGTATGCGTGTGCGAGTGAGTGTGTAGGACCGACAATCGATGTAGGGTGGAGGGAAAAGGCGCGGCCACGGACTCTCAGGATAAGAAGGAGGTCCGAAGAGGGGAGAGGGAGGGGAGACGAGGGAGAGGCGGGGGGAGGTGAGGTTGAAAGGAAGAGAGGAGCGCGGAGAATCTCAGTAAGCCTGGAGAGAGAGAGAAGGAGGGTGGGAAGAGAGAAGAAGAAGACTGCGCATTCCTACATCATTCATGCAAGTGGGGGGAGAAGAGGGGGGGGAGAGAAAGGACCGGCAGTGATTCCTCTTTCTTTCTCTTCCTGGCCCTCTCCGCTGCGTCATTTGTCTTCCTGTCTCGTCATCATCGTTCCATTTTGTGCCTCTGGCATGTGCAGACTTGCTTTCCTCCATCCCTTCTCTAAGAAGCTCAGTAGGGCTCTGGAACGGTGTCAATGTCGATGGAACATCCAATGCTTTCTCATCTTTGACCATCGCGTTTCGAAATCACATAACCCGTGATGCGCTTGAAGTCCCTTCCCTCTCTCCCCTTCTCTTACTCCCTCTATACTCGTTCACCGTGATTAGCTCTCGCATCCTGTTTATATGCGCGGACCGCCTGTAGGAAGCTACAAAAGAGGGGAGATGCGAATGGAGAAGAAAAGAGAATGGAGAATGCGTGATGGATGTGGATACTGAATCCACACTGGCACCGTGTCAGATGCAGTGATTCGTATGGCTATGGCTTCACAAAATTCGTCTCTTAATTTTTCATATTATCTCTGAGAAAGCAAGAATAATTATGAGAACGTTGCATGCCAAGCCCTAGTTATCGCTCCTGGAAATTCCTCAATATCCATTGGAAATTGCGAAATGTTTCGCATCTTTCGCATTTGTGGTTATGTTTCATCCAGGATATGTTATCGGTGGGTTGACTGCTCCATCGATTGTCCCGTCTTCCCGAGTCGAAAATTAAATACTCAGTGCAAGTCTAGTCTGTCAGCCGCATCTCGCTTTCGCCCATCGCTCATTTCCATGCGCCCGCACTAAGCTTGCGATTATAATATTTGCGCGAGTCTCGAATGGATTGGCAGCTACTCTTCTCGTTTCGCGTGCTATCTCGCTTTATCTGACTGTCTGAATCTCCTCAATTGGCGTGATTTCTCTACCTTCTGCTGATCATCAAGACTGCCTGAGAAATGAGTAGTGAAGTGCAGAATTGTACTAGTAGCCACTACTCATTAGATCATGAAGTGTGAGTCTAGGCCCTTCAAACACCCTCCCCCAGTCCAGCCTTAGCGTTCCAGAAAAACATTGCGTGTTGAACGTTGAAGCGGCAGGATTTCTAGTCGGGAAAGATTCGTGCAAATGAATCCCATTCGCGTTCTCTGTTCTCATGCTTTAGCTCTTCAATCGTGCTTCCCAATAAATCCCTGTCCGTCCCCATTCGCCTCTTCCTTTCTCCCACCGCTCAATCTTCCCAGATTCTGCGCTCTTCCAATGCCCGTTCTTTGCAACCGTTAAATCGAACATCCGTTTCTCCTCTCTAGCACATTGGAATAAAGCGTTTTTCTCAGAAAAAAACCTCTCTGGAGCGGTTGATGACTTTGAAAAGTGCAAATGACTAGCGGATAATGCATCCATTCGAGTGAAAATGATTAGTCACTAATTGGTCAAACACTCAGTGCATGCCATGTGTCTAACGAGCTCTTCTTTCCCCACTCATAGCTTCCGCTCCGCGAAAACACAAAGATTCCTGCCTCGCTCAGAAGTTCCCTCAGTCGACGGAGCAATTTTGGCGTCGTTGCTCCTGCTTCTTTCTCTCTGTCTCTAAATGGGCCCTGCCGGACACTCACTCTTTAGTCTCTCCCTCCTGTTGTTTGTCCCTGCTTTACATACCCCTTCATCTCGTGATTTCACGCGCAGAATCCCATCTGTTTTGGCTAGATTCTCGAATTCGCCCGGCGAGAGAGCGCGAGAAAGGGAGAGAGCGCAGACGGTCAGAGGGGAAGATTTTGAGGGATGCGCAGTCATTCCGCACGCCACGCGCGTCTTCCCATTTTCAGGCTAGGGATGCGAGACAGCATCCCTTCATTTTGCGTACTATCTCGCTTGTAAGAGAGGCGAGAGAGCACGCGGAATTAAGAGAGTTTTCTTGCAAAGCCATCTCCTTTCTCAGGCGCCCATTAGCTGCGAGTGATGGGGCTGTTTGCTAGGGGCTGCAGATGAGATTTGGGTGCGAGCGTGCTCATATTTGCAGATGCAAACGTGCAGCCTGACCCTTTTCCGGGCTTCTTTGGTGTCTTCCTTTGATTTCTTACCTAGGCCGTCAGAGATTCCTTTCCTCTGATGCATTCACCTCGTTTTGCCGATGCATGTTGTGGGCAATTACGGAACCCGAGCCTTCTCACCCCTCAAATAGCCATGTACAAACCTACAATTTGTGCGATTGACTGCTGCGAGAACATACTCTGTATTACCGTTGTGCATTCTTAGGAAGCCGGGAGATCAATATCGTAGCGTCATTACCGTATCACTTATTCTACTCCATATATTAGAAAACATCACTTGTCCGTCCTTTAAAAGACTTCTCAAACCCGTTGCCCAACTCAGGAATGTATTACGTTTTCATACGTTCTCCTCACTCGAAACGTTCTCTGAATCAAGATGCATTCCGATGATCATTCTAACTTCTTTCTGCATCCTTACGTTATCCTTTGTATCTCACACTATCACATCCTCGAAGTTAAAAGCACGACGTGTCACACTTGCCCGTGACAAGGCAAAGAAATAAGCGAATGTGATTATCCTCTGTTCCTCTCTCTCTATATCATCCTCCTTGCAGTATTCAACGACTTTCTCGGGAAATTTAGATCATCAATTCGTTGTCCTTCTCCTCACTCTATTCCTACTTTCCTCCTTGCAATATTCACCTATGGGTGATTTCTATCCGTCAAATTAACATCTCAAAACGTTCTTTGTTTCAAAGCGTATCCCTATGTATCCTCTCTCTTATGATTGTACTTATCTTTCTATCTCCCCCATCCTTTCAGCGGTACTCGATGGACGGCGACGACGATGCGCCGCAGTTCTCCGAGGAGATGCAGGAGCAGCGCGCCAAGGTGTGTTGTTGTTTTCACATGCGTGTTGTTGTTGTTGTTGCTGCTGCTGATGTTGTTGTTCTTGTTGTTGTTTTTCATCTTGTCCCTCAAGTGAGTTTCACGTAGGGCTGATAACTAGAGAGGATATTGACAGTCGCTGTTACTATCGCTCCCGGTGGAAAATAATAATATTACTTTCGGAGCTGACGGATTGCACGTGAGGTACCTTAGTTCCAAACATGTGCGAATGAATGTTGTCCCACGCCCATGCACTCATGTCTTCGCATGATCCTTGGAATATGACGAATCGCCGCATAAAAAAACACGATTATGAGAACATTATGCGCACTATGACGAGGATGAGAGTTGTATGATGAGGAATAAGAGCATCTCAAAGTCATGAACGTAAGATCTTAGAAAACATTACAAATTAATTAATTAATTAACTAAAAACAATTTAGATAATCGAAGCCCGGCGACGGACTCAGGACAATTCACCAGAAGATGATAAGAAGGCAAGAAAGTTATCATCGAGCAGCGAAGAAGAGGAGAATCCAATGTTCCCCGTGAGATCTTGTCCATTTTCAATCATTTTTCTGAAAATTTTGGGAATCTTCAGCTTTATGTTAGAAAGTGCTATGCAATCGAAGGGAGATCCCTTATTTTTTTTCAGAAAATGCCGCTTCACCAGAAGAAATCGCTCGCAAAGCAAGCCTCGATAGCGCAGAAGAGGCTGGAAGAGCAGGGTGAGTTCGATTCGGTTTCATGGTGCATGCAAAATACGAAACTCACTGAGGCACTCGATGCATTGTCAGCTGATGATCTAAACAATAATTATTTACAAGATGCTCACATTGTCTCTTTCAGTCTCACTCAACAAGCAGACCTCAATCGGACAGCGACATGATTCCTCCACGAAAGCCCCAGTCAAGAAGCAGTCGATGGCGAGGCAGGGCTCGACCACTTCACAAGGACCGACCCACCCACCGCCCGGATACAAGGTGAGATGGAAATTCGGGAACTATTTGATTAACTATCGCAAATGAGGCCAAAACGAATGACTGATTTCTTTGCTTTGACTCTGCTTCACAGGTTTCATAAAGATAGTGAAACTATCATAAAATGATGAATGTTCGTTTGCTTCTTCAAAAAAAGTTATCAGCTTCATACTATCATATTTGCGAGTATGTGATCTTCAGGGTCCTCCCACTCGCCAGGGGTCCGTTGTCTCCGGCAATGGAAAGATTCCATCGATGGGCTCGGGGCAGGGATCACTCGCTAAGGTGGTATTTTGTTTCAATTTGTTTGAAAGGTTCCCTATCTAGATGATGTTTGGATTCATCATATCAAACAATTTCGAAATAATTTATTCATTCATAATTTCCAGGCGCCCTCGATGGGTTCCCGACAAGGATCTGTGACTGGTCCCCCTCCCTCGTCAACGTCGAAGAGCTCACTATCCGGTCAGAAGAGAGGTTCAATAGGAGGAAGACAGTCGTCGGTGACCTCGCAGGGTACGTTAATTCAAATATTACTGTTGTATTGATTGTAACAGAGATTAAATTGAACTTGAGAAAAAAAAAGAAAAAGTGAGAATGATGTGAGAATGATGTGATCGGCAAAATGTAAGGTTCAGGAGGGATGGATCGTAGTGATTCGGTCAAGCGCGGAGAACAAGAGCCAATCCAGGAAGAGAGCGCAACACAGGAGGTCATACCTTTGATTATTATTTGAAAATAAATTATGATTACTAACGATCGATTTATTTGTTTGCCTACAGACAATATTGTTTAATTTTACAAATAGAGATAATGAGAATGAACTGCAGGCCCCATCTCAACATCAATAATATGGGATTACTGGAACATATTCGAAATTTTATTACAGCAAGCCTACGACGCATCTGCCTATGACACGTACAACTACGAGAATTACACACTGCCTGAGGTGGGCATTTCTTCAATTCGCTTTACCCATATTCCTAGAAGAACTTGAGTTGAAACTTAGTCGATGGTTGGTCCAGTACCAATAGGATTCTATTCCAAGAATCATCAGATGATTATATTCAGGGCGTCTACTATCACGAGGGCCACTACTACAACGCGGACGGCAGCTACTATCAGTGGGAGGCACAGCAGGTTTTTATTTTTTGAAATTTTAAAATAGTATTATCGAAATGGTTTTGCAGTTATTTACTCTTTTTGTTCCAAGCAGATAATTTTGATATTTAGCTATATTATGATTTAAAAAAAAAGGTATTCAGGATGAGGGCGCGTACGAATACGACCCGAATGCATACCCGGGATACACGTGGAACTACGAAACGCAACAGTGGGAAGCCACTGGGGAACGTGAGGGAACTGATTCTCGTAGTGCTTCTTTTGGATTAAATTACAGTGTCTGAGTTGTTAATTGTGATTATGATTTGAACTTGCAGCCGAAGCAGCAACGACCGATGCAACTGCAGCAGCTGCAGCAGGAGACGCGACTCAGGCAGACTCGAACGCGCAGTCAGTGACAAAACATAATAGGTATTGGTATGCGAAATTCCAACTTGTTAACACATACGTTTCATTCGATGCATACCAATCATGTGATCATAAAAAAATTCAATGTAGCTCATTTAGGTACGACTACTCCGCCTATCCACAAGCCGAGGGAGCTGCTGCTACTGACTACTCTGCCTACTACCAAGGATACGATCAGAGCGGGTACATTTCCGGTTTCAGCATCTAACAACATGACAATTTGGCTCCGCCATTACCAGAAATGTGATTTGAATAACGCTCTGCAGCTATGATGCCTCTGCCTATGCGGATGCCTACAGCTCGGCTGCTGCTGCAGCTGCCGCAGCTGCCGGTGAACCTCCAAGTGATCAGCAGTACGACTACTCGCAGTACCCCGTACGTTGATGTCTTGGTTTTGAACATTTTGAGAGATCATTCAGTTCACAATAAAGGATAGCAACCTCTATTGCAGGGCTACGATCAAGCAGCATACGACGCATACTACGGCACGCAATACAACGCCGGTTACGATCAGCCTGGTAAGGGCAGCTATGAACTGCAAACATTTGAGATATAATCGTTCATAGTGTATGTTTGCTCATAAATGGATATGTTTCGAACTGCGTTCTCAAACGCGATAATGAAGATGAAGGCAATGGAAGTGGATTGTTTCCTCGAATTCAATACGTCACATTCAGGCGACGCAACGTATCAGTACGATGCTGCTGCAGACACGGCAGTGGCAGCAGCTGCTGCTGCAGCTGCTGCAGGAAACGAAGCTGCAGTTGTGGATGCCAGTACGACCGAGGCAGCCACTGCTGCATACTACCAGGCTTACGGACAGCAGCCGCAGCAGTCGTACGACTACTCCCAGTACTATGCTGTATGTGATAGATCACATGTTTTGGGATCGATAATGGAATATACATAATATACAATAATTATAGGGATACGGCCAGCATGCCTACACGACGGAGCAACCCGCATACACTGACGCCTCACTCTCGGTGAATACAGCATACGACGCATACCAGGTTAGTAGGAAAAAAATGGAGTAACAATGCCGTAGAAATGTACGAAGAAATCTAGGAAACAATAAGAGGCGTTCCACGAGAAAACGTATCTTTTGGGAGGGGTCGACGGATGACTTTTTTGCAACCCCCTCAATATTTTGCTGGTGAAGTTCCCATACCGAGTGCTGATATTTGGCCCATTATGAAGGGCTCTGGTACACTTTCCGAAAAATGCCAGCACAGGTCTCAAAAAAATCGAAAATTTCAAATTTTTGAAAAGTGAGATATTATAAGTTTTTCAGGACTATTTTTCGATGAAAAGAACGAAAAACATACTATGAAAGCGATCAGACGCCGATAAAGTGTTGAAAACGTCGATTTTCGTGATTTTTGGCCGTCCTGAAAATTTTTTAATTACGTGGTCACTTTTTTATTACATTTTCGGAATCTACGTGTAAAACTACCCTTTGTCTCCAAATTTCAAGGAAAAAAATTGGTGCGCCCAGAACTTATAGCTCCCAGAACAAGGAGTGTTCGTCGATCACTCTGGGATGAGTGAGTTCACAGTTTGTGAATTGAGATTCATTACGGCTATTTTGCATGTGCAATCATAATTTTATATGGTTTGACTCAATTTGAGACCTTAGTGAAGCAGTTACATGACTCAAATCTCAAATTTGAATGTTTTTGGTTCACGCGTTTCGAGCTCCATGTGCTCCACTGTATTGAGGCTATAATTATGGCTCACATCGATCAAACAAGGGTCAAATCAATGTTTAGTGAGTTAATACACTCATTTTGATTAGTTTATAAATGAAGTACGTGACATATGACACAATAGTCCGACGAAAATGCGATGAGATTCGTCAAAATCGGATTTTTTTTCGGATTTTTCGATTTTCGGAGCTGTGTAGAAATCGAATTTCAGCTTCAGCCTTACAATAGTTCACTCAGAATATCTTGGAGTCATCACTGGTTCATTCTCAAGCGATTTGGAGGGTATCCGAGAAAATTTTTTTTTTTTCGAAAAAATGCCCTGCGTGATAAAGGCATATCAATCAATCAATCAATCAATTTATCTTATCAGGCGGAAACGCTCAGAAGATGATAGGTCGGTAGTCTTCATAAGTTGCACTCCACCAATGAAAAAGAGGCATAAAAAAGAAAGAAAATATCTTTTCTCGGATACCCTCCAAATCGCTTGAGAATGAACCAGTGATGATTCCAAGATATTCTGAGTGAACTATTGTAAGGCTGAAGCTGAAATTCGATTTCCACACAGCTCCAAAAATCGAAAAATCCAAAAAAAATCGGATTTTGACGAATCTCATCGCATTTTCGTCGGACTATTGTGTCATATGTCACGTACTTCATTTATAAACTAATCAAAATGAGTGTATTAACTCACTAAACATTGATTTGAGCCTTGTTTGATCGATGTGAGCCATAATTATAGCCTCAATACAGTGGAGCACATGGAGCTCGAAACGCGTGAACCAAAAACATTCAAATTTGAGATTTGAGTCATGTAACTGCTTCACTAAGGTCTCAAATTGAGTCAAACCATATAAAATTATGATTGCACATGCAAAATAGCCGTAATGAATCTCAATTCACAAACTGTGAATTCACTCATCCCAGAGTGATCGACGAACACTCCTTGTTCTGGGAGCTATAAGTTCTGGGCGCACCAATTTTTTTCCTTGAAATTTGGAGATAAAGGGTAATTTTACACGTAGATTCCGAAAATGCAATAAAAAAGTGACCACGTAATTAAAAAATTTTCAGGACGGCCAAAAAATCACGAAAATCGACGTTTTCAACAC
The DNA here is from genome assembly GCA_036245805.1 of Pristionchus mayeri. NCBI lineage: Eukaryota > Metazoa > Nematoda > Chromadorea > Rhabditida > Neodiplogasteridae > Pristionchus > Pristionchus mayeri. The sequence continues at coordinate 14,280,519 of BTRK01000006.1, forward strand.
TTTATCGGCGTCTGATCGCTTTCATAGTATGTTTTTCGTTCTTTTCATCGAAAAAAAGTCCTGAAAAACTTATAATATCTTACTTTTCAAATATTTGAAATTTTCGATTTTTTTGAGACACGTGCTGGCATTTTTCGGAAAGTGTACCAGAGCCCTTCATAATGGGCCAAATTTCAGCACTCGGTATGGGAACTTCACCAGCAAAATATTGAGGGGGGTTGCAAAAAAGTCATCCGTAGTGAACGTACGTTTTCTCGTGGAACGTCTCATAAGATTATCACTGCAGGGTGCCTACGAAGGCTACGGCGGACAACCCGTTGGAGCCGTGTCACCCTATCCTGCATCCGATCCCAGCCCCCACCCCGAGGCCTCATCTTCTGGGTAAGTGCCACACTTTCGACTCACCTATATGAACACATGACCGTGAAAATGATTCAAATAACATTTCGATGTTACAGTTATCAACCATCCGCTGCCGAGGATCACGAGTGGGAGACTGGCTACGAGACCGTCGCTCCAGTTGCAGCATCTGCAGCACCTTCAGTTCCCATGGAGACGCCAGTGATGATACAGACGACGTCAAGCTGCGAGGATCTGGAAAGGACGAAGGAGGCCGAGGAGGGAGGAGCAGTTAAGGCTGCTCCACCTCGTCCGCCTCCCGCGTCTCCCGCGCGACCCGCGCCTCCGATGCGGCCAGCTGCGCCTACAGTATCACCCAATGGTGAGCAACCACATCCCTTCTCGTCGCTACATGAAAAATGATCATGTAACTCAACATTTTGTCGTACCAATGAACGACTGAATGTTCAATGAACGAACTACATTCATTTTGTTTTGATGTTTGTGTACAAAATAGCCGAACTTTCCAGCAGCAAGCGGCGGTCCTCCACCCGTTCCGGCTCCGCCCTCTGCTCGACCACCACCTCCAGTACCCAAACCGCCCGAGCAGCAGGTTAGTGTGGAAAAAAAAAAGCATTAACAATAGGGTCTTCTGCGCGTCATTTGGCACAGCAGATGACAGTCAAATGAGGAAGATATTGGATTTGTAGAGTAGGTTAGATTATTAAAAATACGAAATTAAGAAGAAGAAGAAGGAAGAGCCGGAGGAGGACGCGTGGACGAGATTCAACAAGATGACTGCCAAGGTTATTTGTTTCAAGAGCTTCCATCGCATCCATCAAAAATATACTGTCCGCATGATAATAACGTAGTGAAACATAACTAATCCGGTCTATTACGATTGTATTTCAAAATCGTGTATTTCCAAAGCCAATTTGATTTCCAAATCAATTCAGGTGTCCGAGGTGGTGAAGAAGACCGAAGAGACACTCAAGGATTTGGGTGAGAACACTGCTGCGAATGATATCAAGGACGAGAGTTATCTGGCTACTGTTGGGTGAGTAGCGATTAAAATGTGTGAATAAACTAATTTCACGAGATGGAATATCCAACACTAGGATGGTCGTGCTTCGAAAGTGAAAAATGCAAACTATATAGTACAAGAGTGAATTTGAAGAGGCGAGCAGGGCTACTTCAACACCGAAGTCCATCGAACGATAATCGCAAAGCAGGAGGAGAAAGCGAAAGAGAAGGCACTGAAGAAGAAGATGAAAGCACGGGGGAAGAAGGTTTGTTAATGAAGTAGTCCTCGAGTCTTATCGAAACCTTTCTGCAGGGATGAGAACGAAAGTGTACACAACAAATGTTACAATTTTATTTTTATTTTTTAGACGCCTTCACCCGAACTCGACCCCGACCACGACGATGATATGGACAGGAAAGCGATGGAGTTGGCCGCAAAGCTAGCTCAGAATAGGCCAGAATTCGAGGTGAAGATCGGAAATTTGTCAAACACAGCTCAGAATCTGTGAGAATCACCCATTGACAATTTTGGAAGAATAATCTAATTGTTTTAACTCAGGACTGGCGACCGGACATCAAGGCGGTGGCAGCGATCAAGAAGGAGTCGGGCGCCTCGGGTGCCGCAATTCCGCCCAAGAAAAGGTATTGACTTACGCGTAACTTCGATAGTTTTTCATATGCCAGTTTCGAAAAAAACACAATTTCGATTTTCACCGTCGGGAATTTCAGAAGCTCCCTTCAAGACTCGCAGCGTGACTCGGGCTCGATGGACCTGCCAGGAGGGGGAGACGGGCAGTCGATAGATGGAGTGCAGCCGATTGGAGATTTGTGAGAACTGATATTTGATCTTAATAATTAGATGGTACTTACATCAAAGCGGAATCAAATTAGAATGCAATTTAACTTCTAAGTTTTTGCGACATTGCGAATTCGTACATTATCAGACCCTCGGATGACCCATCCCTCAACAAGCCCGCGTGGTCCAACAACTTTGATGCCATGGAGTTGCCAGCTTCCGACTCGGGCTTCTTCTTGAAGGTTTGTTGGATGTAATAATATATAGCCACATGATCGCACCCTCTTATCAATTGAAGAAGCTTGACCATTCTATATCGGAGGGGTGAAACGTACTTGAAATAATGAACCTGAAACAAACGTTATGTAAAATTATTGAGGTCACTCGACTCGAGAACCATGCCAATTAAAAATAAAGAAAACATAAAGATGATTAAGGGCGAGAGCGAGGCAGCAGATCCCTTCGTAGTCACCATCACGAAGGAAGATCCGTTCGCGCCCAAGAGCAACAACGACCTGATCGACGAGGTTCGTTTTTTAATGAAAAATTCATCAATTCACCACATACAAAGATCGCCTTACTGCTAAATTTATAAAAGCCCGTGACTCGTGAAAATAAGTAAAATTAACTGAGACACAATTGAGAAATTGAAAAGTGCTTCACAATTGCGATAAAACTGAAGAGATACGTTAAATTCGATTGTAATGTGAAATGGCAGGGAAAAACAACACACATGTCATGTCAGAACTTCGACCCTTTCGCTGTCAAGCCCGTCGAGGAAATCGTCGCTGCGGCCAAAGCTAAGGCCGAGGTAGGCCACCATTCCATATTGTATTTGTTAATTAATGGATAATTAATTACGCTAAATTATAAGAAAAAATAAGGTAATCGCTGCGTCAAGGGCGCAGAACGACGAAGATGACGACGTCTACGAGCAGGATCACAGGCAAGTGTGAACAATATTTTCCGAAAGGGATAAGAAAAGCAATCATCTAAATCAGGCACAATTGTGAAAAACCATGTGACTTTGTTCAAACTGTTAGCCATGAAATCCAATTTCGCAAAATTTCCGATGCGCATGTAATTATTTTGAACATTCTGGAAGCTAACTTTGTTCAGATCCGAGGTCTCCACTCCGACCGAACCGGGTAGTCCAGTGAACGGCGAGCGACCATGCGCATTCGATGATGAGTTCAAGGTCGATGTGAGTCAATTTTCCCTCCCTTTCGGCGTTCAGAAAGGTAAAAAATCATGAAAAACCACTAAAAGAAAAACCAGTAAAATAAAAAAGCGCTTCCAATAGAGGCAAAATAAATTCCAGCCCTCTCACCTCTCCACGCCCACTCCCCTCTACGACGAGGACGACAGTCAGCCACTGGCGCCATTCTGCGAGCCATTCAATGGAGAAGGATGGGAGTTGATGCTGCGGTGAGCATTCGAGAGCAATCGTCTGACTCTGTTCAGTTTGCACGATCTATCGTCTCTATGACCGGCGAGAGAGCATGCAAACAAAGGAGAGTCAGATCATTGCTCACATTGAATTTGTTTCTTGCCTCGATTATGCCAATAATGGGCCTTTTGAAAAAGTGCACATATGTTTCACAAAGAAGAGAAATGTTCTCATCTCCTCAGATGTTGATCACGGACCGCATCGGTAGAATTCCAAAAAATAACGACAATTAAACTTTGCAGCCACCCTCTGAAGAAGAAACTGATGGGCGAGAGGTTCTGGAAGCCGGCTTACGTGAGGATCTGTGGGAACATGCTTCAGGTACAATATGCTATGATATTCCAAATTCTGAACATGACTGCTACAAGTAACTGTTATCTGAAATTGATAAAAAATACTAACAATAGGAAGATCATATGCAGATCTTCAATAGCAAGACCGAGCAGCGGCCGATCCAGGAGACTCTGCT